>OZ024728.1:7548604-8846937 GCA_964016875.1 Fallopia convolvulus | reverse complement strand
AGATTGGGGATGAGGTGGTGGAATTCCGTTTTAACCTCACCATGAAAGAAACCAATGAAGCCGAGGTCAAGATGCTCTACACACGCACTGACTACATTGAATGTGGGGACCCAATCGAGAGGATGTTGGCTTTTGATGCATTCTCGGGCAGAAGTTGGGCGGAGATTGATCCTACAGTGTCGATATCGACCCTACAAGGTTCGTTACCGACGCTCATGGCAGGAACAGGTGAACAAGCAAGTTCTGCAGCATCGATACCGAGCACCACTACCTCGGTACCGAGGCTCCCGGCAGGCAAAATCAAGTCGGTACTGACCCCCTATGAGTCGATACCGACCCCTCTGACAGAATATGAAGAGATTTTGGCGATTGATTACCTCGAGGAAGTTTTGAAGACAGAGCATGAAGAACTAATTCTTATTCCGGCTGAGCCTACTCCAACGCTCAAGCCCCTTCCAGACACTCTCAGGTATGAATTTCTCGGTCCTAACTCTACCTTCCCTGTCATCATCAATGCTCAATTAAAAGATGAGGAAGTAGAGAAGCTGATTTTTGTACTTAGGACCCATAGAAAAGCCATTGGCTACTCTTTGGATGACATAACTGGCATATCTCCTTCATTATGCATGCATAGGATCTACATGGAGGATAATCATAAACCCTCAATAGAGCATCAACGTAGGATGAATCCTAATATGAAAGATGTAGTGAAAAAGGAAATTTTAAACCTACTTGATGCTGGGATAATTTTTCCTATATCGGACAACCAATGGGTTAGTCCGGTCCATGTAGTCCCTAAAAAAGGGGGAATGACTGTCATAGAAAATGAGAAAGGTGAACTAATCCCCACTATGACCACAACTATTTGGAGGATATGCATAGATTATAGGAAGCTTAATTGTGCTACAAGAAAAGATCATTTTCCGCTTCCTTTCATTGATCAAGTGTTAGAACGCTTAGCCCAACATAATTATTTTTGTTACTTAGATGGCTATAGCGGATTCTGGCAGATTCCCATTCATCCTAATGATCAGGAGAAAACAACCTTTACTTGTCCTATGGGACCTTTGCTTACAGGAGAATGCCATTTGGGCTTTGTAATGCCCCTGCAACCTTTCAAAGGTGCATGATGGCTATCTTCTCATATTTAATAGAGGACATAGTGGAGGTGTTTATGGATGACTTTTCTGTTTATGGTTCTTCCTTTGATTCTTGTCTAGTTAATTTGACTAGGGTGCTTAAAAGATGTGAAGAAACTAATCTTGTGCTTCATTGGGAAAAATGTCATTTCATGGTCCAAGAGGGGATAGTGCTAGGACACCTCATCTCTAAGAGAGGGATTGAAGTAGACAGAGCCAAAATTGAGCTCATTGAAAAACTACATCCTCCCTCTTTTGTAAAAGACGTTAGGAGTTTCTTGGGACATGCTGGCTTCTATAGACGATTTATTCAGGATTTTTCTAAGATAGCTAAACCTTTGACTAACCTACTAATGAAAGATGTAGTGTTTGAGCTGTCTATAGAATGTCTTGAGGCTTTTCACAGGTTGAGAGAAGCACTTATCTCTACTCCTATTATCCAGTCCCCAGATTGGACCCTGCCATTTGAGATTATGTGTGACGCCAGTGACTATGCAGTCGGCGCATTATTAGTGCAGCAGAAAGAAAAAAGGTCCACGCCATTTACTATGCAAGTAAGACGCTTGATGAGGCGTAGAGTAAGTATACCACGATGGAGAAGGAATTCCTTGTCGTGGTATTTGCATTTGAAAAATTCCGCTCTTATCTTGTTGGTTCTAAAGTGATTATTTACATTGACCATGAAGTTGTTACATATTTAATGGCTAAGAAGGATGCCAAACCTAGGCTACTTCGTTGGATGCTCTTACTGCAGGAATTCGACCACGAAATCCGAGACAAGAAGGGAGCAGAAAACTTGGTGGCAGATCACATATCTAGGTTGCCGGTTGAACACATCACGGAATCTGACAATGTTGTACCGATCAATGACTCCAGACTGGACGAACTCCTCATGCTGAATGAGGTCAAAACCTACAGAAAGCTCAGTACCGACCCTACATGGGTCGGTAACGAGCCATCACCGAGGCTGGAGAACGTTGGGCACACCGGTACCAAGCCAGAAATCATCGATACTATGGCAGGTCAGCTCATTACCGAGCCAAAAGAGGTCGTTACCGAGGAAATTACTAAAGGCAAAGGGTCGATAACGACCCATCCAAGTCTGGTAACGACCCATCCAGGTACGTCTTCTCACCTGATTTCAATACCTCCCAATTCAGATCCTTCATCATCTCTTTCGACTACTTCTCTTCATTCTATTCATGCTATTAGAGGGTCAAAGGCTCCTTGGTTTGCGGATTTTGCTAACTACATTATAGGAGGCGTGATTCCCGAGGGCTTGACTCCACAAAAGAAGAAGAAATTTCTACATGATGTCAAATAGTACTATTGGGATGATCCTTACTTGTTCAAGCAAGGAAGTGATCACCTCTTTAGGCATTGTATTCCAAAAAACAGATAGAAAGTGTGATCCGTCAATGTCACACTCTCCCCACAGGAGGCCATGCAAAAGGATTCAAAACCACATCGAAGATTCTTCAAAGTGGTCTCTATTGGCCAACTATTTTCAGGGACGTACATGATTATGTGACTTCATGTGATGAATGCCAACACTCAGGAAACATCACTTGGAGGCATGAGAACCCGCTAACAAGGATACTAGAGGTCGAACTTTTTGACGTTTGGGCATAGACTTTATGGGACCCTTCCCCTCATCAGGCCCCTATAAGTATATCCTTGTCGCGGTTGATTATGTCTCTAAGTGGGTGGAGGTCGTTTCTACAAGGACCAATGACGCCAAAACCATGGCCAAGTTTATTAAGACTAACATATTCCCCAGGTTTGGAGTGCCACGAGTCCTCATTAGCGATGGAGGTTCACATTTCATAGAGAGGAGCTTTGAAGCTCTCTTGGCTAAGTATGGGGTATCACATCGGGTGGCAACACCCTACTATCCCCAAACTAGTGGCCAGGTTGAAGTTTCAAACAGGCAAATCAAGAGCATCTTGGAGAAGACGGTCTCCCGCTCTAGGAAGGATTGGTCATCCAAGCTTGATGACGCTTTATGGGCTTACAGAACAACGTACAAGACACCTCTACGCACCACTCCTTACAACATAGTGTATGGCAAGGCGTGCCATTTGCCAGTCGAGTTGGAGCACAAGGCATTATGGGCTCTCAAGGAGCTCAATATGGACCTCGACAAGGCCGGAGCAAAAAGATTCATGGACTTGCAAGCACTAGAGGAGTTGAGGCTAAAGGCATATGAGAATGCTGAGATCTACAAAGAGCGTACCAAGCAATGGCATGACCAGATATTAGTGCCAAAAACCTATGAAGTCGATGACAAGGTACTCCTCTTTAACTCTAGACTCCACCTTTTTCCAGGGAAGCTGAGATCAAGATGGAGTGGGCCATTCGTGTTCCAACACATATACCCCCACAGAGCGGTGGATCTGGTAGATAACAAAGGAGCCATCTTCAAGGTTAATGGACATAGGCTGAAGAAATTCTTTGAGCAAGCCGACCCGAAGGGAAGAAATTTGAGCCACTCGGGCTCTTACATCGTCGGACTAGCCAAGGTAAAATTCGTCGGGCTAACGACGTTAAAAATAACACTTACGGGAGACAACCCGGTTTAGTTTTTCCTTTCTTAGATCTTTTTTTTTGTTGAAAAAAAAAATCTAAGAAATGTTTTTCTTAGATCTTTTTGTTAGCTTTCTTTTGTTTTTCTTTTTAGAGTAGAGTAGAAGTTTGCGGAATAGAATGTTTTGGCTAACATGTCACAGGAAGTCGGGTCGATAACGAGGCAAGCGAAGCGTTACCCAGATAGGCTCGGTACCGAACCCCACAGGGTCGGTACCGAACCACGCTAATGCCCGCTTTCGGACCCCAGGTAAGTATTTAAACCTAAAATTTTCTTGTTTTTTCCCTCACCGTGCCTCCTTCACCAACTCCCCCTATTGCTCTCAGAACCACCATTTCCCTCACTCGCACCCCGGAGACCCCTTGCACCACCGAAAGCTTGCTGCTGTAACACCCGAAACATTCCCCACACTAGTCGTCCAAACAACAAACCGCACCACCCCGGTACCGAGGAAATCCCAATTTTTGTTCGTTACCAATTTACAAACCCTCGTTACCCTCAAAACCTTTTTGATTTTCTGTCTTATTTCTCGGATCTTTGGTATGTTTTCTCAACCCTACCTCTTTACTTGAAATTCTTGAAGTATTCATGATGATTTTTGGATTGATTTTCATACCTAGATCTAGATCTAGTTCGAAATTGCTTTCATGATTATTGTGTGCCTTTTGCTTTAATATTGGTGATTTGCTTTGATGAACTTAGTTTTCTCATGTTTAGAACATAAATTCTTGATTATAGAAGCATGGAGTTACTCGTTCTTGATTTGGTATAATTTACACCTTATTTTGGCAATTTTTTCATAATTAGATAGGGTGTTTGAGCAAGTATGGGGTTGAGGTTGCTTGGTTGTGTGAAAATGACTGAATTCATGCTTGAATGATGACTCTTGTGAGCAATGAAAGGCTTAAACCCGAGGTGAAACACTCGATTTTGGGTCTCAAAAGTCCCAAATACAGGCTCGATACCGATCCTATCTTTCACCAAGGCTAGCCTAAGTTCCAGGGACCTCGATACCGACCCTTCAGGCTCGGTATCGACCCCCACTAGAATGATGAAATCACTTGCTTATGTCTTGTTTCGATTCAAGTATGGGGTTCTTTGGTGTGTTTTTGTCATGAGTGGATCTTATCTTGGTTTGTTTATGCTTCTACAGGTTTTTCAAATGGCAAGTTCAAGCCGATCTAATCAGAGGGCAAGCAAGAGAACAAAGAGAGCATCTCCATCGCCATCTCCATCTCCACCACGCATGGATGACGTGGTGTTGAAGACCAATCAACAAAGAGCAATTTACAACTCCGTCTTCAACAAAACTCATCACACGAGCTGGTTGTCAAAGACTGATGGAAGACAATTAGGAATTTATGAAGATCTTAAGCATGCCTTCTCCATCCTCGAGGTACCCCACCTCCTCAAGTGGAAGGAGATTCCTCACTATCCGGCCCTCACCTCTGAGTTCGTGGCCACTCTTCGCACCCAATTCAAGAGTAAAACATCCCCGGAGAGGATCAAATTCAGGCTCGGGAATGAGGATTATGAGTTTACCATGGCCGAGTTCAACAAACTACTCCACTTTCCTAACCCCTCCTGAGAGTACAAAGCAGCAGATGACTTCAAGGTTGCAGAGATCGACTTGGGGTTATATCACAGGGGAAATTAGCCCCACAACACCCGCTCTCCCGGGTTCTCACATCATCAACCCGATCTTCCGCATTATCCTCCGGATTTTGGGCTTCACTATTTGGCCCAAAAAGGAGCTTTCTCGGCCAACAAGGACGGAGATTGGATGTCTCCGCGCTATACTTTTTGAAGACCCCGCTCCAATGAACTTGGGGTATGAATGGGTGACATATGTGGAGCAACACGGGGCACGTCTGCAAGGTGTCTATTTTGGCGGATTAGTAAGCCTCTTAGCTTTGGCCCTTAAGATTGATCTTACACATTACAGTGCACTTCATGCACAAAGGTTGAGCACGAGCTACTGGATCTCTTTAGGGATTTTTCAGAGGTGCCAGGAAGGGCTCACCACTCCGATTCAAGGTCGCCAAGTGCTCGTCACACGGGATAAGATGGAGCTCTTGTACCTTCCTAATTGGTACGAGGCTTGGACTTCCACTCCATTTCCACTTGCTAAGAAGCCCCAAGATGAGCCTTCATTGAGGATATCCGAGTCCCGATACGAGCCGGAGGAGGAAGAGATGCAAGAAGATGCACCAGCCCCTGCAGATAACCTCAGTACTAAGCATCACCAGGTCGGTACCGAGGCACCAACCTTTTCGACGGAGGTCGGTACCGAGGCCTATAAGACCTTTACCGAAGGGATGACAAGCGTCGATGGACATGTTACCGTGCCACCGGAGTATGGAGTCGTAACATACAACCCCGATACTGACCCTAGCAGGTTCGGTACCGACCCCCGTTTCTAGCACCGCAACTTCGGTACCGATGCTTCCAAGTTCAGTACTTAACAATTTAATGTTTTCTTATTAAACTACTCCTTCCGTCCCATAATGCTTCTCCACTTTCTTTTTTCATTATCCTAAAATGTTTGTCCTTCTTTTTTCCTTTCCTTTTATATCTATACTTTTGTTACCATATTAGCCCACATTCAATATATCTTTACTCATATTATCCAATAAAAAAATCTATCTCAATATCTTTTATGGTCATTTCCTTTTTTTCTTCTCTTTCTTCACATCTTTATCTATCAACATCACAGTCTCTCTCCTCTTCCTATTGGTTAATTTTTCCTCTCTTATTTTCTTAATTTGTGTGAAAATGTCCTTTTAGGACAAACATTATGCGATGGAGGGAGTAAAAAACTATAAAAACTTTTCTTTTTGTAAAAGGACTTTCGTTGTAAGTATGTTTATGGTAAAACATTCTAGAAACATCATTCCTAGTATGTAAATGATGATGTACAATAGGAGTGTGGATCACATGAAACACACTCATTATGTGCAATATAAGGTATCATCCTGACAGTTCAATGGCTCAAATCTAAAACTCTAATAAGAAAGTCTTCATTCATAGGCTCCTTGCATGCCTTTATAATTGTTATGTACATTGTTTTGGTAGATAAGACTCTTTTATAGCTATGATTGCAAGGAAACACCCCCAACAAAAGCGGTTACTTTCAAAACCTATTATCGTTAATTTAACTACAAGTCCAACCCCTTGATCAAGGCTCGATTCTCTTATTATCCCGCTTCTTAACATACATGAATCATGATCACTGTTGAAATTGATGTTAGTCTCTAGACGTACTCGATCTCTAGCTGGTATTGCATCATTTTATGGACTTGAATTTGCTGACACATCCTTCAAAAAAACATGACCGCTCAAAGTTAAAATAAACTTCTATTGTTCCAAGCAAGACAGGCTTTACGTTGGCTGAACTTACCGGACGGATAAGATGCTGTACATATATGATAGACATGATTAATTGCCAACAAATTTCATTCACAGTAAGAAAAAAGTTAAAATCCATAAAAGATGCCAGTTTTTTTTCACTACTTGAGGGTAAATGATTAGTCAATTTCTGGAAAACTAAGTATAGTCCAGATACAATAACATCAACAAGAGAGACAGACTGGGCGAACAGTACTAAGCCACCTTGGTATTTTATGTACTTTACTACTTGTCCAACATTTCGACTTTAGCTTTGTTGTTGAGGGTGGGGTTTGTACTGATAGTGATGATCCTTGTTTGAGATGTATTTTTCCACCTTGATCTCTTTCGGTCCAGTGTGCTTTGTTGCTTCTTTTCTTTAGCAATATATTCACCACATTCAAAAGATAAAAAAACATCGACTTTTAGTTCAAAAAGTTAGATAAGCTACTATAAAACAGCAGATCTGGGTTTGTATATATATCAATAAGACAATATGTGATTATAATTTCTAAGAACTTACAAATTTGAAAAATGAAATGTTTTTAGAAAATTTGAATGATATTAAAAAATTAGATATACAATTTAGCAACAACAGGCTTATTGATCTTTTATCCATGGCCCCTCCCCCTTGATTAATTTTCAAAGTAACCTCCTCAAATCAAGTATAGGCTAGGACAAGGTGCTTGAAATGATGGCTGTCTAACCAGAAAGCTAACCACCCATATTTCAGGCAAGTCTATGTAAAAAGAGAGGCAAAGAGCGGCATGTAAAAATAGTAAGGAAAAGTTTCGACCTAAAAAAAATAGTAACAAAAAGTAATTTCTTACCAGAGAGACTTACTGGAGGATAAAAAGAGAGCTAGGTTGGAGGTCTTTTTTTAGCCATTGTGTTTGTGAAAGCTGCTAGATCCAACAAATGGTAAAGCACAGCAGCATATTAGACACAGAATTTGCTAAACAAAAGGTTGGACCTCTCTAAATTTACATCATATTATTATCCATAATCCTTCATATTTGTGGCGTACGTGTCACTTGCACAAGTTTCTGGCCCTATTTACAAGGCCTAATCACGGGGTTAACACTAATAATGCCCAGAACAAAAATAATAATAATAAGAATAATATGCATAAGAGAGAATTAACGTTAGTGGCAAGTACAATGCATGAAAAGAAAGTCTGAATTTTACTTGACAATAGAGAGAGAGAGAGATCTATTGCCCTATTGGGGATTGGAGAATGGAGATGAAATAAAGATAAAGGAGGATAAGCACGCGTCAATGAGAAAGCCCCAACCAACAATACCAAAAACAATATTCTTCCGCGATATTGATAGATGGATGGACGTTTTGCTGTGTTAAGTCTCTAATTTGTGTGAGAGGGAGAGAAAAAATGTATATAAGAAAGAGAGAAAGTGATTGTGAGTTTTTAGGTGCTTCTCTTTTGGTGGAAAGCGACCCTTAGAAGAAGACCAACAAGACAGACACAGTCAAACAAGTATATTAATTAGACAGTCTTGGCAAGCCAGGGAATATGAGAGAGATATCACCAATTCAGCATACGCTAATGGCTATACTACGCCTATACTCTCCCCTTTACCCCTTGAATTATTGTACTTATCAATTAAAAGCTTTAGTGCCACTTGATGATGTGAATTTATTCCTCTTAATTGGTTTGTGTTTTGATAAGGGTGGGGTGGAAAACCCTAGCTAGTCTCCTCGCCAAAATAATGTCAAATCTTAGTTACATGACATAACTATAAAAAATAAAAAAATTATCCACTTAAATTAAAGTACTGTGATTTTTAAAATTTTATCATTTATTAAAAATAATTTTAAAAATTAATAAGTGAAGAGATTATTTTATGAAAAGACAAATATATGCAGCCCACTAATAATTCAATCCTTAAAAATTTTAGAATGATTAATATATTATAAAAAGAATCTATCTAAAAGGAAATGGGAAAAAAAATATTCTTTATACTTTTTTTTGAAAGGGATATCAGTTTAAATCAGCACCTCATCTTCTCCCACAAAAATTTGATCCCACGTGAAGAGGATCCCCACTTCACAAGTGATTTCTGATCATATGTGTAGCTAGCTTGCATCAGCTGGTTCTCTTGTATTGTATGTTGTCACTCTCCTTCCTCTCCCTATCATGTCTGAAACACAAACCCCATTTTCTTTCAAGACAAGATGCAAATAAAGTGGTTAGGTATTTTCTTCTATAGCATAAATTCCGTCCTCATCTTGCTTCTTTCTCATTTCCCATCTTAATCAAACTGCTTTCCCCTTCTTTCTCTTTCTCATCCAACAGAAGGAAAAAAAAATAAAGAAAAAAAAAAGAAAAATAATGATCTAAACGCTAAAGTTCCATGAAGATGAAAGCATTCAGATGCATGCTTTTCTCAACTTCTGGCGGCTACAGTTAGGTGAATGATCAGCTCTCTCTTCCTATCCACATATGTAAACAATCTAGCTATATCCCTCTAAATGTGTTTTTACTATTATTTTTGGCAAATTTTTAAGGAGAAGTAATTTCCAATTTTGTGGTGCATTTCGCAGCTTTTTTTTCCCCTAAATCTGAATAGGTTTAGTGTAATATATCAGAAAAAAATATAGCTTACTAGCTAGTAGCAACCCAAATCAACAACACCCTAGCATGATATTTCTTGCTTCTTTTTTTTCTAGAAAGAAAAGCAATTATTCTCACAGGATTGTAGTTCTATATCTGCAGGAAATTCTTGTTTACAGTAAGGTTGATTGTTCAATTGATGATGTTTACACCAACAAACGATCAGGAGGACCCAATTTGGTTCATGGACCCATATTCATCTATCCTTTCACCTTTCACATGCTTTGAGATTGATGGCTATAATATCCCGAATTACTATCACGAGCAATCAGTTCTATTGAGCGCTGGAAACAAAATAGCTGAATCTTGTAATGAGCCTGTTAGTGCATCTAGCAAGATGGATGTTACTAACTGCCAGGGCGATGTCAATGGAATAGTAGAACAAGACAACAGTAGGGATGCTACTAATAACCATGGTTCAAGCAAACAAAACTCATCTAGGAGAAGAACTTGCAAAGGAGATAGGCACAGCAAGATTCCAACAGCGCAGGGGTTAAGAGACCGGAGAATGAGACTTTCCCTTGAGGTTGCAAGGCAGTTTTTCAAACTGCAGGATTGGTTGAGCTATGATAAACCGAGTCAAACCGTCAAATGGTTACTAACGCAAGCTGGACCTGCTATAGAAGAACTCAAGAAAACCATAGAAAATAGCCCCAGTTGTATTAAGGGTGTGTCATCTAATTCTGAATTAGGTGAAGAGGTTGTGGAGAATACAGTTTATGAAAAAATTGGGAGTGATGTAGCTCCAAAGGTGACAACATCTAAGGGAAAGGGTAAACATATGAGGAAAAATGCATTCAATAGAGAGGCGAAAGAGCTGAGGAAGCAAGCGAGAGAAAGAGCAAGAGAAAGAACACGGAAGAAGCAGACTAAAGTTTCTCAGAGTGAAGAAGACATGAGGCCATTATACAAGATTGAACAGCAGATTGAGGATGAAAGAATGCCCTTCGGGGTAGCACAAGAATTCACTGATACACCTGTTGTCAGTTCAAATTGGAGCTTAAATTATTACCACCAGGAGGATCAAACTTGCCAATTTGTAAGTCATTCTTAATTTAACTGAAAGCATAAAATATGACATCATATGTAGAATTTATAGCTAACCAGCAATTATATTTTGAAATCTTGTGTGCAGAAACAAATCCAAGAGTTTCAGCTCCATGAATGGGAGCCCTACTACAAGTGACAATACTGGAGTCCTGCTTATGATTCACCTCCAAAATTGAAGATGTTACTCTAGTTACGCATGTAAGATTTTAGTGAACTATTTTCCTGTGAAATTGCTGGGTTTTATTGTTTTATGCATGTTGTATTTCTTTGCCTCTTTACAATTCATATGTAGAGGCAACTTTATACATGATGGTCTACATACCCACATGAATAAACTGTACATATGAATGTCGAGGCCTGAGGGAGATGGTATTGGTATGTATTTTCATCTAGGTGTGCTTAGAAGAAAAGAATCCATTTAATTATATTGCATGGATCAGTATATTGAAAAACCTATAATGAGTAAACTTGGACACGTCCAAAAAGAAGTGTAGTGGCAATTTAGTGGAATACTTCCTTTCTAGATGCAGATATAAAGGCAGGTGCATTCCCTAATCTACCTTTAGAGCTAAATCATCCTTCATAATCAGTCACTTTATAGAACTATGTATTTTAAACATCAATCTCAACTATTTAGGGTTGATTTGGATTATATTTCATAAATCAATGAAAGGTGGCAGCAGCTTTCAAACTTGTGTCTTCAAGTTATATTTTTCTCCCTTTCTTAATATTTAGAAAGCTCTCTACCACGTTTTTACAAAAAGGTTTCATACTTTCCTTCCTGTAATCCTGGCAAGGAAGAGATTGATCATGCAGTTCTAAAGAAAAAATTATAGCCAAAATACAGTATTTTCACAATTTGTCGGGAGGGACTTGTACAGTACTTTTACATGAATGAATTCGGTTTAAGAGCATATATGGGATGAAACAGTACATGGTTTCCTAGCCAACAATGAGCTGTATCTGTATCAAGTGAATCACAGCTAAAATACCCATGGTTAATACATGCAATTATACCGATCCTAATATTCAGATTTCAACCAACGAGATTCAATACATGCAATTAAATTTGATAGCCATAACTTTCAATCATTAGAGTTTCTAAAGGAAAAGACTCTAGTGCAATTGTGTTCCACTATCAATCAGGGAGCTAAGAAAAGAAAATCAGCCAATTCAAGTTTCAACCAAACAACAATAAGTTGAAAAAGGTCAATAAACATTAAGCTTTTACACAGTAAACATGCATATATAGCAACTATCAATTGGCTTGCTACATGAATAGACTATTCTGAGTCATATTTATACCGAGCTACAGTTTTTTATCAATTCATGTGTGAAAATTGCGCTGGGATTAAATCAATTGTCCATATCTATTTATGCATTATGTTTGTCCTAAGCTTGCCAACTTGTGGTTCATCTACCAACTAGCAACTTGCAACTAGAAGGAATTGTTATCTCTGAAGCAAATTTAAGTCTGCAAGTCCAAAGCGCAGACAAAAAGCAAGGCCGGTGTAAGTGGGTCCAATGTAAAACATAAAGCAGTAAGCACATAGGGAAAAATCCCGATCGAGAAACTTGCCATCTATGATCATTTGTGTATGTTTAATATCATAAGATAATAATGATAATCCTATCCTTCAAAATTTTCCTTGCTAAATTTCTCCCTTACAAGCAAAAAAGATATGGTTATAAAATAATGAAATCTTTTACGAGTTCCAACTAGTTAAATTTTTTAAATGATCCTGGATTCTTAACTGACTAGGAGAAAAGTTCATCATTTTATGATCATTATTATCATAGGGAAAATTATAAATATATTCTTAATTTTGGGGTTGACTGAACTTTGTAGTCAAAACTTCATAATACTACAAAAAGTCACCAAAATTACCAGCAAAAGCAAACCAGCACCCACAATCTCACTATTCACTCGAGGTTCTCTATCTCCCGATCGATGAGGAATTACTAAAAAACATTTCTATCCACCAAATTTAGCTAACCAGTATTTATGATCAGTGTTCAATCAATTCAAGGGCCCAGTAAATGAAGCTCCAAGTGACAAAAATACATGTCTTCTTCAAGGTCCCATTTATGGATTATGATCAATAAATTGATCCTTATTTATAAAATGTGCGAATTTATTCCATTTATAAGAAGTGAAAAAAGTACGACAAAACCGGCCTCAAACCAATTTTATCTAGTGGCTTGTAGCATTGCCGATGGCTTATACCAAAAGCCTCCTTCTATATAAATTAATATCATTTTTGGATAATTATGTATGTTAATAATCATAGAGCTAAAATCAAATTCGGTAATGAAACTCCATTCAACAACCTTTCTGTTTATAACCCACCAATTGAGGTATAACATGGTGGTGAGAGAAGCAACTGTTAGTTATATGAGATGGTTACAACAATTTCTAAAAATTCTCAAACTATGTAGATTTCTATGATAATAGATAGAATTATACGGGGTAAATATAAACATCTGGTATTGCTTTTTTGAAGTGAAATGTTATTGTTGTAAAACAATCAACAGTGAGAAGAAGAAGTTCAAGTTTAAGAAGCAACAACAAGGTGAACCTATAACTCTACCTGTCACGTTTGCAGAAAGGAAGAAACTGAACATGGCATGAGTGCTTCTTTTCCATCTCCGTGAATTCAGTGAAAATTGAATTACCAAATGGAGAGAGGAAATGATCAGGGAAATAGGATAAAAAGGTGCCTGAGACTTGCTAGCAGGAAGGGATAATTAGTAAATTCTACTAGTCTAGAGCATTGGAGTTGGGTATAAAGCAGTAAAAGAGACAAAGTAAACAAAAGAAGATGCTGATGAAAAGTGCAAGAGTTAATAAAAATGAGAAGCAAGAATTTCTTCCACAAACACATTAGTCTTGTATTAGAGATTGAAATCAAAATTGAAAGGAAAAAACATGAAGAAAAACAACCGAGAGACTAGGAGGTGTCACCTTGGGATTGGAACAAACAATGTATAACCTACGCTTAGGTCTCGTGTAATCGTTTTCTCCCTCACTAATAAGGGAATGCCGGTTCATTCAAAAACGAAAAGAAAGACACCTCAAATTAGCTGAGAAGACTTATACTTGTTTTTGGCTCCATGCTGATACAAATATACATCCTTGTGGGCATTTGACATTTCAGTCAAAACAGAACCAAAAAAAAATTAAAAAGGTCATTAACTCTACCTATAAACAATCCCAAACATTATATACTTGATTCATTTGTTTAATTGTGTTTTTCTGTCTGATCTGGTTGCTTTTTATATGTTTTATGTTATACTAACATGTTGAAAAACAGTATAGCTCCTTAGAAAAAACCAATAAGAATTGCTTGTAAATTTATAGGTTTACTCATGAGACCATGTCATATGATTATTTTATTGATATATCAATAATATCAAGGATGTATGTGATCGAGAATAGAGATGCTAAACGACAAATTGAGAAAATGGCACTGAGATAATTTATCTGGTGGTGTTTCTTATTTAAAAAGATAAAACAAGATATAAAGTCGTCTGGATGTGAGCATTACATCTTCAAAAAGCACTAATAAGGACATATTCAAGAATGAATGGATGCCAAATCAGACATAAAGTTCTGAAATGTATTGAACCCTAAAATTAGGTGCTAAAATAGACACTCCACATCTAAAAGTTCGGTTAAAATGAGTTTTAGTATATAAGATTTATAGGCTACTCCCATTGTCAATTGATTTTAGAATGTATTGGACTTATCTACATGTCCTCTTCTAAAGGAGATATTCCTAGTTAAGTTATCAGCCAACATACTTTTTCATAGTTTAAAAGCACTGGCTGTTTATCTTCCTCATCTGCCTAGGGTTGGGCTTAGTGGGGTGTATAAGACTATGACTTCCCATGTTGGAAGTTTGGTTAAATTGAGCCTAAGTATAAAGAGGTTAGTGGGATACTCCTATTATCAATCGATTTTGGGATGAAATCCAATTGGACTAATCCGTGCACTTCTACGAACAAATTCCCAGTCTACTTCTTGGGCCACAGACTTTATCATCAATCATTGATCATTATCATCTAAATGACATAAAAGTTGAATGACACTCAAAAGAAATTTAGGCTGAAGTGAATGATGGCAAATAATTCAGGTAGCCAGCCATTATCTTTGGCAAAGATAATTTAAAGGATTGATTTATTATGATACTGAAAAAGAATTCATTAGTCAATGACCTATCTACTTATGTTCTTCCACTGGACACTTATCAACAAAGGCTCAAGTCACCAATTTGGTGATTGTTTTGGGAAATTTTGTATATCATTTCCTAAAGAAAAAGCCAACCAATTTCAAAGGAATCACATTCAGCCAAAAGACCTCACTTCTCTGATCCTATCAGGCTCAGCTATCCCCTTTGGTTTGCATCCAGGGCTAGTTCTCACTAAAGATGACTTTGATTTACAAGGATAGCAAAAATTGAAACCACAATCAATCACTTACTTGGATGAATTAAAATACAAGTCATCATAAGCGAACAAGATAAAAGAAGTGGCTCTAGGAAATGCCGAGGGGCAAGAAGACTGCACAAGTAAGTACTACAAAAGGAGGGAAAAGTAGATGAAGCCAGTGAAAGTGAAGACTTTCTTGCACCATTCACATGGGTTGAACATGAACTAAGCAACTTCTGTTTTCAGGGTACATTGTTTTTATTTAAGTGGTCCAAAATTACTTTTGAATGGACAATGAAGGGAAGGATAATGTGAGGTGATGGAAGGTGGAACTTTGAGAGAGACGCTGCAACTGCAAATGTGGGAGCTGAACTGGATAGATTGATAGATAGATAGAAGGGAAATATTCACCAGCTGGGAAACTACTATCCAAAAATAATAAGTTATGAATAAGCAGAGTAGACAGTAAAAAAAAATGAGACAGCTTAAAAGGGTGGTAGGTGCCAAATATATGAAAGTCTGTGTGCGTGTGCTTGAGAGAGACAGATTGTACATCCCCAAAGTTTTCAGATCAACCAAGATCAAAATTGGAAATCCATGCTATCAGAAAATTTCCATATGTACAAGAAGGAAAGAACAGACATCATTTCCTAACTTTGGTAAGTATATGTGGTTTTGTTTTTTAAAAATGTAAGTGGGAGGTTAAATTAGCTTTGGTGGTATTCTATTCTAAGGTGAATGGTCCAGACACTAGAGTAACAGCCAATTTGGGAATTACTCACATAGTAGTGGAATCTGATTATCTAGCTTCAACCACACGACTTCATAGTGGCTCTTCTTTTATTTTCTGACTTATTATGTTTTGAAATGACATTAATTGCATCTCAATTAGCTACGTACTAGACTTTTGGCACATGATCAGGATAGAATAGTGTAGTACTGTAGGTTGATATGAGTTCCTACAAAGTATCACTCATCTTCTGTGCTTAATATATGCCATTTTTATATTCCACATTTTGATCAGTTTTCAGTTTTGCCTCATTTATTCGTCCTTTTTCCTCAGTTACTTCTTTCCAAATTTAGTGGAACTATCAAGCTAATAATAATTTTAAATTCATCCTTAATACTGTCTGGATGATAAGCAAAAAAGGTACTTTGTAAACTTTAAGCACAAACAAACATAAAAATATTCAAGCAAAAAAGGTACTTTGTATAGTAAGTAGAGAAATTATACAAATGAATATTTACTTAAAGCTAAGCTATGACCAATTTATGAATGGTACTTACCACAAAATTTTGTTCAAGGAAAAACTTAACAATATAATTAATTATTTCTGTGTTTTTTAAGACCAACAGATAAACTTAGACCATACTGTATATGTTGTTTCACATAGAAAACTGAAAAGGGCTAACTATATAACACAAAAAGAAAATCCAAATTCATTAATATATCAAGATATGCTTATATTGAATGTATTTAAGTTAGAGTGTTAATTTCAATTTTACCAGCTTTATAAGGATAAGGCTCACTTCCCATCATGAAAACCATATATAGTACATGGTACAATTTGTTAATGGGCAACAAAATCATTGCAATCTTTATCCCATTCTAGCTAGGTTCATGCATCTTGCCAGTTTGAAAACTCTTCCCTTTGAGGACCACAATATTGTACGAACTGCTTTTGCTTGTGAATTAAATTGCTAATCTATCATACTTTAATTAGCAGTCATAAGCTATTAGCTTGATGAAAGTGTTTGTTTTTTTATCCTTGTCAATATCTTATTTCCTAGCCCTAAGCATTTCCAAAAACCCTAATTATTTGTCTGAATCTGATTGAGTTTTTCAGTTCAAATCGCTTAATTCAAAAAAAAAATAACCCTAATTATCATTGCCCCTTATTGTTATTGGCTAATTAACAAGAACGGATGTTTGACCAAAAAAAGTACAATTTTAGATGACCTTACTTCTTACTAAAGAAGGATTAGTGAATTTAAAATTGTAAGGAGAGGTCTTAGATGGGCAGCGATATTTGACTGGGAATTAAACAAATTTAGGTTTTTGTAGCCTTTACTGTGAGAGTTACAGAATTGTGGAAGGTTTCTCTAAGCCCGGTTACGATTATATGGCTATTACATGATTGACTGCTTTCCCATCAACTAAATTCCAACTTGTCACAATTTAGCACGTTAATTCCAGATATTTTCAGAAAGCCCTAATGTCTCTTTTCATAAGCAAAACCTAATTCACAGATTGAAGATAAAGCACGTTTTACTTCAATGTTGATCTCCCTCTACTTTTCAATTTGTGCAAACACAAACCTCACCTTGCCAATTAATTGACTGGATATGTTAGGCTGAAAAGGAAATTCACTGGTCTGGGAACTGGGTCAAGCTAAAACAGTAAAACCTGACAAAATCCCCAAGTAAATAAGCCAACTTCTTACCCCAGGCATGAATTAATTTCTTCACCTGGTCAATTTAATAAGTTTCACTAATTTTACAGATTTCCAGCAAGTACTATACTTAGGGCATCTCCAGTGCTCGCACTGGGGTTCTAAGTTTCTTAATTAAAAATAAAGGGGAACATTTAATTTTAAATTCGTAGAAAGTTTCTGGTGTCAAGAGAAGTCTCTAGCAGATTTTAGAAACTTGCAGAGTTTGTTTTTTTCGAAGAGAAGAGATCTCTTCATTAGAAATACTCTTAGATTATGACCAGTGATGTAGCAAAAAGGGAATGGACTCGGATTGGAAACCAGGGAATTGGAATCTATATACTAAGCACCAGGTTTTGATTTAACCATAACTCAGGAGTACAAAAAGCTGGGCTTTTGAGTAATTAAATGCAATTCAGTTAGAAATTGGTCGTATACGCTAACAGTATGGAGAACCTAGAAGTAGAAAAACTAACTATTTTCATGTGACAGATTAAAATTGCATGAATAAATAGCCGTAGCAGCTAAATAACAGTAGTTTAAGACAAGCGTACCAGTGAAGCTTAATCATTGAGAATCCCTTAATGCGAGTTTGACCAGATATTTCTGCTCCATTACTTCATTGGGTCACTTTGGCCTTTGTGGATACAAAAGGAGCCTGGGAAAAGGTCAACCAGAATACAGGAATTACAATGACACGCATTAGTCTAATTATGCAGAAATTAAACAAAAAAATAATATTTGCACCTCACACAGTCAGCAATTGAAATAGAGAGTACAAGATAACTAAATTATGTCAGCTATGCACATGAATTAAAGCTCAACCAATACAAAAGTTTGTACAGCTTCAGTGTTAGTACAATGCACCCGAAATTAATACCATCATATTTCAAAAATATTTGTGTTGTTCTATGGGTATTAGGGTGTGTTTGGACTTTGGATGGTCAATTGTAACTCATTGCTTTAAATGTGGTAATCCTAATGCAACCTTGGGTTGATTATATGAACCATATTTATAGGCCTAGCTAATTGTAGTAATATAAACAAATAACAATTATATTTGGCATATAGTATAGTTGCACTAATTAGCATTATATGAAGCTATATCAAATAAAAAAAAGGGGTTAGAATCCCACTAGTTGCAACAACAACACCACCAAAACATTGGCATATAGGCTTATAGCTAGTGACTAAATCTAACAGTCAAACGAAATGTCATAAAAAATTTAAAATCACACATTACCATTTTCAGACATACAGCAGGTAGGAATGAAATTCTGAGCTAAGAAAAAAAAAATAATTAGAGAGGACAAAATAAATCCTGAAGCTCTCAAGAAACTAGTTGTCGGACCATAATGGTGATTACATACTTGTATAACTTAAACGGCTCAACCCATCATAAGGTCCATGAACTTGGTCCTGGGGGCTTGGGCTTGTTTACGGATTCTAACCTAATTACTTACAAGTGCCCATTGCCCCAGTCACAGCTTTTTACCCGAAAATCTAAAAAATATTATTTAAACATTGAATTTGAAAAGAAGAAAACGCTAGTGTGAGAAGTCCAGCCCTGGCCCAACAACCAGAGTCTCCTTCCTGAACCTATATATTACGCTTAATATTGGGCTTCAGAACAGGCCCGTAAACTAAATTGGACAGTTTGCATCTATTATCATACAGTAACAGACATGGATAGAGAACAAAACAAATTCTCTACAAACAAACGCACCTAGATTGATATTACAAGTTGTAGGGAGTCTGGGAAGAATGAGCTAATATTAATTTTGATCAACATCATTTCATCAGAAAAAAAAATTTGATTAGAAGTCCAATGCATCTTTACTCGAAAAACAATTCATCAGTCACACTCACACTCACACAACAACAAATAGTAAGCAAAAGAAACAATGATCGTTTGTTATTACGGAAAAAATATAATTGAACTATTGACAATGACACAAAAAGAATTATCCTTTGTGGGGTTTAAGGTTTGAGGTTTAAATTACAAGTTAATTAATTATCCAAAAAAAAACTGAAATTAGCATTCTAGAACTACAAAAAAAATAAAATTACTCCGTATTATTCAACCGCAAGAAAAAAATGCATACTTTCGAAATGAGAAAAATATGCAAAAATTATGAATAACTCAATTTGTACAGTTGTCAAAAAATCCGGAAGTGGGATGTGTATGTCGACAGTTCATAGTACGGTTCCATCACAATCGTAGCAAATACGAGAAACACATTCATTGAATCTTTGAAGTTAGACAATGTTGAGCAATGCCCTTCCTCCCTTATTTGTCTTAACTTTTATATTCTCCTATTATTTGAACGCATACAGAGTCTTGTTTTTATTGAATCCAACAAAAGCCATTCTTTAGATTGAAAGCGACCACCACCAAAGCAAAAAGAAAGAAAGAAACCTCATAACAACGACAAAAAAGGTGATCTCGAATTATGAAAGATCAAATGACAATGTTATTGTTATCAGGAATATCCAGGTCAACTTTTCAAATAACTCCAAAACCAAAAAAAAATACTGTTCATATAACTCCATGACCAAAAAAAACTTTGCATAAAAATCAAGACATTCCTAATAGTAGTTCTTCTGTAATCATGGTAGCAAGAAATAAAAAAAGAAATTAACATATGTAATGAACAGAACAACCAAAGAACTGCAACAGAACGAGTGATAGAAAAGAGGCGAGAAATCCTATCAGAAAAGGGGAGGGAGTGGGAGTGATACAGACATTCATGGAAAATCTGTCAAATGAAGGAGCTAGTATATCTCTAAGATCGAATTTGGAAATGTTAGGAGTAGAAGAATTCAATCCGGAATAAACTGGAGATGGAAAATTCTGGACAGATTTAGACGGTAGGAACAGCTAATTTCATTATGTGATTAATTTTATGATTTCAATATTATAAGCTACTAAAGCTGATTCATACAGTAGAGAGTTCGCGAAACTAATTTGCATTGTGAAGCTTAATATATATAAAAAGAAAAAAAAAACGGATTCACATTCACGAAGCTAAATCGAAAGTGTTTGTTACCTGTAGTCTATGCCAATCACATTTGCTCCATCTCCAGTTTCCAGATTCAACTCCATACGCCAATCTTTCCGCCAGCATTTACTTCTGACGAATAGTGGAACTCGTCAAACACAGAACAAAGCAAGGGCGAAACAAGGGATCCAGATTCAAATTGAAAAACCTAATCACTCAACAATTGGAGAGAACTGCGTACAAGAAATCAAAGCCGTACGCACAAATCACGACTTACAGAGAGAGAGATCAATGGAGGTCGATCAAGTTCCTTGTTGCCAGAAGCGATCTCGACTGCTAGCAAAGAGGAGATGAAACGAATGCATTCAGTTCAAGCACCTTCAAAAAAAAAAAAAAGGAAACATCGAACCAGATATGGCGATTAGGTAGCAGTTGAGAAAATCGCCGAAACGTACGATCGAGGATTGTGAGAGGGAGCGTGAAATCGGGGATAGAGATCGAGAATTGAATCCAAAACACTGTCGAGAAATTGCTTTCCTGACACTCAGCCTCCATTGTAGACCATTGTAGACGTCCGGAGAGAGAATTGAAATGGCAGTTACCTCGAATATCGAGGAGGCCAATAGTGGAGATGCGCTCGCTGTAGCGGTTTCCGTGCAGTGCGCGTTTGGAGGAGGAGAGAATAGGGATAGGAATTAGGGAGGGAGTAGTAGAGGAGTTTGTTTTTAATTGAGAGGAGGAGCCCCCACTCTTTTCTTACACGTACAAATGGAATGGCCGACGTTAGTACGACGTGCTTTTCGGGTCGCTCTCAACTATTTGCGTGTCCAACTCTTGTTGGTGTGTAAAGAATGAGCAATCCAATTGGAGAAAAATTTGGACCCCAATAATCGGATATCCGAGGTGGAAATGATTAAGATTTAAGCATCCAAAACCATCCAAGCTAACTTATCAAATTAGGGTTCTCAATTTTAATCGTAAAGTGTTTTTATTTTCTTATATTTCTCAATTTTGACCGCTAAATCCTATAAAAAAATATAAAAACAAGAAAAGTTAGAAAAAAGGATTAATATCAAGTTCTCAACTCTTTATTTGATAATTAATAGTCTCAAATTCTAAGGTAGAGTAACTCCACTTTAACTAACTCTGTTAGCTAGACTGGAGCATAATTCCCTTACCCGACCTAAATGTTTGCGGATCAAAACAAAACAAAAAAAAGTTAAGAGACAAGATTAGCATGATCTTTATATGGAAGTATAGTTTCCAAAAATGATCTCTTTGCTTGTTTGGATGCCTAATACATTCATTATACCACCCATCTAAAGTCATAAGTGCTTGTTTGGTTGAATGCGGGAAGTATAATTCGTAAGAATTTAAATCACGGGAATTTAAATTTCTTGGAATTGTAATTCATGGGATTTGCGAAAAAATGTTTGGTTAAAATTATTTATGTAGGAATTAATTCTCTTTATTTTGTTTGGTTGAAAGTTAAAATTCATGGGAATTTGATTAAAATTACGTTAACAACCCTTATTAATGAAAATCAAGAACTTGACTTTTGGGTAAATAAGAGATTTGTAATTTAAAAATTAAAAAATAAAAAATAAATTTGAAATAAAAATGGTGGAATTGGAACTTACCTACCCCACCATGGTAATTGCAATTCTCCCATTTTGGAGGAAATGCAATTCATGGGAATTTAAATTCATGTGTTTTTCTGTCAATTAATTTTCAACCAAACACATGTATTTACTTTTACTTCCTGGGATATTTAAATTCATGGGAATTTCAATGGAAACCAAACGAGCACTAAGTTAAGAATATTATTTTTGGAAGCTAAACCCAAAAAATATACTGTATTAAATAATCCTAAATAGAAATAATCTAATAAAATATCTCATTTCAATATGCTTAACTATATATATAATACGTACCCTAGGAGCACGTTTTAGTACGAAAGCTGCTCAAACTATATTTATTTATGATACATTGGTGTATATTGGATCGTAAAACTTAGAATCATATTAATTATTAAATAAAATATAACATTTGAAATGTGTGGTGATATTCGATATCGCTGTTTAAATGTCATGTATTTTGTAGTGGTTTGTTGTGTCATGAATTTGTATTATTACCTAGGGTTCTATTTTATTTTATTTTGACGAGGGAGATTTCAATATGGACAATTAACGTGCGCATATGCTAGCTAATACGCTAGGGAACTATTACCGGGACTGGGCACACTGCATGCTAAAAAACAATTGTTCGTACAGCTTCTGAAATCACCCTCTCGTCCTCTCTCCACTAGGCTTTTGACTCGTACTAGCATTTTATGGTACTCGTATCGTATCGTCTTCTTTCTTGGTCCCGGCCATATTCCCAGTTGTACAGCTTGGGTGTCCTGGACAAATCTGGAACGACTCTTCTGGATCAATAAATTAATATTAAAAAAACGAATAATACATGGAGTGTGAATCATGAGTAGACCTATCAATCGGGTCGGGTTGGGCGGGTTCGGGTTCGGTCATTTCGGGTTCGGTCATTTCGGGTTCGGGCTAAATCAGGTTCCGAGTCGTTATGAGTCACGGGTCAACCGGGTCGGGTTGTAGCGGGTTTTCGGTCGGGTCGGGTTGACCAGCGGGTCTAAAATATTCTTTTTTCTTATGATTATTAAAATCAATTTTTAATTAAATAATAATTTTTAATTATAATATATTATTTTCATTTATTTTAATAATAAAATATATTATAAGTTTCAAAATAAATTTAATTTTTTTTATAAATATGCTAAATCGGTCAACCCAACGGGTTTCAGGTTTCAACCCAACGGGTTCGAGTTCTATCGGGTTCGGTTTATTTCGGGTTTCGGGTTCAAATTTTCGGGTCTTAACCCTAAAATTATCGGGCGGGTCGGGTCAGGTTAGCGGGTTAGGTCAGTTTTTGACAGGCCTAATCATGAGACATATTATTACACTTTAATATGAGGTGCTATGTCAATCGTCGGATCGTGAAGATCAAAGGACACTTGTTTTTATTCTGTTTTTTTAAGCGGGGGTAGTTTAGTCTTTTCATTTGTCATGTTCATCTCTTTTCCTCACTCTTTCGGTGAAATTCATCCCATTCATCGAAATTGCTCTAGCTCGGCTTGCGGGGGTGATTTTCTCGGTGATTTTCCAACGCGCGATCGGAACTAAAAGAGATTGAGCCCATCTAGTTCACCTTATTCTCTCTCCCAATTTATCTTCTATTCGTTCCTTCAATCAATTAGACTTCCACTGGCCATAACATAATGATGAAAATTGGGGGTATTACTTCGATCTTCAACCCGTACAATAATGGTCAATCTTCAATCCATACAAAAATTGGTGCAGTTTCATTATTAATGAGATAAATTATGCTTTGTTAAATTGTTATTTTGTTGATGTAAGTTCATTGATGATATCAGTATACATTTTTCACTATGGGATGCCAAATCAATGATGAAATTGATGAATCCTTCGGAAGAACCCTTCGAATTGTCCAAAAATCAGGATCGACATGCAGTTCTTGCTCGCGTTAAAAGCAGAGTATCAGGGTTGTTTTGGGGCTCATTTGTCCACCTCCGACCACCCCAAGCAATATCGTCACCGCCCCGAGGTCGCATCTCATCCGTGCACCAGGATCCCTCGTCGTCACCACTCGCCGATGCTTGTGGTTGACGTTAGGACCGGTGCGTCGTCGCCACCACACACCACTGAAATATGATTTTTTTATGGTGAAATATAAATAATTATGATAAGTATAATAATAACAACGGTTTTTCTAACCTATGCCCTAAGGGCATAGGTTAAGCATTCTTATTTAAGAAACTAAAACCCTATATGGAAATAAATGAACCTATTAGAAAAAATTAAATTATCCCATATGATAAAAATCATCAAAATCTTTCCATTTTAAGTGTCTTAACCTATGCCCTTAGGACATAGGTTAGAAAAATCGTAATAACAATAATAATGAAATTTCTATTTTGATATAAGGTTGAAATAAAAATTAGTTTAAATAAAATAATAATATTAATTTGATATTTAAAGAAGGAGAATTTAAAGTGATGATATGAAAACTTGGATAAGTTTTCATGACATGTTTTTCAGTATATTAATAAGGAGAACTAAATTCATTCTATTTTATAAAGGCTTATAAGTATATATGATAAATGTATTTTAAATATGATTCATGACTTAAAGTGAGGTTTTATAAGAAAATATTAACAAGTTATAATGTCTTAAGAAATCTTATAACCTTTCATATTAATAAAGAATATATTATTAATGTGATTTATAAGTTTATTCAGAATTGTAAACTTATTCAATTCCGTTGATGTAGATCATTTGCATGTTTGTGAAACAGGAACTCGTTCGTTCATATGATCGTCCGTTCATTCGCCTACAAGAAGAAGGCAAGTGGTTTGGTTCATTTTTGCATAAGTTTTGTTGCATGAAAATGATTTGAATCATAATGTTTTGTTTGTTGCGAACAATTGTGTGAAATTAAAAATGGATTAGGTTGTTATTTTAAGTTCCTAGTATTAATGACCTTATTATTATCGTAGTTAGTGTTATTATTAAGTTGCGCTAGTATGGACTTAGGTCTCGATGTTTGTAGCCTTGTCGTGACCATTGTGTATGTTGTCTCAAAGACACTAGTTGTGAACGTAGCGTAGAATTAGGGATGGAGTTTCGATAGTCACATTTATTTATAACATTGCATTAGGATGACCCTAAACCCTAATGTTGGTCATGAACTTGCTGCCTCATCCGTGTATGAGGGGGTTGCACCTAGATAGTGCCTTATTCAAATCCCAAGAATAGTTATCATTGCGCCTCGACTTTAATTGTAAAGTTTTGGAATTAAAATAAGATAAGTGCACGATGCACATATTAAAATGTGTTCAATTTGGTGACTTCAACTTGGAAAATTGCTCTGGCTCCCGACCAAGGAAGTTCCTCTTTCCAATTTAAATTTGGACAACACGTAATCGGTGAGGTTGATTTGTGGATCCAATTTGTCGACTAAGGCTTTTTAAAACTTTGTGTGAATAATAAAAGTTCCTAACAAATCACCTAAACCATCGAGGAACCACACTGTTGTGGCGTCCTGTCTTTTCACTACATGTCTTGAGTTTAGTGAGTGTACTTTAGTTAGTAGAACACTGACCGACTTTCATCCGGAGTTTGATGTTGGTGGCTACATACAATCACAAGGAACCCTTTTTAAAATCACAATTGCTTAGTCTATCACAAGACTAAACCAACCACATTTTGTCCTTTGCATGGTCGGCTGGTGTCAACCGTATTTCTCGGGGCGGCACATCGGGAGCTTAGATTTAAGTTGAGAAGACTAGGAGTGTTGTTGTGTTGTTCGAACTTTTTAGTATTCAAGACTTATACAAGTTTCCGCAAGTTGTTTATAGTGTTGAGATCCTTGGCTTGCAAGGACCAATCCGAGATTTCTATTTACTTCACATACTTATGTATTTGTTGAATGACATTTTTGAGCATTTTTACAATATATGAAGTTTATTTTTATTTGTTTTGTTGCCTTGGATGACTTCGAAAGGTAAAATTCGAGGTCATTAGCGGTAATATCTCCAACGAAAAAAATGGTGGTTTTACACAAGAGGGGTCTAAAGTGGTGCATGTTCAGCCCTTGGTTGTTCTTTTCTCAGTATTTATGAAAAATCATCCTGATCCAGAATGAGGATCCAAATTAGGCAATTACTCAATGGTCAAATTAGCAAACATTGGCAATGGTCACATAAATTTTTATCTTTGAATACTAAAAAGTTATATAAAAAAAATTCTTTATTAGGAACGAGATCAAGCGCCAAATCCAACGGAGCAACCCTACCTCTATATATTTTAGTTCGGTTCTGATCGCCTCCGTATGTTTTCAATATTCACGGGGGTGACTTGCAACATGCATGTTTTGCAAGGAGACCCCGATCTAAGCCTGTTATATTTGTCAATGTTGTCCTTCGCGTGTTTGCAAAATGCACGGAGGTGCACAATTCCACCCGACCACTAGCCTTGCGCCCTTGCTCCATACCATTCTAGCCAAGCTCTAATTCTTATATCGGTGATTTATATTTCTTGTAAACTAATTATATCACCCTAAACTCTTAGATCTAAAATTTCAACAAAATAATTTTATTTACTTAATGCAATTTTACAAAGTAGAATAGGAGCATATTTAATTACAAAGTGAAAATATCCTAAACACCTTCACAGTCCAAAAATTTTAGTAATTGGACCAAAAACAAAATCTACTCTAAACTAAGGAAGCCATAGTACACCAGGCAATGAGACATCCATATTGTAAACGTTATTCTTAAAAGATATCAATATTTTTGCAACACATTTCGTCACAACCGTCAACACTATTTTAGGCTTCGCTTGGCACACCTAGTTGGAGCTGGAATCTAGCTGAAGTTGGAGCTGGTAGCTGGATTATTGATAGAAACTGAAACTGTATTTATGAGCGGAATGGATAAAAAAGTGTTTGACAACATAGTAGCTGAATTGCAAAAAGGATACCCGAAATGACAAAATTTCCCCCAATGAACCAAAAAATAATACCCCTCAATTTCCCTCATGTGCAGCTCACGTGACCCCAACCCTCGAAATTGAACACGCTCACAAGTTTGAAGGGTTTCCACTTTCCACTTCCAGATCCCATCAACCTCAAGGTCGCCATTACTTTGCATCAAAGATGAGGTCGAGCCAAGCTAGGGTAGGCGCCGCCGGAGGTCGAGCCGAGCTAGGGTAGGCACCGCCGGAGGTCGAGCTGAGCGAGGGTAGGCGCCACCAGAGTTCGAGGAAGCGGTTGATTCTGTTGAAGGCAGAGATATCAAGGTCGAAGCTCACACTACGGTAAGTGAAAGACCCTTCAAAAAATTTAAGTTTATGAATTGAGAGTTGTTGTTCGAGCTAAATTCATGATGCCATTTTGGAGCATTTGATTCATCTTAAATATAGAAGTTGTAGCTAGGTCGAGCTTGTGACATCCAATGATTGATTATTTGAGTGGTCATAAAAATTTGAAATTAGGTCGAGCTTGTGACAAATTGAGAGTTGTGTTGTAGTGACATCCAATTAGGTCGAGCTTGTGCATGATTGTTGAACATTATTAAATGAAATCCAAAAAATATGAAATTCGAATGTAGTTTGGTTGATGAATGTGCTTTTTTCCCCTTCATATGCATATACTTGACCGAATTAAGTGATTGCCTTCTCGTTTAGGCTTGTGTTGTTAATTGCTCATTATTGGCTTGGGAATATATGAGTTTGTTGGTGTGTGGTTTTACGTAATATGTGTGCTTGGAAAGGAAGAAGGAACAATGTCCGAGTGAAATACGAAAGTGAAGGGAAAGGGCATTGATGGGAAGGGTGTTGCTTGGAGTGATGAAGAGGCGAAAGCACTAATGTCAATTTGTCTACAACATCACAAGCAAAATGGGAAGGACACTCACTTTCAATGGGTTGAGATTGTTGAGAAGTTTAGCAACGAGGGGGCCAGGAAGATTGATAAAGATACTGCGAAGAACAAGTTTGACTACATCAAAAAGATTTGGAAACTTTGGGTTGGCTTACGGTACACAAAAATCGGGGTAGGATGGAACCCGGCAGATGGAACAATTACAATGGATCCTGATTGGTGGGAGTGAAAAGTAAGGGAAAGCTTAATAGGGTGTTTTTTAATAAACGTGTTGTTTCATATTTTTGGAGGCTTGCCTAGTTATTTATAGTAGTCTTGCATAATTGACAGAAAAAAGCAGAGTATAAAAGGTTCCGACATAAGCGTCCCGACCCGAAGTTGAGTGATCTTTGGGATTGCGTCTTCGGCAACATATGTGCGTCGGGCCAACATACTGTTGCAGCCTCAATGGACCCCTAGCAACTGAAGAGTCCCAAAAGTCGGTTTCACAATCTGGTGTTTCTAGAGGAAGAGGTTTTGAGGACCTGCTGGGAATGGATGACAACTTGGATGAGGATGATCTGCTTCGGGACCTCATTGACACACCCGACCTAGGTAGTGCTTCTCAGCCAGATACCAACTCTCCATCTCTACATCAACCCATCGGCGGTACTAGCCAACGAGTGCCTAAGCGCAGAAAGAAACAAACCGGGACTGCCTTCTTCCAGGATCAGTTGGTTGTTACTGCACAACAGGGTGATTGGTTTATGACCCTCTTGGAGGGGGAGTTAAAGGGTAAGGAAATGCAGGGCACAAACCGGGTTTTCAATCTGGATGAAGCAATGGAGGTTCTTGAAGGGATGGTCACGGTCGGCCTGATTGAAGAGTACGGTGGTCTATGGTGTTATACCGTGGATCAGTTGAACAATGAGAACACCCACCGCCTCTTTCTGACATTGAAGACAAATGATGCAAGGATCGCTTGGCTACGGTACAAGTTTACAAAAGACGAAGGGTCGAAGAAGACCGATTGAGTTGGGATGTTAATGGTGTACATCATGCTTGTGTTTTATGTCATACTGTATGCTTATTTTATGGTGATTGTTTGAGGATTGCTAGTTTGTCTGTGATTGCTTGAGGATTGATGGATTGTAGCTGTTTTTCGGATGCCAATTTCAGAACTTGATTTGGATTTGTTTGGGATTGACAATGCTTATTTTATAGTAGCTGTTTTACAACCAGGTTGCGTTTGTCATTGTGTTTTGAGGTTTGACTATGGATTACTTTTGATCTATCTAAATGATTGCATTCTTCTGTACATGTAGCTGTTTTACAGAGCAAGAAGCATGCCTCGTGCACCAGTTAGGCAGCTTACTCGGCGTCCGAAGATAATGATTGTGTGGTTTTTGTTTATGAAAAGGCAGTGTTGTCTCTTATTGGGGTACTACCTCAAATATATGCACAAGACACCATGCTACACTTCACCATTGATGGGGTACCTATGGATGAGAGAGATAATGGAATCTGAGTCCGAGGTTAGATGCATTAATGCTTTTCGAATGGAGAAGCATGTGCTTCGGAAGTTGTGTGATGACCTACAATACAAGCATGGTCTCCGACCTTCAAAGCATATGTCTGTCATGGAGAACGTTGTCATTCTACTCTATAAGATTTCAGTGGGGGTGTCTAACAAAGCGGTATGTGAGAGGTTCCAGCGTTCCGGTGACACAAATAGTTGTGCATTGCATGATGTCAAAGACGCCATCACTGGTAGGAGGCAAGGGTTCGAGGGACTCGCCAGACGTCTACTACAGCCCCGTGATCCGGAGTTCGCAAAAATTCCCGATAAGGTGGTGAATGACAATCGTTACACTCTTTTCAAGGTATGATTCATTATAATTCGAAGGTTGTAATAATAGGCACTTTATTAGTTTGAAGTATAAACATAAATGTAAATGTATGATTACAGGGTGCAATTGGGTGCATAGATGGGACCCATGTTACAGCTTGCATACCCCGAGCTGACCATATGCCTTATCGGAATCGGAAACAGGTTTGCTCAAGGAACATCATGGCGGTTTGCGACTTCAACATGTTCTTCACATTCGTATCCGCTGGATGGGAAGGGAGTGCTCATGATGCCCGAGTTTTTGAACACGCTCTTACAACACCCACAATGAACTTCCCTCATCCGCCACCGAGTACCTCATTCAAAACCTTACAAAAATATGTTTATGGTGAACTTCTAACATTTGCACTAAAGGTAACATCATTTTTCATATGTAAATGTAGGAAGGTATTATCTCGTCGATAAAGGTTACCCAGAAAAGCTCGGCTACATGTTCCCATATGGAAAAGTTAAGTACCACTTGTCCCAATTTCAAAATGCGCTTCCTACGGGTGGTAAAAAGAAAAAATGCTCCCTTTTCTTTGGCTCTTGAACTAGGGTTTCTTCCGCCTCCCTTTCTCAATTGAGTCCCTCTATTTCCATGGATCCTTTTGTAAATCCGCCCCTTTGTTCATAATTTTCCCTTTTGAGTTGTGGATTACATTTGTTTTGAATGTCATCTACAATTCCAAACCTTGGTTGTACCCCTTTGGTGATGATTCGTGTGAGTTGCTTCGTCCGGATCTTAGTTTTGGATCTGGGTTGGTGCAAATCCTGAATCTTACTATTACCCTTTACCCAAATCAAATTTTCATCTTTACCTGTGTGAATTTTGAGGGGTGGTCTCAAATTTCGTCGAGTATCTTGAAGATCTTTTCTGGATCTGCGAATTTAGCTGCCTTTTTTCCTCCTTTTCTGGATCGGTTTGATGTTCAATGGGAGCTGCCTCGGCTCCCATCTTACTTCTTCGATGTTGGTGTTGCTTCTTCTTTGATGATGGTTGTAGCTTTGTTTCTGGTCTGGATCGTGGGATGCTCTACTTTGGATTCCTCTTTATTTGAGGGATCTAGGGTTAATTCGAGTGCTGTTCTTGATCCCCTAGTTTCTATTAAAGCTTGGATCTTGGTTCTTTCTGCTTCGATTCAGCTTCGAATATGGCGTTGGGTGTTCTTCGCTATGGATCTCTCTTTATTTGAGAGATCTGATATCCGCTTTTTAGGTAGGTTTTTTGTGTCTAGTTAGATTAGATTTGGTTGGTTTTTGTGTTAGAGTTTTAGGTTTTTGAGTCTTTTTGCCATAGTTTTCGTATTTCTTTGAGATTCGAAAACTACGCGTATTTTGTGTCTTTTTATAAGAGTTTTGGAGCTTGAAAGAAGAGTTTGGAGCATTGCAAGAGAAGATGGAGATTAAGTGCTCAAGTAAATTCATTTAAGATCAAGTTTGAGCTTAGAAAGAGATAGAGAATTTCGTTACAAGAACATAGGAAAAAGAATCGAGTCAAACGGAGTTGTAACGAATCTTCTACGCAAGTTTTACTCAAGCACGACCCAACCAGAATTGTGAGCTCTCAGGCACGACCCTATGAGGGTCGTGCACGACCCTATCAAGGTCGTGCTAGACCCAGCCAAGATACATGCTCTCAGGACCGACCCTTGGGGGGTCGTGCACGACCCATTTAGGTCGATCGAGGAAGTAGTTTTATATCTTTTATTTTAGGAAGTAGTTTTATCTTGTTTCCTAGTGTATGGCTCCTTTTTCTCTATAAAAGGGGGGCTAGACCTTCTAGTTGGGGGGGGGGGAGGGAGTTCTAGTTTTTGGCTTTTGGGCATTTTTAAGTGGATTGAGAGGAAGACTTGGAGGACAAGTTGGAGAAATTTATAAGACCTCTTTGTTTTTATTTGAATTTTCGGTTTGTTTTTAGGATCATGTCTTCTTCTATTCTTGCCATGAATGAGTAGTCTTCTTAGATTCTAGGGTTGGGTGAAAACCCAACACAATCATGCATGTCTAAACTTGAATTCATGGCTTGAATGCTTGAAGATCATATCTATCTATCTTGTGCTTAAATCCTTTGCGAAAGTTAAGGCATATATCTTGCAATTAACTCAAAAGCGAAAGTGTAAGGTTGATTGCTTGATTAGATCTAATAGGATTATTTGCGACAGCTGATATTCCTAGGTTGAAAGATAGATAGAAAGTTGTTTAATTTGCGACAGTTGATTGAATAACTTGAATTGTTTGCGACAGTTAACTTTTCTATGATCTAGATTGCATGATAGTTGTGAATTCTCATTGAAAGCATGTGTGATTGTTGTTGTGGTAGTCCTATCCCTAGGATTGCCTTTTTTATATTTGATTAAAACCCATTAAGTTGACTCGATCTCGACCCCATAAGGTCGTGTTCGACCCTTAGCCCTTTGTTTGTTCTCTTGCTTTTCGTAGTTTATCAACTAATCTGTAGCACTATTCTCATTCCCGTGGACGAACCTGAATCCGCTATACTCAGCGGGGTCTTGATATAAATTTATTTGTTCAAGAAACCCTTCAACAAATTGGCGCCGTTGCCGGGGAATGAGCAATAGTGCCTAGTTTAGTTGATATTTGGGGTTTGGGACTAGCCCTTACCCTTTTGTTTTTATTTAATTTTGTTTTCTTTGTTTTTGTTCGCAGTATATGCCATCTTGTTCTTCCCGGAGAACTCTTGAGATTGACTACTACAGCGAACCTGAGAGGTCCTTCCATAGACGTTTGAGAGAACAACGAGCAATGGGCGACGCTGAGACTCTTGCTCAACAAATGGAGGAACTCCGCACTCAGATGCAACGTTTGCAAGCGGACCGAGATACTCAGGCCGCCAATGCGCAGCGATTCCAGGAGCAACTGAACGCTATCCCAAGGAATGCCAAGCAATACATGCACCCAGAACTGAGGGTGCTTGAATCGGCGATAGTACTCCCGGAGATCGACCGCACTTTTGAGATTAAATCTTACTTCATATCCTTAATCAAGCGTTCTCAATTTGAGGGGAAACCCACTGAATGCCCAATGGAGCATATTAAGAACTTTACTAATTTATGTGACACTGTTGTTGCTAACCGTGTCTCATTTGAATATGTTCTCTTGAAGGCGTTTAAGTGGTCTCTTGCAGGAAAAGCTTTAAGTTGGTTAGAGAGTCTGCCACCGAGGTCTATTACATCGTGGAAAGAATTGCATGATTTATTCATGACCAAGTTCTTTCCACCGGCGAAAACAACGGAGCTTAGGAAGCGCATCACCTCCTACCATCAACTTCCCAACGAGACGCTTGTGGAGACATGGGAACGATTTCAAGAGCTTCTACGCCAATGCCCTACTCATGGGCAACCTCCCTATGTACTCCAAGAAATTTTCTTTCAAGGCATTAATGCGGCTACCAAGGATCGCATTAACCTTCACACTGATTGTGGGTTCATTGAGATGACTCCAAATGAGGCATGTGCGTTATTGTATAAGCTAACCAACTATGATGCCATGTATGGAACCCAACAATCTAAGCCCACAGAGAGGAAGTTGTATGAACCACTATCCGAGGTGGTTGATCGGGATGTGAAGTTCCAATTCATGCAAGATGAGATCAATCGTCTGAAAAAGCAAGTTACTTTAAATCTTCTTCATCTTGTCAAGAATGCGGGTCTTCCGCCCATACTACTTCCAATTGTACTAACTTGCAGCAAGTGAGAGCCGTTGAGGCTTATGAAGAGGCGAACTACATGAGAGGTTCCTATAGGAACCAAAACAATTATGCAGGGAGGAACAATGCTCAACCATCATGGGGCAATTCCAATTATGACCATTACAAGCAACCCCAACAAGAGAAACGTCCCCCTCCCTACCGTCCTCCGAGCTATCAAGAGCCACCATCATGGGTTCAAGGGTTGCAAGAAGGAATTAATGGCGTCCGAGCCGAGATCAACAGAGTTCAGAACGGGATCAATGAAGTTCGAACCGAAGTCAATGGAGTACGAGCTGAGCTTACCACCCAGATGAAAGGTGTTCATGCAAGGTTGGGAGAATTTGATTCATGGAGAAAGAATGTCGATTCCCAACTTGGACAACTAGCTACTCAGATCCCGAGACCTCATGGACAACTCCCGGGCCGCCCCGAAGAGAATCCTAGAGGCCAAGCAAGCAATGGTGAAGTCCGAGCCATGCACCTAAGGAGTGGCAAGGCGTTGCCCAAGCCAACCAAGCACAAAGAGGAGGAACAAGCCTCAGGACCGACCCCCTTAGGGTCGTGCAAGACCCCCTTAGGGTCGTGCAAGACCCCCGTAGGGTCGTGCAAGACCCCCTTAGGGTCGTGCAGGACCCCTTTAGCGTCACGCACGACCCCCTCAAGGGTCGTTCCTGAGGAGTCTATTAACGAAGAAGAAGAGGTGATCGACCCTCCAAGGGTCGAGCTCGACCACCCTTCGCCAGGTAAGTCTTCTAATCCTTCTCTTTCCATTCAATCTCCATCTAAAGAACTTCCTTTCCCTTCTAAGAAACCCAAGGACTTGACGGAAGGTAAGTTTAAGCGCTTTGTTAAGTTGCTTCAAGGCTTGAATCTTTCCATTCCTTTCGCTGAGGCTTTGAATGAAATGCCTGCTTATACTAAATTCTTGAAGGATATCTTATCTAGAAAGCGATCAATCTCAGAGCTGCATAATGAGGTCCATACCATAAAGCTCCCTGAAAAACTCGGTGATCCAGGTAAGTTTGCAATTTCAATTGGTATTGGAACTCACCGTTTTAAAGCTCTATGTGATCTAGATGCCAGTGCTAGTTTATTACCACTCTCTATCTGGACCAAGGCTAACATGGGACCGCTGGAACCTATCAATATGAGGCTATACATGGCGGACGGATCCTGTGTAAAAGCAACTGGAGTCGTTGAGGATGTCCCATCTATGGTCAAGAGTTGTGCGGGTCTTGGGCTTCTGTTGAAGGGAAAGATTTGCTCTTTCCCTTCTTCTTGCGTTTGGATCTCGCTGATTACAGGTTATGTGAATTCTTTTCCTTTTCTCCTTATTTTTTTCGTTTTGTTTCTTTTTCTTTTGTTCCATCCTTTTCTTTGCTTGCTTCGATTTGGACTCCTTCTCTCTTGTATGATCTTTTTGTCTCACAAGATTGAGAACTTGGCTAAATTGTTGCTTTCAGAGAATGAACACTATTCTGCTAAAACTTTACTGAACCCTTATCTCCCAACTCATACGAGATCTGATGTAATCTTTAATTTATTTTTTGTTTTCCTTCTAAGTACTTTAAAAATCGACAGGTTTTTTGTTTACTGTTATCTGTTGCTCCTCTGTCTAGCTCTTCTTCTTTTTGTTTTATGCTTTATGTAGTTCCCCTGTGTTGTTCTTTGGTCTGTTACTGGTGTTGGCTCCTTTGGTTGCTGCTTTGGTTTTGTGCTTGTTGGGTTGCTGAGACTGTGCTGGCCTCCTCTCGCAGGTAATATTGTTCTTACTCTTTCCTCCTAACTTCTTATCCTATATCTTGGTATGTATCAATATTTCCTAAATATATGGGACTTCGGTCTCATATATAAGGTTGAGATTTTGTGCATTCTCTGGATTAGGATGAGCCTGAACCTAAATTTTGAAACTTGTTACAAAAATTTCTTGACTTATCTCAGGGATGATTGATGGCTTATACCTGCTTTGAGTTGTACCTGGTGGTGCAAGCCATTTGTTTGCTTTATGCTGCCTCATTTCTTTAGAATACAATGGAAAGTTGGCTCTTGGTATACTCTTAAATTACCCATCCTTAGTTGTGGTTTTGTTCAATGGCTCCTTTGGTTGTCTTGCATTCTTGCATTCGCCAAAGCTGAGCCGCTGGCTTACTATATCTATTCGATTTATGCAATTGAAAATGATGAACCTATAAGCATCTTTTACGGCAGTTCAAAGGTTCTGAAAGATGGAAATTCAATATGCAAGCTCTTATTCTTTGTTTGGATTCATGGATTTCATTACTTTTTCCTTTGTTTGCCCCTTTCTAGGTTGGTAGACAGAGTTGAGAATTTGATACTTCCATGGCCTTGCAGAGATCCCAAATTTAATTATGAACATTTTTGGTATATAAGTAATATTCTTGTTGTTCTGAAAGTTTGGTGGCTTCATTTGAATCTTTACCTGGTGATTCTATTTCACTTTGTTTTTTGTGGGACTATTATTTCTAAATACACTTTTGTAAACTCTTTTTGGATTTTTGACTCTTTTTGTACTTGGAATTCTGCTTTTTGCTTTCACTAGAATTTTTTACCAATTGTAAATCAAGAATCTGTTATCTTATGTATGTTCTCAAACTTAATATTATCTGTTATGACTAGCTTTTGGGATGAAGTTAAGCTTCGTAACTTTTGTATAATATCTACCTTATCTGGTTGTAGTTCTGCAGTTTTTAATATAATGATAATGTCTATGTTTGTCTATTATCCTCTGTGTTCAACTTATATTGTAGCCTTTGTTATGTGGTGTTTCAGTTGCAGGGATATTCTATTCTTGGTTGGAGAGATTCTTCATATCTTGATTTATGTTCAACAGACTAGCATTTCAAGAGTTCTTATATATATTTTTAATCAAAACAGTTGTAAACACTTATTGTTTCCCTTTTGCTGTATTAATAGCAGGACGAATGTATTAGTGCATTCTTGCTGTGTTTTGAAAATAAGTAAAGTTGTATCAAGTATTTTGTTCCAACGTTTGCCAAGTTCTAAGTGTTTTTGTAATTTGAAGATGAGTTGTATGTTAAATTTTTGGATCGGTTTGCCTACAGGTTGGTTTGAACGGTTATATGAACACCAACTATTAAAAGGTTTTTTATGAGTATCGCTTTTTGGAATGTTAGAGGTGTGCGTCCATCCAATTTCTGGGAAGAAATTGAGTTTTTTAGAAAATTAAATAAGTAAAATTTCTTATGCTTAGCGGAACCAAAGACGGAAATAGAGCCTTCTAGTGGGCTAATTAGAAAATATGGATTCCAAAAAATTATATTTTCTCCAAGTATTGGTACTAAAGGTGGCCTTTGGTTGCTTATTTGTCAAAATACTTTTACTAATTCTTGTGAACTATATTTAAATACCAATAATATAATTATCTTAAAATACTCTCATAATGCTTTGAATTTTCTAATTATTTTTGTTTATGCTCCTTCTCGGGAAAGTCAGAAAAATTGCTTCTGGAATGCGTTACAACAAATTATTGAGGATTCAAGGTTACCTTTTATTCTAGTAGGAGATTTGAATGAGATTTGTAGTATGACAGATAAATTAGGAGGTATTTTACCTTCTATATCTAGATTTTCTCGAATCCTTAATTTTAAAAATCATTTCGGTTTGTTAGAGCCGAATTGCTCAGTATTCCCTTTCACTTGGAGGAAAAGCTCTACTGCTAATCAGAATACTTTTGAAAAACTGGATAGACTCCTTATACATCAGTTAATAGCTCAGGAGTTTCCTAATCTAATAGTACACCATCATCCTTTTACATCTTCGGATCATTGTCTTATCAGTTTTTGTATTTCAAAAATTAAAAAACACATAAAATTTCCTTTTAGATTTGAAAATGCTTGGCTTCAAAACCCTACATATGCACCTTTAGTCCAAAAAGTATGGCGTTATCGTCTTGATGGTTCTTCTATGTTCAAGATTTTTATGAAGCTCCAACTTCTTAAGAAATGTTGTTATATGAACAGCTTAAGATTTCTGAACAACACTTACAATCTCTTCAAGAAATGTTGTTCTATGATCCTTCTAATTCCCTTTTATTAGGAAAGTTACAACGACATTTAAATAAATACAATACTCTTTTACAATTTCAGCATGATTTTTGGAAACAGAGGGCAAAAGTTAAACATTTACAAAATATGGATAAAAATACAAAATATTTTCAGTCTGTTACAAAAATTAGATCATATAAACAAAGAACCACAAGCTTCCAAACTAAGACTGGTACAATTATTTATGATCATGAATCCATTTCTCACCATATTACTGAATTAATGAAATCTAGATTTATTAAAAATAGTTCTTGTTTTCTTCTTCCAAATGATTTGGATTTTATTCCAGAATTAATTAATTCTAAAAATAATATTTCATTAAGTAAATCGTCTACTCATTCTGAAATTATATGTGCAATTTTTTCGATGCAAGCGGATAAAACGCCTGGCCCGGATGGCTTCACAGCTGAATTTTTCCAACATTATTGGTCCATTGTTGGATCTTCTTTAATTTTAGCATTTAATTCTTTCTTCCGTTCTGGCCATATGTTACAAGCAATAAATAAATCTTTTACTACTTTGATCCCAAAACAAAATACCCCACAGACCATTGGTCATTTCAGACCTATTAGTGTTTGTAATACAATATATAAGGTAATTACTAAAATACTGGCAAATCGAATTTCTCATTTGCTACCAAAAATTGTTCATCCGTTGCAAGGTACTTTTGTTAAAGGCAAATTGATTCAGGATAATATCTTAATAGCCCATGAAATTTTTCACTCTTTTCATAAGAAGAAAAAAGGCAATAAGGGATGGATGGCTTTGAAAATAGATATGGAAAAGGCTTATGACAAAATAGACTGGGATTTCATTCAAGAAATACTCCTTAAATTTGGTTTTAGTCATCATTGGGTTCATTTAGTGATGCACTGTGTCTCTACTTCCTCTTCCTCTATTCTAGTCAATAATGAACCAGGTTGTGAATTTACTCCCACTTGTGGAATTCGACAAGGTGATCCGTTGTCTCCTTTTCTGTTCATAATTGCAATGGAATATCTTGCTAGAACTTTGCAAATTGATTCAGATCAGACAGTTCCTCACGTAGGTATCCAACTAGTTAAAAATGGGACTTGTATTCCTTTTTTAAGTTTTGCAGAAGATACAATTATTTTTGCAAATGCAAATCATGTTAATATGAATTTTATTAAGGATTTTCTAACTAATTTCTCTCGTATTTCTGGACTTTCTATTAATAAAAGTTCATTCCAAACCTCAGCAAACATCTCTAGAGCTTCAACGTTATCTTTAGCTAGTATTTTAAATATACAGGTTACTACATCTATGGAAAAATATTTGGGTATTCCTATCCTGAAAGGTAGAGTTGAAAATGCTATGTTCGCTGAAACAATTGCTAAATTAAAATCACAGTTATCTAAATGGAAAGCTAATTCTATTTCTCAGGCTGGTAGGTCGATTCTAATTCAGTCAAATCTGTTAGGACAGGTAAGTTACTTAATGCAAAGTTTCCTACTTCCTAAAGGAGTTTGGGATGAGATTGATAAAGTTAATAAATCTTTTTTTTGGAATAAATTTACTTCTAATCATCATCCGCTTTGTAGTTGGGATAAAATTTGTACTCCTAAAGAAAATGGCGGGATAGGTCTAAGGACGGCTCAAAATATGAATATTTCACTACAGATGAAACTTCTTTCGAAAATACAAACAGAACCTCAAAATATTTGGGTTCGAATTATTAAGGATAAATATTTAGGATCACAGGATTTATTTCAATATCAGAAGAAAGCTACTTCGTGGCAGTTTGGCAGATTGCTTAGTATCAGGGATATGTTCTCGAAAGGAATTAAGTGGATTTTAGGGAATGGAAATAGGATAAATTTTTGGACTGATAAGTGGGTTGGAGATTCCAACCTTCTTTGTTATATGGACAATAGTAATCCTTTAACTAAAGTTTCAGCTTACATTACCCCTTCCAAAGTTTGGGATATTGATGCCCTTAAGGAGATTTTACCTTCCGTTATTATAGATCTAATTGTGCAAATTCGGATTCCTTTTTCAGATTTTGAAGATTGTATTGTTTGGATTCCAGCTTCGGATGGTAATTTTTCTGTCCAATCTGCTTCGGCACTATTAAATGAATCAAGAAACATTACCTCTGTGAGTTATTCTTGGATTTGGAAAATGAAACTACCCCCTAAAATTCAAAATTTTATTTGGAAAGCTTATACTGATTGCCTCCCTACAACAGATAGACTAAATCGATTTTATAACTGTGTTCCTCATTGTTGTTCTATGTGTGATATGAAAAATGAGAATTTGAACCATCTTTTTTTTTTCCACTGTTCTTTTACAAAGAAAATGATTGCAAAATTGGAAGACAATATTCATTGCTCTTTTGATTTAAGTACTTTTGGATGTTTTAATGATAATCTCATTTCGACTCTTAACTTAAATAAAAATAAAAAAATCCTTTGATTTTTATGGTGGCTCATTTGGAATCATAGAAATTCTTTAATCTTTAATCCTGCTAGGATAATTCCACATCTTTTGCCTTGTGATTTGGCGCTTTCCCAGTTAATTCTTTGGGAATCTGCTAACTCTAAAATGGAAAGATCAATTTGCAATAGGCCTAAAAGGAAAAATGGAACTTCTTGGATCAAACCACGACACTCTTGGTGTAAACTTAATTTTGATGCATCTAAACAGAAGAATGATGCTACTTTTGCTAGCTTTATTTTTAGGGATCATAATAGTTCAATTTTAGCATGTGATAGGTTGCCTCTTCATCCGATGTCGGTGTTAAAAGCTGAGGCTTCAGCTCTCCTGGAGGGTTTGAAAGTAGGAAGACAATTACATATTCAAAAACTTATTATAGAAGGGGATAATCTGATTCTTATAAATTCTTTAAAAAATATTTGGAAAGTTCCTTGGGAAATATATTCCATTATTCAGGATATCCGAACTTTGGTTTCGGGTTTTCCAAAGGTGGTGTTTTTTCATTGTTTTAGGGAGGCTAATTCAGCCGCTGACTTCTTAGCAAGGAGACATGTGAGCATTCCGCAGATTCGTCATGCAATCTCTTCCTCTTGCTTGGATTTGTGCTTTGATGATATCTCGTTAGTAAGGTTAAGACAATTGTTTCGTCTTCAACCTTTACTTTTTAATTTTTTCAAGATCATCCGCAGTGATGATTTAGGTTGGCCTTGTAATATTGGGGCGACCTAATGTTTCCTTTGTAATGAGCTGGTTGCTCATTTTTCAAAAAAAAATGCGCTTCCTAAAAATGCACCGCAAGCTTTCAATAAAGTTCACTCGTCGCTTAGGAGTGCAATCGAAAGATGTTTTGGTGTGTTGAAGAAACAGTTTAGGATTTTGATGTACATGCCGAGCTTCCTAATTGAGATGCAAATTGACTTGATCCTTGTATGTTTTTCCATGCACAACTTTATTTTGGAAAATCAAATTGTCGACCAATACCTTGAAGAAGACTACGATGATTCGGATCTTCGTCCTCCTCGGGTTCCCGAACAAGGGCTAGACAATGCTCCAACGGGAATGAAACACATCAGGGATGCCATCGCAACTCAAATTTGGGAATCTCGAAGTTATTGGTAGTTAATTTAGGGTGTGATGTGTTTTGGTCGTTTTCCGACCGGTGATAATCAAAGGGAGTACTTCGGATTGTGGGAGCAAACTAACCGATAAACACAATATCAAAACCAAGGTGATCGATCAAATTCAGAGTTTTCAAGTACAACTGGTGGATTTTTTGGGTACTATTCTATATCCTCTTCCTATGGCCTCTACCCTGTATTTATCCCAGGCGACCAACGTTAACTTCCGTCCTCCTGCCTCTCCGATCGTGGCTATCATTCCGCACGTTCCGATTCCCACCTCCCTGGTCGTTACCGTCGAGTTCCAACCATCGGGCCTCGTCATCTGGAGGATTTCCTCGATGATCCGAAGCTCGCGTTTATGCATTGTGCTAGTGGGCTGGGTCGGTTAATGGGCTGGTGATTTCTGGGCCCAACAATAGCCCCAAAAGATTTGGGCGAATTTGAATTCGCCGATTCTTTTCGCCTGTTGGTCTCCGGGATCCTTGCTATCGTAGATCTTCCACGTGTAAGGCCTGGATCTCTCTACGCGCTTTGATTTGCAGACGAAAAGACGTTGGCTCGCTATATTTACTGCGCCTTGCTGGGGTAATCCATCATTCACTGCTCTGTTGTTGATCTCTCCCGAGGTACGAATCTCTTACCCTTCTTTCCTTCCTCTTCGTTTTCCAAGTTTCTTCCTTCTTCTTTTATGGCGAGGGACAGAGTGGCCTCCAAGCATGGTTTTCTACCTTCGGGCATTCTCCAAGAGTGCGATAGAGTCCCAAACACAATGACTTTAGAGGAGGTGCACCAGATTCTTCTGGAGGGGGAGGTTTCCTGGGGGTGTAGTAGCCTTGTGTCCTGAGGCCGAGTGTTCGAACTGGGTTCGCCCCGGCTGGGTGTGTTTCTTTGAGTTCCCTTTTACCATTTCTTGTCAGTTCCCTTTTCCCCCCATAGTTCAGGAGTTTTTGGCTCGGTTCAAACTCTCCCCTGCACAGCTGCTTCCTTCAGCCTGGAAGATTCTTTTTTAGGTGAGTCGGATGGCAGATGTTGTGGGGGTAGACTTTACCGTCTCGGACTTGCTCCAGGCCTACCGTATCACTACGGTCAGGAAGGGGCGGTTTATTCTGCAGTCCCGAACCGCTCGACAGCCTCTCGTCTTAAACATTAAGGTTAACGGGAAGGGTTGGGCAAACCGTTTTTTCTTTGTCGATATCGCGTCCCTGTTCCCTGAAAGCCGTCTGTTCTTGCATGACAAGTGGAACCCTGCTAGTAAGAGTTTCTGTTCTTCTCTTACATTGATCAGTGAAGCCCCTTTAACATCTATTCATCCTTCCTTCTTTTGTTCTGCAGGTATCCCGGACAACGTAGAGCCGCCGAGTGGTTCAGAGAGAGTCTTGTCGAAGCTTTTCAAACTCACCTCTGCTCAGAGGACTTTTGGGGCGTCACTTACCGAGCCGTCGGAAGGATCTTCAGAGAACGAGGGTAGTGCGACCTCGTCAGATTCGAAAGGAGACAGCGATAAGGTTCGCCTCCCTGTTGTTAGGATGTCTACAGTGCCGACTTCAACCAACGCTTCTGGCCCTTCTGTGCGTAAGTTTCTTCTGGCCCTTCTGACTCGTCTCTCCTTCTACAGAGACTCGGGCACGCAAGTCGGGTTCCTCCTTCTCTGCTTCAGACTTGATCCTCAAGAAGACTCGCTCTGGCGATTCGAAACCTCCAACCGCCCTTGCAGTCAAGAAAGAGTCGCTGGATGCCCCCGGAACCTCGCGCAAGCGTCCTGCTCGGAGCGACGATGAGCCACTAGACCTTCAGGACGACGCTTCTTCTGACTGGCAATCCCTCCAGCGGTACCGGGATCCCAATTTCAGGAAGTACCCGGCCCCTGTCTCTGCTCATGCCATGGCAACTGAGGTAGGCATGGGAGCCTAGAAGGTAACTGGTCTTTTTCTTTGATTTATTTAATGGTTGTGACCGGTGGCCCTCCTGGGGTTATGTTCTAACTCTTACTCCTCGTTGCATGCAGCTCTTTCAGGAAGTTGTCTTGTTCATTGACGAGATGGACAAGGAGTTTGCTGAGCATGAGTGGAGGAAGCAGGAGGTCGCCAAGCACCGTGAGGAGATTGATAAGGCTCGAGAGCAATCCGCTGCTCGGGCCAAAGCTTTGGCCGCTCAGGAGGAGGCCGCAAGGGTGCGGGTTCCCGCGCTGGAACGGATGATCGCTGCTCAAGAAGCCAAGGTGAAGGATCTCGAGGCGAGGGCTGCCAATGCGCCTCCCATGGGGAAGGCGGACGCGGAGGATATCGGGGCTTTCTTCAGTATGCTGGGCGACTTGAGACCATCAGGGAGTTTGAGGCGGGGAAGCTTTCGGTCGGCGATGCATACAAGTTCAATGAGCAGTTCCTGGATGCTTTCGCCTGTGGTGTGCCCTCGGCTCGCATTGCTTCTCTGTTAAGTTCCCCGTCAATCGCAGCGGAGCAATCGAACCTAGAAGGTGGCGAGCAGATGGAGGAGACGGGAGTCTCTGGAAACCCTGCATGATTGTCTTGTGGATGTGAAGAAGCCTGGCGGCCTAGGCCGTTTGTAAAAATCTTATCTTTTGTTTTTCTGAGAACGAGTTTTTAGAAGACAAGTAATACCCCATGACGTGCCGTTTATCGGGCGTCTGGTGAGGGTTTTATGGATGGTGGCGAGGCCACGGATACTTTGTTTGTCTTTTGCCCCCCGTCAAGGGGCAGGGGTGTTTATCTACTATTATGCTTCTTGTTTTATTGTATTTTGCTTGTGCTTTTTGCTGGCGTTTGTGCAGGTGTCCCTCTGCTACGTGCCGACTAGTGTCCAAGCAGCCCCTGCAGAAGGCTGAGTGCTTAGGAAGTGCATAGCTATGGCTCAATGGGTGAGGAAAACTCTTACCAACGTTATGGGTGACTCGGGGTTTATTCCCAAGCCCCTGTTGGCAAAGGAGATCACCTACCTGAAGGCGCGCGAAGGACAGGGTCCGTCGTTTCCCGTAGTGCCCTAACGATAACTGTCGGTGGTTTGGCGTTTGCTAGTGGAGCTGGCGACTCGGGGGGCTGATCCATGACGCCGACTGGCGAGCTTCTGGGAAGCGGTCTCTCGAGGGTACTTATGACTGGCGACTCTACCGGATAGTGGGCGTCTAGGAGATTATTTCATGTGCCATGTAGTTGAGTTTTTAAGAAAACTTTGCTGGAATGCCAGCATCATATTTGTAATTTCGGGGCGTTCATTACCGCTTTATCATTTTATTTCCTGTTCTTGTCATGCACCGAGGTTTCTCTTTTCTGGCGATGTCTGCCGAGAGTAACTCCTTCAGAGAGCTTTTTTGTTCTTTTCTTCTGTTGTTCCTTTTCTGGAGAAATGTAACACAAACGTTTTGAATTAAAGTTGTCTATTTGATTGAGTTTTCTCGAAAGAATTCATACCGTAGCTTGGATCTCACTTTAATTTATTCGGCCGCTTCTGGCGATTTGGTCATTCTTCTAGAAGTGATATCTCCACAGGTGCGTAGCATTCTAGTTGCGTGGGACGGATTTTCCATCTCTAGACTCTAGTCGGTAAGCTCCCTGCCCGGTGATGCCGACTATTTTGTAGGGTCCTTCCCATGCGAGAGCGAACTTTCCTGTGTTTATTTCAGCGGTGTTTTGGAACACCTTCCGGAGGACCCATTCGCCAATGGCGAAAGCTCTGACTCGTACGTTCCTGTTGTAACTGCGGGCCACCTGCTGCTGATGCCTAGCCAGGCGTAGCCGCGCTCTCTCTCTCAGCTCCTCCAGAGTATCAAGGTTGGCTGCTAGCTCGGTGGCATTCTGATCGGGCGTCTGTAATCCATACCGCGCAGTTGGTACGGTGATTTCGGCGGGTATCACCGCCTCGCATCCGTACACCAAGGACAAAGGCGACTGCCTAGTGGCGGTCTTTGGCGTGGTTCTGTCGGCCCACAGGACGTAGGGTAGCTCATCGGCCCAGCGTCCCTTGGCTTTCTCCAGTCGCTTCTTGAGGTTATTGATGATAACCTTGTTGCTGGACTCCGCTTGTCCGTTGGCTTGTGGATAGCAGGGAGTTGAGGTTACAAGGTCTATGTTCCACTGCCGGCAGTAGTCGCGGGTTTTCCTGCCGATGAACTGTGACCCATTATCGCAGATGATCTCCGAGGGTATCCCAAGGCGGCAAATAATATGCTTTTTGATGAACGCCACCACATGAGACTCCTTGATCTCTTTGTATGCCTCTGCCTCGATCCACTTGGAGAAATAATCTGTGACTGCTAGGAAGAATACTCGCTGGCCGGAAGATGGCGGCAGTTTCCCTACGATGTCCATCCCCCCACCTCATGAACGACCATGGGGTCAGCGTTGGGTGCAACAGTTCTGGTGGCTGGTGAGGGGTTGGAGCATGCTTCTGACAAGCCTCACATTTTTTAAAGTATTCGGCGGCGTCTTGACGCATGGTAGGCCAGTAGTATCCCAGGTTGAGGGCTTTGTTTGAAAGGCTACGCCCCCCGGAGTGGTTCCCGCACTCGCCTTCGTGGAGTTCCCTGAGTATTCTGGGTGCCTCTGCTTTTGTGACGCAGCGGAGTGAGGTTCCCACTGCAGATTGCTTGAACAAGACGCCGTTTTTTACACTGTATCTGGTGGCTCTCATTCGGAGTGCTCTTGCTTCGGACTTCTCCGCCGGCAGCTGTCCATGATCGAGCCATAGCAGGTAGGGTCTCGTCCAGCATTCAGTGTCTTGGGAGGCGCTCGTTGTACCGGATGTCGGACTGCCATTGTCAAGCATCCTGGCCTCTCAGGAATCCTCACTGTTCGACCCTTCGAGATCGTCCCCGCCAAGCACTCCTCGCCGCTCGGGATCTTCGCTGGCGAGTATTTCAGGAGGATGGTTATTCCCCAGGACCTCCATCACTTTGTCTCTAGCTGTCAGTGAGTCGTCTTGTGATCCCTGCCCTGATGGATCGTCCTCCCGTTTAATTGCTAGAACCAGAACATGGACCAGGGGGACCGATGCGAACTCCTTGGGGTCCAGGGCGGAGGCCAAGTTGGCTAGGGCATCAGTCTGCGCATTCTCTTCTCTAGGGACTTGCTGGATAGTGAAGGTCTTGAATTCGTGCATGATTCCTCTGACCTTCTCCGCATACGCCACCATCCGGGCGTCTTTGGCGGCGAAGGTTCCCAGGACTTGGTTCAAGATTAGCAGTGAATCACACTTCACCTCTATTTCCCCGATAGTCAAGTCCCTGGGGATCGTTAGCCCCAGTATAAGTGCCTCATACCCCGACTCGTTGTTGGTGGCTCCGAAAGCGCATCGTACTGCTTGCGCTATCTTGTCCCCCCTGGGCGATTTCAGTACTACTCCAATCCCCACTCCTCGGCTGTTAGAAGCTCCATCTGTGTGTGTTGAAAGGGTTTCTTGACAACAAATAAATTTATATCAAGACCCCGCTGAGTACAAGGAGGTCCGGTTCGTCCACGGGAATTAGAAGAATCTACGTCTAGCTACTAATCCTAATAAAAGAGAACAAAGCAAAGAAAAACACACAAACAGACGCTCGGCACCGACCCACAACAGGTCGTAACCGACCAACCACTCAACACAAACGTAGGAGAAAAACTAAGGGAACTAGGAACTCGGCCCCGACCTGAAAGTGGTCGTAACCGACCTATCCGGGTAACTAGAAAACTTCGGAAAATCAAATTAAAAGAGATCTAGAGAAAAGGATTCACCACAACAAGCTATGCATGCAAACATGAATCAAAATCATCCCACAACAATCTCATGAATGACTTTCGTCACAAATAATCAAGTAAAAATCTAAACTTTCATAAAGATCTAAACTTGCAACCCTACTTGTTTTCTAAGAGTTTCAACTTTCGTTTTCAACCAAGTATTATCCAAATCCACAATTCAATCTTTCAATTCAATCATAAACTTGAACATGCCTCAACTTTCATTAAGGAATTGATAGAAAACAAGTAGGCAAAGGATAGAGATTCAAAAGGATTGATCAATCAAAGATTCATGCTTTAATCATGCACAACTCGTCGGGTTTCACCCCAACCCTAGAAAATAGACTACTCACGATCCATGGCACAATCAATAATCATAGACGAAAGAGAAGACATAATTCGAATCCAAACAAACCTTAATTAAAAGAAAACTTACAATCTCAAGCAAACCTCCAAGTCTCTCTAAAATTGTCCAAGAGCTTGGAAAATAAAAGTAACCTAGAAAAAACCACTTGCAACTTGTTCCGTCTCCACAAATAACGTCTTCCTCAATAGCCTCCAAAAACGTCCCAAAAAGTGTCTCCCTAGAATACTCCCCTCCCCTAAAATAAAACCCTAGAAATCCTTATATAGTGGTAGAAAAATCTCTCTAAGGAAACTAAATTCTATCTTAAAAAGGCCCATAAATAAAACATTTACTAAACCTAGCTTAAAACGCAAGTTTCAATTCCGCCACACACGGAAGTGGTCGTCACCGACCATATGCGGGTCGTCTCCGACCATCGGCTACACTGGATTTCTTCATTTCTTTGCTCATAACTTGCTCCAAAGCTTGGTTCTTCTTCAATGTTCTTTCCTTAATCGCTCTTGACCTTCTAAGACTTCCTTTAGCTTCTTTTAAAGCACCTTGATCTTGAAACCTTCACCTCAGAATCCTCAATTGCATCGACTCTCACTCTTCTTATTGACATCACCACAAGACCACTTGAACACCACCTCCTAGAAAGCTTGAAAGACCTAAACATTTCCTCCTCAACGCTCCAAATACCTACAAAACATCAAACAAACTTATGTAGACTCCATACCTCAAGATAATATGAAAACTTACACAAATGACTCAAAACAACACAATAAACTTAGAAAAGACTCAATCCTAGCTAGAAAACTACCCATAAAACCCGACTAAAAAGTGCGACATCAAAATACCCCATACTTAAACTTGCTTGTCCTCAAGCAATCACTTAACATGCATCAACACCATACAACAAAACTCAAGAATCACCTTTATAGAAAAAGAAGCACAAGTAGAATAATGAGCAAAGAACTTCCATGTCCTATCACACATGAACATTCCAAGCAATCACAATCCAACCTCACCAAGGAATGTATTTCACTCAACTCTCAAAGTGTTTAAGCTATAGCAATAATCACTCGACTCAAATTCCAAACACAAAACCGCATAGTCAATGGAACTTATATAAGCAAACTCTCCACCGAAGAAGTCAAAACAAGTCAAATCATTAAATGAACTCGGGTGGCTCAATGAAACTTCATAGAAGCTTCCATTCGGCCGGGTTGTAATGGGGCTTGGTAATTCAAAGGGCGTGGAAATATTTTGGCCTTGTGGTGCTAATTAATTCGAGAATCAAGACTCCTAGACTACACATCACTCACCCAACATTCTTCCCTCTTCTTCAATCACCAAACACTTAAAACTTTACAATGCACTACCCCTTTCACCTATTATCATTGTCTTTCCTCTATTCTTTGAAGGCTTTGGACTCTTGTACTTTTTATTTGATTTTCCCTTGTTTTTTTTTGGGGGGGGGGGGCGCTCGGCACCGACCCTCTTTGGGTCGTCACCGAGCTAGATGCGTGTACTTTGAGCCCAATCAACACTTCATACTTGGATTTTCCAAATACAACACACTTTATCTACCTTCCACAATCACTTTGTTTTCACCCAATTACTCCATAACATTCTTCAACAACTTCTTCTAAGTCCTAATTCCCGGATCAAAGGGTCAAGCTTATCATGGCTAGGGAATTTTTTTGTGGAGCTAGAAATAGGCTTTAAGCTCAAAACAAAGGGCTACAAACAGAGGGATCATGTATAGGTAGGAAGAAGAATATGATAGGCTTATAAAATGAGTTCAAAATCATTTGATTCAATCAAGTAATGAGCATATCTCTATTGGTTTCAAGTTTAAAAATAACCATGCCATTGTCAATTGGTATATTCCATTACATGATGATGCAAGCAATTTCCATCCTAGGACATCTAAGAAAAAGGGCATTTATCCATCTAAAATCAAAAAGAAAAAAAAACTCAAATCAAGACTCAAACAATGCTAAATACACACAAAACACAAAACAACACATGACTCAAACAAGTAATCTCCCAAACCACCCCATACTTAAACATCAATGTCCCCATTGATTAAGAAAGTAAAGAGAAAGGAAAGAGAAACTAACTTGGACACATTTTGAAGCGTTGGCAAAGGAGGAGAATCATTCTTGAGGAGGGTGAGGAGGTGGTGGCGGTAGGAAGAGTTGTTGCGCCAACCAATTGTTATAGTCCACTTGAGCATTCCATCTCTCAACATCTAGCTTGTGGTCTTCATAATACTCGATGCGGAAATCCTTAAGCTCCTTGTGATGCTCAACAAACTGGTTGTGGTGATGATTAAGTGCCCCATAAAGTTGGTGTTGGTGGAGCATAAGGGCATCCATCTTAGCCGAGAGACGGGAGATATCGGAATCGCCACCCGAACTTGAACCGGTATGATATGTGCCTTGTCCTTGAAAATGAGAGCCACCGAACCCATCAAAGCCATAGGGGTGGGAGTAGTAAGGAACCATGTCGGACTGCGGCCCCATTGTGAAGTCCATCGGATCGACACCGGGCTGGTTGTGGAAGTTGTTGCCCACTGGTGGGTCGGCACCGACCTCCTGTTGGTCGTCACCGACCACCCCAGCTTGTGCCCGTGGTGATTCCGGCTCGGAGGATGCTTCTCTTAGTGGGTCAATTTCGGCTCTTGGAAACCTGCTGGGCTGGTGTCTAATTCTTCGATCAAGTCGGACATTTGGCGACAAAGGAGAAGGAGCGGGTGCCCACACATCATACCAATTAGGGCGGTAGAAAAGCTCAAGATTTTCAGGGGTAAGGACCACATCATGAGTCTCGTTCTGGCTAATATAGAACTTGTTGATGAAACCTTCAGAAGATTGCGCAAGCATTTTAGTATTCAAGAAGTACTTCACATCCATAGCAATGACTTTTCTTGAAGAGTAGGCGGAAAGATTGACTTTCAAGGACTTGGCAAGGATGGCCACGAGCCAACCAAAGTAAGTGGTGGTGTGGGCCTTGAGGGCTTGGTGGCTCACAACGGCATTAGCAAAATCGAACCCCAAATTCATGTGAATAGTTGGCTCGAAGAGCATGGTGGAGAGGCAAGCAATCTCGTGCTTGTGTGGGCGGGAGAGCTCATATCGGGGCCAAATGGTGGAGCCAAGGATGCGTAGGATAAGCCAGAAAACCGGGCTAGCAATGAATCGACCGGGAAGGTGGTTGGTGGGGTATTCAGCCCGACCGGTGAGGTAATGCCACAAATCCTGGGTGGGAAAGCTTGATGTGGTATAGGCTCCGGAAGGGGCACGGAAGCCAAGATGGTGGTTGAATCTTTTAATGCACATCTCGTGGTCCATATTGCCGAGTTGAAAGGTAACCTTTGACTTGTTGAAGTCGGTTTCATTGTGGTATAAGCAGAAGTTGGACATGAACTCGCATGTGACCGCAATGTAGTGTTCCTCAATTGGATGCAAGATAAGGTGTTGAGCTCCAATCCAAGAGAAAGCAGTGAGCACCTCCCTATGAAAACCAACCTTCATTGCCCCTTCCCTATGATAAGCTCGCACGGTAACGTCCCCATCCCACATTTCAAGAAATCTTGCCTTTTGCTCTTCATCATCAAAGATCACACTATCCACCTTTTGCTTGTCTTTCTTGTGCTTCTTGGCGGGGTGACGAGAAGAAGAAGCCATTGTCCTACAAAACATTCAAACTTTCCAAAATAATCTCCATAGTTTTAAAGACAATGTCAAATCAAAGAACACACATGTCACCTCCCGAAGAAGTACCCCATACTTACTCAAAGAAACATGCTTAAATTTAGAAGAATCTCAACCTAGCATGCTTAATCATGTAAAGTAGGTAAATAGAGGGAAAGATCATGCTAAAAACACCCAAATCATGGCAAAATACTAGTTAACCGGGGTCGGAACCGACCCTTGGAGGCTCGGTACCGAGCAAATACCCGGAAAAGGACGCTGGTGGGTCGTCACCGACCCTTGGTGGGTCGGCACCGACCACTTCGGGCAAGATTATGCCCACAAATTCGGCCCTATGTCCATGGAATTGGTACCAAAAATTCCGAAAAAAAATCTAACACTCTCACAATCAACCAAACAACCAAGTATGCATCAAAAATTCCACATACAACCCTCAATTAATCATGATATCATATAGATCTAACCACTTAAGCATGCAAACAACCCAAACTTCCATATTCAAACTCAAGAACACCCAAAACCTAGATTTTCAACTAATCCCTCAAACATAAATCAAGTAAACTTGAATATAAGATCAAAGGAGTAGAGAAACATACCAAAGATGAGTAAAAATAGAAGAATGAAAGTAGAAGGGGGGTCGTAGACGAGCACTAGAGCGGTTCCAAAAATTGAAAAATCGTTGGAAGGGGTGAAATTTCCGGTTTTTGTTGGATGATTTGGAGGGTTTGTGTAGCACAAGGAAGAATTTTGGTAGATTTGGGATGGGGATGGAGGATTTGTGAGGTTTGAGAGGCAAAGAGGTGAGAATGGTTCTATGGAGTTTTGAGGAAGGAGGAGGTCGGCGGTGTGGGGGAGAAAGAGAGGGGAGGGGGTAGGGTTAAAAGAGGTAAAAGTTGAGGGACTTACCTGCAATTTTCAATTTTTTGAAAATTTTACCATATTTGCTTGGAAGTGGTCGGTGACGACCCAAAATAGGTCGGAGACGACCATCCAGTACCCTTCTTTTTCCTATTGTTCGAGCATCTCTGCCCTCTCTGTCTCCTCCGCCGTTCTCGTGTCCCTACAAAACTTTAGTGGAGAACCAAAACAAAATCCTACCTATTCTAAACTAAGAAAATGAAAAGAAAATAATCTAAAAAGTAAAAAAAAAAACAAAAGAAAAAGCGGGTTGCCTCCCGTAAGCGCTTAATTTAACGTCTTTAGCTAGACGTGGAGGACCTCAGCTTAGTCGGAAGATGTGAGAGCCCATGTGGCTCGGATTTCCTCATCGGGTTCGGCTCTTGCATAGTATTTCTTCAATCGATGCCCGTTGACCTTAAAAATTCCTCCATTCTCATCTAAGAGATCAACCGCTCCATGTGGGTAGATGTGGTGAACTATGAATGGTCCACTCCATCGAGATCGTAATTTTCCGGGGAAGAGTCGAAGTCTAGAATTGAAAAGGAGTACTTGATCACCATTGTGGAAGGTCTTCGGGATGAGATTCTTATGATGCCATTTCTTGGTTCTTTCTTTGTAAATTTTGGCATTCTCATACGCCTTGAGCCTTAACTCCTCTAATTCTTGCAAGTCCATAAATCTCGTTGCTCCGGCCGCGTCAAGATCCATGTTGAGCTTCTTGAGAGCCCATAGAGCCTTGTGTTCGAGCTCGAGGGGCAAATGGCATGACTTGCCATACACAATATTGTAAGGAGTAGTGCAGAGTGGTGTCTTGTAGGCGGTGCAATACGCCCAAAGTGCATCATCTAGCTTGGAAGCCCAATCCTTCCTTGAGCGGGAAACCGTCTTCTCCAAGATGTTTTTAATTTGCCGGTTGGAGATTTCCACCTGACCACTAGTTTGGGGATGGTAAGGAGTTGCCACCCTGTGTAGGACCCCATACTTAGTCAGAAGTGCCTCGAAACTTCGCTCAATGAAGTGAGAACCGCCATCACTAATAAGGGCTCGGGGAACACCAAAGCGGGGAAAGATATTGGACTTCATAAATTTGGCCACCACTCGTGCATCATTAGTTCTTGTGGCAATGGCCTCGACCCACTTAGATACGTAGTCAACCGCTACGAGAATGTACTTGTAGGGGCCCGAAGAGGGGAAGGGTCCCATGAAATCAATTCCCCATACATCAAAAAGCTCAACTTCTAGAATTCCTGTGAGTGGGTTCTCATTCCTCCATGTGATATTTCCCGCACGCTGACACTCATCACAAGTCGTAACATAGGCATGAACATCCTTGAAAAGGGTGGGCCAATAGAATCCGCTTTGAAGAATTTTTGCGGTGGTCTTGAATCCCTTCGCATGGCCGCCCGTTGGAAGAGTATGACAATGTCGAATTACTCCCTCTATCTCATTGTCCGGCACACAACGCCTAAAAATATGATCACTCCCTTTCTTGAAAAGGTAGGGTCGTCCCAATAGTATTGCTTGACGTCCTGGAGGAACTTCTTTTTGGCTTGGGAAGTCAATCCATCCGGAATAATGCCTCCTACAACATAGTTAGCAAAATCCGCAAACCAAGGGGTTTTCGCCCCTTGAATAGCATATACAGAATGGCGAGAGGGAATGGGAGGAGAAGAGTGAAGAATAGTGGAAAACACACAAGAAGAGTTAGAAGAATGACCTGGATCGGGCGTGGTGAGGGTCGGTGCCATGCTATCCAGCTCGGTGTCGGCCCTGTGCGACATATGGGAGGTCGTCTCCGACCCAGGAAAGGTCGTCTCCGACCCAGGAATGGTCGTCTCCGACCCAGGAATGGTCGTCTCCGACCCAGGAATGGTCGTCTCCGACCCAAGAATGGTCGTCTCCAACCCAAGAATGGTCGTCTCCGACCCAAGAATGGTCGTCTCCGACCTAAGATTGTTGACCTCGATCCGTAAGACTTCATTGCTCATTAGAATTTCATCCAGGCGAGAGTCGTTGACAGGAATTGAATTATCGGACTCCTTAATGTGCTCAATGGGTAACCGAGAAAGGTGGTCCGCCACAAGATTTTCCGCTCCTTTCTTATCCCTTATTTCAAGGTCAAATTCTTGCAATAGAAGCATCCATCGGAGCAATCTCGGTTTGGCGTCCTTCTTATCCATAAGATAACGGATAGCTGCATGATCGGTGTAGACGATTACCTTGGAACCCACCAAGTATGACCGGAACTTCTCAAAAGCAAACACAACGGCTAGGAATTCCTTCTCCGTGGTCGTGTATTTACTTTGAACCTCATCTAGCGTCTTGCTCGCATAATAGATAGCATGAAGCTTCTTCTCTCTTCTTTGCCCAAGGACTGCGCCCACAGCGTAATCACTAGCGTCACACATGATCTCGAAGGGAATGGTCCAATCCGGAGGTTGCATGATAGGCGCCGACACAAGTGCATCCCGGATCCTGTGGAAAGCTTCAAGACACTCGGAAGAAAACTCAAACACAACATCCTTCATTAATAGGTTAGTTAACGGTTTGGTAATCTTAGAGAAATCTTGAATAAACCTCCTATAAAACCCGGCATGTCCTAAAAAGCTCCTAACATCTTTCACTGAGGAAGGGGGTGGCAATTTTTCAATTAATTCAATTTTAGCTTTGTCAACCTCAATCCCCCTTTTTGACACAACATGACCTAGAACAATTCCTTCTTGAACCATAAAGTGACACTTTTCCCAATTAAGCACTAGGTTAGTCTCCTCACATCTCCTAAGTACTCTAGCAAGATTAGCAAGGCAAGAGTCAAAAGTGGTACCGTAAACCGAAAAATCATCCATAAACACCTCCACTATGCCTTCGATCATGTCGGAGAAGATAGCCATCATACACCGTTGAAAGGTGGCCGGGGCATTGCAAAGCCCAAATGGCATCCTCCTATAGGCAAATGTGCCATAAGGACACGTGAAGGTGGTTTTCTCTTGATCATCGGGATGTATCGGAACCTGCCAAAAACCACTATAGCCATCGAGATAACAAAAATAATCATGCAAAGCTAATCTCTCTAGCACTTGGTCAATAAAAGACAAGGGAAAATGGTCCTTTCTAGTGGCGCTATTTAGCTTTCTATAGTCAATGCACATACGCCAACTAGTTGTAGTCCTAATGAGAACTAACTCGCCTTTTTCATTCTCAACAACAGTAAGACCACTCTTTTTAGGCACAACATGAACGGGGCTTACCCACTTACTATCCGAAATTGGAAAGATGATACCTGCATCGAGCATTCTCAAAATCTCTTTTTTTACCACTTCCTTCATGTTCGGATTAAGCCTCCTTTGATGCTCTATGGTTGGCTTGTGTCCTTCCTAAAGGAAAATACGATGCATACACAAAGAAGGTGAGAGGCCACTCAAATCCTCAAGTGAGTATCCAATGGCCTTCCTATGAGTCCTAAGAACATTCAACAACTTTCCAACTTCTTCCGCATTAAGGTTAGCATTAATAATCACAGGAAAAGTGGAATTAGGGCCAAGAAACTCATACCTCAAAGACTCGGGGAGAGTCTTAAGCTCTGGAGTCGGTGGTGGTGGTGTAACAATGTCCTCAACCTTCTCCATTTTGAAAAGCTCTTCAAAGTAAGCATCATCATCCGCCTCCAGAAGGGTCGGCTCCGACCATAAGGGGGTCGTCACCGAGCCAGAGGCCAGCAAAAAATCCTCAGCTACGATCGGAATAGAGGTGGGCGCTGCGCTGGATGTGGTCGGTGCCGACCTAAAAGTGGTCGGTGCCGACCCTACAGTTTCCTCCTCGGTTTCAGCTTTACTTGTACAAACTCCAAACAAGCGCTCGATTGGATCTTCACAGTCAATGTAATCCGAGCGGGTGTACAACATCTTCACTTCCATAGCTTCACCGGTTTCGTTCATCGTTGGATTGAACCGGAACTCAACCACCTCATTGCTGATTTCAAAAGTAAGGAGGCCTTTCTTCACATCAATAATGGCCCCGGCGGTTGCAAGAAAAGGTCGCCCAAGAATGATCGGGACGACAGGGTCCTCCGACATCTCCATGATAATAAAATCATTAGGCACAAAGAATTTGCCAACTTGTATAGGGAAATCATCTACAACTCCAGTTGGTTTCACACAAGAACCGTCTGCCATATAAAGCTTCATATTCACCGGAACCAAAGGGACGATATTGGTTTTGAACCATATAGAGAGAGGAAGAAGGCTAGCACTTGCACCAAGATCACATAAAGCCTTGAAGCGATGGGCACCTATGCCAATAGTAATTGCAAATTTACCCGGATCACCGAGTTTCTCCGGGAGCTCTAGAGATCGTACTTCATTAGTTAATTCAAACATCGACCGCTTTTTTGACAAGATCTCTTTAAGAATTTTGGTGTAGGCAGACATCTCATTTAAAGCTTCGGCAAAAGGAATAGTGATGTTAAGCCCTGAAGAACCTGCACGAAACGTTTGAATATGCCCTCCGTAGAATCCTTAGCTTTCTTGGATGGGAACGGAAGCACCTTTGTTGTTGATGTAGAAGGGACGGATGGGGGAATTCCGCAAAGAGGGTCGGCCACGACCCGTGGTGGGTCGGTGACAACCCTGTCTGAAGTGGGGGAAGGGTCGGCCCCGACCCTTGGTGGGTCGGTGACAACCTCCTCTGAGCCTGGCCGGTCCTCATCTTCTCTTGTTTCTCGATCCGGCAACTTCGTTCCACTTCTTAGATGGATTGCAGCAATTTGAACTCTCGGATTTGCATCAGAATGTCCAGGTAGTCGCCCTTGAGGTCTTGGAGTTTGAGCCGCTATGTCACCAAGTTTTGAGTTTACCTCCTTCCTCCAAACTTCAAAGTCTCCCAGTTGATTTTGCATTCCTTTAAGATCGGTTCGGAGGCCATTCATTCCTTCAAGGAGTCCTTGAGCCCAGGTTGGTGGCTCTTGGAAACCGGGAGGACTATAGGGAGGGGCTCTTTGCTCTTGTGGTGGTGCTTGAAAACTTTGACCGTAGCCATTGTTGTTCCATTGAGAAAAATTGTTGTTGTTCCTCGCCGGATAAGAATTGTTTTGGCCTCGGTAGGGTCCCCTCATATAATTTGCCTCCGCATAAGCCTCGGAGGCTCGGACTTGTTCCACGTTTGTGCAAGAAGAAGTAGGATGAGCATGGGAACCACATTCTTGACAGGGTTGAGCTGTGGATTTATAGTGGCCCACTTGCTTCTTAAGCCGGTTTATCTCATCTTGCATAAATTGAAACCTCACATCCGGATCAATCGGCTCAGCATTAGGATCATAAAGTCTCTTCTGTGGAACCTTGACAGCTTGTTGGGTGCCATACATTGCATCATAGTTGGTGAGTTTATCCAACAAGGCCCACGTTTGATCGGGATCCATCTCAATGAACCCACAATCGGTGTGGAGGTTGATCCGATCTTTTATAGCAGCATTAATTACCTGGAAGAATATTTCTTGAAGTACATAAGGAGGTTGTCCATGAGTTGGACATTGCCGAAGAAGTTCTTTAAACCGCTCCCAAGTTTCCACAAAAGTCTCATTGGGAAGTTGATGATAAGAAGTGATGCGCTTCCTTAACTCTGTAGTCTTAGCCGGTGGAAAGAACTTTGTCAGAAACTGATCATGCAGAGTCTTCCATGTAGTAATCGACTTGGAGGGTAAACTTTCAAGCCAAGTAAGAGCCTTTCCGGCCAAAGACCATTTGAATGCCTTCAAAAGCACATATTCAAGCGATACATCATCAGCGACAATAGTGTCACAGAGGTCAGTGAAGTTCTTGATGTGCTCCATAGGGCACTCGGTGGGCTTGCCTTCAAATTGAGACCTCTTGATAAGAGTGATGAAGTGTGACTTTATCTCAAAAGCTTGCTCGATAGCAGGGAGCACAATAGCATATTCGGGAACCTTGAATTCAGGATGCATATACTGCTTCGCATTACGTGGAATAGCATCGAGTTGTTCCTGAAGACGGGTAGCATTAGCTGTTTGAGCATCACGTTCCCTTTGAATGCCTTCCATTTGAAGGCGAAGATCAGCCATCTGGCGAGCAAGTTCCTCAGCGTTGGCCATTGCTCTTCGTTCTCTTAGCCTGCGGTGAAGGGTTCTCTCAAGTTCGGGATCAAAAGGAAAATTGTCGACTCCCCTTCGTGAACTAGAGGGCATACACCTGCACACACAATCACGATAAAACGAATTAGTAAAGACAAAAGGGTATGGGTTATTCCCAAACCCGAAAAATAACTAGACAAAGAAACTAAACTAACTCCCCGGCAACGGCGCCAATTTGTTGAAAGGGTTTCTTGACAACAAATAAATTTATATCAAGACCCCGCTGAGTACAGGGAGGTCAGGTTCATCCACGGGAATTAGAAGAATCTACGTCTAGCTACTAATCCTAATAAAAGAGAACAAAGCAAAGAAAAACACACAAACAGACGATCGGCACCGACCCACAACAGGTCGTAACCGACCAACCACTCAACACAAACGCAGGAGAAAAACTAAGGGAACTAGGAGCTCGGCCCCGACCTGAAAGTGGTCGTAATCGACCTATCCGGGTAACTAGAAAACTTCGGAAAATCAAATTAAAAGAGATCTAGAGCAAAGGATTCACTACAACAAGCTATGCATGCAAACATGAATCAAAATCATCCCATAACAATCTCATGAATGACTTTCGTCACAAATAATCAAGTAAAAATCTAAACTTTCATAAAGATTTAAACTTGCAACCCTACTTGTTTCCTAAGAGTTTCAACTTTCGTTTTCAACCAAGTATTATCCAAATCCACAATTCAATCTTTCAATTCAATCATAAACTTGAACATGCCTCAACTTTCATTAAGGAATTGATAGAAAACAAGTAGGCAAAGGATAGAGATTCAAAAGGATTGATCAATCAAAGATTCATGCTTTAATCATGCACAACTCGTCGGGTTTCACCCCAACCCTAGAAAATAGACTACTCACGATCCATGGCACAATCAATAATCATAGACGAAAGAGAAGACATAATTCGAATCCAAACAAACCTTAATTAAAAAGAAAACTTACAATCTCAAGCAAACCTCCAAGTCTCTCTAAAATTGTCCAAGAGCTTGGAAAATAAAAGTAACCTAGAAAAAACCACTTGCAACTTGTTCCGTCTCCACAAATAACGTCTTCCTCAATAGCCTCCAAAAACGTCCCAAAAAGCGTCTCCCTAGAATACTCCCCTTCCCTAAAATAAAACCCTAGAAATCCTTATATAGTGGTAGAAAAATCTCTCTAAGGAAACTAAATTCTATCTTAAAAAGGCCCATAAATAAAACATTTACTAAACCTAGCTTAAAACGCAAGTTTCAATTCCGCCACACACGGAAGTGGTCATCACCGACCATATGTGGGTCGGCTGCACTGGATTTCTTCATTTCTTTGCTCATAACTTGCTCCAAAGCTTGGTTCTTCTTCAATGTTCTTTCCTTAATCGCTCTTGACCTTCTAAGACTTCCTTTAGCTTCTTTTAAAGCACCTTGATCTTGAAACCTTCACCTCAGAATCCTCAATTGCATCGACTCTCACTCTTCTTATTGACAGAGTGATAAGTCCAGATTCCGGAATTCTCATCTTCTGTCACGAAGGCTTCTTCTTCTTCTAATGTAGGACTGAAATCGGCCACAAAATTTGCTAGCGCCTGGGCTCGGATCGCCGTTTTCGGCTCGTAAGTGATATCGAAACCGCTCAGGTGTATCGCCCACTCTGCCATTCTCCCGGTGATCTCTGGCTTCCTCAGTATGGCCTTCAATGGGTAGTTCGTACGGACAGTTATGGGATGGGACTCGAAATACGGCTTTAGCTTCGCGGAGGCCATGACCAAAGCAAGGACCAATTTCTCCAGAGGCGAGTAACGTGTCTCTGCTGCAAGCAGGGTGCGGATGACGTAGTATACTGGTATTTGGTCGCCCAGGTCCTCTCATACTAGCACGCCGCTGATGGTAGCTTCGGTCACTGCCAGGTATAGGAGGAGATTTTCGCCCTCCTCGGGCTTGGACAGCAACATCGGGTTGGACAGGTACTGCTTGAGCTATTGAAAGGCCGCCTCGTGGGTTGAGGTCCATTCGAACTTCTTGTTCTTTCGTAGCACATCATAAAACATGCGGCACCTATCGGACGATTTCGAGATGAAACGGTTCAGAGCTGCCACTCGTCCCGTCAGCTTCTGCACATCTTTCACACACCTAGGTGATCGCAAGGCTGCTACGGCTCGAACTTGATCTGGACTGGCTTCAATCTCGCGCTGGGTAACCATAAACCCGAGGAAGCGTCCTGATATCTTGCATTTAGGTAGTGTTTAAGATGCATATTTATGTTTATTTTGCATAAGTTTTAGTTAGTTTTAGTTGGTTTTAGTTTAGTTTCTAGGATCTTGTGTTTTCGGGTTTTGCGCTTGTTTTGTTCGGTTTTGCAGATCTTTAAGTAAACAAGCATGGGATGGATCTTAGATGGTTTTGGTGGAGTTTGAGGAAGCTTAGAGTGATACAAATGAATATTGGAAGAACCAAGACCCAAGGGCTTGAGGGAAAAGAACGCTTAAACCCGGGCTATGCATTGGAGTTCTTGTTTTGACACCTCTATCTTGAAATGCTTGGTTTGGGAGCTATAGTGCTCGGATGATGCTGAATTTGGTATCACTGGAAATCTAATTCGAAGAGCTACAATTCATATTTTTACTCCGAGTCCAAATTCCAACTCTAAGGGGGTGAAAACAGCCTCTGAAGTGTCGCTTGAAGTGCTGAACCGAGAAGTGCCGCGGGCATAACATGAACTTGCGCGGCCGCGCCACCCAAGAAGGAGACCGCGCACCTTGTTCTGTTGCGGGAGAGTTGGGCCGCGTGTTTTGGGCCTCGGGTTGGACTTTATTAGGTCTTTTCCGACTAGTTTAATGTAATTTCGGGATATTTTTATCTTTGGATATCTTAGGGGTATTTAAACCTTATTTTTAGTTTTCTCTATCATTATCATAACTTTGATAAACTTTTGGAGGCTAGGGTTTTCTCTCAAGGAAGAACCTTTGAACCTTTGTAAGTTTGATTTCAATTTAATTATGCATTGCTAATTTCTCTTGTGTTTTGCTAGTTATTGAAGTCATGATTTGTATGTAGTTGTGAGGTTTGATTGATTCTCAACAAACTTGAATAGAAATTATTCCCTGTGCTTAACTGAATCAGAATTATTCTAGGGTTTTATTAGATTAGCTACCTAATAGAATTTCTAGGTTAATTTACAACTGAATCTGATTAATTACCGGTTGGAGTTAATTTGATCAAGAGTATACTTTAATCAACTTAGTACCGGTTGGACTTGTTGGTTGAAGAAGGAAATAAATTCACAAGTTACTTAGATTTCTGGTTGCTCTAAGTTGTTTGTTTCTATTGATAACTTGAATCGTCATGCTGTTATTTAATTGAATCTAGAAGGTCTTCTAGGTTATTATTTAATTAGGGTTGTTAGACTGGTAGTTCTATCAACTATATATGAAGTTTGGGTTTTAATCCTTAGTAGGATCATTATCCACAATAGATTATTCAAGTAAGAAGAGAATCAAGAGAATCAATGATCAACAAATCAATATCATGATGGATCTAACTAGTTGAACACGCTTGTCTTTCATATATTTAAATCATCTTTGCATTCATAGTTAGTTTTATTCTTGCATAGTAGTTTAGAATTTACAATTACAAACCCCCATTTGGTTACTTGGCATACAAGTAATAACACAAATACAAGAGTCTCTGTGGGATCGACCCTTACTTACCGCTCTACTGAGTTGGTTAAGCTAAGGTTTCTTTGATAGGTATTAAACGACCACTGAAAATACCTCATCAAATTTGGCGCCGTTGCCGGGGACTCGTCGCTATTTGTGTTTTTACTTTGTGTGCTATTTTTGGTGTTGTGAACCTATCTTACGGTTCATAACACCCGTGCTACTAATCTATGGCTTTGTTCGATTGTAGACAACTGCAGGATGAACACTTCCATGACTATTTTTCAAGATTTCAAGACCATGTGTTTGAACTTGGTGCTTGGGGACTACATTACAGTGATAGAGAGGTGAACATGGGAGTTATCCATGGTATGAATCTTGAGACAAGGGGATTGGCCGACTACATGAGCAATGAGAGGCTTTTATTTATGAGACTTGGGGAATGCTGGGATTTCTTCTGTTTCATGAGCCATCAAAGCTTTTTGGTCGAATCATCTTCCCAACCACCCCAGCCGATTGATACGTCTCTTGAGGATATAATCAAGGATCTCTCCAAAGGGGCGGATGCTTTAATCATGGAGCACTGTGAGTCATGTTCTTCAAGTTTTCATTCCACAATCTCATGTCCTTTTGAGTTGTGTGAAAGGAGTGGTGGAATCACATTGGAGTCAAACGATCATGAGTCAGACACTCAGATTCAAGTTGAGGAGCAATCTACTACACTTGATGTGAGTTATGAAGATGAATTTGATGCCCAATATGAATTCACACCTATAAGTCATGCTGAGCAGATTATCACCGAGCCAAAGGAAGTCTGTGCTGGCATAGAGATTCTTACAAAGCCTAGGGAGCCTGAGACATCTTCACCCATGTGGAGTAAATTGCTTGAGGGTTTTGTGGTTTTGGAAGAAGGCTCATTTGTTGACCATGATGACTTCTTTGCTGATGAAGTAGACAACCATGGGGGAGAAAAACAACATGATACATCTATTAAGTCTCCCGCTGTCATGGTGTGCCCTATGTTAGGCCTTGACATCCCATGCTTCAGTTTCCCCACCTTCTCACATCAAGAGCTTATGGAGTTACAAGAAGAGGAACCAAGTCTACAATACAAGGTGGAAGATGAAGAATATATGGAGTTCATCTTGGATAAAAGTGGTATTGCTGACAAGTGCTTTGATTCATACTGTAAGTATTTTCTAAAGCCACCACTTGTGCTGAATTTATTTGAGCAATTGCCATCTCATACTAACTGGGCACACATGTTTGATAAATTAAAACGGTCTTTGAAAGCTATATTATGCATCTTTGATTTATCATTGTGTTACTTATGTCTTTTTGAGATGTGTGCACAGGGATTTGACAGGTTGCTAAGGGCATTGACAATGTCTAATCTTGTCAAATCATGCTAAGAGTCAAGCTAATGACGTTAAATAAGCGCTTCTTGGGAGGCAACCCAATGTTTAGAGTAGATTTCCTTTTCGGTTTAATCTTTTGCTTTTTAGGCAGTTTTTGGTGTGTGTTAGATACCCTAGGTCTGAAGATTGATAACCCAAAGAAGCCTTCACCACCAACGTCGGATTACCATCTTACCCGGATCACTAGAGTTTTTGTGAGTATTTCTCTTCTCTTTACTTTTTACTATACTTTGGGGACAAAGTATGCTTTAAGCATGGGGGAAGGGAATTACTTGTTTTTGCATTTCATATAGTTGCATAAGTTTAGGTCATATTTAAAATTATTTTTGCATGCATTGATTAAAATCCTGAAAAATGAAAAAAAATTAGAAAAGTTTAAAAAATCACAAAAATATTGCATTTAGGTTCTTATTTCCCCATTGTTTGATTCCTCTTGTGTTTCTAAGTTAAGTATAAATTCTAACCCATGATTTGCATGATTTACTGAAGTTGATATGATATGAGCATGATCATTGGTTAATTACCTTGATTATAGGATGGAGCATGTATTTAGCTTAAGTTTTTGATTCATTCTGAAGTTCTAGACAAAAAATTAGCCTTGTGAGATTTTTTTTGCCTTTCATGATAATTTTGTTCTCTACATTCTTGAGTGTATCACCATGATTATCTAGCTCTAGAACTTGCGTTAATACTCTTTGTCAAGGCTGCTTTATATGATTGAATGCATGACATTAAAATGATTGAGGCAATGTTTCTTATTAGCCTACTATTTCCCTTCCTACCTTGACAAGATCCATGTTCTTGACACCCCACTTATTTGAGCTTTAAGCCTATTTTTGATAGCTCCACAAAAGTTTCCTAGCCTAATAAGCTTGACCCATCCGGGATTTAGGACTTTAGGTTGTGTTTTTGTTTTGTGTGAGTTATTTGTAAGTATGGGGATGTTGGAAGAAAAGGAAGAAAATGAGGAAATACAACTCTTGGTTGCAAAGTGAAAAAAAAATGAAGATGAAAAGTTGTGCAAAGCAAAAGAAAAAAATTGCGCTTAAATGTTAGTAATCTTCATTAGTGTGGAAGAAAGAGTTGAAAAGAGGAAAAAAAGAAGAGAAGCAAAGTGCTTAAGTGTAAATGTAAGGAGTTGGTAGAGTGAAAGTTGGGAGAAGTAGAGAAGAAAAAGTGTTGAATTTTGGGTTAGGATTAGTTCTTTATCCCGGATTTAGCACCACAAGCCAAATATAATCCCTTCCAAATTTCTCTTTACCTTGGCCCCATTACAACCCTTAAAAAGACCTCATGATTTTTGTTATGTGTTTGATCCCCAACGGTGGAGATTTAGAACTCTTATGCAAGCATATGGTAGTCTAGTTTTCATGGTTGATTTTGAGTGAAACACATACCCTTAAACACTTGAGAGTTGAGTGCAAATACGATTTACCTTGGTGAGGTCCGGAATGAATGAATGGTCTTTACTTTTTGCTTACCATAATGCATGCTAGGAAGTCTTGGTTGGGTTTTTGATTATATGTGAAATGCTTGTTTGACTTGAGATGGATGTATGATTGCATTTCTGTGGTGTGTTTTGGATTTATGTCTTGCTTGAGGACAAGCAAGGGTTAAGCATGGGGGAATTTGATAGCTTGCATTTAGGTAGTGTTTAGGATGCATATTTATGTTTATTTTGCATAAGTTTTAGTTAGTTTTAGTTGGTTTTAGTTTAGTTTCTAGGATCTTGTGTTTTCGGGTTTTGCGCTTGTTTTGTTCGGTTTTGCAGATCTTTAGGTAAACAAGCATGGGATGGATCTTAGATGGTTTTGGTGGAGTTTGAGGAAGCTTAGAGTGATACAAATGAATATTGGAAGAACCAAGACCCAAGAGCTTGAGGGAAAAGAACGCTTAAACCCGGGCTATGCATTGGAGTTCTTGTTTTGACACCTCTATCTTGAAATGCTTGTTTTGGGAGCTATAGTACTCGGATGAAGCTGAATTTGGTATCACTGGAAAGCTAATTCGAAGAGCTACAATTCATATTTTTACTCCGAGTCCAAATTCCAACTCTAAGGGGGTGAAAACAGCCTCTGAAGTGTCGCCTGAAGTGCTGAACCGAGAAGTGCCGCGGGCATAACATGAACTTGCGCGGCCGCGCCACCCAAGAAGGAGAACGCGCACCTTGTTCTGTTGCGGGAGAGTTGGGCCGCGTGTTTTGGGCCTCGGGTTGGACTTTATTAGGTCTTTTCCGACTAGTTTAATGTAATTTCGGGATATTTTTATCTTTGGATATCTTAGGGGTATTTAAACCTTATTTTTAGTTTTCTCTATCATTATCATAACTTTGATCAACTTTTGGAGGCTAGGGTTTTCTCTCAAGGAAGAACCTTTGAACCTTTGTAATTTTGATTTCAATTTAATTATGCATTGCTAATTTCTCTTGTGTTTTGCTAGTTATTGAAGTCATGATTTGTATGTAGTTGTGAGGTTTGATTGATTCTCAACAAACTTGAGTTGAAATTATTCCCTGTGCTTAACTGAATTAGAATTATTCTAGGGTTTTATTAGATTAGCTACCTAATAGAATTTCTAGGTTAATTTACAACTGAATCTGATTAATTACCGGTTGGAGTTAATTTGATCAAGAGTATACTTTAATCAACTTAGTACCGGTTGGACTTGTTGGTTGAAGAAGGGAATAAATTCACAAGTTACTTAGATGTCTGGTTGCTCTAAGTTGTTTGTTTCTATTGATAACTTGAATCGTCATGCTGTTATTTAATTGAATCTAGAAGGTCTTCTAGGTTATTATTTAATTAGGGTTGTTAGACTGGTAGTTCTATCAACTATATATGAAGTTTGGGTTTTAATCCTTAGTAGGATCATTATCCACAATAGATTATTCAAGTAAGAAGAGAATCAAGAGAATCAATGATCAACAAATCAATATCATGATGGATCTAACTAGTTGAACACGCTTGTCTTTCATATATTTAAATCATCTTTGCATTCATAGTTAGTTTTATTCTTGCATAGTAGTTTAAAATTTACAATTACAAACCCCCATTTGGTTACTTGGCATACAAGTAATAACACAAATACAAGAGTCTCTGTGGGATCGACCCTTACTTACCGCTCTACTGAGTTGGTTAAGCTAAGGTTTCTTTGATAGGTATTAAACGACCACTGAAAATACCTCATCACGTCCGAAGGTCACTCCAAATGCGCATTTTGCCGGATTAAGCTTCATACGGTAGCTGTCAAGGATCTGGAAGGCCTCCTCCAGATGTTGGATATGGTGTCTGTCCTGCTTGGATTTGACGAGCATGTCGTCAATGTACACTTCCATAGTCCTTCCGATGTGCTTCTAGAACATGCGGTTGACCAACCGCTGGTAGGTAGCCCCAGCGTTCTTGAGTCCGAAGGGCATCACTCGATAGCAGTATGTACCCTGGCTAGTGATGAACGACGTCTTCTCCTAATCGTCCGAATGCATCTGGATCTGATTGTAGCCGCTGAAGGCGTCCATGAAGGTGAGCATCTCGTGGCCGGCGGTGGCGTCTACCATGGCATCGATATGTGGTAGGGGAAAGGATTCCTTCGGGCAGGCCTTGTTAAGGTCCGTGAAGTCAATGCACACTCTCCACTTCCCGTTCTTCTTGCTCACAACCACGACGTTCGCTAACCACTCTGGGTACTTTACTTCCTTGATTTTCCCCGTCCGAAGTAAGTTCTGCACTTCTCCGTCAACGATCAGATTCCGCTCGGGCGTGAACTTTCTTCTCTTTTGTTTGACTGGTGGATGGCGGGGATCCACATTTAACCGGTGTGTGATGATGGCGGGGTCAATCCCCACCATGTCCTCGTGTGACCAGGCGAAGCTGCTGCTATGTCTTTTGAGGAAGCTGACCAATTCGGCTTTTCTTTCTAGTAACAAGTCCTTCCCGACCCGTACAGTCTGTTCGGGCTTCTGGCTGTCGAGGATGATTTCCTCGATCTTATCGGCCTCGGGGTCCAGTGCCGGCGCGGGCCCCTTGGCTTCCTGTAATTTCTATGCGATGTGGGTGATGGTCACCTTCAGGGCGGACTTGTAGCATTCTCTGGCTAGCCTCTGATCTCCCCTGATTTCCCTAACTCCCCATGGCGTGGGAAATTTTATCGTCTGGTGGTAGGAGGAGGGGACCGCTTTCATATCGTGGATCCAAGGCCGCCCCATGATGATGTCGTAGCAGGACGGGCAATCCAGCACAGAGAACCTGACCTGCAAGTTGATTCCTTTGGCATAGGTATGGAGAGTTATTTCCCCTAGGGTATGAGCGATTTCCCCGCTGAATCCCACCAGCGCCACCAATTTTCTGAGGATGTTCTCCTCTTTCAGCCCCATCTCCTTGAGGGCGTCAAGCGTGATCATGTTGGTGGAGCTTTCGGTGTCGATGAGGATCCTCCTCATTAGTACGTTCCCACAGATAGAGATACAACCAATCCGTCATGGTGGGGGCCTACCAAGCCAGCTGAGTCGGAGTCGCTGAAAGTGATGATACTCCCTAGGTGTCCATCAGAATTGCGGATGTTCGCTATCAACGGTCCTTCTAGGTGCCCTCGCGCGTGGCGTTTGGCCGCCGAGTAGGTGACACCACAAATGTCCGACCTGCCACTGATGACGTTGACCACTTTGGAATACTCTGGGGATGATGGAATATCCATGGGCTCAGTCAGATTCTGGCTGGCGGGCATGCCGGGGTTAGCGGAGATTTCTGACAGCAGGCCTCTTGAGTGCAAGTACGCTAGCTCTTTCCTGAGAGCGAAGCATTCGTCTGTTTCGTGACCGTAGTTTTCATGGAAATCGCACCACTTAGTTTTATCCTTTTTGGGGTTCGGGTTTTCTGCTTTCTTAGGCCACCTGATGCGATCCTCGAATCTTTCCAGACCCTTCACGATCTCTGCATTCCCTAGGCCCAGGTTATATTCATGGACTTTCGGCCGGTTGGGAGCATCCTTCTTCCCGCTTGGCTGTTTGATGCTTGCGGCGTGGACTCCAGGTGCTTCGGGTCTACTTTTTGAATATGGATGGCCTCGGCGTTCTCTTCGCTGGTCGGAAGAGGCTTTCCTTTCAACCCGGTCGAAGACTGAGGTGGCCCGCATGGGGATTTCGTCTTCTTCGAGCCGGATGTGCGCCAGAGCCTTCACTTGAACATCCTCAAAGTTGTGGCACGGGTACTTAGTGAGTTCCCGGTAGAGATCACCGTCTGGCAGCAGGCCTCTCCGGAAGGCTTCTATCGACGTGGGCACATCGCAAAGCGGGATCGCCACCTTCTCCCGGTTGAACCGGTTCAAAAAGGCACGTAGGGACTCCCTGGGCCTTTGGGCCACTCGGTACAGATCGTTAGACTGTTTCATCAGCTTCCTGTTGTTGGAAAACTGCATTCGGAAGGTATCCACTAATCCCGCGAAGGAAGCTATCCCCCCTCTGGGGAGGTTGATGAACCAGGTCAGAGCGGCGCCGGACAGAGTGGCGCCGAATCCCTTGCACATGATTGCTTCTTTGGATTCTCGCGGTATCGAGCTGGTCATCATCTTTTGCTTGAAGATGGCCACATGCTCGTCGGGATCTCCCGTCCCATCGTAGGTGGGGACTGTCGGGACGGTGAATCTCTTTGGGATATCTACACTAGCGATTGGAGCCGCGAAGGGGGACTCGTCATAGCCGTCTAGGGCTTCCTTCTCGAGGGGTGGAGGTACCCCGGGTATTTGCACGATCTTGTCTTCGAGTCCTTTGAGCCGATCCTGCATATATTTGTTGAAAAGCACTTCTAGAAAGGGTTCTGTGGGGGGTACCTGTCTCCCGGGTCCTTCGCTATACAAGGGGTGGAAGACTCCCGTGCCTGCGGCTCGGTTTTCGGGCGTCGAGGCATTGGGCACTCCCAGGAGGGTGGCTGCTGGGGTGGTTGTGTTTACCGTCGGGGACGGTCCTCCAACCTGAGAGTTGAAGGTTTCTCCCAGGTTGAGGCGGATAGTAGCCTCTCTGGCGGTTCCGATTGGGCGGGATCCGATGTGTGACGCCGAGGCCACTTGCAACTATTCGCGAAGATTTGCATTCTCCGCCGTGAGCTGGGTGATATGGTCCATGTGAGTCTGGCTACGGTCTTTTTGGCTAACCATGTCCTTCTGGAGAGCAGCTATCTTGGCTGCGAACTCATCCAGGACGTTACGCAAGTCCAAGACTTCTTCCGTGTTGCCGTCGCGAGTGTCTCCTTCAAGGCGAACGCCCCGGCTTCCTTCTATCCCTCCGCCAGTGGGAGAGGACGGTTGCGAATTCGTCATCTTCTTGAACGAAAACGGTCTTGCCTTGATCAAGAGAACAAGTGAAACGGGCTAGGGCCCCACGGTGGGTGCCAAATTGTTTTGGTCGTTTTCCGACCGGTGACAATCAAAGGGAGTACTTCGGATTGTGGGAGCAAACTAACCGATAAACACAATATCAAAACCAAGGTGATCGATCAAATTCAGAGTTTTCAAGTACAACTGGTGGATTTTTTGGGTACTATTCGATATCCTCTTCATATAGCCTCTACCCTGTATTTATCCCAGGCGACCAGCGTTAACTTCCGTCCTCCTGCCTCTCCGATCGTGGCTATCATTCCGCACGTTCCGAGTCCCACCTCCCTGGCCGTTACCGTCGAGTTCCAACCGTCAGGCCTCGTCATCTGGAGGATTTCCTCGGTGATCCGAATCTCACGTTTATGCATTGTGCTAGTGGGCTGGGTCGGTTAATGGGCTGGTGATTTCTGGGCCCAACAAGGGCAAGACAATGCTCCAACGGGAATGAAACACATCAGGGATGCCATTGCAACTCAAATTTGGGAATCTCGAAGTTATTGGTAGTTAATTTAGGGTGTGATGTACTTGTGCTAATGTTGGTTGTTGAATGCATAATAATAGACCGAATTATATTGTGTCATTGTGTTGATTTTATGCATATGGAAAAGTTTGGTGTGTGATTTTATGTCTATGTTCTGTCATTGTGTTGGCGATAGAATAGTTAAGTAAAAGACCGAATTATATTGATGTTTAGGGTATAATACAACACGTTCACGAGGAAGGTATTAACTTTACATGGCTATACATATGAGTATCCTTACATGGCTATACATATGAGTAACTTTACATGCCTATGCATATGATTAACTTTACATGAATACACATATTCTAGGAAAAAGGCTATCCACAAGCTAAAGAATCTTCCTTTCAAATCACTTCCAAAGATTTGTTCTTGCCAAAGCCAAAAGAAGTCCAACCGGCCATCATTTGTGCACCTATCAACTTGCAAACACTAAACAAACCTGCACACCATGCTGTCACGAGACAATAGTAGTCTAAACACCCAAAACCTGCAAAAACATATATGTCACGAGCAAAATAGTACTACATAACCATACACACATGCATTATTCATTACACAACATCACAATGTTTGATGGTGTATCCATTCACCACACAAAACTCGCACACAACAATTAAAAACCCAAATCCATCATTACACAAAACAACGTTGTCTCAAATAACACAATAACAATAATGACATCAACTGAAGTTAACACAACATGTTGAGATAACAAAGATGCTAGGTGATGGTTCATGCATGCATAGAGCTTCCACGCCAATCGAAGTCAAGACAACCCTGCATGTGAAAGAGTAGAAGTGGCATTGCATTGAATGGGTATCAAGAAAAATCATACTTTTGCAGGTTTATTGGGTAGTGAAAATTCAGTCCATGGAGGTAAAAAAATAGTGCAATTTACACTGATTTGTACCCCCCAAAAAAAGGAAAAAAAGTAACAAAAGGTTGCACAACGAGGACTATGCAATGTTGCTGCATAGTAGGCCATTTGATTCTTCAAAGCAAATACATAATTCCAATGAAACTGTTGCATAGCAGGCCATGACTGCACCCTTACATGTCAGCCTAAAAACAGTAAAAAGACTGTCCAAAACAGATACCGAAAATGTCCCTTCTCGTGTACCAACACAAAACAACTTAACAATGACCATAACTTATCAATGAGCAAACTGTAATTGTGTTCCAATTGTGCTTTAATCACCCAAACTGAAGATACCAAAAATATGCTATATTTGACCACACGTTGTACTTGATCATGTTAATTGTGCTCTAATCACATTATTAATGGTTATGTCAATAGCTTGAACAAAAAAAATGGTTATATAGATATGAACTTGATCATGGATTAGACTGTTGCAACAATTTTTATAACAAGCTCAAAGTTTTATGGTGGTAGTATACGTTAGAATATCTGAATTTTAGTGGTCTAAACAAAGAAAGAGGGAAAAGAGAGCTCAAGAGAGTTTTTTTTTCATTAACCAACAGTTGTTAATTTTTCCATGCAAACTGTTCCAATTTTTCCATGTTAATCACCCAAACTGCATGTGAAAGGAGCTGACCATGCAAATTTTTCCATGCACAAATCGTCTACCTATAATGCACCCACCAACATATATGTAACCTCTTCAACTCAAATATGGTTAGAAAATGCACATACCTAAGATGATGACTCCCCACGACGCCAGCTAGGTCCAGCCCCGGATGCCACGCTCTCTTGAGGATTTCCTTCCTCATCTTCATCACCGTTGTCCGGCACTTCATCACCATTGTCCACCTCAGTTGGGGGTTGTTTTACACCCCCAAACAATTGCTCCCACAACAGGATAAGTTCCGGGTCTACACCTTTAACCCGGAACCGCTTGACGCGAGGGCATTGCTGCAATATGAGAGGTAAAAGTCCCTAGTTATTTATATGTAAAATGATAAACAACAAAAAAAATTGACATGAGCGAAAACAAACCTCTATCATCCAAGCCCACCATGCTGCATCACCTTGGATTTTCTCGTGGTCAAGTCCCAGTGATCCTGGCCTCCAATCACCTTGAACCGACAGCAGGCACGACATTGGGTCTGGTGGAAGTCCAAGCGAAACTTGAGCTTGATGTTAGCCCTCCTATGGCTAGTTGCATCATCGAACTAGTTCGCCAACTCCCAGAAATGTATGGGTTGATGAGGATGAATTCTCTCCCTCCTAATGGCAAGGAGGGCAAGGTTGAGAAAGACCTTGTCTAGGTCGAGTGTCCAAACGAAATTATCAACCATCTGTTCAAGGTATGACAACATTATAATGTAGCTAATAAATAATTATAGAAATAGTACAAACATGAACTTCATCAAAGGAGGAGAACATACCTTCGAATCTTCCTTGCAAGGAAAGGTTTTTTTGTGGGTGGTCGAGTGAAGGAGAATGGATGGAATGATGTTGTATATAAAGGGGGAAGAAATCATTATAATAACCAAAAAGTGAATACCTTATAAATATAAAACACTATACATGTCAAATTAGAATCTCCATACATAAGGAATTGTGCATTATATAGTAATAATATGATAAGTTACTTTTTGTGTCATTCTCATAACCATTACTCACCTAAAATGTTACTTTGTATACACCATTCCTAGCAACAAATCAATTTGTTTTTATGAATCTACATTTATGTTACTTTTAACTATTATATGTTACTTTGTATACATTATTCATCATTAAAAACCATGTCACCTTAATGGCAAGGAGGGCAAGGTTGAGAAAGACCTTGTCTAGGTCGAGTGTTCAAACGAAATTATCAGCCATCTGTTTAAGGTATGACAACATTATAATGTAGCTAATAAATAATTATAGAAATATTACAAACATGAACTTCATCAAAGGAGGAGAACATACCTTCGAATCTTCCTTGCAAGGAGAGATTTTTTTGTGGGTATTCGAGTGAAGGAGAATGGATGGGGTGGTGTTGTATATAAAGGGAGAAGAAATCATTATAATAACCCAAAAGTGAATACCTTATAAATATAAAATACTATACATGTCAAATTAGAATCTCCATACATAAGGAATTGTGCATTGGATAGTAATAATATGATAAGTTACTTTTTGTGTCATTCTCATAACCATTACTCACCTAAAATGTTACTTTGTATACACCATTCCTAGCAACAAATCAATTTGTTTTTATGAATCTACATTTATGTTACTTTTAACTATTATATGTTACTTTGTATACATTCTCCCCGTAGAACTATAAAATATGATATATTGATATGTATGAGAACTATAAGATACCAATAATTGTCTCTCACATCCTAAACATAAAATAAGCCAAAAGAGGCAATAGTCAATTACAATTAAATAACCATAACAACATAGAATGAGTCTTCATTGACATCAAGCACACATACATCTAAATTCCAAAGAAACTTAACAAGATATACAGAATAAAGAAAACGGATTATATGGATAAACGAGAAACATCAGGCACATGAACATGAGGGCAATGATGCAGATTTTCTAACGGGTAACAGCTTGGATTGCCTTGTCACGCTCCAAGGCACGCTCGACTGTACAAGTTGACAACTCTTCAATGAGTTCAACCTGCTCATCGGTCTTGTGAACTTGTGCTTGGAGGCTCGTTTCCAACAACGCCACATACCTCTCAGCGTCATCAGCTCGATGCTTATGACGCATTGCTACTTCTTGTAGACGTTTGCAGCATGGTTACTCGCTTAAATCCCGGTGAAGTAGTTGTTCTTCCTCCTCATCAGAATTGAACTGTTGAAAAAAAACATTGAATTTAATCCCTAAACAATTGATAGTGATGTGTTTGATGAGTATTGAGGAACAAGTATGTTAAATTTTACCTCTTCATTATAAAATTGGCCATTCGAGAATGCCAAACTATCACCTTCTTCACTCCATGAATCTTGGGACACCATAGCTGTGCACAATCCCTATGCAAACGAGGATTTATCAATGCACTACTTACAAGACAAAATTCAACGGTTTCATCAACTAATTCCCCTAAACCGCTGGAAAAAAACTAACCATTCACATAAATGATACGCCTTATACTGTGTTATAATGCTTGCCAAATAACTACCAATTACAATAAAAAAATGAGTCAAGCACACAACAAGGCTCAACATCATCAAACACACATCAAGCTCAACTAATCATTTCAAGCTGTTAAATTCTTACAATAAGAAAATCCAAATAGGCTATTCGGCATCAAACACACAACAAGCATCACTTTTTTTGACCAAAATCAGTATATCTCCAACTTGGTCTCATTCAAAATCCAGCCTCATTCTACTAATGATTTGGTCTCATTCAATTTTACTGATTCCAACACCTCACAATCACCAGTGTTTGCCCAAAATCAGTATATGTCCAATTTTAGTGATCTCATTCATTCAATTTTAGTGAATGAATGAGTATATCTCCAATTTTAGTGAAGCATTTTCAGCACTGAAAGTCTGGCAACCTGAAAACCCTAGCACGAGTTTTAGTTTGCCCAAAATTAGTATATCTCCAATTTTAATGGTCTCATTCATTCAATTTTAGTGATCTCATTCAATTTTATTTGACCAAAATCAGTATATCTCCAATTTTAGTGATTCCAGCACGAGTTTTTCAGCACTAAAAGCCTAGCAACCAGAAAACTCTAGCAATCCAACCTCATTGCATAACTAATGACTTGATCTCGATGCTCGATGCCTAGCAACCAGAAAACCCTAGCAATCCAGCCTCATTTTGGTCTCATTTATCAAATTCAATCAACAAATGGATGTGGAAACCATATGAACATGAAAATCCAGAGAACGAGGCCAAAAATTCGCGTCACAAACAACAAATTGATAGTTTGATATGGGTTCCAATACTTGTAAGGATGGGTTCCAATCAAAACAATGGAATCGAGCTAGCTCGATGCTAGATCCAGCTCCCTAAAACCACAATGAAGGTGGATCGACATACAATAGAGGCAAAAATTCAAGATTGAGCACTTACCTTCAGCTGGCAGCTCAGGCCGCACAAATCGCCTCTGAAGTCGCCGAGCTCCTAGGGTTTGTTTTCAATTTTAGGGATAATGGCTTCCAAGGGTATCGAGAGCGAATTTTGTAGGATTTTTTAGAAGCTAGGGGAGCGTTTCCAGAAGAAGCTCGGGGGAGGAGGGGGTGAAAAGTAGCGTCATTACGCTAGCTAGATTTGATTCTGCGTCTGGAGTCCGCTGCTGCTGAATGCCCTCTTCGCTCGGTGACGCTACAAAACGTGCCCTCTTCCGCTCCAAAACGCTGCATCCGAACGGAGCCTTAATGTCCATCTCCACTAATCCTGTGGGGGAACATAGGGGGATTTGGACTGAAACACACATGAAATGTAAAATTTAAACAATTAGTATAAGTATATAGATGATTTGTTTAAAATAATCAAGTGATGTGTGGGTAACTTACCGAAATAAAGTGGTCAAAGTTTTCCACTAACGCAATTTCGACTACACAACCCACGAGAGGCTTGGATTCAATCTAGTAGCAAGCATGTGTGAACCTCGTGTTGAGAAAACAACGCCATAGTGCATATTTATAAGGTAGCAAATACAAAGGCTACCATTGACATCTCCATCCACTTCTCAAGTTTGTAGTGGTCAACAATATAGTTGACATTCATGATCAATTATTCAATCAAGGTGACTAGATGTCGAATGAAAGTGTGGGTTTGTTTGTTTATTCTAAAATCTTATGATAGGGCGATCAAAACTTGCCTCCATTCATCCTACCCCAACCCCAGTAGTCTTGCTAGTGATCGGTACCCACAGTGGTCATCTCCGATGATGCTTTTTGATGAAGGGTCATCCAAGGAGTTCAAGGTGCTAATGTAAGATGACGAAGACAAGAAGCGTCGGGCTGTTTGATCGCCTCTCTCGGTGTGCGAGGGTCAAGAGATACAATTTATAACCCGACCCCGTTGTAGTACGTGGTGGGTGTCGAACACTCGGGAAGTCTACTCGATCGATGTGCCTAGATACTAGGGAGCTAGAAAGGAGAGCATAAAACAAAGGAAAACAAAGAAAACAGTCGGGACCGACACAAAGGTCACGTCGGGCCCGATGTTGGCGACAAGAGGAAGTCGGGACCGACGTAGGGTAAGCCGGGCCCGAGGTAGCTGGGTTTGTCGAACTTCAAAGATTAAAAGTAGATCTTGGGCTTTTGGGTTCCTTCTCTAGTAGATTAAGGCTTATCCACCCCAATTCAAGCAATGAGTGATGATCGGACTAGGATCGAGTGCTTTCGCCCTCGTTCCAACCACTTCTACACATCGATCATTGGGGAAATCCCCTTCGAAGCAAGGTCTTGAGATTGACACATGTTCACTTTTGCTACTTTGCCAATCTCAAGCCTTGATTCCCGACTTTCGCAAGGAATTGTAGCTCTATGTAGAGTGGGTTCCTTAGATCAATCACTCAAGGCTATGGAATTGGGGTTTCTAGCCCAAACCTAGCTAGGGTTTTCCCCCATAACCCAAGATCAAGGAGATCTACTCCATGTGGCAAACAAAGAAAGCAAACAAATCAAAAGGGAAAGCAATCAACATCATCAATCTCAAAACAAAGCAAAGTTTCATTCAAATCAAAAGCAATCCACAAATTCCAATCAAGGGTTTCTAAATCCACAAGATCAAAACAAAGCAAAGCTAATCTATCAACCAAACCTATCAATCTTCCTCTCCCTTGGCCGATTCTCTCTCTTCTCCTTCTCCTCTCCTTCCTCCTTGCTCTCCAAGAATCCTCTTGGAACCCCCCCCCCCCTTTGTGAGAGAGCCCCCCTTTTTGTGTGTGTGTGGGAACCCTTTCTTAGAAGACAAGAGGGCCTTTTATGGATTAAATGAGGGGCAAAAGTGGAAGTCCACAATTTCGTGCCTTGGAGCCCAAGTAGTTCGGTGACCGACTCGGATCGACACGGAGGACCTCGGGCCCGAGTTACTGTGCATCTCGGTCCGAGGTTGGAGACTTCAAAGTCGGGCCCGAGGTTGGTTGCAACTCGGTCCGAACCTCGTTCCACCTTCTTCTTGTTGGCTTTCCTCTTATTCTTCTTCATGGCTTGCTCCTCTCTTTCCCTCTTTAGCTCGGGCCTTGCTCCGTGTCTCGACTCTCCTTCAAAACGACCCTTGATCCATGCCAAATTACCTACAAAACACATAAAATGCGCATAGTCTCCGAATCTCATAGAAATACGGGAACTAAGCTAAAAAGGAACAAAACACACAAGAAAAGGGGAAAAAAAACATATTTACAAAGGAAATCACATATAAAAACACCACCAAATAGAGAGACATCACTGCTACGTTGCACGTGTCGGGGCCTTGAAGGTTCACACCGAGGCGCACAAGGGCATGACGAGGCGTGAAGAGCTTGCGTCGCATGACGACATTGCTCACTAATTGGATTTTTAAGACATTTCGACATTTTAGTAATTAGTCATTATTAATTTTATTTATTTTAGGTTTTAGTTTTTTAGATGGACATGTAAAAGCCATTTATGGTTCATTTAGAGACAAGTTGAATATTGTAAGATGGATATTTCTATTAATGGAAAGAAAGTTCTTGAGAGGGTTTATTCATATTGGTTTTGATTTGCTTGGTTTGTCTTGTGTTATGTCAACCTCATTATAGGTTTGGTGTTCTTAGACGATCACGAGTCTCCATCTTATGCTTCCTTGGCATCGACCTTGGTTGTGTAAGATTGTATTAAGGTTGGTTGATTGATCATTCGTTCTGAGTCTTGAATCAATTTGCTTTCAAGGTTCTCTTCGTTGTTTCAATTGGTAATCCTTTTATCCTCTCTTTATCTCGTTCTTTCATTGTGGAGTCGAGTAATTTCGTTGTACATTTAAGAACATTTATTATTGTGATATTATCTCCTTCAATTTCAAGTTTATCGAGTCGTAATTCTTTTGTCGGTTTGATACCATTGTATATTTCAAAGGCCTCCGCTTCAAGAATAGACCATGATGCGCAATTACGCGAATCTATGTCAACTACATTTCCAAAATTGTCTCCACAAATAAACCCAAATGCACTTCTTCCATCATTAAGTTTTGATCCATCAAAAATGATCTTATAATATCCACTATGCGGTGGTCTCCGGATTTTTCCTTTGTTTATCTTGATTATTCTGGATTACAATTCAGTCAACATAGTGAATTGATTCAAATTCTCATTTACTTTCTTTCCAATTTATTATTTGCGTTTGGATAAACTTAGGAACATCTTAAATTATGTCTTTGGGTGCAATTATTTTATGTATTTATTTTTATATCATTTTACAATTAATGTAATATTAATATAGGTGAATTATTCCCCAAGAAAGGATATTAAAGATCCTTGGGAAAATTCTCCTATGGAAAACCACATTTAAAGCGGTCTCTACCTCAATAATACGAATTTGACTTCTCCAATTCGAGAGAAACCCAAGTACCCAATTGTCTCTCAAAATTTTTGGTACTACAATTGGCACCGTTTGTGGGAAAGCTAAAAATTATCATCAGTCATCGGATGAGAGGCCGACTACCATCAACCACCGCACGAGAGGGCTTCCGCCAACCACCGCTTGTCAATCGCCACTGTCGATTGAGAATTTGTTGTCGGTCGCAAAGTCGAGCCCAACCATCGCCCATAGCTCCTCGTTGTCGATCGGGAGGCTGCTATCGATCGTCGCTCGTCACTCGTTGTTGATGATCGCGAGGCCATTTCCGACCACCGCCCGTCGATCACGAAGACAATCGCTCGTCAGTCGTGAGGAAACCACTACCAATCGATGCTTGTCGTCCGCGAACACCGCCCCCGTCGTTCGTGAGTAAGTTACACCATTGTCGTTCATCGCAGAAGCCATCGTCGAACCACATGCGATGCCGATTTTCATCTCCGCCGACGGCGAGCAATTCAATCCGGAGGAAGAACAAGGCAATCAACACACTGCTCGGGATTCAATCAAGGAGCAAAGACAGTCACCACCGAGTGATGAGGCAAGCAGCTTGAACGTTGCGTCATGCGCAAAACGGGCGAAGCCAATGAGGAATAAAATCGAGAGAGCCCCACCAATAAAGACAATCAAATGACTCACAAGCTCGGTCGAAGTAGGAGAAAAAGACTGTCAGGAAATAAACACCTAGGGCATCAGCATCAAAAAGTAGGGATTCAAGGCACGTTCTAAAGAGGGAAAAATTCGGCTCCAAGGCTGACCAAGTCAACAAAGCAACGGATGTTCAGAAAAAAGGCGACAGTCCTCTTGTGATTGCAAAGTACGAAAATGAAGAGAGAACTCACCGAAGCAAGAAGGGACTTCACAAAATAAGAAAATCTTGACATCATGATCGCTTTGTCGGGGCAAGTAACAAGACTATCGGTGCCATTAAGCACCCAAAGAAGAGGCTCAGGATCGTTCAACGGGAGAACTCCGCGCCCGAAGAAGAATATAAAGGAGCAAAATTGCATAGCAAGCAAGACAAAGAGGCCAACAAGAGCCATAAATTCATGAGCCCGAGAAAGAAAAATTCATCTCATGATCAACCATTCCCAAATTCATCTAAAGATAGAGAAAGAGATTTGGTGCAAAAAGAAGATCAAGACAACTACAATCGGGAGTTGATCAAGGCCCTGAATGATAATGATTGGGTCAAGGAAGTCTGTCACCGCTTAGAGGCGCGACTAATCGAGGTGTTAGATCCAGAGACTCGAATAAAGAATGAAGATGTGAAGATTAAGCAGGATTTTGAGGTTGAAAAAGCAGAGCGTCCGGAACAAGTAAGTGCGATGAAACAAGTCCAGGAATAAATATCTAAAGGCCACGCTAGCAAAACTTCAAAACAATCGCCCAAGAAAAAATCACTCGGTTGAAAGCAAGACTACAACGGAAAGAGAGACTACTATCACGTCTAGGGAGAGCAACAAGCAAAGGCTGAAGCCCGAATCTCGATCAAACGATACCAAAGAGGCACGAGGATGAGGAAGGCGACCAGATATTACCCTGGGCTAGATTGAGGACGACAGGCAGAACTTGAGAGGCCGTCGACCTCGGTCTTATAGTAGTACGCCTGAGCACAAGAAACTTCACGTTGATCAGCAACATGCTAATCACTCACGATAGTGCACATACGATCTTGAGAATGTCGGGAAGATGTTAACTGTATTAGGTGAGGTTCCTCTAACAATCCCGGCAGGCGTTAGTTGGATGAAAAGAACCATCGCAGCACGGAAAGGAGCATATCGACACATCATAACAGGAGATCCCCGCTAGGGAAAGATAGGATCGATTTATCTAGTTTTTGTAAGAACGATGACACTCTTTCCTCGTCGGCAGGTTTTGTCCCACATGTGTTTTCCCGCCGAAATGTTTTAATGAGCCCTCCCCCTTCGTACGATATTTTTTCTTGCTAGTTGTTAAAACACGTTATTTTTAATAAAATTATGTTTTGTCCATTTCCCCCTAAAAACAGTCGATGGTAGAGATCATCTAAGAAGCATGACATCAACCAATCTTGTCTCGGGACGCCCCTTAAGCGTTGAATGCTAGGCGAGCCAACACGATGACCAATCTTGTCACGGGGAGCCCCCTAAGCGTTGAACGCCAGGCGGGCCAACTCGATGAACAATCTTGTCACGAGACCCCCCCCCCCGAGCTGAACGCAGGGCAGACCAACTTGACGACCAATCTTGTCGTGGGACGCCTCCTAAGCATTGAAAGCTAGGCGGGCCAGCTCGGCAACAATTCTTGTCGTGGGATGCCCCTAAGTGCTGAACGTTGATCGCCTCTCATGGTGGTGCGAGGGTCAAGAGATACAATTTATAACCCGACCCCGTTGTAGCACGTGGTGGGTGTCGAACACTCGGGAAGTCTACTCGATCGATGTGCCTAGATACTAGGAAGCTAGAAAGGAGAGCATAAAACAAAGGAAAACAAAGAAAACAGTCGGGACCGACACTGAGGTCACGTCGGGCCCGAGGTTGGCGACGAGAGGAAGTCGGGACCGACACTGGGTAAGTCGGGCCCGAGGTAGCTGGGGATGTCGAACTCAAAGATTTTTAAAAGTAGATCTTGGGCTTTTGGGTTCCTTCTCTAGTAGATTTAAGGCTTTTCCACCCCAATTCAAGCAATGAGTGATGATCGGACTAGGATCGAGTGCTTTCGCCCTCGTTCCAACCACTTCTACACATCGATCATTGGGGAAATCCCCTTCGAAGAAAGGTCTTGAGATTGACACATGTTCACTTTCGCTACTTTGCCAATCTCAAGCCTTGATTCCCGACTTTCGCAAGGAATTGTAGCTCTATGTAGAGTGGGTTCCTTAGATCAAGCACTCAAGGCTATGGAATTGGGGTTTCTAGCCCAAACCTAGCTAGGGTTTTCCCCCATAACCCAAGATCAAGGAGATCTACTCCATGTGGCAAACAAAGAAAGCAAACAAATCAAAAGGGAAAGCAATCAACATCATCAATCTCAAAACAAAGCAAGGTTTCATTCAAATCAAAAGCAATCCACAAATTCCAATCAAGAGTTTCCAAATCCACAAGATCAAAACAAAGCAAAGCTAATCTATCAACCAAAACCTACCAAATCTCCCTCTCTTGGCCGATTCTCTCTCTTCTCCTTCTCCTCTCCTTCCTCCTTGCTCTCCAAGTATCCCCTTGGCTCCCTTGGAATCCCCCTTTTTGTGTGAGAGAGTGGGGGGGGAGGAACCCTTTCTTAGAAGACAAGAGGGCCTTTTATGGATTAGATGAGGGGCAAAAGTGGAAGTCCACAAATTCGTGCCTTGGAGCCCAAGTAGTTCGGTGACCGACTTGGACCGACACGGAGGACCTCGGGCCCGAGTTACTGTGCAAGTCGGTCCGAGGTTGAAACTTCAAGTCGGGCCCGAGGTTGGTTGCAACTCGGTCCGAACCTTGTTCCACCTTCTTCTTGTTGGCTTCTCTTGTTCTTCTTCATGGCTTGTTCCTCTCTTTCCTGCTTTAGCTCGGGCCTTGCTCCATGTCTTGACCCTCCTTCAAATCGACCCTTGATCCATGCCAAATTACCTACAAAACACATAAAATGTGCGTAGTCTCCGAATCTCATAGAAATACGGGAACTAGGCTAAAAAGGAACAAAAGGCACAAGAAAAGGGGAAAAAGAAACATATTTACAAAGGAAATCACATATGAAAACACCACCAAATAGAGAGACATCAAAATACCCCATACTTAAACTTGCTTGTCCTCAAGCAATAACAATGTAAGCAAGACCGAAACATAATCTTCAAGTAAAGCCTCATATGAAAACACATTTTAAGCACAAGTGATCGATATTCAAGCAAGATTACATCATCACACCTGATTAAGTGTTCCAAGGAATAAAGTTAATGCAACTAAGCCTCACTTTAGGGATATGTGAATGTGTATCACTCATCATGTGTTTTGGGTTTAGCAATGAACACTCAAGCTCAAAAATCATGCAAGTAAGGGCTTTACTATTGAAGCTAATATCACCAATTCCTCCACCTAGAGATGCCTAATGCAAAGTACACAAAGAATTTCGAACTTGGCTCAATGGAGGTCCTCAAAGAGGTTCCATTCGGCCGGGTTGTAATGGGGCTTTTGGTATTTCTCAAGGTAGGAATTATTTGGTCTTGTGGTGCTTATAATGGGGATTGAACAACCTAAACTCTCACCAACTTCACCAAATTCCACAATTACTTTCACACTCACCCAAAAGACTTTACATTTTCCTTTCAACCCAAAATTTCACTTAACATTCCACTTCATCTTTGCTCTTATGCTTTTTGTTGGATTTTCAACACTTTCTACATTGGACCGACTTTCTCATGACATCGGGCCCGATGTTGCTTGTAACTCGGTCGGACCATTTTCTTCACTTAAGCTCTTTGCTTTCATTCCACTTTACATTTCCAACATTTTCTTTCTTCCTTTTCTTTCTTTTTTTATTTTTATTTTTGTACAACAAAGATGTACTACCCACATGATTCATAACACCATTCTTTTGCCCTTAAACCCAAGAGAATCTCAACTCTTCAAATACAATCCAAACCTCTCTTCTAAAGTCCAATCCCATAAGGGTCAAGTCATATAAGGCTAGGAATAATATTTTTGAGGAGTTTCAAACAAAGGCTTAGGCTAGAATGGGGCTACAATCAAAGGATTAACTTCATGGTAGGATATGGAACATTTATGTGACTAGAAGAATAAAGTTCAAAATCAATGTGACAATGCTAGGACAAGTCTCATGACGGTCTCGGAAAATAGATAAACACCGCAATAGCAAGTTTTACTAAGCATGAATGAGCTAATCACACAAGAAAAATGAGGGATATGCAAATATGAACAAGCATCCCTAAAATGGCCAAAAATCAATCTCACAAGGGTCACTCATACTTAGTTGCATAAGAACTCATCCTAAAACTCACATGTTCAATAAAACAAGCAAGATATCATGATCACATCAAAAGCAACATTATTTAAGAGGCTAAACTATCCAAAAATATGCAAAGGAATTTACATGCTCACATCATCATTAGCTTTTATTTTGGCAATCTAAGATGGGAATTTCTAGTCCAAAACCTACAAAACACAAAATCTTTTTGTTGTTTTTTTTTTTTAACACAATTTTTCAATTTTTATGGATTTTTTTGCTAAAATTTCTCTAAAACCAAAAGCTAATCCATTCAAGACCAAATTAATCATTCATGTTTTTCATCAAACCACAAACCAAGAAGCAAACATCCCAAACACAAACTAGAAACACAAACTAAATATCCTCAAAATAACAAACAAACATAAACAAGTGAAATCATGAACACACTTACCCCCACCCCATACTTAAAATTTTGATGTCCCCATCAAACAAGGAAATCAAAACTTAAAAGCAAGAGAGAAGAGTATGAAAAGCTCACAATTTCTTATTCTTCAATGGCATGTATAGGATCAATCGAAGGGGTTGTCACGTCTACGTCCTCTTTGGAGCCTTGCTTGCCGCTCCCTCTCGTACACTTGTTCTTGGTAGAAGTCTTGTGGTGGTGGTTGAAGTTGAGGCTCCGGGCGTGTCCATTGGTCCTCACGGGAAGGGAAGTTCCCGCTCATCCACGTGTTAAAGCTATCTTGGACCCGCCACCTTTGGTCTTCCACCTCCCTAAGCTCTTCCACCTCTCGTCTAGTGTAGCCGAGGGCCCGGTTCATTTCTTGTTGGCTAGCTTGGAAAGAACTTTGTTGTTGAAGCATTTGTTGTTGTTGTTGGTACATTTGTTGTTGTTGTTGGTACATTTGTTGTTGATGGAGATTCACTTGATGGACCTCTTGGAGAACATTTTCTTGTTGAAGTTGGAGATGAGCCATTTGGTTGGCTAAGAAGGACATGTCCACCGGTTGTTGTTGCTCGGGAAACACCATTCCTGGACCGTACCATTGGGCATAACCTTCATAACCGCCACCTTGGAATTTCTCTCGCCTTGCACCGCTCCCTTCTCCACGCTCATAATGCCTCGGGACCTCACCACCATGGAATGAACTGGACCGACGTTGAGGGAAGTCGGGCCCGACTTGGTGTGTACCTCGGTCCGCCAGTGTTGGAGCTTGGTGCGTGGCTCGGAGGTTGGCCATCAAACTTTGGAAGCGCTCATCTTCTTCATTTTGCTCTTGATCGACTTCCATGTCTTCCCCACGAGGTGCAAACACGAAGTTGTCTTGGTCGGAATCCGGTGTAGATGGAGGGGAGGTAAACCGAATGTGTTGAGATTGTTGTCGCCGCCCCTCTCTTGCACCTTCGGGGTCACCAAATGAGTGTGGCTTGCCGGCCCACACTTGGTACCAATTTTGATACCGAGAAAGGTCATAGAGGTTGTGCACTAACCGGATCGACACACCTTCATAGTTTGAGTGAGGGGCCAAGGAAATCATGTAGAGCTTCTCCTTGATGATGTTGGCCTTCTTGAAATACTTCATGTTCATATAGTCCACACCATTCGGAGCCGGAGAATACTTGTCAAGATCAACTCCTAGACGCATGGCGAACCTGGCTATCATCCCACCGAAGTAGATCCAAGAGGAGCTTTGGAAGTCTCGCACCATCTTGACCCACTCCCATGCAAGGTTCATGGGCTTCTCGGTGTTGAAGAGCATCTCATGGAGCAACATGATCTCCTCCTTCATCGGCTTGCTCAACTCATGACGAGCATAGATTGCACACCCCAAGACTCGCACCATGACCCGAAAAAGAGGGCTAGCAATCTCGGTTGTGGGGGCGCCCTTTCTCATCTCACTCTTCCCGGCCACATGACGCCACACTTGGTTCACCTTCTCATTGTCGACGCCGGTCTTTTCTCTTGGGCATGGAAACCCGAAGTAGGTAGCCAAGTCCCTAAGAGAGAGATTGTGGTCCTCATTGCCCAATTGGAAAGTGATCGCCCCTTCCTCATCCTCCACATTATCATAAGTGCACTCGAATGTGGCCATAAATTCTGAGGTGAGGGCGGGGTAGTGAGTGTTGTCCCACCTTAGCATTCCATTAAGACCGATGTGGGAGTAGCATCTTGGAAGGGCTTGATCCATGTCCATCTTCCTCACGGCTTCCCAATCAAGCCACCTCGTGTGGTGCTCAAGCGCCATATATCTTTCATAATTCTCCACTTGCTCATCATCCTCCAAATAGACATCATCCAACTTCGGCTCTTTCCTCGTCTTCTTGGACTTCTTCCTTGGCCTTTCCACATGAGAGGATGAAGCTCTTGTCTCCATGGTACCTACACACATCCAACCCAACAAAAGGATCCAAGATAAACTCCATACAACTCAACAAAAGCACTCATCAACACACAACAACATTTCAACACAAAGGGAACCCCATACTTAGTCTCTAAACACACATGCATCACAATCCAACATGAATCATCATGGATATCTTCTAACAATGGCTAAGCAAATGATCATACTACATCATGATTAGGCTATAGCCAACAATGAAACACATGCATCCACATGATATCACAAGAAGAAAGCAAAAACAACATGGATCGACTTCCAACCTATGTCGGGTCCGACACATCCTCAACCTCGGTCCGACATGTTGGACCGACTTCCACAACTCGGGCCCGACTCTCCTGGGCACTTCGATCTCGACCTAATTCATGCTTCGACTTCTAGCCTTAAATCAACCCAAATCACTCTATCATGCACTTAAATTTCAAATTCAACCATCAAACATCCCTAATCGAAGTTCTAAATGGATCTAAGCATGCATAAACAACTTTAAGGCTCAATTTCACAAATCATGCAAATCCACCATTGATGCTCAAGCTCAAGCTCTCAATCAAACATGGCATTACTCAATCTATGCAATGAAAGCACAAAATCTTCAAGGAAATAGGTAAAGATCGAGTAACACATACCGGATTTGAAGAGTATTGAACTTTTAAACAAATAAGCAACTTAGAACTCAAATTTTCTCAATCTAAATCAAGATGGGGGATGAAGAACGAGATTGAACTCGAAATTTCTCTTTGGAATAGGGTTAGGGAGGTCTTTTTATGGTTGGATCGAGATGAAGAAGAGAAGTGTGTGGATCGAGTATGGAAGGGGAGGATGGCCGACTTTGAGAGTGTGGGGAAGGTGAGTTGTATTTTGGGAATGGTGGTTGATATGAAGATGATAGGTAGGTGGGGGATAATATTTAATGGGGGAAAGGGACAAATTAGGTCAAGGGAAAAATTGGCATTCCAACTAGTCAAATCGGGTTGGACCGACTTCATGGACCGACGTCCCTATGTCGGGCCCGACTTACCTGGGCTCGATGTGGGAGTATTCGGGTCACCAATTTTACTCTATCCTCTTGCAACTTCTTTCCCATATTTCCATTTAAATATTTCACCTCAAATCCTACACAACCTTGAAGAATGCACGACACCATAAATCCACAAAACACTAGATAGAGATTGGTTAGGGAAAAGCTAGGCTAAACTAAGAAAAATCAAACTAAAATTACGAAAAGAAAGCTACTAACTCGGGTTGCCTCACGAGAAGCGCTCGTTTAGAGTCACTAGCTTGACTTCCTAACCTCAACCTCATGGCGGGTGAAACACGGTGAATTGCTCACCATTGTTATGCCCATTGCCTTCATACCCATAAAACCACCAACGATGGTCTATATAGGCATGGCTCTCCGGTCTCGGGCCTATCTCATCATACTCCTCCAACGGATGAGATTTCTTCTCCTTACTTGCTCCATCATGTTCCTCTTTTCCTACACCAAAGTTATCCAAAGAATTCCTAGGAGATTCTACCAATTCATCTTTCAAGTCACTAAGGCAAATGTAGGAGTCTCCTAAGTCATCTTTCAAATCACTTAAACAAATGTAGGAATCAAAAGTTTGGGAAGAATTGTGGTCATCACCAACATCAAAAGGATATAAGTAAGGATACTCTTCATTTCTTCTTGGGCTAGCATTGATCCTTGACTCATCTTGATCCTCAATTTGCTCCAACAACTCCCTTGCTTGTATTTGTTCATTGAAGCTTTCATCACCCCTTAATGCAACAACCTCACTAGCAACTTCCATTTCTTCACTTTCTCTCTTGGCACTCTCTTCAAGTTTAAGGATGGCCAAGGCGTCCGGCTCATTCAAGGCTTTGTTGAAGTGAAAATCAACCTTCTCTTCCCCAATCTCAAAGGAAACCTTGCCGTTTTTGACATCAAACCTTGCCCCCGCCGTAGCTAAGAATGGTCTTCCTAAGATTATTGGGACCAAGGGGTCCTCATGCATGTCCAAGATCACGAAATCATCGGGGACAAAGTACTTTCCAACTCTCACCGGAACGTCATCCAATATTCCCTTAGCCTTGATGATGGAACCGTCGGCCATAGTTAGGGACATATCGGCCGGCTCCATTTCACCCAAATTTGCTCTTCTCCAAATGCTAGCGGGCATCACCGAAACACTTGCCCCAAGGTCACATAAGGCTTGGAAATTTTGAGACCCCACACCAATGGTTATAGCAAAACGACCGGGATCTCCTAGCTTTTGCGGTAACTCCAAGGTCTTGACCTCATCTTGCATTTCAACTATGGACCTCTTCTTGCTCAAAATCTCCTTTAAAAACTTGGCATAAGATGGCATCTCACTCAATGCATCGGTGAACGGGATAGAGATGTTCAAGCCTTGCAAGAGTTTGAGAAACCTCTTGAACTTGTTCTCAACAACATCTTTCGGCTTCTTCGAGGGATATGGAAGAATTGTTGAACCTTGAATCTTGCTTGGATCAACTTCTTTGGACTTCCCTACTTCATTTGCAACATTTCCTGGTTGGACCGACTTGGGCACCATGTCGGGCCCGATGTTATGAATCTCGGTCCTGGACAGAGGAGTTGGATCGAGGTCTGTGTACGTCGGTCCCGAGTTGCTCTCGACCTCGGTCCGTGGTGAAGGAGTCGATCTTCTTGCTGGGTCGACTTCGGGGAATGTCGGGCCCGACTTGCTGGGTAAGTTGGTCCGACTCTCTTCATTCTTCTTAGGCACGTGTGGCTCGGGTAGGTTTCGGCCACTTCTCAATCCAATTGCCCGGACTTCATTTTGATTGTTTTGAGCTCGAGGATTCTCCTCGGGTCGGCCCGGAAGTCTCCCATTCTCTCTCGGGGCTTGAGTCGCAATTTGAGCAAATTGATTGTCGACTTGCCTCCTCCATGCACCAAACTCATTGAATTGGGTCCTCATCTCCTTGAACCCATCTCTCATCTCTTGAGCAAATGTTTGTAACTCATTGAATCCCGGTGGTCTATATGGTGGTGGTGGCGCCCTTGGCTCGTTTTGGTTGAAGTTGTTGTTGTAGCCTTGAGCTTGACCGTTGTTCCACCGGCTATTGCCACCATTGTTGAAATTGCCTCTTCCACCGAAATTTCCTCGAACATAGTTTGCCTCCTCAATTCGCTCGGCCAAGCGCACTTGGCTCTCATTCGGACAAACTTGTGTAGCATGTGCAAAGGATCCACACTCCTCACAAGCTCTAGCATTTTGCTTGTAGTAGTGGACTTGCCTCTTAAGCTTGCTCACTTCACCCTCAAGGAATTGGAGCTTCACATCCCTATCAATGTCTTCTCCCCTTGGATCATATAACTTCCTTGCACCTTCACCTTGAACTTTCACCTCCTTGCTAGCTTGACTCACCCCATACATGGCCTCATAATCGGATAGCTTGTCAAGTAGCTCCCAAGCTTGATCCGGTGTCAAGTCTATGAACCCACAATCGGTGTGGAGATTGAGCTTGTCCTTCGTCACCGGATTGATGCCTTGGAAAAAGATGTCTTGAAGCACATATGGTTGTTGGCCATGAGTAGGACATTGGCGCAACATCTCCTTGAAACGGTCCCATGCTTCGAAGAGGAGCTCATTCGGACCTTGTTGAAAGCTTGCAATCTTCCTTCTTAACTCGGTTGTCTTTGAGGGAGGGAAGAACTTCATCAAGAAAGCATCATAGAGTGTCTTCCAAGTTGTGATTGACCTAGGAGCTTGGCTCTCGAGCCAATGTGTGGCCTTACCCCCAAGTGACCATTTGAACGCCTTTAGAAGCACATACTCCAATGTCTCCTCGTCGGTAGAGATCGTCTCACACATGTCCACAAAGCGTTTGATGTGCTCTATGGGACACTCATGTGGACGGCCCTCGAATTGATCACGCTTGATGAGGGAGATGAATTGCGTCTTGATCTCAAAATTCTTGGCAACCTCGGGAAGCACAATAGCCGGCTCGGGTACCCTCAACTCCGGATGCATGTATTGGCATGCATTCCGGGGTAGAGCGTTGAGTTGAGCCTCGGCTCTCATCCGTTGCTCCCGTTCCCTTCTTGCCACCGCCTCTTGATTGTCCTTCTCGAGTTGCAATCTAGCCATTTCGGCCCTAAGTTGAGCCAACTCCTCATCAACATGGAGAGCTTGATTCTCCATCCTTTTCCTTCTTCGGGCTTCTTTGAGAATACTTTCCGGATCACTCACAAACTCAAGCTCAAGTGTTCCTCGGGAGGAACGAGCTAGCATACACCTACGAAACAAAAACACAAACCAAAACAAATCAAAAACAAACAAAGGGTTTGGGCTATTCCCTCACCCAAATCACTACCAAAACACAAGAAACTCACCAAATTGGCACTCAATGCACTTAGACTTCCCCGGCAACGGCGCCATTCTTTTGATCGCCTCTCATGGTGGTGCGAGGGTCAAGAGATACAATTTATAACCCGACCCCGTTGTAGCACGTGGTGGGTGTCGAACACTCGGGAAGTCTACTCGATCGATGTGCCTAGATACTAGGAAGCTAGAAAGGAGAGCATAAAACAAAGGAAAACAAAGAAAACAGTCGGGACCGACACTGAGGTCACGTCGGGCCCGAGGTTGGCGACGAGAGGAAGTCGGGACCGACACTGGGTAAGTCGGGCCCGAGGTAGCTGGGGATGTCGAACTCAAAGATTTTTAAAAGTAGATCTTGGGCTTTTGGGTTCCTTCTCTAGTAGATTTAAGGCTTTTCCACCCCAATTCAAGCAATGAGTGATGATCGGACTAGGATCGAGTCCTTTCGCCCTCGTTCCAACCACTTCTACACATCGATCATTGGGGAAATCCCCTTCGAAGCAAGGTCTTGAGATTGACACATGTTCACTTTCGCTACTTTGCCAATCTCAAGCCTTGATTCCCGACTTTCGCAAGGAATTGTAGCTCTATGTAGAGTGGGTTCCTTAGATCAAGCACTCAAGGCTATGGAATTGGGGTTTCTAGCCCAAACCTAGCTAGGGTTTTCCCCCATAACCCAAGATCAAGGAGATCTACTCCATGTGGCAAACAAAGAAAGCAAACAAATCAAAAGGGAAAGCAATCAACATCATCAATCTCAAAACAAAGCAAGGTTTCATTCAAATCAAAAGCAATCCACAAATTCCAATCAAGAGTTTCCAAATCCACAAGATCAAAACAAAGCAAAGCTAATCTATCAACCAAAACCTACCAAATCTCCCTCTCTTGGCCGATTCTCTCTCTTCTCCTTCTCCTCTCCTTCCTCCTTGCTCTCCAAGTATCCCCTTGGCTCCCTTGGAATCCCCCTTTTTGTGTGAGAGAGTGGGGGGGGGGGGGGGGAGGAACCCTTTCTTAGAAGACAAGAGGGCCTTTTATGGATTAGATGAGGGGCAAAAGTGGAAGTCCACAAATTCGTGCCTTGGAGCCCAAGTAGTTCGGTGACCGACTTGGACCGACACGGAGGACCTCGGGCCCGAGTTACTGTGCAAGTCGGTCCGAGGTTGAAACTTCAAGTCGGGCCCGAGGTTGGTTGCAACTCGGTCCGAACCTCGTTCCACCTTCTTCTTGTTGGCTTCTCTTGTTCTTCTTCATGGCTTGTTCCTCTCTTTCCTGCTTTAGCTCGGGCCTTGCTCCATGTCTCGACCCTCCTTCAAATCGACCCTTGATCCATGCCAAATTACCTACAAAACACATAAAATGTGCGTAGTCTCCGAATCTCATAGAAATACGGGAACTAGGCTAAAAAGGAACAAAAGGCACAAGAAAAGGGGAAAAAGAAACATATTTACAAAGGAAATCACATATGAAAACACCACCAAATAGAGAGACATCAAACGCTAGGCGGGCCAACTCGACGACCAATCTTGTAGCGGGACGCCCCCTAAGCATTGAACGCTAGACAGGCCAGCTCGATGACCAATCTTGTCACGTGATGCCGCCTATGTGTTGAATGCTAGATGGGCTAGCTCAACGACCAATCTTGTCGCGGGATGCCCCCTAAGCGTTGAACGCTAAGCGAGCAAGCTCGATGACCAATCTTGTCATGGGACTCCCTCTAAGTGTTAAGAGTTAAGCGAGCCAGCTCAAAGACCAATCTTGTCGCGAGACGCTCCCTAAACGCTAAATACTAGGGTGGGCCAGCTCAACGACCAATCTTGTCTCGCACCAATCTTGTCGCAGGATGCCCCCAAGCATTGAATGCTAGGCGGGCCAACTCGATGACCAATCTTGTTGTGGGACGCCCCATAAGCGTTGAATGCTAGGTGGGCCAGCTCGACGGCCAAAATTATCGCGGGATGCCACCTAAGCATTGAACGCTAAGAGGGACATCCCAATGACCAATCAGAAGTCAGGATGCTAGCAAGACAACAAGGAAACAATCACAACGATATACACTCGACATGGCTCAAACCCTCGACCTACTACTGCCCTCAACCGTTTGTGGGGGCAATTGTGGGTGCAATTATTTTATTTATTTTTTTAATATCAATCGTAATTAATATAATATTAATATCGGTTAATTATTCCCCAAGAAAGGATATTAAAGATACTTGGGAATATTCTCATTTGGAAAATCCTATTTAAAGGAGTCTATACCTCAATAATACGGATCTGACTTCTCCCATTCGAGAGAAAGCCTAGTATCTAATTGTCTTTGACAATTTTGGTACTACAATGTCATCTCCCGAACTATTAAAAATTGTTGTACTCGTATGATACAATGTTCCCCACCAAATAAAACATAATTGAAGAAAGTCACTTATTGTCAATACTAATCGTAATTCATTAATTTTGTCTATGATTCTGCCATTCTTGGATTGTATCTTTTGGGTTTCACAAATTATTCACCTATTTCCCTTTTGCATAACATAGTGTAGGAAGTAGGGATGTCAATTATCCACGACTGACCGATCCACCCGTTTAACCCATTTAAAATAAACGGGCAAAAACCCAAACAAAGCAGGTGATGGGTGGTTCAGGTAACGGGTGAAACGGGTTATGGGTTGGGTAAGGGTGAAATTTTATCACCAAATAACCTGACCCATCACCCGTTTTACCCAAACCACTTGTATAACCCATTGCGCCCATAATTCTAATATGTGTTTGGGCCTTTGAAGTCACTCGTATAACCCATTTCGAGCCATTGATAAATGAGCCCATTTGTTTCCTAGATAACCCATTTATTTTCCTCCGTTCTACTTTCTAAGTAATTCTAACCTTAGTATATATTTTACATGATAAAGATATTATCGCCGCTCACCACCTCTCCTGAAAAGGATATTTTAGTTTATGTATGAAAATTTCTTTATAGACATAAAATACAAAAGTTATACAAAAGTTATACGGGTGAATGGGTCACCCATATAACCAGCGGGTGACGAGTGGTTTAGGTGACGGGTTGAACATTTCATGGGTGACCGGTGGGTTGGGTGGGGCGTTTTAACCTGCTGGTCAAGTGTGGAAGTGCTCCACCGACCTATAACCCGATCCATTGACAACCCTAGTAGGAAGGGACATTGAAGAAGAGTATGGACACAATCTTCATAAGGTTGGTTGCATAGGGGACATTCTATAGTCACTAGACTCGCTACAACACCTCTTTATGCAAGTCTTGTTTTCATAGGGAACCCATTATTAAAGAATTTCCACAGACAGTGTTTAATTTTTGAGGGTAGATCCAATTTCCAAATCCACTCAAACCTACAATTAGGAATGCAATATTCTCTAGTTATTGATTCTATGGAGGAGGAGGTGGAGAGCCATCCTTTTTTACTTATAGACCAATATAGTCTATCCGAGATTGGGTGGACTTGTATATTTATTCAGAGAATTCAATCCACAAGTTCTTTTGTTAGTTTACTATGTAATCTAGATGCTATCCATTTTTTGTTAGTGTCGAAAAATGAGCCACCACTTGGTTTTCATCGTGACCTTAGGGAATCTGGTATTGTTTGATGAGAGGTTCCTTAGAAATCTATGGGTCCTTCCAAAATCTCACCGTTTGTCCATTACCAATTTGCCAATTAAGATCCTCTGAGAATTGCGCTCTTAATTCCATCAATTTCCGCCATTGCCAAGATATGTTTATTTTTACAAATATAATTATGAATGTGGGATGTTTTCAAATATTTCTGAAACTATTCTTACCCATATGTTTTGTGGTTCAACCATGATTTTCCAAATCAGTTTCATTTGTAATGTCTTATTCATATGCTTTTCTTTTCGAAACCGTTTGCAAATTATGTCCCAACTTATTAGAGGTTTGTAGTTGGGTTGCTTATTCTAAAAGAAATTTTTTTCTTGATTCCATATATCCAAGTCTTTGAGAGTAGTAGGTAGCATAAAGGTTTGCATAAGATAGTTTGGCTTTGCAGAGAAGTTAGCCTTAATTAAAGTACTTCGTTTTGCCTGTGAAAGAGTGTTTGCCTTCCATTTTGTAAGTTGATTCTTCGCAATAGAAATTGTGTTTTGGAATGTGTGCCTTGTCACTCTACCAGAAATAATGGGACAACCTAGATATTCATCAAGTGCAATTGTGTTTATTATATTCAATACATTCTGAATACATCTTTTTGTTGATGCACTCACCATTTTAGTTACCTTGAATGCTGATCTATGGAAATTAACCTTTTTTCCAGAGATAGCAGAGTATTCATCAATTATTTGCTTGATCTTCCGACAATCGGAGATTACTCCTTTAGAGAAAATTATAATATCACAGACAAAAGATAGAAAATAAATTTTTGTACTAACCCTTACCAATTGAAAACCAATTTCTCGTTTGGCATGATTAATTTCCCATTGAAGTTTCCTTGCTAAGATTTATGCACCAAGAATGAAAAGTAGTGGTTGCTTCATTATGTGATTGGGATCGAAGGCAAAGAAATTTAATGTGAGTAGGTAGACGATGAGTGTTGGGTAGGCTAGGGTTCAGTTTGGGGCTAGAGCATAATTTGGGCCCGACTAAATCACATAATGAAGCAACCCCTACCAGGAGGAGGTGATCTAACATCAAATGGGAAAAATCCAAACCGAACTTCATTAACCTTAATTTTGATAGTGTTAGCCTAGAAAAAATCCTTCTTTCAATTTCTTCCTCCATGACTACCTGGTTTCACCGGTCACTTTTGACGACGACCGATTTAGTATGCACTATGTTTTGATGTATGAGGCTATTGCTCTACTACGCTAGGGGATTCTTGAGGTTGCTCGTTGTGTTCTTCCTCGCATTTAAATTAAGGGAGACAACTTGAGACTAATCAAAGTCGTGCAAGGTGACTGAAACTGCCCCTACGTCTTCTATGAAGTCAACTCTGTTGCGAATTTCCTTACTGCATCGTTCTGATGTGTTTCTTCTGTCCCGAACTCCCGAGAGTGTTGTTGATTTAGGTTTTTTTTGGAACTCATCCGTAAAGATACTTTAGGACGACCCACATTCCGTTAGTGTAGACCCCCTAGTTCCTTTACTTGTAAAAAAACATATATGTATGTTGAATTATTTGATTACAATGCAATCACATAATAGTGTTACAGTAGCAGTTTCCCCTCTTGAAGTTTCAGCCGTCTTCCCGTGTCACACGGTATCACTTTGTCACCTGACCATGCGGTCATGACAGCCAGTGGCGGATCCAGGGGGCTTGAGCACCCCCCCCCCCCTTCAGTATATATTTTTAATAGAAGCAGTGGTAAAGTAGAGCTTTAGTAGCGTGGTTGGTAAGGAGCGCCCCCCCCCCCCTCCGGCAACATGCCCAAGCTCGATTCTCAGCATAGCGCATCCCGCGCTTTGCTCCTTTTTTTCAAAAGGTATCGAACGGTCTGAACTAGTAGTGGCCCCACATTGTCGATTTTATCAAAAATGCTCAAATGCAATGAATTATACCCAATCAAGGGTCTCCACAATCTCAACTTTCTCCCAAATGCTTAACTTCGTTAATTAATTATTTTTTTCCCCTTTTTGATAGAATTTTTCAAATTTTTTTGACTAATAAGAAAATACAAAAATTAGTAGATAAGATTTATTTGTATGTTCATATTTTATAATAAATTTAATATGTCAAAGTTAAATAATTTTGGTTAATAAAAAAGAACATACCTAAAAAAAGAGTTACTTATTTGCATTTACTGTGTAAAAAAATATAAATATTGGAATACTATGTTATTTTTACCTTGATGGATGCTTTTGGGTGACCACCCAAATTCCTTTCCTTATAAAAAAAATCAATAATAAATTTTTATTGGATGTTGATTATTGTATTGTTTGAATTAAGTATAGGATGGAACAAAACAATGAATGATAAATTTAGTAGGGGACATTTATTGTTTAGAAATTAATTAATAATACATTAATTTTTTTCTTAATAACTTTTATATATTGAAATGAAACTCGTATTATTAGAGATGCAAAGAAAATTAGATCTTTAAAATTATTTTATTTTATTGTATTTTTAATATGCTTTTATATATTAATTATAATATTTAATAATGATTGAGATGACCTTGTCCTATTTTCTATGATAACTTGGTAAGTCAATGCTTTTAGCTCGTTTTCCCCTCTCGATATAAATTTTGTAAATAAGTATTACCGTACTCTCTGGGTACATTTTTTTTTTTGAATAGGTAAAAATTAGGCAGACTAGGTCAGCCTAGGGCATCCTTGCGGATGAGGGTCAGGACCCCTCCATGGTTTAGAATCTGATTGATACTACAATCGTGGTGTAGCTTCGCAATCAAATCAGCCACAGAATTGCATTCTCGAGGTATATGTTTGGTAATGGCCACCTCGAAAGACTGCAACATGACTAGAATATCCGTTATTAGCATGTCAATTGCCCAAGGACTGGATCGACTGCCTTTAAGCGCATTAACTACAATTAGGCTATCACCTTCAATTTCTATGTACCGAAGATTCCTTCTATGAGCTTCAAGTATGGCCTCAAATAACCCCATAGCTTCTGCTTGTTCCACTGTCCAGAAGTCATTCTTCTTTGCATTTATGCTTATAATATTTCCAAATTGGTCTCTTATAATATACGCAGCAGTTGCTTTTCCATTATCTTTTTTCGACCCATCGAAATTTATTTTTACAAACCCGTTTTTTGGTTTCTCCCATTTTCTTTTGCATTTTCTTGGTCTTGCTTGCTGCACTCTAGACGACACATTTTCATCTTCATTGATATTCTTTGCTTTATTCCACCACATGATATGGTTTTGAACAAATTCCTTTACACTTCTACATGAGCCCGTATTGTCTTGATTAAAAACCACTTGGTTCCTCCAGAACCAAATTCCCCACCATGCAGTAAACAGGTGGCATAAAGTCCTTTGCGATACTGTCTTTTTTAAGTTCTGAATAATTTGCGGCATAGTGTTTTGATTATTTGTTACATCTCTTATAATGTCAGGAAACTGAGGGTCAATGGATTGTAGGTTTTGAAGAGTAAACAGACATTTGAGGAAAAGATGCTCATTAGTCTCGGCTTGATGATTGCATAATGGACACTCTGAAGTGACATCTATATGTCTTTGTATTAGGAGGTCTTTAGTAAGAAGACCTTTGATGCAGATTTTCCATAGAAACATTTTTATTTTAGGCATTAGGTCAAGCTTCCAGATCCAGTTAAATTCCCAATCGTTCATATTTAGCTCATTTGATATCAAGGCAAAGGCGGATTGAGTCGAAAACCATCCATTCTTACTTGGATGCCAGTATAATCTATCTTGGATCTGATTTTTAGGGATTGTGATTGACAAAATTCGTTCGACCCAGGAACTGGGCAAGAATTTTCTTAGTTCATTTTCATCCCATTTTCTGTTATTATTTATAAAGTTTGCTACTGTTATATCACTTTCGCTGCCTTCAATGTTATGGCATTCTTCTCGAAGTGGGCGCTTGCTTATCCACGCATCTTTCCAAAACCGGATTGACCTCCCATCGCCCACTTGCCATAATAAGCCTTTTTGGAAATCCTCTTTTAAACTCAATAATTTCTTCCATTGCCATGAACTGTTTTTAGTACATACATATTCTAGTAGGCCTTTATCTTTAAGATATTTCTCCCTTATTATACGGACCCAGAAATTCGCCGGCTCGGCCAGGATTCTCCAAAGGAGTCTCATCTGTAACGCTTTATTCATGTGACTAGCTTTTCGTATTCCAAGTCCTCCCTTATTTTTTGATTTACAAATCCTATCCCATCCCACCATGGGCACATAGTCGTCTGGTTTGTTCCAAAAAAAATTCCGGTTTATGGAGTCAAGCTCATTTAGCATTTTTTCTGGTAACATGAAACTTTGCATAGTGTAGTATGGTTTTGTAGCTAATGTTGTTTTAATGAGAGTACTTCTTCCAATTTGAGATAACGAATTTGCTTTCCATAGGGATAAGTGGTTCTCAGTTTTATGTATTAGTGGCTCGAACGTGTTCTTCGAAACTCTTGAGTTAATGATTGAGCATCCAAGATATTTGTCTAAAGCGCTTGAGTTAGGAATATTTATCACTTGTTGGAGCGTTCTTCTAATGTGTGCAGGAACCCCTTTAGTTGTTTGGAAGGCAGATTTATGGAAATTCACCTTTTGCCCAGATATATCCGAATACTCATCAAGGATTAATCGTACTTTACTGAATGCAGTTGTCGTGGCAGGTGCGAAAATCAGAATGTCGTCTGCAAATGATAGAAAAGGAACCCTAGTTCCGCCCCTAGTAATCGGGAAGCCAACTGTGTTCGGTGAATCTATACATTCTTTTTGCAGTCTTCTTGCCAAAATTTCCGCTCCAAGGATAAAAAGCAGAGGAGAGAGAGGATCCCCTTGACGAAGCCCTTTTTCTGGAATGAACACATCTGTTGGCTTATTGTTGACAAGTATAGAGAAAGATGCAGTTCTAACACACTCTTGTATCCACTTAATGAATATAGGACTAAATCCAAACTTCTGCAGGATTCTAAATAAAAAGGTCCAATCCACTTTGTCGTAAGCTTTCTCCATATCTAATTTAATTGCAACTCATCCGGTCTTCCCTTTTCTTTGCCGAAAGGAATGGAATATTTCATGTGCTATAAGAACATTATCCTGTATGGCACGATTTGAAGCAAACGCCCCTTGGAGAGAATGGATTAATTTGGGCAAAACGAGTTTCAGTCGTTCGACAATTATTTTTGCAATAATTTTACGGGGGATCGATGCGCCCATGTCAGAAAAGTGAGGCGCCCACGTCGGTCACCTCGACCGACGTGTAAAAGTGTTTTTCCGGTATTTTGTGTCGGCCGAACTGACCGACGAGCTCCTGTACAAAAAAAATTGAAAGCGCGTGTGTTAGAAGGGACTAGGGAGAGATGGTATTTTGTATACTGATTGTATCTACGTTTTTTTTGGGAAAAGTAGTATACTTTTGTTTTGTTCTTGAGAAAGCAGTATATCTTCACCTACCTATTAGTACTTTTTATTTCTCATTAACATCAAAATATAAAAATTGCATGGTGATTTTAAAAGATAATTTCAAGTAAAATTTTAAGAACCATTCATAATTAGAAATATCTTTCAAAAAATCATTTTTTTTTGGTAATATCAAAAATACATATTTTTAAGTCTATAGCTAGCATTTACGTTTTTAATGGATATATGATTTTTTTTGGTCTTGTGTTTAGACTCTACAACTCTACATTCATGCGATGCGACCTTATTTTAGGGAAGATCCTTTCAATATCAATTTCTCTATATATATTGCTAGAAGATTTAAATTTAAAATTTTAAAATAATAATTAAGGAGTCTAGCACCATTTTACTACTAGTATAAAAAAAATGCATATTTGAACTAATATTTTAATAATTTTAAAATTCAAGTACACATAGTTTCAAAAAAATAATATATAAACATCTAAAATATAATTAAAATATTTTTAAATCAATACGAATGCACACACAAAGAAAAATGTATTCACATCACAATTTGTGAACAAAAACTACTAAAATCATGCAGGTTTGGATTAAAATCCTACGTACACATATTGCAAAATATATTCATATTTTATCAAAATATTTAATATTTTATATATAAAAAGTCTCATCATTTTTATTAGAAATTATTATAATCGTTTAAAATCATTCATTTTTATAAGAACTCGTTATAATCCATTAGGATCGTTCATTTTTATAAGAAATCATTATATTCCTTTAGAATTGTTCATTGTTAAAAACTCGTTATATTCATTTAAGATCAAGGGAAATTCCTTTTGGTGTCCCTAAGGTTTTGCCTTTTCTTTTTGGTGCCAAAAAACACTTATTCCTCTTGGTACCCCTATGGTTTTGGCTTTTTCCGTTGCCGCCCCTCTCCGGTTCAAATTAGTTACTTTCAAGCTCACCATTATGTTCCTCGCCCTTAAATTAGTAGGATTTGACTATTAAAACATCAAAATTCATTACCTAATCATCCCAATTTGAATTTATAAACAATTTTGTAAACAACCCCTTAAAATAGAGGATTGTTTAAAAATTCAAATTGATGTAGTTTGGTTATGAATTTAAGTGTTTTAAGAGTTGAATCCTACTAATTTAAGGGTGATGAACATAATGGTGAGCTTGAAATTAACTAATTTGAACCTGAGAGGGACATCAATGGGAAAAACCAAAACCTCAAGGATACCAAAAGGAATAAGTTTTTTCTTGGGCACCAAAAGAAAAAAGGCAAAACCTTAGGGGCACCAAAAGGAATTTCCCTAAAATCAATCATTCTTATACGAAATCATTATAATCGTTAAAAATTGTTTATTCTTATATGAACTCGTTATATTCATTTAGAATCATTCATTCTTATAAGAACTCAATTAAAACGGGGATGGGGTAAAAATGGGGGGATAAATGATTCCCCAATTGGGTATGGGGATGGGGCGGGATAGATGTCTCCGACCCATTACCCACCCCGTTTCTATACCACCGGGGATATCCATGGGGAATCCCCGTTGGAGAACCCAAAGAGATTCCGTAGAGATAACATGTGACTTTAGCATAATATTTTTTTTATTTTTAATGTTATTATTTTTTTTATCTATCTCATTCTTTTTATAATGACATTTTTATTTTAAAATCATAAATAATGAATAAAATTTTACATGAATATAAAACAATCATTAAAAGTATATGTAGATTTTAACAAGGAACTAAATGGGAAAATCTATGGGGATTTAAATGGGAGAATAAATGGGGATGGAGAATCCCCTATTGGGACATGGATTCGATAGGGATAGGGAAGGGGAAGGTTTATATTCCCTGATGGGTATGGAGAGTAAATCCTAAATGGGGATGGGGACGAGAAGGATATTCCCCGCCCTAAACCCGCCCCATTGTCATCCCTAATTTTTATACAAAATTGTTATATTCCTTTTGAATTGTTCATTCTTATAAGGACTCATTATATCTTTTTTGAATCATTCATTCTTATAAGAACTTGGTTTATTCATTTAGAATTGTTCATTCCTATAAGAAATTGCTATATTCATTTAGAATCGTTCATTCTTATAAGAACTCGTATTAGTTGTTTAGAATCATTCATTCTTATAAGAAATTGTTATATTTCTTTAGAATATTCATGCATTCTTATAAAAAATCAATATACTTCTTTAGAATCGTTCATTATTGTAAGAAATCAATATACTCCTTTAAAATCATTTTCTTATGCAAACTCGTTATATTAGTTTTGAATCGTTTATTCTTATAAGAACTCGTTATATCTCTTTTGAATCATTCATTCTTATAAAAACTTGTTTTATTAATTTAGAATTGTTCATTTTTACAAGAAATTGTTATATTCATTTGAAATCGTTCATTCTTATAAGAAATCAATATAATCCTTTAGAATCGTTCATTCTCATAAGAAATGGTTATAATCCTTTAGAACCGTCGATTCTTATAAGAAACCGTTATACTCGTATCATTAATTTTTATAAGAAATTGTTATATTCTTTTAGAATCGTTCATTCTTATATAATGCATTGTAATCATGTATACAATCAATAAAACATATATATAATATATTATAATCATGTGTATTTCTTTAGAAATCGTTATATTTCTTTAAAATTGTCCATTCTCAAAAGAAATCGTTATAATCCTTTAGAATTGTCTATTCTTATCAGAAACCGTTATACTTGTTTAGAATCATTAATTTTATAAGAAATTGTTATATGCTTTTAGAATCGTTCATTTTTATATAATGTATTGTAATCATTTATACAATAAATAAAATATATATATATAATATTGTAATAATGTATATAAGGTATTATAGTTATGTATATAGGTAATTGAATTTCTGGTTTCCTATAATCACAAGATTTTGTAAATCTTGTCTCTCCTATAATTTAAAGATTAAATCTAGTTTATTTCAGTTTGTATTATTATAAGAGTGGCTTCTTAGATCCTAATCCTAGTTTATTTCAGTTTGTATTATTATCAAGGTTATCGAGATCGTGATCCTAGATTGGATCGTTGAGGGGTTTTTTGGATTGGATCGTAAGATTAGATCGTTGAATCGTAAGATTCTACATTATAACTAATAGTATGCAAGGATAACCTAATAGATTGTATATTTTGTTATATATGAAGTAAGAAAACAATAAATATTATTAATTTAATTATTAAAAATGTTATAGGATGGGCTACCCAACTATTTTAATGGAAATGAGACATTCACCTTGAAATTATTAATAATATATAGTCATAAGTGTCATTTTATAAGATCATAATAATCGTTTGTAGGATCGTTAAAATCGTACATAAAATTGGGATCGGATCGAGATTGTATTCTAAACCATTTAAGATCCTACTTAGGATCATTTCGCGTGTTATAAATCGTAAGATCGTTAAAATCGTAAAATCGGGTCGGGATTCTGATAACATTAATATATATATAAGAGGTTTGACTTGATAAATTAATAATTATAACAAAATAATTATTCTGAATTAGTGTTATTTTTCTATGGGACAATACAAAGATTTAATGAGACGGAAATTTAATCAGGGATAAAATTTTGTGTGATTTATACTTTAAAGCTTATATTTTTGTTTTGTCTTTTTTTTTTTTTGGTCAATTGTCAATTCACAAAAACCTCCATTCTCTAAGCTTCAATATTGAGCACGTGAGTAACTGGAAACGTAGGCAAACAAATTCAAACGAAATAAATTAGTATACAAGTCGGTCATTTCGACCGATGTGTGGCGTGTCGGTCGAGGTGGCCGATGGTGAAACACGGGGCGATTCGAAAAACTGTATTGGGCGCTTCGTATTGACCTAATTTTATAGATTGTCGAACATAGACTTATGGGTCGATACTGGTTCATTGTCGACGGGTTATCACATTTTGGAATAAGAGTAATAAAAGTGTGGTTTACTTCCTTAAGCAGGACACCGGATGAAAAAAACGCCTTTACTGCTTTTATGACTGAAGGACCAACTATATCCCAATAATTTTGGTAAAATTCTGCGATCATCCCATCTGGTCCTGGGCCACAACCTTTGCCCGCTCTGAGTTACATTACCGAACGCTTCTTCAATTTGTGAATTGGTTTCCAAATTCTCCTTTTTCTTTAATTTCTTTTGACTTTTATCTAGGGCTGGCAATTACCCACGGGTGACTGACCCACCCGTTTAACCCACCCGTTTTAAACGGGCGAAAACCCAAACAAAGCGGGTGACGAGCGGTCCGGGTGACGGGCGAAACGGGTTATGGGTCGGATACGGGTAGGCGTTCATCACCCATTTCACCCGACCCATCACCCGACCCATCACCCAACCCATCACCCATTTCACCCGATCCACCCGTTTAAATCCTTAAATTAATTTTATATATTTGTGAGTTTATTGGACTTTTTAACCAACCCTTAACAATTTTGCCTCAGATACCTAAAAGCCCACTCCTCAAACGGCCCAAAGACTCCTAGAGGCAGGCAAGTATCAAACCCTAATTAACCCATCTATGTTCTATCACCTCGCTTTCAGACTATCACCTCGCCTTCAGAGTATCACCTCGCCTAGTCGACTCGCCTCCTTGGACAGGCGAAGTGGCGAACACAGAACACTCGATAGACGTCGTTTGCGTTGTCCGTCGGGCGTCGTTTTCAGGTGGAGCAGTCATCAGCAGGCAACAGTCCATTACCGTGTCCGTCGTCGTTCATCGATAGACGTCGTTTTCAGGCGAACACAGAACGACGTCTTCAGCGATAGATGTTGTTCACGACCGTCGTTCACAGGCGTCGCCAATAGGGAGGCGTTGGAGTTGGTCCACCCACCTTTGGGCGTCGCCAATAGGGAGGCGTTGGAGTTGGTCACGATCGTCTTCAGCGATAAACGTTGTTCACGATAGACGTCGTTTTCAGGCGAACACAGAACGACGTTATAGTTTTTTTATGGAAAGTAAGTGGGAAAATTATATTGGGTATACGGGTCACCCAAATAACCCGTGGGTGACGGGTGGTTTGGGTGACGGGTATAATTTTTAACGGGTGACGGGTGGGTCGGGTGGAGCATGTATACTTGCGGGTCGGGTGGTGGAAGTGGTCCACCCACCCATAACCCGACCCATTACCAGCCCTACTTTTATCAATTTAGATGTGGAGATCTGGAGGTTTAAATCATTTTTCAGATCTAAAACCAGAGAAATTCAATTTATTTCTCCCAAATCTAACTGTCTTATGCAAGTTTGACAAACACAAAAAAGGAGCCGAACCGAACCCAAACTGATTACTTTCGGTTCGGTTTTCGGTTCCCCAAAATCCGGGGATGAACAGCACTAGCAGGCCACAAAGTACACAGAAAACTCTAGCATTCCAACTCGTACAAAATTCATGAGATACCAAACCAGGAGCAATATAGAGCAAGATAATAAACACGCACAACACTTAAAAGCTAGTTCAATGGCATCCTTCAAAGCTAGTGTCATTCTGATGAAAATGATTTTCCCTACGTTTAATGACTTTTTGGCCATCTAAAATGACATGGAAGGGTATCCACTCCTGAAGTGTATATTCATATAGATCTTCCCATGAAGAAAACTAACACAGGAAAGTGCAAGTAGAAAGAAAAAAATTGAAGACGACCAAAAAAACAGAAGCATATATCTATGCCATATGTTTGAAACGTAGATTGCTTTTCTTCCATCTCTACGCAGGCAATACCTGTAATTTATTGATTCGTTCTCATCCTTCTTCCCATATTCCATCTTTCCTTGTTCTTTTTTACTAATAATTGAGAGGAAGTCTGAAGGATTAAGAATCGCACCTCCACTTGCAAGCCAAAAAAGACGCCTTGTAAATATCAGACTTTTGTTAAAATGGAGAAAAATCAATACTCATGAAGATGCAGAGCTGGTGACTTGTTTCGCAGTCTTAGCATGTAACCTAGCCATGAATGCAGGATTAGCTTTTAGTCTGTCTTTAACATATTGCGTGCGGGTCTCATCTACCATCTTATTAGCTTTCCCAGCTTCCTCAATGATGCTGAGCAGAGTCCTTAAGCAGTCCTTTCTGTTCTCTTCACGTTCTTCAAACCTGGGAAAAATAATGAGAATTTATGAAGAAACCGCAAATATGCAATAACAATGCTGACAGGGGAACTCTTTTTTAAATCCCAAGGTAAAATTACTAGGATAGCATAAGATAGGATTTTCATTAATAGGCCATAATTCAATAACTGAATAATGATCTCATTTTTATTTTCATTACATCCAAATCCAAGTACCTTTCAACTACAAAATTTGAAAAATATTTCTGAACTACAGGAGGACATTAGCTTCATTATTGCTGTCAAATGGTTCTTTAACAAGAAAGAGGGTTAGTTTCTACTTTATTACTTGACCAGCTACACACATGAAACAAATATAACAAAAAAAAATTACCACACCAACTCAAATGACACTCTTAAGGCTATTTGTTCCCCACGCAAACAATGATAGAATACTTTGTCACTTCTGTGACAGACAACTTAAAGTTGGCCATTTTCACAGGCCAAACTCCAGCTTTGTCACAAGACTTTGTGACAAATCTGGAGTTGTTCACTTACAAGTATGTCAAGGCTAAATGAGCATTTACCTTACAACATATCATTTGAAAAAGAAAACTCAAGATGCTCTGTTTAAGCAATTACCTTTCACTGGTGATTGTGAGCTCATTTCTACCTGGGTGGTAGCGCTTGCCGACAATATCCCTCATCCTCTTAAACTGGTATTGTGAAAGTCCAAGCTCCTTAACATTCACGGACAACTTTACCTTCCTATTTTTAGGGTGCCATGCATCACCCCCGGGGGCAAAAACAACTCGTGTTTGCCACGTAAGAATTGGGCCCTCACCTGGTGGATCATCTGATGTAATCTTCTTTTCCTTCTCAGCTTCTGCATCAAACTGAGGGGGTCCCTCAGCCTCCATCTGCTGAACATATTCCGCCACAATCTCATCTTCAAACTCCTTGAAATGCTCATAAGCTTCTTCAGGCTCAAGCTCTTGTCTTTCACACATATCCCCGAGTTCATTGAACTTTGCTTCTACCTTCTGCTTTATATGATCTGCACAAGCACAAGTGCAAGTTAGATGCCAAATTCACAGAAAGCATTTACCATAAACTCTAAACCCAATAAGGATAGTGAATTTCAGAAGAAGAAAAATTGCTGACAGATCTGCAGGAGTAGTTAGGTGGCATTTGGTTAGCAGATTCCAATAAGGGCCCGTTCGGTATGATTCCAGGAATGGGGTTGGAATCAGAAATGGATTTAGGGTGGATTTGAGATTTGGAATTGGGTTTAATTAGTCCATAAATTTAAGATTGAACATTTATTCCACAAACCACCCCAACCACACACACCCACCTCCTCTGTCTCAATCTCACCACCTTGCACCATAACTCAACTCCAGCTATCAATTTTCATCCCACATAAAAAAATTATTAAATGAAGAACATTGAAGATGATAGAAAGCCATTGAAAAGAGCCTAACATCCATTGAAGAGGATGACGAGTTAAAGACCACCATAACCAGAAACCCTAAATCGACAACAAAGAGAGCACCAGAACGACAAATTGAGAGAGGAATAGTGATAGAAGGGGCACCAGAAGATGATGACAATGATTATAGGAGGACAACAACCACCAGAGGTGGAAAACGGCAACCATCCATTGCCCACAGATGGTGAAGGAAGAGGAGACATGGCTCAATGATGTTAGGTTTCGTTCATACTCTGGTGGGAAGCTCAAGTATGAAAGGAATGGAAATTGGGGGTATGAGCCATACACGGAATGGGTGATTACTAAACCTTTTTTCATACCAAACATCAAAATCGGGATAGGTCATACCGAAACCGATTCCCTATACCTCTGGTCAATGTGTTTGCCTAAGTATTCTATTCCAAAACCCATTCAGATTTCAGAAACTATCCAGGAATCTCATTCTGAAATCTGAGTATATATCAGGTTGTACCATTTCACCAGAAAAGATCAATGGTGGTGCCTAATTCCTAACTCATACTAGAATACAGCAAAATACCCACATCTTATTTTAATTTAAAATCCAGACTTTAACCAAACGAACCTCAATATCAACATCAGATTAACCTAATATAGACTAAAAACAAGAAAAATAAAGAGCTAAACCTGGGAGAAGGTTATCCCACTTGAGCATGTCCTCCAAAATCTCCTCGCACTCCCGGGTGTCCTTGAGATATCCATGCTGAACAGCCTCTTGAATCATTTCATCCCACTTCTTGTCATCCATGTTGAAATAAGGATCCTGTTTCATCCTTTTTTCTACAATATCCCTGGCACTATACAGATCTTCAACATCTTCATCAGTAGAATATGCATCCTCAAAATCGGACTCAAACTCCTCATCTTCAACTTTTTCCAGTGGTTGATACTGAAGCTCCTCCACCAACTCATCGTCAGTCTCTTCATGCGTCTTCAGCAACTTCCTTGACAGTATAGCTTCAAGAACTGATGGGAGCTCCTCCTCCTCCCCGTTGAAGTACTTCTCAATGCGAAGCTTAAGCTCTACAAATGACAGCATACAAATTAGTTAAAGACGATCCACGCACAAGATAATGCAAATCACTTTAAAGCAGTTCAAATTCCCATTCAAAGTAATACCACGGTACAAGCTGAGCCAAATAGTTCGATCCAATTTGGCAACAAATCCAAGTCCAAAACCAAACAACTAGATCAAAAGTCGACGGACCGATTTTGTATTTCATTACACTCATTTAAGCAACTAACAATCTAAAATAATTCAGAAACCGTAAATTAACTCAGCCTAGCGTTCATTTTCTACATCTGAAAAATCAGACAGACTCATAATAGCCAAAATTCTCAGAAAACCTAACAAGCAGGTTACCAAAAAAACTGTCAAAATTCCAAATGTACAGTAAGAGAGGTACGGTTGTTGCTGACGTCTTCGACGTCGGCGCTCACATCGTTGTCTTCGGCAGGCATCTCCAAAATGGCCTCGAGAGAGGGTACGGGTTCAGGATCCGGATCCGATTTCGGTGGGGGCGAAGCAGTGTCGTCAGTAGAGAAAAGCCTGATGCTTCTCAGGAGAGAGTAAGCGGGAGAAGCATTTGCAAGGGGGATTCGAACCGAAGGGCGTAAATGAGGATTAGGAGGCGGATGTATAGAGAAAATTTTAGTAGAACATTGAGAAATCCTGCAAAGTAGAGCTCTTCTCATGGCGCCCTTGCTTCTTCTCTGTGTCCCTAGGGTTTAGGGTTTTCTGGAGATGTCTTTACGGGTGAGGGTAGCGGAGCTACGGGCAAGAGCGAAGCAGTCAACCAACCGTTCGGCCCACTCGAATCGATGAAAAAGAAAAATTATTCAATAATTCCATAAAAAATACTTTTTTTTGAGGAACATACGTTTTTTTATATCAAAGTATTTACTCTACTAATTCCAACAATAACGAATATCGAAAAATATTAAATATTTTAAATGTTCAATTATAAGTGGTAAAGTTAATAAAGATATGTTTAAGGAGTTTATAGACAAGGCACAAAAATAATTCATTAAATGGAAAGCCAACTCTGTTTTCTCAGGAGGGGAGAAACACCTTAATTCGAGTCAATTTTGATACAAAACCTAACCATGTAATGCAAAGCTTCATGCTACCTAGGCGGTCCTAGACGAGTGCCTAGGCGGTCTGGATGACTAAGCGGGCTAGGACCTTTCCGCGCCTAAGCGGGGCCTAGAAGGGATTTTTAGAACAGTGTGGGGAAATAAATAGAATTAACAGGGTTTTTTATGAAAAAAGATAGACAATGTAAACCACTTGTGGGATGGGATATCCGCAAATCAAAGGAAATAGGTGGATTAAGAATAAGGAAGATAGAACATATGAACAAATCGCAACAAATGAAGCTCTTATTGAAATCCTTGCGGAACCAAATGGCATTTGGGTTCGGATTGTTTCGCAAAAATATCTTAGAAATGATAACCTCTTTTCATATAAGTTAAACCAGAATACATCGTGTCAATGGAAAAAACTCATTCAACTTAAGAAAGAATTCTGTAAATGACTAGTATGGCAAATCGAAGACGGAAAAACGATTAATTTCTCGAAGGATAAATGGATCCTAGAAGGCCCATTATATCTCCATGCAAAGAACCCTTTAACCATTGATGAAACATCGAAGGTAAAAGAATGGATATCAAATGACAAAACATGGAAGATAGAGCAACTAAAACAAGCCCTTCCGGATGAAATAGTAGATCAAATACAAACAGTCCCGATCCCAAACAACTATAAACAAGACCAGTTATATTAGGCACCCAGCAAAAATGGCTGGTTCTCCACTTCATCGGTTGTAGAGCTAATTACTAATATTGGGGGACAAACTTCAAGCCTAAATAACTGGATATGGAAACTTGATACATATCCAAAAGTTAAAAATCTCTTATGGAAAATTGATGACAATGGCCTCCCCACGAAAGAAAGGCTACGAGAAAAGCATGTTATAACACCTGAAGGTTGTATATTGTGTGATTGTACCATTGAAGACGCAAAGCATCTACTTGCTAAATGCACATACATGATACATATAACAAATGAAATAAACCCAAACATTGCCCAAGTAATTAGGGGATTTGATCCTCGTAATAAATCACCAAGAACAATTCTTAATGAATTTAAACAGTTTCTTGGGAAGAAAGACTTCACGGAACTGACGGTTATTTGGTGGAGTGTTTGGCATCAATAAAATAAGATAATAACTAGTTAATTGTGAATCCTCACTAGATCATAGGCTCCTCATCTTCCTTTCATTCATGTGCTAATCTAATTGATTGAATGGTTTTGTCTCAAGTCATCACTAAGTTTGACAAAACTTAATTTCCTCCAAAGAAAAAAGTCCAAATAAGTTTTGGTAGGGGAATGGTTCCCTAAACTCAAAAGGTATGAGGAAAGATGATTAGTAGTTTAGTATTTGGTGAAAATGAAAATGTAAAAAAAAAAAGCACAAAAAGGAAAGAGAATAAGTACGTAATGGGAAAAAGGGGATACGTTTTGGTTTGTAAGATTGTGGTAGAGAGTGGAAAAGAGGAGATTTGTGAGAAATAGGAAATTGGGCTGAATTGAGTGTATTTATGTAAAAAAAAAAGACAACAGGTTAAAGATGATGAAGTCAAAGTGTAGTGAGAATTGTATCAAATCTTAGTTTCATTCATTATAACTAGAGATGTCTAAACTCAATCCTACCTGAAAAATCAATCTAAAACATTCGAAAGTTTTAGGGTTGAAACCTTATCCGAAAATCAAGAGGTTAAAGAAAGATCCGAACTACCCTAATCCGAACCCAATTGGGTTGAAATCTGAAACTCGTTGAGTTGACCCAAATTATTATTTTTAAAAAATTAAATATAAGTTTTTAATATTATATTATACTTTATTATTAACACATTAAAAATATATTATTAATTTAAGGGATGATTTAAATAAATAGCAAAAAAAGAGGCTAATTAGGTGGATATTAAGGAGAGTGTGAAAATTAGGTAAATAGCAAAACTCCCCATCACCCACCCCCCACCCCACTCCCACCGAGTTGACTCGCCCGTTGACCGGGTTGACTCGTCTGTTGACCGTGTTGACTCGTCCGTTGACCGGGTTGACTCGTCCGTTGACCGGGTTGACTCGCCCGTTGACCGGCGTTGACCGACCGCTGACCGGCGTTGACCATCATCACTATCATTATTTTCAAAACCGTCATCACAATTTTTTACCATCATCACAATTTATTTCATTGTCATCACAATTTTTTGATGACAAAAAGTGTAATGAAAGGTAAAAAAGTGTCATCAAAATGTCTTGATGACATTTTTTGATGACAAAAAGTATCATTAAAGGCATTCAACCACAAAAAAACCGTCATCCCCCGTCATCACAATTTTTTTCACCGTCATCACAATTTTTTGATGACAAAAAGTGTAATAAAAGGTAAAAAGTGTCATCAAAATGTCTTAATGACACTTTTTTATTACAACCGTCATTACTGTCATCACAATTTATTTCACCATCATCGCAATTTATTTCACCGTCATCAAATTTTTTGATGACAAAAAGTGTAATAAAAGGCAAAAAATGTCATCAAAATGTCTTGATGACAACTTTTTGATAACAAAAAGTATCATCAAAGGCATTCAACCATATAAAAACAATTGTCATCACTTGTCATCGTCACTTGATGACGGTTTGATTGTCATCAACTATCATCACAACTTCACAAGTGTCATCAAAATGTCTTGATGACAACTTTTGATGACAAAAAGTGTCATCAAAGGCATTCAACCACATAAAAAACAATTGTCATCACACATAAAAAAACAAAGTTGTCATCAAATATCTATCATCAGGTTTAATTTTAGTGTCATCACGTATAAATTCGAACGTAAACCAAATATGTGTCATCATCAAAAACGTGTTATCACAAATTATAGTTTTTTTAGTGTCATCAAATATGTGTCATCATAAAAAAAGTGTCATCACAAATTATAAATTTTTTCTAGTGTCATCACATTTAATTTCTTAATGTCATCACATATAGTTTTTTAGTATCATCATTCAAAGTGTCATCAAATATGTGTCATCACATATGATTTTTTCATAAATTGTCATCACTATTTGATGACGGTTTGATTGTCATCAACTATCATCCCTACTTGATGACGGTTCAATTGTCATCACAAATGTCATCACTACTTGATGACGATTCGATTGTCATCAATTGTCATCACTACTTGATAATAGTTCAAATGTCATTAATTGTCATCAAATGTAATCGCTAAACCGTCATCAAAGCTTTGATGACATTAAATCGTCATCAAGCTTTAATGACAATAATATCATCAAGGCTAAACCGTCATCAAGTGTCATCAAAGGCTTTCAAAAATAGTTGTCATCAATCTCATCAACACATAAAAATAGTTACCATCACCAATTCGAACATGAAACTGAAATCAAAAGTAATTAAATAGTTGACCCTTAAAGTCAGTACAAAAATAATGTCCCACGCATATAAATCTAAAAAAATCATCTAAATTTAAAACCATGATGCTAGCTTCAATTTTTCCACTACTTTCTCCTGGACATAGACATTGTAGATGGTTTTTTTTTCTATTCCCAACCAACTTGAAACTTTGAACACAAGTGTTCATTGTCCTCTTTGATTTCCTGCTGTAAATCATCATTGAAGGCCATCTTGTAACAGGGCCATTCCATCATCATCATCATCATCATCATCATCATCATCATCATCAAGATTTGTCCTTATATTAGCCGTTAATGGTGCACCAGTGTAATCAAATGGTTTAGGTGGTTGGTCAGGAAAATTAGTCCTGAAAACATCTGAAATTTTAGAGTAATGAGCCTGCAAAAGAGCAGATTCTGAAATTTTAGAGAAAAAGTGGAATTGTGTTAGAGAAAAAGTGGTGAGATTGAATCTTGGGCAATTTTGAGATTATAGTGGCCAAACCTTGGTTGAGTTACATGTGCCACCAAATCCTGAGGTACTTGTGTAAGGGTAATCGGATTCTGAATCGATTCCTCCGTTGTTGATGACCCATTCAAAAGCGTAGTCCATGTAACCGCCTTCACATCCGTAGTTGGTTGAGTCACAATCGACGAGTTCTTGTTCTGATAAACTGTTGAGTCACAATCGACGAGTTCTTGTTCTGATAAACTGATAAGCTCTCCTGTGCTGAAGGCATTGATTCCTTCCATGGCTCCGGTTGATGAGAATGCCCAGCAACTACCTGTTTCACAAGCCAACAGTGTAAAATTTTATTAGACTGATTTTGCATCATCTTTATTGAATAAGTTCTCTCTAGCTCTGTATTTGAAATAGAAATTCAGGATCCTGATAGCTGATTTTTTTAAACTAATAGGCTGATGATCTGATAATTTAGGACATTAATAGATGCATTTAGAAACATACCAGACTACTAATCAATGGCCATGCATCACGATGAGATCAATTCCTTTTCGAAAACGTTGCTTTTGCCTGAAATCATCCCTGTCGACAGAGCAAAGGAACATAATTTCGCAAAACAGATAAGAGATCAATTCGAAGCATCAAAATCCAAACAAACCACGAAAATTGCAAATTTTAAGATGCCAAGAGATCACACACTCAAATTGACGTGAGAAATTCAAGCGGTTCAGTGAAATTGAAGAACATCGATTACGCTAAACGGGAAGAATTACCATAAAAAACTAGGTTATGAACAAAAACAAAAAATCAGTGAATATCCATAATTCATTGCAATTAGAAACATACCAGACTACTAATCAATGGCCAAAAAAGAAACGGAGGCTTTCTAAATTGTAGTTGCGACAGTATAATTCCCAGCTGCATTGCGAAGCCTTCAATCCATCTCGCTCGCTCGATCTGATAGAGCCATTTCCGCTGAATCAGCTTGGACTATATCGCCGGAGATCCAGCTTCAGATTCGACTCGAAGCCGCCGCCATCGGAGCTTGAGAAGGAGAGAGAAGCGGTGGGGCTTGAGATTGTAGAGAGATTAACTTCAAATTGAAACCGGATTGATTTGCCTGAGTTCTGATCTGTAGATTTCATGGCCGCCAGTTCTTCGCTGAAGCCCTAGCATCGGGGAGAGAGGAGGAGAGAGGTTGAGGTGAGAGAAAAAATAAAAGGAGGGTTTTTATACTTAACAAAAACCTAAAAAAAAAATTGTTTACAAACGCCTAAATAGAGTAATTATTTCCGCCCTTTAACCAAATTCTTTCTTAATTTAAGCATTGTTTTAATAATGATAAAAATATTAATACTCTTGACCTGTTGGGTTGACCCGTATTCGCACGATAATTACGTGCTATGACCCGACCGAATCAACTTGTAACCCAATTGACTCGAACCCGTATTCCACCCGAACCCAAAATGATCGAACCGACCCGTTTAACAAATCTAATTAGGGCTGGGCAAAAAAAACCGTAACCGAAAAACCAATAAACCGATCACTTTTTACGGTTAACCGAACCAAAATATTATTTTTATCAGTTACGGTTAACCAATCGATTCTTTTAACGGTACAACGGTTCGGATAGGGTTATTAATATTTTCACGGTCGGTTAACCGATTAACCGATAATATTTTTAATATATATTATATGTTTTAAAAAGGGATTTATATATGTAATTAGTTTTAATTAAAAATAAATATATTTTAATAAACAATAAACTATCTATCGTTTTTGTTTTTGTTATTAATTTGTTTTCAATCCTCAATGTAGTTGTAGCTTCCTGGATTTGATGATGTACATTATATACCTTATTGTTTTTTTGTTACAAACGCACATAAATTCATTTGTATGTTGTAGCTTCGATCTGTTTGTACGTAGCCCCCTGTTTGATCTTAGCCTAAGCGGTAATTTCTAACAAAAAATAGGAAAGTTGAATTTATGATGTAAATTGTAATTTATTTTGAATTAGATATTTGTTTGTATTTTGTGTTTAAATTAAATTTAAATTTTATTTTATTAAAAATAAGGCAATTTTTTAATTAAAAATCTAATTTTTGATAAAATAAGAAAAATTTAAAGCAAGTCGGTTAACCGATAAACCGTACCGAGTTTCACGGTTAACCGTTAACGGTTAACCAATAACTAACGGTACGGTTATGGTTATTGAAAACTAATAACCGTTCACCCGGTTCACCGATGTCCAGTTAACCAAAACTCCGGTTAACCGACCGTGCCCACCCCTAAATCTAATTACAACTAATCAAACACCTGATACTAAATGAAATTCTAAATCATAATCCTCTCAACTCCATTCTTTTTTTAACTTCATACCCATATCTAATTTCGGTCTTGTTTTGGTAGAGTTTATAAGAAACTCTATAGAGGGAGTGCTAAATTGTATTGTAAATTAGTGAATCCTAGAAAAACAATTAAAAAATATCATTATTTGATATGGAGAGAGAATAAATTAAATCTGACTATTAAATTATAATTTTTTTTATCAGAAAAAAGGGGAACCCTTGCGATTAATAGAAGAAATTAGTTATGCCCATTCAAGGCTACATGATCTGCGTAAAGAAGACTAGAAATATAGCTAGGGGTGTATTAAAAATCATAAAGGGGGAATCGGCCTGGAGTGCATGATTAGCTATTCGATCAGCAACCGCATTAGCTGTGCGTCTGACATGGCTTATTTGAACATTCCAGCTAGCTTCTTGAATCCTATTCTGGCATTGTCAAACCAACGCAAAGTCAGGATGTGTGCCCAAGTCGTTGCACTTCAGCAAACGTGCAACATTAGTCGAATCTGTCTCGATGATCAGTTGTGAGATGCCCTGTTCAACAACAACATTTATGCCATTAAGAACAGCCTTCAGTTCCGCTGTAAGCGCCCGACAGTGACCACACTTAAACAAAAATGCCTTGATAAAAGTGCTTGTGTGATCCCGGATAAGACCTCCGCCACTAGCAATCCCAAGATTGCCCTTCGAACAACCATCAATGTTAAGCTTGTACCATAAAGACATTGGAGCAGTCCAGCTAGCAGGAATTGCAGACTCTTCAGTTGAGCAATTCTTATTCAAATTTTATGTGTGTTGTTTTGCTGCCCAAAAAGCCTCCATTCTAGAACAAACGGTGCTTGTAAGCCTGAGATGGTCGTCATGGCCTTGAAAAATGAGCTTATTACGACATTTTCAAGAGTACCATATCATGTTAGCAAATTGAGCACAATCTCTGTCTTTTGTTTTGATTGACATTTCAATCCATTCATGAAGATTCATGCAACTAAAAAAATTGGCAGGCGGGTTGTTACAAAGAGAGCCATCCAAGCATCTCGGATTGGAGCACAATCACGAAGTACATGTAGTTCAGACTCTTCTTCATTGCATCTTGGGCAATCGGCATTATCGACAAGATGTCTTCGAAACCTATTTGCGTTGCAAAGAACACATCTATTGACAAGAAGATAAACAAAGTTTCGGACCCGCTGCTGAACTGGCATTGACCAAATCAGATTCCAATTGAAGTTCGGCAAGCCCGGATCTTCAGCCTCGTTACGAATCAAACGCATGACAGAACTTATGGAAAAGGAACCATTAGGATTCAGACTCCAAGAAGGTTTGTCAACTTCCATATCATCATCATAGATTTTAATTGCCATTAATTTCAGACACACTTTATGGTTGAGAAAAGGCGAGATAATCTCCCAAGCCCAAGTATTGCCATGCCAACATATTGACACCGTAAGCGCTGCAATCGCCTCCGGGACATCCTGAAGTGTAGTTTCAATCAAAGGAAATTGAGTCACCCAAGGATGAAGCCATAACAAAGTCGATCTGCCATTGTACACAGACATTCTAAAACCTTTTGCCAAGAATTCAGCCCCATGAAGTACTCCTTTCCAAAGATGAGACGAATTTGGCCGAACATTGAACATGTCAATATCAGCACGGCCATTGCAGTATTTTCCACGCAAAACCTGACTCCAAAGTGCTCTCGACTCAGTGATCATCCTCCAACCAAGCTTATGATGTACTATAAGCTTGGATATATATAGATATTATATATGTACTGTATTTTAGAAGTTAGTTTTTATGCAGTCAGTTGTAACCGTGTGGGTTAAGACAAGTCAGAGTTAGTTGCTCTGATGTGGCGTCTAGTTAACTGTCAATTAGGGTAGTTATTTTGACAGTTGGTTTGTTTATGTATTTAAGTATGTCTTGTAAAGAAAACAAATACTCTCTGTTGCAGAAAAATCGTTCAATACAAAGTTACAGTATTTGAACAAAAGTTCAGTCGTGTTCATTACAGTTTATCTTCAGTGTTTTGATTGTTTTGTGAAGTCAAGGACATACTCTCTACATTTGGTATCAGAGCAATAGAGAACATGTCAGACACAGAATCCAGAAACACGGGAAACACAGGAAACACAGGAAACTTGAGTGATACAGTCAGAGGCAATGGAGAAAAAATCTTGTTTTCAATTATCCTATGTTGTCGAAAAGCAATTATGATGTTTGGGCAATCAAGATGGAAGTCTTCCTGTCCGCGCAAGGAGTTTGGGAGGCTTTAGAGGGAACTCCACCAGTGGATGCAAGAAAAGACAAGATGATGTTGGCTGCAATCTATCAAGCAATAGGAGAAGATACTCTATTGCAATTAGGCGCTAAGAAATCTGCCAAAGAAGCATGGGGAGTTATTAAAACCATGAGTGAAGGGGCAAAGAGAATAAAAGAAGTAAGAATACAATCTTTATTAAGAGAATTCGAGGGACTTAGAATGAAAGAAACTGAGTCCATTAATGAATTTTCAAGCAATTTGGTTGTGAATGTAAGCAAATTGAGGGGTCTTGGACATAAGATTGAAGAGGACTTCGTGGTGAAGAAACTACTAAGATTGACCTCTTCAAAATTCATTCATATCACAAGTACCATCGAAGAGTTATAGATCTCAAGGCTAAGAGCATTGATGAGATAATCGGCTCTTTGAAAGCCCATGAAGAAAGGTTACAAGACTTTGGTGAGAAAACTCAAGAATCTGCACTCTTGACTCGTGCTGAATGGAAATCAAGGGAGAAGAAGAAATTCAGAGAAAAAAATTCAAAAGGTGACAAGTCTCTGAATTTTAAAGGCAAAGGGCAAGGACAGAATCTTGATAAAGATCAAAAACCCAAGAAGCGCTTTGAAAAAAATAAAATCAAGTGCTTTGCATGTGGAACCATGGGTCATTTCAAATTTGAATGTGAAGCAACAGACAAGGAGGAGAAGGTGAACCTATCAATGAAAAGAGAGGAAGAGTCGACCTTGTTGATGCTGGAAGATGATGAATTCTGTGACAAGAACCTGTTGACGTCAGATATTAATGAAGATGCTGAATCACAAGGTTACAGTAAATTGTATCTGGATTCATGGGCAAGTAACCACATGACTGGGGATGAAAGCATGTTTGCATCACTTGATAAAAGCTTTGGAGGAAAGATCAGATATCTTCTGTGGAAATATCAGGAAAAGGTACTATAATTTTCTCTAGTGAATCTGGTGAACATGTTCCTCTGACCAATGTCTATTTTATTCCAAGATTAAAGGCAAATATAATTAGTATTGGTCAGTTAGACATGAATGGAAGTGAATCCATAATAAAGAAGGGAGAAATGTGTATATTCTCTAGAGAGGGCAGATTGATTGCAAAAGTTAAAAGGCAGTCAAATAAATTGTATGTGCTTTATCTGAAAGTGGTTAAACAGGAGTGTTTGCAGTCAAAGTTGAAGGATACTAACTGGTTATGGCATGCAAGATTTGGTCATTTAAACTTCAACTCTTTGAGAACACTTGCACAGAAAAAGATCGTGACTGGTTTGCCGGCCATAGATCATGTGAATCAACTCTGTGATGGGTGTCTTGTGGGGAAGCAACATAGGACATCTTTCCCTAGATCATCCTCATACAGAGCAATGAAGCCATTGGAACTTGTTCATGCAAATCTTTGTGGTCCTATATCTCCCACCACTATTGGAGGTAACAAGTATTTTCTCTTGCTTGCTGATGACTTCTCAAGATTCATGTGGTTATATATGTTGAGAAGTAAAGACGAGGCTCTACATTATTTTATGAAGTTTAAGACTAGTGTAGAAGTTGAGAAAGACTTGAAACTTAAAGTGTTAAGGACAAATAGGGGGGAGAATTTACATCACAAAAATTCAAAGAATTTTGTGAAAAAGAGGGAATTAGAAGGCATTATACAACACCTTATTCTCCCCAACAGAATGGGGTAGTTGAAAGGAGAAATCAGTCTATACTTGAAAGTGCTAGAAGTATGATGAAAAGCAAGTCTGTACCTTCCATGTTCTAGGGAGAGGCTGTTAGCACTGCTGTATATGTACTGAACAGATCACCCACTAGAAGTCTGGATAACAGTACACCCTATGAGGCGTGGCATGGTAGAAAACCAGTAGTATAGTGAATCACTTTAGAGTTTTTGGGCGTGTGGCACATGTGAAGAATGTGAAGCCCAATCTGTCTAAATTAGAAGATAGAAGCACAAAGATGTTGTTTATTGGTTATGAAGACGGGTACAAAGCCTACATGTTTTTTTATCCTAAGAATAGGAAGATTTTAGTTAGTAGAGATGTTAAATTTGAAGAAGAAGAAGGCTGGATTTGGGAGGAGCATGAGCATTGTAATTTTGGCAATCCCTGCATTTTCAACATAAGTCTTGTTGATAATCCAAGTAATTCAGTTGAGGCATCTTTGTCAGAATCTCTACAGCAAAATCCTGGTGCAAACAGTAGTGTTTCATTGCAACAGACTCATAATTCAAGCACAAATGGTGATTCAAGTAATGGCCAGTCTCTAACTCCTCTAAGATACAGGTCCTTACAAGACATTTATGATGAAACTCAGGAAGTTGAGGAAGAAGCGGGCATGTGTTTCATGTCTAGTGAGGAGCTATGTAACTTTGAGGATGCTGTTAGTAGTAAAGAGTGGAAGGCAGCGATGGATCAGGAAATAGATTCCATTATAAGAAACAGAACTTGGAAATTGGTTGATCTCCCTAAGAACCACAAAGCAATTGGTCTTAGGTGGATTTTTAAGGTGAAAAAGGAACCTGATGGTAGAATAAACAAGTACAAAGCCAGGCTAGTGGCAAAAGGTTATGTGCAACGATTTGGAGTAGATTATGAAGAAGTATTTGCTCCAGTGGAACGTTTGGAAACAATAAGGTTATTGATTGCTTTTGCTGCAGCCAGAAACTTTGAAATCCATCATATGGATGTCAAGACGGCTTTCTTAAATGGAGAGCTAGAGGAGGAGGTTTATTTACAACAACCTGAAGGTTTCAAAGATAAAGAACATCCTGAAAAAGGTACTAAGACTCTTCAAGGCTTTGTATGGCCTAAAACAGGCTCCTAGAGCATGGAATTACAAATTGCATAGGTGTTTGAAAAACTTTGGCTTCACTAGATGCAAGAATGAGCATGCTTTGTACTCAAGATTTCAGAATGAAGAAGTCATGTTACTAAGAGTGTATGTAGACGATTTAATCATCACAGGATCAAGCAAGGAGGCAATTGAGTCATGCAAGCAAGAGATGAAGAGGACTTTTGATATGAGTGATATGGGGTTTCTAAGTTATTACTAGGGAATTGAAGTAAAACAAACTGAAAAGGAGATTTTCATGTGCCAAGAAGGACTTGCAAAGAAGATAGTTGAAAAACTAGGTTTGACAGGCTGCAATCCTAGTCTCATACCAATGGAGCCTCGAATTAAGTTGAGCAAGAATGAGTTAGATGAAGATCTTGTAGATGAAACTGTTTACAGAAGTTTGATTGGAAGTCTCAAGTATCTTCTAAACACTAGGCCGGATCTGAGTTTTAGTGTGGGGGTTTTGAGCAGATTTATGGAAGGACCAAAAACATCTCACATGGAAGCACTCAAGAAAATTGCAAGGTATGTGAAGGGTACTATCAAGCAAGGTTGTGTCTACAAGAAAAATCCAGCATATTCCTCCCTTATTGGTTATACAAATAGTGACTTGGCTGGAGATTTGGACGACAGAAAAAGTACCAGTGGAGTTATCTTCTTTCTTGGAAAAAAAATCTAATAACACGCACCCCTAAGAAACAAAAGACTGTGGCTTTGTCTTCGTGTGAAGCCGAGTATACTACAACAAAATCTGGAGCATCTCAGGGCATATGGTTGCAAAGTGTACTCGAAACCTTGGTGGGGAAGAAGTGTTCTACACCTACTCTGTATATTGACAACAAGTCAGCCATCGCACTTGCAAGGAATCCTGTGTTTCATGATAGGAGTAAACATATTGATACCAAGGTGCATTTTATAAGGGACTGTGTTGAAAAAGGGAAAGTTAAGGTGGAGTATGTGAGGACAAATGATCAGCTTGCTGATTTATTAACAAAGCCATTAGCCAAACAAAGGTTTGGTGAACTTAAGACCAAGATTGGAATGAAGTTATGAATCCAAGCTTAAGGAGGAGAATGATGTACTATAAGCTTGGATATATATAGATATTATATATGTACAATATTTTAGAAGTTAGTTTTTATGCAGTCAGTTGTAACCGTGTGGGTTAAGACAAGTTAGAGTTAGTTGCTCTGATGTGGCGTCTAGTTAACTGTCAATTAGGGTAGTTATTTTGACAGTTGGTTTGTTTATGTATTTAAGTATGTCTTGTAAAGAAAACAAATACTCTCTGTTGTAGAAAAATCATTCAATACAAAGTTACAATATTTGAACAAAAGTTCAATCGTGTTCATTACAGTTTATCATCAGTGTTTTGATTGTTCTGTGAAGTCAAAGGCATACTCTCTACACCTTAGCCAAAATAGCTGAGTTCGAGTGTCGCATCGAGCGTAAACCCAATCCCCCTTCTCGTTTAGGCCTAGAAATTTTATGACGAGCAAGCAGGTGGATTTTCCGTTGATCAGATGTCGACCCCCAAACAAAATCACAAATATTCTTATCAACAGAATCACATATGGACCTGGGAATAAGTGTCATCTGCATATTGTAAATGGGAAATCATGTCAACACCGAATTCGCTAACGTAGTCCTACCATCCATGGAAAGCGTCTTGGTGTGCCATCCACGGAGTCTTGACTGAACTTTATCCAAGATAAACTGAAACCGGTCATTGGTGATACGTCCACAGCAAGTCGGGGTCCCGAGATAAGAGCCGAAATCATCAATACATGGCATTGCCATATATTGGCAAACTTCAGAAATTACAACCACCCTCACTTTCCTAGAAAAGAATATGGAGCTTTTATTAAAGTTCACTTTCTCACCCGAGATGGCACAAAAATGATCAAGACACCCTTTAATAAATTCTGCTTGTGTCTTTGAGGCCTCAACAAAAAGGATTAGATCATCAGCATAAAAGAGGTGAGAGAGCTGTATTCCACCAATTTCAATCGGTTTCCAACGCCCAGCCTCCACAGAGTCTTGGATAATGTGAGAGAGCTTTTCCAATGCAAAGGACAAACAAATATGGCGACAACGGATCTCCTTGTCTAACCCCTCTCGAAGGAACAAAGGAACCAAAGAGCTCGCCATTCCACAAGAGATCCACTTTGCCGTGTTTTTGCGTTTGCATAATCAAACTAACCAGCCGAGCAGGAAGACGAGCCTCAACTAAAACCGATTCCAAGAAATCCCAACGGATACGATCATAGGCTTTATCCAAATCAATTTTGAGCATCATCCACCTCGTAGAACCTTGATGTGCCGACATCGTGTGAATAACCTCTTTTACAATCACCACGTTGTCAACAATTTGTCTCCCGGGTATAAAACTAGCTTGAGTCGGGTGAATCAACGTGGGTAAAATTGGTTTGAGCCGGTTAACAAGAGCCTTAGTAGTCAACTCATACACAACATTTAACAAAAAATAGGTCTATAATGCGCCGGGGATGTTGGCCCATTAATTTTTGCAATCAGAGTCATTAGAGCGTCTCCAAGTCCATCTGGAAAAACCCTTGAATTCAAAATTCCCAGAATCAGATTCAAAGTTTGTGCACCAACTACATTCCAGTTTCTTTGATAGAAAATAGCGGGATATCCATCTGGACTTGGGGCCTTATAAGGACCCATAGTTTTAAGCGTAGCAACAATGTCAACAAACGTAAATTTTGAACTGAGCTGAGCAACCAAGTCATCTCCCAACAGCGGAAACCTAGAGTGTATTAATGGCCAGGACTGCAAATCAGTGATTGGCTCTGTAGTGAATAGGTCGGCAAAGAAATTCAAAACCAAATTCTTTAAATCTGGTCCTGCCCATTACAATCTTGAAGCATGGTGACCCGGGCGGATCGTCTACGAATCACGGTTGAAAGATGGTAGTAACGGGTGTTCCTGTCTCCCTCAATTAAGAAGTTTGATCTAGACTTTTGAAACCACGGGATTTGTTCCTGATTAAGGACCATCTCCAACTCTTTGCAAAGATAATGTTCAAGATCAATGAGCCGTTGAGAAGGCTTGATTGCCAATGCCTTTCTAGCACCATTAAGTCTAGTCCACAACTTTCTCTTCCGGAAAAAGATGTTTCCAAATACTTCTATGTTCCAAATAGCCAAATCAGTCGCAAGTGATGAAAGTGACTCTTGCAAACCAGTACTATGATGCCATTTAGAAGTCAAAAAAGAATTGAAAGCCTCATGAAGCATCCAAGAGGCATGGAAACGAAACGGCTTATTTCCATTATTTCTCTAATTTTCTTGCACCGTATTGACCAAAATGGGAAGATGATCCAAATATGGCGCCACCAAATGTTGGACTGAAGCAGACGGGAAAAGATTCGACCAGGATTCTGAGCAGAGGGCACGGTCCAACCTGGCCACTGACCTTGTGTCAACAGAGTTCCCTGAATTCCAGGTAAATGGCGGACCCGAAAAACCCAAGTCCATCAGTTGTAGCTCATCAATCCAAGGGCTGAATGTAGCAGAAGCAGTGTTGGAACCGACAGAGGAAGATGATCGTTCATTAGGGCCTACGGTCGCATTGAAATCACCAGCCAAGAGCCATGGTCGATTATTGAGGCGAGCAAAATCCCGCAAGTGGTCCCATAAATCCATTCGTCTTGCCGGTTTTTGAGCTGCATAGATAGCGAAAAGAAGCCAAGGCTCCTCCCCTCTCCTCGATATCTCAATTGTGATATGCTGCCGGTGTAGCGAAATTGGAACGACGATAGTGTTTGCCGTCTTCCAAAAAAGCCAGATACCCCCAGCGAAACCATCAGCCTCTACTCTTAAAACCCCATCATATTGAATTCGGCCACAAATTTCATCAGCTCGAACTCCGCTTATTCTTGGTTCAACAATCGCTAACACACTAGGACGATGAAGCCTGATCAACTCTCGTAACGAGGACCAAAAATCGGTTGTAAAGGATTAGCAACTTCTAGCATGTATGCTACAGTCGCTTCAGCAAGTCTGTTGAGGGCATTGATTGTCTTGAGAGGCATTGAGATTCTGCACAATAGCGAGTTTGCTTCCGCTCTCATTGTCAGAAATTCGACTCTCATTGTTGCTAGTTTGGGGAGGGTCGGTAGAACCGGTCCCGGGTGTGTGTCTGATATCAGGAGGCTTCGATTGTTGTGGACAATTTCCGAGATGATCACTGGAACATGAAGGGGTGCTGGTGCCGCCATTCTCTAGTTTGTGGATAGGGTTGTTGACTGGTGGGTTAACGGAATTTTTTGCAGAACTTTCAACTGTCTCGGGAATGCTCTTTTTATCTTTTGGCAAGACCGTCGAGTTTGTCAAGGACATGGCTTGTTGGGCAAGTAATTGGGCCTTTTTTAAATTAACATCTTTTGTGACCATAACCGATTTGGTGGAGATTTTTGATTGGGATCTTTTAGAGGGGGCAAGCGAGATATTCTTGGGATCATTTCTATCTTTTTTATCTTTATTTTTTGGAACGGATTTGTCTGCTTCTTTGGCTCCCTTATTTGCTCCTCCCAGTTGTCTAATTATGGCATTTGTGCTAACCAAATCCTTGGCCACAATTTCTTTGCTAATTTGCCCTACTCCAGCTGACGCCACGATCACCAAAGATTTCGGATTTGATTTCTCGCCCGATTGTGCACCATCTAGTGGGCCCACATGCCTAGGGTTTGGTTGATCCGAACCCCGTTGAGGTTGATTTTGTTGAGCTGAAACCGGTTCCGTAGTGGCATCACCATTGCCCCGCACATTATCATCATCGTTGGCAAGCGCAGCAAATCGAGAACCTGGACCATTATGACTGGTGTTAGCCTCCCGAGATGACTTTGCTTTGCGGACCGAAGGAGGAGTAGTATTATCAGCTTCATTCGAATTTGCATTATCATTCCCCTTATTCACAGTTGTATCAGGCAGAGGAGACTCCGGGCTCTTTTTTTGCTTTTGTGTACTAGGATTAGCTTTCCTCATCGGTTTTACTACTTTCATCCAGGGACCATACGTATCTAAGGCCATTTGTTCATCAAGAGTAGGCATTTTGTCATCCACTTCATTGTTTACATCTCCCTCCAAAGGTGCTTCCGACGTGATATTAATGTTTGGACAGTTTTCTTTTGCATGGCCTATACAGCCACATTCAAAACATAACATGCGAATCCCTTCATATTGTATCGGCCAATTGCGTCCCTTATAACGGAACTTAGGGAGGAGGCATTTAGAAAGGTCGATCTCCACACTAAATTTGACAAACTGTCCACGATCCGCCATAACCGTAGTACGATCAATTCTCGTAAATTGGCCTATTTGCTCTCCAATTCTCCTGATGCATGTGGCATTGAAGTATTCCATGCTGAGACCCGGGATCCGGATCCAAGAAGTGAGGAATTGTTGCTTATCAGTGAACGGATTGAAGTTGGGACGCTAACGTTGCATCATTAAGTAGTTATCTCCAATCACCCAGGGGCCTTGTGTAAGCACATGGTTGTAATCATCATCATTCGCGAACCTTGCGACATAGTGGGCGTTTCCAATATCAATAAGGGTGAGTTTACCCTTAAATTCCCATTTCTGCTCGAGTTTCTTCTTGATTGTTATATACCCCGATCCACGGTTGAACATATGTATTATGAGCGCTTTCGCCCACGGGCGTCTCATAATACGCTTCTCTTCAACAGTAAATCTGATGGTTGGGCATAAAGGATCTGGATTCGCCTCTTCCTCATCATCATCCGTATCATACAGATTTGGGCGTTCCTTCCGAATCCAAGCATCTTGATTGTCTTCATTTCCGCCATTAGTTGATGACGAACTACCAACAACCATATCTTTGAAAGACTTTGGTTGGGTTGTCGGTTGATTAGGGGAAGCAGATGTTGCTGGCCGAGCATTTGCCTCATCCGGTGTCGGGAAAGCCAAATTTTGTTGTGGATTCCCCTTAGCATGATCAAATAAAGGGTTAGTAAATCCTAACGCTGCATTTTGAGGCCGGGGATTGGGCGTCTCAATGGATGACCTTTCACCGGGATCATCAATTTCCATACCCACTGACCCCATAGGTCGTCGGCCGGTCAGGGGAGGAGATTCAGATTTGAAAACTGCTATAGGCGGGGAAAAAACCTCGTAAAAAAATTCCATTATAATTTTTTGTTAAACACCATTCTAACTAAACCCATATAATTTACGTGAACGCTTCCTAGGTATGTATGTATGAGGTTGTGTTGAAGCGTAATTTTTTTTGGAAGCTTAAGTACTGTACACACAAACAATATAGTGGTTGTTCCATTTACAAAATTTTCTTACATTCCGCCATAATCTTTTCTTACCTATCTATAGTTTCTTAAGCATAATCATAATCATAATCATAATCACATGTTAGACAAAAAAAACATGTCAATTGTTAGTATAATATAACCGTAGATTTGTAGGTCTGAAGTCTGAACAATAATTGAAGATTAAAATCAATCTTGTAAAGTAATCGGAAATTTTATGCTAAGCAACTACGAATATAATGATATGGTTGATAAAATGGACCACCTAAATTTAATTAATCTTATACTTTAATTAACTTAATGTTAAATCTGAAAATTCATCATGTGTTACATCACTTTACTATTAACTTAATTTGGCTTTTCAATGTAATCAAATTCCACTGGCTGTCCGCACGCACTAAGAGCTAGTACTATTTAGACACTTGTTTTTCACATTCCTATAGCATCTTCATATTTATTTTTTTAGTTGCTTCAACTTTCAACACTATATAGTGTTCACTTAGTTTTTATGAGTAGTAGTGAATATAACAGATCAATATTTACACTACAAATTCCGCTGGCTCAATCAATCACCAGGTCTAGTGGAGTAAGATGTTAAATTTGAGTTCTAATGTCCACACCCATAAGTGTTCACTTAGTTTTTTTTTTTGGTCTTCCCTTTTGGCTCGCCCGGTTCGATGGTCGGACACCGCTCTACATCCGGACTGGGTATTTCGTGGCCCCATTTTAAGAGACCCTCCCAATATCACTTAGTTTTTTAACCGTTTGTCCAAACATTTGAGTTTGAATGTCCCTAATTATGTGTATGAAAAGACTAGATTAAGAGGGTCGTTCCTATTAAAAGCCTCTATAGTACTCATAGTTAGTTCCTTTGGCCAATCGAACCGAACGAGAAACATAAGAAATTCCACTGGCTGGAGTGCAGAGTGCTGGACTAGAAGAGCCGGTCCGGAATGCGTATTATTCCCTCAACAGAAAATTTTCTTTGGTCGCACCTTCAACAGAAATTTTAAATCCGCAACTTGCATGCAGCATCCATCTAATAATTAAAAATCGATAGTCGCCTGACAATCATCACCAATTTACTACAGTATGACAAGTGGAATTGACATCTCACTTAGGCTTAAGACCCCATAAAAGAAAGTACTTGGCTTTCCTACAATGGCGGATTTTCACATTTCTCTCAAATCCAATAATCTTTAATCCCTATCTCACTCGAAAATGCTCACCTACTCACTCAACTCTGCTCCTACTCAACTAACTACACATGGTACCTCCGTGTCATCAATCCAATTCTCCCCAATTAAAAGCCTGAAAACCGCGTCCAATTTGCACCGCTTCTCCTCCAAAACGATTCGTTCCAGCTGCAGCATGACCGAAACGGCGCCGTATCGGGCTCCGCCTAGCTTCGGGTTCCAGAACCTGACGGAGACGTTCACGGTTGACGTGCACAGAGCGGATGGAAGGCCTCTGGTTGTGCCTCTGAAGGCACCGTTCACCATCGCGAATTCGCGACTGGAGGTGGTGGAGAACGTCGGAATTAGAGTTGAGCTTAGCAATGGATGCGTCGGTTGGGGAGAGGCCCCGATTCTCCCCTCGGTGACGGCGGAGGATCAGGCGACGGCGCTGGCGAAGGCCGCCGAGGCGTGTCGGTTCCTTCAGCGGAGCTCCGCTTTGACTCTCGACGCTGCTTTGGGGGAGATCGGCCGGATCCTTCCCGGCCACGCGTTTGCTTCTGTGAGTTTGTCTCGATCTCTTAGTTAATTAGTTTGCTTGCCTTGATTTTAATTGTTGATTCATTTGCTGTCAGAAGTCAATCACTTGATTAACCTTTTTGGTGGAGAAGAGGCTGAAATATGATCATATGCTTGGGTTTTGCCCATGTAATTATTGAGCATAACTTTTTTTTTTTTATTGTATGAGTATCATATAAACTTGTTTTGGGATACTTTACTCTGTGAAAAGATTAAGCTTGTACTTAATGGTTGAGTACAAATTGATTTTTGGATACTACACTTTTTTTCATCTGGTACTGCTGGTCACTTTGTTATTCTAGACGTCTTGTTTGCTGGTTTGATTGTTGGTGTGGTGATTGCTAATTCACTGCAGCGGTTACCATTGAAAAAATTGTTAAGATGATCAAAGTGTCTATTTACATGGTACTGTAGCATACAGCCAGTTTAATTTCCATGCTCAGTTCATTGTAATGTTTGATAAGGGGTGCATATTAACATTTGAATGTGATAATCTGAATCTCTCAGTCAGTTTTAAGGGCAAAGGAAATTTTTTGTTGTTTTAACTTTTCCTTAGTAAAAAGTGAATTCACCTAATGATCAAGAAAAAACAATTGAGTCTCAAATAGACCTCCGAGTAGTGGGAGATATATCCAAGAAAGCCCATTAGGCCTGAATTCTAACAGCGGCGTCCTGAATTGTGATGCAGCTTTTATTTGTCAGAAAGTTTCCTATGTATATCTGCTGCTGTCTGTTGAATTTGGTTGATTTTTGTTCATGCTTAAGTGTATGCTGTAAAACTAGCATTATTTGAAGCTTGTTAGTGTTTGATCACATCTTTAATTTTTCATTGGCACTTCATTTCGATCTTAATTCTAATGCAATAAATGCATGGCCTTGTATACTTCTGCCAGCTTTGATTCACCAGGACTGCGGTCAGCATTGTTCCAGTTCATGCTTTGTTGGTCTGTTGGTCATTGTTACAGTTTTTTTGGTGATAAATCTACTTCCTTGGGCTTGTAACTAGGATAATGTTGTCCTTTCATCAAAATAAGGAAAAAGAAAAAAAAGGATAGTCTTGTCCTTTTCTGACTATGGTTTTAGCTCTACAGTGCAACCATAGGCAAAGTACCATGGAGCATATTGTAGACTGTAGAGAACTAATTAAATAATTCATGTATCTGTGTAACTTATGTTCATTGATATTACTTATCATGTTGTTTTTCTTTTTTCTTTCTATTGATATACTCATTCTTAATGGTTCTCACAAGGCTGCTTTGTCTGATTGCAGGTTAGGGCTGGAGTGGAGATGGCACTGATTGATGCAGTGGCTAACAGCATTGGTATCCCTTTGTGGAGGTTATTTGGGGCAGTTTCAAATACAGTAACCACAGATATAACAGTTTAGTCTTGTGGAGCTCTCTTGTTTTTTTGTTATTTATATTCCCTTATTATATTTTCAGAAATATAGAATAAAATTATATATCTTTAAAAACTTCACTGCAATTTGAAGTAGTAAACATTTTAGTAATGATGATCTTTCTCATGCTCTGCACAGATTCCCATTGTTTCTGAAGGTGAAGCTACTAAATTGGCTTCTGGCTATCGTAAACAAGGATTCAAAACCTTGAAACTTAAAGTAGGAAAAGACTTGAATGCAGATATTAGGATTCTTCAAGCAATACGCAAGGTGTTCCCTGACTGCATTTACATTTTAGATGCAAATGAGGGTTATACACCTAAGGAGGCTATTGAAGTTCTTCAAAAGTTACATGGTAATTCATCCTCATCCCCTGACTCTTCCTTACAAATTCGGTAGGCTGCAAGCATTTGGGTTCTTGATTTGATGCTAATAGCTGCCAAATGCCCTTGATTTTGTTTTCTCTTCGCTGACTTGTTTGCTTACCCTTGCTATGTTTTTACTATTATGCTATACATGTTTTTCATAAAGAACTACTTTTTGTTTCAGAAATGGGTGTAACGCCAGCACTATTCGAACAACCAGTTCACAGAGATGACTGGGAGGGCCTGGGTCATGTTAGCAAAATTGCAAAAGACAAGTATGGGGTATCTGTTGCTGCAGATGAGAGCTGCCGTAGTGTAGATGATGCAGAGAAAATAATCAGGGAAAATCTTGCTCATGTTATCAACATCAAGCTTGCAAAATTAGGAGTCCTTGGGGCTCTTGGCATTGTAGAAATGGCCCAGGAATCAGGACTGGACTTGATGATTGGTGGTATGGTTGAGACAAGACTGGCAATGGGTTTTGCTGGTCATCTTGCTGCTGGAATGGGATGTTTCAAGTATGGCATTCTCTAACTTCATTTGTGCGTCTTCTTAACATCAATCTTTCAATATCTGACACGAATTGCTTCCACAATTTTGATGGTCTTAAACAGATATGTTGACCTTGATACACCACTTCTGATGTCAGAAGACCCAGTTCTGGGAGGCTACGAAGGTATTTAATTGTCTATTTATTACAATTTGCAGAGTTTGATATCTTTAGAACGGTTTTAAAAGTCACTGACGATTGCTTCTTGTGTTCTAGTTATGGGACCTGTTTATAGATTTATTAATGCTAGAGGTCATGGTGGTTTTCTTCACTGGGATAATCTTCACTGGTAAGATTATACTTTTCCCCCTCCCGTCATTTTATGGGCCTTAATCTGTGTTACTGAAAATCTCAACCTCTTCAGTTACTGATGCTACTAAGTTAATCTTAGGCACAATTTTTATTTCCTTCTACTAAATTTAGTTATTACATAGCTGAACTGGTTTTCCTTGGGTCTTTCGGGCGCATCCTTCTGACATGTTCAGGGTATGGGTACCCCCATCTTGACCCTCAGATCATGCTTGTGCGACTCTACTGGCACGATATATTGAGATTGATGTGTTGTTTACATTTGTTTTGTTTTTAGCTTGCTCTCATGCTTATATTTATAATTGGTAAGTGATACTTCATTTTCATGAAAATATAAAAATATTTTTTGGGTGTCCACTTTGTTATATTCAAGCATGTTGAATATGGACCTTAACTTGATAGTGATAGGACACTGTCATCCTAGCTCTTATTCTCATGATTTAATCTTATTTTGAGTTCATCTATCATATTGGTTTGTGTTTTTGCCTTGGATATGTTTGGGGATGGATCATTTTGTTCATCAGGTTCAATTCGGGCAGATATATTTTGTGAGCCTGGAGCATCCAATATTTCTAAAATGCCAGTCTAAGAACATTTAACAGCATCATTTCACTCTACTGGAGTCTGAAAATTTTTAATGTCTTATTTGCTGAAATTTTGAGCTTTTTGAAAGCATTTGAGTGAGTATTCTGATAAGAGTATATGACCATATCTAGCTTCTAAATATTATGCAGAACATTTAAAGGGATTCAAGTTGCGAGAAGTCCAAATTAGTATGGGATAGTTCTAGCTGCAAATGTTGTTACCATGATCATTACAGCAGCTGATAACTCCAGAATTCTCTCCTGATGATTCCAGTCACAATATAACAGAAGATCAAGTATATGAATTGCAGCTGTTAGCTCTTAGAATGATATGTAAGTTTAGACCAAGCTTCATTAGTAGTTTAGTACTTTGTCTACCTTATGTCTTTCACTATAAATTGTCGAGTTATAGCCACCAAAAATGTACGCACTTCTTGCAAAAAACAATGTAGGTATTGTGCTAAATATTTACAGATTATTTCTGTATGAACTTGGCTTGCTTCTTGTTTTGTAGCTTGCCCAAGTAGACACTGCGGCTGAATCTGCTTGTTCTGTTACTTGGAACTCCTAATAGGGGCTAAACTAGTTGAATTCCCGTACCATGTACGGGTTTTGTTTAAAAATATGTTGCATAAATAAGTTATTTTTCAAATTTACATAATTCAAAAATATATTAATGTTTAAATTTTGAAATGCCTACATATTAGGAATGTTAAGTACTTATTTTAATAAGTATAAAAAAAATTGGTTAAAATATAGTGGGACCCAAATTATTGATAAAATTAAAAATTCAAAAATACCAAAAAAATGACACATAAGCGAATTGAACAATAGGTTGACATGTGGCCAAAAGGCTTCTTCTTTAGTATATAGATAGATTATAATTTGTGTAGTTCAGTTCAAACGGATGATTGTGCAGCAGTGATCAGAATTTAAAAAAAAAAAACCTGCGAGGAACTGTTCTTGTAATCTATATCTAAAATATTTGAAAAAGAAATGTTGATGATAGTGTTTGTAATCTGAAACAACCTGATTTATTTTCTGCTTCCTTGCTACGAGTACGGAGTATAGTTTAAGGTACTAGAAAACATCTTTTTAGTACAATTATTCAACGATTTTTTAGGGTGTCTTTTGTACACACGCATGAAAACAAGTATTTAAACATTTTTTGACAATCACAAATTTAATCATCTCTATAAACTAGGGGATTATTATGAATCAATCAAATTTCAATTAAAAAAGCTTCAACTACATACAAAGAATCTGAAAATCCACTCTTGTAATGCGCTTGAGATCTTCACATTACAAACTGAGAATCAATAAATATTTGGAGACAAGCCTCCAACCTTGTACATTAAATAAGGAGACAGATTACTGTCACGGCTCACAAGTGGAGTAAGTTTGAGATGTGGTTCCATCCCATACTCCATGGGCTTTTGCCAGTTGGAAGTGCAAAGTTCAGCTCAAACATCTCCTTCGATGCTTTCCCATTACTTTCGCAAAATCCAACAAGCCTTGCGACTATATCTGCACTTTCTTCTATGTGCTTCGGGTCATGAGGATCCATCCAGAGCTTATTGATGAAATGCAATCTCCTATGCTTTCCATCAAGTGGAACACCCCATTTTATGTACAATCCCTCTATTTCTTCCGGGCTTAGACGCGTAGTCACTCTTTTTGCAAGAAACTCCCTTTCACGTTTCAATGCTCGAATGCTGCAAAAAGAAAGCAACATTTAAACAATTGATGAATTTTTTAAAAACACAGGGGTTCGTTTGGATTACACTTGAAGGGAGAGTGTGGGTAATCCAAACACACCCTAAGTAATTTTTACAGCAAGTGAGCAATTATTACCTGGATGAAAGGGAGAGTGTGGGTTCATCTCCTTGCATAGGAGCTGGGCTTGCATTTCCAAGTTCTGCAAGGTGCTCTTGGAGCCAATTTAGGCGCCTAAGTTCGACTTCCATATAGATTTGATCAGCTGGGTCTCCTCTAAATAGGAGATAAAACTGAGTCCTGTGGATTATGGAGACATAACAAACATCCCATAGCTGAATGATCTGCTGCCTGTGCTCTCTGAATGTTATAGCCCAGGAAATCTCTGGTTCCAGAGTCTCTGTGAAATCTTCATTGTTCTCAATGTTGTATCCAGCATTCTCATTTGCTTCTAATTCAAGAACCTGTTGTTACAAAAAAAAGATTTCAGATTGGAATAGGCAGCGATATAGTATTTTATGGCTAGATTCCAGATAGGGTATAGTTTGCACAAAATACCCTTCACAAGCAAACAAACAGAAAAAGTACTTGGAGTTTGTTTTGTAAGAGTTTAGTGCATTTTGGACATTAGGTACTTCATTCCAGATAGGGTGGTATAGTTTAGTCCATTTTGGACATTAGGTACTTCATTTAAACACAATTTTAGTTATAAAGGATGTTAAAAATTGGGTAAAGTGAGTTATAAAGGCTTTACCTGGCAAACAAGCAGCTGCTTCTGGTACTGCAACTTGGCAACGCGTTCTTTCAACTCAGTAACATATGCTCTTATGTTTCTAACATTCTCTTCTGCGGCTGTTTGAAACATCTTCTGCATTTTCTTCATGTTGACAGAACTCGAACGTCGGTATCCTCCAGAAGGGCCGCCGCCTGATCCTTCCTTTGATGATACATCTCCTGTCTCTACACTCTTTACAGGTGTTCCTTTCTCCGATTCTGCCATGGCCTCAACTTGGACATTGTTTTCATTTCTTGGATCTCTATTTTCAGTTTCAAATTCCACAACTTGGTTAGCTGTGGCCAGCGGTGAGCAAGGAGACCTTAGAAGAGTTTGCCTATTGAGACTGTTACTTGCAGCTAAAGGAAGTAGCTTCTTCTTTTTCGAATGTCGCTTTGTCTTTGTATTTCCTTCATCATTATTGCATTCTTCACCTTTACTTGGAAGAGACATCACCAATTTGTCTATTGACTTCTGGACATTCTCAAGCTGCTCTTCTAGATCAGCAATCGTGCTTCCTTGAGTGTGAAGTCTAGTTATCTCATCCTTGAGATTTGCACTCACACTCTTGTTGGTGTTAATTGTACTCTCAACTTCAACTTCTCTCAATTCTGACGGAACCGAACGCATCTCTCTTATCTCAGCTTGTAATTTAGCAATTGTCTCAGCTGCATCTTGGTTACCTAATCTATGACAAGCAACCTCCTTTTGTAGTACTTCCAAGGCTCTATTGGCTTCTTGCCCAAGCTGTTCTTGAAGATGCTCCAGCTTTCTAATTTCATGCATTAGAGTGAATGGCACCGTTGAGGACTGCCTAATAACACTTTGTCTTCCCATTGTGTTTCTTACTTTAGAAGTGCGTTCCTTTACATCAAAACTTGGTGATACCGTGCCGGAAAATGATAGGCATTTCACAACTGATCGTGGTGACTCAGCAAGATTTGTACCCTGAGGTGCATTGCAAAAATAGGTGAGAAGAAAGATAAAATAAAATAAAGGTGAAATTAGAGAGAGAGAGAGAGAGAGAGAGAGAGAGAGAGGATAAAAACCTTGTTTTCCACTTGCAATTTCTGAAGTAGCTCAGCTACTTGATATTGTGCTTGGTCTCGTTGTTGTCTTAGCTCTTCAATCTCTTTCTCCATCTTAACATTGTCCAATTAGTCAGTCAACAGAAGTTGCCAAAATTTTATAAAATTTGAGATTAAAAGCTAATAATAGTAGTCAAGTGTTTACCTGCTGAATCTTGAAGTCTTTTTCATTGGAGGGCTCGGGAGTGCGCAACTCTGCTTCTAGCCTGGCCACTTCCTTCTGCAAATGTTTCACTAGTTGTTTGTCTGAGACAACCTGAGCAATTCCACACACTTTGCAGTTAGAAAATGGCATAACTAGGTTGTATTTGAATGTAGAAAAAAAAACACCATTTATGCGTGCCCTCATATGTAGCTCAATTTAATGGCGCGTACCATGTTAACTTGAGCGTTGTTTGTTACTTCCTTTGCACGCATGGCAAAGTAGAGAGTGTTTCGGGTTTGCTCAACGTGAGTCAGAGCTGGACTCAATGTACATATGATGGCGGTGCGAGCATTCCCACCAAGTGAATGTTGCAGTATGCGTGTAAGCTTTGAGTCTCTATATGGTATATGACCACATCTCTTTCCACCAACGCTACAAAAGAAGAAAAAGAAAGGATTCTTTTATATAATAATCTGGAAGTAAACAACAAACTTGCTGTTTCCTAATTGAAGAAACTTTACAGCTTACAAGCTGACCAAAAGACACGATAACAGTGCACTACACATCATAAGCATTGAAATTTGAAAGGAAACAACAAACTTGCTGTTTCCTAATTGAAGAAACTTTACAGTTTACAAGCTGACCAAAAGACATGATTAACAGTGCACTACACATCATAAGCATTGAAATTTGAAAGGATGGCATAAGCATATCTTGTTGGCAGAACAGGTGTCCCAAACAACAGCCTCAATGTGTTACATCTATGAATTCATTGAAAATACTATCTGCTGAGCAATACTGAAATTAAAACTACTCTCATGCAAATGGTAAGCCTAACAGAAAGAAAATATTCATTCTAAGTTTAGGCATCCTTGGTTTCATGCTGAAGAAGCTATTATGTTATGAATATAATAATATGCTTAAGAATGCCCAAGCTAATATATCCTTTTTAATACCCAGTTCCTTTATAATCACCAAGACAACTACAATTTTCATGTCAAAGGGTTGTGAAGACACTTTCATTTAAATTCATCATTTGAACATGCAAAAAGAACAAGTATGGAAGTAGCACACAATGCATAGATTCATCTTCCCAATGTGGAATATAACTCAAATGTAGATATATTATTTTGCACGAGTTCCTGAAAAAAAAAGCTCAGCACTTGATGGGATTAGACTACGAAGAAAAGAAGAAGAGAATTTACCTAAGCTTCCTGATCACAGTGGTGAGGGTCATCAAGCTGAGGTTGATATGACACCCTTCTCTCAATCGTGCACCATCAACATGAGTTTGTGATGCCCTTTCACTGCCTGCCAGATCTACAAAGTTCTGTGGGAAATTATATATTATTAGTACATCTATAATCCAATACTAACTATTCAAATCCATGTAAAATATTACAAAAAAACTTACCAAGCTGGCAACATAAGAACGTACACATTCAGAAGTCTCACGCTGAGTACTTTGAATTGTCTGCATTTGACCCAATAAAGGCAAGGAGCTAAGTACTTCGATTCATGTATTATTAGTCATGTTGGTATTCATCTCAATAAAACCAAGGAATCAAATGATTAAATAATGAGTATACCAGCTTGATGATTTGGTGTGATCGTGAACTCCTATCATTTAGTGCAGTTTCACCCACTTGTCTTTGAGCTACAATATTATACAAAACAAAAGTCAAATCCTTGAAAAATCACACTTAGGAAAGTTTGAAGAAAGGCGCAATGTGAAGCACAACGAAAGTAGAGGGATAAGTTCAACACCTTCACAAATGTCTATTAACTGTCTTAAATGCTGATTGTCAGTGACAGTTTCTTCTACCAATTTCTCAACCACAGTTCCTTTCTGCAGAAAATGGAAACAAGACTTGAGTGTTTTGCTCAACCAAAGGAGATCACAAAGAAAAGAAATCCAACAAAGGCCTTACCTCTGGATCATCTAAAAGCTTAAGGCTACGGCCAGATTCCGAATTTAAAAGATCCCTCACGTTCTCATTGTAAATTTCCAACCCAGAGATCTTTATTCTAAAGTCTCTATCTGGTGTCTGCAATGAGAAGTTAAAATTTAGGTTCAAAAACCTTATATATAAATTCTTTTAGAACTCGAGTTAGTTGTTGTAGATTCATTGACATCTTACATTTATAATGTGATTATATATATCTGCAACAGCTTTCTCTGTAATTCCTCTCATTGTGTATGTCTTTCCACTGCTTGTTTGACCATATGCAAATATGGTTGCTGAAAAGCAAGAAAATGAAATTACTACTGGAAAAAATAAAATAAAAATCAGATGTTTATGAGAAACTTGATAGGGTAAGAAGAGAATCAATCACCCACCATTAATACCCATCAGAGCAGACAAAGCGACATCCTTCACCCCATCATAAACCATTTCGGTAACACAGTCAGGTCCGAAGACTTTGTCTGAGATTTACAAAAAAACAATTGCATACATATTAGTATAATTTCCTCATTTCAGGTGAAAAATTGTATGACAAAAGGGGAAAAAACTTGAATGCATACCAAAGGTGAATGAAGCTGGTTGAGCAATGCGATCGTGAGAAGGTGGTGGTTTGTAGATAATTGTCTGGTCATCAGTACACTCCCATGCTACTTGGTCTTTTAATGCCTGTTCCTTCTTGTTTAAGGGCCTTAATCTGACCGTCACAACAATCTTTTCTTCCTTAACTCTAGAGCCACCTGGAGTTGATGCCGGTGTTCTCTCAATCTTTGAAGCTGGAGTAGACGGTGCACTTTGTGGTCTTAAAGTCATGTTGTTGCCTAATTGTTTATACTGTGAAAAAAATCACCAGAAATTCACAAGTTGAGTAATGTGTCACATTACCATAGCACACTGTACATACAGGAAAAATGAAAATCAACACATTACAAGAAATTGGATGAAGATAACCAATTCTGTGAGATGATAATCCCTTTAATTTCACCCAATTTCCCACCATCCCTAAAATCCATTCTATCCCGACCCTCATGCAAACCCTAATCATTTGTAAAAAATTAATCTAATTAACTCACATTTCACACAGATTCGACTGACTCGGCACTCAAAAGACACGACATTTCAGAATTTTCTCGACGATTTCAACCTCAGCTTTAAAATTTCCATTTGTGAAAGAAGGAATCACGAACTACAAGCTAAATAGGAAAGGACAACTTACATAGAAAGACGACTTATTGCAAGAAATTGGATGAAGATGACTAATTCTGTGAGTTGATAATCCCTTTAATTTCACCCAATTTCCCACCATCCCTGAAATTCATTCTATCCCTACCCTCATGCAAACCCTAATAATTTGTACAAAATTGATCTAATTGACTCAGATTTCACAGAGATTCGACTGACTCGGCACTCAAAAGATACGACATTTCATAATTTCTCAATGATTTCAACCTCAGCTTGAAAATTTCACTTGTGAATAAGATTCCAAAATTAGAAAGAATCACGAACTACATGCGAAAAAGGAAAGGACAACTTACATAGAAAGACGACTTGAAGAACTGAAGATCTACAGATAGGGATCTCAGAAAACCAGCACAGTCAAGCTCAAAGATGGAAAGAAGTTTCTCAATATAGATTATAGAGAGAAAGAGAAGAAGCTTTCAAAAGAGGGGAGAGAGAGAGGGAGGGAGCGCAGGACAATTTACGCCACTAATGATTTTTGAATTTAAGTGTGACTTCCAACGGCTAGTTTGAAATTCTAACGTCTTTCATTAATTTATTTATATACTCCGACAATAAGGAAAAAAGAAATTACAAGGAGGTGGGACACGTGGTGGGCCTTCCAAGTTTTTTTTTTCTTCACCGAATTATGATATACAAAATTTTCAACTTTCGTTTTTATTTTGTCTTTAAGTAAATTCTAGATTTTAATGGAAATCACTTTCTTTCTTCTATTGCTAGCTGGAATTGGAGAAAAGGAAATTGGAAATGGATGTCGGGAGATTGGATGGGTATTTGCAAAATGAGAATGAACTAGTGTTATTTTCGAAATATATACGGGTGATTATAAAATAGAAAATTTTATGCAAAAGAAAAAACGTTTGGCGGATACGGAATCTTACGCTTCATAAAGCGTAAGGATCAATGGGTACCCGGTGAAGGGAATTATACCCGGTGGGGTGGGGAAGCATCACACTTTATGATTTGAAGTTATATTAAACGCTTTTAAAGGCGTTATGTCAGTATATCAATATATGTATATGTATATGCCTTCTCTAGTTCATTGGCAGGCTAAAAAATGGCTCCTATAGTACCTTCAAGACACTCACTCACTGAAATTACACACGTCATCTCAACCCTAGATGTCGATCTCTGCCTTTTCGGATTCGGATTAGGCGAATGAGCCCACTAACAAAAGGCCTACCAATGCATATTGTGAGTACTTTAGCTCGTCTATGATTTTCTGGTGCTAAAAAAAGTAGCCCACGATCTCAAAATCCTCCGCCAAAGCTGAACATTGGTCTACCTTGACAACCACATGTGAGGTTCTCTAGTTGAAATCCTTGCTGAACTTTTTCGCTTTCTATGATCTCCTATGGTCCTCCGGTGTGATAATTTGGGCGCCTCTTGTCTTGCCGCTGATGAAATCTGAAATAAACCAAGCGCTAGAAGACAAGAAACGAGATTACTTTTATTCGATCGTACAAACACTTGCTCTTTATTTATTATTTTTATAACGAGATTACAGATCACGAGGTTACAAACTAACGAGATTACACTTCAGATCTCTCAAGAGTATTCGAGATCTCGATCTAACAAGGTTCGAGATCTCCTAGCCGCTACGGTATTCTATCACCAACAGTCCGTTCTACGAACTCTAGTGGCGAGGTTGAGAAGTTTGAGTTAGAGCGCAGTGATTGTGTCATGTGAGATGATGCAACGGGATCTTTGGTGTGAGCGTGGACTCTTGGTGCGACTTGAAGTCTTTTTGTGGACTTTCACTTATCTATAGCGTGGTTTTTGACGATAATTCAACACGTCGATCTTCAACGAGCAAGATAGTTCTTGAGTTCAAGATGTTTTTCGACCCCTTGCCATCTACGAGGTTCTCTTCTATTTATAGAGATTTGAGAAGACGAGTTTTGGTGTTTGTTCGATGTGGGACGCTCGAGATCAAGCCTTTTGATTGGTTGAGTGTGAGGCAACAGATTACTGGTTGGAGAAGTGGTAACCCGTTGAGTGGTTTAGACGGGGCGGGGGTGCCAGCTTTTGAGCAACGAGGTTTAGACCTCGTTGCCGAGGTTTCGGGTCCTCGCAGAGGTAGGGATTTGTTTGTTTTAATTAGAGATGGGTATGGTAATGGGCCCCGAATTTAACATTGGGAGTCCCGCCGGATCCAATATTCCTCGTACCCTAGTCCCACTTCTTATTTCGCCATTTTGAGCACCATCACAACCCCATGGCCTGGGGACCTCGTCTCGAGGGCCGCATGTCATATATGCACAACATCTGGTTTGCCAGACCCGAGGTGCGAGGTTTTCAGCTTTAGGATTGGTGAGGAGCGAGGTGTAGAGGTTGGTCGAACCCTTTTGTGAGGGCTTTTCTAGCGAGGGACATTTCCGCGAGGCTTGATACCTGGGTATTTCCCCCGTTTTGTGGGAGATGACCTCTGGGCCTGTTTCCCCGTATTTCATTAATGGGCCTCTAAGGTGCATTAGGCCCATTAAGCTTTTCGGGAGTGGGGGGAGGCCCAGGTTCGCCCTCTTTAAAAGCGTCTCCCCCACGCCTCCAAACACCTTTATCTTCATCTTCTTCCTCTTTGAACACACTTTCTTCCTCCTTTGTTCTTCCAATCTCCGATGAGCAGTCGGCGGTTTCTCGGCGGTTTCTTGACTATTTGCGACGTTCTGTTCTTTTCTTTTTTATCTAACTCGTTTCTCTTTCTTTTTCTTGCATTGGATCTTTTTAACACTCTAGCTTCGAGGGCGTAGGGGAAGAAACCTACAACCTCCACTGCCCCGGTTCGTCGGGCCCAGTTGTAAAGGCGCCAGCTTCTTCAGCGAAGTCGCCAATCCCGTTGGTGAAGGCGACAGCCCCTGCGAGGGACGCAGGGGTAAAGATTACCGAGGGGGCTTCGTCCAAGGGAGACGCCGCCAGGGCGGCCTCCCATGCCTCCCCGAGGATCTGGCGACGGAGCCAGATATAATATCCGCAATATTCCAAGGTTTTTAAAACCAATATAATATAATTTTATAATCTTTTTCCCTTATAAAGGAGAATTCTTAATATAATTTTGAGAATGCATTATAAGGGTTATGGAGGAATAAAGCATTTAAATAAAAATAATGCCTTATAATTTTCGGTTTTTATTACATAAAAAGGGTTCAACAAGCTATTAAAAATACATGGAAAGTTTAATAAAAAGAAAGCAAGAGCCGGGACTCGAACCCGAGACCTCTTGCAACCCCTCTCACACGCCCCTACCCACAATCCGCTAGACCATTGTGACTTTCTATTCAATTACCCAACTCTCTTATTTTTATCTTAACCTTATATTCTTCTTCCAAGAGACATCAGACTTTTGTTTGATTTGAATTGACGTTGATTGAAAATTTCTCCAATGCATGGCAATGGAGCCTTCTCCTCCTTCTCCCTTTGCTTGCAAGAATGGCACTCCTACATCATCCTTCATCATCCCTCAACTAGCACACTTGTGACCAATGGAGAATCATCCTCCTCCTCTCCATTGGTGCATCATCAATGACATGGATCACCAAGCCCCCTCCCTTTGCCTATATAAAGAGGCTCAACTCTCCTTCAAACTCACACAATCATCCATTCATCTCTTCTCCTCTCTACTAGCAAGTTCCAAAGAAATCAACCTCCCAAATTCTATTTTCCCCCTCAAAAACACCATTGGAGCACCTTCAAACTCCCCTTTTTCCTCCCTTATGCAACCGCCGACCACCACTAGCCCGCCGGAGCAACCGCCGGCCACCACCAGCCGCCGGAGCAACCGCCCCCGTCGCCGTCTTGCTCGCTGCCCTGCTCGCCGCCCCTCCCCTGTGCACTCCTCTGTTGTTCTATAATACAGAAAGCAAATCTTAGGGTATAATCTTATCCCTTTTATTTTAATTAATTTAATTAAACCATGTTAATTTTAACTAAATGGTTTTAATCGATTTTAATAAAATAAATAGCTTCTCATTATTATTGTTAGCTTACAAGATTGAATCTAATAAAAATATTAGTTTGAGATCTTGTTAGTTGAGGAAAAGGAATAAATCAATTAAAGAAATTATAAGTATATTTGGTAAGTTTTTATCCTACTTAATATTTAATTCATGTCATAAATTGAAAGACATATTAAGATCTCATATAAAAGTATTTTATATAAAGTTATTATTTTAAAGTTTGTAGTTTTTGATTATTGAATAATACCTTGTTAGAAGAATATAAAGAGATATTATAATATGGCATATCTCTAAGTGTAGAGATTTTAAAGATATAAGTTTTATTTAATGACTATGGTAGATATGATAATAATGTGATATATAATAAAATATTTATATTGCCAAGTTGTTAAAAGTTGTCTTGCATGAAAAGATATTTAAAATAGAAAAGATAATATATCTTGATCTAAGTTATCATAATTATATACTTTTGATTATAAAATAAAAGTTTAAGACATCATTATATTATATTTTTTATAAACTAAAGATATGGGAGAATTTATGTAAATAAGGTAATAAGATTATTTTAATATCATACTATATTTATAGAAAGTTTACTATATAGATTTTCTAGAAAGATCTAATTATGGAAAATACTAAAAAGGAGGCCTAGTAATATTATTATCTATACTTAATATTACTTGTATATTTAAATGAGGATTTTAATGAGATCATGTTATAATAAAATATCACTTGATAGAAGATAATATTATAAGTAATGTTATGGATATTATTGATAAAAGATAATATTATAATAATACTAAGATATGTTTATAAGGTCATAATAGACTTTTTACAATCCTAAGAATATTATAAATTCAATATACCTTCTAAGGTTGAAAATTATATCATATGTTTTTCATAAGGATTTCCTTACTTATTTATATTAAGGAAATAGCAAGTTAAGTTATAAAAGAATTTTCTAATAAATTAAATAAGGATATTATTGGTTCCAAGAATGAAAATGATTAAGTATTAAGAATAAGGATTTTTATAAGGATAAAAAGGATATTACAAGGGTAAAATAATAAAGGAAAATTATTATTTTATTTAGCCCCACCTAAATTATTATAATAATAATTTAGAATTTTATTCTCTTGTAATAAGTATATAAGAGAATTTCAAAACGTTAAAAGAATTTAAAGAAAATTCTTATTAAAGCTCGTTCATAAAATTCCGTGTCGATAGGTCGAGTTTTCGTTCCAAGTCGTGAACAACGCTTTCCGTTATCTCGCTAGTCTGTTATCGTAAAAGCAAAGGCAAGTGGAATTTCTCCTTGTTACCTTATTAATTCATTCCGTGAAATTTCTCGATGTTGGGAACAACTTGTTTGCTAAGTAATAAATGAACCTAGGAATATCGATTGTTAGATATAATGACCCCACTGTTATCGTTATTCCGTTACTTAATATTTGATAGGACCATTATGCTAGTTTTGTTGTGGCCTTGATTGTTTACGGTCTCGTTAAGAGAACGGTTACGAACGAACTAGTGAGGGGCGCAGGATTAACCTGACGCCTCTATATAACTTACTAAGTTGTATGCCTGTGCGCTTAAAGTACGACTTTCAAGATCATGATCCATGTCTGCTCCGATTGCAAGGAGGGATGAGTGGCACCGTAGCTAAGTGTCGGAAATTGAGTTTTCCCTTAAGTGGTCTGGGCCATGCAAGCCCCCCACACACTGTAAAAATCATTAACGTAATCAATAATTTCGTCACGATATAAGATAAGTGCCAATGCACATTTAAAAGACATCAAAACCGAACTGATCTCAAATGATCGATCCGCCTCTCGGTTCGCAAGAGCGCGATAGGTTTTCAAAACTTGTATGAATAATAACGTTCCCAACATACCTTCTACTCTAAAAGAAGTCTACAATCTAGTAGCTCTTCTCTCGATTAACGAGCTTTCTCCGCTTGGGATACGCTATTCTTCGTTACGATAAACCCCACATAAAGTTCTATACTTCAAAATACATACGATAATATCTCCCTCGAATATTAAACATTACCAACTTTTACCCTAGGGAAGTTCCGTTCCCGCTTGCTTAGTCTCTTAGACTAATTCTTCTTTTCCGCATGTTTGTCTGACATATTCTCGCCCCTCGCGAATTATGCCAGAACCTAGGAACCCGAGCAAGGCGTAACTGAAGACGAAGGAAGGGCAAGATTCGCAAAGATGTATTTTCCGTACCTTTTGGTTTATTTCTGTTTATGTCCCAAGAACAAGTTTTTTATGTTTTTCGTTATCGAACATCATTTTGTTAAAGTAATGTAACGAAGGTTTGTACGATCAAAGTCTCTTTCGAGAGCACCCTTTAATATTATGAATTATGTTAATTTTCGCATTTTAAGTGTTCAATATCATTCTAAAAGCCTTGGGTGACTTTGGACGGTAAAATCCGAGCTCACTGGCGGTAATACCCAATGTTGTAAAATAGGGGTGTTACACCAGATCCAAAAGAAAAGACGCGGAGGCCCCCCCCCCCCCCCCTCCAAGAGAAAAATAAGAAGCACAAGGGGGACAACCAACGAGGTGCCCCAGGGAAGGAGGTTGTAATAAGCTCCAACCCCGCGAGCCGGGTGCTCTCTCGTGACGGGCCCCCCGCCGAGAAGTTCCACTGCCCCGGACCGTCCAAAGGGGCACTTAGGAACTGGAAGAAGGAGGACTAGAAGGAGGAGATTACATGCGCAAACACTCTCTCCGAGGACGCCCTTACTGACGAGGCTCTCCGCTACTCGACGATGGTATGTCTTGCTTCGTTCTTGTAGGCTTCGCTTTCTAGCCTCATACCTTCTCTTTCCTAACGTATCTCTTGATTTTTCTTGTTTTCAGCATCACTTTTTTGAGAACTACAACTGCAGCCGCATCAACCTCCTCCAGAAAAACATGGACACCTTGGAGGCGAGGCTCGAGACCCGCAACTGAATGTGCGAAGAAGGAAAAGGACCTTGCGGAGGCCACGAGGCGGACCCGGGCCGCCGAGGTTGCGGCGGTGGACGAGGCCAAGGCCGCCGCCAAGGCCAAGGTGATAACGCCTAATTTAGTCATATTTTAGGGGTCTAGTTGCATATTAGTTTAGGTCATATTCATGCATATTTTACCTATTTTATATTTATTTTATTTTATTTTGTATTCGGAATCTACACTCGTATTTGGTATTTTTCAGGTAATTTAGAGTGAATTTTGGAGGATATTTTACAAGGAGAGCCCATCATTAATTAAGCCCAAGGTATCGAAGGAAGATGATTCAATGTTGCCTACTCGTGCAAATAAGCTCTGTTCGATTACAAATTTCATGTTGGATCCACTGATGAGAAGGATTTAATAGTAGGCGTGATTTAAATTGTTTTGGACCTTGGTCCATGAAAGCAAGTAGGAGGCCCATTGTTGTAAGCTGGGTGTGGCGGTTGGTCTCTGATAATGATCAACATGTTATTACTTATGTAATATTTATAGAGGACACGTTGATATATATAGGAGATAGATAGCTTAGTCTAGGGGGAATTAATTAGCTTAGGTATTATTTTATTTCTTTGAGAATTCGATATGCAAAATTTTGTTATAATCCCGATCCGGTAAGTAACAGTATTTTGAGCCTTAGTATGGAAACCTACTAAGTGAGAACTTTCAGCTTTGTTCGGCCGCCAGGGACGTTTTTCACGTAGGAGTTTGCCGGCTATTGTTTGAAGACTTGTTTTGTTATTCAAGTTCTAGCCCTTTGATTTGGATTATCTACATAATTGAGACTAAGTTTTTTTACTCTTTGATTATATTGAATAATTCTTGGCTAGTTTATATATTATGATTATGTCTTCGATTATGCTTGGCTAAATTCCTAGTTCTAGGGTTTTGGTGATCCATACAATGCGTATTTAATTAAAGTTATATTCTTTTGCCTGAACTAAAATATATTTGATTCGATCCTAGGTTGCGTTATGCCCTAATTGCTTTTGCATATAGGATTCCTATTAGGGTTTGAGACCGACAGGAGATAACAATAATAGGATAATGATAGATTGAGTACTAAAAATTGGTTCTTTTCAGATCCCTAGGTATTGAACTTGAGAGTTATCTATGCGACAACAATTTAATTTCTCTTGTGTGAATTTCAACTATCGTAGTAGTTCTAGGGTTGGATAATTCTAGTGGAACGCGACAACGAATGCTAGGTTTGTTTATCCCTAGTCTCTAAAGAGCTTTAAGGACCTAAATTAGACTTGCTTTACACGACAGCGACTGTTTGTCGAGTTTAGGAACATGCACTTATCGTCCGAGAGGAATTAGTGTTATTTTAGATAGTTGGTCCTTCAAATAAATTCAGGCAGAGTATAATTTTATTTATTGAAACATTGTTGTGGTGATCCTTAACCTTAGACATATCTATCCCATAGTTTTTATCCTATATATTTGCTTTGTTATTTATTACCTTAGTTATAGATTTTCAATTCTTCTTTATATTTTGACCTAATTTACTAGTAGAGATTCAATTGGTATTACATTGGTCCTTGTGGGATCGACACTTGAGGTACTATAATTGACCCCGTTCGCTTGCGGGTTAGTTTTGGCTGCATCACAAGGAAAGAGAGGCCAGGTGACTGGCTTAAAGTCGTTGATGCCAAATCAAGAATAATTCCCTAGTTATCAACTAGTATAGTCGGTAAGTCGGGGTCGAACCCAAGAGACACTTGTATCCTAAGTTTTATTATTATCAACTCAAAGAAGTAACAAAGGGGGGATTTTGATTAATAAACTAACACTAAGAATTGAAACAAACAAAGCAAGTAGTCAAACAAAGTAAAAGTTGGATTTTTATCAATTAGGGAAAAACAATCCTATTCAAGCATCCACTTTCCTTCCTCAAGCAATTGATCATAGATTCAAACAAGTTATTTCTTTTGGTTATTCCTATCCTGATCATAAATATAACATGGCAACGAGACATGCAAACTTAATATCCAAACAACTCATGAAACGATCATAAATAATAGGGATAATAGCATTAAGAATAAGGATAAGCAGGATACATGCAATTGAATTCCAACGAGTCAAACAATTAACATGCATTCAAATCTCTTCTCAATTGTTTTAGTCCAACGAGTCCTAAACCAATTGAGTCGCTACAAAGATTAGGCTTTGCTACGAGAAAACCTAGATCTAGCAATAGATAATATTAATTCCAACAAGTTAGCTAAGCCTGAAGAAATTAACACAATCAATATAAATTACGCATAAGAGAATTGAAATAACCTGTAGAAATAAACCTGTAAAGACGAATCTCACAACAACTTGAGTATAAAAAGATTCAACTTGAATAGAATTTAGGGAGTTTAGTTCTCCATAAGAGAGAAAATACCAAAGTCTAAAATTATGAAAACTAGGTCTAAGAGAGAATAGAAACAAAGGCTGAAAAGTAACCTAATATAGTCTCGAACAAATCGGAATTAAAAAGATAAAAATATAAAATAATAAACTAAGCGAATAAATCCAATCGCGCGTCAGATCCAACAGGGCCGCGATCGCCACCAAACCTAGCCGCGATCGCTGCCTTTCTTCACACCGCGACTCCATCGGTGATCTTCAAAACCGCGATCGCCACCGAACATAGCCGCGATCGCGGCCTTCGTGTCATCGCGGTCCTCTCGGCGATCTGGATCTTCCTCGGCGACGTCCACCGCGATCGCCCCTAAGGGTGGCAGCGATCGCGGCCTTCATTATCTTTGAAAACTTCAAATTCTTCATAATTCTGAACTCTCGGCCTTCAAATCTGTTCTTCAGCAATGCTCCTAAAAGGCCTAAAATACTACAAAAATATGTACTAAAAAGTCCTAGTTATGTTGTACAAAACACAGCATATCAAATTCCCCCATACTTAGACCTTGCTCGTCCTCGAGTAAGCTCAAAATAAAATCAAGCATGACAAATCAACAAAGGTCTACAGACAACAATCGGAGAAAATGATCTAAAACTAAAAAGCACTCAAAATAAGCTCACAACCCGAACCCAAGTAAAAGAATGAAAGTGCATACAATGAAGTCTTAGCACAATCTATCACTCATAACAAAAATTCATCAAAGATCAAAGCAAAAACCCATAACAGTGAACCCCAAGCCCCAACAAGAATGATCCTAAGCACTCTTTTTTTTTCTTTTCACTCATCCTGCTTAGGCGCCCTTTCGGGTTTTCACCTAACCGCTCATTTCATTTTTCTATAGATGTGCTCACCAACTCACTTTCACTCTTTTTAGCCTCTTATTACCCCATCCTAATGCCGTCCGGGCCCCTGCAATTTTGCCTGAGCCGCCCTTTCGGGTTTTCAACTCAGCACATGATTTAATTTTTTTTTTTTTTTTTTAAAATCTGAAATGCAAAAACTGAAATGCATCTGTACATATATACAATAGTGAGTACTCCCTCCCCCATACTTAAACCTTTCATTGCCCTCAATGAAATAAAAGACAAATCAGATAAAAATAAAGGAAGGGAAAACAGAAGACTCACTGTGGTGGACCTGGTGGCCGATACTGTGACCAATCAGGAAAGCCTTGCTACATGTGACTGAAAAACTCATGGTGCTGCCCCTGCACCTGCTGTATAGACTGAACGGTGGATGCAATAGCACTCTGCTGAGCTGCCAACTCTCTCTGCTGCGCTACAATATCTCTTTGGGTGGCAACTATCTCATTCTGGGACACAGTAAGTCGTCCCATCTCCCAAAACATCCGGTTCTGCCAATCGGAATCAGAATGCACACCCCATCCAGCTCTACTTGCAGCAGCATCCCATGCAGAGGTATCTCCATAACCTCCATATCCACCCTTGTAAGTAGCAGATCCACCATCACCATAACTAGCATATCCTCCTGTCGCCCAACTAGATGTACCAACAAGTGTTGTACTAGAACTAGCACCCCATCCAGCTGACGACGTCCCAACACCACCTCCAGGCACAAAACTAGCACCACCAAAACCAGGATCAAGACCCTCATCTCTCAAATCTCCTCCACCGTCCCCACCACCATCATCATCATGACCATCATGGTCCTCCATCTCAACATCAGGAGCAGGCATCTCCTGCTGAACCCCGCCCCCAACAACAAAATCACAACGGATGTATAGATAGGCTAAGCTAGGACCAGTGGGCATGGCTCTGGGAAGACGCAAATAATCCTCATCCGGATAACCCAAAGTCCAGATATAACCCTGCTCCGCTGATCCCTTCAAACAATGCGCCCTCTTCAGTTGGTTCTCATTAAACTTAAACTCAACACTATCAGGCCGTCCAAACCTCTCCTCACTCACAAATTCTCTGGCAAGCAAAGTAATCATCCCTCCTACAACAATCTTGCATGTATCCTTCTTCACCAGATTACATAGTGGGGCTGAGATCTTGGAAAAGTCTTTAATAAACCTGCGATAGAAACCTGCATGCCCTAGAAAAGAACGCACTTCACGCACATTAGTAGGATAAGGCAAAGACTGAATGATATCAATCTTTGCCTTATCGACCTCAATACCCCTGGATGACACTATGTGACCTAACACAATGCCTTGCTCAACCATAAAGTGACACTTCTCAGAGTTTAGAACCAAATTGGTTTCTACACATCTTTGAAGGACTAAGGAGAGATGGTTTAAGCAGGCATCAAAGTCGTCTCCATGTACTATAAAGTCATCCATAAAAACCTCTATAAAATTTTCAATATACTCAGAAAAGATGCTTACCATACACCGTTGGAACGTACCGGGTGCGTTACACAATCTGAACGGCATTCTGCGGTATGCAAAAGTGCCAAAGGGACATGTAAATGTCGTTTTCTCTTGGTCCTCCGGTGCAATAACAATCTGAAAATACCCTGAATAGCCATCCAAAAAGCAATAATAGGAACGACCGGCAAGTCGCTCAAGCATTTGATCAATGAATGGCAAGGGAAAGTGATCTTTTCTGGTTACCGTGTTCAGCTTACGGTAATCAATACAGACTCTCCAACCTGTTTGGACTCGTGTGGGGACTAATTCCCCATGCACATTCTCTACTAACCCACTGACTATCAGAGATGGGATAGATCATACCTGCCTGTAGGAGCTTCAGTACCTCCTTTTTGACTACCTCCATCATAGGTGGGTTGAGCCGTCTCTGTGGCTGTCTGGATGGCTTAGCACCATCCTCTAGGAGGATCCTATGTATACATGTAGAGGGACTAATCCCTTTAATGTCAACAATAGTCCAACCTAGAGCTGTCTTGTGCTCTTTCAGTACCTGCACCAATTTTTCTTCTTGCTCCCTGGAAAGTTTGTTAGAAATAATGACAGGCAAAGTGCCACCATCTCCAAGGAAGGCATATTTTAAATGCGCAGGGAGTTATTTAAGCTCAATTTCAGGTGCCTGTACTACAGAAGGAAGCAACTTCTCGCTAGGGAGAGTTAGTGGTATGGGCCCAATGGCCAAAGCATTAGCAGGAGATTCACAGCAAACACTTAAATCAGCAAGGATTTCATGATATCTATCAGGCAAATCATAATCCATGCATGAAGTTGTGATGTCATTCTCTAAAACAGATTGTAACTCATCACCATAAGTAGTATCAAAGTCATCTTGTACAATGGGATCAATTACATCAATAGAACAAAGAGAATGGTCATCCTGGGGGTATTTTATAGCATTATCCATACTATATTCAAATTTCTCCCCATCAAACTCCATAGTTAGGACACCTTTACACATATCAATTTTTGTTCTAGCAGTTTTCATGAAAGGACGTCCTAATAGAATGGGTGTAGCATGCACATCATGATCCATATCAAGCACATAAAAATCAGCAGGGAATATCAGATTATCAACCATGACAAGGACATCTTCAATAACCCCTTTCGGGTAGACTGTGGACCTATCAGCTAATTGAACAATAACACCAGTTTCAGGCAAAGGTCCTAAGCCTAGTGAAGTATAAACAGAATAAGGCATAACATTAATAGAAGCACCTAAATCAAGCATTGCTTTATCTATTTTAGTGTCTCCTATTATGCAGGGAATGCTGAACATCCCTGGATCACTGCACTTCTTAGGCATTCACCTTTGAAATATAGCTGAGACATGTTCACTAACCTTAACTTTCTGCTTCCCTTTTAATTTTTGGTTCCTCTTAATAGTGCATAACTCTTTTAGAAATTTAGCAAATCTAGGAACGCTTTTAATCAGATTGAGCAAAGGGATATTTACCTCACACTTGGAAAACGTCTCAAAGATCTCCTTGTCGTTCTCTGGCTTCCTTGTGTCTTTTAGTGCTTCAGAAAAGGGAGGAGGTGGCTTCTGGGAAACCATAGAAGGGAAATCCGGACGAACATATTGATCGTTGAAATCTGGAGCCAGGCCGCGATCGCCGTTTGGAAGCCGCGATCGCGGTTCTTCAATTTTTCGGGAATCAACGCCACCACGATCGCTGCCCGGAGTGGGCGCGATCGCGGCCTCAATTTTCTCAAATCCCGAGGCCTCAGTTAAGGGGCCGCGATCGCGGTCTCTTCAGCCGCGATCGCCCCTTGTTGCGGCGGCGATTGCGATTCCTCCGATCTCTCGTCAATTTTCGGCAATTCTTTTCCACTTCGTAATGTGATCGCACTCACATTCTTCCTATGATTGATGGGTTGTGCTGGCAATTTTCCAAAATCTCTGGCCTCCAATTTGCTCACTGCGGTAGCCAGTTGACTGATCTGAGTCTCCATATTCTTGATACTACCTTGATTGGTTTGTCCCATCTGGTCTACTGTAATAGCTAACCTTGCAATAAACTCCTCAGCGTTGGATGAGTTGTTTTGGCTCTGAACTGGAGGTCTAGGAACATAAGGTTGCCTAGGTTGCTGATTTCCTCCTTGTTGATTATATTGAGGCTGATTCTGATTCCCATATCTCAAATTTGGATGATGTGCCCAACCTGGATTGTATGTATTATAATAGGGATCAAAACGAGGTCTAGAAGGTCCATAGCCTCCTACAGCATTAACCTCAGCCTGAGGTTCCTGGAGTTGTGGACAGGCATCAGTAGGGTGAAGTGTATCAGCACAAATTTCACATGCCTTCAATTGTTGAGGGGTTCCTTGAATCATGAACCTCTTCATCATATCCTTCAACTCCGCCATCTCAGCTCTTATAACAGAAGAGGAGTCCATAGCATTGACTCCTTTAGTGCCAGTTCTTTTGTTGAATTGCCTTGAGTTCTCAAATAGCTCAGAAAAGAGCTCAAGGGCATCTGCTGGTGTCTTGTTCATCAGGCTTCCACCACAAGCTGCATTCACCATTCTATGCTCTTCGTCCAGTAATCCACCAAAGAAATACAGTACCAGGTCTTGATCAGAATACCCATGATACGGACAGCTAGCACACAGTCTCTTGAATCGCTCATGATAATCATACAGGCTCTCTCCAGCCTGTTGTTCAATATTGCTCCGGCTCTTCTTCAGACTGTTCTGTTTGGTGGCAGGAAAATATTTCTCCAAGAATGCCGCTTTCATCTTAGTCCAGGTATCTATGGAGCCTGGGGAAAGATAGTAGAGCCACTCATTGGCTGAATCCTTCAGAGAGAAAGGAAACGCCCTCAGCTTGATCTGGTCCTCAGTTACATCAGCAGGCTTCATACTTGAGCAGACCTGATCAAATTCAGCAAGATGCTTGTTTGGATCTTCTCCACCATGCCCATGGAATTGGGGTAAAAGATGGATCAACCCTGATTTCAATTCAAACTTGACACCTTCATTCAGCGCAGGGAACTGAACAGCCAGGGGCTGTTGTTGAAAGTTTGGAGCAGTTAGCTGCTTCAAAGTCCGATCTCCCATTGTCTCAGTTTCAGCAGAATTCAAGTTGAAAGGTAATTCACGGAGTAGTTCCCGAGCTTCACATCTCAACCTGGAAAGGGTCCTTTCAATCTTTGAATCAAAAGGCAAAATAGAAGAATCAGTAGCACGAGTGTGGACCATAAAATAGGGTCCACACTAGAGTTGGTAACAATAAAAACTTAGAATTAAACAAAAGTGTCCCCGACAACGGCGCCAAAATTTGACTGGCTTAAAGTCGTTGATGCCAAATCAAGAATAATTCCCTAGTTATCAACTAGTATAGTCGATAAGTCGGGGTCGAACCCAAGAGACACTTGTATCCTAAGTTTTATTATTATCAACTCAAAGAAGTAACAAAGGGGGGATTTTGATTAATAAACTAACACTAATAATTGAAACAAACAAAGCAAGTAGTCAAACAAAGAAAAAGTTGGATTTTTATCAATTAGGAAAAAGCAATCCTATTCAAGCATCCACTTTCCTTCCTCAAGCAATTGATCATAGATTCAAACAAGTTATTTCTTTTGGTTATTCCTATCCTGATCATAAATATAACATGGCAACGAGACATGCAAACTTAATATCCAAATAACTCATGAAACGATCATAAATAATAGGGACATTAGCATTAAGAACAAGGATAAGCAGGATACATGCAATTGAATTCCAACGAGTCAAACAATTAACATGAATTCAAATCTCTTCTCAATTGTTTTAGTCCAACGAGTCCTAAACCAATTGAGTTGCTACAAAGATTAGGCTTTGCTACGAGAAAACCTAGATCTAGCAATAGATAATATTAATTCCAACAAGTTAGCTAAGCCTGAAGAAATTAACACAATCAATATAAATTACGCATAAGAGAATTGAAATAACCTGTAGAAATAAACCTGTAAAGACGAATCTCAGAACAACTTGAGTCTGAAAAGCTTCAACTTGAATAGAATTTAGGGAGTTTAGTTCTCCATAAGAGAGAAAATACCAAAGTCTAAAATTATGAAAACTAGGTCTAAGAGAGAATAGAAACAAAGGCTGAAAAGTAACCTAATATAGTCTCGAACAAATCGGAATTAAAAAGATAAAAATATAAAATAATAAACTAAGCGGATAAATCCAATCGCGCGTCAGATCCAACAGGGCCGCGATCGCCACCAAACCTAGCCGCGATCGCTGCCTTTCTTCACACCGCGACTCCATCGGCGATCTTCAAAACCGCGATCGCCACCGAACATAGCCGCGATCGCGGCCTTCGTTTCATCGCGTTCCTCTCGGCGATCTGGATCTTCCTCGGCGACGTCCACCGCGATCGCCCCTAAGGGTGGCAGCGATCGCGACCTTCATTATCGTCGAAAACTTCAAATTCTTCATAATTCTGAACTCTCGGCCTTTAAATCTGTTCTTCAGCAATGTTCCTAAAAGGCCTAAAATACTACAAAAATATGTACTAAAAAGTCCTAGTTATGCTGTACAAAACACAGCATATCACCAGGGCCAAGGAGGAGGCGGAGAAGGCCAGAGGCCTGGTTGGGGATCTCAAGGCCGAGATCGAGGAGCTCCGGACCAAACTCACCGCGGAGAACAACTTTTTCGGGGAGAAAGAATCGGAGCTCCGAAAGGTCGAGGAGGAGAACAATAGCCTCCATGAGCGCGTCAGAGATCTTAACGAGGAGGTGGAGGCTGCGAGGCCTAGGTACGTTTCGTCTGCCGAGTACAAGGAACAATTGTTGAGCAGCATCGACAAAATATACCGACAGTTATATTTTCTTTCCTTTCTTCGTCTTTGTTTGTGTTGCGTGCTTTCCAAGAGTTTGTTATATTTCGATCCAGTTTATTATATCCCGATCCAACCCCATGGTCCGGGTGCCATAATATTTGCGGTCCACCCGGACCATATCGGGCGTTCATTATCTGCTGTGATCCCGAGCCTCGCTCAGATCACTTATAATAGATTATATGCCGCGATCACGAGCCTTGCTCGGATCGCGCCTGATAGATTTTATGCCTCGCTCGGATCGCGCATGATAGATTTTATGCCTCGCTCGGATCGTGCATGATAGATTTTTATGCCATGATCACGAGCCTTGCTCGGATCGCGCATGATAGATTTTATGCCACGATCACGAGCCTCGCTCGGATCACGCATGATAGATTTTATGCCACGATCACGAGCCTCGCTCGGATCGCGCATGATAGATTTTATGCCACGATCATGAGCCTCGCTCGGATCACGCATGATAGATTTTATGCCACGATCCCGAGCCTCGCTTAGATCGCGCATGATCGTTTTGATTTTATCCAACCCCAAGCAGGAAGCGATGGGCGGACTTAAGTTCTGAAAACCGATAATCTCCAACCCCAAGCGGGAAGCGAGGGGTGGAATTGAACTCTTATGCGGGCGGTGCTAGCGTAACGAGGTTTTTCATGTTTGAGACAACATTTGGAAAACATTGCACAACCCTTTATTCACAAATTTTTTGGAAACGTTGAGAGTTTTGAGAGTTTACATGTAATATCTTTTGAGCCGAGCGATGTTCCATGTTTTTCTTAGAGTGCGCCCCTCGCTATCTTTGAGTTTGAAAGCCCCAGGCGCGACCTCGTCTCCGAGGAAGTACGGACCCTCCCAATTTGGATCCAGTTTGCCACCTTCGGTGCGCCTCAAGACGAGACAACCTGTGACCAAAACCCAGGGCCTAACCTTCTTGTCGTGATCACCGCCACACGTCGCTTGTATTATTTGGAGCGTAGGGCCGCAATTTCGCAAAGTTCGTCCCCGAACAACAACTCGATCTTGAGGTTGGCCTCGTTCTCTTTCTCTTTGAAGTCAAAGACTCTTGCTGAAGGGACTAGCGTTTCTATAAGAACTAGTGCGTCTAACCCGTAGGTCAGGGCGAAAGGTGTCTCCCTGTAGCGCGACGCACAGTTGTTCGGTATGTCCATAGAACGAGTGGGAGAAGCTCTACCCAACGGCCTTGCACTGTGCTCAAGCGTTTCTTTAGGTCGGACAAGATGCGGGCCTTGACATTCCCCACCTGGCCGTTGGACTGGGGATGGGCCACGGAGGAGAATTTGAGGGTTATGCCCATCTCGGAGCAAAAAGTTCGAGTTTCTTCGCAGTCGAATTGGGGGTCATGGTCGGTCATGATGGTCATGGGGACCCCAAAGTGGCACACGAGGTTTTTCCATTGGAAGTTGCAGACCTTTGTCCCTGTGATCTTTTCCATTGCTTCTGCCTCGACCCACTTCATGAAATAGTCGTCGATGACCAATATGTACTGCACCTGGCCAACGGCTTTGGGGAATGGCCCTAGGATGTCCACCCCCCACATCGCGAAGGGGCAGGGTGCGTGGATCGAGCGCAGACGTGAGGTTGGGTCGTGCTGGAGGTTACCGTGCTTTTGGCACATGTCACACTTCTGGACATAGGCCCTCGCGTCTTGCTTGAGAGTGGGCAAAAAATATCCCAAATGGGCGATTTTATGGGACAAGGCGCGCCACCCGGGGTGGCCACCACAGACCCCTTCATGCGCTTCATACAGGATGTGTTCTGCAACTTCGGTTTGCACACACAACAAGTTGGGCTCAGCGAAGCCTCGACGATAGAGTCGTTCGCCGACGACCGCCGACGACGCAGTAGCGGGCTGCCTGCATTTTGAGCTTTCTTGCCTCTGCGGGATCTTCAAGGAGGACACTGCTTTCCACATATCGCGTGATCGGAACCCTCCAGTCCCCAACTGCGACGGAGAGAACCTCGCTGGTTACACTCCGTGAGAGCTTCCTTTCCACCATCACGCGATTTCCTACTTCCAAGGGGAGAGTCGATCCCAACCTTGCGAGTGCATCTGCTTTCGTGTTTGCAGCTCGTGGGATGGACTCCACCGCGAAGGTTTCTAGGCAAGACACCAAGGCTTTAACTTTCTCTCGGTACGCAGGCAGGAACCCCGTTCGGGTGTCATATTGTCCATTTAGCTGCCTCGCCACTAATTCAGAATCGATGTAGACTCGGATCTTGCGGGCTCCATTGAGGAGCGCCATCTCTATCCCGGCGATCATGGCCTCATACTCGACCTCGTTATTGGTGGCACCGAAGGCGAAGTTAAGGGCGTACTCTGTTTCGATGGAGGGACTGACGAGGAATACGCCAGCCCCGCCCCAACATCACATCGTGAGCCATCAACAAAGACCTTCCATTCCTCCGAGCTTGCATCAGTCTTGGGGAAGGTAACTTCAACGACGAAGTCGGCGAGAGCCTATCCCTTCATTGCAGTCATAGGGTGGTAGCTGATGTCGAACTCGGAGAGCTCGACTGCCCACTTTGTCATCCACCCCGAGAGGGCGGGCTGATGGAGGATTTGCCGAAGTGGGAGGTCGGAGAGGACCTGAATAGGGTGTGCGTGGAAGTAAGGGCGCAGGCGCCTTGCGGCGGTCACAACGGCCAAGGCCATCTTCTCTGCCAGGGAGTATCGCTGCTCTGTAGGTTGGAGCACGCGACTTATGAAGTAGACCGGGTGCATAGCCTTTCTGGTTAGCACCGCGCTGACTGTCTCCGGGCTCACGGCTACGTACAGTTGTAAGTCTTCGCCCGCCGTTGGAGGTGAAAATGTGGGGAGCTTCGATAAGAATGCCTTTAACCCAGAGAAGGCAAGCTCCAGCTCCTTGTCCCAAACAAACTTGTCATTTTTCTTTAGGGCTGCGAAGAAGGGTAGAGAATTATCCTCCAAATGGGAGCAAAACCGCCCCAAGTAGTTCACGGCGTCGTTGAGCCGTTGTACCTCAGTAAGGGACCGCGAGGACCTCATCGAGAGAATTGACTCAATTTTGGCAGGGTTCACATCGATCCCGCGTTCGCTGATCATGAAGCCCAAGAACTTTCCCGAGGACACCCCAAATACACACTTCTCGGGGTTCAGACAGAGCCGGTTGCACCTTAGTGTTGCAAAGACCTCTGCGAGGTCGACCAGATGTTCCTCGGGAGTTTTGCTCCGGACCACAATGTCGTCGACGTAGGCCGACACGTTCCTCCCCAGGTGATCTTTAAAGATCCGATCTATGAGGCGCTAGAAGGTTGCCCCCGCGTTCTTTAGGCCGAAAGGCATAACTTTGTAGCAGTAGGTCCCTCGTTGCGTGATGAAGGACGTCTCCTCCTCGTCGTGCGGACTCATCAAGACCTGATTGTATCCTGAGTATGCGTCGAGGAAACTCAAGACCCCGAGTCCCGCGGTTGAGTCGACCAACTCGTCGATCGAAGTTAGGGGGTAGCTGTGTTTGGGGCAAGCCTTGTTGAGGTCCTTGAAGTCCACGCACATTCACCATTTGCCGCTGGCTTTTTTGACTAGCACATCGTTGGACAACCATCTTGGGTACTGGACCTCGCGGATAAACCCCGCGGCCAACAGCTTCCCCACCTCGATATTCGCGGCGTTCGCCCTCTCCTCATTCATCTTTCTTCGTCTTTGCACCACGGGGCAGGTGGTAATGTTGACGTTTAAGGAGTGATGGGCCACGGTTCGTGGGATGCCGCGGAGGTCCTTGGTCGTCCAGGCGAACACATCGCAGGATTTGGACAGCAAGGACTCCAGCGAGGTTGCTGACTTTCCGGAGAGACATTCTCCCAGGTAGATTTTCTCGGATTCATTCTCGAAGGGGGCGACCACCCTTCTGTCTGCCTCTGGGATGGGAACCGTGAAGTCCCGGACTTCGAGATCGGCCTCGCTGGGGGACTCTACCATGAACACTGGGCATTTCTGCTTGGCGGAGGTCGCATAGCAAATGCGACCCTCCTCTTGGTTGCCCTTTACTTCTCCGACCCCGCCGTCGACGGGGAACTTCATCTTTAGGTGGTAGATAGACACCACCGCTTGGAACTTCATCAAGGATACTCTCCCGATGACCGTGTTGTACACCGAGGGCATGTGTACCACAGTGAATTCCACCATCTCGGTTCGCCTCGTCGAGCCGGTGCCCAGCGACATCCAGAGGTCTATAAGACCTGTGACGTCGACCTCATCTCCTAAGAAGGAGGTGAGTTTCCCAGCGTAGGGCTTCAGGGAGGTCTCGGGGATGCCCAACTGCTTGAAAGCGCCATAGTACATGATGTCCACGGAGGATCCCGTGTCCACCAGCAGCCGCTTCACCATTTTGGAGCCTACTTGAGCATGCATCACCAAAGGGTCCGAGTGTGGCATGTGAAGACCCTCAGCATCTTTAGAGGTGAAGGCCAGCCCTACGTGAGACCGCGAGGTTTGTGCGATGCTAAATACCGAGGGCTCATGATGGCTTGCCCTCGCGTACCTCTTTCTTTTCATCTGACTCGATCCAGCCAACGAAGGTCCACCCGCGATGGTATGAATATACCCATCGGGCGTTGTCGTCTGACCGGACCGCGCCTGCTTTGCGGGGGCCTGCTGCTCGACGTTGTTGGCTCTAGCCTGACTCGGGCCTTGCGGTACGGTGTTTGCTCTAGAGGCGGGGTTGGCGCATCCCTTCTCATTTGGGTTGTATAAAGGGCCGCCCTTCCCCCTATAGCCTCGTTGCCTTCCACCGAAGCAGTTCCAACTGCCCCCGCCACCACCGCGGTTATTATTGCGGTTGTTGTTGTTGTTTCTGTTGTTGTTGTTGTTCCTGTTGTTGTTGTTGTTGTTGTTGACGGGCTTTTGGGCCTGCGTTACATACGTATCCCTCGTGGCCGGCGCGGCCACCTTCTCCTTTCCCTTAGCCTCGGCCACGATTTCCTTGTCGGTCCTCGGGCGAGAGCTTTGGTTGGCAGCATCCTCGGCATATACTTGGGCCGTGATCCGGGCGCACAGGCTGTCGTACGTCGCCGGGCATTTCAGGAAAATGTAATTCTTGAAAGCCCCTTGGCACAGGTTGCCCATGAGGGTATCTCGCACCGATGATTCGTCAATGTGCGTGATCTCTGCCACCGTAGTTGTGAACCTCGTGAAGAAGATGCCCAACAACTCGCCCTCCCCCTGCTCGATACCGCGGAGATCCCGAATGTTCTTCTTACGCTTCCTCGAACGAGGCCACATACCCGATCTTGAGACTTATGAACCATGTCATTGCGGCCTTCTCCAAGGTGGTCGGGAAGATGCGGCAGAAGACGGCGTCGTTGTAGGAGTTGACGTTCATTTGGACAGCAAAATGCTTCACATGCTCCTCCGGATCCGCCGCGCCGTCGTAAAGCCCCATTTGTGGTCTATGGAAATCTTTGGGCATTGGCGGGCTTTGAATCTCGTCCACAAACGGGGAGAGGCTTCCGGTCTCAGCGTGATGACGTCGCGATCGCGACTTTAGGTTGGGCATCGCGCTCCCTGCCGTTTCGGACAACTCCGGGTCCTACATCCTCGAGCGACGCGAGCGGGATTTCGAGATCTGTATGGGGTCCCGGGGAGGCCTCTCGTTGACGAGCCGTTGGTTGACGTCTCGTGCCCGGGGACGTACGTAGGTACGTACTCGGAGTAGGGTTGACCCGGGGCGGGCACAGGGACGTATGAAAGGGCGAAATCCTGCTAGTACTACCCATAGTCCGGGTAGGGATATGGGTTCGGGGGAGCACCGCCCGACTTGTACCCCTGGAATGGGTAAGGGTTTTGCGGCGCGTTGTACGCCCACCCCAGAGGGACCCCGAACGGACAACCCGATCGTCCCGTGTTCATCCATTGCGAGGTTTCGGGCATGTTATCGGGGTGTTGGGGGAAGAAATTGTTTGGACAGGCCATTTTGAGGGGTTCAAAAGCCAAGGTTTGCACAAATCGAGAAACTGCTTAGGATGAAGACCTTCCCACAGACAGCACCAGTGATGAAACTTGAAATAAACCAACCGCTAGAAGACAAGAAACGAGATTACTTTTATTCGATCGTGCATACACTTGCTCTTTATTTATTATTAGATCACGAGGTTACAAACTAACGAGATTACACTTCAGATCTCTCAAGAGTATTCAAGATCTCGATAACAAGGTTCGAGATCTCCTAGTTGCTACGAGATTCTATCACCAACAGGCCGTTCTACGAACTCTAGTGGCGAGGTTGAGGAGTTTGAGTTAAAGCGCAATGATTGTGTCCTGTGAGATGATGCAGCGGGATCTTTGGTGTGAGCGTGGACTCTTGGTGCGACTTGAAGTCTTTTTGTGGACTTTCACTTATCTATAGCGTGGTTTTTGACGATGATTCAACACGTCGATCTTCAACGAGCAAGATAGTTCTTGAGTTCAAGATGTTTTTCGACCCCTTTCCATCTACGAGGTTCTCTTCTATTTATAGAGATTTGAGAAGACGAGTTTTGGTGTTTTTTCGATGTGGGACACTCGAGATCAAGCCTTTTGATTGGTTGAGTGTGAGACAGCAGATTATTGGTTGGAGAAGCGGTGACCGCTGAGTGGTTTATATGGAGCGGGGGTGCCAGCTTTTGAGCAACGAGGTTTAGACCTCGTTGCCGAGGTTTCGGGGCCTCACAGAGGTGGGGATTTGTTTGTTTTAATTAGAGATGGGTACGGTAATGGGCCCCGAATTTAACCTTGGGAGTCCCTCCGGATCCATTATTCCTCGTACCCTGGTCCCACTTCTTATTTCGCCATTTTGACCACCATCAGCCGCCAATCTTTTCCTCCATCAATGCACAAAGCATATAGATTTATTCTTCAATTTTTTTCGTGAATCGATAGCCAACAAGACACTTCAAGTGGCATACATCTCTACCAAAGATCAAATTGTTGATGCCATAACCAAGCCTCTTGCACATCCTCGGTTCTTTTAACCGTGATCCAAACTCTCCCTTAGATTGCTCATATCGAGGGGGGGGGTGGTAGAATAACATATGATAGAGGCCTAGGGTCCATTAGTAAAATGACTCTGTAATTTATGAATTTTAGGCTCATAAGGTCCTGTCATGTGGCACACTAGGATAATTCTATTCTAGGGTACATGCTCTATATAAAGCTGTTGTAATCAACAGAAAAGTGTGGAAGACTTTATCAATGAAACAATTGTCGTTTTATTACCTTGAACACAAGCCTTCCACACACAAAATCAAATTATATTTCATGCATGAGGAAACAGTATCTAGAAATGGCGGTTCCAAAACTCGAACTGCAAAAAAAAGGCAGTTCTCCAGTTTCGATTTGGACTAACTTTAGACTTGTTTTGATCGATTTCAAAACCAGTTGTGGGAGTTTTTTTAAGGCTCTAGAAAAATATTAAAACATATGCTTAGACAATTAATTTAAAAATACATCTATCATATACAATGATTTAAAAAGTTTAAACTACAAGATATACACAAAAAACTTAAGCTCTAAAACTAATTAATCTAATCTAATTAATACATGATTAAAGAAAAAACTTAAAAAAAGATAATGGTGTGAATATTTACAACTCTAAAAGTTCTCCCTCAATAGATAATAAATGTTTTATCCTGCCAATTCAATTTATTTATTCAATCTATTTTTCTTAAATAAAAAATACACTATTCTCCTTATTCAATCCCATTTTCTTAAATATTTAATTATGATCGTGTATAGAAAAAATGGAGTTGGTCATGTATATTTTATGAAATGAAGCTATCTATGTAAAGTTTAAATATTTTAAAACACTATTTAAAAAAATGGAGTTTAAACCACCATTTTATTATATCATACAACTATATACCTATATATATATATGCTTAACCTAATAAACAAATACTAACGACTATAATTTATTATCCCTCCACTAAACCAACCATTCAAAATTAACGGTTAAATCTTTTTCCCTTAATTATTTGATTTCATTAATTCACACATATAATTACTATTTCTATTCTAATTCAAATAATATACACATTCACCTATGTCCACTTATAAAATAAATAACAATAGACACGAAATCCTATCCCGTCCATCGAACGAGACAAGCCTTCTAGTTTAATATGAAGTTGTTTACGTAATATCTTAGGGTTAGAGGAATTAAAGTGATGTTATTCTCTTACCTTTTAACTCAAAACCTTACTTACCTAAGCCTACCCCACTTCAGATCCCAACCATCAATTGTAAGGTCTGATGCCTTAGAAACGCTAACACAGGGACTTCCCAAGAGGTCACCCATCCCAGTTGTGCTCTCTCCTCTACACACTTAACTTCAAAGTTCTTTGTCATCACTCAAATCCAAAAAAGGAAGAACTTTTAATGACATTGGTAGAACTTCAATCCTTTATAAAGGATATCAAATTCGGAGTGTGATATCATAATCAATAGGATTTTTTGTTGCATCTTCAATGATCTCATTTCATTTGAACAAGATGGATATTTGTTTGTTTGGTTAGCATATGCTTCTTTAAAGTGTTTTATTTGCATAAAAAACTTCATACAAGTTAGATGTATATGTGATCTTTAGCGTGATGGAGGATCTAACCCAAATATCACACAAATCAATGGCAACTCCAATCCTAAGTGGGACGGAGGATCTCACCCATATCTCAAGCAAAACAAAGGCAAATCTAATTCCAAGCAAGATGGAGAACCTCACCCAAATTACACGCAAGTTGTTGTCCTTAGCAACTTCAAATCCGATAAGAATAGAGGATCTCACCCAAATATCTCGCTAATTTGTGAAAATACTGATCTAGTATGAGCCGACATAAATCAACCAAATCTTACATAAATTGGTGGCAAATCTAATCCCGAACGAGATAGAGAGTCTCATCTAATTCAACTTTGATTGGTGACAACTAAGTGCAGGATGGAACGTCTCATTCCAATCACATGTAAATTATGGAAACTTCAATCCCGACTATAATAGAGGATCTCACCCAAATCTCACACATTTAAGTGGCAACTTTGATCTCGAGCGGGATGGAAGATCTACCCAAATTTATGGCAACTTCGATCCCAAACGGGTTGGAGGATCTCATCCAAATTGCACACGTAAATCAGTGGCATTTTTTAGCAACATCGAGATGGAGGATCTCACCCAAATCTTACGCAAATCGGTGGCAACTATGATCTTGAGCTGAATGGATACGCAAACAAAAGGGGGGATCCTTCGATCCCAAGAGTGATGTAACATCTCACCCAAAACTCATGCAAATTGGTCGTAACTCTGATCACAAGGATCATGGATGTCGACCAAATCTTAAGCAAATCGAAAGAAAATCCAATCCGAACGAGATGGAGTATTTCACTTAGTAATGCAAATCGATGGCACCTCGGTTTTGGAGTGGGATGGAGGGTCTCACACATATCAATGGAAACTCTGTTCCAGGTGGGATGGATCTTTCTACCAAAATCTCAAGCAAATCGATAGCAACTCCAATCTTGAGTGGATGTAATATCTCACCCAGATCTCAGGCAAATCTATGGCAACTCCGATGTCAAGCGAGATGCGATATATCACCCAAATCCCTCGCAAATCGGTGGTATCTTCAATCTAGAGCAGGATGGAGAATATCACCCAAATATTACATTAATCGGTGGCAACTTTGATCATGTTTGAGATGGAGGAAAGTGCCATAGCCACCCTCCCGTTTGCTATGTATACTTACATCAAATTAAGTACAGTAAACATCATATTTAATTCAAATGTAAAGTTTCCTTTAAAATATGTTGTAAAAATGTCGGATGTATGAAATCATGTTGTTAGTTGGGGTGACGATCCCCGACCCCCTCCTTTCCATGGGATGATTAGGAATATTTTGGCATAACATTTGTTCTTTTTATGCACCAAACTTCAAAAACTTGATATAAATAAGTAATTAACAAAATATATAATTGAAAATAACAATGTAATTAAGTGATTGCAATATAAGTTAAAATATTTCAAGAATTAAGAAGAAATGAATGTTAAAGAGCGTAAATAATGAGATTTGAGGGAGTGTGTGTAAAAGAGTTATAATGAGTGAGAGTTTAGAGAGAATGAAATTGTCGTGGAGAGAAATGAAAGGTGGGGTAGGGTATTTATATGGTGATATTGGGACTAGTTCAAAAATGCAAAACTGGTGTTTTGATCGTTGGACCTATCAATTTCAACATTTTTTAAAGAGTTAGTACCATCATTTTGCCCCCTAAACTCTGCCTCCAAACCCTTAGAAAACACCATGGAACTGACCATTTCAAATCGGATAAACTATCAAATCTTTTTTTAATATTAATTTCACTAGTTTGGTTCTTGGTTCGAATTGAACCGTTGACTGCTTCTAATTATATATGATTTTGATTTACAATTGATATTGATTATAATTTCAATAAAAATAGGCTAATTAGGCATGTGAACTAATCTCTTATTCATGGAACAACATGATGTTATTAAAAATCACTACTAGATTTATCACAAATCATAATGTTAAAGTCTAGTGGATCAATCATTGAAGGATGTTCGTCTATGCACATATTGAAACATTGTAATAAGCCTAACACATAAGCTTAATGAATTTCTTTCTAAAACTAATTGATAATATTAAAACTATCCAACCAATCTTATATAAAAGGTTTTCTTTCACCCAACTTCTAAGGTGGGAAGATATTTCCACAAACCACCTTATGTGGAAACAACTTTGCCTTGTTGTTACTTGACTTCATGCCTTAAAGGTCAACAAGGCCAATTGTGTCTTAAGGTTGAAATTCCTCATCAACCATGAATCAGGATAGGACTAAAATGTCTCAAATAGCATGCTAAAGTTTAAAAAATCAATCAATTGGGAGATATTTGTTCGTGCGCTAGTGTACAATAAGCTTACTACCAATATGAGTAGCCTACCTACCCTATTTAAAAAATAGCAAGCCATAAAATCAATCGGGTATTCTACCATCATATAATTCAAACGGGCCCATCCTTATACTTGATTTATGTACCAAGTCCTTAGCTAAAACCTTATCAAGTTTTTTGGCAGATTTTGATAAGACCAAATAAACCCAAATGAAAGCACTTAATGCATGATCTACCAATGCACTGATGGTGAGCAAAATAACAATGTATGAACAATGGGCACAGAACGCGAGGTAAAAGAAATAAGCGAGGTCCTCAAGATCTTTTCTCCAAGATCTTATCCATACCCATCCAAAAAAGCGAAGTCCCTATTCCCGTGAAGCCTCAAGTCGCGAGAACGAGATCCAAACATCGCAAGTCTCTCCATTTAAGATAGTCAGGCAACTCGCCACAAGAAATAACGAGGACGAAACTTGCATACTCAAAAGCCACCTAACTTCCGACCAATTATCGACCGCCTTCTTCTGACCAATCAAATGGTCGAATCCCGGACGTCCCACATCGGAAGTTAGCAAGAACAAAGTTCCACAAGCGTCTATAAATAGAAGAGAACTTCGAAGGTTGCAAGGGTCGAAAAACATCTCTAACTCAAGAACAATCTTGTTTGTTGAAGATCGACGTGTTGGAATCATCGTAAAGACCACACTACCATCAAGAGAAGCTCAATAAACAGACTTCAAGTCGCACAAAGAAATCTCAAAACCCCAAAAGATCCCACAAGCCTCTTTGCAAGCTATAATCCCGACATCGTCTGTGAGACCCTGGCCTCGCTAGATAGATAGAAACTCTCAAAGCTTGTAATAGGAAAAGATCTCATTCGTAATTTGTAAGCGACAATCATGTTGTAACAAAGAAGTCTCGAACCTCGTTAGGCAGAGACCTCAAATCTCGTAATAGGAGTTCTGGGGTATAATCTCGTTGTTGTAACCTCGTTTGGAAATCATTAATAAAAGCAAGGGTTTGTCTCGTCGAATATACAATCTTGTTTCTTGTCTTTAGCGTCGGTTTATTTCGGGTTTCATCACGCTCTACACTATATCTAACTCCCACTTATCATTACTTACCATTATATACATGTTTATAAGCCTTAACCAAAGTAGCAATACCACCACAATGGATAGAAATAGGTGAAATAGTTTTGGCCACAAAGAAATCTTGAAAAGCAAGTTCCTGAGCGACCCCTCCTCCTTCCCAGCAATGGACAATACTACAAATTTTACTCCATTGTTGGACTTGATATTCAAGTTTGCTTCTTGAAAGCCCTTATAATGGCACCACTTGTGGAAGAATAGCTATGTTGGTGACCCAAATAGCGGTTGAGTTCCACTTTATAGTTGAGGGAAACTCGGAATATGGTAGATTATATAATCCATGATTTCTCTTTAAATACTTGTGCTCTCGCCTAATTGATTGCCAATGATGAGCACTAGGATTACTAGTGTACCTACAACCTACTCAACCTTATAAACGTATATGCAATATCTAACTTTGTGCTAATCAGGGAATACATTAAAAACTGCTTCACCCAAGTTGGTCATAAGCTCCGTGCTTAGTGGAGAACAATCCCCACAATTACATTTTAAGCACTTTCTCAATATAAAGAGACTACGTTAGAGTTATTTACTTATTTTTTATGCTTGATCTGAATCCTAAGAATCACATTAACCTCCTAGTCCTCCCCAATGTCCTTCTTAGCGAAATTTGATAACAAAAATTATTCAGTAAGCTCAACTTGTCTTTAATCCATACTAAAGATCAACTTGTCATCAACATACAAGTAAATGACTACTTCATTATCGAACATATCAATTTTGATGTATATGCCAATTAATTTAATTCAAATCCTCTAAGCAAAACAACCTTGTTGAACTTTTTATGTCATTGTTGTCTGCTTAGGTATTTGCATCAATCTATTATTCAATTTCAAAAGTGTCAATTTCTTGTGTTTTTGAAAATTATTTTATTAATAAGTTAGGTGAGGTCCCATTATATATGTTAATTCATTACTCCCTCCGTCCCATATTATATGGGGTTTTAGCTCTATGCACACTTATTAAGGAATTTTTTAATTTTTTATATCTATCCATAATTTTACCTCTTTTCTATCAATCTAATAAATATTTTTAATTATTTAAAAAAAATTATTTTAGTGTACCCAATGACTATATAAAGAGTAACTAGACAATTTCTTTTACTAAGATTATAGTAAGACTTTGAAATTTGAAAAGCATAAATAAAAAAGTATATATATAGCATTGAAAAACTAACAAGTACATGCATTATAGGACAAGAATTTTGTCCTAAAACCCCATATAATATGGGACGGAGGGAGTATTATTTATACTAATTGAAAAAGACAAATACTTATATATATAAAAAAAAAGACAAATACTCAACATCCTTAATATCTAGGCATTTCACATTTTAAAAGTAATAGATTTCTTCAATTAGGTAAACTCTAAAAATAGTTTTCTTACGTAGAATATTTTCAAATAAAATCCATACATGGCACGAGAATTCAACTAATTGAATATAAAACCAAAGAGATTTTCTCAAACAATTCTTAAGATTTTTCCTTCACTTTCATGTGTAAAATCAAGAGTTTAAGTAGTTGTATTTTTTTTTATATGATCTTGTTTAAGGATTATTAATGGTGAGCTATATTCATAGAAGTATGTGCAATTTTCTGTCTATAAACAATCTCTTAATTTTAAAAGGTTTTGCCATCGTCCGCTGCATCTTGTCATGAAACCCTCGCCCCATACTTTCTTAATAGATCTCATAATCGAGCCCATTTAAACCATGTTTGAGCAACAAAAAAAAAAGGAAAATTCCTTTTGGTGCCCTTGAGATTTTGACTTTTCCTTTTGGTGCCCAAAAAAATTTTATATTCCTTTTGGTACCCTTCTAGTTTTAAAATTTTCCTTTCCGTAACCTAAACACAAATTTCCATCCATTTTCTAAACATTCCGTTAAAAAAAACAGATTCACAAACATGAATTTCCAATTGTTCATCCATTTACTAAATATTCCCTATTAACTCCTCTATACTTTTAATTCAGATTCATTTCCTCTTGACAAAAGGGCGACTTACGTCGCACTGGAACTCAGGAAGTCGACCAAACTGTCGATGAGTTTGGGACCGAGAACCAGAATGGTGAGGTCGGAATCCGAGTTCGACGAGGAGGGTGCGAATCAGGGGCGACCCAAGGCGCGAGTCCGGCAACACAACGGAAGGCCGGTGAGGTTGAAGTCGAAGGGCGACGAGGACGGTAGTCTTCTGCCGCAAATCTGAGCCTGCTGTGTGAAATCAGGGCGACAGGGACACGCACTGTAGGACGAAGGCGAGGCAGGCGGTATGATTCTCGCGAATCAGGGCTTTAATCCAGCCCATTACGATTCAGATACTTCGAATTAGGTTTGAAGTAGATTCATGAACAGATTAGGTTTATGATGGAGAAATTCAATTTAGGGGTTTTGATTGAGAAAAGTGTGAAATTAGGGTTCATTTAGACTCTAATTGTTTGTTGGCTTATTGAGAAAAGTTGTGATGTCCTATACACTTATCCACCTATTGCTGTGGAGTTTCGTCCATATCAATTCAAAGGCACTAGAGCTTTCACAAATCCAGCCAGTTCATAAAAAAATGCTTTAGTGATTGGCATCACAAATTGGAAGACCAATAACCCAGGGAAGGAAGCTCCAATTCCAATTTGCATTATTTGGTACGAGTCACAAGAATATTTCATGTGTTAACACAGTGATAATACTGTCTACCAAGGCAGGAACAATTCCAATTTGCATTTGATCAAAAAAAAAAATTCCAATCTGCATTAATAACCCAGGGAAGAAAGTTTTTTTTAAATATTTTTAACGGAATATTTAGTAAATGGATGGAAATTCATGTTTGGGTGAATTTAGGCTATGGAAAAAAAAATTTTAAAACTAGGAGGGTACCAAAAGTAATATGAAATTTTTTTAAGCACCAAAAAAAAAAATTAAAATCACAAGAGTACCAAAAGAAATTTCCCAAAAAAAAATTCCTCACAACCTTAAAACCTCACAAACTTCAATCAAGAAAGAGAATTTTTTTTATCACAGAAAGAGAATTTTTTAATACCAACCAAAATATCTTTAAATCTAGGACGACCAACACAAATTTTCCTAAAATAAAAAATGGCGGCTGGCGCGATTCTTCGCACGTCAAATCACACCTTAGTCAATGCCAGTGATCCCCATCCACCTCTTTGTTGCGCATTAATGTCAAACCAATTATCATCATCACTGGCTTAAAATCCCCAACTCCCACCTTCTTCTCCTTTTAAGCAGCAGGAGGGGAGGAGAAGCATCTATGGCGACTCGGTCAACTTCTCAATTTCTATCTGCTCCCGTCCCTTTCCCTGGTACCAACCGCCTCAACTGCAACCAATTTCACCAATTCAAGAATAACACCTGCGAACTGTGTTTGAATTTCATCCTTCAAAGTTCGTTTTCAGCCATCGATTTCGCTGGCTTTGAATGGTGGTTTTTCTCAGAAGATCAGCTCCTTCTTCGATATTCCTTCTAAATTCATCAATTCATCGGCTAAAGCTACTTTAAAATTTGCTTTCAGCATCGATTTCGCTGGCTTTGAACTGTGATTTTCCTCAGAATAGCTATGTGGCCGAGATCACTATGTCGCTTTTGTGCTTTTGTGGATCGTGCTGAGCTAATGCTTTTCTTGTTCTTGGCGCTTTGCTTCGCTTGGCCAGTCCTCGGAGCTCAGGACGGCGTCACACACCCTGATGAAGGTAATTGGGGACTAAAGCCAACTATTTCCTTCCAAATCACTGTCTGTGGTATAAAATACAGCGATTATAAGTAGTGCACTAGGTCAATTATTTGATGCCCGATTTCAGTTCTGGCCAATTCTTTTGCAATTAACTCGTCAGCATCTCCTAGGATTGGAAGATTTGAGTATTTATATACAAGGTTTCATGTAAGAAAAACTATGGGTTTTAATATGAAGTTCCTGGATTATCCTGCAGTTACTGCATTGTTAGCTGTTAAGTCGCGGTTAAGTGATCCAATGAAGAACTTGAAAAGTTGGCGGAAGCATGGAGATCCCTGCACTTCCAATTGGACTGGTATCATTTGTTACAATAAGACACTCAATGATGGCTACTTACACATCCAGGAACTGTAAGTTCTTATCAATTTTTCTGCTTTGGTTCATTGGAGTATGATCATAACAAGTCATCTTCTATCCAGGAACCTACTAAAGATGAATCTATCAGGGACTTTAGCCCCAGAGCTTGGCCAATTATCTCAGTTGAAAATATTGTATGTAACCCAGACTATGTTTGTACTGCCTAAATCATCTCCATTATATAGTTGCCACCTCTATTTTTTGGGCAGGATTTATGTTGCATATTATAAAAGTTGTATTCGTTTTATATAAAATGTATCCTTTCATCATTTTTCAATATTGTCAAAGGGATTTTATGTGGAACATCATGGAAGGAAGTATACCGAAGGAGATAGGCAACCTCACGAATCTCAAGTTATTGTAAGTTTTTTTTAACCCCATTAGATTGTTTTACATTTTGATTTCGCTACTTTATTTTGTAGCTTAATATTGAATTGTGATCATTATGGTTTTTACTCGAGAATATATGAAGTCTTTTGCTGACAAAGGCAGCTTCCTCTAGGCTTTTGTTTCTTTGCCGTCCTACCAGCATCTTAACTATCTTATTTGATGATCTTCTGATGTCTATCATTCGTTCTTATTTCTTTACATTACAGGCTCTTGAATGGAAACCAACTGACAGGCTCCTTGCCGGATGAGCTTGGCTATCTACCACATCTAGATAGAATTCAGATTGACCAAAATCATATATCAGGACCTCTGCCTAAATCATTTGCAAACCTGAACAAAACAAAGCACTTGTAAGGGCATTCCTTTATGGTCTCATATGCACCTCCGGCATCTACTTTTTTCTCCTTTATTTGTTTTTTTATGAATTTTGATATCATCTATGCAGTCATATGAACAACAATTCTATAAGTGGGCAAATTCCCCATGAACTCTCCAGATTACCAAACCTCGTTCACTTGTAAGTGGAGTTCTAGATTTCCAAGAGCTATGCATCCATTTACTTAAATAATAACTTTATTTGATACATAAGTGGAGATCTAACCAAGATATATAAATCACTGCAGCCTTCTTGACAATAACAACTTATCAGGATCCCTTCCACCAGAATTCTCTGACTTGCCAAACTTGATGATACTGTATGTTATTTAATTATAATCTCCACATCTAGCACCCTACTTCTGTTATTCTGTTGACGTGATTTAATTATACTCTCTCTTTTTATTTATTTTGCAGCCAACTAGACAACAATAACTTTGAGGGTAGTGAGATTCCTCCTACTTATGGGAACATGAGCAAGTTGTTGAAGTTGTAAGCAATTATTGTTTATTTATTTTTGTAAGGGTTTCATGGTGCCACATCGTGCAAGATGCAAATGGCCCCCTTTATGGCATCATGCATTTTCATGTTTAGTTTTGTTCCTCTTGTTCTTCCTTCAATCAAAATGAAAATGAGAAATAAATTAACTAATGGCAGTATGAGCACCAAAATTAGTTCCTCATTAGGAGACCTAGAGCATATGAAGTTTAATTTGGAAGGTCACTATAATAATTGGGTATAACAATTGCCAGTTGAAATCTGAAGAGAAATCCAATGGAACTGTGAGAGAGAAGAGAAATGATTCGGGGAATTTGTGTTAGTATATTAACTAACAGATACAATTGGTTCCGGGTTAGTATTTAAACAAGACTTAACTAACCTAAAAAGGTTTACTCTAGTAAACTAACACTAGTTAGATCTGACTAACAAACTGGCACTACAGCTTACACTAGTGAATTATATTGTTTTCGTATTGTCGGAGGCATATGTCTGACTTGATTTTAACTGTGATTCTGACTTTTTGTGTTATCAGGAGTCTTAGGAATTGCAGCTTGCAAGGATCAATTCCAGATCTCAGCAGGATACCCAACCTTGCTTATATGTAAGTACATATGTGTAGATGCTTCATTGAAGTATATGGGTGTGTTTGGTAATATGATGTCTACATTATCAGTTTATCGCCATCTTAGTTACCTTTTCATGCCTTATCAACTACCTTCAGAACTGATTACATAATCTGCATGTCTAAACAAACAGAGCCATACTGGTTTGCAATATTTAAAAACCTGGATATGGAAAGCCACTGGTTACTAATGCTCAGTTACAAGTACTCACTTGATAATGCTTATTTTTCAGAGATCTTAGTTTTAATCAGCTCAGCGGACCTATACCTTCAGAAAAGCTCTCTGATGATATCACAACAATGTAAGACTGCTTGTATCTTAAATTTTTTTTCATCATTTCAATATTTCTTGAAGTTCTTTTGTTTCTCGTCAAGTTAGATGTTTCAATGCTTCTGAAAATTGGCTAATAGATTTCTTTTCTTAAATGAATATTGCAACGTGCAGCATATTATCAAACAACAGTCTGAATGGAAGTATCCCTCAAAACTTTTCAAGGCTTCCTCAGCTCCAAAGACTGTAAGCTATAGTTAATCCTGGAAACTTACCTTATGTTTAGGAATTCATTCTGAGTTTAATGTGAAATTATTTATCTCCTCTTCTCTCCAGGTTACTTGATAATAACTCATTCAGTGGCTCTGTTCCTTCCACTATTTGGCAAAGGAGAAGCTTGACTGCTGCTTCGGGACTAATCTTGTAAGATAGCTTTGTAGCTTGCTCTTGACTTGTTATTATACTACTACTTTCCATGCATGGAAATGCACTCCTGGGACCACATTCCCTTTAAGACTTAAATGTCTTTATACAATGATGATAGTATATTTAAATTTATTCAATTCCTTTTCTCCAAACATTGCAGGGATTTCCGAAACAATGAGCTCACAAACATCTCTGGCAGCTCCAGTATACCAGCAAATGTTACCCTGCTGTAGAGCTCTGAACTTTATTATACTCAACACTCAATTTATTTAGTTCATTAAGACTTTATGAAATAGTTTGGTCATTCTTAATCTACCTGTTGCTATGTCTAGGCTTGGAGGAAATCCTTTGTGTATAACTGCAAGCATCAGAGGGTCCTACTGTGGATCTCTGACTCAATACGGTGACACCCAAGCTCTGGAAAATTTTACAAATAAATGTCCTGTTGGACTATGCCCTCCTCCATATGAATACCCCCCTATGGCTCCAGGGTCATCTTGCTATTGTGCTGCACCCTTAATCATTGACTATCGGCTGAAAAGTCCTGGATTTAGGGATTTCCTCCCTTACATTACTGGCTTTGAGCTGTACCTTACCCATGGCCTTACTATAAGTTTTTACCAATTGAATATTACCTCTATTGAATGGCAAGATGGTCCGCGGTTGAAAATGAATTTGAAGGTATTTCCTGCATATAATGCTCATAATACTACTGAGGACCATCAATTCAATACCAGTGAGCTTAGGCGAATTGTCGACATGTTTACCGGGTGGAATATTCCTGATAATGATACATTTGGACCGTATGAGCTTCTTGGGTTTAATCTTTTGGACCTTTATGAACGAGGTATGTATCTAAACTTTTCCTTTCAGTAATTTCACTTATAAGACATCTTGTAATTCATGTCATATCCTGTACAATAAAGGTACTTTTATCCACTTAGTCTTGCTTGTGTTCTCTTTAAACACTTCATAAAAATCATAGCTATGCATCTTTGGCTTCTGTTTCAGAGATTTTATTAAGCTGTAGCATGTTATCTGCCACACCCTTAAAGCATTTTGTTTTGGTTTTGTTATGTCTTTTTGGAAGACATTTCATTTCTTTAATAGTGAATTTAGAGTACTCTTCACATCTTCACGAACAATGTCAAATTGCGTAGTTTGTTTCCTATATACTATTAGTTTTGTCGCTTCCTCTGCATTGTAGTCCACCATGATTCCAATATTACTGATGGTGGAGGCTAGCCTATTAAACGAATCTTATTGCCTTTATATTCTGCTAAAACTCTGCTCCAGAAAATGCAGAGATAACTATAAATTTAAGATTTTTTGGGCTCTAAAGATCTTAAACGGGATCCTGGTTGATCATCTCTATAATTTTGATGTCAAAATGTTGGTGTTATATCTTTGACAAGAATTGTAAGATGTAGAAAGTTCCAAAATAAGATTAGTAGATCATAGATAATTTTTGTTTGGATGGTGGATATTGGATAATGTATAGCTAGCCTACATTAATTATTCTCTTTGTAATTTTGGTCTTTAGACCAGTCTAATCTGCTGGTGCCGCTCACCGGGTACTGTCTGGCCCATCTAAGGGGTAAACCCTCCCACTCACATTAACTATTTACTTTCTTTTGTTCTGTAGAGCTTTACCCCTACGCAGCATCATCCGGTTTAAGCAAGGGTGCATTAGCTGGAATTATTCTCGGAAGCATAGCTGGTATAATTATAATTTCGGCGATTATTTCGATTCTCATTATCAAGAGACATATGAGAAAATACCCTGGCACGTCAAAAAGGCGAAGAAGTGAGTTCCTTACACTTTTCGGTTAACAACATTTAGGAGCTCAAGTAATTTTCTAAAGGCTGATGTGCATATCCAAGATGTACCAGATTTATCATATAGCGTATGTCTGTTGCATGCATATCCATCTTACTACATTTTTTTTCTTCTCTTTGTGCAATTTCTCTTGGGCAGTATGGATTCAAAGAAAGCTTGATTTTCTGTGCTTTGGTTGACAAGATGCTTCTTTGGCACAAAATTTCCAATTCTAATCCCCCATACGTCCCATAGACACATTTCTTGGTCCTATACACCTGAATAATAAAAATATGGTTTCATTTCGGATTGAAAAATACTTAGAGGTGCTAATTAATTTGATAATCCTCTTTAATATATGTATTATTGTATCTGACCCACTAATCTACTGTACATATAATAGATAGACAACCTTGTGTTATGGATCTGAGACTGATAAGAAGTATGTATATTTGTGGATTTAATGAGAATTTTATATAGGGCTTCTGCATAAACTAAGAACTTCTTTTGCTAGTATTTATGATAAAGCATATAATTTCATCATGTTTTTATTGCTTTGAAACTCTTAGAAAGTGTAGCAGACAGTCTTTTGCATTCTTGAAATCTTTAGAGGCATCCTGTGATAGTGATAATAAATCGATCACCAATTCTATTTTTGCATCTATTGCGTGTAGCTTCCAGGATACCTATAAAAGTCGATGGTGTAAGAGATTTTACGTATGAAGAGATGGCTCTTGCTACAAGCCATTTTTCAACTTCAGCTCAAGTAGGACAAGGTGGATATGGAAAGGTCTATAGAGGTGTTTTAGCCGATGGCCTAATTGTGGCCGTAAAACGTGCGCAAGAGGGATCATTACAGGGTGATCGAGAGTTTCTTACAGAAATAGAGCTGTTGTCGAGGTTGCATCATAGGCACCTTGTCTCCCTGATTGGATATTGTGATGAAGAAGGTGAACAGGTAACTTGTTTCTCCATAAGCATTCCAAGCTTCTTGGAAAAAGTACATATGCTTACTTGATCATGCAGATGCAGACATATAGTCATGCTCACATATGTGATCTCATTTTTAATGTATTTCACGAGGAAGGATAATTTGGGTCATTTTCTTATTGAAGCTTGACAGTACTTTCACTCATATATGCAGATGTTGGTTTATGAATTCATGCCGAATTTAACATTGAGAGATCACCTTTCTGGTATGCAACTGATTTGTATTCGAGTTTCTCTTATAATTTTTTATTTTGAGCTAAGCCTTTTAAGGCTCCTCCTGGGTTTCCAATTATTGCGTCTACTGGTTTGTAATGCAGCTAAGGCCAAACAACCGCTAAACTTTGCTTCAAGGTTGAGAGTAGCCCTTGAATCGGCTCGTGGGATTCTCTACCTGCACACGGAAGCTGATCCCCCTATCTTCCACCGAGATATCAAGTCTACAAACATCTTGCTTGACTCCAAATTTACAGCTAAGGTTGCAGATTTTGGATTGTCGCGTCTAGCGCCAATTGCTGACACTTACGGGGTTGTGCCTGCTCATGTGTCTACAGTAGTCAAAGGAACTCCGGTATGCAAGTGATGAAATTAATTTCCCAGATACCTGTTCAAGGAACGTACTGAAAGTGATGACATTAATTGATAATTTTCGTGCAGGGTTACCTTGATCCTGAGTACTTTCTGACACATAAATTAACTGACAAGAGCGATGTTTATAGCCTTGGTGTGGTATTCCTTGAGCTTGTGACGGGCCTGCACCCGATTTCACATGGAAAGAACCTTGTCAGAGAGGTACCCTCTAGTCCCTTCAAAACCAGCTAATTCAAAATATATGGTCCTATTGAAACTTAATGAAATTTGGTCATCAGGTTAATTCAGCATGTCAAGCTGGGGAGCTTTTTTCAGTTGTTGATCAACGAATGGGAACTTATCACGTTGAATGTGCGGAGAGGCTCGCATTGTTAGCTCTGAGATGCTGTCAAGACGACCCGGATAGAAGGCCTTCAATGGCAGAGATTGTAAGAACACTTGAGGACATAATGCAAATGATGCCGGAAGGTGATGCTAAATCAACCACGGACAGTTCATCGAGCATCGGAGCAAAGGGAGACACCACGCCGTCTTCATCCGACGTTACAACCAAGAATCCTTTCTTGTCTATGGATCTCTCAGGGAGTTTCCTGGACAGTGGAACCTTTCCCTCTATCCCGCCTAGATGATTTGCATTGGAAAGAGTTATTGGATGGATGTTGTGTGTGTGTTTTGACGATATCGTGTAATATAGTGCTGTAAAGAGTAAGCTACAGTATATGTGATGACCAAAAACAAAGAGTAAGATACATGTAATTTAATGTTGAATTACGCTCTAGAGAAACAAGGAAATAAAGAGGAAAGAAGGAACACATCATAGACATTGGTTTAATAAAAAGGAACGGACCAGATTTAACAAAATTAAGAGCATATTAAAAAATTAGAACAAGATACATTGAATTCTCTCTATTGCCTCCTCACAATAATAACTTCCCATATAATTTCAAAAATCTTTCCTTTTTTCCATAAAATGGATTTGACAATTGATTTTTCTCTCTCTCCCTCTGATTTTTTTTCTCTCCATCTGATTCTCTCTTTCTCTATACTCGAACCGTCATTCCATTATTTCCCATTCTCTAGAGGATTCAAGCGGATTTGACAGAGGATTCAAGCGGTAAGTGAAATTCTCTTCTATTTCTTCAATTTTATAGGTTCAGAAGTGGTGTTGTGTCGTTGTTCGTAATCAGTTGAAGTGCATAGAGTGTTTTTATAGTTGCTAAGATTAGGGTTTTGGGTTGCCCCAATTATGTTGTTTTTCAAGAATAAGTGGTTAGATTTAAAGTTGATATTGAGTCCACAAAGTTAGCATGACGATTTTGTGTGTTTGTTGATGTCGATGTCGATTTCAATTTCGATAATTGAGTGTTCTGTGTGAAGAATTTTTTTCCTGATGTTATGTTTATTGAGATTCAGTGTTGCATGCATGTGTATGATCCCGTTTACAATTGAAAGGTCATTATAGTTTGTGAAGAATGACAACAATAGATATAGAAATTTGATTTTACAATCTTGTTTGATGATGTAAAGCAAGTCCATGTAGTAATTAATTTGCGTTTGGTTGGTTTAAAATAGGAAAAGATGACAAGATCTCCTAAGACTAAAGGCAATAAGCGTTCACTGGACAAAGGTTAGTTATTTGATATTCAAGTTCATTAATATGGTTGTTCATGCTTACAAGTACATATGTTATATGAATTTATTATGTGTATGAATATTCAATTGACAGAGTAATCTTTTTCATATATGCATGTGAAGTTATTCAATTAGATACAACAGATTATTATGGAGATTTTTCAATTTGTTTATTGTTGGACTCAGATTTTAGGCAAAGAAGCGTCAGCCCATAGCCAGGAAATCTCCAACGCATCTAGAGCTACGAAAGATCTTCGGGATTGGTTAAGTCGGTTGGAGGAAAGATAATCCAAGATATGTTTGTTACAAGATAGATTCCTCTAAAGATTGTATCCCTTATAAGATAGAGATAAGCCAAGATTTGTTAGTTAGAGATAAGATCATATCTCTAATTAAGATAGAATATGCCCTAGGAAGCTATATAAATCGATGTAATCCTTCAAGGGGAGAGGACGATTCATTCACATAACTCTTTGTGATTTCTACATCAATAAAAACACATTTTCGTTCATATTCTTCTCAGTTTATTCGATCAAGGCCCGATCTTGGTCAAAGTTTCGCCTTTGGTAAATTTTGGCTCAAACATTTATAGGTGTTTTTCATTGTAATGATGTAGATTATTCACTTGATTAATCTATATGCCAATTTGACAATTTCTATGTGTGTGTGTATGAGGTTCATGATTATTATTGATCCAAAGCTCATTTATTAGCCCCAAACAGAGTGTATTTTTCAAGACATTAAGTTGTGTTAATGTAGTTCGATTTTGAAGCTCAATGTAGCACGTTTCATTTTTGTATGTTATAGTTTTCACTTTCATGATATATGATATTCACATGTATAGAGCAGATTATTCATGTTTGCATATGACATTTTATCAAATAATTATGATGTGATGTTTATCTTCAATTGGATATGGTATGACATGGTTGTATTATTCATGGATGCACAATCAATTCATTTGGTTGTTGTAGTTAGTAAGTATGTGTTACATTTTACAGGCGGTGGGATTGCTGTTTTAAAGTTGGATCGACGAAGTGCGTCAATTTACTTCGGGTTAAATACCTCCATCACTTATTATACTCTGGATTCAATGCGATGGCCGAGGACTTCAAGAAGACAACTACCAAATCAATGGCAATGATAAATGCTAATAAACGGGCTGAATCACAAGGTCGTAATGCAGATTAAGATTGTAGTTGTGTTTCTCCAACAATGTTGTTTTGTTTTTCAGTTTGATCTATGACTATATTAGATCTAGTCCTTTTCGACATTGTGTTTGCAGATTAAGATTGTAGTTTTGTCATTTACGATTTTAGAATGGTATGGTTGTTTCATAGAATAATGTTATTTTTGTTTTGCATATTCATATATGAAATCATATTAGTCCCTTATATGAAAAATACAATATACCACAATCCATACATGAAAAAAACGTCAATCATATATGAAAAACAGTGCATGTATATATGAAAAATAACATTTTCTTTATTGAAAAAAAAACAACTAATGTATCTATAGTTTACAAATGTGTATAGAACAATACACCTAACATAAATGAAGAATATCGTTGAAAATGTTTACATTAAAGTCTGAAACTTCCATGACATCCTCAAACACATATTCATCCCATTTTCGTTCATATTCTTCTCAGTTTATTCGATCAAGGCTCGATCTAGGTCAAAGTTTCGCCTTTGGAAATTTTGGCTCAAATAATTTGGCGCCCACCGTGGGGCCGTGATCGATACAACCATCAGAAGAATGACCATTCTACTTCCTTCCGGATCAAGGAACGCGATGTTTGGAAACGGGGAAGGAAGCCCTAAAACTCCGATCACCGAGAACGACCAAAACCTTGAGAACCAAGGCATTCAGTCTCAGGATGAGGAGATGACAGACCTCAGACAACGCATGGAATTCCTCCAAAAGGCGTTGAGCGACCAAAAAAGCTTTTATGACGCTCATGTAGAACGCCTCACTGTTGAAAACAGCCAACTCAAACAATAATACGAGGTCTTGGCTACGGAACGTCGCTCCCTCCGCGTCACCCGACGCACTGACGGAATAGTAAGGAGGCTAGACTTCAACGCTGGAGAAGGAACTTCCGGAAAAGGTGCAGACCTGGACCCCCAAGACAAGGCACCTGCACGGCGAGACGCGACTCTAGAGCCCATTGGCCTAGCCCGCCGTGAAGAAGTCTTCCACGACGATAATCCTCCAATTAATCTCCGGTCAGCGGCTAACCAACGTCGAGCGCCATCTCAAGAAGTCTGGATCGAAGATGACGACACCGATGGAGAGGATCGAGAACGGCGCAGGCCAGTCAGTTTAGACGCGGCCATCCGGAGAAAAGTGACTGAACAAATAAGCATCATCGCCGACCAACTCCGGAGGGGCAGCCAAGGTTTCTAGCCCTTGGAGCCTGAAGCACCCGACGGGTTTGACGAATCTCCGTTTTCTCGTCGAGTCGCCCGAGTGGAGATTCCAAAAAAAGTTCTAAGTGCCGAGCATGCCCACGTACAGCGGGACTACGGACCGTAATGAGCACGTGGCCATATACAAACAGAAGATGATGACGAGTGCGGTTCCATCCCACTCAAAAGAGGCAGTGATGTGCCAGGGGTTCGGCACAACCTTAACGGGGCCGACCCTAACCTGGTTCATCAACCTCCCACGCGGGAGGATTAGGTCCTTCGCGGATCTCTCGGACACTTTCCGTTCTCAATTCGCGAGCAGCCGCAAATTTGAGAAGCAATCCAGCGACCTCTATCGGATCCACCAACGGTACCAAGAAACTACCAGAGAATTCTTGGATCGCTTCAATCGCGAGAAGATCTCCATCCCGTCTTGCGACGTGACGACCGCGGTGGAAGCATTCAGACAAGGGGTCACCCCCGATAGTGGCCTGTACAAGGAACTAACTAAACACCCTTGTGCTACCTTTGAGGAGGTGCAAGCTAGGGCTCTAGCGCACGTCCGACTAGAGTAAGATAAATTCCTAAGGAAGAGGTCTTCAGAGACGGAAAGAACTGAGAGAAGGGGTCCCGTTGACAGCCGTCGAGGTTCAGCAAACGGAAGGTATTACTTCTAAACCGATTCATTATCATGTTTCATCTCTAGACATTTCTTAGCTTTAGCTTAGAGAATCTTTAGGCCATTTTTTACTTTTTCGAATAAACGACTCAGGGCACTTGCCCACACTGTCGAACAAAGTTTTCAAATTCCTAGTTCATAAAGTTTATTTCACACATTTTTACATAATGATTTGCGAGAAAATATTCTCCCATTCTTGCACACTCTTTTATTGCTCAAAAACGCAAACACGCGCTAATCAAAGTTGCATACAACATGAAACGCGTCGAACACAAAATACCACTGTTGAGACACATGGTTATACCGTCTAAAAATGACGAGGTCGTCACGAATACAACGTCGACGAAGTAACCCATAAGATGGTTACCCCACAAAATACCATTGTTGAGACACATGGTTATACCGTCTAAAAACGACGAGGTCGTCACGAATACAACGTCGACGAAGTAACCCATAAGATGGTTACCCCCTATCTAAGTCCGATCAACAAAACATCCGATTAGTACGGGAAGGGGAAAGCTATAGCATATAACCCAAAATGGCCATATGCGCGGGACACCGCAATGACACCCACATCCTGAGTTCTAAACTTAAGGATCCATTGCCCAAAGACGCGTCAATACCTAATGACCCTTGGCAATGGCCAAAGGAAGCCTAATCATAACTAACTATGTACGGCCCTTTGCAGAAAATTAAAACACCTAAAACGCGAAATGTGAATCCACACGAGATTCACAATAACTCGCTAAAAAGAGGAGCACCAAAACTCCCTCTTAAAACGCTTAACTCTAACGTGTACCCCATCCACGGGCAACAAATTCTGGGAGATTCTCCAGGAATCTACCCATGCTAACATATTATGCAAAACTATTTTCCAATGCAGACATATAAGTAGCAAATATTATATTGCGCCATTCACGGGGCGTCAAAACCATCCAAAAAGGAAGCCACAAAAGTTTACGCCACCGGTCCAAAAAACTACCAAGTCTTCAAACAGACCCCAGGGAGTATGATAATATACCATTAGTTCACTTATTACAGTCGGCTATAACGGAAACGTCGGTGACGCAGGCTGCTGAACCACCACCAGAGCAACTCGCCCCGGATATTCTCGAAGCATCCACCAGTCTAGGGGTCAGTTCGGGCGTCCACTGGACCAAGCCATACCTTGATTGGTTCCTACACGGCGAGGTACCCAAGGACAAGATCGAAGCCAAAGCCTTAAGGTCGAAAGCAACGCGATTCGCCATCTTAGACGGGATCCTCTTCCACAAATCTGTCGCAGGCTTTCTACAGCGGTGCGTAGAAAAGGCAGAGGCTGAGAAAATCATGCGTGACGTACACAACGGAGATTGCGGTAATCATACTGGGAGTCGAAGTCTTGCTAACAAGATCCTTAGGCAGGGGTGGTATTGGCCTACCATTCGCCAAGATGCCACCGAGTATGCTCAGTCGTGCGAAGCATGCCAACGGCATGCACCAGTCCCACGTCAGCCACCAGAGATTCTCCACCCCTCAGTCACTCCCTGGCCATTCATGCGATGGGGGATGGACATCGTCGGCAAGCTACCCCCTTCCACGGGGTAAAAGGTGTTTTTCCTCGCCGTGAGAGACTACTTCTCTAAGTGGATCGAAGCTGAAGCCTTTCGGGAAATCAGAGACAAGCAAGTAATCTCATTCATCAAGCGCAACATCCTGAGCAGATTTGGGGTTCCCACGAAGATTACTTGCGATAATGGGTCACAATTCATAAGCAAGAAGATGCGCGACTTCTGCAAGGAATGGAACATTGACTTAGTCATGTCCACTCCCAGGTACCCGCAAGCCAACGGACAGGCCGAAGCTAGCAACAAGGTCATCATCAACAACCTAAAGAAGCGGCTGATAAAATCCAAAGGGAAGTGGGCTGAGGAATTACCCTATGTACTCTGGGCCAATCGCACCACCCCAAAGGGAGCCACCGGACAGACCCCGTTCTCACTGGTACACAGTTGCGAGGCCGTTATTCCAGCCGAGGTCTTAGTCCCAACCGCAAGATATGGACTCGCTACCCCAGACAACAACAGGCATGAACTAGAAGCTAATCTGGATACTATCCAAGAACTCAGAGAGGCTGCCCATGCTCGGATCGCGAAATACCAACACCAAGTGGCTAGGAGCTACAATAAAAATGTTCGAGTAAAGAGTTTTCAGCTTGGAGATTGGGTGTTGCGAAAGGTTTTCCAGAACACCGCAGAAGCAAATCCCGTTTTCCAAGGCGTCTCGAAACGTCTTTTCAACTTAAATGCAATTTTCGAAATTTGAAGTTTAAAATTTTGAAATTGCATTTAGGGGTATTGTTGGACCCAGATTTTAGGCAAAGAAGCGTCAGCCCATAGCCAGGAAATCTCCAACGCATCTAGAGCTACGGAAGATCTTCGGAATTGGTTAAGTCGGTTGGAGGAAAGATAATCCGAGATATGTTTGTTACAAGATAGATTCCTCTAAAGATTGTATCCGTTATAAGATAGAGATAAGCCAAGATTTGTTAGTTAGAGATAAGATCATATCTCTAATTAAGATAGAATATGCCCTAGGAGGCTATATAAATCGATGTAATCCTTCAAGGGGAGAGGACGATTCATTCACATAACTCTTTGTGATTTCTACATCAATAAAAACACATTTTCGTTCATATTCTTCTCAGTTTATTCGATCAAGGCCCGATCTAGGTCAAAGTTTCGCCTTTGGTAAATTTTGGCTCAAACATTTATAGGTGTTTTTCATTGTAATGATGTAGATTATTCACTTGATTAATCTATATGCCAATTTGACAATTTCTATGTGTGTGTGTGTATGAGGTTCATGATTATTATTGATCCAAAGCTCATTTATTAGCCCCAAACAGAGTGTATTTTTCAAGACATTAAGTTGTGTTAATGTAGTTCGATTTTGAAGCCAATGTAGCACGTTTCATTTTTGTATGTTATAGTTTTCACTTTCATGATATATGATATTCACATGTATAGAGCAGATTATTCATGTTTGCATATGACATTTTATCAAATAATTATGATGTGATGTTTATCTTCAATTGGATATGGTATGACATGGTTGTATTATTCATGGATGCACAATCAATTCATTTGGTTGTTGTAGTTAGTAAGTATGTGTTACATTTTACAGGCGATGGGATTGCGGTTTTAAAGTTGGATCGACGAAGTGCGTCAATTTACTTCGGGTTAAATACCTCCATCACTTATTATACTCTGGATTCAATGCGATGACCGAGGACTTCAAGAAGACAACTACCAAATCAATGGCAATGATAAATGCTAATAAACGGGCTGAATCAAAAGGTCGTAATGCAGATTAAGATTGTAGTTGTGTTTCTCCAACAATGTTGTTTTGTTTTTCAGTTTGATCTATGACTATATTCGATCTAGTCCTTTTCGACATTGTGTTTGCAGATTAAGATTGTAGTTTTGTCATTTACGATTTTAGAATGGTATGGTTGTTTCATAGAATAATGTTATTTTTGTTTTGCATATTCATATATGAAATCATATTAGTCCCTTATATGAAAAATACAATATACCACAATCCATACATGAAAAAAACGTCAATCATATATGAAAAACAATGCATGTATATATGAAAAATAACATTTTCTTTATTGAAAAAAAAACAACTAATGTATCTATAGTTTACAAATGTGTATAGAACAATACACCTAACATAAATGAAGAATATCGTTGAAAATGTTTACATTAAAGTCTGAAACTTCCATGACATCCTCAAACACATATTCATCCCACTTGCTTCCTCCAACTGTTTGATTTAACAATTAAAGACATTATTAATAACAATATATAATTGTTAGAATAACAATTCACACTTGAATGAATAATATTACATGAATATTTGAAACATTAGTAACACACAACTGAATATCATAACAATAATAGTTGAAAAATTATACAGATTACTATGAATATTGAATAATACATTATGGAATAATAATATTACACGACTAAGTATATAATTACATATGAATTATTATACACAAAGAACTGAAGATATTATTATGCTTGAATGAATATTAATGAAATTATTTATGAATTTTGCTCACCATGATAATACACAACTGTTTGAAGATCTAAACAAATATAGATGAACAATTGTGAACTTGACATTGAACAATTACATATACAGTTGCGAACAATTACGCATCAATAAGTTTACACAACTAGTTGAATAACACAATAACACATTAGCAATATACTATGAATAACAAAGAATACTTGTTGAATATCACCAAATGAGTTCATGAATAACACTCCATGTGTTCATGAAATTCTTTATATAGGAAGTTTAACACATTCACAAATGAAAAGCTCTATATGAATCATTGAATAACAATTAAACTAGCATTGAAAAATGCAAAGAATGATAATACACAACTGTTTGAAGATCTAAACAAATAGAGATGAACAATTGTGAACTTGACATTGAACAATTACATATACAGTTGCGAAGAATTACACATCAATAAGTCTACACAACTAGTTGAATAACACAATAACAATATACTATGAATAACAAAGCCTACTTGTTGAATATCACCAAATGAGTTCATGAATAACACTCCATGTGTTCATGAAATTCTTTATATAGGAAGTTTAACACATTCTCAAATGAAAAGCTCTACATGAATCATTGAATAACAATTAAACTAGCATTGAAAAATGTGAAGAATGATAATTCACAAACCGTCTGAAAAGCAAAACACATATGGATGAATAACAATTAAGGAAGAGGTGAACAATGATACATATACGTACGATTTTGTGAACAATGATACCACCAATATTCTTGTGATTATGGAGAGTTTTTTTATTACTGATTTTGTGATTTTTTCACTTCCGTAGATATGGTAACTACTAGATAAGATATGGCAGTTTTCAGCCATGATCTCCATAATTTTCGTCTATTTAAATTTAATTATTTTAGCCATGTATTTATTCCCCCGTGTTTTTTGATGATTTCCACCATATACATCCGATTTTCCTGTCCATTGATTTAACCCTATCTAACGACTAGAAAGTGTTCCCTCGTTCCTCTTCAATTTGTATTTCTCCTGAGCATCCCTCTTTAATGTTTGCTATGGGATATGAGGAAAGAATAAGCTACACGGTTATATAATGGTGATTTTGCAGATATACACCAGATTTTAAAATTTTTGTAAATTTATCCATTATTCATGGCCTACTAATTTGGGCATTTTGCTATAAAATCAAGATCAATAACCCTTTTTTAAATTGGAAAAAAATGAAAAATAATTTATGGGTTTCTTAAAAAAAAGGCAAAAGAAAAATAGGAAGGCTAAAAATTTTGGTTTTACTGCGATCATGTCACCAACTCACCATAACTTTCTTGTTTAAATTGGATTAGGGCGTAATTAAGGGGTATGAAATTGGCGACATAGTGAATGATTTGGCGGGAGATTAGGGCTTAACTTCCCTCCCAAAATTAATTATGGAAAGAATCCTTATAAATATAATAATAGTTATGATTTGGAGGGCACGGTTCCGGTGAGTATCAGTCTTGTGGTAAGGACCAGACTTAAAATGAGAACTAATCTCAACCATTGAATTTACTCCTTTACTATGTATTGAATGGTCAAGAATTTTTCAAAAAATTATTATTATTTTTTTTAATTTTTTTTAGTTTTGTGAAAATCAAATTTTATAAATAATGAACTCAAAACACATAAAAATTGAACTTATCATAGACAAAAAAAAAATGAACTCGTAGAATATGAAAATTGAACTCATACAATATAGAAAGTTGAACTCCTAACATAAAAAATTGAACTTCTAGTGTATAAAAATGAACTCGTAGTATATAAAAATTGAACTGTCATATTTAACGTTTTTAAAGCTTTTTTTAAAAAAAGAACATAATTTTAAAAAAGTAAAAAAAATCGAAAAAAATAAATAAAAAATAAAAAAAGAGAAAAAATAAATTACTTTTTTAGTTATGTGAAAATCGAATTATATGAAAAATGAACTCAAATCACATAAAAAATGAACTTATCATAGATAAAAAAAAAAGTGAACTTGTAGAATATAAAAATTGAACTCATACAATATAGAAAATTGAACTCTTAACATAAAAAATTGAACTTCTAGTGTATAAAAATAAACTCATACTCCCTCCGTCCCCGAAAGTTTGTCTTGTATTCCTTTTTGGGTGTCCCGGAAAATTTGTCCATCTTTCCATCTTTCCTTTTAGATCAATCTTTTCTTACAATATTACCCTCATCTAATCTTATATTTTGCTCACCATTATCTAACAAAAAATCTATCCCTTTAAACCCTTTTAAGTCTTTTCCTTTCTTTTTCTCTTTCTTCATACTTTTACCCATCACTATCACAATCTCTTCTCTCTCTCTCCCTATTGGTTGCTTTATCTTTTTCCTCTCCACATTAATTTATGTGCATTGGCTTATTTTGGACAAATTTTTGGGGACGGGGGGAGTAGTATATAAAAATTGAGCTGTCATATTTAACATTTTTAAAGCTTTTTTAAATAAAAAAATAATTTTAAAAAGGTAAAAAAAATAAAATAAAAAGTTTGAAAAAATAATTTATTTTTTAAATATTTTTTTATTTATGTGAAAATCAAATAATTTGAAAAATGAACTCAAAGCATATAAAAATTGAACTTAGCATCGATAAAAAAAATGATCTCATAGAATATAAAAATTGAACTCATATAATATAGAAAATTGAACTCCTAACATAAAAAATTGAACTTCTAGTGTATAAAAATGAACTCGTAGTATATAAAAATTAAAATGCCATATTTAACATTTTTAAAACTTTTTAAAACAAAGAACAAAAATATTAAAAATTAAAAAATTAAAAAAAAACATCTTGATCATCCAATATATATTGATGAGGTAAATCTAATGGTTGAGATTAGTCCTCATTTTATGTAAAAGTCTTTATATACCACAAGAATGGTGCTCACTTAAACCAAACCCATGATTTGGTCCATTTGGATGTGTATCTTTCATAATCGAACTTCACCAGAGTGTTTTCTTCTTCTTTCTCATCCCGTCGGGACGTCGGGTCTTCCATTAAATTAGCTCCAACTACTAATCGGGTACTAGGACAATTATTCCATTAAACTCATTATATTGAACTGTTGGTGTACAAAATCTCGCCTTTAATTCGTATTAAATACACCAATTAAGAACTCCTCCTCCTCCGCTCCTCTTCGATCTCTTGACCTAGAAATCCTGCAAAACAATGGACACAGGGGGCGAGGACCCCCTAATCCACCTCCGATGCCTAAGTCAGAAGAGCAATTGTCGTTTTGAGCGACGAGGTACAACAAGAGAGAGGTGAAACCCTAAATAGTCGAGCTAAGCAAATATTAGCATGTCTAGATTTTCTGAATATGCCGATGTGCACATGTGTCTCTCCCTACATGCCTAGGGCATGTATTTATAATGGAAGAGGGAGATCAGGGGGCCTTATTTAATTATTTCCTAGGGTTGCTTAAAGCCCAAGCTAGGAATATTCCCACCTTCTCCGGATTTAATCTTATCATATTTGCAGGATAAGATCTCCCATTAAGTTGCATAACCGCCGTATAATTTTATATAGAAAATAACGAAAATAACTGCGCAGTAATTTAAGAAATATCTTTTTAATAGTCAAAATAACTATGGTAATTATGTTTGTTTTACCCGCTCACAAATGCCCCACCTACACCGCCTTACATGTCTACCATGTTTGGCGACGTAAGGTACAGAGGGTTTCTAATCGGAGTGGCCAAGTGGATTGGTCGATGTCAAGTCCCCTAGCGCTTTCGTATATTCGTATATCCGTAAATACGAGTCCACATGAGCGAATATCATATGTGTTATGAGCGAATATCATAAACTTCTTCATACACGCATATGAAAAATCCATTAGTGCGATTAACTAATGTTGCGCGATATTTTTTATGCAAGACTCAAACTAATGCAAAGAAGCTGACTTTTATTAATAAATAAACGTGAATGTCATGAGCTACACAGCTAAACGGAATGAATGCAAAAAGCGAAAAAACCTAAGGGCCTCATCAAAACCACGTGGGAAAAAGAGTGCCCTGTCTACATGAAATCCTAGCTCGAGATCCCTACGCAAGGGGAATCGGGTGATCGTGCTCACGATCATCGTCTCGCGAAGCGAGGCAGCCAGCTCCGGTGTCGCGGTCGCGGCGAGGGGACCCGCGATCGCGGCTTGATGTTCGTATTTTTAGTATAGTTTTTAGTATATTTTCTTAGTTTATTAGGACTAGTTTTGATAGTTTAGGATTAGTTTTATGTGTTTTTGGATAGTTTTGCATATTTTTATGAAAAGTATGGAAGCTACTCTATTTTGTGTATTTTTGTAGGTTTTAGCAAGGAAAAGGTGCTATATGGAGCTGAATTTGGAGCGCTACAGTGAAAGACAGAGGAATATAAGATTGAAGAAGTTGGAGTTCGAGTTTCATGAGATAAAGTGTGGAAGAAACCAAGCCCAGGCTCGTTAACGAGGCTGCAAGTGATCGTTAACGAGGCCACGAGATAGAGATTTCGAGAGTTGACTTTGTGACTCACCGATCTTGTGCGGGAATTTATTTCCGTGTCGGTAGAGTATCTTTTTATGATTTTAGGGTTATTATATTATGTATTTTAGGTCTTGTTATCTTTTTAGATTTTATTTCTATCTTTTAGGATTTTATTTCTATCTTTTTAGGAAAGTTTTTATCTTCTAGCCTTATTTCTTTCTAGTTTTATTAGTATAAATAGCCCTCTTGTTTAGCCTAGAAAAGGGGGGGATTTTAGAGAGATCGACTTGGAGAGGAGGAAGAGCCGAGAAGAGAGAGAGAGGCTCGGTGGACGAGAGTTATCAGGTTCGTTAATCGTTATTTTGGTTCGGTACTGTGTATTTTTCGGTTTCTTCTAAATTTCTGTAAAGACGATATTTTTCTTATTAATTTGAGTAGTGATTTGTTTTCTATGATTTCTTTTGTTGAATTTATTTGTTTCATAGTTATGATTAGTGAGTAGTGTTCTTTTCTAGGATCGGGGTTATGCCCGGCATAGTTATGTATGTTTAGGTGAGTAGGATTATGTGTTGAATGCCTTTTATCTATTATTGAGATTGTTTGTTGTGATTATACCGAGGTGAAAGTCGAGGTAATTTGAGTTGTTGACTTGATTGAAAGAGAAAGTTGTTAACTTGAAGGTTGATATTGTTTGAATACGAAAGTTACAAGCTTTAGATCCAAAACAAGCAATTGAGTGAATTGGGTTACGAAAGTAGGTTAATTTACTTGATATTCAACGAAAGTTGATGAATTTATCTGTTTAAAGGCATGATCTCATCTTCTTACGAGTTTATATGCATGACTATGTTGTGGTGTCCCTAGTCCTAGATCTTCGTTTTTATTTGAATTTTCTTGAGAGATATTCGTTGCTGAGTCCGCTAGCTCGGTACCGAATCTGTTTAGGTCGTTAGTTTGAGTCTTTTGTTTACAGTGGTTCGTTAACGACCCTGACAACATCGTTAACGAGGCTACTTGTGAGTGTTTAGCTTACTTTTGTTTGATTTTTAGTAGTTGATAGACAAACAACCTTGCTTCTCGTGGAACGATCCTGACTCCCCTATACTCAGCGGGGACTTGACTATAAATTTATTTGTTGTCCTGAGTGAATTCCCGTCAACAAATTGGCACCGTTGTCGGGGAAGCAACGAGTTTGTTTGTTTATTTGTGGGTTCGGGAATAGCCCGACCCCATTTTTGTTTTAATTTTTATTTTCTTTGTCTGTTTTCTCAGCGCATGTCGGTAGGACGTCGAAGGCTTGAGTTTGACAACGCTGGTTATTACTCAGAACCTGAACGTTCCCTGCACCGTCGACGCCGAGAGAACCAATCCATGGCCACACCTGAAGAGATGGCTCGTCAATTGGAGATCCTCCACAACCAGATGGAGGCGTTGAAAACCGAGAAGGAAGGCGCTGCTGCCGAAGCTGAGCGACAACGAGCTGACAATGCTCGCCTACAGGAGGAACTGAATGCCTATCCGAGGAATGCCAAACAGTATATGCATCCAGAACTGAGGGTGCCAGAGTCCCCAATCGTGCTTCCAGAGATAGAGAAAGCCTTTGAGATCAAGTCTCAATTCATATCCTTAATTAAACGGGCTCAGTTTGAAGGAAAACCTACTGAGTGCCCTATGGAGCATATTAGAAATTTTCTTGATTTATGTCACACCATAGCTGCTGAAGGTGTCTCACTTGAATATGTTCTGTTAAAAGCTTTCAGGTGGTCTCTAACTGGAAAGGCCCTGAGCTGGTTGGAGAGCCTACCTCCTAAGTCTATCAGGACTTGGAAGAACTTGTATGATCAATTTCTTACAAAATTCTTCCCGCCTGCCAAAACGACGGAGTTGAGGAAGCGCATCACCTCCTATCACCAGTTGCCTAATGAGACCTTTGTTGAAACATGGGAAAGATTCAAAGAGATGCTTAGACAGTGCCCCACTCATGGGCAACCTTTATATGTTCTGCAAGAAATCTTTTTCCAGGGTATCAACGCAGAGACCAAGAACCGCATTAACACGCATACAACGTGTGGTTTTATAGAGATGGACCCTACGGCTGCATGGGCATTGCTGGATAAGCTGTCCAATTATGATGCCATGTATGGAACCCAGCAGACCCCCCAACCGCAAAAACGTCTCTATGTGCCTAACCGAGAAGAAGTTGACCCAGACGTCAAAAATCAGTTTCTACAAGATGAGGTCAACCGCCTGAAGAAGCAGGTAAGTTTTCTGAAATCCTCTCAATCTTGTCAAAAGTGTGGTTCTTCTGCCCATAGTACTTCTGCTTGCACTAACATAGAGCAGGTAAGAGCCGCTGAGACAATTGCTAAAATGAATTACATGAGAGGCCCATACAGGAACCAGCCTAGCAATTTTGACAGGTCAAATAACTATCAGACGTGGGGCAATCAGAATCCAAATCCAAGCTATGCAGCGCCTCCACCAGATAGACGACCTGCACCTTATCGACCTCCAGGCCATCAGGAGCCACCATCTTGGGTACAAGGGTTACAGGATAGCATCAATGGGGTCCACAACAAGGTCAATGAAGTTCAAGCTAACCATACCCACCAGAATAAAAGATGGGGAGAGTTCGATGTATGGAAGAGGAATGTAGATTCCCAACTAGGGAACCTTGCTGCACAAATCCCGAGACCACAAGGGCAACTTCTGGGCCGTCCCGAAGAAAACCCTAAAGGACAAATAGCAGCAGTACACCTTAGGAGCGGAAAGACATTACCGGAGCGAGTCCAAGCTAAGGACAAAAAGGAAAAGGACACCACGGTTACCCTCGGTAACGAGCCAGCAAGGGCAATTACCGAACCAGTGTACCATGGTGACGAGGCTCCGAGGGTACCTAACGACCCTACCCCAGGTAAGTTTTCTAATCCGAGCCTTCCTCTCAATTCCAGGGTAGTTAACGACCCTAGCAGGGTCGGTAACGACCCGCCGAGCATACCTGACGACCCGAGTGTCGACCTGGTAGCATCACCCCTCGAGCCTAACTTGGTTCCGAGGATGGTGAAATCTCTTCCATTTCCCACTAAGAAATCTATGGACTCTACTGAGAGTAAGTTCAAGCGTTTCGTAAAGATTCTTCAGGGCATTAATATTTCCATCCCATTCGCTGAGGCCCTAAGCGAAATGCCGATTTACACAAAATTCTTGAAAGATATTCTTAGCAGGAAAAGATCCATTATAGAGCTACAGGAAGAAGTCAGATCTATAGCTTTACCAGAAAAGCTAGGAGATCCAGGGAGATTTGCAATAATGATCGGCATAGGCGACCACAAGTTCAAAGCTTTATGTGATCTGGGAGCCAGTGCTAGTTTACTCCCTCTCTCGATCTGGTCCAAAGCTAATATGGGACCACTAGAGCCGGTAGATATGAATCTGTACATGGCAGATGGATAATGTGTCAAGGCCACAGGAGTCGTGGACGACTATCCTATTCAAGTCGGGAAATTCTTTATACCAAATGATTTCATCGTCCTCGATATGCCTGAAGACCCTCATGTCCCCATAATTCTCGGCAGACCATTCTTAGCCACTGCAGGTGCAAGAGTCGATGTGCGGAAAGGACTCCTCACTTTTGATATTGGAGAGGAACGAGTGGAATTCAGCTTGGATCAGAATGCCAACGACCCAACTACGATCGCACAAATCAAGTTGACTCAACCAGAACTCGACAAAGATGGCCCTACCGAGCCTCCCTCAAATACCAAAACAGGAGAGAATTTCATACAAGTCCCTACTGAACCACATTGGCCGACTACCGAGTCCCACGTGCAAAAATACAACCACGGTAAGTCTTCTAACTATGAATCCGCTAAAGATGGTCATGACTATTCTTTATCTTTTGTTCCTACACCATGCCCCATCATATGCACTACAGAGGAGTCTAAACCACCTTGGTTTTCGGATTTCACTAACCATCATGTAGGAATACCGGGCATATTGATAGAAGAAAAGGGACCTAATTTAGTAACTCAAGCACATAAAGGCTGCAAGGCTAAGTATGAGGTACCTCAAGACCCCAACATAGCTACGAAAGAGCCTCCTTGAGCTCAGGTAAGTACGTCGGGCTGACGACGTTAAAAATAGCGCTTACGGGAGGCAACCCGCTTTTAGTATAGAATTAGTTTTCTTTTCTTTTCTTCTATTTTTAGATTCTTTTTCCTAGCTTTCTTTTGAAGTTCTTTTTAGTAGTTTTTAGGATAGAAATTAGGATAAATTTAGAGCTAACAAGATGCAGAAAAAGGGGCTCGAAAATCATTCAAGGAGGCTACGGTGGCTCGTTAACGACCCACCCAGGGTCGTTAACGACCCGGTTTGGCGAACCGACTCGGGAAGGTAAGTTTTTCTAACCCTAATCTATCTTTTATCCTCTACCCTAATTCTTACCCCTCCCCAGCCGCCACTACCTACCCCCCTCCTCTTTCTAACCCCCTCTATTTAACCCTTCCCAAACCCTAAAAAATTTTACCCACAAATCTCTCAAACTCCAAATCCCTCAAACCTCCACCGAATCCCCTCACCATCGATCGGAATTCTTCACTCCACCGACCACCGAGAAGCCGTCGTTACCGAAGCTCGGAAACCCGTTTTTCTCACCGACGAGATCCGAGCTCGTTAACCACCCAATTCCGACCTCTTGTTCTTCAATCTCTCGATTCTCCGGTATGATTTCTAAACCCTAACTCGAAATTTCATGATTCATGGTTTTTAGGGTAGAAATTTCATATCTTGAATTGAGTTCATAGAGAGGATTGATTGATATGATTAGATTTTGCTCATGAAAGTTTGATTATGCTTAGTAGTTCTTGGCCTAGGGAAGGATATTCATGTTAGATGTCTCATTGTGAAAAGTTGATTTAGAAAAGCATGAATTTTTCTTGTTCTAGTATTAAGATACAAACTTTGCATGTCAAAATTTCGGGTAAATTTAGCATGTTCGGGATGGGTAATTGAGCAAGTATGGGGTACATATATCCGATTGTGTGCCTAGTAGAGGAGTATAGAGGATAGCATGCTTGATTTTGGCTTGATTCTTAAAGTTGGAAAATTTTGAAATTCTGCGAACTGGCTCTCGGCAGCTCGTTAACGACCCACCCAGGCTCGTTAACGACCCTGCATATCCTCAAAGATCAATACCCAGTCCAGAATCGTAAACGACCCAATTGGGTAGTTAACGAATAATTCCGAGGATTATTTCGAGACCAAGTATGGGGTCTCTTGCCTAACTTAACTTGAGTGGATCTTATCTTGGAAAATCATGATTGTTTTGTAGATCACATGGCAAGTTCCAGCAGACCCGCTACCCGAGCTCAGAAGAAGAGAAGGAACCAAAGGTCCCCATCTCCACCTCGCATGGACAATGTGATTTTGCGCACTCAAGGGCAAGCGGACCGATACAGAGCAATCCTAGACAAGGACCACAACACTCGGTGGTTCTCAAGGACAAGTGCTAAGGCCATGGGGATTTACACGGATGTCAAGGAGGCCTTCGTTATTCTTGATGTGTCTCATTTGCTGAAGAAGGAGACACTACCACACTTTCCGGCCCTCACATCCGAGTTTTTGGCCACTCTAGAGACTAGTTTTCCGTCAAAGAATTCGGCGGGATGCATCCGGTTTAGGCTCGGTAATGTGAGCCGAGAATATACCATGGCGGAGTTCAATGCAATTCTGGAGCTCCCAAATCCTTCTAGAGATTACAGTTTGAAAGACTACAAGGTGACTCGGACTTGGAGCTATATCACTGGGGAGGACCAATCCTCCACAACGGCATTATCTGGGGCAAGCATCATCAACCCCATATTCAGAATCATTCTTCGAGTCCTAGCCGCTACATTTTGGCCGAAGAGAGAGTTGAACAGGCCAACGAGGACCGAAGTTGCTTGTCTCCGCACCATCCTTTTCGAGGAGCCCGGCCCTTTGAATTTGGGGTATGAATGGCTCTACTACATAGAGAAATCAACCAAGTCCAAGGAAGTTTGGTGTGGTAACTTGGTTAGTCTTTTGGCTACAAACCTCGGAGTCGACCTTACTCGCTACACACCGGCTCATGCTCAACTCCTCAACAAGAGCTATTGGTATAGCTCCGTATTTTCATTCAAGCCGAGGGAGGGTTCAAAGTGAAAGTACAAGACCGCATAGTTACACCCACCCTTGACAAGTTGGAGCTACTCTACGTACCAAATTGGTACGAGGCGTGGACGGGCCATGCTTACCCGTTAGAGCCCAAGCCGGAGGATGAGCTATCACTTAGACCGTGTGAGACAAGATTCGAGCAAGACGAAGATGGCATGGATGAAGATGCAGATGAGGATACCGAGGTAGTTGGCGATGACACTGAAGAAGCCGACACCGAGGGAGAAACAGAGGAGCTTAACCTCGAGGATGAAGACCTCGAAACGGATGTTTTGGGCACCAACATCCTCGTTGACGAGCCTACCAGGCTCGTTAACGACCATTTCCAGCCTCCTCCCTACATTCCTAACGAGGCACCCAGCTTCGTTAACGAGGTCCCGAGGACGACTACCGACCCACCACCAGCTCCTGCTGACCCTCATTCCTATGGTCTCATGTTGTATAACCCGGTGTTGTACCAAGACCATTTCCAGCCTCACTATCCACCACCTCCTCAGCCCGAGTACACAGGATCGAGTAGGCCACCACCGTGGGCCGAGGATCTTTCTGCTCAAATGCAACAGCTTCACCTCCAGCAGGACCATATTCATCGGAGAATGGATAGATGGGAGTCTGTTTATTCTGCTCGCATGTCGATGGAGGATGAGAGGCATCGTCAGAGAGAGGCGGATGATGCTGAGCGTTGGAGGACGATGTACGACTTCATGGGGAACTTCGAGCATTACTTTCCTCCACCAAACCAGTGATTCAGCTTGCAGAAGACATTTTCCTTGTTTTCCACTTTTGATTCTTTGTAAGTTTTATGTCTTTTCTTTTTATTTTTTTTGTTTTTTTGTTCTTTTCTTTTCTTTTCTATTTCTTTCCTTCTTCTTATTTTTCTTACAGTGGGGACATTGTAATTTTAAGTATGGGGTGGGAGAAAGTAGACAACTTGTTATCTTATGCGTCTTGTGTGTTTATTTGTTTTAAGAAGTTTCGTTTCAAAAAAAAATTGAAAAAATTTTATAAAAAAAAATCTAAAAAAGATGTTAGAATTGATAGATATCCCTTTCTTAGGTTCTATGATGGTAGTTGCTAGCATGATCATATAAATCCTTGCAAGCATATCTTTGATAGTATAGCCGGATTCTTGTTTTAAAATTGTGTTTTTAGGAAGGAATAGCACTTGATGAAATTGAGCACATATACTTTATAGCATAAGTGATGCAATCCAACAAAATAATTACCTTGTGAGTTATTTTTGGCCTTATAGGGAGAACATTAAAAATCCCTCTTCTTTTCTTGTGTGATTTACTCTCTATATGCATATGATCTCTCGGAATTGTAATGGTTATCTATTTCTTGAGACCTATATAAGATTTATAGTTCATTACTTGTGAGAATCATATGATAGAGAACTTATTTTTATAAGCCCTATTATTCCTTATCCACCCTTACATGATTCCCTCTTTTGACAGCCAATTTGAGCCTGAAGCCTTTTACTTTTTAGCTCCACAAAAATTATTTTCTAGCCGAGATAAGCTTGACCCTATCCGGGGAATAGGACTTAGATTGGAGAGGTATGTTTTGTTGAATGCAATGTTATGTTTGGGTTCGAAATTTTGGGATTATGGGTAAGGGTAGATTGGAAGTCTCTTGTTTCTAATATTATGTAAAAGAAAGATCTCTTGATAATCAAAAGATGCACAAAATGAAGTTGTTAAAAAGAAGAGGAGTACGTGAATGAAGCTCGGTAACGACCCTGAAGTGGGTTCGTTAACGAGGCAGCGAAGAAAAAAGTTGTTAAGAAGAAAAAGTTTGAAGTGCATGTGTGTTTATAGATAATATCAGAGATTCTTTTTATTCTTATGAGACTTTCTAGGATATAACGGGTAAGTAAAAGAAAATGAGTGTGCATAATGAGAGAGTGAGTTTGGTATGTTGTTTTTATGAGAGTTTTGGAGATGTGTGAGTTTTTAGGAGGCTTTGATTCCCGGATATTATTAGCACCACATGACCAAAATATTTCCATGCCCTATTTGTTATTACCAAGCCCCATTACAACCCGGCCGAATGGAAGCTTCTATGAAGTTTTTCATTGAGCCTAAGTTCTCTTGATGATTTTTGCTTGTTTTGACAAATCTTGGGTGGAGAGTATTGGTGATATAAGTTCCAATTTCTATGAGTTTTTGTGTATAAGTTGAGTTGAGAGTTGAATTTATAAGCCCAAACACTTGAGAGTTGAGTGAAACACATTATATTCCTTGAGAGGTTGGATTGTATTTTCTTATGTCTATTTGGTGCATATATGTGTAATGACATTAATAATCATTTGTTATTTCTCTTCTATGTATTGATGTTGCTCTTTAGATGATGGCTATGTCTTGATGAGTATGTTTGTATGGTTTTGGTTATTGTTTAGTGATTGCTTGAGGACAAGCAAGTCTAAGTATGGGGTATTTTGATGTTCGTATTTTTAGTATAGTTTTTAGTATATTTTCTTAGTTTATTAGGACTATTTTTGATAGTTTAGGATTAGTTTTATATGTTTTTGGATAGTTTTGCATATTTTTATGAAAAGTATGGAAGCTACTCTATTTTGTGTATTTTTTTAGGTTTTAGCAAGGAAAAGGTGCTATATGGAGCTGAATTTGGAGCGCTACAGTGAAAGACAGAGGAATATAAGATTGAAGAAGTCGGAGTTCGAGTTTCATGAGATAAAGTGTGGAAGAAACCAAGCCCATGCTCGTTAACGAGGCTGCAAGGGATCGTTAACGAGGCCACGAGATAGAGATTTCGAGAGTTGACTTTGTGACTCACCGATCCTGTGCGGGAATTTATTTCCGTGTCGGTAGAGTATCTTTTTATGATTTTAGGGTTATTATATTATGTATTTTAGGTCTTGTTATCTTTTTAGATTTTATTTCTATCTTTTAGGATTTTATTTCTATCTTTTTAGGAAAGTTTTTATCTTCTAGCCTTATTTCTTTCTAGCTTTATTAGTATAAATAGCCCTCTTGTTTGGCCTAGAAAAGGGGGGGATTTTAGAGAGATCGACTTGGAGAGGAGGAAGAGCCGAGAAGAGAGAGAGAGGCTTGGTGGACGAGAGTTACCGGGTTCGTTAATCGTTATTTTGGTTCGGTACTGTGTATTTTTCGGTTTCTTCTGAATTTCTGTAAAGACGATATTTTTCTTATTAATTTGAGTAGTGATTTGTTTTCTATGATTTCTTTTGTTGAATTTATTTGTTTCATAGTTATGATTAGTGAGTAGTGTTCTTTTCTAGGGTCGGGGTTAAGTCCGGCATAGTTATGTATGTTTAGGTGAGTAGGATTATGTGTTGAATGCCTTTTATCTATTATTGAGATTGTTTGTTGTGATTATACCGAGGTGAAAGTCGAGGTAATTTGAGTTGTTGACTTGATTGAAAGAGAAAGTTGTTAACTTGAAGGTTGATATTGTTTGAATACGAAAGTTTCAAGCTTTAGATCCAAAACAAGCAATTGAGTGAATTGGGTTACGAAAGTAGGTTAATTTACTTGATATTCAACGAAAGCTGATGAATTTATCTGTTTAAAGGCATGATCTCATCTTCTTACGAGTTTATATGCATGACTATGTTGTGGTGTCCCTAGTCCTAGATCTTCGTTTTTATTTGAATTTTCTTGAGAGATATTCGTTGCTGAGTCCGCTAGCTCGGTACCGAATCTGTTTAGGTTTTTAGTTTGAGTCTTTTGTTTACGGTGGTTCGTTAACGACCCTGACAACGTCGTTAACGAGGCTACTTGTGAGTGTTTAGCTTACTTTTGTTTGATTTTTAGTAGTTGATAGACAAACAACCTTGCTTCTCGTGGAACGATCCTGACTCCCCTATACTCAACGGGGTCTTGACTATAAATTTATTTGTTGTCCTTAGTGAAGGCCCGTCAACACGGCTCTCAGTTCCGCGGTCGCGGCATGGCGTTCGGCGGCTTTGCCCCAGAATCGGGGACTTTGGCTCGGCTCCAGCGCCGCGGTCGCGGCCCTCAAGCCCGCGATCGCGATTTCGCGGCTGGCTCTGGGCTTTAGGATCGTCTTCTATTTTCTGCATGAATTCCGACTTTGGACGACTTCCTTTGGAACATAGACGAGCATCCAACCGATTTGCCCAGACTCGAACAATGGCATCTCCATCTCTAAATTGGACCATTTGATGGAGGGTCGATGGTACCGCTCCAATCCCATGGATCCAAGGCCTTCCCAAAATTAAATTGTAGGGAGAAGGCACATCAACGATCAGAAACTCAACGGTCATCACTTTCTTGGCAAGGCTGACTTGGGTTTTATACATTCTGAGTGGATATGTCGGATAGCCACCAAGTCCGATTAGTTTCATCTTGACCGGGATCAAATCTTCATTGCTTTTCCCAAGGAGCTTGAAAACTTCATAGTACATAATGTCAACCGAACTCCTTGGATCAACAAGAGCACAGCGCACTTTGAACCCATCTAGCTTGACTGCTAGAACCAACTGATCGTTATGAGGAACTTGGACTGTAGCGAGGTCCTTGTCCCTAAAGACTAGTCCGTCCACCGCGCGCACGGGGGAAGGAGGTCGTCGTGGCTCGGCTTGTTGAACTCTCATAACCTCAAGCTCATGGCAAGACTTTCTGAAGTTACTTCTCGCTTCATCATCTTCATGTCTGTAAGACGCTGAGATTGTCTGGATCACCTCAATCTGTTTCTACCCCGGTTCATCACTCTTCTCAAGCTTCTCTTTCTTGATGAACTCTTGCAAGTACCCCTTTTCCACCAGGCTCTCTAGATACCGCTTAAATGGCTCACACTGCTCGGTCATATGTCCCCGATTTCTGTGGTACATGCAATATTTTCTGCTTCGCGGATCGTCATCACGACATTCTTCATTGGGGGGGGGATATTGGAAGAAACCTTCATGCTTAATACGAGGTAAGATCCGATAGATCGGTACACTAAAAGTGGTGTAGATCGCTCTGACTTGGCTTTCTCCCCTGAAGTTATCAGCACGGCGGCGGATTTTATGAGGAGGAGAGGACGACCTTCCTCTTATCTTGAGATTGGATTCCTCTAACCATACATATTGATGAACGCGCTCCTAAAGATCTACAATTGTGGAGGGAAGACGAAGTGTCAATTCCCCTCTCAGCTTACTGTCTGTGAAGATCGCTCTTTTAAAGGCAGTGATAGCGGTTCTAGGATCGCACCCTTCAATTTCCGCAAAGCACTCCATAAACCGATTGAAGAAGCGACGCAAGCTTTCCCCCTTCTCTTGCTTGAGACCGAAAAGTGTGTCAAGTGAGGCAGCGTCTCGATTGTTAGCTATGTACCGTTTCACGAACTTAGAAGCCAATCGTCCCCAACTTCGAATCGAACCCGGTCTCAGACTCTGAAACCATTTTAGAGGGCCTTTACCAAGGCTACTTGGAAACATCTTACACATGATAGCGTCCTTAGACACCCACAACACCATTTTATGGGTGTAAGAGGCTATGTGATTTACAGGATCCGTGTTTCCGTCGTACACAACAAAGCTTGGTGGAGAGAATTTTGACGGCGGAAAAGCTCGTTGAATATCTAGGTGGAACGACTTTGATGTCAGCAAAGCCAACTTGTGCTCTACTTGATCTCGAGGCAATTGTAAGGTATTGCCTTGCGCTCTTAAAAGATCAAATAGCCTATTTTGGGTACGCTCAAGAGCTCGGGCTCTTCCTTCAATTCTTTCGAGGATGACACTCCGATGCCGGCTGCGGTGTCTCTTTCTGTTTTCCAGACTTCGATCGCGATCAGAAGGGACATAACAATCGTTCCGCTAGCGCGAAGAATCGCGCCGACCGCCAGACTCGCGATCGCGGTCCGATCTGCCGTGCTCGCGGCCACCGCAATCGCGGTCCCTCGAGCCGCGCTCGCGGCCACCGCGACCTTAGTCCCTCGAGTCGCGCTCGCGGTTTCGATCGCGATGATTGTCGCGGTGATTGGCTTCGCTCGAGTCGTTGGATGATGGCTCGCTAGGCTGAGGAGGATCCGCGACCCGCGATCTCTTACGTGGGGGCGACTCGTGGCGACGATCTCTTCGTTGTTTCCTTGGTGCTCTTCTATCGCTGTCCTAATCGATTTGCATATCATCTTCCCGTCAGAACTGATCGATTGAGGACTACGGCAGTTATCAGTGAATTCAATAACACTAGCAAGCCGTCGAGTAGTCCTCTCAATTTCTGATTCATCAACAGGGCTCTTGCCTTGGACCTTATCCAAGGAGCGTTTTAACCTGGAGACCTCTTCCAGGGCATGTACTAATCGAGATTCGGCTTCTGCACACCTTGTTTGGTATTTCTCGTTCTCTCTCAAAGTGGTAGCCAAAGTGTGGGTGATCTCGTCTTCTTCTTCATTAGTAGTAGATGCCCCATTCCCGCCGTTTGGAGCGGAGGATAAGCCGATGCGGTTGTCATCTCTTACGGGATTGGACCCGGCACGACTAGATTGGCCTTGCTCTAGACGTGCACTAACCAAACTAGGGTTCAGCTCGCAAATAGAGAGCGAAGGCTCGGAGATTCGCAGCCCGCGGTCGCGGTTTTCAGGACTGCGGGCGCGGTTTGATCGGCCTCGATCGGGACGCTCCTGGCCGCGATCGCGGTTTTGCCCGGCGCTCGCGATCGCCTGTACAGGTTCGCTTTGCCCCTGTACTCTTCGATTTCCTTCGTTCTCGGCCACACGCATGGCTGATTCCCACAATTGATCAAATCCGGTTGACTCGGGCCTTGGAGTATTATGATTGTCGATTCCGTCGCTTGACTCGGACCCTAAACGACCTGTGCGATGAACAGACGTATTAGCAAGAGGGGCCGGGTCACGGTTCGAGTCGTTTTCAGGAACCAAGGCCTGATCTTCCGAGCGAGTATCAGAAGTACCTTGATCGATCTCCATTAGGGCACGGTTTTCTGAGCGAATTTCAGAATTTTCGGCCTCAGCCGCCGACCCGCACTCCCGGTGTACGTCACCCGCGCTCGCGGTTGTTGACCCGCGCTCGTGGTTTTCGGCACCCGCGCTCGCGGATTCGCTCGCCGGGGATGGCTCGCGCGAGTTCGCTTCGTGACGATGCCCCGGTCTCTTCAAAGTTAACTTCTTGATTCTCCGGTATCGATTCCAACACCATGACTGGGTGGATCGAATACTCGTTTCCCACAGACAGCGCCAATTGTTGGTGTACAAAATATCGCCTTTAATTCGTATTAAATACACCAATTAAGAACTCCTCCTCCTCTGCTCCTCTTCGATCTCTTGACCTAGAAATCCTACAAAACAATGGACACAGGGGGCGGGGACCCCCTAATCCACCTCCGATGCCTAAGTCAGAAGAGCAATTGTCGTTTTGAGCGACGAGGTACAACAAGAGAGCGGTGAAACCCTAAACAGTCGAGCTAAGCGAATATTAGCATGTCTAGGTTTTTTGAATATGCCGATGTGCACATGTGTCTCTCCCTACATGCCTAGGGCATGTATTTATAATGGATGAGGGAGATCAGGGGGCCTTATTTAATTATTTCCTAGGGTTGCTTAAAGCCCAAGCTAGGAATATTTCCACCTTCTCCAGATTTAATCTTATCATATTTGCAGGATAAGATCTCCCATTAAGTTGCATAACCGCCATATAATTTTATATAGAAAATAACAAAAATAACTGCGCAGTAATTTAAGAAATACCTTTTTAATAGTCAAAATAACTATGGTAATTTTGTTTATTTTACCCGCTCACATGAACAATCACTCTTGATTTGTCCTAAAAACTGCTTAATGGGTAAGTTAGTTTCTTATGTTTATCATTCATATTAAACTACATGCATGATTTTGAACTCATTTATTACTTTGAAATTTGTCGAACAAATTGAATAAGTATCAAAACAATTACACCCATGTTTTGATGTGTTTCGAACATTTTTACTTTGGAATCTAACCAAGCTTGTTCGGTTTTTTATCGTAGCACAATTTATTAGATATCAAAACTATCTATTGAATAATTTTGGATAGTTTAGATCTTGTATATATTCTGTTGATATTATGTAGCCTTTTAGTTAAGATCTTATCCTTGTTTAAGATATTGTATGTACATATAAACTATCTTCAGTAATAAGAATCGGCAACTCGTTTCAGCCATCACGTACGAGCCTTTATGGTATCAGAGCGAACCGCTCTTTCCGATCCCCTTCCCTAGCAAAATCACCGGCCGCATCACCCTAGCACTCGGCGCCTTGCCCTGCTGCTAGTGCCGCCAGTTTTCAGCCATGACAAAATTCCAGGAGAAGGAAGAGACCTCCAATGGAGCCAAGTCTACAGATGGTTCTCGTCCGCAAACTTCACCATTCTACTTGAATCCGTCCGATCATCCGGGCATGAAGATTTGTCCCGTGACTTTCAAGGGGGATAATTTTCAAGAGTGGGAACTAGTTTTACGCAATTCACTTCGAGCAAAGCGTAAACTAGGCTTCCTTGATCGCACAATTACTCCACCAGATGATATCAATGAGTTAGACGATTGGTGGAGCGTGAATTCGATGATCGTCGGTTGGATATTACAGTCCATTCACGAGTCTATGAGATCTACCATTACTTTCTTCGAGACAGTGAAGGAGTTGTGGGATGATTTGAAGCAGAGATTCTCAATCGGGAACGGTCCAAGAGTGCAGCAATTGCGCTTCGATTTGGCCCGATGTGTTCAAGGTGGATGTACGGTGGCCACCTACTATGCAGATTTGAAGAAAATTTGGGATGAATTGGTGAACTACACCGTGTCTCGTCGATGCACTTGCGGAAAGTGTGAGTGCAAGTGGGCTGATGCGCTTATGAAAGAACGAGACAATGAACGAGTCCACCAATTTCTGATGGGGCTCGATGACGTCTACAGCACGGTGCGGTCAAGCGCTTTGGCACAAGATCCAATTCATCACTTGAACAAGGTTTACGCTACTGTTGTGTCGGAAGAAAGGGCAAGATTGGCTTTCAAAAGTCGTGATGGTTTTGCTGAATCACGGCTTGAAGGTGCGGCTTTTGCCGCTCAAGGAGGGCACGGACGTGGTGAACATCGTGACCGTGACAAGCGACCCGACGCAGATCGTGATCGGCGCAATTCTGTCACAAATCCGGGTCAAGATCAGCGCCGTGGTGAGAAGCTGTGGTGTTCGCATTGTGACACGACGGGACACTATGTGAAGACTTGTTACAAGATCGTTGGATATCCCGAGTGGTGGGGTACCGATCAGCATGAGCAGATGCTCGCACTTCAGCGCGAGCGGAACAATGGAGGCGTCGGCCGAGGCAGAGGGTGCGGGCGTGGCCTGGCCAACGCAGCCACTGGTGGTGAAAACTCGGGTGTGCAGGCTGAGGGATTGAGCGCAGTTGATCGCGCCGGGACGGGGCTGTCGGAGTCCCAATTCAACCAGTTAATGCAGCAAATAAGAGTAAATGTCTCCCAGCATAATAATACAACATGTTCTGGTACGTATAATTCTAACTGGATCTTAGATACCGGGGCCTCATTTCACATGACGGGAAACGAAAAATTGTTGACTGATTTATATCATGTGGCCTCGTCCTCAATTGTTCTCCCAAATGGGATGTCTACTACTGCGAACACGACTGGAAATTTAATACTGTCTGATAAATTCATTATTCGGGATGTGCTGTTTGTTCCCAAGTTGACGTGTAATTTGATTTCTATTGCTCGACTGTTGAGAGATCATGATTGTATTGCTCGGATGACTGATCAGCTATGTATCTTGCAGGATCGCACTTCGATGAATTTGATTGGGGTGGGTGAAGAGAGGAATGGTGTGTATTGGCTTCGTGTGGTGGCGCCGATGGGACACGCTTCATGAATGGATGTCGCATCACCTGCCTTGTGGCATTCCAGAATTGGTCATCTCCTCCTGTTGCCATTCAAGAACCCATTCCTATCTCCTCAAATGACCAAACACAGACAGACGACAGGGGGAGTGGGATTCAATCTTCTTCTGTCGCTGTCCAAGACAATACTTCGCCTAGCTCCTCAAATGACCAAACGCAGGCAGCGGTTGGGGGTGGTGGGGTTAAATCCACTCCCATTGCTGCTCAAGACTTGCCTCGTCGTTCTACCCGTGATCGTGCACCATCTGTGAAATTGCGTGGTTTCATTTGTAATACTGTGCGGAAACAAGAAGCATCTCCGTCTCTTTCATCTCAACCGTCAAGTTCATCAGGTACATCCTATCCCATAGCTGATTATGTTACTTTTGATCATTTTTCTGTTGGGCACACTACTTTTGCTGCCTCTGTTGAGTCTGTTTTAGAGCCGCAGTCCTTCTCGGAAGCCGCTCGAGATGTACGTTGGCGTAAAGCTATGGAGGCTGAGATTGATGCTTTAGAGAGGAACGGTACATGGACTATGGCTGCTTTGTCGTCTGATAAGAAACCTATTGGCTGTAAATGGGTTTTTAAGATCAAACGACATTCTGATGGTACTATTGAGCGCTTCAAAGCGCGTCTGGTTGTTCTTGGAAACAATCAGAAAGAGGGCATTGATTACAAGGAGACATTTGCATCAGTTGCCAAAATGGTGTCTGTTCACACTTTCCTGGCGGTTGCAGCTGCTCAGAATTGGGAGTTGCATCAGATGGATGTGCATAATGCATTCCTTCACGGTGATCTGCATGAGGAGGTGTATATGAGACCCCCGCCAGGTTTTTCTAAGCACTTGGCTGGTCAGTTTTGTCGGTTGAACAAATCTTTATATGGGCTTCGACAGGCTCCGAGGAATTGGTTTGCTAAGCTCGCTTCCGCTTTGAGAGGTTTTGGTTTTGTTCAATCTCTCGCTGATTACTCGTTGTTTTCGTACAACCGTTCTGGCATTACTATTCATGTTCTGGTTTATGTGGATGATCTGATAGTTGCTGGTAATGATTCTGCTGCCATTGCTAAATTCAAGAGACAGCTCAGTTCTTGTTTTCACATGAAGGATTTGGGGACATTGAAGTATTATCTGGGTATTGAGATTGCTCGTTCTGATGGGGTTTTATATCTGTGTCAACGGAAGTATACTTTGGATATTTTGAGTGAAGCTGGTTTATTGGGAAGCAAGCCTAGTGATTTTCCGATGGAACAGAATCACAAACTTGCTCTTTCTACAGCTCAGACGTTCGAGTTCCCAGACCGTTATCGGCGTCTGATTGGGAGACTGATTTATCTGACGATTACTCGCCGTGAGATTTGCTATGCAGTTCATACTTTGGCTCAGTTTATGCAGAAGCCTACAAATGATCACTGGGATGCAGCGATTCGAGTTCTACATTATCTTAAGTGTCATCCGGGTCAAGGTATTTTTCTTCCGAGAGAGTGTAATCTGAAGTTGACAGCCTTCTGTGATTCCGATTATGCTACATGTCCGCTTACTCGTCGGTCTCTTATGGGTTACTTTGTTTAGCTTGGTTCTTCACCTATATCTTGGAGAACTAAAAAGCAGAAGACTGTCTCACGTTCCTCTGCTGAAGCTGAATACCGTGCTATGGCAACTGCTTGTTGTGAGTTGATTTGGTTGAAGTCACTGTTGCGCTCGCTTGGTGTGCTTCATTCTGATCATATGCAGTTGTTTTGTGACAGTCGGGCCGCTTTGCATATTTTTGTTAATCCGGTTTTCCATGATCGGACTAAGCACATTGAGGTCGATTGTCATTTTATTCGAGATCTCCTTCTCGCTGGTACAGTTCGCACAGGTCATATTCGTACTCATTTGCAGCCAGCCGATATTCTTACTAAAGCCCTTGGTTCTACTCAGTTTCAGATCTTGTTGGGCAAGTTGGGCATTCAAGATTTACATGCTCCAACTTGAGGGGGAGTATTGGATAATTTTGGATAGTTTAGATCTTGTATATATTCTGTTGATATTCTGTAGCCTTTTAGTTCAGATCTTATCCTTGTTTAAGATATTGTATGTACATATAAACTATCTTCAGTAATGAGAATCCGCAACTCGTTTCAGCCATCACATACGAGCCTTTACTATCCGATCATGTAACGTCTCAAATCGTGTCATTATGAAATTTGTATGTATTGTTGCTTTCTTTGTATATTGTAGGATGCTCAACCTATTTGATGAGAGTTATAGGAGGTGGACAATAGAGAAATAATGAAGATAATTAAGTGGTCATACGAAGGGGATAGGAAACAAAAAGCCATGATAGTTGCGTATACTATAGATTTTGATGGTTTAGAGAACAAAGTTACTAAAAAAATAGGGGTTGATCTTCAAAAGTATGATCGACCTTGACTTGAAGTATATGTCCCCAATGGTTAGAGAGAATTTTCCATCATTTGATGTGCGTGATGATGAAGACTTGAATGCATATAGGTTCCTTAACATTAAGTTTGCAACGAATGGTATTTGGGGGGATATAACTTTACTTAAGTCTAACCTCCAAAGCAAATACTACATTTTCTAATAAAGGTTGGGAGATTAATCGCCTAGCTGCGTATGGGTCACGTAGAGACGATGAAGAGGATGTGCATGTAAGTACACTGTTGATAACACAAAGTCATGAGATGCTAAGTCACTAGGTATACTATGAGAGGATCCTGGATGAAATCCTGAACGATGATGCCAAAGATATTACAATGACAGGTAACATAATGTTGAGTCGCTAGTTTCTGTTCTTTTCTTGTGTTTACTAACTTTTTTCGTTTGTATATGCTTGCTTTGTAAACGATTTATTGTTGATCTTAATGTCTAGGAAATTGGACGGATCTCTCTCTTAAAGCTTCGCGAAATAGGATAAAACTGAATTGCATAAACAATCTTTACTTGTCTACTTTGCGTTTTAGTAATTGTTTTCGAATCCAAACAAAAACGATATCGATCGAAGCGGGCCAAGCTTTTAGAATAACAAATGATATGGACACAATTTACCCAACCCATCACCGGCCACGTGATGGTACCAAGTCGTATATAAATCTATCTATGATTAAAAATGTTGTAAATAATACATACATGTATATGTGCAATTGTATGAATTAAGCACTAAGGTAGAGCTAGGAAACCAGAACCGGGTTCATCTAAGATGTAGGGTTTGGTTTTATAGGTGAACCGGGATTAAATGCCACCCCGGGTCTAAACCGGTTTGGAGGCAAACCCGAGTCACTACTTAGCCGAACTTTGCCTTGATGAAGCTCGAAGTGAAGATGGTTTGAGCTCGGCCCAAATTTGTGAGCTTGGCCCATTTACCTGTCTCCAGCCCAAAACTGAAGCTGGAGCTTTCACTTGTCGCAATGCTGCGTTTAGGTGGGTTCCTCGAATGACCTAGCTATATAAGCTTGACGAGCTTCGTTGAGAGCTCATTCTTCATGCGGCGCTAACCCTAGAATTCCAGAGAAAGAGAGAGAGAAGAGAAGAAAGAGAGAGAGAGAGGAAGAAGAAGAGGAGTTCGCCGGCGATAGCTCATCTCCGGTGTTCGTGGTGTCTAGTTGAAGTCCAAGAGTGGCTTGCAGCCGTGAAAGGGGGCCGAAGCCCTTTCGTTTCTAGAACCCTATCCTTTTCTCTTGTTTCTGTTCTTAGATCTTCGTCTTCTTCTTGTTTCTGTTGTCTAGCTTTGCCGAGTGCTTGATTCCTTGTACTTGTAAACCTTTGAGCTTTGATCTAGTGAAATGATTGGGATCGGATCTCCCGTGTTGAGGTCCTCCGGATGTAGAGTTCTTTGAACTCGAACCGGGTTAACAACTCCTGTGTCTTTTCGCTTTCGATTCTTGCTTGATAGTTTGTGTACGAGTTCGATCTAGTTTGGATCTGTTGATATCTTGATAGTTCTGGGTCAAACCACGATTACAAAGTGGTATCAGAGCCTTAGTTGATAGATTCTTGCTTTTATGTGCTTCCGCTGTTAGATCTGAGTTTTTAAAGTCACTGTGTAGGCCTTTGGGTCGAGGCAGGGGAACCTTGATAGACGGGTGTCGATTTGTATCGATTTAATCCCACTGTCGGGTCCTACAGTAGAGGGTCTCATTGATTAGGATTGTTTCTTGCATATTCTGTTTCGTCAATGTTCTTTACTCGTTCCTGACTTTCTTTGTCTGTGTTACAAGTATCTAAAGATGTCAGAAAACTATCGAGTAAAGCCCTACGATGGGCACATGGACTACTCCATGTGGAAACTTAAGATGAGAGCCATACTAACTAAGGAGAAGTGCTATATGGCTGTGACAGACAACTGGCCTGTTGAGTTCTCTGTTGCAAGAAGGCAGGAGATTAAGGACCAGGCTCATGCAGAAATAATGCTACGTCTTGCTGATGAGGTAGCAAGACAGGTGGTTAGTCATTCTGAACCTAGACCACTTTGGGAGGCTCTTGATGCAATTTATCTTACCAAATCTATGCCTAGTCTTATCTCTACCATGTGTAAGCTTTTTAACTTTAGAATGGACACCTCGTATACCTTAACTGAGAATCTTGATAAGTTTCTTAAGTTAACTTTAGATCTTGAGAGGTGTGATGAAAAAGGTTAAAGAAAGCTACAAGGTTGGTATACTGTTGAATTCAATACCTAGCCAATTTGATGTCCTAAAAGATGTAGTACAGTTTGCTAGGGATGACTTAACAGTAGAAAAGATAGTGGAATACCTGACTCAAAAGAATGACTCCCTGAAAGTCTTTAAAGTTAAAAATGGTTCTAAAAATGAGCAAAAGACTGAGTCTAAAAATGAGGTAATGTTTACCAAGGGAAAGGGTAAGAAATTCCACAAGAAAAATGATAAGAGTAATGGTGAGAAAACTGGTAAAGATATGTCTGGGGTTAAATGTTACTATTGTGAAAAAATAGGACATTACTCTAAAGAATGCCCTAAGAGAACTAGGGATGAGAAAAATAAGAAAAAGGAATCTGTGTCTGTGCTTGAAGAAAAGAACTATTATTCTCATGAGTTACTTGTTGTGTCTGGTTGTGCTAGTGAAAATGTTTGGATCCTTGACTCTGGGTGTACTATGCATGCTACTCCTCACAAATCCTACTTTTCTAATTTATCTCTGCATGATGGGGGTGAAGTCATGCTTGAGGATCACACCACCCTTGCTATCAAGGGGATTGGCTGTGTTCCTTTAAAAATGCATGATGGAAAAATTAGGGTTTTACAAAATGTTAGGTGGGTACCTAAACTGAGGAGAAATCTGTTGTCAAAATCTATGTTAGATGAATTAAAATGCAAAATTATTACACAAAATGGAGTTAGGGTAGTTATAAGAGACAACACTGTTTTAATCAAGAGCATTAAAAAGGATGGATTATATCAAGTGATAGCCAGTCTGCCTGAATTAAATATTTCTGTAAAAATTGCAGTGTAGAACTATCCAAACTATGGCACAACAGATTAGGACACATAGGCAACACTGGATTAATGCATTTGCATAAAAATGACATTATACATGAGAACTTATCTGATGTTCCTTTCTGTGAGACCTGTGTGCTTGGAAAAAAGACTAAGCACCGTTTTGCTAAGTCATCCTATGAAGCTAAAGGGCCCCTGGAATATGTCCATTGTGATTTATAGGGCCCAGCTCAAGTACAGACTATTGGAGGCAGAAATTATTTTCTGTCCCTAGTTGATCAGTACTCTAGGAAAGTCTGGGTTTACTTGCTTAAGCATAAAAATGAAGCTTTTGAGTTTTTTAAGAGTTGGCATGTATTTACTGAAAAACATTCTGAACTTAAGCTTAAATGCCTTAAAACTGACAACGGGCTTGAGTTTTGTAATAAGACTTTTGATGACTATTGCAATAAAAATGGAATAAAAAGACATTTGACTGTGCCATATACTCCACAACAGAATGGCACAGCTGAGAGAATGAATAGGACTCTTCTAGAAAAGGCTAGATGCATGCTCATTAGTGCTGGTATGAAACCATCCCTATGGGGAGAAGCAGTTACTACTGCAGCATACCTCATTAATAGGTCCCCTTCCTCTGTTGTGAGTTTCAAAACTCCACAGGAAATGTGGACAGGTCAAAAGTCTAACATCTCATACTTAAAACCCTTTGGTTGCACAGCATATATTCATGTAAATCAAGGTAAGTTGCAGCCTAGGGCTCTTAAGGCTGTCATGTTAGGATATCCTGAAGGTGTGAAGGGATACAAATTACTTGTATCCAACCTGGTGGTTACAAAGTAATAGTATCCAGAGATGTCACATTTCAGGAAAAAGAGTTCTATTTTAAAGATAAACTAATGTCTTCCATTGAGAATACAGATATGCAAGCACAAGAAAGAGACACAAGGGCTCAGGTGGGGCCATCCTTTATACCTGGTGGCAACAACAATGAGCAACCAGGACTTGAGGAGTTTGATATTGGCTATACCAACTCCTATTCATTAGGTACCTCAGAAGAAAAAATTGGGGAAGAGCAACCTAATGAGGAAATAAGCAGCAATTCAGGAAATAATGAAGCTGCAGGCAATGATCAGGATGCTGAGAACACAATTGAAGAAGGAAATACCTCAGGGCAATCCCACCAATTAGGTGGGGCAGTAAGTGAACATTCCATCCCTAACTTGAATTTTGAACCTAATGCACATGTTGATGCTGTGATTGATGATAATATCATGCATAATGTTGATGATGGTAGTAATAATGATCATGTGCACGTGCATGATTTAGCTGACTATCAATTGGTTAGGGATAGGGAACCAAGAATTAAAATTCCAAACCCTAAGTTCACTTCTAATATTGTTGAGTTTGCCCTGTTAGTCTCTGAAATTGTTGCCCATTTTAATCCCGAGTCATATGAACAAGCCATACATAGTAAACAAGCTAATGAATGGTTAAAAGCAATGCATGAAGAAATTCAAAGTATGCATGCTAATAACACATGGTCTTTAGTTCCTAAACCTGACAATGCTAAGCTAGTTGACTGCAAATGGATCTTTAAAGTCAAGGATGGTGCTACTGAACTAGACCCTCCTAGGTATAAAGCTAGGCTTGTAGCTAAAGGTTTCACTCAGAAGGAAGGAATTGACTATAATGAAATATTTGCCCCTGTAGTCAAATATAAGACCATGAGATTACTGCTTGCTATGGCCACTGTTTTTAATTGGGAAATAGAACAGATGGATGTTAAGATTGCCTTCTTACATGGGGATCTAAAAGAAACAATTTATATGAGACAACCTAAAGGCTTTGTTGATAAAAAATAAACCCAATCATGCCTGCCTACTTAGGAAGTCTATATATGGTTTAAAACAGTCTCCTAGGCAATGGAACCTAAAATTTAACTCTTGCATGTTGTCCATGAACTTTGTTAGAAGTAAATGGGATACTTGTTTGTATTACAAGCATGTAAAGAAAAACAATTCTCTCTATGTGCTACTGTATGTTGATGATATCTTGCTTATTAGTAGTTCTAAAGCTGACATTACTGGTGTTAAGCATGACTTAAGTAAGCACTTTGACATGAAGGACCTTGGTCCTGCACAAAGAATCCTAGGGGTTAAAATCATAAGAGATAGGGATAAAAAGGTTATGAAACTGTCTCAAGTTGATTATATCCAGAAGGTGCTTGATAGGTTTTCTATGGTTAATTCTAAACCTGCACCTATACCCTTAGGAGGGCACCTTGAATTAACTAAAAAGGACTGCCCTGTTGATCCTGATGAGATTAAGAAAATGAATAAAATTCCCTATGATGTTGCTGTGGGATTTGTGATGTATTCTATGCTATGCACTAGACCTGACTTGGCTTTTGCTATAAGTGTTCTAAGCAGATTTATGTCTAACCCTGGTGAGAAACATTGGTCTGCTATGAAGTATTGCCTCAGGTATATAGCAGGGACAAGCAAGCTGGGCCTGGTGTATGCTAAGCATAAACCAAGCACTGAACTGGAAGGGTTTGTGGACTCTGATTTTGCTAGTAACAAAGATAACAGGAAGTCTACTACCTCCTATTTCTATACTTGGGCAGGAAACTGCATATCATGGAAATCCCAACAACAATCCATTGTGGCTTTGTCTTCAACCGAAGCTGAATACATAGCTGCAGTGGAGGCCTCAAAAGAGGCTTCTTGGTTGAAAGGGATTTTGAAAGAGATCACTGGGAAGATCTATATTCCCAAGATCTCTACTGATAGCCAGAGTGCTTTATATTTGTGCAAAGATCCTGTCTATCATGAGAGGACTAAGCACATTGATGTGAGATTTCATTACATTAGAGATGAAGTTGAAAAACAGCTGATCAATATTGTGAAGATAGCTGGTGATGTGAACCCTGCAGACTTTGGAACAAAAATTGTCCCATTTAACAAATTTGAGTTTTGCAGGGACTCACTCCACATCAAGGATGTAGGCTGAGGTGTGGAGCCGGACCAATGATAGAAAGGGGAGGTCTGTTCCTGATCAGTTTACTATTGAATTAGAGTTCAAAGTGTAGATACATGTTTGTATTAAGAGGGCATATATTGTAAATAATACATACATGTATATGTGCAATTGTATGAATTAAGCACTAAGGTAGAGCTAGGAAACCAGAACCGGGTTCATCTAAGATGTAGGGTTTGGTTTTATAGGTGAACCGGGATTAAATGCCACCCCGGGTCTAAACCGGTTTGGAGGCAAACCCGAGTCACTACTTAGCCGAACTTTGCCTTGATGAAGCTCGAAGTGAAGATGGTTTGAGCTCGGCCCAAATTTGTGAGCTTGGCCCATTTACCTGTCTCCAGCCCAAAATTGAAGCTGGAGCTTTCACTTGTCGCAATGCTGCGTTTAGGTGGGTTCCTCGAATGACCTAGCTATATAAGCTTGACGAGCTTCGTTGAGAGCTCATTCTTCATGCGGCGCTAACCCTAGAATTCCAGAGAAAGAGAGAGAGAAGAGAAGAAAGAGAGAGAGAGAGAGGAAGAAGAAGAGGAGTTCGCCGGCGATAGCTCATCTCCGGTGTTCGTGGTGTCTAGTTGAAGTCCAAGAGTGGCTTGCAGCCGTGAAAGGGGGTCGAAGCCCTTTCGTTTCTAGAACCCTATCCTTTGCTCTTGTTTCTGTTCTTAGATCTTCGTCTTCTTCTTGTTTCTGTTGTCTAGCTTTGCCGAGTGCTTGATTCCTTGTACTTGTAAACCTTTGAGCTTTGATCTAGTGAAATGATTGGGATCGGATCTCCCCTGTTGAGGTCCTCCGGATGTAGAGTTCTTTGAACTCGAACCGGGTTAACAACTCCTGTGTCTTTTCGCTTTTGATTCTTGCTTGATAGTTTGTGTACGAGTTCGATCTAGTTTGGATCTGTTGATATCTTGATAGTTCTGGGTGAAACCACGATTACAAAAAAAAATAATAATAATACTCATGCCCATTAAAATCGATAGTCAAAATTTAATCGTGTAAAATTCAAAGATTTTAACGCGAAAAAAAAACCCCTTCAACTAGTCAATTTCCAACAACTTCATTAAAACAAATAGGAAAAGCTTCATAATTATGACTTCAGGTTTGAACTTCACGCGATCAATGCTAAAAAAAAAGTCAAAATCAAAAGAGACGACCCCAAACAACATTTTTCAGACCATCACAAGTTCATAACATATAGTCAACATAAAAAATTTTAGACCAACTTGGAATAAAATTTTCCTCTTCAATCTTTCTTCTTTCCTTACACTCACACCAAATTGCCTGCTAATTCCAATCCCCCTTACCCATAAATTCATCTCCCCAAAAACTCAACAAAAAAAATGACACCTTACTTGTTCCTCCTCTACTTCTTCTTCATCATCCCACCATCCCATGGCACCCCTCGCCCGTCCTTCACCGCATGCTCGGAAAACGTCTCATGCGGCTCCATCAACAACATCACCTACCCCTTCTGGGGCTTGGGCCGGCCCAGCTTCTGTGGCCGACCCGAGCTCCAGCTCTTCTGCGAGCGGAACTCTACTATCCTCGTCGGACCCACCCCCTACAAAGTCCTCGACATCGATTCTTCCAATCGAACCATCACCCTCGCCTACGACGAGTTCCTCCTAGCCAACACCACATGCCCTCAGGTCCTACTCAACACCACCCTCGACTCCAACCTCTTCTCCTTTAACCCTCTTCAAAACGACGTCGTTAACCTCACTCTCCTCTATCAATGCCCTAATGACGATGTCCACACTAGTAATAATAGCAAGATCCTCAGCAGCTTCACATGTAATAACTCGAGCACCGCTCTGGCTTACTACGATGATAATGCTCGGGGTAGTAGTCAATCTGATAATCTTGGGTGCCGTAAGAGATTGGAGGTGCCGGTGTTTTCTGCGGCCTTGAAGAGGCTCAAGACACGGGAGGAGACGCTCTTGGGCGTTTTGAATGAAGGGTTCAGGGTTGGCTATGAGATGGATGCCGACGCCTGTGCCGCCTGTCTGGCCTCTGGTGGCGCCTGTGGGTCATCCGCGGTTTCTCCGGCGAATTTCACGTGTTACTGCCGCTATGGGGCTTCCACCGCTTACCCCTATCATTGCCCCGCAGGTTAAATTACATATTTGCTTTTGAGTTAATCAAATCAATTGAGGTTAATTAATCGATCAAGGTTGCATTGATAAGCCTGATTGGTGATTACTATGAGCTATAATTCCGAAAGTTGGTGGGGTTTTTTCAACATATAATATTTTCTAAAGTCAGAGTCTACAAAGTGTTACGTCAAAGTATCAACTCGAAAAATATTTTGGAATATTGTCTTACATTTTGGGTCTTTCGTCAAGTGTTTTACTATATTTTTATTAGCTATAAAAGTGACGTTGTAAGGGTACGTAGAATATTTTAAAAGGTAATCGTATATTCGTATTAGTTTTATTCATAGTCAATATGTTGAAAAGAAGGAATATTGACCGTGCCAGCTGATATATTTTACCGGTGGAAAGCTAAAAGTCGTGGGCAATTAATGCCACAAACGAGTAAATGTCGCAAGAGATTTCATACAAAATTACTATATATAGCAGACATTTTAATCATGCACTTATATCATTTTCCCGTTGATGTCATTACAATGTACTGTACATCATATGCTCGCATTTTTCACCCCTAACGCAATTGTTCAATCTACAATATTATGCACAATGGCAAATATTTTTATTGACATGCTTTTGTGCTGATGTTAACAGTAGGGAAATCGGATAAGGCAAAGACGACTCGTATTGGTAAGCTAGTTGTATATCATTTCTGTCTCCAAATCTTCGGATCTACTCTTATGTATATAAAAGTTTAGTGTGTAAATTTTATGTGTAACGATGCAGGTGTAGGGATAGGAATACTTGGAAGCGCGATTATCATAAGTGCATTATACAGCTTCTTCTATATCCGTCGATACAAGAAACGCCATTCCCCTACAAACACAATTCAGCAATATTCCCGAAGTATCCCTTCTAATCCTTATACTTTGTCTAATCTCGAAAACGGAGACAACTACTTTGGTGTTAACCTGTTCAACTATGATGAGCTTGAAGAAGCAACCAAACACTTCAATCCCTCCAAGGAACTTGGCGATGGAGGTTTCGGCACCGTCTATCACGGTATTTACTACTCACACACCTTAATATCGATATCAGAATATATCAAAAACCAGATAATAGATATCAATCATATTTATACCCATACCTGATATGAATATCAAGTGGACTCTTATAAAATTTAGATTCTAAAACTAGTCGTTCTTATAATGCGGCCTAATAACACTTCATAAAAACCGACATAGAAAAAATAGCATCCTCTCCAAAAGAGATTTCTTAATCTATGCCCTAAAATAGTTATCGTTATACATGTAAATTAGTAGGTTGAACTTTATGAACGTAAGTAACTTCTTTCCATTGATTCCAAACTTCATTTTTAAGGGTCATTTTATACAAACTATTGTCCCACTAAAATCATGCGATAACGTTGACTTTCTATGCAGCAAAACTAGGAGATGGACGTGAAGTTGCAATCAAACGCCTATACGAGAACAACTCCAAACGAGTTCAACAATTCATGAACGAGATCGAGATCCTTGCGCGCCTTCGCCACAAGAACCTTGTAACTCTCTACGGATACAGCTCACAACAAAGTAAGGAGCTTCTCCTAGTCTACGAGTACATCCCAAATGGCACAGTAGCCGATCATCTTCATGGCACCAAACGCAGCCTAAACAAAACCGAATATGAGCTATCACCTCTCCCATGGCACACTCGTTTGAGCATTGCAATAGAGACCGCAAGTGCCCTAGTTTACCTCCATGCCTCTGACATCATACACCGCGATGTCAAGACCAACAACATTCTCCTCGACAACAACTTCTCTGTGAAGGTGGCGGATTTTGGACTATCTCGGCTTTTTCCCTTGGACGTCACCCACATCTCCACTTCTCCGCAGGGTACTCCTGGGTACGTTGACCCAGAGTACCACCAATGTTACCATTTAACAGATAAGAGTGATGTTTATAGTTTTGGAGTGGTTTTAGTCGAGCTCGTGTCATCCAAGCCTGCAGTGGACATGACCAGACACCGCCATGAGATCAACTTGTCCAACATGGCCGTCCATAAGATCCAACATGACTTGCTACACGAGCTTGTAGACTCGGGTTTAGGGTTTGACTCGGATTTCATGGTGAAGGAGGAGGTGACTAGGGTGGCGGAGCTGGCTTTTCAGTGCCTACAACATGATAGGGAAATGAGGCCGACGATGGAAGAGGTGCTTGAGATACTTACAAGTATTCATCAAGAGATCAAGATCAAGAGGATTGATGTACAAGGTGATGTAGTGGACATACCCGCGGATGAGGCATTTAGGCTAAAAAGTGACATGTCGCCGGTTTCTTCAGCTGAAGGTAAAGGGAAGAGTGATAGAAGCAGTTCAAGCACGTCTCAATCTAGTTGCTAATGAGATAAGGAGTTACTAGCTTCTTCTTGTTATTATACTTGAAAGTGTCACGTGAATCATTCTGCTTACAAGGTTTGGCTTTGTCAGAATCTACAACAACTTATAGTTGCGGGATATTAATTAGATTAGTTGCATGCTAGTCGTAGACTTTGTAACCTTGTAAGAAGTATATTCAAATCTCACTTTTGGCTATGTTGCCTTGTGCACAGGAATTTTTATCCTGGCGCACAAGGAAAGCTGCGCTTCATGAAGCGCAGCGCTCCATGAAGCGCGTCGACGAAACAGCAAATGGTCGGATACCCGCGTTTCCTGTGCATCATGAAGCACAGCGCTTCATGATGCGTAGGGTTTGCGGCGGTTAGAATCGCGCGACCCTTTATTCAGTCGCACACGAAAAACAAACATAATTCGGTCGACGATAATCAATCACGTATATCGAAAATTTTTCTATCCACCAAACCTAATTTTTTTTATTAACAAACTGCATATTGAACAATGTCATCCGAAACGGAATTTTCGGATTCATCGTATGAATCAGAAGACGAATCGCACTCCTTGGAAGAAGAGTCAGAGTCATCAATGAGTGTTGAAGAAGAAGAGGAAGTTGAGTCTGAAAACGAGATGGTTGAATCAGAGGTAATTTACGATTTAGTTGAAGTAGTAATATATTTTTCAAGATAATACATGATTTCGATTGTTGTGTTAAAAAAATTTATTGAAATTTATAATGTGTTACTATTATTGCATAGTATACATGTTCGATGTATTAAGATAAGTTGTGATATTATATACGTAGGTACCTAGGAAGGATTTTTCTGTTGATTTTGAGAATGATACTGTGTGGGATAATAGAGAAGACATGCTAAATTGGGCTAGGCAGGTCGGTCGTGAAAGAATGATGATGTTGACAATAAAAACATCAAACCAAACAATGGTCAGGCTTGCATGTCATAGGCATGGCAAATATAGATCTGGAAAGAAGGGTGAAGTACTCCCAATTGTTAGACCACCAAGTGTACGGACACTTCAGAGCAAATGCAACTGTAAGTTTGAGTTGGTTGGGGTTCGAAGCAAGTCAAGGGGAAAATGGGCATTAACTGTTGGGTGCGGATTTCACAACCATGACCTCCCAAGTAGTTTACTTGGTTATTCATTTATGGGACGAATGACGGAAGCTCAGAAGGAGTTGGTTAGGAATTTGAGCTACATATATGTGCCTCCAAGGAGAATAGTCGAGGAATTGAGGGCGCTATATCCTGGTAATGTGACATCGACAAAACAAGTTTCAAATATGAGGGCAAAGTTTCTAATCGAGGACCGTGGAAATATGACGGTAACCCAATATGCGCTACATTTCTTGCAACGAAACGAATATCGTTTCTTTCCGAAGAGGATGGATAATTCAGATCATATAGAGATCTTGTTCTTCGTCCACCCGATCTCGTTGCATCTACTGAGATTGTTTCCATATGTTGTCATTATGGACAGCACATATAAGACAAATAGGTACACTTTTCTAAACTTTGAATATGCTATTTAATCCTTTTGTTTTGTTTTCACAATTGTATTAACATGTCATACTTGGACAGGTACGACATGGCATTACTAGAGATGGTTGGATTCACGTGCACTAACAAATCATTCAACATCGGTTTTGCATTTATCTCTAAGGAAGACACCGAGAGTTATACATGGGTGTTGAAACAGTTGAAGCGTTTGTTTGCAGAATTGGGGACAATGCCAAATGCGATTGTTACAGATCAAGAGAAGGCGATCATGAATGCAAAGGACGATGTATTTGGGGACGAAGTAAAACATCTCCTGTGTTGGGTGCACGTGAAGATGAACATTAAAGCGTATGCTCTTTGTATTCTAAAAGACCTCAAGGCTGCAGAAAGATTTGCCCATAGGTGTTGGGGCATATTTATGTCATCAACTGAGGTAAAATATGAGGAGAGGTTTCTCAAAGTGAAAGAGCGTTGGCCAGGGCTCATGCCATATGTTGAGAAGTCATGGCTTGGGCCTTACAAGCAGTTCATAGTAAGAGCATGGACGGATCATTGTCTTCACTTTCAGACGAGAACAACGAATCGGTAAGTTTAGGCCTATATATGTACCTTGATTTATTAATTTATATTAAGAAAAATAAGTGAAATTATGTTTATTTCAGGGTGGAGGGCATGCACCATGTGCTTAAAAAGATACTTGACAGTTCTTGAGGAGGCTTTAACACGGTGATTGGAAGGATTCACCATCAGATTGTGTCCCAAGTTGGTGGTTTGCGGGGAGATCTTGAGATGGCATGTACGAAGCTACCGACAGAGTTGGAGGGGGTCCCTAAGGAAGTGAGGGCGATATTTGTTCGTCTATTTTATAGAGTATCAACACACTGCATTAAGAAGTTGTTGAATATGTTCTACAGCCTACACAAAAAGATGAGTGAGGGAAAGATGGAGACTGAGTGTGATGATTATTGGTGGAGAGAGCGCATGGGTCTTCCTTGTCCTCATAGGATTGCTCATGCCATCGTCAACAAGCAGCCCATAATGCCAAGTGAGATACACTCATTTTGGCATCAAGTGGTATGGGACGGCATCGATCCACAACGCATGCCCATAAAAGACAATGTATCCCTCTCAATTTACCAAGTTAGAATGGAATTGATGATTGACATGTATAAGAGAGGAGAATTGACTGAGGATCAGGTGCACGGTATATCTGAGTCATTTGTAGACATGGTCATACCCCAAGATTCTTCGTTGATTGAGCCGATACATTCAATGCTTGTTTCATGGCGAAAGGGAAGGCCAAAGGGGTCTACAAAGGGCTCAACCAAGAGGAGTAGTACTCTGCTTGAGCATAGGATGAGTGAGTATAAGCAGGAGAAGAAAGACAATGATTTGAAGGAGAGAGAAGAGAAGGAAAAGGAGAGCAATAAGGAAATCACGTCGACGGCAAAGAAGCGTGGGAGGCCAAAGGGCTCAACCAACAAGGCCAAAAAGAAAATTATGGTAGATACGAATGAACAAGTTCAAAATAAAGAAGTGGTGTGGTTGGGGGTGAACTTTGGTGTTGAAAATGTTAACCCTTTCATGTTTCCTTACATTGTGAGAGCTAAGGATGTAGCGGTGGATGGTCATTGTGGTTATAGATCCTCAGAGGTATTGGGATATGGAGAGGGACAATACCATAGAGTTCGAAAGGATCTATTTGCTGAATTGAGGCGGAACAGAGTCATATATGAGCGTGTAGGGAACAGACCAACTATCGATGAGCTTTTGCAGAGTATTTCGTATGTGGACAGCCCGTGCATGCGACCATATTGGCTCGAGATGCCCATTGGTGGTTTGATATTTGCCACATTACACCAGGTTGCTCTTGTGATGTTGTCATGGAATGGATCACACACATGCTTACCTATGATGGGTATAGGGGACAATCGGCGCCCTCCGACAAAGATTTATGCCATAGCTCTTGTGGGACAAAGAAACCACTTTATACCGGTAAGTATAATTAATGATGACTTAATTATGATTACTTGAAGTGTAATTGTTGTTATTTATGGTTAGATATTATTTTTTGTAGGTGTGGTTGAAGGATGACGCGCCGCTTCCTCTTCCTCCGATAGATTGGACAAGGAATCATGACCCTAGTGTGAAGGGGTGGGACCATCCGTTTACACAACGGATGGAAACATGGCGCGAACTTCGTGTTTCTAATGGTTTAAGCCCAAATGTAGGATGTTAGAGTTATTAATGTTGGATACATATTGTTATGAATCTTTTGATGTTATGCATTGTAGACACTTATTTTTACATGGAACTAAAGTTAAACAAGTTTCAATAACGTTTAGTGAATTGCTATAGCTTCGAAAAAACATAGAATTGAGAATTTGACAAGTTCACAAATATAACACTCAAATTAGTAAGAATCTAAACCCCTTCAAGCAATTAGTCCAATTAAAATTGATTTAATCTAAACCCACGATTATGCTCTTCACCCTCAAATTAGTAAGAATCGACTCCTAAGACACTCAAATTCATATTTGAACCATCTCGATTTGAATTATGAAACAACCCATCATTATTTCCAGATTCCGGCCAGTTGATTCAGAAGTATTTTTAGACCCGTTGTTTTCCGCCTTCATGCCACCTTCTACCATTGTCCGGTGGTTCCTTCACATTTCGTGACTCAAATCACACCGTAGGCGCACTAAGACAAGCCTATTTGAGCCACGTTTAGGACATGACTTTTTTCTACAATTCCAAATGCTTCTATTGCTGATGTTGCTCATATGGTTGTCGATAATTTTGGGATTCCTGGTTTAACTGTCTTCTTATTCGTGTCTTGGTTGACTTGGACGCACATGAATCAATAGGTTTTCAGCATTCATCATGTAATGAACATTTGCTTCTACAAGGTTTTCAAGATATGCTTTTAGATTAACATGTCACAAATGTGCCATTTCTATTCCATCCAGTTCCAGCAACACAAACCCCCAATTCTTGGTGGATTCCACCACCTGCTAATTTTATGAAGTTGAACGTTGATGTTGTAATTCTTACGCTTCATGATGCGTTGCGCATCATGATGAGCACAAATCCATGAAGTTGAACGTTGATGTTGTAAGTCTTACGCTTCATGATGCGTTGCGCATCATGATGCGCAAAAATCCATGAGAAAAAGAAGGGTGACTTTCGCTCGTCCCCCGTTTCGAACCGTAGACTATATCCTCAAACGCGTGTACCTGGACCAAGTGTGCCGCATTGGCTATCAATGTATATAGACAAGGATTTTGATTTGAACTAATGGATTTTCGACTCGGTTTGGTCGGGATTTATAATTAACATTCCGGTTCACCTATTTTTAGTGTTCGAAAAATAAAATTATAACCGGTTCCTAACATATTATAATTTAAATAATTTTATGTATATATAATATATCCAGAAATGTATATTTAAATATGTGAACCCTTCGTATTCATATTAAACCTTTTATATAACGAACCGGGCTCAAATTAAACTGGAAAAATAAAAAAGGTACCGGTTCTTGAAATTTCATTTTATATGGGTTAGTACCATAAATTTTGGTAAGGTTACGTTTAATGGTTACAGTTTAGGGTTTAGTGTAGGGTAGGGTTAGGGTATGGTTAGGGTATAGTAATGGTTTAGGGTTTATGGTTTAGTGTAGGGTAGGGTTAGGGTATGGTTAGGGTATAGGGTATAGGGTTTAGGGTTTAAGGTTTTGGGTATGGTTCAAGGTTTAGGGTATTAAGGGTGTAGGGTAATGAGTTTAGGTGAACGATATGAACATCCTTTCAAGTACTTAATAATTAATGATAAGGTTATGTTTTATGGTTTGTTTTAGAATTTAGGGTTTAGAGTTTAGGGTTTAGGGTTTAGGGTTTAGGGTTTAGGGTTTAGGGTTAACCCCACCATTTAACTAACAACAAAATGACAAAACTCTCAATTGAAGTGAAAAAACCTTTTAAACACTAAACTGTCATCGTTACAAGTATTTTATTAGGTTTAGGGTTTAAGGTATAGGGATAGGGTTAGTGATATGGTACTTTAGACCATAACTACTAAAGCCCAAACTTCTACCATAACTGCCCTACATCCTTTCGAGTACTTCATAATTTATGATAAGGTTATGTTTTATGGTTTGTTTTTGGGTTTAGGCTTTAAGTAATTTTATCAAATTGAATGTTTTCAATATGATTTATGTTAACCCTAAACCATACACACTAAACCTTAACCCTTTATATAAGATCCTACATCATCCATTTAACATATTAATCCTCACATATATACAAAATATCCATATACCCAATAAATAACAATTAAGCCTAATAATAATCGCTAACCTAATTTGCATGGAATGATCAAAACCTCAAAGTAACCATAACCATATCATATATACAACCAAAATAACTACCATCCTAAATCTTGACCTTAACCCTTCCATTTAACTAACAACGAAATGACAAAACCCTAAATTGAAGTGAAAAAACCCTAAAACCTATGCATTAAATGTAACATTCGTTAACCCTAACTAATAATCGCAATTGTAATTTGAAGTTAAAGATCAAAAGGTCACACTAACCCTACCATTTAAATAAGCTCAAAATGGAAATAAAACATTATCATTTAACACTAATTTCCATGTAAAGACCCTAACCCTATACCCCAACCCTACCAATACCCTAAACCCTATTTCTTCGCGTCGTGAAGCACTATTCTTCATTAAGCATAGCGCTTCATGAAGCGTTGAAATGTGCAAGCCAAAACCCCGAATCTGGGCCAATTAAAAAAGAACGCTCCATGCAAAGTAACGCTTTATGAAGCGTAAATTTGCGCTTCATGAAGCGCAAAATCTAGAACAGAAATAACCGCCAACGCTGCCATATCTCCATCCATATCTTATTACGCAGGATATGGAAGTTGTGAGATTCGACCCACGATTAATTTCAGGAAACTAATTATATGGAGGGAAAATATAGCGCCAATGTTGAACTCCCTCTCTATTTATGCCTCAACCAGATTAACTCTTCTTTCATTATCAACACATTCAAAGGCGTTAAAAAACACAGCATCCATGGTTTCAAGGGAGCATTCGAGGGATTTGCAAGAGGTTCGCCTATTTATGCGCGAACTGATGCAAAGCAATGAAATTGGGATCAAGAAGGTTGGCAGGCATCTTGGACGCTTAGGTTATTTCAAGACGCTCGAGCGAATTTTTGCTGAGGAGATGAATGGTAATCCGACTCAACCTGATTTCCGCTTAGTCAGGAGGGAGCCTGTGGAGAACGAAGATGAAGGTGCTAGCGAGAAGAATCCAATTATAATTGAATAGATCATTTGATGTTTTTAGTTTTAGAGTGTTTATGTTCTTTTACATTAGTGTTTATGTTATTTTAGCATATATGGTTTTCCTTGTTTTTTTCCGTTATCAGACTAGTGTGTTTGTTTAGTTGCACTTCAGTTGTTTTTATCCTTAATGAGAGTAGCAATTATGCACCATTGTGTAGTCATATTGATGCAATTATGCATTACAAATCTCATTCATAGTATTCTCTTTCTTTTCTCCCCTTCTTGAAACACGTCTACACCATAAAAAAAGCTACGAATTGAACCTGAAACATGCCTTCATACACTACGAGATTGTCCAGTTATTGCTCAGGCGTGGCGTCAGTTTATGATATGGTATATCTGGAAGAGTAGAAACAAATTTGTTTTTGATCAAGTAGACAGTCATGCTTCGTTATCACATATGGCGAATGAGTCTGCAACAGCTTTTCACCTCCTGGTGTCCTTAAACTAAATACAGATGCTTCAGTACTTGAGAATCCACCCTTTGCTGGTGGTGGTGGAATTTTCAGAGACCATTTGGGATGCTTTGTCTCAGCCTTTACATTCAAGTGTGGTTATTGTTCTCCTTTACGAGCGGAGCTTATGGCCATTTTCCGTGGCCTTGAAATTGCCCAGTCATCACACATGCCTAATTTGCTGGTGGAAAGCGATTCCCTGGTGGCGGTAAAACTCATCACTGCAGATATTCAACCCTCCACACACCCGGACTTCTATTTAATTCAGCATATTCGCAGCACGCTTCAGCAATATTCTCTGCAGGCTCTCACATATATTCCACGACAAGCTAATCTTGAGGCAGACATTCTGGCCAAACATGCAAGAGATCAAGTCTCTAATCTTACTACTTTCACTAGTATTCCTATGTTTCTAGCTAATGTTATGCATCTTAATGTACCTCATAATGAGGAAACTGTTTCTAGTCACTAATCAGTAATATAAGGGCATTAGCCCCCCTTCCTACCAAAAAAAATAAAAGCTACGAATTGAACATAGCAGCACAACTATCTTCCACTCTGAAAGTTAGGCTCCAGTCCAAGAAATTTTAGGATCACTCTTAATGGAGCACCAAGCACAACTTCCCTAACAGATGCAATCTTTACCAACAGAGCATGTCTGCTTTCTGCAATTATGAGAATATCTCTAAAAGAACTACAGTGTATTCAAGATCTCCATAAAGATAACTCGGATATCCAATTCTGTGATGTAGTCTTGCGAACCAATCTCAGCTTTACAGAATTTCTTTAACTATAAGAAAGAGATGCAGTTTAAAAGTAAGCACAATGGTAAAACTGAATCTGAATCGACATCAAATCACCAGAAATGCTGAAATCACAATCTTCCATCTGGCTGGCTTGCAGTTCAAGGATTTATGACTAACAGATCCAATAAATTATCATTTACAAACTCAAAACTCTTGTGCATACCTGAGTGAATATTTGGTTTCACTTCCAGTTAGCCCATTTGTCATCTTCGGTTGATTTCCTCTTTACACTTCTGGGTCCACCAGCATTTGAAGAATCATTCCACACCCATTTCATCTGAAAAGTGACAAAATCCAGCATTTGTACTCCAGTGATCCCAACATAAGGCCTAATTAATTAATAGACAGAAATAGAGAGAGGATATGGTAAAGTTATACGACATACCCCTCCTATAACGACATTGTCACCTTCTTTGACACCTTCTTTGATGCACCAGGTGACCAATACAAATTTCAAAGGGAATCAGAAATAGCAATGCAGTTTAAACACATTAGAAGAGAAAATTCCACACAGGAATTGGATCATTAAAGACTGTATCAAGGTAATCATATATGCAGAAATCATTCGAGCTTGTTTGAGCACAAACTAAAAAATATTCAGTTGTTTTAAAATCAACACCCTGATAAGGATTCCAGTATGTCATAGCTTCTAGCAGGGTGAGGATTTCCTCTTTGGTGTGATGGCTGATGATAATACTAGAACAAAAACACATGTATAATCAGATATAGAAACCCAAATCTCCAACAAGATAGTTGCTAGCATGCAAATGAAATGCAATGAAGAAACAATCCATAAAAGAAAAGGTTGTTGGAGACTATAAAATTTGAACTAGCAAATATCCAGGAATTGGTGAAGTAATAGATGTTTCACATACCGCCAATTTGTCATCTGAATAAAGCGCTCTAAGCCAGGTCCATATACAAGCCACGTCCTAGTACTAGCCTCATGAGTGATATCAAACTCACTGATTGATGCTTTTCGTCTCTCAGATATCATCTCAGCCACATAATTCAAATTAGGAATATGCCAATCATGTAACACTTAAACCTCAAGCCATTAGTAACTAATTACATTCACATCTCAGAGGCATCATGAACTTGTATATTATAAACCGATTTATTTAAAGTTAATTGTCATATCCACTGATCCCCAAAATAACATGAGTTTGAGCACTAAGTATTAATTTAGACCATTTTAACCTCAATCTGTAAACAAACAACAATGCGTCATCAAAATGTTAAGAAGAGTACCTTTTATAGTATTTTCAGCTTCTTTGACTTGCTTGACAAGTTCATATGCAGCACAAACAACATCATTGGTGCCTTCTTTTGTAACAGCACTCATACAGAAAGGTTGAATGCCCTTAGACTGCAACTTTTCCTTGAATATTGCCCATTTACTAGATGCTTCTGGAAGATCCATCTTGTTGTACTCAACCATATCTCTCGAACACCATCTGCAATAACTGATCTCACACGCCCAACCTGATTCAGAAAGATCATAATTTACTCAATGCAGACAACAAAATCAGCAGCTAAGAAAAAAAAACTATAATCAATCAACACTAGCTCTTCTAAGTTCTAACCAACATGACTCATAAACAAAAATTCAGAATGTCTTCAAAGGAAATTCAGCTCCAATTCCATAATAGAACAGAAATTCAGCTCACTTGATTATCAAAAAACCATAAAGGAGTCCTCACTCAATTTGCTGAATTGGATCCAGTAGAGCAATTTGCTTTATGGCTATAGGTTTGACTCTATTTATTTACAATAGTACTGTTCAGCTTCAGCACAAACAATATGAGATGAGATCTAATACATAAACAGAAACAAAAACCTATCAATTGGATAAAAAAATCTCTTACCAGCACCAATCACCAGAACTAGGGAAACCTATCAATTGAAAAAAAAATCTAAGACTACTATTGTGTACATTCACCACTCACCAGAACTAGACAATACTAGAAATCTCTTAGCAGCACCAGCCACCAATCAAAGTAGTTTTATAAGAAAATGAACAAATGACTGTAACATGAGCAATTGACTCACCTCAACTCTTAGATGTGTTAAGTGTGTGCCACTTTTTGAGTTAAAATGACCACTTAATTATCAATAATAGCTCCCCACTCCATGTGCTCTTTGTTATGCTCCTCAATATGGTCACCTTGCTGCAGATTTTAAGCAACTCCAAGCATTAGGACTAGAAAATTTGATAAGAAAGATACAAATAACAAAGTCATATGCAAATTTCTTACCTTTTTAAGCTCCTCAAGTTTGGCAATATACACAAGTGTTTCATCTTCCCATTTGCCCACATTCATGACGACACACAGAGGATGCAGACAACAACATTTAATTATAAGGCTAACATTCAAGATTGTTGTTGATCATGAAAGCTTTAAGCATGAAAATGAAGAGCCTCAAAAAATTGACACATACAAAAATTGACCATAAGCACCATAAGTTATAATTCAATTAATTTGCATTCAAAATAATGCCATCTATATCAAAAAACTAATATAAACATGAGTTCTATTATCATGATGATGACACATACAAAACATACTTCAATCCCTAATAAACTACGACTCCCCGTCCCCTCCATCACCATCAGTAGGCCCGGTGTCCTGACCTCCAACACCATCCCTAACCTCGGTTCCCTCACCTCCATCACCATCCCTAGACGCGGTACCGTCAGCAGCACCCCCAGTCCTACTATCTTCAACCCCAACACCCCCTGTACTACTACCCTCCCCAGCTAGACGAAGTCTGCTGCCTTGTCCGGGACAGTACTGAGAATCCCTGAACGGCCTACTCACAGGTGGAGGTAGGGGCGGAACACCATCCGCTAAAATGCTCAACATCTCCTCCAAGTACGCCCTAGCCACATGATCCGTGGGCATTCCCTGTAAAGCCTCAAGTGCGTATCCAACTGCCTGTTGCGCCCGCTGCACAATTTATTTAACTCATTAAATACAATACCAGTACAAACGAATGTAATTGCATACAAAACTTTGTATTACAAATTAACATACCACAGTAAAGTCCACCATAACTGCAGGATGGGCAACGGGGTCCCGAGGACGGTTCTGACGGTCTGATCTAGGATCTAGATATGGATGTGTCACCCCGTCGAACTAGTCAAGATACGCAGGGTCCGCCTGCCAAGGATACTGAGCCACGACATGCTGCTCGAGGTCAATCAGGTGGTCATACCGCTCATTCCAATACAAGTCTTGGTTCCGGAACACAAGACTGTAGGTGTTCATCTCCCTTGTACGCGAGACTACACGCGACTCAATCGGATCCGGGGGAGTCGTCTGCACACGATAGTACTGGCGCAGACACCTCTCGGGCTGGTATGGCTCATAAATATCGAAGCAATGCAGAACTCCTCGATACCTAGAAATCCGATATTTTGTCTCAAAATCCATGTCTCGGTTCCAAGGCGTCCAACAAACCTGCAAGTCCACGAGAGAAATAATTTGCATTACAACTCAATAGGAATCAATATGTCAAACTATTAACACTTTTACCTCATCAGCAAGAATCTTGTCCATAAACCTTCGAATATCCTCCAAGCGCTTCGGCTTCTTCGGCCCTGATCGGTGGTCATTCCTATCTCGGGCACCCGCTCGGTCATCCATCAGAGCGTTTACATTCAACACTGAATGCCCACGAAAATGTCTAAAGTACTCCCATATCCAAGCCTATAAAATTAAATTAAAATGAGTACCTAAATAACGAAAATTGTTCATCAAAAAAAAATCACAATACTATTATACCTTCAGAATGAGCATGCATCCTCCCAATCCCGCTGACCCCTGTCGAGATGCAATGCCCAAATGGCGGTATAAGCACGCCAATGCCGCAGCACCCCATGCGTATCTACTGGTCACACCATGATCCATCAAACACTGTAAATATATCGTCCTCGCCTTGTTGGTGCTCTTGTCACAGAACAAAGTCTGGCTAAGCAACCACAGCAAGTACGCAGACGCTATGTGTTGTGGGTCCCGCCTATCCGCAATCATCTGAAGTATGATAGCCTGGAGATCCTTACTCGGTATGGAGGTCTTATATTTGCGGTACTGCTGAGGAGTGAGCCCTAATATCTCCATCACACGACTCTGGAAATCCCCGGCGCTCTCAATCTGTCTCACCACAGCGTCTCCATCAATCTGTATCCCCATTATCCGATGGACATCGTGGAGAGTGATTGTGATCTCGCCCCATGGGAAGTGGAAGCTGTTGGTCTCAGGATGCCAATGCTCCACAAAAGCTGTAACAATCGCGTGATCCGATCCTCCGTATGTCAAGGTCGCTAGCCGTCCCAGACCGGTCTGTTGTACAATACTCCACCACGTACCCGGCTCCTCAATCATATGCGGCTCAATATCCGTCCACTCTACCGGTCGTGAGTGAGCCCTAATGACATTGCGCCACTGAAACAGAAAATTCAAATTCTCAATAACGCTATTCAATCATATCAAATATTAACATAAAATACACCGGTATAAAAGACACTTACCAAACTATCCTCTATAACGACGCCCTCTCGGCCCTCCAACGACGCAAGTGTCCACCTCCATATCGACTCTGCTACATGAGTCGGGTACGACCGAAGGAGGTCTGGTACTCGCGCCCTCCAGGCTGCCACATCTCGTCAGCCGGAGCAGGAGCGGCCGGAACCTCCTCTATTGGGGGCGGTACGTGCTGGACCACAGGAACGGGGTCCGTCCTCAGATCAGATGGCGGAGCCGGTGTCGGACTACCAGTAGCGCGAGGAGGAGCTGGACTATCGGTAGCGCGAGGAGATGGCATAGTAAAATCAATGTCCCTCAGTATCTCCTCATCATCGTGCATATGAGTATCTAAACCAACCGGCTCTGTCAATGCAGGGTCCCTCTCAGGGACAGCGTCGTCGGTCTGATCAACCATCTCAACCCGAGGGGTCGTATCAACATCCCTCGTAATATCCTCAATCGTGCCCAATGGAGACTGTGAAACACGCGGAGGGGTAAGCGTCTGCTCATCTAAAGGGTCAACAACATCAGTCGCCGGAATCTGATCTGTCTGCGGCGTCATATCGACATCCATAGGAGCGGATGGCGCTATATCCTGACATGTCTGCATATCCCCAATATGCTGCTTTGTCTCCTCGCGCTGCAGCTGTGAAATCAATGTATCTACTATGGGCCCCGTCCTAGCCTTCTTCGGCCGAGGCTCGACCTGAGCACGCTGCTCCGCTAATATGCCCCGTGACCTCGCATGTCTTGTGTTCTTCTTTTTCGGCTCAGGAGGCGGCATCGAGACGGGAGTAGAAAAAGACGCGCATCTCTCCTGAAACGCCTGTTGAAATTGTTTCTTTCATTATATTTCCTTACAACCTTTTTCATTTATATTGTAGTCCAAATCACATATATTCATTTTCGCGTTTCAAACATGAATATAAGATTTTTTACACTTGGAATTTCAACATGATTTCCAAGTATTGATTTTTTCTTAATTGAATATGAAGTTTAAATTTTCAACTTTTAATTTTCACTTTAAATCATACATCAATTTCCAATTCCATATTAAAATGTACATAATGCATTTGTTCTATTTTCGAAACTAATCATACTAAACTAACTCCATTTTCGAAACTAAATATTTATAGCACATTTGAACATTCCTTAGCTAAAACTAAATACTATATATCAATTCTATACTATAAGATATAAATTTTGTATATAGATACAAATATTTTTAATATCAAGTGCGCGGTATGAAATTACGTACCGATAGACCTGTCTTGCCCCACCAATCTTTTCTGAAGTCCTTTCCTGTGTCAATCTGAGCATTTTTCCCGCTCGAATCGCCAACCACGAGACTCGCTGATGGGATATCGGGACCCACCGACGCTACACCACCCTCCACATCTCCATCACCACTGGCGCGACCTACAACATCTCCCTCGTTTCCACCGGAGGCGCAACGTACACCACCACTATCTTCACCTGCAAACATATCATACTTCAGTGTGCTTTCAATTTAGCTCTGTTGCAACAACAAGAATTTTTTTTTCTCTAAACTGAATATGAGAATTAAACTGAGAATAAGCTATGCTGCTTTGCTCATTTGTACATGATCAACCATTGCTCCAAAACCATGACACACACTTAATATTTGCAAAGAACGTTCACAAATAGCATGAAACAGAAAATAAGGAGTCTAATTAGTAGGGAGTTTCATGCTTGGTATCATAACAATTAACAAATGGTACACTCTTGAGCTATATTATTATGTATTGGACGCTAGGTGCAAGGAAAGAGAAGAAAGAACAGTAAAGAGAGGACTAAGCACATGAAGCATTTCTGCAGCTCTAGGTTCAACGCAATAAGCACCACAAGTTGATCAGCAAAAAGATAAAGGCATGTAAATTTCTGAAACTTGGCTCTTTATGCTAGTAGGAACTTTTTGTTTTGGTCAGAAGGAGGGGTGCTCTCGTGTACTTGATGGATATTGATGCTCATCATATTCTCCTTGCACGAGATTGATGGAATAACTCTTGAATATGAACTGAATCGGAAGAGACATGGCAATAATTTATGGAACTTGAAGCTCTAAATTCATAAATGGGACCAATAAGCTACTCTAATAGTCAGCCAGAGATGATTATTTTAGATAATTGCAAGAAGAGGCATCTGCAATTCTGCAAATGTTCAAATCTATTACCAGTTTGGTCAGAGATAAGAACTCAATGGTAATTTAGAAAAACAAAACAATGTTTATGTTTCTTCACGGATCCAGTTAAGTGAGAACCAAACGTCCCAGCACATTGATTCATCATTTTCTTTTTTAGAAACATGTGTTGTACTGAGTTCTACTTATATCATTATTTACCATTCAGGAAACAAGTCATATCTTACAGACCTTCCTATGATTGCTACAACAAATTTGATTTTATGCACTACATGTTACCCCAAAACAACCTATTCAATGTGTTATATATTCAAACAAGCAACCCTTCATCTTTATTTCATATAGCATAGGAATAAAGGAAGCCAAGTAAAAGAAAGCCATTCAGACAGAACAAAAAGAGAGAATAAGTTGCTCTACATACAACAACTTTCTTCCCTCCAACCTTGAATAGTAAAAGCCAAGGTTCCCTAATACAACAGGCCTCCGTTAGTTTTAGATGAACTAGAATTGGGGCTGAAACTACAAGATTGTATACAACACTCATAACATGAAATTTGGTAGCTTTGATGTGATTGGCTCTCATCTCAGACATACAGTGATATTTTCACCATCATTATTTTTCATAGATCTCTAAAGAACTTTCAGGCAGAAAGAGTAAATCCTTTATCATCTGATGCAGAAGATATCATTGCTTTATTCAATTCACTAAGACCATAATAAAAAAAATACAAAATTAAAGGACCGTTTTTGCAGTATTAATACTCAAAATGGTGATTAGAACCTACTAAACAAAAAAAGGACAACAATTTCTTCTTCATCATATACCAAAAGCCTTGAGGATAATATGTTCAATTGAACAATTCCTACTGAGCTAAGAAACCTCGTCATCTTACAGAGCTTCTCAGTCTCTTAGCTCACTTTTTGTACTAAATATTACAAATTACTTCACTAACTAATTCATACTTGAATGTTGTATAAGGCAAATAAAAAGCGCATAAACTCTTCACTAACTAATTCATTTGGTTGGAGATAGGTATTACAACTCAACCGTGATTAAGGATCCACAATTTTTCATTTACTTCTGAGCAACAGATTAACAAAATCAAAAAGGGCCGCTGATCTTCTCTTAACTGAATTGAATGCATTGATTCTAGTATTTCTAACTTCAGCAGTGCTTTAATCTATTAGTTGGGGCTAAGTGCACTTCAATTGAATTTTACAATCATGACAACATTGAGAGCTTGAATTTGTTTACATTGTGATCACCTAATTCCCTAGTTTGAAAACTGAGCAGTAGTTATTGTCTTCAATTTCAACCCTAAATCCTATAAATTGGAAAGTGACAAATTTTGCACATTTGGAGTATCCACATATATAGGCCAAATAATTTCAGCAAAATCGAATGCTAAATCACTTACTTGATTGCCCTACTATTACCGGAGAACCACAACCACCTTCGTCGGCCATATGCGGCGATGTCAACGGAATAGAACTACCACCACCATCGTCGGGGATTTGTGCCGAATCCACCGTCTGTGAACCACCAGGATTATCCCCTCCACCATCATTCCCCATTTTAACTAGTATACCGATATGCTTATCAGAAATTGGGGTTCTCGAAGGTGAATTGATGTCGTCCGGTTTCGTTACAGAAAAGAGCGGGGAGGGTTGATAATCATGTCGCTCCTTGTAGCGAGGTTTTACGCTTCATAAAGCGAAACTAGTCGCGATGAGTAACGCCTCATGAAACAATGAGACTTACACCGGATCTGTATCTCCTTTTCGGGTATCCATTTGCGTTGCTCATCATGAAGAGCTACACTTCATGATGCGCAACATTCACTGTGCGCCCGGAAAAAAAATCTTGTGCATAAAGATTTTCCGTTAATTAATTTAACCAAATTAACCATTCGAGTAATACATGAAGACTACGATAATATGCATAGGCGGCACACATGTTACATATATAGTATGAAAATGTTGTACATGGGAAATAATAATTGTGGAGCTTACTTTTCATCTGGCAAATGTTGTACATGCATGGGAAATATAGAATGAAAATCCCCTCTATTTGGTTGATATATAATTGAAATTTTGGTGATACATTGATGAATTAACGTTTTAGTACTCAAGATAAGTTTCACCTATGAATATCTTAGACTTCTTGTATGATATTCTAACCCTTCATTTACTAACTAACTTAACTAGGGACTCTTAGGCCTTCTCCAACAGCTTTCCTAAAATCTTGGAAGTTGTGTTTTTAGAAAATTTGAGTAGAAAATATATCCCAACAGTTTCCCTATCTGATTCCCCATTTTAGAGTAAAAGAACAAAAATCATCTATCATTAATCCCTAAATCTGGAATTGGGCAAGCTTGTCCGATTTTTTACCAAGCTCAATTTTAATTTATTGACTCTTGCGCATATGGCGGTGACCGAAGATGACAGCATGGCAGACACAATTACTCGGAAATTTTCAAGGTTAGGGAATTTTAAAGTGGGAGATGCTTAGGTCATCTCCAACAGCTTCTCCAAAGTGTTGGAAATTGTGCATTTGGAGAATTTTACCTATTAATTTTTTGTCCCAGCAACTTCCCCATCTAATTCCCTATAATGGAGAATTCTCCAAAAGATTGAAGTGTTTTCCCTATATTTAGAGAATTCTTCAAATTTATTTGGAGAATGCATTAATTAAAAGTGTATACATGGAAACTTGTAATTGGCCATATGAAATTTTACTAAAAAAATTATATATAAATAAAACTAATAAATGTAAGATTCTCTAAAATGAAGAGGCTGTTGGAGTTAAAGTAAATTTTATTTGAGAATATGACTTTTGGCCATTCATTTTGGAGAAAATTATAGAGAAACTGTTGGAGATGGCCTTATGACTTTCTTCGGCCGGATTTTGGTTTCTGCTGCATGGATAGATTTATTTATCAATGCATTTGGAAAGCTCGTGTGGTTGAACGTGCTCGAATGTTCATTTGGCTCGTCCCTAAAGGAGTGATTCTTACTAATGTAGAGTGGGTGCGGCGCCATTTGAATTGGCCACCAATGCCCTTTGCTCGATATGCACTACCGAGGAGGAGTCGTTGATCCACCTTTTACGTGATTGTACTATTACATCGCGTTTTTGAGAAGATCTCCACCCTCCTCTTGCCAGGGAAGTATTTTTTAATTCTAATTTTACCTTGTGGGTTCGAATTAATATTTCTTGTGAGATGTTACACGAATGTGGGCTCCCTTGCTCCAGCATTTTTGTTACTTCAATTTGGTGGATATATATGGAAGTGGCGTAATAGTTGTGTTTTTCAACATGACTGTTTTTCAGGAAACCGGGTTGATTTTATGCTTAGCTAGGTTGTTGATTATGACAGAGCGATATTCATTGATGGTGAGAATCGACTAGTTAGAGCCGAGGCTTATATTCAGTGGGAGCTGCCACGGGAGAGTTGGGTGAAGATCAATATTGATGGTTCGGTTAGACATGATGGGACGGCAGCAGCTGGATACGGGACTTTAATGGGCAATGGTAGGTTGGTTTTGTTCATTATATTGGTATTTGTACATTCCCTATGGTTGAGCTATGGGGAGCGTTACAGGGACTTCGCCTTGTTTGGGATCGGGGATACAGGAGGGTTTGCCTAGAGTTAGACTCACAACTTGTGTGTCTACTTTTAAGTAAACTTGTGGATCGTTATCACCCCTTATTCAGCCTGGTTGCTCAATGTCAAGGCTTACTTAGTATGGACTGGACTATCTAGTTCCGACACATTTATAGAGAGGCTAATTGTGTTGCAAACTTTCTTGCCTCGTTAGCTTTCTCGTTTAGTTTAGCTTTTCATGTATTGTGTGACCCTCCCGAGGGTGTTGTTCATTTACTTTTTGTTGATGTTAGGGTCGGGCTATCCTCCGTTTGCTGACTACTTACCCATTTTTCTATCTATAACTATATATTAAAGATGTCCCTTTTCGAGCCACCAGAACGATTCTGGCCCCATCTCATATTTACAAAATTAATTTTTATTCTTAATATTTTAACTTTTTCATATTAAATTCTTAATTAATTATTTAAATCTATCTTTAACATCAAACAAATATCTATTTAGTATAACTATATCTTTTGAAAACTTCCTTATACAAATATTTAAAATTAAAGAATAACAAATTTAAAATATTTTAAAATAAGTATAAATATCTTTTATCTTTTAGAATGATATCTTTTCACTAATTTATTTATATATACATATATATATATATATAGGATTGAGATCAGGTGAGGAGGTCTCTTACCGTAGATAATTAGGAGGATCCTCGGCCTTTGGATTTAAAAAAATTAATGGATAAGATTTTTTTAAATTAAAATAAAAACTAATAAATCTATCCATATCTTTCCTCTCTCCTATAATATCTCCCGCATCTATATATACGCTGATGCTAAACTTCCCCCTCATCTAATACGTATTGAACAATTAAGGTATTGCAAATGAACAAGTAATGTATTTATCATGAACAAGTATTATTATATTATGGATGAAAAATAATTTACGCAAATAATTACGTCTCTCTACAGGTGAACAACAAATCATTAACAATTGAACAACAACAACAACAACAACAATGAACAACAAATACCTAATAATGAACAATTCATTTCTCGCGTCTATATAAGCATTGATACTAAACTTTCTCTCTCATCTAATAAATATTGAACAATTAAGAGATTGCAAATGAACAAGTAATATATTTATCATGAACAAGTACTCTCTAATATAATGATGAACAATATTCTAAACGCTAAACCCTAAAACCCAAAATAATAAACCCTAAACTATAAATAATAAACCCTACACCTTAAATAATAAACCCTAACCCCTAAACTAAACCCTACAATCCTAAATACTAAACCCTAAACCCTAAACAGTAAACCCTAAAACCCACACTACTAAACCCTAAAAAGTAAACCCTAAACTAAACCCTAAACCCTAACCTATAAATAATGAACCCTAAATACTAAACCCTACACCCTAAATATTAAATCCTAAACCCTAAATAGCAAAACCTAAGATACTAAACCCTAAATATTACCCTAAACCCTACCCTAGGGTTTATGGTTTAGGGTTTAATATTTATGATGTAGGATTTAGGGTTTAGTATTTAGGGTTTAGGTTTAGGTTTTAGGGTTTAGGGTTTACTATTTAGGGTTTAGGGTTTAAAATTTTAGGGTTTAGTGTTTACTATTTAGGGTTTAGGGTTTTAGGGTTTATCATTTAGGGTTTTAGGGTTTATCATTTAGGGTTTATAGTTTAGGGTTTAGGGTTTACTATTTAGGGTTTAGTATTTTAGGGTTTAGGGTTTACTATTTGGGGTTTAGTATTTTAGGGTTTAGGGTTTATTATTTTGGGTTTAGGGCTTATGGTTTACTATTTAGGGTTTAGGGTTTATTGTTTAGGGTTTAGTATTTTGTGTTTAGGGTTTAGTGTATGTAGTTGTTCATTTACGAATAAATAGTTGGAATTGTTCATGATCATTACATTACTTGTTCATTTACAATATCTTAGTTGTTCAATATATATTAGAGGAGAGAGAAAGTTTAGTATCGGCGCTTATATAGACGTGAATGATATTAAGGAGAGAGAAAATTAGATATGAATTGTTCATTATTATGTATTAGTTGTTCATTGTTGTAGTTGTTCAATTGTAAATGAGTAGTTGTTGAGATGTAGAGAGACGTAATTATTCAATATAATAGTACTTGTTCATGATAAATACATTACTTGTTCATTTGCAATCTCTTAATTGTTCAATATGTATTAGATTAGAGAGAAAGTTTAGGATTAGCGCTTATATAGACGCAAGAGATGAATTGTTCATTGTTAGGTATTAGTTGTTCATTGTTGTAGTTGTTCAATTGTTAATGAGTAGTTGTTCACTTGTAGAGTGACGTAATTATTTGCGTAAATTATTGTTCATCCATAATATAATAATACTTGTTCATGATAAATACCTTAGTTGTTCATTTGCAATCTCTTAATTGTTCAACGTATTAGATGAGGGGAAATTTAGCATCAACGTATATATAGATGCGGGAGATATTATAGGAGAGAGAAAAGATATGGATAGATTTATTAGTTTTTCTTTTAATTCAAAAAAATCTTATCCATTAATTTTTTTAAATCCAAAGGCTGAGAATCCTCCTAATTATCTACGGTAAGAGCCCTCTCACCTGATCTCAATCCTATATATATATTCTTTTATAATAAAAAAATTCATGATAATAATTATAATGTTTAAAAATAATAAAAATAGGTAATATCTATAACTATATATTAAAGTTGTATCTTTTCGTGCCACCAGAACGATTTTGTTCCGACCACATATTTAAAAAATTAATTTTTATTTCTATTATTATAAATTCTTTCTATTAAATTCTTTTTTAACTATTTAAATGTATCTCTAACATCAAACAAATATCTATTTAGTATAACAATATCTTTTGAAAGCTTCCTTATACAAGTATTTAAAATTAAAGATAAAATAGTTTAAATAGTTTAAAATAAATATAAATCTTTTAGCATATATCTTTTGAAGAATTTATTTATAGATATAATGATTTTCTTTTATAAAAAAATTAATTAAAGTTGATTAAAAATTTGATAAACTCTAAATTTACGTACATGAAAAATAATAAAATATGAAGAATATAATATTTGATTAAAAAATATACATTCTACGAGCAATAAAATACTTATATTAAAGTTTATATTATATTTTTATTTATTTATTAATATCCTATTTATAATTTCTATAAAATATCGTATCGTAGTCGTACGGGTAAAACTAGTATTAATAAAACGCCCCCTTGAGGGGTCGGAGAGTACCCCCTCTCCTTCTACCCAAAAAAAATTCTTGGGGAGTTCTTCATTTGAGTTTTTTTAATTTTAATTTTTTTCATTTTTCATTTTTTAGAGCATTTACTATTTGGATGGCATGGATTACGGTTTCCATTCTTTAGATTTCTGTCAAGTCGTGTCAAACTCTATTAGTTGGCAAAAAGATACTAATTGGCAAAAGGGGCCAAGATACTAATTGGCAAAAAGATGGTACGTTTTATTGACCAAGTTTGAAGTGAATTAAGGTTTGAGTAACTTTTGAATCGATTCTACATAAGAAAAAAAAAAGTAATTATAAAACTAATGATTATGTGAATGAAATAACAACAATGTTGATATTTATATGTGAATAATAAATATTTTATCATATATTAAATTAAGATTCGATAATATTTTTATTTTCTTATAAGTCAAATAATAAATAATTTATCATTTATTGAGTTTCTAGAATATTTTATTTCCTTATAAGTTGAATAATGAATAATTTATCATTTATTAAGTTTCTACAATACTTATTAGTTAAACAATAAATATTTTTATTATAATTAAATAAGTATTGTAGAATATTGTATATGATAAAAAAAAAATAAGTATTAAATGTAGTATTCTTCAAAATAGGGAATCTGTTGGAGTTGGGTTAGATTTTTTTTGGAGAATATGGCAGTTAATTCTTCATTTTGGAGAAAGTTTTGGAAAAGTTGTTGGAGATGGCCTTAATTATTGTTGATTATATGCGAGGCATTTTAACCCTTCATTTGTCTTATTAGTGAAGATTTGAGTGAAATGCAAGCTAAGATGAATACGCACAAAGAGATTTGGATACACTAGATGACAAGGCACATTTCGAGTTTGAATCTCTTTTTCTCATGCAATTATACATATATGTAACATCAAGTTTATGGAGTTACAATAAGAACCTAATCGAATGACATCAAAGTCATTAACAAAAACAATTTTATCAAAGTCTAAACACTTTTGTTATCAACACCAAACAATTAAAACCCAAATGAAACTTCAAACAATTATTTACATGATAGTCAAAGAGGTGGAAAGGGGGCCGAAGCAAATTATGCAATCAATAACATCATCGCCACACCTTTCCACCTCCTAAAAAGCCTCATAAACTTACCAAAAAGAAAAGGAATGAAGAAAATCATATAGAAATAGGGGCGCTAGTTAGAATTAGGGAGGTTCTCAAATGATGATGTGTTGCTGCTGGAGAAGTAGACGCAGCCCATCTCCACGTTGGTGGTGATGAATTGGGGACCCACTTCAGAAGGCCCGTCCATAATAAGCCCATTATGTTGTTGGGCCGGTAGGCCCATGTATTGCCTTTGTATTACCATCTGGGCTTCATCGTCCCAATTGCTGTTGTAATTTGGGCCCATTATCTGTAATGGGCCCATCAATTGGGGAGCAGCAGTGGCGGGGCCCGCTGCCACCTCTTCTAAGCACCCCCAGTTCTCATATGAAAATTTGACCAAGTTTTCAATACGCGCCTGCACTTATAGTCAAAAGTCATATTTATGTATTTGGAGTGTCGTATAAGTAATGACAAAAAATATTAAATAAGAGTTGTATGACTTCTTACAAGGGACAAGATCAGTTACGTGGTCTAATCATATTGAACTTTTTGGTATCATGATACATTAATTATTTATTTAGAAAAGTTATCACTTTATTCGAATACATTTTTTTAATTATAAACCAAAAGGGTATTTCTAAAATCTTTTTTGTTATCGTATAGTGAAATCATGCAATATAATGTGATTGACAAAAAAAAGAGGGATGAAAGTTAATTATGTGGTCTAGTAAGATCGATTTGAGCTTTTAGAAAGCAATTAAATTTTAGTTTATATAAAAAAAGAATATTACCTTTGTGGAGATGGTACAATCTTGAGAGGGAGAGTATAAAGTTCCGTTGATATTGGCGTATACAACTTGACAAGTAGGGCTCAAAGCAAGCTCATGATCTTGTCCGCGTAAGACATAGAATCTATTGTCCGTGACACATGTCTTAGCATGTTTCATGGTAATATCCCACATTTTATCCGACATCCCCGGTTCCAATATCTGTTCATACGTACCACATAAAAGTTAATTGATACTGTACAAAACATTGTATCAAATTACTTCTAGTCATGACAAGAACGCGCCTTGTAACGATCATGCATACCTTTCGAAGACTAGTCGGATCGACATTGGATAGCTTCAAGAAATCCTGCACTGTTTTGATCCCATGGCACATCAGCTTTTTGTGAAAGATTCCGTCTTTGCCGATCTTCTCAAGTCGCCAAACTTCGTCGCTTAGAGATGGTGGGTAATGCTTCTTGTACACTAATCATTGCATTAGGATATTAATTAAACTAAATCAATTACTATTTGTGGATGAAGAATCTAAGAGCCATTAGATAAGCGACAAAAAGAGCTAGAGTTAGAGATACCATATAATTTTAAGAAAAAGTAGCTTTGATGAAATAATTAAAGAAAAAGGCATGGAATCTCATAGGCATGTTCACGTACAATCATATTTCTTTTCATTTCTTTTTAGCAATCATAATCTGAAAGGTAATCTCTTGTAGCAACTAGCAAGTTCTTTTTCAAAGTACGTACTTGGCTTTTTAAGTAGGCGGCCACTTTTTTAATATGCTATTGCTATATGTAACTAATTTATCTCAAGATGTGACTCGAGTTCAAGAAAAGATAATCTAGCATAAGATAAGAAAATGAGATTTCGTTTGTACTAAAATCCGACCTTAACCTAATTATAAACAGCCAAACTATATATCTTTCATTTTGTCACCATCTATTATTCACAAACTTATATTGCAAGCTAAGTATGACACACAAAAAAACATGAATCACATCAAATCACATAAAGTCAATTAAGCATGATTTAATAATAGTTGTAACTAGGGATCTAAGAAAGAAAAAAAATGCATGAAATTAAAAGATACTCACATTCTCCTCTATGATCCCTAACAATAAACGGCTCCGAAACACCTTGAAGAACCCTAACATCATGGGAAGCCTCATTCACCACTCTTACACCAACCCGAAACTTCCTCCCTCGGACCCAGCTCGAGTTATCTGTAAACTCGATATCACCAACCATAATAGCCCCGTCTCTCATGGTGTAAACAAGCTCACCAGCAAGCAATGGGCGCCTCCCGGGTCTCTCCTTGAGGATTTTGGATTCAAACTCGCTCGTGCTCCAAGAATCACGCTTCGTACAAAAATCGCCATCTATGGCTACAAGCTCAATCTTGATGGGATGAGGGAGGGTTTCTTGGGATCTATGGCCGTTTTGGTCACGCACGAGCAAGATCTGAAGAGGATTTTCGTTGCAATCGTGTATCTTGCTTCCGGTGAAGATGGGTAGGGAGAGGTGTTGTGCAAAGACTAGTTTCAAGTTTGTAGGTTCTTGTTGTTGTTGTTGTTCAATTGGTATGCCTGTGATCCTAAGTGATGGAGATTTTGATAGTGCAAGGATCCTACTTCGGAGGGCACGATCGACTTCTTCATTAACCTGAGATTAATTCGTATATAAAATATTAAGATACGTACATAAGTTATATATAGTATAATAACAGAAAAGGGAGAACTGGACCAAGGTCGGAAAATCATTGAATTGATGCACTCCTTATATAGAAATACGTACCGGCCAAAATATTTAATGATATATATGATTACTAAAGTTTATATAGATCAATCATGAGAACAATCTCGTGATCACTAAACAAAACAATAATATAATGAAAAATCATTTTTGGTACATATGTGAATAGGAAAAACAAGAAACAATTGATTGAAGAAGACTATTCAAAGAAAGTAAGATAATGATGAAGGCTTACCACTCTCCTAAGAAGAGGTTCCAAGGCCCCGCACAAGCTCTGGTGGCATTTTACCCGCATCACATCAACTATGACTCTGAAATTACAAAAAACAACTCCTTAATTAACACTAAAATTTGTAGCAGATTAACTCCCCAATCATTCTTCTTTTGTTTCAATTAACTCCAATCAATTCATGACCCAAAAAAACTCCAATTAAGTCGATCTTGGAAACAAGTCCCAATTATTCTCTAAAACGAAGCAGATATATGATTCAGAACTTACGAACGGAAAGAGAGCGATGGTCGGAGCCTTTTCTCTTTCGGGTTGTGATCCGGGTCGGATCCGGAATCGCCCAAAAGCCGCTTTGATGCTGCCATATTGCGAATCTGTTTGTTTAATCGGAATCCGAATGAGAGAGAGAGAGAGGCTAGAGAGAGAGATGGGAGAGTTTGAAGAATATGTGAAGTAGGGAGAGAATGAGAAGAGATGCACTTGCTATTTATAGAGATCGAGGATTCTACTACAGTACTATGTAAATGTGGAGTAAATTTATGTAACTGGGTAAAAATGGATTGTGAAGGGGGTAATAATATAGCTAGGAGGGAAGCTTCGAGGAATGATTAAGGAAGCAACGTACGTGGAATTAAATTTAGGGAGGGGGGGAGCGACTGAGCGAGCACTAGAAGAGCCTTGACGTCAATCACCAGGTCAAGTCAACGTATATACATGCCAACCAATCTTCATATGCTTTTATTTCTCTTTAACATATACATATACGTACGTTAAGTATATAATAATATGGTCTTGTATATATAGATTATTTGACCTCATACTTAACCTATTTTAAAGTGTATTTATTGTTTACTAAATATCCTACCTAACACCAAAATTCACAGCCTAACTTGATGCTTTAGTACGTGAATACACTTTTCTAAAGTGCTACTCTCCGTATTGATTTGTGGTCACACTTTCTATTGTCATATTAATGGTTTAGTAGCACTTTTCTAAAGTTCTATTCTCCGTATTGCTTTAATGAATACACAATTATGTTATGTGTATACAATGTACTACACATCTTGCCGGTTAACAACTAGATTTTTTTTTTTTCGGTACAAACAACATGTTTATTTAAAATCGATTTTCTGTACAACATCGACCGTTAACTTGATAAGTTCAAACATACGTACAACTAATTAAAACAATATGTTTGAACTTTTCTAAAGTGATGAAGCAATTATATATTTAAACAAAAAATATATAATATCCAAAATGACAAAGTTTAGTTTTAATTAATAATTTGATAAGTATTAGGTAGAAGTAGAACATCGACCGTTTGATTAGTTAAATGTACGTTTATATGCTATGCCGTTGGAAGTTAGATATATGATGTATGCTAAATTGATGTCCATATTAAAAAAAAAAAAAACAAATATATATAAATGTCAGCCGTCACATAGTATTATCTAGTCAGTACGTTTTACGACAATGAAGTAGTTTACCATGACAACTTAACTGTAAAATTTTAAACCCGGCCACTTCGTACTCGATCTATGGAGAACTTTTCTAGAGTATCAACATAATTATTTAATATTTAATATATGTGGATCAACTCATGCACATCCCTGCCAAACTAATGGCAGTTTATGCCACAAATTAATTATAAAATAATATGTCTATCATGTGTCGAATGATAACGCGCGTACCATTCAATTAATGTCTAAACAAAATCTAATTTAGCTGATTATTTTTCATCTTTAGGATATTTAATTGGATTTTATTTATAAATGACTGTAAACCGTTATTAATCCCATACCTGGTATATAGTGATCGAGTACATACATTTTTACTTTTTCAAGGGATTATGGCCTAGCTATAGCCTGTGTTGGATCGTGACGCGTTAGTAACAAGTCAGGGAACTAGAAATGTTCCCTAGGCAGCGGAAATAAACAGTAAGAATACAGAATTTAGAGAGGAAAACTTTCTATCCGACCAACCAAGTCGTAGAAAGAAAAACCTCTACCTCTGAGACTCCTTCTCAGAGGATTTTCAATAGAATACTTTTATTAAGTTTCAACGATTACAAGGCAAGTCAAGTTCCCTAGTAACTAAGGCACCGACCAAAGTTCAACCAACTAGACTTCTACAACCCTAAACATAAACCTAAGACAAAGTAAACTACTGACTTACTTGTGGATTCTTCACCGAAAAAGCCACACACTCATACACTTGAAAACTCTCTCTCCAAGTTCGTCGTCTTCAACCACACCCTTAATCCTAGCTAACCCTAGCTATTTATAAGATAAGTTAAGTCTGATCTCACACGTAATTCTTGCCTAATTACGCTGATATTCCACTTAACAAATCCCACACAATAAGGAAAAAGATTGTTTGTGATTTCGGATCCTCAACCATGTCGATTCTTCCCAAAACCGAATGATCTCGGATTTCCCAAGATAAGATCGTGTGAAGATTGATCTTATCTTCTCATTTATCTCCTTAAGCAGCCGTCTACAGCTGTAAATCATCGTAGAAGATCGCTCGCAGAAGATATGGTAACTTGCCATTTATAGAAAGTCACGTTCCTTCTGAGACGCGCTTCCTAAATCTGTCACCCGTTCCCTCCATCGTTCCTCACAATGTTCCGTCACTCGTGACCATGTACCTGTTTTCCTGAAACACTTACATGTAAAAGCAAGTTATATCAACTAAGTTTGTTATCATCAAAACTAAGAGAAAACATGGAAGTATGGAACAACCATTGTTCCAACAGTTTGCATATTATATAAAAAAATTACAACAAAATATATTTTTCACATTTTTAAAGCAAAAATATAACCATTATAGACGTATTTTAATATAAAAAATATGCTCTTCAAAAATTATATTTTAATAAGCAATTATAGCAAGGATTATATACAAGTACATAGTTATTATGCTATAGTAGGCTTGTACAAAGAGCAATACGAACTGATAGAAGAATGGTGAAGGCCTTGCGGCTGAGGGAAAGAGATAGACGAGGAAGACGAGAGTTGAGGAGGAGAAGATAAGAAATTAGGGCAATAATGTTATCTGATTAATTAAGGATAAGATAACACAGGAGTATTTATAGTCCTAAGCCCTAACGGTTCAATAAAGGCGTCCCGGGAAAGAACCGTAAAGAAAACCCGAGAAGGAGTAATTATACTCTGTTTAAAAATTACATTAATATAATATATAAAAAATACTAACAATAATCCTTAAAACGCACTGGAGCCCGACGATCTCGAACGGGTCTGGAATTCTGGACCAATGGTTCGGAATGAACCGTATCAATCTCCCCCCCGCACCCCGTTGACAAGCGACTTATCCTCAAGGCGTAAATCCGGAAAGGAGAGGCGGAGCTGATCCAGTGGCTCCCAAGACGCGTCCGTCACCGACCCGTCATCCCACACAATAAGCCATTCAAGACGGGGCTTGCCGTCGCACAGCACCTCGCGTTCAGCAATAGCACGCAGCGGTCGTGATAGTGGCCGATGCTCCACAAATTCGGTCGGAAAAGATGGTTGAACAGGAGGTCCATCAGCATGTTGAATAAAAGGCCGGAGAAGCGAGACGTGGAAGACATTGTGAATCCGAGCGTTGTTTGGCAATTCGAGACGATATGCTACCGGACCTATGCGCTCCAGCACTTTGAATGGACCGTAGAACCGACGGCTAAGCTTAGCAGACAAGGGTCGGGATACGGAATGCTGGCGGTAAGGCTGTAATTGTAACACCCCTTCCTAAGCTGGAGGTATTACCGCCAGTAACCCCGATTAAGACTAAACTGAAGCTACCCAAAGCTTTAAACTGACTGAACAAACTAAAAACAAGGTAAATGAAACCATTTAAAACCTAACAAAATTAAGTAGAACTTTGCAGTGGAAAAGAGAATAAAAGGTCTTATACAAGCCTTAACCTAAAAAGAATTAGTAAATAAATAGAACAACCTTCTATTTAAACCAAATCTTCATCCAGTCTTCGTTAAGTTCTTATTTCTGAAACTCAGCTTCGCTTTGAAGTAGTTCAACCATGATCTTCACTCAAGTATAGCCATTGGAAACCTTTCTTCAACTTCTGGAGCTTCAAACCTCTGAATCTGCCTCTTGAATCAACTTCCAAGAAGAACCTGATGTATCGTAAACCAACGGTGGACACCAGCCAACCATATAAAAGAAAAGAAGATGGACGGGTTAGTCTAATTAAAGACTAAGCAAGCGGAGAATCTAACTTGGTTCTTATGGTTGTAACTAAACATATTGGCATCCAAATCCGATTAGACTTGGATTATGATCCAACAGTTAGCAGTTTTATAGAGAAAAAGAAGGAGACTTGCATAATCAAGAGAGAGAACACCACCGCTTGTGGTTTCTTTAAGAAGCATAAACAATTGTTGGGAACTCATATTAATCACATCACATTTTGAAAAGCCTCCGTCGACTAATCAGATTGACTTAATCAAAGTTTGATTAAGAATCATTCGTAACCGGGAGCAAGAATGGCCTTCCGACTAGACGAACCATTCAGGTATATTAATGTGCCTAACGTACTTATCTTATATTACTTTTAAAACTTTTCACAAACAGGTTGGTGATTCATAATCGGCTCGAACTACTGCCGAAATATTTTGGTATTGTAGAGATCATCGGAGTATTTCATCCATGGTCATCTACCCTGTACCAAGATCACAGGACTTAAGCTATCCTTGATCTTTCATTTGCATATGGTGAGGTAGAGATCAGAGAGGCCTATTACCTTGTCTTCTACACTACACCGTGCCAATTGCACTTAGCTAGAGTGCGCATCACCCCTCTCACACGAAGAGCAGGGGAAGAGTCATGACCCACCATTAAGATTAGGCCCCTCCTAATGTAATCTTTTTAAAGAGAGGATATGGAACCATGTTCCCCTCCCTGAAACTACCTTAATCACAACAATGTCTCAGCGTGAGACAGCATACAAGGTCACCCATGACGGACCTAAATCCAATTCTACCGCAAAACTGAATAAACATCATGGTCATTATTTCTAACAAATATAACAACCTATCATATTTTAATAAGCACACAAGTTGTTCCCAACACAAATATTAAATGGGATTCAATTCCTCATTTAATAACCATAATGCAAGAGAGAACCGTCCACTTGCCTTAGAAGGCGTGCTCAACGTCTTTAACAATTCCAACATTAATCTTTATCACCCTTCTGCCAAATATAATAAAAGGATTTCTCAACAATGAGCTCACGGAAACACTTCTTAGTTGTATACTCAGATTCTACAACTTCCTAATCGATAAACGATTTAATTTCCGAATATCGATATATAACAAATCCTTAGTTATCATGCTTTAAGGAGCCATCTTGAAGGAATTATAACTAATTATCCGCTTCACTTTTGAAAAAATTTTCTAAATAAAAATTGTTCATTAGCAACAGTTCTTAAAGGTGACCAAATCTCGGATCAAACGGATTAACAACGAATCCCGAGTAATTATCCGAAGTCCTTTACCTGCCAATCGGTGTCAAAACTTGTATTCGCTATAACTGAAGTTCGTGACGTCCGTTTCTCGAGCGGTTTGAACCTGTGGGACCGTATCAACGTCAAGATTATAAAAACCATAAATTTAATTAGCAAAGCGGAACCGAAAGGCCCTTACGGTGGCTCCGTAACCAATCCGCTAATTAATTTCGATCGTATATACCTTCACTCGAGCCCATGGCTCGTTTGGCTCGATAGTGGCTCGATCCCCGAGCTCGAGGGTGGCTGGGCGTTGCCCGACGGCGGCCCTTGTGGTGGGTGGTGGTCGGAGGAGCTGACGGTCGCCGGCGGCGTTGCACACGAGGCAAAGAAGAGAGCCGGCGGTAAGAATTCTTTCCTTCCCAAGTCGTGGTCGTCCCGCTCCTCTGGTTTGGTTCAACAGCCCGGCCTAACGAGAAGGAGAAGATGATGAGGTGGAGGAGGAGGTGAGGAGGCTGGCTGGAGAAGGTGGCTAAGAAGAAGGCCGGCGGTGGTGAATCCTTTCCCCGGTCCGTCGTTCCGTCCTCATCGGCTCTCGTTCCTTCCTTTCCTCTATTTTTCTTTTCAAACGAGATAGACTTTTACAAGGCAAAAGATATGCCGGTGGAGAAGACTCGAGCCTATCCTCAAATTTCTATAGTTCCTTCCTAATTAAGACAAGAAGAGATGAGTTTTAAAACAAAACCCGTCTCGGAACAGGACTCGCGTTAAAGCGGTAAAATTATGTACCTCGGGTGGAAAAACTTACTAAATGAAAAACGTCCCGTAAATTATGTAGACCAATAAAACCAATTTTCCATGATTTTATCACGCTACCTTCAATTTTTAAGGCTTCCGTTTCGTATTTTAAATCCTTTACAGTACATAATTAAGAAGACGGCTTATCCAATAAATATTCTTTTTCCACCGAAAAATCCTAGAATTCACACCGATCCATAAAATCATTTCTTCGTGATTTTAGGATATCACCAAGAATTTTCTAGGATTTAAATTCCAACAAAAATATTGGATTAAGCGTTAAAACGGACAAAGAGGTTAAAAGGATATCCGAGAAAAATTCAAAAATATCCTTAAGAACCGCAGTTATTACAGTAATTTCAATAGCACTAAATCACCAACCTTAAAAATCAGCTCGCGGCGATGTTTATTGGCCTGGCGTGTCATTTGTTGCTGCATAACCCGCAGATTTTCACGCAGCAGCTCAAGTACTCAATCCCGTTCCATGATCGTCACGACAGCAGCCGAGGAAAGGTCGGAGGGCTGTGTGGTCCGAACCAGGGGAGGTGCCTCGCGTCCATAGAGTGCTTGAAACGGAGACATCTTAATGCCCTCGTGATATGTGCTATTCAACGCTAATTCAGCCCATGGTAAATAAAAAGCCCAACGAGTCGGCCGAGCATGAGTAAAGGCCCATAAATATTGTTCCAAGCTCCTATTTTTAACCTCGGTTTGGCCGTCTGTTTGCGGGTGGTAGGCCGTGCTATGGCGCAATGTAGTACCGCTCAAGCGATGTAATTCCGTCCAAAACAAGCTAGTAAAAATGGTATCCCGATCAGACAAAATGGACGCGGGAATTCCGTGATGTTTAACTACAATCTCCACAAACAAGGCCGCCACTTTCGGCGCGTCATAAGAAGAACCAAGGCAACCAAAATGGGCATATTTGGACAGCCTATCAACGACTACTAAAATGGTAGTAAAACCACGGGACGGGGGTAGACCGGTTATGAAATCCATGGAGACTACATCCCAAACTTTGGACGGAATAGGCAGTGGTTGAAGCAACCGACAGGCTTTTGAGTGTTATACTTAGTTGATTGACAAACAACACAGGAGTCCACAAATAACTTAACATCTTTTCGCATATGGCGCCAATAAAAGACGTCGGCAACGCGACGAAATTTACGATCTACTCCCGGATGGCCCGCACTAGGTGCCGAATGGAATTCCATTAAGACTTTAATCTTGAGAGGCGAGTCATTGCCGAGAACGAGGCGGTGGCCATAGTAGAGGAGGCCATCATGAACCCGAAATGGATCCGACAGTGTACCCTATTGTGCAGCCTGATGCCATTCAATCAAATCAGGAAAGGAAGAATTTTCAGAACGGATCTGCTGCAGCAAATTCGGCACTGGTGAAGATAGAGCAAGGAACTGATTAACTGCCGGATCGTCAGAACTCATACAACGGGATAAGGCATCAACCACCTTATTGTGTGTACCCGGTTTATACTCAACCCGGAATTTATAACCCATCAGTTTCCGGATAAAGAATTGTTGATCAGGCGTCTGAATCACCTGAGATAACAACTCCTTCAAGCTTTTCTGACCAGTCCTGATAAGAAATTCACGGCCTAACAAATATTGACGCCACTTCTGAACTGCGGAAATGATAGCAAAAAGTTCCCGATGATAAGCAGAAGAGCCACGGCGTCTGACGCCTAGAGCCTTGCTGAAAAAAGAAATAGGACGTTCGTCTTGTAATAAAACAGCGCCAATGCCGTCGTCAGATGCATCCGTCTCTACAACGAAAGGCTTAGTAAAATCAGGCAATTGTAATACAGGGGGACTCATCATTGCCGACTGAAGCTGATGGAATGTTGTCTCGGCTTCTGCAGACCACTTGAATTTATCTTTTTGTAATAGAGCAGTTAGCGGAGCGGCTATGAGTGCATAATTACGGATAAATTTATGGTAATACCCCGTTAAGCCCAAAAATCCACGCAATTGCCTTACAGTGTTCGGACGTGGCCACTTAGCCATAGCTTCAAGCTTACTTGGATCCGCTAATAATGTGCCTGCCGATACAATATGTCCGAGATAATCCACAGAAGTCGTCCCGAACGAGCATTTAGAACTTTTCACAAAGAAATGATTATCGTGCAAGATCTGTAATGCCGTGTCTAGATGCCGCACGTGCAACTCTAAAGTGGAACTATAGATTAAGATATCGTCGAAGAAGACAATTACGAAATCTCGCAAATAAGCGGCAAAAATGTGATTCATAGCAGCCTGAAATGTCGACGGTGCATTGATGAGTCCGAAGGGCATAACCAGAAATTCAAAATGACCGTCATGAGTTCTAAAAGCCGTCTTATAAATATCAGCTGAGTGCATTCTGATCTGATGGTAGCCAGAGCGCATGTCAAGTTTAGTAAAGAAATATGCCTTGCCTAACTCGTCAGCAGTCGGAATGGGAAATTTGTCAACGAAAGTAGCCGCATTCAAGGCTCGATAATCTATGCAAAAGCGGAAACTGCCATCTTTCTTCTTAACTAGTAAAGCCGGTGAAGAAAACGGACTAGTACTGTGCCGAATGATACCCTTTTGTAACATATCTTGCACTTGCCGCTCAATCTCAGACTTCTGAAAATAAGGATATATGTAAGGACGCACATTAACTGGTTCAGAGTCATGAACAAGATGTATACGGTGGTCCCATGCACGAGTAGGCGGTAAACCCGACGGGACAGTAAAAACCGTCGCATGTAACTGTAGAACCTAAAGGATTTCTGGATGTATGTCGGTCGGAAACTCAACTGAAGTAGGCGGCGGTGAAGTAGACTCGTCGACATCAATCGGAATCAGCTCAAAACAATCAGCAACCTGATCTGAAGCAAACAATGACTGTAAAGTATGAAGAGAGATCAAACGTGGAGTACTACGATCGCCCTGTAAAGTAACAGTTTGACTGTTCCAGACGAACTCCATAATGAGCTGAGCATAGTCATGAGATACTTTGCCTAAGGTTTGCAACCACTGAACACCCAGAACGATTTGAGGCCCGTGTACCTCTAAAACATAGAGATCAATCATAAAAGTGTGATTCTGAATAACCAACCGAGTCGAGGCACATTGATGTGTGCACAATAAAGACGCACCATTACCAACGTAGACACGAAAAGGATTCACCTTAGATAATGGAAGATGCAACCTTTCAACTACTGACGGATGTACAAAATTATGGGTACTTCCGCCGTCAATCAGAACCTGCACCGCAAAATCAGAAATATATCCCACGAGTTTCAGCGATTTGGGGTTGGCCAAACCCTCCATGGAATTAATACTAGAGACGTCACCCGTTACAGCTAATTCCTCATCAACGAGGTCAACAGTAGCATCATCATCAATATCATCACTACCGAGCAAAGCTAAGAATCGGTGCTTACAGCGATGTCCCGATGCATATTTCTCGTCACAATTCCAGCACAAACCCTTCTTACTACGCTTGTCTCGTTCAGCAGCGGAAAGGCGTTTAATGGGTAAAGTCGAATGTGGGTTGGCGGGGGTTGTGGGAGGCGGAGTGGGTGTTTGTTGTGGATTGCCGGCGGTGGCAGAACTGGAAGCAACGCCGGGTTTGAATCCGGACGTAGGCCAGCCGCGGCGGGGACCGGCTGATGCGGTGATAGTGTCGGAATAAGAGGCAGCTAATTCCCTAGCCAAGGCAAAGGTCTGACTTAATGTCACAGGATTCCGTAAATTCAGTTCTCGTTTCACTGGTTGTTTCAGACCCGCTTTAAACAAAGAGATTAGGGTGGCTTCAGATAATCCCTCAATTTTATTCAATAAAGCTTCGAATTTTGCCTGATAATCTAACATTGTTGTTTTCTGTTTAAGCTTAGCAAGAAATCCGACATAGTCTTCGTAATGATGGGGATCAAAACGTTGTTTAACGGCAATCAGAAATTCAGGCCAAGTACCCGTTAAGTTATTCCGACGCTGATAACGGAACCAATCGGATGCCGGGTGCTCGAACAACATACCCACTAATTGCAAACGTTCATTATCAGTAGTATGAAAATAGTCAAAATAGGATTGTACCTTATAGACCCAACCAGCGGGGTTGGTGCCGTTGAAACGTGGGGCTTCAATCCGGATCTTCGGATATCGTTCTGGTCGCCCTGGATCGTCATGGACACGCTGTCGGTCAGGCGGAGGATCCAGCGGCTGAAGGCGCGGAATCTGTGCAGCGACCCGCGGTTGCGGCTGCAGCGGCTGTTGTCGCGCGGCCTCCTGGGGCGGATGTCGTGGTTCGGCAAAGGGATTCTCCGCATAAACTCCCCGATTGTTATCATCGATGATATTCTGATGATCCAAAATATGGAAAACTTGATCCATTCTTCGTTTGAGAACATCCTGCTCTTGATGACGTTGCCGGATTTCGAGAGTGAGATTCTGAAGTAAATCTCGGATATCCGTCTCAGAACCGGTGACTTGTGAATTGTCTCCGTCGTGTGACATGGCTTGAAAGGTGTTCAACAATGAAAGCATCAGTTGTTACAAGCTACAGTAGGCTTGTACAAAGAGCAATACGAACCGATAGAAGAATGGTGAAGGCCTTGCGGCTGAGGGAAAGAGATAGACGAGGCAGACGAGAGTTGAGGAGGAGAAGATAAGAAATTAGGGCAATAATGTTATCTGATTAATTAAGGATAAGATAACACGGGAGTATTTATAGGTTGTGTTTCACTTTTGATGAAAAAGGGGGTTTTGGGTGGAAAGTTATTTTTTGTGTCTAAAAAAACGTAAAAAGTAGAGAAAGTTGCACGAATTTCAAGAGTGTTAAAAGTAATTTTTGGGTGAAAAGTAATTTTGGAGTATAAGTGAAACAAGGCCCTAGTCCTAAGCCCTAACGGTTCAATAAAGGCGTCCCGGAAAAGAACCGTAAAAAAACCCGAAAAGGAGTAATTATACTCTGTTTAAAAATTACATTAATATAATATATAAAAAATACTAACAATAATCCTTAAAACGCACTGGAGCCCGACGATCTCGAACGGGTCTGGAATTCTGGACCAATGGTTCGGAATGAACCCTATCATATTATTATAGTGAGCCCGACTTTAAAAAAATTAAGAAATCAAAAGATAATGTTACATTTTCTGTAGGGAAAATTTAAGGAAAACACATAAATTAAACAAGTAAACTCGAAAAAAAAGATAAAGCTAAACTAATCATGCAGTATTGGTGATTTTTATTAGGTAATTTGTTTTGGTGATCTCCAGTTTTCAATTTTTTTGTCGTAAAAAATCTTATTCTTCTTGGTACTTAAAGTCTAAACAAAAGTTCTTATTCCTTTTGCGGACGTATTTATACTTATTACCTATAGGGTCCATAATCGGCTACATGCAAACACCACACTGATGTCTCTCTATTTGGTGGTGTTTTCATATGTGATTTCCTTTGTAAATATGTTTCTTTTTCCCCTTTTCTTGTGCGTTTTGTTCCTTTTTAGCTTAGTTCCCGTATTTCTATGAGATTCGGAGACTACGCACATTTTATGTGTTTTGTAGGTAAATTGGCATGAATCAAGGATCGATTTGAAGGAGGGTCGAGACATGGAGCAAAGGCCGAGCTAAAGCGGGAAAGAGAGAAGCAAGCCATGAAGAAGAACAAGAGAAGCCAACAAAGAAGAAGGTGGAACGAGGTCAGGACCGAGTTGCAACCAACCTCGGGCCCGACTTTGAAGTCTCCAACCTCGGACCGAGATGCACAGTAACTCGGGCCCGAGGTCCTCCGTGTCGGTCCAAGTCGGTCACCGAACTACTTGGGCTCCAAGGCACGAATTTGTGGACTTCCACTTTTGCCCCTCATCTAATCTATAAAAGGCCCTCTTGTCTTCCAAAAAGGGGGGGGGGGGGTTCTCTCATACACACAAAGAAAGGGGCTCCCCCACATACACACAAGAGGGGGGGGTTCCAAGGGAGCCAAGAGGATTCTTGGAGAGCAAGGAGGAAGGAGAGGAGAAGGAAGAGAGAGAGAATCGGCCAAGGAGAGGGAGATTTGATAGGTTTGTTGGTAGATTTGCTTTGATTTGCTTTGTTCTTGTGGATTTGAAAACCCTTGATTGGAATTTGTGGATTGCTTTTGATTTGAATGAAACTTTGCTTTGTTTTGAGATTGATTATGATGATTGCTTTCCCTTTTGATTTGTTTGCTTTCTTTGTTTGCCTTATGGAGTAGATCTCCTTGATCTTGGGTTATGGGGGAAAACCCTAGCTAGGTTTGGGCTAGAAACCCCAATTCCATAGCCTTGAGTGTTTGATCTAAGGAACCCACTCTACATAGAGCTACAATTCCTTGCGAAAGTCGGGAATCAAGGCTTGAGATTGGCAAAGTAGCGAAAGTGAACATGTGTCAATCTCAAGACCTTGCTTCGAAGGGGATTTCCCCAATGATCGATGTGTAGAAGTGGTTGGAACGAGGGCGAAAGCACTCGATCCTAGTCCGATCATCACTCATTGCTTGAATTGGGGTGGATAAGCCTTAATCTACTAGAGAAGGAACCCAAAAGCCCAAGATCTACTTCTAATCCTTGAAGTTCGACAAACCCAGCTACCTCGGGCCCGACTTACCCTACGTCGGTCCCGACTTCCTCTTGTCGCCAACATCGGGCCCGACGTGACCTCTGTGTCGGTCCCGACTGTTCTCTTTGTTTTCCTTTGTTTTAAGCTCTCTTTTCCAGCTTCCTAGTGTCTAGGCACATCAATCGAGTAGACTTCCCGAGTGTTCGACACCCACCACGTGCTACAACGGGGTCGGGTTATAAATTGTATCTCTAGACCCTCGCACACCGTGAGAGGCGATCAAAAAGATTGGCGCCGTTGCCGGGGAAGTCTAAGTGCATTGAGTGCCAATTTGGTGAGTTTCTTGTGTTTTGGTAGTGATTTGGGTGAGGGAATAGCCCAAACCCTTTGTTTGTTTTTGATTTGTTTTGGTTTGTGTTTTTGTTTCATAGGTGTATGCTAGCTCGTTCCTCCCGAGGAACACTTGAGCTTGAGTTTGTGAGTGATCCGGAAAGTATTCTCAAAGAAGCCCGAAGAAGGAAAAGGATGGAGAATCAAGCTCTCCATGTTGATGAGGAGTTGGCTCAACTTAGGGCCGAAATGGCTAGATTGCAACTTGAGAGGGACAATCAAGAGGAGGTGGCAAGAAGAGAACGGGAGCAACGGATGAGAGCCGAGGCTCAACTCAACGCTCTACCCCGGAATGCACGCCAATACATGCATCCGGAGTTGAGGGTACCCGAGCCGGCTATTGTGCTTCCCGAGGTTGCCAAGAATTTTGAGATCAAGACGCAATTCATCTCCCTCATCAAGCGTGATCAATTCGAGGGCCGTCCACATGAGTGTCCCATAGAGCATGTTAAACGATTTGTGGATATGTGTGAGACGATCTCCACCGACGAGGAGACATTGGAGTATGTGCTTCTAAAGGCGTTCAAATGGTCACTTGGGGGCAAGGCCACACATTGGCTCGAGAGCCAAGCTCCTAGGTCAATCACAACTTGGAAGACACTCTATGACGCTTTCTTGATGAAGTTCTTCCCGCCCTCAAAGACAACCGAATTAAGAAGGAAGATTGCAAGCTTTCAACAAGGTCCGAATGAGCCCCTCTTCGAAGCATGGGACCGTTTCAAGGAGATGTTGCGCCAATGTCCTACTCATGGCCAACAACCATATGTACTTCAAGACATCTTTTTCCAAGGCATCAATCCGGTAACGAAGGACAAGCTCAATCTCCACACCGATTGTGGGTTCATAGACTTGACACCGGATCAAGCTTGGGAGCTACTTGACAAGCTATCCGATTATGAGGCCATGTATGGGGTGAGTCAAGCTAGCAAGGAGGTGAAAGTTCAAGGTGAAGGTGCAAGGAAGTTATATGATCCAAAGGGAGAAGACATTGATAGGGATGTGAAGCTCCAATTCCTTGAAGGTGAAGTGAGCAAGCTTAAGAGGCAAGTCCACTACTACAAGCAAAATGCTAGAGCTTGTGAGGAGTGTGGATCCTTTGCACATGCTACACAAGTTTGTCCAAATGAGAGCCAAGTACGCTTGGCCGAGCGAATTGAGGAGGCAAACTATGTTCGAGGAAATTTCGGTGGAAGAGGCAATTTCAACAATGGTGGCAATGGCCGGTGGAACAACGGTCAAGCTCAAGGCTACAACAACAACTTCAACCAAAACGAGCCAAGGGCGCCACCACCACCATATAGACCACCGGGATTCAATGAGTTACAAACATTTGCTCAAGAGATGAGAGATGGGTTCAAGGAGATGAGGACCCAATTCAATGAGTTTGGTGCATGGAGGAGGCAAGTCGACAATCAATTTGCCCAAATTGCAACTCAAGCCCCGAGAGAGAATGGAAGACTTCCGGGCCGACCCGAGGAGAATCCTCGAGCTCAAAACAATCAAAATGAAGTCCGGGCAATTGGATTGAGAAGTGGCCGAAACCTACCCGAGCCACACGTGCCTAAGAAGAATGAAGAGAGTCGGACCAACTTACCCAGCAAGTCGGGTCCGACATTCCCCGAAGTCGACCCAGCAAGAAGATCGACTCCTTCACCACGGACCGAGGTCGAGAGCAACTCGGGACCGACGTACACAGACCTCGATCCAACTCCTCTGCCCAGGACCGAGATTCACAACATCGGGCCCGATATGGTGCCCAAGTCGGTCCAACCAGGAAATGTTGCAAGTGAAGTAGGGAAGTCCAAGGAGGTTGATCCAAGCAAGATTCAAGGTGCAACGATTCTTCCATATCCCTCAAAGAAGCCGAAAGATGTTGTTGAGAACAAGTTCAAGAGGTTTCTCAAACTCTTGCAAGGCTTGAACATCTCTATCCCGTTCACCGATGCATTGAGTGAGATGCCATCTTATGCCAAGTTTTTAAAGGAGATTTTGAGCAAGAAGAGGTCCATAGTTGAAATGCAAGATGAAGTCAAGACCTTGGAGTTACCACAAAAGCTAGGAGATCCCGGTCGTTTTGCTATAACCATTGGTGTGGGGTCCCAAAACTTCCAAGCCTTGTGTGATCTTGGAGCAAGCACGAGCATCATTCCTTACACCATATGGAAATCCACATCCATGGGTCTCATAGCTCCGGTCAACATGAGGTTAACGATAGCGGATGGGTCGTCCATCGAGCCAATTGGTATCGTCGAGGATTATCCCGTTTGCATTGAAGGCCACTATGTCCCAATTGACTTTGTTGTGGTGGACATGATAGAAGTGCCGGGTGAACCGATTATACTAGGGAGACCTTTCCTTGCTACGGTTGGGGCAATCATTGATGTAAAAAAGGGCCACTTGTCTCTTGACATTGGAGGAAGAGAGATTGAGTTTTTCTTTAGGCCAACTTCAAAAAGGACCGTACATAAGGAAGCTAAGATGATCCAAGTTCCTCTTGGATTGCAATGGGAAGCCGTTTCTAAGAAGTCAAGGCCAAGGGAGCTTAGGTTGAAAGCCACCCCACCACATAGAGAAATTGAGATAGAGCGCCAAGGTCTAGCCCTCAATATGATTGAGTATGAACAATTGGAGGAAAGGATGTCTTATTTGGAGGTGTTCAAGGCCGAGAAAGAAGAAGTTCAAGCACCACCGGAACCATCTCAAGAACTCAAGGAGCTTCCAAAAGATTTGAGGTACGCATTTCTTGGTCCCAACTCTTCTTTACCCGTAATCATAAATGCCAACTTGAATGATGAGGAGGAGTCTAAGTTGTTGGAGGTTCTAAGAAAACATAGAGGAGCTTTAGGATATTCACTAGAGGAATTAAAGGGAATCTCTCCCTCAATTTGCATGCATAGGATTTATATGGAGGATAACCATAAACCCACTATTGAACCCCAAAGAAGATTAAATCCTAACATGAAAGAAGTGGTAAAGAGTGAAATACTTAGGATGTTGGATGCGGGAATTATCTTCCCAATTTCCGATAGCAAGTATGTGAGTCCCGTGCATGTAGTTCCTAAGAAAGGAGGTCTCACCGTTGTGCAAAATGAAAAGGGAGAAATGATACCTATGAGAACCACAACAAAATGGCGTATGTGTATTGATTACCGTAAGCTTAATAGTGGCACTCGCAAGGACCATTTTCCTCTTCCTTTCATAGACCAAGTCCTAGAAAGATTAGCACAACATGAATATTTTTGCTACCTGGACGGGTATAGCGGGTTTTGGCAAATCCCTATTCATCCCGATGATCAAGAGAAGACGACATTCACATGTCCTTATGGGACTTTTGCCTATAGACGCATGCCTTTTGGTTTATGTAATGCGCCGGCAACATTTCAAAGATGCATGATGTCCATCTTCTCCGATATGGTTGAGGATATAGTAGAAGTGTTTATGGATGATTTCTCCGTCTATGGTTCCTCATTTGATGTTTGCTTAGCTAACTTAGACAAGGTTTTGACTAGATGTGAGGAGACTAGCTTGGTGCTTAATTGGGAAAAATGCCACTTCATGGTGAAGGAGGGCATAGTACTAGGACACCTAGTTTCTAGTAGGGGGATAGAAGTAGATAAAGCTAAAGTTGAAATAATTGAAAAACTACCTCCTCCCTCTTGTGTTCGTGATGTTAGGAGTTTCCTAGGTCATGCGGGATTTTATAGACGGTTCATCAAGGATTTTTCTAAAATTGCAAAATCATTGTCTAACCTCTTGATGAAGGATGTGCCCTTTGAATTTTCCGAGGATTGCATGAGTTCTTTTTGTAGGTTGAGAGATGCCTTGATTTCGGCTCCAATAATGGCGACACCCGATTGGAATCTTCCATTCGAGGTGATGTGTGATGCTAGTGATTTCGCCGTAGGGGCCGTCCTTGGGCAAAGGAAGGATGGAAAGTTACATGCCATCTACTACGCAAGCAAAACTTTGGATGAAACTCAGTGCAATTACACAACGACGGAGAAGGAGTTTCTTGCGATAGTGTTTGCATTTGAGAAATTCCGTTCATATCTTGTGGGATCAAAGGTGGTAGTCTTCACGGACCATGCGGCAATCAAATACCTCATGAAGAAGAAAGATGCAAAGCCGAGGCTTCTAAGGTGGATGCTCCTTCTCCAAGAGTTTGACCATGAAATCAAGGACAAAACCGGTGCGGAAAATGTGGTAGCTGATCATCTATCCCGTTTGCCCATTGAATACATGTTGGAGATGGAGGATGGTCTGACTATAGATGATTCAAGAGCGGATGAAGTTCTCATGAGCGGGAAGGAGGAAAGGAAAGGTGGATCGACGAACCAAGTAAGTCGGGCCCGAGGTCCAGAACATCGGACCGAAGGCAAGGCACGTACGAGTGAGTCGGAACCGAGGTCTTCAACATCGGGCCCGAGCGACCTGTCTGTCTGTGAAGCTAGACCGGCGTCCAACCATGTCGGGCTCGGTACACTTCAATGTCGATCCGTGGAATAAAGTAAGTTTCCTAACTCGATTTCCATTCCTTCTCGTTCTCAATTGATTGATTCTTTCTCTCCCACTGGCCTTCTTTCTATTAGTGCCGTAAGACGAGGGGTTTCCCCTTGGTTTGCGGATTTTGCTAACTTTGCCGTAGGGGGAGTGATCCCACCAAATTTGTCTTATCAAGCTAGGAAGAAATTCTTACATGATGCTAGACAATATTTTTGGGATGATCCATATCTCTACAAGGAAGGGCGTGATCAAATCTATAGACGGTGTGTGTCAAGTGAAGAGGTTGAGAGCATAATTCACCATTGCCATTCCTTGCCTACGGGGGGTCACGCTAAGAGTTCCAAAACCACCTCAAAAATTCTTCAATGTGGTTATTATTGGCCAACCATGTTCAAGGATGTGCATGATTATGTGAGGAAGTGTGAGGAGTGCCAAAGAGAGGGCAACCTATCAAGGAGGAATGAGACTCCTCAAACTGGCATTCTAGAAGTTGAATTATTTGATGTATGGGGTATTGATTTCATGGGACCATTTCCCACATCGGGGCCTTACAAGTACATCTTGGTAGCCGTGGACTATGTCTCAAAATGGGTGGAGGCCATACCAACAAGAACCAATGATGCTAGGGTGGTGATGAAGTTCTTAAAAAGCAACATTTTTGCAAGGTTTGGAGTGCCTAGGGTTCTCATAAGTGATGGCGGACCTCATTTCATTGAGAGGTGTTTCGAGAATGTGTTGATCAAGTATGGGGTGTCTCATCGAGTTGCTACTCCTTATCATCCTCAAACAAGCGGGCAAGTCGAGGTGTCAAACCGTCAAATCAAGGCTATCTTGGAGAAGACCGTATCTCGATCAAGGAAAGATTGGGCCTCTAAGCTCGATGATGCACTTTGGGCTTATAGAACCGCCTTTAAGACACCTCTGGGAACTACACCCTTCAATCTAGTTTATGGCAAGGCATGTCATCTTCCGGTAGAGCTTGAGCACAAGGCAAAATGGGCACTCAAAGAGATGAATTGGGATATCAACTTGGCCGGTGAGAAAAGGTTTCTAGAACTTCATGAGTTGGGGGAATTGAGGTTGAAAGCCTATGAGAACTCCAAGCTATACAAGGAGAAGACCAAGAAGTGGCATGATAGGAAGTTAATTCCAAAGACCTATCAAACCGGTGACAAGGTTCTCCTTTTCAATTCAAGGCTTAAACTTTTCCCCGGAAAGTTAAGGACTAGGTGGAGCGGACCATTTGTGGTCCACCATATCTATGCTCATGGTGCGGTGGACTTGGTTGATGAACAAGGACATATTTTCAAAGTGAATAGTCATCGAGTGAAGAAGTTCTATGACAAGGACGGTCCAAACGAAGAAGTTAGAGCCTCATGGGCTCTCGTCCTCGCCGATTGATCCTATACATGCCATTGAAGAATAAGAAATTGTGAGCTTTTCATACTCTTCTCTCTTGCTTTTAAGTTTTGATTTCCTTGTTTGATGGGGACATCAAAATTTTAAGTATGGGGTGGGGGTAAGTGTGTTCATGATTTCACTTGTTTATGTTTGTTTATTATTTTGAGGATATTTAGTTTGTGTTTTTGATTTATGTTTGGGATGTTTGCTTCTTGGTTTGTGGTTTGATGAAAAACATGAATGATTAATTTGGTCTTGAATGGATGAGTTTTTGGTTTTAGAGAAATTTTTTTGCAAAAAAATCCATAAAAATTGAAAAATTGTGTTGAAAACAACAAAAAGATTTTGTGTTTTGTAGGTTTTGGACTAGAAATTCCCATCTTAGATTGCCACAATAAAAGCTAATGATGATGTGAGCATGTAAATTCCTTTGCATATTTTTGGATAGTTTAGCCTCTTAAATGATGTTGCTTTTTGATGTGATCATGATATCTTGCTTGTTTTATTGAACATGTGAGTTCTAGGATGAGTTCTTATGCAACTAAGTATGAGTGACCCTTGTGAGATTGATTTTTGGCCATTTTAGGGATGCTTGTTCATATTTGCATATCCCTCATTTTTCTTGTGTGATTAGCTCATTCATGCTTAGTAAAACTTGCTATTGCGGTGTTTATCTATTTTCCAAGACCGTCATGAGACTTGTCCTAGCATTGTCACATTGATTTTGAACTTTGTTCATTTAGTCACATAAATGTTCCATATCCTACCATGAAGTTAATCCTTTGTTTGTAGCCCCGTTCTAGCCTAAGCCTTTGTTTGAAACTCCTCAAAAATATTATTCCTAGCCTTATATGACTTGACCCTTATGGGATTGGACTTTAGAAGAGAGGTTGGGATTGTATTTGAAGAGTTGAGATTCTCTTGGGTTTAAGGGCAAAAGAATGGTGTTATGAATCATGTGGGTAGTGCATCTTTGTTGTACAAAAATGAAAAAAAAAAGAAAGAAAAGGAAGAAAGAAAATGTTGGAAATGTAAAGTGGAATAAAGCGAAGAGCTTAAGTGAAGAAAAGGGTCCGACCGAGTTACAAGCAACATCGGGCCCGATGTCATGAGAAAGTCGGTCCAATGTAGAAAGTGTTGAAAATCCAACAAAAAGCATGAGAGCAAAGATGAAGTGGAATGTTAAGTGAAATTTTGGGTTGAGATGAAAAATGTTAAGTCTTTTGGGTGAGTGTGAAAGTAAGTGTGGAATTTTGGTGAAGTTGGTGAGAGTTTAGGTTGTTCAATCCCCATTGTAAGCACCACAAGACCAAATAATTCCCACCTTGAGAAATACCAAAAGCCCCATTACAACCCGGCCGAATGGAACCTCTTTGAGGACCTCCATTGAGCCAAGTTCGAAATTCTTTGTGTACTTTGCATTAGGCATCTCTAGGTGGAGGAATTGGTGATATTAGCTTCAATAGTAAAGTCCTTACTTGCATGATTTTTGAGCTTGAGTGTTCATTGCTAAACCCAAACACATGATGAGTGATACACATTCACATATCCCTAAAGTGAGGCTTAGTTGCATTGACTTTATTCCTTGGAACACTTAATCATGTGTGATGATGTAATCTTGCTTGAATATCGATCACTTGTGCTTAAAATGTGTTTTCATACGAGGCTTTACTTGAAGATTATGTTTCGGTCTTGCTTACATTGTTATTGCTTGAGGACAAGCAAGTTTAAGTATGGGGTATTTTGATGTCTCTCTATTTGGTGGTGTTTTCATATGTGATTTCCTTTGTAAATATGTTTCTTTTTCCCCTTTTCTTGTGCGTTTTGTTCCTTTTTAGCTTAGTTCCCGTATTTCTATGAGATTCGGAGACTACGCACATTTTATGTGTTTTGTAGGTAAATTGGCATGAATCAAGGATCGATTTGAAGGAGGGTCGAGACATGGAGCAAAGGCCGAGCTAAAGCGGGAAAGAGAGAAGCAAGCCATAAAGAAGAACAAGAGAAGCCAACAAAGAAGAAGGTGGAACGAGGTCAGGACCGAGTTGCAACCAACCTCGGGCCCGACTTTGAAGTCTCCAACCTCGGACCGAGATGCACAGTAACTCGGGCCCGAGGTCCTCCGTGTCGGTCCAAGTCGGTCACCGAACTACTTGGGCTCCAAGGCACGAATTTGTGGACTTCCACTTTTGCCCCTCATCTAATCTATAAAAGGCCCTCTTGTCTTCCAAAAAAGGGGGGGGGGGGGGTTCTCTCATACACACAAAGAAAGGGGCTCCCCCACATACACACAAGAGGGGGGGGTTCCAAGGGAGCCAAGAGGATTCTTGGAGAGCAAGGAGGAAGGAGAGGAGAAGGAAGAGAGAGAGAATCGGCCAAGGAGAGGGAGATTTGATAGGTTTGTTGGTAGATTTGCTTTGATTTGCTTTGTTCTTGTGGATTTGAAAACCCTTGATTGGAATTTGTGGATTGCTTTTGATTTGAATGAAACTTTGCTTTGTTTTGAGATTGATTATGATGATTGCTTTCCCTTTTGATTTGTTTGCTTTCTTTGTTTGCCTTATGGAGTAGATCTCCTTGATCTTGGGTTATGGGGGAAAACCCTAGCTAGGTTTGGGCTAGAAACCCCAATTCCATAGCCTTGAGTGTTTGATCTAAGGAACCCACTCTACATAGAGCTACAATTCCTTGCGAAAGTCGGGAATCAAGGCTTGAGATTGGCAAAGTAGCGAAAGTGAACATGTGTCAATCTCAAGACCTTGCTTCGAAGGGGATTTCCCCAATGATCGATGTGTAGAAGTGGTTGGAACGAGGGCGAAAGCACTCGATCCTAGTCCGATCATCACTCATTGCTTGAATTGGGGTGGATAAGCCTTAATCTACTAGAGAAGGAACCCAAAAGCCCAAGATCTACTTCTAATCCTTGAAGTTCGACAAACCCAGCTACCTCGGGCCCGACTTACCCTACGTCGGTCCCGACTTCCTCTTGTCGCCAACATCGGGCCCGACGTGACCTCTGTGTCGGTCCCGACTGTTCTCTTTGTTTTCCTTTGTTTTAAGCTCTCTTTTCCAGCTTCCTAGTGTCTAGGCACATCAATCGAGTAGACTTCCCGAGTGTTCGACACCCACCACGTGCTACAACGGGGTCGGGTTATAAATTGTATCTCTAGACCCTCGCACACCGTGAGAGGCGATCACACACAAATTTTTCAGATCTTAGGTCCTATTTACCAAGTCCAAAATGCTAGTGTTTAGTTTTTAAAATTTTATTTTAAACGCTACTAGGATGTTAGGTATAATCAGTTGTAGAGGTTTTACTAGAGTTCAAAAACTTGATTTTTGAAAGCTACTTTAGAAAGTTTTTTGTGATTTAAACTAGCGTTTCAAATTTCTTTATCTTATATGTCACTAACCAAAAAGGAAAATCATAACTTTTTTAATAAACCATATGTCCTATTTCGTTATTCTATAAGTATAAGCTAAATTCAAAAGCTAATCAACCAAACATACATTATCGTTTTAATTATTTTCATTAAACCGTTACTTTCAACCGCATTATTAGCTATTACAGTTACAACTATTATTACAGTTACAACTATTCACTGCCATTAATTTTAACAAACATGACCTTCAATTGTGTTGGATTAAATTTCTAACCGAACGAATGTGTGCATGGTCAATAAATGGCAAGGACAAATCATATCCATCTATCATTCATTTAGTGGAGTATTATATTTTTGGTATTAGTATGTATTAATTGATTGGCTCACCAATACGCGTTCACGACTTCACGCGTTAGCCGTGTTTAATTTGATTTTGACACTTCAGTTTTTCTACCCACCACTCTCTCTTCTAGTCCCCATCGGATGGTTAAACATTTCAATTTTATTTTTAAAAATAATATAAAAACGATCGGGCCATTACCATAGTGACATTACATTAACCCTTGCGTGTCACAAGTATATACTATATGTGTTAAAGGACTATTGGCTCCAATGCTCAATGAACCCGTCGTTCTGTAGAAAAAAATATATACTACTCGGTAGTGATAAAGATTAAATCACATAATCTTAACTTACCTATAATATAAACTTGATGAAGTTTCAATTCAAACTTAATCGTTGATGAGCGGAATACCTTATCGATCAATTTTTATATTATGATTAAATCAATCTGATTTTAGATGTGATTATGCAAATTTTTATAACATTTTTCTAGTGATAAATATTTGGAGAGTGTTTTGAATTTCAAAACATCCAAACGCTGATCCAATTCTTATTTTGGCATGGACAATCTGTTTAATTCCTGGATTAAGGTGGGCTTGTCGCTTCATGCAAAAATATTGGCTAACCCAAAAGTAGTAATACGACGTTGCACGGTTACACGAACTCTACTTTAGAATAATACAAACAAAATCTTAATATTTGAGGCATGAATCAATGAAATACATGAAAAAGTTTCGTGCCTTGTTCAAATGTATTCAACTAAAGAGTAGATTATTATACTATTGATCTCAACATGATTGATATTCTTGCATTAAACTGTTATCTTGTTTAATATGTCTTGAATCTGTTGTTAATCGATACTCGTTAGAGATTTAGAGACAGAGTCCCTTGACAGGAGGTTCGGGGCGTAGTGCCTCAAAATGGCGGTCTCGCTGACCGGTCAACGAATTGGGGTCCAAGGAGCGACGCGTCCCTAGCGGGGGCTGGGGGCAACGACATCCTGCCAAAACGGTATGCTATGTTTTCTATTAACGAGCTTATCGTGATATGTTTTGGCCTTACAACTCATAATCTGATTAGGGTTTCATGAGTCGTTATATATACTCATGAAACGCCATATTATTTTAATTTGTTCTGTTCACCCACCCCAGTAAAGAATTCAGTTTATCTACATGTGAACGTAGGTAACACATTGTTACCAAACCACGTAAATCTTTGTGCCTTTCTTTGTTGTTTATCGTTCTTGTTACAATAAATTGATCATTTGTTAGGTCTATTATGAATCCCATATCGAAAATTCAAAAGGATCCAAGACTAGCATATAAGATAGACGAATTACTCCGCCTATTACCAATTGGTTTTAGGATGGAAACCCATTGGGCGCACTTGATAGTTGGGCCCATTCAGAGTTTCTTCCCCTAACACATCCTAAAATACAAGAGTTTAGGGTGTTAAACAAACAGAAATAAAAGATAACATATATCCTATTTCTATACAAGATATATTCTAGCTAAAGATAAAAGAAAAGAGATCTTCCATAATAACATATACAATATATCATAATCGTGATTTGAGGTAGAGATATAAGGATAGGATTAAAGGTTGCCTAATATATCTCATTACCCCCTCAAGTTGGAGCATATCAGTTTTAGATGCCCAATTTGCAAAGGAGTCGTTGAAACGGGACCTTGTCCATGGCATTGGTAAAAATATTCGTCAATTGAGTAGTCGTATGAGCATAAGATGGGCAAAGGGTGCCATTGACGATCTCATCTCATAGGAAATGACAATCAGCTTCTATACGTTTGGTACGCTTGTGAAATACAGGATTGTTGACAATGTGGAGAGCGGACTAACTATCACAATATAACTTGAAAGGGAAATTATGTGAAACTCTGAGATCAATCTACACACCTTTTAACCATTTGAGCTCACAAGTTATAGGAGCCATAGGCCTACTTTCTCCAAGAACTAAGAGTTTGTTTGGCAAAACCGTTGAACGTCAAGAATTGGAAGAACCTTAAAATGAAATTGGAAAAAAATGAAAAGAAGAACACACATCTTACAATCAAACGTAACCAACTTATTCACTTGATTCATATTTCACAGTCTTAAAGATCTGATTTATTTCAATAGTTTAGAACGTTTAGTTTTTCGTTGACATAAATATCGTAATTTCTTTCTTTACTCAAAATAAAACACGACCAATTGACTATTCAAGGTGAAAAAATGTTGCATCGAAGAGGGTTATGTTATACAGAGCAAAGTAAATCGTCTGTCCCAACTATAAGTCCCACTTCCATGTCTCAATATTCTGATTGGTCCATGTAGGATAGATTTTTTAATTTTCACATCCATTTTCTTAATTCTAGTTCGAATATACAAGTTCAACATTATAAGTGCAAACAAATCTAGATATCAACACAACAGAACTTGATAAAATCAATAGAAACTTCTTATGGAAAAAAGGACTCAATCACAAACCTCTTATTAGTTGGAACAAGGCCTGCAGGAAAAGAAATGACGGAGGACTCGGAATCAGAAAAACAAAAGAAATGAACCAAGCACTCCAAATGAAACTACTTTGGAAAATCATAGCAGAACCAGACAATATTTAGGCCCGTATTATAAATGAAAAATATCTACGAGGAATCCATGTCCTAAACTACAACATCAGGTCAAACTGCTCATGGAAATGGCGAAACCTAATGAAATTGAGAGAAACCTTCTATGAAGGACTCGTATGGCAACTAGGAAATGGAAAAACAATACGCTTCTGGAAAGATCCATGGATCCAAAACTCACCACTCCAAAATGTGATCAATATGCCCAATGCTGTCAACGCATACTGTTGGATCCGTGTTAGGGAACTAACACTGGAACAATGGTTTCTCTATTCGAGAAATCGGAAGTTTTGATAATGAAAAACAAACATGGAACTAATTCCTTTGACAAGTGATTTCAGGAAAGATAACAGGTTCACAGGAAAATGGAAGGGAAACGCTTCCATGAAGGTATGTGTGTACGTGGCAAACGCATCAAGGATACAGGAGTCATTTCACTATTGTCTTGGGCGGCAAGCCAAGCTCCGAAAGAATAGAAATGCAAAAAAGGGTACGCTGGTCTTTTTGAACAGTATCGTACTTCCCAAGACAAGAAGGGCAAAGGCGTCAAAAGCTAAATATGGAAACTCTATAAATAGAATGCGATGTCGCTAGGTAGTAGGAGCTCTTGAACACAAGAAAATCAGATCCACAAAAGGAAAGAGAGAAATTGAGAGCCTGAGCTGATTTAGTGAAGATAACAATCCAAAAGTTCAAGGAAGGAAGCATCAAGTGATGAAGACTGAGTGAAGATCTTCATCAACTTGAAGAAGGTGGTTCTTGTGCTAAAGGGAACTGCACAGGAACGAGTAAGGTTCACTATCTATATTCAGTTGTGCTTAGATCTAGGAACTACTATGTCTTAGTCGTTAGTATTGTTTGTAAGTAGGATTGCGAACAATAGAGAAGTTTGACTTTGTATTGTGGAACCTGAGATCTATCAATAGAATATAGTGTGTGTTCAAAATCCTCCAAGGGAGGTAGAGGTTTACTCTTTAGCTAGTTGGCTAAAGAGGTTCCTCTATAAGGAATCGTGTCCCTGTCTCTAATTTCCTGTTTAAAGTTTGTATTACATTATTCCGCTGCGTAAGGGAACTGTCACTGGAACAGTTCCCGATTTGTGTTGACTAACACCGATCTACGATCCTACAATTGGTATCAGAGCTTGGCTCTAGATTTTCAGTGAAAACTCGCAGGATGTCTACAGGAATGTCTTCAGATCTCAGTGTTGTTGGACACGGAAGCAACAAACCACCTAGGCTGATCGAAGGACGCTTTGAGCGATGGCAAGGGCTGATGAAGGATTGGATACGAAGCCACGATTATCAGGCATGGGCCGTAATCGAGAGAGGGAACTTCACCATCAATCCAGAAATCGAGAATGATCTCACAAAATGGGGGCCAAATGAGTGGAAGTGCATGGAAGCAAACTACAAGGCAAAGATGTACCTCAACTATTCCATGAGTGAGATTGACTCAGCTAAGGTTGGAAACCTAAAAACCGCTAAGGAGATGTGGGCTGCAATCGAGCAGATGCACATGGGAAGCTCAGATCTAAAGGAAGATCATCAAATGCATGTTCGCCAGGAGTTCTACAACTTCAGGATGGAACCTGGAGAGACTGTATCATCATATCAGTTCCGTTTTGAGGGACTATTGACTAAGCTTGAGAACTTGGGAATCTCAGAAAGTGAAGTCACTGAACGGATCAAAGTCAAAAAGGTGATAGATGGTCTTTCTGGTGAATGGACTCATGATCAAACAACATTCAGAGAAAATCCATCCAACAGGAACCTCATGCTTCATGAGATCTTTGGAAAACTGAAGACCTATGAGAGAAGAAGGAACTCCGACAAAGCTCAAGACAAACCTGAAAAGGGAATTGCACTTAAACTTGAAAAAGTGCTTAAGTTTGTTCAGGAACAGTGTGAAGAATCTGAAGATGAGGAAGAGGATGACATAGTGCTCATCACAAAGGCACTACGCAACCTCTACAAGAAGGGAAAGTTCCAGAAGAACTACGGAGGGAACAGTCACTCAAGAGATTATAACAAGTCTGGAGAAAAGGATGTAAAGGATATCACGTGTTTCAAGTGTTTCAAGAAGGGTCACTATGCTAAGGCTTGTCCTCTGGGAAATGACGAGAATAAGTCTGGGAACAAAGCTTACATAGCAACATGGGATGATTCCCGTGATGAAGATCCTGAGGCTTGGGCTACACCAAACATGTGTGCAATGGTTATCAAAGGAGATCAAAAGGAATCTCAAGAGGATGTGAGTATTTTATCTCTAACTAGTTGCTTTGATAAATACTCTAAATCTGATCTTATTCGTATACTCTCTAAACTTGTTAAAGATAATATGAAGCTACAAAAGGAAATGAGTGGAATTGAAGAGCATTGTCTTAAACTTGAAAATAATGTTGCTGAAAGGGAACTTGAATTAAAAAACACTGAATCTGTTAAATGTTCTGCTTGTGATAAACTGAAGAAAGAACTTGACTCTATTGTGACTACTAAAAATGAGCTTATCTCTACTCTTGCCATTGTTACTTCAGAAAAGGAAACTCTTAGTAAGAAACTAGAGATAACTGAAGGAAAGAAAGTGGTAGAAATTCCTAAGATCACTTTTGTCCCCTCTAGACATGGTATAAGATACTCTGAGACAGACTCTGGAAATGATCAAAAAATTCTTACTCTAAGGGAACTAAGTGAAAGTAGAGCCCTAGAATTACAAACTGAGAAAATAAAAAATTCTCATCTAGAAGAGAAGATTAAAGTTCTAGAGAGTGGAACTAAAGGGAAAAGGGACTACTACACTGGGAACAACTCACATAAGATATATGTCAAGATAGCTAAGGGAAATGGTTCCAGAGGACCAAACAAGGAAACTGTTGAGAAAAATAGAATTCAGAGACCTCACCCTAAGTATTATCTAGGTGAATATTACAAAACTTGCTGGACATGTGGAAGTCATGGTCATTATAAGGAACACTGTCCTAAAGTCAGTTTCTCTGGAAATCCCACAAACAGAAACAACGACAGAACTTCACATTTAAAATCCTACAGGAACTATCACTCTGTTGACGTTAACATTGAAGATTATGTAGATTACTATCCCTGTAAGGAACCAGGCAAGGAATATCTTGCCTGGGTAACCAAACATTAACTCTTTTGCAGGTGAAAGCGAGGGGGAACTGTATGTGGTTCATAGACAGTGCATGCTCCAATCACATGACAGGAAACAGGAACAATCTAACCTCGCTTAACACCCAAGTTGAAGGAGGAAATGTTTCCTTCGGCAACAAAAACAAAGGGGCAATTCAAGGATCAGGGGAAGTAAAGTTCAACAGATCAATCAAGGTCAACAATGTCAATCTTGTGGCAGATCTTGGGTACAATCTACTATGTGTGGCACAACTCTGTGATCAAGGAAACAACATAGTTACCTTTGATTCAAATGAATGTCTGGTTGTGAACAAAGAGACGAACAAAGTTATTCTTAGAGGGAAACGATCTAACAATGTTTACATTGTTGATCAAGAGTTTCAACCTCCAAGAAAGCTGTCTCACAGTCTCCACAAGTGATACGGATCTCTGGCATAGACGTCTTGGTCATGCAGGTCTAAATCTCATTCAAAAGCTGTTCATGCAAGATCTTGTGGTTGGCTTACCAAGGATAAACCCAGATACAGCAAAACTGTGTGATGCTTGCACCAGGGGGAAACAAACTCGTAGTTCATTTAAACCAAAGAAGAATGTTAGCACTTCCAAACCTTTGGAAATGCTACACATGGACCTATGTGGTCCAATGGACACCTGTAGCTATGGAGGAAGCAGGTACATGTTTGTTATAATAGATGATTATTCACGTTTCACTTGGGTTATCTTCTTGTCTTCCAAAGGAACAGTGTTCAAAGAGTTTGAAGTATTCATAAAGAAGACAAAAGTCAGTCTAGGAACCAAGCTGAAATCCATACGCTCAGACCATGGAACAGAGTTCGATAACTCAGCTTTTCTCAACTTTTGTAATGAAAATGGAGTGTCTCACAATTTTTCAGCACCAAGAACTCCACAACAAAATGGAGTAGTCGAAAGGAAGAATCGCACCCTAGAGAATATGGCTCGAGCCATGATGCTTGAAAGTGGAGTTCCATCGAACTTCTGGGCAGAAGCTATATCATCCTCAGTCTATATCCTGAACAGGGTTATGATTAGACCTTTGTTGCTTAAGACTTCTTATGAACTAATCAAAAGCCGAAAGCCAAACATTTTCCATCTCAGAGTTTTTGGTTGCAGGTGTTATATCCATAACAATGGGAAGGATGCTCTTGGAAAATTTGACCCAAGGAGCGATGAAGGAATCTTCACTGGCTACTCCCTTCACAGCAAAGCATGTCGAGTCTACAACAAGCGAACCAAAAAATTTGAAGAAAGTATTCACGTCATCTTTGATGAAGATCCCATCCATCATGGATCCTCCTCCAAAGATCCACTCTCAAAGATAGCTGTGAAACCTTTCACTATACCATGGGAATCAACAAGGGAACCAATGGAAGAGGATGATGATCTGAACCCTCGAAGAGATGACTCTAAGTACATCAATGGGAATGATTCTCAACTACAGGAATCAACCCTTGAAGATGATCATGAAGAAAATGATGCCACGGAGCAATTTGATGATCCTTCAACCAACTTTCCTGAAGAAGAGGATATTTCACCAGAAACAATTGAAGCATCAACTTCTGGGAACAATCCTACTACTGAGATTCCACAAACTCTACCTCAAGCTAGTTCCAGTGCTCAAGAGGAACTTCCAGGCACAAATCAACTTCAACCAAGGAACTATCATCAGAGAAAAGATCACCCTCTTGAAAACATCCTCACACCTCTGGAACAGGGAGTAAAAACTCGTTCCTCACTCCATAACTTTTGTGCATTTAATGCCTTTGTTTCTCTTGTTGAACCCAAAAGCATACAGGAAGCTCTCAAAGATCCTAATTGGATTCAAGCAATGCAGGAAGAGCTCCATCAATTTGAAAGACATCAGGTGTGGAAGCTAGTTCCAAGGCCACCAAACAAGAATGTCATTGGAACTAGATGGGTCTTTCGCAACAAACTTGATGAGTCAGGAAATGTGTCCCGAAACAAAGCAAGACTTGTGGCTCAAGGCTACAACCAAGAGGAAGGGATAGACTATGAAGAAACCTTTGCACCAGTTGCTCGAATCGAAGCAATACGCTTGCTCATAGCTTTTGCTACATACAAAGAGTTTAAGTTGTTCCAGATGGATGTCAAAACAGCTTTCCTGAATGGCTATCTCAAAGAAGAAGTCTATGTCAAGCAACCACCAGGGTTTGAAGATGAAAGTAAGCCAGATCATGTCTACTTTCTTGAAAGAGCTTTGTATGGTCTCAAACAAGCACCTCGAGCCTGGTATGATAGATTTGCTTCATTTCTATTATCCAAAGGGTATCAAAGAGGTTCAATCGACAAAACTCTTTTCCTGAAGAAAGAATCAGGTGACATTTTAATTGTGCAAGTCTATGTTGATGATATAATTTTTGGCTCCACTAACCCTGTGCTTACAGAAAAGTTTGAAAAGCAAATGAGTAATGAGTTCGAGATGAGTATGGTAGGAGAACTCAACTTCTTTTTAGGTCTTCAGATTTCTCAAACAAAGGAAGGAACCAAGATTCATCAACAAAAGTATATCAAGGAAATGCTTACAAAGTATGGGATGGACACTACAAAACCCATCAACACTCCGATTTCACCTAGCACACGTCTTGATGCAGATGAGAATGGAACTAATGTCAATCAAAAACTCTTTTGAGGAATGATTGGCTCCCTTCTCTATCTCACCGCTAGTAGACCGGATATCATGTTCGTTGTCTGTCTTTGTGCACGGTTCCAAGCAAACCCTAAGGAGTCACATTTGAAGGAAGTCAAAAGAATCTTTCGCTATCTCAAAGGGAGAGACAACCTGTGCTTATGGTATCCTAGGAACAGTTCCTTTGAACTTGTTTCCTTCACTGATGCTGATTTTGCAGGACATTTAGTTGATCGAAAAAGTACCTCAGGCATGGCACAGTTCCTAGGAGACTGTCTTGTATCTTGAGGATCGAAGAAGCAATCCTCAGTGGCACTTTCTACTGCTGAAGCTGAATACATAGCCGTTGCAGCTTGTTGCTCCCAAGTACTTTGGCTCAAGTATCAACTTCAAGATTACGGTATGTCTCTTGGAACTGTTCCTATTAAATGTGATAGTACTAGTGCAATAAATATCTCAAAAAACCCTATGCATCACTCTAGAACAAAGCACATAGAGGTTAGGCACCATTTCCTACGTGATCACGTAGAGAAAGGTTCCATCGAGATGGTTCATTGCAGGACAGATGAACAAGTTGCTGATATTTTCACCAAAGCTTTGGACAGACAACCCTTTGAGCATCTTAGAATGCTCTTAGGGATGATTCTCTTACATTAAACAAGTCCCGGTCCATCTTTTCCCTCAATGATTGACTAGTTTAGCATTAGAATGACTAGGGAACTGTATGGTTTAGCAACTGTCATTTTAATAATTACTTTTTGCATGAAACTTGTTTACTTCTATGTATGGGAACTGATTCTTAAAAGCACTTTGTTTCTTTCGGCCCAAAATGATCAACCTGATCTTATCTATCCCTCATTACAAACCGAAAGGATGGTTGATCATAAGACTTGTCCCTTAAAGCTAATCCAGGTAAACGTTTCCTATGAGCCTTGATTATTTGATAACCCCTTTTTACGGGATTCAATTACCTGGATATCAACATTTGCTTCCTTACCCATTTTTAATTTGGATACTCCTCTTTGTCATTTTCACAAAACACCCTTTACGTATCCAAAATGGCCTTCCGTTACTTGTTCATGGAAATGAGGTCAGAAAAGAGAGGAACTACTTCTAGGCCACTAGGGAACTTCAAGGAATTCAAAACGCCTCAAAGTGGTGGAAAACAGAAATTCTTCAAGAAATTCTTCTACTCCAAATTCACCCTAACAAAGGGAACTGAGCTCGATCCAGTCATAAGGTGGAAAACAGAAGAGGATGACTTCACCTTCACCTCCACCCTGATCAAGAAAATTCTCAAAGTTCCTGGAGAAGGCTTTGACACACTTCCCCAACGACCATGGCAAGATACTGATGGACGAGAAGCTATCCTGCAAAGGCTTCTAGGTCATGTGCCTGCTCAAGGCAAGGAGGTTTTGACTCACAGTTTGAGTCAAGTGAGGAAGATGGCACACCAGTACATCACTCGGGTAGTGATTCCCAGATAGGAGAAGAGAACAACGCTCAATTCCACTGATTCCATTCTCCTGGATCTGTTCCTGCGCAAGGAAAGAATCAATCTGCCCAAGATCATGATCTTGCACATGTGCAAGTGTGTTGCCAAAGAGTCTCATGCCCTTCCCTATGCTGCTGTGGTGAAGGAGATAATGAAGAGGAATGACGTCTATAATCCCGAGGAAGAAGAAGAGCTTGGACAAGAAATGGACATGTCCAACATTCTAAGGATGAAGCACTCCCAAGAACCCAATGAGGAACTTCATCTTGCTGTGTTCATTGAACAAGGAGATTCAAAGACAGTTCTCCAAGCTCTCAACCGTCTGTGTGGAGTAAATGAGCGGATTCTTGATGTTCTCCTAGACATTCAACAAACAAAGGGAACCAACGAGCAAATCATTGTTGTACTTCAAGATATTCAGAAGAAGTTACCTTCCTCCTCTTCCTCCTCTAATCCATGAACAAGCCCTCTACAAGAACAATCCTTAGCTGTCTTATCCCTTCTTCAATGCTTTTAATGAATTTGTTCCTGTACTTGCTCAAACAATGTTTCAAAGATATGCATTTTGCTGTTATTCTCTAGTTATGACTATGCTTTACTTACTTTTCCTTGAATGTTTATACTTAACTCTTTTCGATGATGTCAAAAGGGGGAAAAGTGGAAAAATGCAGAGATGCGTTATGCCTAAGAGAATACAGAATAAAGCCATAAGCTGAGGGGGAACTATTGCTTAAAAAATCTTGAAAATTGAACTGCTTGTCCATTTCAGGGGGAACTAAGTATCTACAATGTATCAATTGTATAACTTTGGTGTTTAGTCTCTGTTATTCATCCTGTATCCTTGACTTGCATTTTATAAAGGTTTGTCATCATCAAAAAGGGGGAAATTGTTGGATCCGTGTTAGGGAACTAACACTGGAACAATGGTTTCTCTATTCGAGAAATCGGAAGTTTTGATAATGACAAACAAACATGGAACTAATTCCTTTGACAAGTGATTTCAGGAAAGATAACAGGTTCACAGGAAAATGGAAGGGAAACGCTTCCATGAAGGTATGTGTGTACGTGGCAAACGCATCAAGGATACAGGAGTCATTTCACTATTGTCTTGGGCGGCAAGCCAAGCTCCGAAAGAATAGAAATGCAAAAAAGGGTACGCTGGTCTTTTTGAACAGTATCGTACTTCCCAAGACAAGAAGGGCAAAGGCGTCAAAAGCTAAATATGGAAACTCTATAAATAGAATGCGATGCCGCTAGGTCGTAGGAGCTCTTGAACGCAAGAAAATCAGATCCACAAAAGGAAAGAGAGAAATTGAGAGCCTGAGCTGATTTAGTGAAGATAACAATCCAGAAGTTCAAGGAAGGAAGCATCAAGTGATGAAGACTGAGTGAAGATCTTCATCAACTTGAAGAAGGTGGTTCTTGTGCTAAAGGGAACTGCACAGGAACGAGTAAGGTTCACTATCTATATTCAGTTGTGCTTAGATCTAGGAACTACTATGTCTTAGTCGTTAGTATTGTTTGTAAGTGGGATTGCGAACAATAGAGAAGTTCGACTTTGTATTGTGGAACCTGAGATCTATCAATAGAATATAGTGTGTGTTCAAAATCCTCCAAGGGAGGTAGAGGTTTACTCTTTAGCTAGTTGGCTAAAGAGCTTCCTCTATAAGGAATCGTGTCCCTGTCTCTAATTTCATGTTTAAAGTTTGTATTACATTATTCCACTGCGTAAGGGAACTGTCACTGGAACAGTTCCCGATTTGTGTTGACTAACACCGATCTACGATCCTAAACATACGAAACAGTTGATGCCTACATTACTCAGGAGAAAAAATGGAATGTCCAGAAATTAAGAAGTGTCTTACCCGAAAGCTGGACCACAAAAATTTGTAAAATTCTAATCCCTAGAAATGCCATTCACGACAAACTATATTGGTGGCCAAGTAAGAATGGGTAGTTCTCGACAGAATCAACTCTCAAAGTCATCACAAAACAACGTGGTTTAGACAATGAAGAAGATGTTGCCCACCTTTTTCTCAAAGTAAGAATGGGTATTTTCACATGGCGACTCTGTTTCGATGGACTACCAACAAAGAATAGGTTAATGAGGAAAAGAATTCCAACTACACAAGAATGCCTTTTCTGCTCACACAATGAAGAAGATGTTGCCCACCTTTTTCTTCACAGTCCGTACACAAAACACGTCATGTCATACATTCATACAAACTATGAAAATCTGATAAGTGGTTTAAACAACCAGACTGTTAGTATAAAGGAGATTTTCTTTCAATTACACGACAAATTGGACAAAAAAACTCTAGCAAAAACATTAACAGCTTGGTGGACAATTTGGTTCAATAGAAATAAACTCATCCTTGATGAGCAAAACTTCATTCACGACCTCCACAATTTCAACCTCAACTTATGGAAATCCTGGGAAAATGTACAACATACTCACTTAGAAACAGACAATGACCCAACAACGACAACAAACACAAGCACAACCAGAACACACCGTAATTGGAGAAAACCACGACAAGAATGGTTTAAACTAAATGTTGATGCATCAAGGAAGATAACAGGAAGCACTAACATTGGGTTCATACTCAGAAACAGTAGAGGAGAAATGCAAAGAATAGGATCAACACGAATTGATGACAAGACAATACTCTATGCAGAAACATTAGCCCTATACAAAGGTCTCCAACTGGCAATCCAACTTGGAATCCGAAAACTAGAATTAGAAAAGCAATAATATTACCCTTATCAAGGCCCTACGCCAAGAAGGACCTTGTCCATGTGTTGAACAAAAAATATGAAACTATTTGCAAAACATATTTTATTTGATTTTTAAAATTGAGTTCGACCCTTTCTTTTTACCGTTTTGATTAAAAGTCATACACATACAAAAGATTAGGTAGGTTTTATGATTTGGGTTGCACCCGTGTTTTGACGGGTTGCCTACGTATCTCTTTAAAGAGAATTAAGCCTTACGTAGTTCAGAGTGTTTTGGTTTTTGTGTTTGATTTTGGTGTGTGTAGTTTTTCATGCATCAGAGGAAGGAGAATAGACCCACCTTCTAGGAAGGTTTGCCTAAACCACTCCAACTATCATTTGCATGACGCGAATGGTACTTAAACTCACCTTCTAGGAAGGGTGATCTAGTCGTTCGCATTTGGCGTGCATAATTTTTTAGTGCATTTTTGGATTTGAAAATTTTAGTTTGATTTGGAGTTGTGATTGAACTCAATGAGCATTTGATTTGCTTTTTATCAAGTTTCCTACGTACCCTTTTAAAAGGGATCAAATCGTACGTAGTTCTTAAAAAGGATATTTTTAATTTCTCATAAACCGAATTAATTATGACTAATGAGATTTTTAGACCAAGCTTTGTGCTTCAAATGATCATAATTTTATATTAGCCACAAAATAAATGTGAGAGGATGGGCTATGCATGCATAATTAATTAATTAATTAATTATGCTTTGAGCTTGAATATTTGAGTCTTCTCGACCACTTTGATGATTTAATTTGGGATTTGCGACTGAGCTCGATATATATTAAATTTGATATCGAGTTACCTACGTAGCCTCTTAAAAAGCGTCAAGTCCTTACGTAGTTCTAGAAGAGAGATTTTTATCTTTGATTTGAGTTTTGAGATTTGGCGACTGTACTCGATTAAATTTGATATCGAGTTACCTACGTAGTCTTTTATAGGCGTCAAATCCTTACGTAGTTCTAGTGGAAAGGATTTTAATTTGAGACAACACACTAATTGGCAACATGGGCTTGAATTTGTACTTTGAGAAAACCCATTTTTTTAGTTATGCCAATTAATAGACAATTTGTAATAAAGCAAAGTTGTTAGTGCTCTTTCATAAATAAATAAATAAATAAAGCAACGTAAATGCATTTTGTAATGCATGCTTCTCTTCTTTTTTTTTTTACGATCCATGCTTTATTATTTGTAGTTGGACTTATAATTTTTCCAAGCCCATTAATTCAATTGCCTCCACTGAAAATTAGCTCACATGTTCGAACACATGTGGAAATTTGCATAGACATGTCAGCCCAAAACCCATAGATTCAATTTCTTAATTTGAGCCCTCTTTTACACGCGGACACCAACTGATGCATGTGCTCTCCCATCTGCAAATTGCAGAGCCATCATCTTCTTTCAGGGCTTCATGTTCCATTTTATTTTCTTTATATGCAGAGATTTCATTTTTGGTGACTTTCAACTACCACTTTTTTACGTAGAAATTTGGTCTCTACGCATTTTCCTTTCGAAATTTCGACATACTGGATAATTTTTTTTGTCTTTTGAAAACTCCATTAAAATTGTACAAAACTTTAACAGAGTGTTGCATAAAATTTGGCAGAGTAACCCCTTAATTTTGATCATTTCATGATTGTGAGATTAATTAATCCCTTGAGTCTTAATTAAGACTACTAATTTGTTGAAACCCTATAGTACGTAACTACGCACATGTAGGAATTTCTTTTTTTGTTGAAATCTTGAGTGACTACTCAAGAGGGAAAACGTAACTACGCACATGTGGGAATTTTTTGTTGAAATCCTGAGTAACTACTCAAGATCCGAATTTAGGAACTAACTAGTTCAAATTTTATCAAAGGGATTCCCAAAGAACTTCCATGAAATGATACCAAATCCAAGCCCATATGTGAGACTCTAACTAGATCCTCACGAGCGCGGAATTAGGATTATCAATCAGAAATACTTTGAAAAGGGATAGAGGAGGAGGACCAAAACTGGAGACTACCTTCTTCAATCTTCTCTCCCTCTCGTTTTTTGTTTTCTTGCGGGTAAACCAAGAGCAGATGAAGATGGCTTTTGATTTTTTTCCTCTTCCCTTCCGATTTTTTTGATCTTTGTAGACCCCTCCTCCTCATATCTAAGCTCAGATGCAGAGCGGTTAGAAACGGAGTTATTTACTTAACTTCCCACTATGCCCAATAATCCCCTTCTTTTATTTTCTTTTTTTATTTTGCTTTTGAAGTTACAACTGTGTAACTTCCCAACAAAACCCACGAGAGCCACTCACCTCTCTTTTAACTTTTGTTCTTTTATTTTAGTTTTTTTTCGGGAAATCTATATACACAAATAATTTTTTCTCGGCGCACAAGATTTGGCACGCTTCATGAAGTGAGTCGCTTCATAATGCGAGTCATATACGGATACCCGAGCGGATTTTTTACAGAATCGGCAAAATGACACGCTTCACGAAGCGTAAGGCAATATTGTGTGATTTCCTTACCCAATCCAATATTTTTTTACATATATAGGTTCCTCTCGTTGATAGCTTCGATTTGATAGGTAATAAGCTCAAATCCAACACCCGAGCAAAAAGTTATGAGTGTTTTAAGATTGGACATACGCAAACTACTTTAACATGATGTTTTATTTAAGATATGATTTAAGATAGGACTTAGTATATAATATTTAAGATAGGACTTAGTATATATACTCTATCCTAAATCATATACCTAAATCCTAAACTTCACTAAAAATCTACAATAAACCCTAAACCTTACTCAATATTCTACCTTATGACTTGTCTTAAACGCTACCCTCGCACTAGACCTTATCTAAAACCCTACCATTAAGCCTTGATTTAAACCATACATCCAAACCCTATACTATATCACATACCCAAACTTTAAACCTCATTCAAATCCTACCTTAAACCATAATATTTACCATAAACCTTAAACCTTACCCCAAACCCTACCATAAAGCCTTACCCTAACCATAAACTCTAACACTTACCAAAAAATCTTATTCTATGCTTTATCTAAAATCTTATCCTAGATAAACGACGTGTGAAAGTAGTATGCGTATGTCCAATCTTAAAACGTTCATAACTTTTTGCTCGGGTGTCGGATTTGAGCTTATTACCTATCAAATCGAAGCTATCGACGAGAGGAACCTATATATGTAAAAAAATATTGGATTGGGTAAGGAAATCGCACAATATTGCCTTACGCTTCGTGAAGCGTGTCATTTTGCTGATTTTGTAAGAAATCCGCTCGGGTATCCATATATGGCTCGCATTATGAAGCGACTCGCTTCATGAAGCGTGCACAAGATCGCTTCATGAAGCGTGCCAAATCTTGTGCGCGGAGAAAGAAATACGTGTGTATATATCCTCAACCTTTTTTTTGTTGGCTTTTTTTTTAATGCAAATCCATATATGTATTTGGATAAGCTTTTGGGCCTCAAGAAAGTATTTGGGCTTTAATCAACATATGGGCCTAAAATTGACAAAATTGATATTGGAAGACAAGGCCCTTTTTTTTTGCCTTAAATTAATATTATTTTTATTTTTTTTAATTAATTTTCACAATATTGATGGGTCATCATGAATTTTTAAAAGTCATGAAATTTTACCCCTCAACACCATGGGAAATTGAAATACTTGTTACAGATCTCCGATTTACATGCTCAAATCTAGAAGCAGTTCATTTCTCCCACACATATAGGAGTGGAAACATGGTTGCAGACAAAATTGCCAACCTCGCACACCACTACCATTGTGCGGCTTTAATCAACGATCCAGAGCTTAATGCTCTCATCCTCCGGGATGCTTCTGATATAGGGTAATCAACCCCTTACCAAACTCTTACCTGATCAAAAAAAAATCTAGATATCAACTTTCTTTAAAAAAAATCCGGATATTAGATAAAATTTAACCACACAGCTCTACAACACACATCACTAATTCATCATACAAACAACAACTTCGCACAACAAATCCACCATAGAGAGGGAGAGATAGTAGATCATCGTCACCGGAGAAGAAAAGTCGTGACGATTGAGACATATAGTATAGGATCCAGGGACAGACCTAGGGGCGGGTTTGGGTACGCCCTAGCCCGCCCTAAAAAAATAAAAAAAAATAAAAATAGGGTAAATTTAATAATAAAAAATAAGGTAAATTTAGTGTTAAATTAGTTAAATTAAGGTAATTTAGCCCACCCAAAAAATTTAGTGACAATTAACCCACCCTAATATTAAATCCTGGGTCCGTCCCTGATAGGATCTGTTCGACAACGTCTCAGATTCGCCGGAACTGGAGCTTCGTGATCTCACAACACTACCAACACTTGTTGGACAAGTTGACTCTGTACGTGCTCCGTCGTTGGATTGTCCTCTCACTCCTCGCCTTCATCTACATCCTTCGCGTTCTCATTCAGGAATTTTACGTCGCCTCCTTCATGAAAGGAGGAAGCGGTAGTGGTGTCGAAGTCTACATCGAGGGGGAGAGGGAGGTTGTCGGAGATGGGCCGCGCATAATTTGACAGGTGAAGGAAGATGAACAATTGTGGCACGATGGAGGAGAGGAATGGGTTAATTTCCGATTATTATTAATGGATGTGAAAATTAAAAAATCTATCATCCTACGTGGACCTATCAGAATATTGGGACAGGAAAGTGAGACTTATAGTTGGGCAGACGATTCGCTCCGTGATGGAGGAGAGTAATGGGTTAATTTCCGATTATTATTAATGGATGTGAAAATTAAAAAATCTATCATCCTACATGGACCTATCAGAATATTGGGACAGGAAAGTTGGATTTATAGTTGGGACAGACGATTTGCTCCAGATTACGCTCAATCTTAAGTGTCACTCAGATTCCTACTCCGGCTTGGCATTGCGTATTTGCGTTAATGATGTACGAGTACGACAATGACAACGTGGATTTACTATACTTGTCATCATCTTGGGTGAAAAAAAAGTTGCTATGAAATCTAGATTCATTCATATGTTATATTGAACTGAAAACTAAGAAAGAAATATTTATTATTTTTAAAAAATTAGTTAAAAATATTTATTATTTTAAATTTTAAAGTGATGAATTATTGTTGAGTTACTTGTTACTTGAATAATGTATATATTTTTAAATAAAAATGAAAAATATATAAAAATTATAAATTTTAATATAAATAATTGGAATTTTCTTACCTCTTTGGTACCTTAAGAACTTTTAACTAATTCCAAACAAAATGCCCAAATTCTAACCAAACACTGCCTAACAAAATGAAATCGTTTTAACTTCTCAGCGAAGAAATTAGGGTTGCAAACTCTCAAAATTCGTAAGCAATTTCATACTAACAAGTATGGGATGGTCAATCTAACTTCGAATTTCCTCCAATTCTTTATAGCTATCATGATATCATCAATCCTGCGAAATTTCCCAGGCTTCTTATGTCTCAATTAACCAATAGACTAAAAATGGGCGCCGACATCATCCGACAGGGAAGACACCAAGTCCTTCACTCACATCAAAACGACCCATCTTTAATTCATCAACCCCTTGACTTCAGGGAAAGACGCAAACTACAAAAACAGAATATAATTAAGGAGAAGAAGAAGAAAGAAGAAAATGATGGGCAAATGTTGATAATAGCATCTTTCTGGTCCCAAACTTCTCAAATTTTGGTGAGTGCCCATCTCAAGATTCATCTCAATCCAGCCCTAAAAAGAGCTTCTTTTGCTTTTCCCACAATCAATTAGGGGGAAGTTTTTCCACTTTTGAGAGTGTGGAATAAGAACAAGCAAACAAGTTCTTTGTGAGATTGGGAGATGCTCAATTGGGAGCTGAAGCATTGCTGCAATCATGACCAAGTTGTGTTCTTGATCACCACCGCTGTCTGTTCCGTTTGTATTCTTGCGGTATATGATTTTTTTTTAATCTCTTAGTTTGGGCAAGTTTTGAAATTGTCAAGTAGTAGCTCATGAAATTATTCCCTGCCTGCAGAGATTTTTATTTTGATTGTGAAATATTCATATTGTCAGTCAGAACACAGAGTTTGTGCTGATCCTTGTGCTGATTGTGTTTATGCAATTTGCCAATTTGGTGATTTGGGTTATTTAGTTCATGTGTTGTGAATGCAGCTTTGGAGAACTAAGTTGTTGATGCCATTCAAGCTAGTTACGGTCTTCCTACATGAAGTCAGTCATGCTGTTGCCTGTAAACTCACCTGTGGTCATGTAAGTTGACAATTTTCATCTCAAGAACGGACTTGATGATTTTCATATCTGCTAGACTGCAAATCTTATGTTTGATAAAATATGGCACTTGTGTTTAATGGGCATCCACACCAATGGAAAAAAGGTAGTAATTTGAGAAATTTAGCTGCTAATCAAGTTTTTATTTGAAAGTACACTTTTTCATTGCTGGCTTGCTAGATTAATTTCCAACATATGGTATGAACTGTGTTCATAGAGATTAGAGTAAACCAATGGCTTTGTTGATGGCTACTTGCATGTACATTGAGCTTCACTGGCAATGATTACTTGGGATTTGTGTTAGTCTTAAAAGTGTTTTAATGACGCAAGGGTTTCGTTTAAGCTTTTGAAGGTTGATGTTTCTCCCTTTTCCTTAGAAACTTTACTGATCTTTGAAGTTTGTTCCAAATCAATCTGGGTATGATTCTGACTTCCTTATCTGATTAGGAAGGCATAAAAAAAAGCGTAAAATTCTGCTAGAGAATTTTATTTGCTGATTTCTGTGGCATTCTATGTATTTCATTTATCAGTATATCCTCAACTAACTAGAAATCACAACTTACAAATGCTCTTTAATACTAGTTCTTTCCTTGCATTTTTTTTATGAAAGTAACTTTAGAATGATTTTTATCTGCTGCCTATTTGTTCTCAAAAAACAATGTATTTGGAGACTTGCAGTATTCAGTCTAATCTTCAAATTTACAAGCATCATTTTTGTTCTCATTTTAACTAGAAATCGCGCAACTTAGTCACACCCTTTATTATTCCATTCTTGAATCTGTATGAATCATGAAAATGTACAGGTAGAAGGGATCCAAGTACATGCTGATGAAGGAGGAATGACACAGACACGTGGTGGTGTTTATTGGTTTATATTGCCTGCAGGATGTAATGTGAATATACTTTCCCAAATAGTTTCATGACGTCTTTATTTTCATGAACTTAAAATTTTGCTCAAATACAGGATTTCAACCAAAAGTTTCCATGGATAGGATGTTCATCATACATACTCTATGTGCTAGTTTAAAGCTAACAATTGTCACCATGCAGATCTTGGCTCATCATTTTGGGGAATGGCTCTAATTCTGGCATCCACAAATCTTATTGCTGCAAGGATAGCTGCCGGATGCTTCGCCCTTGCACTGATTGTGGTGCTTTTTGTAGCTAAAAATGTAAACGATCCTGTCAATATTTGGAGTGCATTTGAAATCCCTTATTGGAAAAAAGATGCATCTTAAAATCTGCTACTAAAACTCTGCTACATAACTGTCAGTTAAGTACATTGGGAGACTTGTGTTTTTGAGCGACTAAAAACAATTGTTTCCAGAACTCTATGTACTTTGATTCTTGAAGACTTGGTTTTTGATGTTAAAATCATCAATCATGCAAAATTGATATTCAGATTTGCAAAAACCTTGTGAACTTTTCCTCATTTCCTGTTGCTTTCAATTCTGAATTTTACTTGTTATTGAACAGTGGACACTCCGGGGCCTTTGTATAGGTATGAACCTTCAGTCAGCCGGGGGAAAACAAAGTTATTTTCTTTGTTCATTCTGGGGCCATAAAGTCTTATAACAATTTTCTAATATTTACTTTAGGTTTAATTATATTCATTGCTGTGATCTGGACTCTGCAAGAAACAACCAAATACGGCATTCTCCGTTATTTCCTCATGTTCATAGGTAACTTTCTCGACACTCTTTTTGTTTTAGAGCATAACATAACTTACCAGTTGCTATTAAAATTCATCATTTAATTTTGCTTCTTTCGCTCCCACAGGTGTAATGAATAGTTTGTTTTCAGTATACGGTAGGCCTCAGAAAGTGAACACCTTAAACACTTTAAAACAGAAAATTTTCAATAGAATGACAAGCAAATCAAGTTGGTGCAGATATTTATGGTGATTTGATCTCGCGAAGAGAATACACAAGTGACGCTGAGAAGTTTGCAGAAGAGTGTGGCTTGTGCAGCGGCGTTGGATGGGGCATCATTTGGTATAAAACTTTAAAAAAGAAAACTCTTTTTCTATTGCCATTGATTTATAATGACTTGTAAGCTTCTTACAATGCTTTCTCATGTTATGCAGGGGAATGATATCGTTATTGTTTCTTGGCACATCGGTGTACCTTGGCCTTGTGATACTCTCTACTACAGGTTGAATTGTTCTACTCTTGCAGGAATTTGACAAGCGATAATTGATTATTTGTAACTTAATTAAGGTATAGTTGTACACATAGCAAGTGTATTTGGGTCCATTTCATTAGCCAACAATTTCTCCTGGAAGCAACACAACAGAATTGCACATGATCATGTGCTTGTGTCTCTTGATGCCTATGCTAGTCACGACGTTTCATGTTTGATCGTGAATACTAGTGACTAGTGTTGATTTGGATTGATTGCTATTAGAAACTGTATATGTTTTATGTTCATGATAATAGCAAAATTCCCAGTAAAATTTATCGGTGTTTATGAACTACACGGGGATTGATAATTTGGATTTGTCATTGGTTCTAAGATTCTTATTAGGCGCGTAATGTTTGATAACATTACTACGTAGGATGTTTCTGTTATTTGACTGATTCTAATCTAATTACCTAGGATGTTTCTGTTGTCAATGTTATGATTTTGAAGTTTATTTATACGAACCGGAATACTTTTCATAGAACAAGTCTGTGCATGTTATTACTAGAAGAAGTCTGTACATGTTATGTATTTTAAGGAAAGGAATTAGTGGATACACTAAGTGAGAAGTGGATAACATTAGATCATCCTTGCGGATGAGGTACCTAAGGGTCAAGTCTACTATAATCGGGATGGAAGAAACATGGTGGAACAAGTCGGCGATGAATTCCGCAACGAAATTGACCTACACCGTGTTAGAAAGTATTCAAAATTTACCTGTTAGAACATTCATGGTACAAAACACGATGATTAGCAACCACAAATATACCACGAGCGTAGTATTTGATTTATTTTCTTAGTAGTGATTATAAGTTTTGGGAAAATGTCAAATTACAAAGAAATAACAACTTTTTTCATAAGTGATTTGGGTTGGGTTTATTGGCATCATTGTATTCATTGTATTCATGAAATTTAATATTAATGCTTCAGATTAATAACATAGGCTTAACAATGTAGAATTATAATAACAAAGAAATTTTGATCAGAACAATTTCAATCTTCTTTGATATGTAGAAAAAAAAAGGTTGAGTGATGAGTTTACAATGTATAATCAATCTACAATCACAACTATAATGCTCAAAATAGTTCCATTAAAATGTAGAATAGCCCGATTTCACATAATGTATGGCTTAGCACCAAAAGAATCCCGAACTTGATGTGCCTGATGAATAGTTTTGGGGCGCAATATTGGGCTTTTAGATATAGTTTTGGGCCTGATGGGAATAGATCAAATGGGCTCGTGTTGACAAGTGAAATGGAGCCTTTGTTGTACCTCTGTCTAGAAACAATAACGAAAACCCTAGCAAAATTACCATGTGACATATAAAAGGCAAAGGGCTCAGAGTAGCCCCATTCTCTTCCTTGCCGCTCTGCAAAACCCTCTCAAGAGAAGACAAAGCTTAATCGGAGGCTGCGGAAATGGCGACCAAGGAGAAGAAGCTCTCGAATCCTATGCGAGAAATCAAGGTACAGAAGCTTGTACTCAACATTTCAGTCGGAGAAAGTGGAGATCGTCTCACTCGTGCCTCCAAGGTATTTTATTTTCTCATTCTTCTTCTATCGAGCATCTCTTTCATTTTCACTTTCGATTCATTCATTATCGCTTATTTAATCTATTTTTGATTAGGTGTTGGAGCAACTCAGTGGCCAGACCCCTGTTTTCTCCAAAGGTAATTGAATTTGATGTTTTTCTTGTTCCTCTATTATAGAATCGAACTAGAAATCTGATGGAAATTGCGTTCTGTTCTTACAGCGAGGTACACTGTTAGGTCATTCGGTATTAGGCGTAATGAGAAGATTGCTTGCTACGTGACGGTGAGAGGTGAAAAGGCAATGCAGCTTCTCGAGAGCGGGTTGAAGGTGAAGGAGTACGAGCTCTTGAGGCGTAACTTCAGTGACACCGGCTGCTTCGGATTTGGTATCCAGGAGCACATTGATCTCGGAATCAAGTATGGTTTTTCTTCGGATTCATCTTCTAGCAATTATGATTTTCTTACCATTAAAGCCTGTTTGTTTGCTATTGTGTGTTTACCTGGTGTTTTACTAGTATTGGCATATGCATATTTGACTGGGAAATGGGAATATTGTTTTAGAAATTGGGATTGGTTTCCATTTGTTTTGTGGAGAATGATGAAGTTAATGTCTCTATAATGCTACTTATGCTGATGAATTTGGTTGGGAAATGATTAATTTCATTGACCTTGGATAGAAACAAAGGTTCTTTATTCTTATCTAGGGTTAGAAATTTTAGCATTGTTTTTTTCTGATACTCATCTAGGGTTAGAAATTTTAGCATTGTTTTTTCTGATACTCATGTTGAGACTTGAGAGCTAGCTTGGAATGTCCTGGATTCATGAACTATTAGTTATTGCAATCTGATTCCGACTGGTGTGGATGCTTGATTGCATTTGTTTGCTATATGTTTTCATGGTAGAGTTATACATGTAGTGATTGATTGCTAGGAACTCCGATTTTCTTTGAATGTTAGATGAAAGTTTCTTTGACCAATTGTAGAATATGACGAAGGATTTTGGTTTTCTTTGAAATTCTATCACAGGTATGATCCTTCCACCGGTATCTATGGTATGGATTTCTTCGTAGTGTTGGAGCGCCCAGGATACCGTGTTTCTCGTCGTCGCCGATGCAAGGCACGTGTCGGGATTCAGCACCGTGTTACCAAGGATGATGCCATGAAGTGGTTTCAGATGAAGTACGAGGGTGTCATTCTTAACAAGTCCCAAAACATATAAGCTGAAAGAATTTTCTTTGAGTTGATGAGGTGTGCTTTGGTGAATTTTGGGGCAATACTTTGCTCTTTTAATCATAGACGCAAGAAGTTGTATGAACCCTACTACTTAGTCCTTGTTTTTTCTTTTCTTTTTGAGGATCAAACTTTTGCATCTGTTCTTTTACATGATTAGTGTTGAATTCAATTTCAAATTGCTGGTTTCTATGCTAATCTATCTCCGTATGCATACCAAAACTGCCATTATTTGGTGTAGAAGAGATGACAATTCTAAAGTTGTTGTTGTGGGTGTCATTGCATATGGTATCCTAGTACTTTTAGGTTGTAGCATTCAAAGTTAAAACAAGTTTTCTACAAGCTTTTTAATATTGTCAGAATCAACGATTTCCAGAGTTATAACGGCTCGTTTGGTATCGATATCTTAAGGATATCGGTATCGGTATGAGTTATGGGTACGAGATTTGATATCCATATCTTTGTTTGGTATGGTAAAGATATCAGTCACATATCATATCTAAGTGTTTGGTTAGACATAAATGTTTATAATATATATTATATATTAAACGTAGTAATGCTCGGCACGGGCTAATATTTTTTGTAAAAATATATTAATGCATTTAAATATTCAAATTCTATATTGTTTTCATCCTCGTGCATTTATCTTACTTTATTTATAAATATTTTAAGTGTACGTTGTAATATTTGGTTGTATTAATAAACACTCATTCCATATAAAAAAGATTGGAAGCAAACTTTTTATTTTTTTAACTTGCAAACTTTATTTTATTATGTCTTCTTTCCAATTGCTCTAAACTGTGTTACTACATTTAAAAATTGTTATCACATAATAAATTATATAATAATAAATGAAATATAAAATATTTTATACATTATAAAAAAATTAGCGTTATAAACACCAAATTTATGAAAGAAAAACAATAAAGGTGTTACCCTTCTTTAGTCGTTGTTTAAACTTTTCCATTTAATCTTTACTTTTTTATTTTTTTTTTAAAAAAGAGAATTGCTATTAAAATGAGTTTTAAGTATGTTATACAATGAGTTTAATTTATTTTAGTTTGCATTAATATATTTTTTCTTTAGGTAACTTAAATTTCCATATTAGTGTTTTTTATACTCTTGTATAAAAATAGTTATATTTATTCTTAAATATTGTTAAATATATTGAAATTCATCAATATATAACTTATGTTAATGATTTAAGTAAAAAATATGAAAAACTAAAAATAATTAAATTTTTTATGATAAAATATTTTAAGATAAATAAAGGTTTTATAGTAGTTTACTTCTTCTTAGATACTTATGTCATAAATTATTAAATTATAATGTGGCCTTTTATATTGAAAAAATTGGAGGTTTAAAAATACGAAAGGTTGGTTAAAAATAGAAAAGTTGGAGGACTTTAATAGGTATCCATTTAATTATAGAAATTAATGGCTCCAAAAGGGTTATTGTTACACAAAATGGTAGGTCAAAAGTCTTTTTTTTTAAAAGAATATTTCTTGGATTATTGTATAATAAGCCTTATTTATAGATTGGCTCTTGGTCTTCTTAGCTTAGTTGTAAAATTGAACTCTATACATTTAATTAGTAGAATTAGTCATAAATAACCAAAACTAGTGTTCGGGCCCGTGCCTAAGGCACGGGATTAGATAGAAAATTTATCACATTTTAAGATAAATATTAAGTATTAGGGGAAATTGCATTTAACCACCCTTTATTTTGCACTTGTTGCAATTAACCACCTTTTATATTTTTTTCTACACTTAACCACCCCTTATTTGTAATTATGTGCATTTAACCACCCATTTTAACGAAAAACCTCATTTTCTCAGTTAAGTAAAGTAAATTACGTTTTTTCCTTTCATTTTAAATTTTATTTACAATAAATAAATAAAGGAAAAACCATAATTGACACTTTCAAGTTCCAATACGTACACCGATTTTTGGAACCCTGCCTAATATCCTCTGTAATTATTCCTTCCCTCCATCCAATAGCGAAGAAGAACTACGACTTCGCCGATGCAAAGACCATGGGTTTTGGATCTAATTTGGACGACTTTGAGCGTCCCTTGAAGTCGATCGTGTCTAAGTTGATGGATGACGGCTCGAGATTCAAAAGGTTGAGGTGTAGGCCGAAATCCAATGATAATGACATTCCAAGCTCAATTTATTACTAAATTCTTTTATTTATTGTAAATAAAATTAAAAAAGAAAGGGAAAACGTAATTTACTTCATTTAACGAAAAAATAACGTGTTTCATCAAAATGGGTGGTTAAATGCACATATTTACAAATAAGGGGTGGTTAAGTGTAGAAAAAAATATAAAGGGTGGTTAATTGTAACAAGTATAAAATAAAGGGTGGTTAAATGCAATTTTCCCTAAGTATTAAGTAAATTATGTTTTAATTAGAGTTTTTTGGCATATATAATGTAGGGAAAAAAATGCAAGAGATTACAACATAAAATGATTAAAAATAATTGTGTAGAAAATTACCATCTAAATTTCTGCATCAGAGAAAACAACAACAACAACAAACATCTGGATAAAACATTTACTTAAATACAAATCATTTTTTGTACTTCAGCTATATACAACAATTACAACAAATAAAATTTACCCAATGAATATATACCAAAATAGACAAAAAATAAAATGATAAAAAATGTGAAAGAGCTCACTTGGAGAGAACAAAGTTTATTCAAGGAAAAAAAATTACATCACATCACATATCAGATTAGCAAAGTATAAGCACAACAACATCAAAGAATGAAAAATACTAAAAAGAAGCATACATCAATCCTATTCACATCCTCTTCCTCCTACTTCATACACACACCACATTATGTGACTTCATGCTTCTATAGAACATGTCATTCTGAAAATACAAGGAAGATGAAATTAAGGAGGCTAAATTTTACTTACAACATGTAATAGAGCAAAAGAAATTAAGAATTTGTTATTTTTTCTTCACCAACCATCTTCTCTCACACAAAAATTATAATAACTCAAACATTCCATTGTTCCCATACACAAACACTTGATAAATAGCACCATACAACATCAATGATTCACATAAAAAAAGAAGTAAAATGAATATTTTTTGAAAGTAACCTTTTGATATGTAGAAATAGGGATCTAATAAGAACATTTGCACCAGCAAATTAATAATAACCAAGTAGGCACTGAATCAAGAATTAGAGCATTCAGCAATGAATACATTGTCACATTTGCCCAATTACCCATACGGAGCACGCAAAATATTATGAAAACCATATGTTAATGTAGTAATTTCCAACAATGCCCCCAATATTGCAATCTTCTATCACTGTAAATCTGCAACAGATCAAAACAAATACAATCTAAAGATACCGAAAACAGCAATTGGTGAACTTTCGATGACTTTAATCTCAATTTTGATTAAAAATAAATACATTCTCTAGCATTCAAAACTTGCAAAACAAAGTTATTGCCATTGATTCTGCTGCATAAGCATTGCTAAATGCCCAAGAAATTAACTACCAAAATTTTAATCATAAATGGCTAGGAAGATTAGAAGATGCTTATTTGACTGCTACCAAAATGGGATTTATGCGCATCGTGGATTTGTGTTGTGGTTTCTACTTCTATCTTTCATGAAGTTCCTAGGAAGTAATCTTTAATTGTTTTTTTCTTGATGAATAAAAGAGGATGGAGAATAGAAGAAAGGCTTCTAATTGCTGATTATGGGGTTTTGTTAATATTTTCCTTGATGATGAAGATTGACTCCTTTCTTTTGTACAATTCTAGTGTGTTCATCTCTAGCATTTCTGCAAGCTGAGGTGGATTTTCATTAGAAGGACCAGAACAACTTTGACTTTTGTTTGGACTTTCTAGATTGACAGACTTTTCAATTTTTGGGTTCAGCTTTCTAACTTCAGATCTCAGAAGTGCCATAATACTCATCTCCTGGTGAAAGATCTTGGCGGCAATAAACAATTGTTTTGAATGTTCCAAAATAGAATCTAAAACATGAAAGAAATAAACTTAAGAAGCATGTCCAGATATTTGGAAAATGAAGGTAAGAATTTTGATACTCTTAGACTTGGTTTTTGCTTATTGTTAAGTCGTTAGAAGAGGTTGCAAAACTTTTCTGAATCATGTAGGCACCTGCACATGCAAGAGACCCTTGAGAATCATTACAATTGTTTGTGGGTAAAAAATGTAATGATTTTTTTACTTGTAAAGGATTTTCTTACCAATCAACTAGAGTGATTTCTCCATCATGGGATTCCAACACAAGAGGATCTACATCAGGTTAGCCCATCTAGTTCTAGTGCAAAATTTGTAAGGAAATGAGATTTAAGTAGGTTGTATAGAATATTATTAGGCAAGTATGATTCTAACCTTCCATATGTAGACATTTCTATCGTTAGATCCACTAAGTATATGTGAGGCGTCATGACTAATGGCATACTAAAAGTTGTTTGCTTTTGAATTAGTATATGAAGAAGGAAAAGAGGAAAATGAAAGTTTATGAGTATATGTTAATTAGACTAATACTAGTATGTATTCCCGTACCTTGTACGGGTTTTCTTAAATAAAATATTAATAATAAAATATTTTCAAATATATTTATTGTCCGAGAAAAATAATCACGTAAATGCTTAAATATAAATTTTGAATAAATATTTAAAATCAATAAACTATAAAAGTTGTCTATTTGAAAAAACAATATTTTATTAGTATTATGAATTAAATTAATATTCAAAACATGATAATTTATTTAATTATGAAAATCGATAAGTAATAAGATAAGAACTTATCGATTTATTATATACATGGGACCGTTCAAAATAACCTTAATTATAGTGATATAAGATTGTACGTACATTACACTATCTTTATATTAAACTTAATTATTTTGTCAAAGATTGGTTTTAATAAAAGGGGTGGTGTGGTCCAATCTAAAAGCGACATGTGTCGTTTAATAATTTTTTTAACCTCCGCTTTAGTATATAGTTATGATACTTTGGTGCTTATCTTTACAAAAAGTTGAATAAACTAAAAGACGTAATACAAGTATATCCTAAAACAAATATGATATTAGTGAAAGAACAATATCCCAAGATGAATTAAAAACCAATTGAAGTAAATACAGGGGAAAGGGGATGATAGATCCATAAATGGTATGGTCTGTATGGATAGTGAAATTGTACAACATGGAGAAGAAATTAAAAGCACTTAGAAATTGAAATGTCAATACCGATTGTCTCTACATGAAGTTGAGAGAAGGACTCCATTTAGATCTTGGAAAAAGGCTAGTTATACCATTCATCTTCCTTTTGGAAAAATCTTAAAAAAAATTAAGAGAATAAGTGAATAATATATTGTATGAACATTCATCAAACCAAGTCATGAGGCTGAAATAGCAAATAATGTGATGTTGTTGCATTTTTGTCTAAGCTACTCGTTAAACAAAGAAGGCATGTATAAATTTGACTATTAATATTACATAGTGTTGGATAATTTTAACTAACCGGTGCTTTAGCCGAGTCTAGATAATTGCATTTTTGAGTTACTTGGGCTTTGAGATTTCTCATGTCCCAAAACTTTACAGTGCTGGGTTGAACCAATACATGAAAACAGAACCAAATTAACACAGCAACACATATGATTAGTTATTAATTTGATTAATTATAACAACGCGAGTTAACCGTTATATGTTTTTGCATATGTATAAATACCTGTCAATATATTGCTCTTGTTGTAGCAATTGAAACTTCATCTTTGAGGTTAAGAACTGATGTGAAGCTCATGGAGTACCAATTGCCTCAACTTGATGTTGCCTCAACTTGAAATGATCATCTCTCAACCAATTTCCTGATCAGTCTATCACCAATTGAAGTAGAAGTTTAAGAGAAATTGCAAATTGTAGGAAACTAACGTTAATTGAACATAGAAATTAGGAAAAATCAAACCAAACCCTAAAATCTATTTAAAATCAAAATCCCAAACCAAAACCTTAAATAAGAAATTGACTGTGCCAAGCATGTTAATTCAAACTTTCTAGCAAAAATGGGACTTTATGAAGTAACATGAATCCATCAACTATCTGATTTCATTTTGATAATTGTTTAATATTCTTGTAAGAACTCTATGTATATTTATCAACACCATTTCCATGTTACTAAACTTGAATCAGTCTAGACTCCCTTTCCTTTTTATTTGAGTTTCATCAGCAAAGAATAAATCAGAGAGATTAGCCGCTATGGAAGCTATATCTATCAAACAAAATCTCATAGATGGAGATGAAAGGTATTGAATGTGTACCTTACAAAGCTAAACATGCAAACAATAATTTAACCAATGCAATTTCTAAACCATTCGAAAGGAATTACATGTAGTTTGTGGCTTGTGCAATTCATGGGACATTTTTATTTTGTGCTTCCTTTAAAGACTTCGTGTTGCTTCTCCATGCCTTTAAATTATAAGCATAAGATCAAATTCAAGATAAAACAGCTTATACTCCACTGACTCACAATTGAAATCAAACTACAACACATCTTCTGAGTGTGTAGGATATCCATACATAATTAAATACGCAAATCAACGAAACCTAAATACCTAATACACCGATAGTTCAATCAATACAATAAATTGAAGTAGAGGTGTGAAGGTGAAGGCCAAAGAAGTCGGTAGGCGGTGCTTTACCTCTATGTACGCCGCCTTAGTATGATGGGAGATGAGAGTAGAGACAATGGATGTGGGATGACAGATTCTCTGGCCTGCAACGACCCTAATGGCAATGGCAGAATTTGAGAGTAGAAACCTACTTTCGTAGGATCGCAGAAAAGCCATCAAAGGAGAGTTTGCACAGGAGTTTGTATGGAGAAGTGTTATCAATTAGGAGAACGGGAGAATTTTACAGAAATAAAGAGATGCGTAGAAGGGGAGAAAGCAGAAGTTAATTTCAGAGCATTAAGAAGAAGCAGTTACTTAATGGGTATTTGCACGTTTTAGCAAATTTATTGGTACAGATGTCGGGTTGTTATTTTGCCAACTGGCTCAATTCTTAACAAAGACTTTGCTGCTCAATTAATATATAGGGAGGATTTAATCTTTATAGTATATATAGATAGATATATAGATTGTTATGAACATGTATGAGGATAGGAGATATTGGCATATTTCATATGAATATTTGGGTGACAATATGAAGTAGATGATGTGGCCTTTTATATTAGAAAAGTTGGAGGTTTAGAAATATGAAAGGTTGGTTAGAAATGAAAAAGTTTGAGGGCTTTAATATGTATCCAATTAATTATAGAAATTAATGACTCTAAAAGGATTATTGTTACCTAAAATGGTAGATCAAAAGTCTTTTTTTAAGAATATTTCTTAGATTATTGTATAATAAGCTTTATTTGTAGATTGACTCTTAGTCTTCTTAGCTTAATTGTAGAATAGAACACTCTATATTTAATTAGTAGAATTAGAAATAAATAATCAAACTTTCTTCTTTATAGTATAGATAGATAGATAGAAGATTTTCAGTAGGGTAATATGAAAAGTCACATAATCTAATAAACATCGAAGATGGAGAAAATTTATAAAAAATAATAATATATTTGATAGATTTTTAGTATATTAAAATAGAACTCAAAAGTAAATTCTCATAAGATATTTAATTTTGAATTTTTTGTTATAATTGTTTGTTTATTGGATTTTCTCGCTATGTTGTTAAAAATTATTTTGTCCAACCATCTAACGCGCCTTTTGTAAAAGTTGAATATATTGTGTAGTACTTTGATATCTAAGTGTCGAAATTATATTGCCTAGTCACTTGTCAGTTGTCACACAATTTAGCAATTTTTTTTTAAAAAAAGTTGTAGAACTCCTCTTCCTATGGCTCTCCACTCATTGTTCTCTTCATTCGTCTACATTTGATGAAACGTGAAATGTGAAATTGATGAAATGTGAATATGAAAATTTGTATTTTGCAATCATTTAGAAACAAATTTTTATGCCCAATAATGAAAGAAAAATGAATATACTTAAATATGTTACATTAAACAAAGAAGAAAGATATACATTATCCAAAAATTATACACTTATATATATATATATAATTTTCTTGGATATGCTCCCAAATTTGGTGTTGTCTAAATTAATATTCACCTTCGAAAGGAAATGACACTTCAACATATTCGCTTCTTACTCGCCACTATCAACCCAACTTCTTGTAAATTCTTCCAAAGCTTTCCACCAATCTATCATTCTTTCATTTTGTTGTGAGCACGTATGTGGATAAGAGATATTACATGTGTGTATTTGAGTGTAAACATTGAGAGGATGGTGTGACTTTTTATATTAGAAATGTTGGAGGTGTAGGAATATTAAAAGGTATTTAGAATTTGATATTATTATAAAGTAATTAATTAGATCTAAACTTTAATGTGTATGTTACAATTGTGTATATTATGGGCATTAATTTTCAAAAAAATTCTCGTATATTTTTTTTTATAGAAGATAGATAAATAGATGGATTAGAAAAAATTAGAATTAAATATTTAAGTCATTTGAATGAGGCATTAATTGCCCATATTTTTCTATTTTATAGTGTATATAGATAGATTATATAAAATAATATTTATAAACTATGAAGATATTTAATTACATTAAACCTAATTTTAATTAAAATAAAATATATTAAACAATGCAAATATGATGTTAATTTTTTTGTTCGAAAAAATTGGATTTTAATTTGACAAAGCTAATTTTAATTTTAATTTCTATTTTTTTAATGAACTTAAAATTTTCTTTAATATTCAGTTATACTTATAGCCATATAGCCAAATCTAATTTATGCCTAAACAACCCAATTTATGCAATTCCTCTAAAAAATAAAATAGAAGAACACAAAGTTGAGAGCGAGAGCGTCACTGCATCTTTCAGATCAGAAATAGAATTAGTGGGCTGATTCGTCTTCCAAATTTGCGCCAGTCGGCGCCGAGAGCGTTGCCGATCAAAACCACCTCCTTCCAGGCAAGTCGGAGCCGGAGAGAAGAACTCAGAGCCGAGAACGAGAGCGTCACTACATCTTTCAGATCCGAAATAGAATTAGTGGACTGATTCGTCTTCCAAATTTGCGCCAGTCAGAGCCGAGAGTGTTGTCGATCAGAACCACCTCCTTCCAGGCAAGTCGGAGCCAGAGAGAAGAAGAAAGTAGGGGCAGTGGGAGAGTGCAAGAGTTGTATGCGTGAAAAAAAAAGAGAGGAGTGGGAAGAAGAAAGAAATGGCTCATCAAGTATATCAATTCATATCCATATGTTAGCATACCAAACATGGGAACATGAGTTGATACCCATACCAGATATTAGGATATAGATACCAAACGGGCCCTAATTCTTCTTCAAAGCGATGAAGACTCCACAAACATGGGACTTTTGTTTAGGAAAGTAAATGTGTGAGTTTTAGGGTTTTTTTTCTTCTAAAAACTACCTTTTAAAATATGATTTTTTTTAAGAAATCACCTTTTAAAATTTTCTTTTAGGTAAAAACACCTTTTATAATACATACACACAAATGAACCACCTTAAGTGATTTTCCTGCAAAATTATACTCTAACTAGTTGTATCCGTCGTACCATGTACGACTACGATTCGATATTTTATAGACATTATAAATAGGATATTAATAAGCCAAAATATAATATAAAAGTTAATATAAGTAATTTATTGCTCGTAGAATTTATAATTTTTAATCAATACAAATGATTAAATTTAATGTTGAGAATGAAGATATATTATTAAGATAAAATAATTATATTTCTCTTTTCCCTTGATGATATTTCATGAATATTTAATTAAAAAAAAGATAAAATATTAATAAAAATTTATAAATTCAAATATGGAAGAGATCAGAATTTAAAAAATAATAGTTAACTTAATAACTACGATATAATAAAGTGTGAAAGATAAAGATAATTTAATTATATAAAATATTTAAAGTTTAAATAATTTAATTTAATATGGGACCAAACTCATTTTGTGGTTCGATAAAGTAAAGATTAGATAAGATTAAATATTATATTATTCATAATTTATTATCTTCCATATATGTAAATTTAGAGATTATCAAATATTTAAATATATCTATTAAATATTTTATTATCTATTTTGATTAATTTTAATTATAAATATTTATTATTAATTTTTTATTTTAAAATAAAATCAATATATATCTATAAATAAATATTTCAAAAGATATATATGCTAAAAGATTTATACTAAAATATTTTAAAAAAATTTCTTTAATTTTAAATACTTGTATAAGGAAACTTTCAAAGATATTGTTATACTAAATAGATATTTGTTTGATGTTAGAGAAATTTAAATTGTTAAAAAATAATTTAGAGTCAATTACCGGAAACCACCCATATGATAGCCAATATTCCAGAAAACCACCCGTTTGATTATTAATTACCCCAAACCACCAGTATGAAGAAGTCTGTTAAATTTAAACCACCCATACTCATTCTTCGTTAATGGTCCCGTTAAGAGCGTGATATAAATCCTTATTTGCATTTTTCTAAAATCAAAATAAAAGATAAAAGAAAACAAAGAAAACAAAGATTTAGTGCTTGTTTGGTTGAATGCGGGAAGTATGATTCGTAGGAATTTAAATCACGGGAACTTAAATTTCTGGGAATTGTAATTCATGGGATTTGAGAAAAAATGTTTGGTTAAAGTTATTTATGTAGGAATTAATTCTCTCTATTTTGTTTGGTTGAAAGTTAAAATTCATGGGAATTTAATTAAAATTACGTTAACAACCCTTATTAATGAAAATCAATAACTTGACTTTTGGGTAAATAAGAGATTTGCAATTTAATAAATAAAAAATTAAAAATAAATTTGAAATTAAAATGGTGAAATTGGAACTTACCTACCCCCACCATGGTAAATGCAATTCCCCCATTTTGGAGGAAATGTAATTCATGGGAATTTAAATTCCTGTGTTTTTTTGTCAATTAATTTTCAACCAAACACATGTATTTACTTCTACTTCCTGGGATATTTAAATTCATGGGAATTTCAATGGATACCAAACGAACACTTAGTGTCGATTTCTTCAGCTCTCGTGAACTTCATTCTCTAATTTCTCTCCCTTTCCAATTTCTTCTCTCTCCCTGGCCAATTCCAACATTGATTTCTTCAGAACTCAAAGGCCAGAACTTCAATTTAGGGTGAAATTCAGTTTAGGGCCTCAATCTCTCATGAAACCAAAGTAATTATGGTTCTCTAAATTAGGGGCGAAAAATTGGGCATAATCGAGCCTCTGGTGTCGTCTGCCTCATGGACGACCGAATTTCCGGTCTCGTCTCTCTCTTTAGGGTTGCGAATCTGGGCATAATCGAGACCCGCAGAAGATGATTTAGGGTTGTGGGATTGGGATTTAGGGATACAGAATATATTTCAAGCTTGTGAATTATGGGAATTTCGAAGGGGGTAGTGCAGGTGTTATAACCTCAATTGGAGCAGGAAGTTCGAACAGTTGAAGCACAAGTTCGAAAAGTATATGTGTTATTTGGTTGCAGGTTGTTGATTTTTTATACCAGGAAATTGCACTTTTTCAGGAGCTTATGTGTAATTTGGTTGAGCAATTTTAGGGACTTGGTTATTTGTTGCCCTTTGTTCATCTCGTGTTTGCAGGTTGATACCAATATCTCCATCTTTGGATTTTTGGTTTTTGTTTGACATCATGACATGCCTTTGCTCTTGGCTCTGGATTACAATCCATATAAAACCAATTGCTTTACACCATTAAAGCACTCGTACAGTGAAACAACCTTAGAAATCTATATAAAACCAATTGCTTACCTTCTAAAAAGAAGCAACTCTTATTATGTCCAAATTTTTGCTCAACTTTGAAGAACCCTAATTCCTCCTCTTTCAATTTTTCGCCCAACTTAAAAACCCTAAACTGAAGTTTCTCCTCTCTAAAGAGCCTAAACTGAAATTCCGCCCCTCTGAACTATGAAGAACTCGACACTGGAATGGGCGAAGAGAGAATGTAAATTGTCGAGAGAGAGAGTGAAATTTGGCATGGGAGAGAATGAGGATTAAATTTAATTTTAGAAAAATATCCAAATACAGATTTGTATCACGCGCTTAACGGGATTATTAACGGAGAATGGGTATGGGTGGTTTAAATTTGACAGATTTCTTCATAAGGGTGGTTTGAGATAATTAATAATTAAACGGGTGGTTCTCTGGAATATTGGTTATTATATGGGTGGTTTCCGGTAATTGACTCAATAATTTAATAGAAAGAAGTTATAATAATAGAAATTGATATTATTTTTCTTTAAACATAAGGTGGGGCCAAAATCGTTCTGGTGGCTCGAAAAGGTATAACTTTAAAATATAGTTATAGATAATTCGATCTATAGGTTGAATATTTCATCCATACACTGATATTCATATAGTATTTATTTAAAAAATATAAATTAATTTATTCATTCGATTAAATGTAGAACATAGTTTCTTATAAAAAATATAGTGTGTAATAAAATATATCATATATTCTATAAATAAGTTCATTATATTAGAAAATTTGAACATATAGACAAAAAAAATTATATACTTGGAACCAAAGTTTTGTTAAAAGAGAAACAATTATTATGTATAAAACTAATATTGAAAATATTACCATTTAAATCAAGTTTTGTTAAAAGAGGTGTCTATAAATTTAATATAGAAAATACCAACTTATAGATAGAAATTTTATAGATAGAAAATTATATAAATATGTTATTTATTTTATTGAAATATTAGATGTATACAAAGAATAATACAAGTTATAATAATATTTATCTTTAAAAAAATCTGACAATATTTTTATTCAAACAATGCCACATGGCACAATTTTTTCAACGGATATGGTTTCTGCTTTATAATGTATTAGGTAGATTGGATCGAAATGCCCTTTCAAACATATTTTCTTTTTTAATTATTCATTTATACAAAATAATTAAATTATTTAAAAAAAATTTTAAGGCAATGTTATAAAACAAACTACCCCAACTTATATTTTTTTAAAAATAATTAAATTGTTTAATTATTTTGTATAAATGAGTTATTAAATAGAAAATAAAATAAATTCAAAAGGGCATTTTGGTCTAATTAGGGTAAATTTTCGTCGGAAAATAACTTTAGGTGGTTCAATTTGAGTGTATGTATTATAAAAGGAGTTTTTACTTAAAGAAAAATTTAAAAGGTGGTTTTTAAAAAAAACATACTTTAAAAGGTGGTTTTTGGCAAAAAAAAAACCCTGAGTTTTATGATCTGGTCGTTAAGGTCGTATCCTCGTTCTTAATTTGGTTTTTTTTGGATGATTTTTACTCAAATTTGCGAATCCGGTTTTTCTATCCTATGCCCTTAAGGTATAGCTTAAGAGTATTAGTTATACAAACTAAAACCCTAAAAGGAAATTAATAAATCTTAAGAAAATATCAAAGTAATTCCAAATAATATAATTCAACAAATCATTTCCATTAGAAAATCGTTGCGAATTTAATTTCCTTGGGTTAGAAACTCTAAACTTTTAATCTTAAACACTTACTTTTCCTTGTCTGTTTGGTTTGCCTTTTAAATAAAAAACTAGAGTTAGGCTCGTACCATGTAGGGTTATAATTAGAGATGAATATAATAATTTTTAGAGAAAATTACATTTAACCACCCTTTATTTTACACTTATTGTAATTAACCACTCTTTATTTATTTTTCTACACTTAACCACCCCTTATTTGTAAATATGTGCATTTAACCACCCATTTTAATGAAAAACGTTATTTTCTTCGTTATGTAAAGTAAATTACATTTTTGCCTTTATATACAATAAATAAAAAAAATAGGAATAAATTGAGATTGAAATGTCATTATCATTGGATTTTGGCATACATCTCAACCTTTTGAGCCTCGAGTCGTCGTCCATCAACTTAGACACGATCGACTCCAAGGGACGCTCAAAGTCGTCAGAATCAGATCTAAAACCCATGGTTTTTGCATAGACGAAGTCGTGGTTCTTCTTCTCCTTTGGATGGAGGGAAGGAATTATTATGGAGGAAATTAGGTCAGGGTTGCAAAAATCGTGTATTGGAACTTGAAAGTGTTAATTATGGTTTTTCGTTTATTAATTTTTTGTAAATAAAATTTAAAAAGAAAGGAAAAAAGTAATTTACTTTACTTAACGGGAAAAATGACATTTTTCGTTGAAATGGGTGGTTAAAAGCACATAATTACAAATAAGGGGTGATTAAGTGTAGAAAAAAAATATAAAGGGTGGTTAATTGCAACAAGTGTAAAATAAAGGGTGGTTAAATGTAATTTCCCCTAATTTTTAATATTTGACAGATTAAAGTAAGATTAAAATGTAAAAGTTATACATGAGTAGTTAAAGTTGAATAGTGGAGTAGTGCTTCTAAATTTATAACTATTATTTACTCATTATAAAAATAACACCACTTAGGCTCCGTTTGACAACGCTTATCTGGATACTTATAAGTACCCAGTTACTTATATGGAAAAAATAAGCTTCGTTTTATGTGTTCGACAAAATTTGCTTATTTGAAATAAGTTACTTATATCCGATACTTATCTGCTGAAAAAATAATCAGCACCCCCAACCTTATGTCAAATAAGCTAACTTTTCTACCAAAATATAAGTAAGTGGGACCCACGTGATGTAATAACCAGTTTCATTTTAGGTCGGAAAACGATTTCCTAGTTTTACAAGCAATCGAGTTCCTTGACCCGCAAGTAAACCGCTATAAGAAATATCTATTGTTTATAACCCGATTTAATAATCCGTTTGAAAACACCTAGCTAAATACAGATTTAGCCATATGTTAATAATTATCTATGAACCAAATTTTATATATTTTCTTAAGCCTTATTTTATTATTATTATCTATCTTTCGGTTACCTCAAAGTCAAAAATCCTATCTTAGAGCCAAATCTTTTATCCTAATCTATCTCGATCGGTGTAACCGAACAACCAAGTTGATATCTATTTCTTCCATATATACATACGATCGGGGGAAACTACGCCGAACATCTAAACAAAATTAAACAAGTTCCTAGATTTCAAAATCGGTGGTGTGCTGTGTGTTGTCCTCATCCTCTCCGCTCAAAGATTCCTTTCCTGCCCGATTGATCTAAATCTTTGCCGGCCGGAGTCGTTCTCGCTCACGGAGGAATTAACGGTCAACAATTCCGGTGAGGTTAGTCCCTCCGTTTCGTTATTCTTTCAAGTTTTCCTTTCGTGTTCAGCTTGGGTGTCGGGTCATGGTCCTTAAGCGACGGTCCTGCTTCCGTCAATGGCGCGGGTTGGGCTAATGAGTCTTGGTTCGGTTGGCGGGGACGCGGACCAGCTTGTTGCTATTGGCAGGCTGGTTCATGGTGTTTCTTTAGAACGAAGTTGGGAGGGGTAATCTTGGGCTAAGTAGTTGAGTTTAGGGGTTAAAAAAAATAATAAAAATTAATTAGACTAATCTGATGATATGTATAAACTCTCTGGTACAACGGGGAAGAAGACGATTGTTTTTTTTATTTGGGTTAATGCTAGTTTAGTATAAGTGTGAGTTCGAATAGGTTGCTAAATATATACCTGTATGTGGGTGTGTTCGATCACATCATATATACATACAAGTTTAGTTAAATTATTTAATTAGTGTATGTGGTGTGTTCGATCACATCATATATATACATGCAAGTTAAATTATTTAATTAGTTAGTTAGCTATATGTATATATACACATGTAGACGATCGATTGAATTATTTAATTCAAGTATACATACGTGTTAATTGGTAATTAGGAGTAGTCTAGCTAAAAGGTAAACATAAGTTAGTATCATAGTTGGAAGGCTTAGTTTGGGTTACCTAGTTAGTTAGGTTGATTATATGCTTATTCTAGTAAGCTTGGGGATAGTTAAGAGTTATCGGGTTTGTTTTGATTGGAGACCCAGAGCACTAAGTGTTAATGTTAATATTTTTAGGGATCGCTACCACTTGGATTCCTAGCCTTCCATTCTCGCGAGGGATCTTTCACTCGAGGTAAGTCGTTTTTCGACTTGCTCGGTTCTTCTCTACCTTGTTAGATTGCGTATCGATATTGTAGGGCGGGTTTTGGGAACTAGTCCCGAATACCTTTTTAAATTGTTTTGAACGTCTCGTGTTGTTGTGTGTGTAAAATGGTTTTGAATGTGTTTTATCGGAAGGATATTTTTGGAACATTTTCTCTGTGTTGGTACCGTTTCCGACACGGCCCATCGTAGCTGGCGCGGAGGAAGAGTTGGCTACGTTGACCCGTGTGACTGGGAAACCGTGCCCCTTCAAAATGAAAATTATTATCTGTGTGTTTTTGGCAAGTGCTCCAGTGGAGGCTTAGCCGGGGGTTTAGAAGGGAGATTGTGAAGTGGAGTGAGAGGGCCTGCCTCTGCACTCGGCGCGGTGATGAGCGCCTTGGAAGTCGGATTGTGAGATGGAGGAACTGCATTGTTATGAGGTTGTGACTGTATTGTTGATGTGGCTATGTGTGACTGATTATAACTAATTTAGGTATTGGCCTGTAGAGTTATGATTGCGATTGTGGATTTGTATGCTGACTTTAGAAGTGTTTTCAAACGTTTTACAATTTCCGTATTCTCTCTAGCTTGGTAGATTAGACGCTGACCCTTCGGGAAATATTTTTTTAGTTCCAGGTATGAACCAGGGAGCCGTGCAGGAACCGAGGCTAGATGGCGGGCCGGAGCGGTAAAGAGCGCGTGTCATAGTGGGATGGGTTTTACGCTGGTTTACTTATGATAGTTAGGATGTTGATTTTATTCTTGCTAAAGATGAAGTTAGTATTATGTTTCGTTCATTATCATTTTGTTCGAATAGTTCAGTATTAGTAAGTATTTTGTCGGATTTGAATACTTAGGTTTTCGGGAATTCATGCATAACTACGTTTTCTATATTTTTATTAAAAGAAAGGTTGGATGTTTTTATTTTGTTTTCTCGTCGTGCCCGCGTTGCAAGATCCTAAAGTGTAGTTGTCAACCTATTTAATAGTACCTAGTAAGGTCTATTTCTTAGTAGCGCCCCGTCGGAAGTCGGGGTGTTACACTTGATTTCCCAATTAAATTTTATTTTTTATTTTTTTACCCTTCATTAAGCCATTTTAGTAATTTTACACTTCTTGCTTAAAATATCAGCAATTCAGTTTGCCGAACACATTACGGATTATTTGGAAAATAAACAACTCATATCAGTATCTCATATCATCATTCACGATCAACATCAACAACCATAAGTATCAGCATCAACATCAACATCAACACCAACACCGATAAGTACCGATTTACCGAACGGAGCCATAGGCTCCGTTCGGCAATACTTATTTGGTTGCTTATAAGTACCCGGCTCCTTATCTGAAAAAAATAAGCATCGTTGTACATGTTCGGCAACACTTGATTATTTAAAATAAGGTACTTATTTTCGATACTTATCTGCTGAAAAAATAATCAGCATCCCCCACCTTATTTCAAATAAGCTAACTTATCTACCAAAATATAAGTAAGTAGCACATAATATTACTTTTCACCCTTTTTACATCCCTTGCTAGGGCTGAGCACGGTTCGGTTCAAACCGAAAATTTTAAGCCGAACCGAACCGAACCGAACCGAAACCGATATAATTCGGTTCGGTTTTCGGTTTAGGAATTTTCCAAATTTCGGTTTCGGTTTCGGTTCGGTTTCGGTTCGGTTTTCGGTTAAATTTCGGTTCGGTTCGAATTTTCCAAAGAATAACCTTATATTTATGCAAAACCGACAAAAACCGAAACCGAACCGAACCGAACCGAACCAATTCGGTTCGGTTTTCGGTTCACATAAAATGGAATTTCGGTTTTCGGTTCGGTTCGGTTTTTGTCGGTTCGGTTCGGTTTTGAACCGATGCTCAGCCCTATCCCTTGCTTATAATATTAAATAATAAAAGTAATGAGAAAACTAAGGCTCCGTTCGGTAAATCGGTACTTATCGGTGTTGATGCTGATGTTGATGTTGATGCTGATACTTATGGTTGTTGATGTTGATCGTGGATGCTGATATGAGATACTTATATGAGTTGTTTATTTTCCAAATAATCCGAAATGTGTTCGGTAAACTGAATTGCTGATATTTTAAGTAAGATGTGTAAAATTACTAAAAATGGATTAGTGAAGAGTAAAAAAATAAAAAATAAAATTTAATTGGAAATTACGTGGGCCCCGCTTACTTATATTTTGGTAGATAAGTTAGCTTATTTGACATAAGGTTAGGGGGTGCTAATTACGTGAAGGCCGAATTTGAAGACCTGAGAGTGGATTTGCAGGGCGTAGCTGAGATTAGTGCACTTGTGGAGGTCGGAAAGCTTCTCCTCGAAGCGTCGGCGAGAAGAGACCCAGGAAGGGGCTCGGAGTGGGGCTGAAGCGGCGGCCATTGGAGGCGAGGGTTCAAGGAACCCGTTTCAATTTGGGGCGAAATTGAGGGCAAAGTAGTAATTGTACACGATTTAACGGATTTTTTGACGGAAAAGGCTCGTGGGTGGCTATTTGTTAACGGAATGAAAGTTTTGGGTGGTTTAAAACAAATTCGTGTATAACGGGTGGTTAAGTGTAAATCGCCTATTTAACGGGTGGTTTAGTGCAATTTACTCTAACCTTTACTATGTCTTCCTGCGTGTTGATATTTATGCTTGATAAAGTGCTATAACACTCCAGATTAAGTCGCAAAAAATTAAAAAGCATTTCCAAACTCGAGTATATGCATTGTAGTAATCAAACGCTAGCAAAACATTAGTATTAATGTTCGCACATGTAAAACATTAGACTAATATTTAAAGTATTAAATTGACAAAATATTAATATGGCTAATTTTTTTGGTGGAAATTAAGTTAATCTGAGCATTTGTGGAAGCCCGACGATAGCTCAGCAATTTATTAGTCAAGTTTAGTAACTTGCGATCAATAAGATCATTAGAAGGATTGAAACCCAACGTCTCCAAGACCAGCGAACTTGCTAATAGAAATTCGACGAGTTTCATCTCATTGATTAAACCACGAACCTTCTCAATCTTGATCACTTTCAGCCGATCTAATCTGAAATTGGGCGCGGATTCGGAATCCCAAAAAGATATACTAGCAAGATCTAATGTATGTTCAGAACGACACCAACACTAGACAATTGAAACATATATAAGTAACAATCCAAGTGAGAGATTACAAACTTGAACACTAGTTTTAAATTGTTATGCATAACAATGTTCTAAAAAACGTTAGACGATTGCCTAGGTAGGCTAAAAGGCTAGACTGGTTGGGGCTTTTCAGCGCCTAGGCATGATTTTTAGAGCAATAAAATACCAGTTCATGATCTTATGAATCTATCATCACTTATTGAGATTTGAAGCATGTGCAGATTAGGGGCACCTGTGATGAGACGAATAGGCACCCATATTTGTTTTGCATCATTAAAACACACTTCACTTATATCAATAGGTGAAGTGTCGGTGACTACACTCCATAGGCCTTCATAGAAAAAGACACACTATACATGAACCAATTTCTAAGATGATCCTCTTGTAGCCCTTGCTCCAAGTAAGACTCAAGCCTAGGGGGTCACACAATATATGAAAACCAAGACTAAACGAAAAGGCTAAGGAAGCTAAAGAGTTTGCGACAACATTCGCTTTGCGATAAATATGACGGAATTGGATATCCCAATCCCTACGAATAAAGCCTTGACACTGATACACCAGGTTGGAGAGTGGGTGACTACACTCCATAGGCCTTCCTAGAAAAAGACACACTAAACGTGAATTAATTTCTAATATGACCCTCTTGTAAAACTTGCTCCAAGTAAGACTCAAGCCTTGTAGAATAATATTTGACCATTTTTAGTGGGGTTGTTAGATGACTAATTATCCAATTCACAAAATGTTTGCAACTTTTCTAGTATTATATAAGTTAACTTTTTTTGTGGGTTTTTTTTTTGGATTTTACATTACACTTCCCCTTGTTTCTCATTTAAAAAACAATATTACATAACTTTACCTAGCACGTTTTATTTATTTAACTTATAATTGCAATCATCATTATATATGATGCATATAAAACTAGTCAATTTTGCATTGAAAAAACTTACAATATTATTTATAATTTCATACAAAAATTTTCCTGACAAGTCTAGCTTATTGATGATCCTTACAAGATTTCCAACTGTGGATAAGGGTGTGGTGGGAAATGAGAAGGGATGGATCATCATCCCCATCCCCACTCCCATTTAGGGATTGATTTGCCCCATCTTTGTTCTTATTCGACCTCATATTCTCACTTATTGTTTATACCCAAAGAATACCGACATTTTTTAGATATCTCTTTGTCACTTGTGAACCTTTTTCTATACCAATTTTTTTTTTTGAAAAGGTAAGAATTCGGAGTACCAAACAAACTTGGTAGTCCGAGAGGCCGTTAGACCGGCAGCCTAAAAGGCTAGGTGGATCAAAAGGAAATCACAAACAAGACGAGCAGAAACGACTAAGAATAGTACAAAACCCTCAAAAAGAAGGAGTAAAAATAGTTCGGAATCGGGGTGAGTAAAACACTAAGAAACATAGTGCTACAAGCAACAAGTCTGCTCATCCCAGGGTGTGCGAAATGGACAACTGACGTTCCCTCCACCGAAATGAAGGATCTTCAGAAGCCTCAGTGCACCAAGCAACCCGGCCAAATACAACTCGATCCGACACCGAACACACCTCCAACTCATCGAAAGATTAGTACATAAATAAAGTACAAATCGTCCTGCAAGAAAAAAAAACATAAAATAAAAAAAATAAAAACCAGCCTTGCGCCACAAGTAATACAAACTTGTAGTGCAAGCAAACCAAGCTTGCGACTCAAGCATCACAAACTTGCGACACAAGCATCATAAACTTGCTACGCAAGCAACACAAACTTGCAGTGCAAGAAAGCGGTCGTCGACAACCGAACACCCAAATCAGCCAGTGGTTGGGAGTACACTGGTCGACGGCAACCCCAGATCCCCAAGATCAAAAGACAATCAATAAACAAAGTCAAACAAAACGACCGACGGGGCCGACAAGCACAAATTAGGAAAAAATTCTCCCAAATTTAAGAAGCAAATAGGAAAAATTATCCCAAATTTCAATAAGAAATCAGTTTTAAAGATTGACCAAACGGAATCAAACAAACGACCATGAATATCAAATCAAAAGGTGTAGCTTTCTCAGCCAGGAGAGAGAGATAGCGGCTTTCTCAGCCGGACGGATGGTGGCTTCCTCAGCCCAAATTGTTGTTGGCTTTCTCAGTCCAAATTGTTGTGGTCAAAATTACCTTTGGTTCTATCATGGCTGATCAAGAAAATAATAAGACTCAGCAGTAGTATATATGGAGACGTATACACAAAGAGAAGAGTATTAAAGATTGAGATTGATCGACATGGAAGGTAGGAGATGAACGGTAGCTCCCATCAAAAGGGAGTTTGCGTGGTTTGGTGGTTGCTTGTAGATGAAGGTTGATTACTGGAATTGAAGGAGAAAAACAAGGTCCATGGGAGCAGAACAGTTTCAGCGGCTTTCTATGATTCTATCATTTGGTGATGAAGTAATGTTGACCAAAATCAATATAAAAAATTTGGTCATCAATTTGTACAAACTTTACGAAAAAAATCATTTTTAACTTGTTTGTCACAACCCAAAGTGTGATTGAGAATACTAATTAATCATGAGTTGTTTACATAATTGGTTGGCATGTAATTGTTCCAATTATTCTGTTTACCTCTGGTCATTTAGTTTCGTATTCATAATATACCAACACATTAATCTAATTTTTTTTTCGATTTTTTTTAATCTATGTCCTTAGGACATATGCTAAGATCCTTAAAAATGATTATGCATACAAAACAAAAATGACCAAAAGATTGTAAATACTAAAACAAATTAAGAGCAAAGTGATAAATATAAATACAAAAATAAATATGTATACATGGCATAGTTAAAACAACGACGCATAGGATAGAGGAATTCGACTTCAATTATGATATATTGTTAATCAGGGACGGACGCAAGATTTAATATTAGGGTGGGCTAATTGAAACTAAATATTTTTTAGTGAGCTAAATTACCTTAATTTAAAACTAAATTTACCTTATTTTTATTTTTTTATTATTAAATTTACTCTATTTTTATTACTCCGTATTTTTTTTATTTTTTTAGGACTCTGTCCGTGGCTATTGTTAATTTATACTTGATAAATTAACACGTACACGCTCCAATCACGTTATGTCACCTACTTTATTTCATCTTCAATAATCTTCATGTGATATTTGACCAATGTTTATAGTGGGGTTGTTTGATGACTAATTGTCCAATTCACAAACTGTTTGCAAATTTTCCAGTATTTTTATACTCATGACAAATTTTAGACCACGTTAATATCTATAACAACTTAAAAGGTATTCTCAAAGGCCACATAAATGCTACAGTATTTTGTATTAATATTTTACAATTTGTTTAAAAAATCCTAAAGTATTTTGTATTAATGTTTTACAATTTGTTTAAAAAAACTCTTTAAAATAATTATTTTTTAACCTTTGGTATTACACATGGACTTAAACCAACTCAACTAAATAAATATAACCAACTGCTCAAATTTTCAACTCTTCGAAATTAAAATAAATATATCAAACTCTTCAAATTCTCAACACTCCAAAATTAAAACATACATTATATTCTATCTTAACTCTTCAAATTCTCAACGCTCCAAAATTAAAGCATACATTACATTATGTCTTTTCATTTTATTTATAAAAACAAATTTTAACTACCCAACTTTTGGAATTCTTCTCATGCCACTATATATACTCAAGTCTTAATAGCCACATCCACCATCTTCTATTCTCTTTCTTCCACACAAAACAAAAAGATTGATAGAGGATTCAACATTTTAATAAGTAAGGATTTCTCTTACATAATATATTCATTTTCAAGTCTACTATGTATTTTTTTTTTGTCTTTTTCAAGATAAAAATTCTCTCATTTTTCTATTCTTTTTTTTTACTAATTTGTTTTTAATTTTTTTCTACCTAATTTGCATTATACAAGACTCTATTCATCTATGCAAGTCTTACACCTTAAAAAATGTCAATAATACATAAACAAATCTTGTAATATTTTCAATTAACAAATTTTAAATATAAATTTTAACCCGTGCAACGCACGGGGTTATCAACCTAGTATGGGACAAAAATCATGAAAAATACTCATTTAATTTAGGGAAATGCTATACTTCACACTCTTTTACTTAACATCACACAATAAAATTACTTTAATATCCTTTTTCTAATGTAGAATAACAAAAACTCAAAAAACGATATTTGTCAGATTCTCTACCAAGTAACAATATATCTTGTTTACCTAAATACACATAAGATATGATAATTCTTTCCTTTTTTTCTTTTAAATACAAAAATGGTGTTATTTTGATAATTATCTTTTAAAAATGGGAAGTCCCACTTATACCGGTTTTAAAATAAACAATGAGAGTACTTTTTAAAATCCTCTAGTTTTCAACTCAGTAGATTTTGTTTTCACTTCGTAGCCATTTTCATTAGAACACCCACTTCCCAGCCGGTGTAGCATGTTTACTCCCAAAGCTCCAACAATACACTAAAGCAAGCTAACCTACTATAGCATTGAAAATGAAAATTGTTACAACTCTGAAAGAAAAAAAAAAAAAAAAAAAAAGAAGTGCAGTTGATACTTTCGGTGGCTGTTTTCAATTGCTTACGTTCACAATAAATATCCAGTGCATCTTTTCTCAAAATAAAGAAAAGTTTACAAAATGTGCTGAATAAGGGTATTAAATTATATATCTAATAATATTATAAATGATTTGTGAATATTTTGTTTTATTTTTTTGATAGAGTGAAGATTCAGTTTCATTCAATAATATATTTTACGATTTTGCATAAGATCTTATAACTAAATTCTTATGTAAATATTTTCTTATTAGTAGTAAGTTTAAAATTTTCAAAAGTAAATCATAGGCTTTATAGTAAAGAAAGTAAAAAAGTGTGAAATGTAGAAAAAATTGGGTGTGAAGTACAGCACTTATGTTAATTTATTGCTAACGAAAAGCGTACGTAAGTGATTTTAGTACTAACTCCAATTCACACGCATAAGATGACGTCACCCTTCCATACTCTCGCGTACGTAACTCCTCTCCTGGACGCTGATGTCATTCAGCGTTCATCATGAAAATTGAAAAATCTCGCTTAAGCACACGCGCCACGCGCTTTACATCTCTCCCGAGTCCCGATCCAGTGAACAGAAAACAAATCGAATAATAATTGTACAAAGACGACAGATTGAGAGAAAGTGGAGCCTTTACTCGAAAAATCGAACACAAAGAATCTTCAAAATCAAAACCTCTGATTGAAGCGCACTACCCGTCGATTCCTCAGATCGCCGGAGAATCAATCGATCGATCGATCGATGATGGAAGCTTTCCGCGGGATGCCGGCGCCGGACAGGAAGAGGAAGAGATCGGCGCCGGAGCCCGATCGCCCCAAGAGCAGCTCCGCAGACGAGGAGAAGGCGGAAACAAGCAAGCCGTCTTCGTCCGCGCCGACGCGGCCTCCGCCTTCGGAGGAGGAGGTGGAGGAGTTCTTCACGTTGCTCCGCCGGATCCATAGCGCCGCTAAACGCTCCGGTAACGTTAACGGGAAAGTGAGATCGACGATCTTTGAGCGTGAGGTTCCGTCGACGCTGCCGTTACTTAACGGTGGACAGTCTAAAGGGAAGGTGGATAGAGTGGAGGAAGGAGCCGATAACAGCGTCATGATTATTGATTTAAACGCCGCCCCTGATGAGGCGGAGGAGGCTAGCGGCGGCTAATATGCGCATCTGTGGCGCACGTTAGAGCGTGCGCCTGATGTGGATGAAAAAATGTGTAGCTGGCAATAAGTTGTATTCTTGATTACACGTATGATGTATATCAAGTTGTTGTATCGATAATGTATGCGTGCAAATGTGCAATCTTTATTAACAAAAATACTTGGCAATAAACTACTATTTTGATTGATGAAAACATAAATGGTTTGTTAGCTAGGTAAGTAGTTGATTGGTTTTGTGTTTTAAACTTCATTTCATGTCTTTTACTATGTAGCATTGTCATCGATTAGTGTTTTATTGAAAGTTGGTGCCACCATTTGTATTCATATGCGACAGACTATGGTGCTTTCTGCTTTCATTTCGATCCCCATCCAGAAATCAAATTCAATTATTGTATGTAAGCCCGGTTGTTATGTCTCCCGTGCATCTTTTGATGGTAAAAGTTTAACCCAAGCACTTGCTCTCAACTCTCAAGAAAGCTAGTTTACAAGAAGCTTAACATCTTGGATTCTTGGTATCAAGTTTCTTAAAATTGAAGGAGAGAATTTTATTAATGTTGCTAAAGGGTTTTGGAGGTGTCCTTATGAGACACTTGTTTCTCTCTTTTGGATCTTAACTTTTCCGAGACATTGAATTTGTTATGTTTTTTAGAGGTGAATCATGCGACCGACAAATTGACTCACTTAGGCCACTTGTTATGATGCTATAAACCTAGGTTAGGTTCCAAGTGACAAAAGAGGATTGGTGTGACATATGTATATTTGTGATCTCAATCTAAATAGAAGAGAAAACCTAGTTCAATAGCTAAATTTGTCCTAAACTCAAGTTAGACTATGTTTGTGGCTTCCCTGGGTTTAAAACCGGTTTGGAGGTAGCTAGCTGGTCCACTAGCTCAGATAAAATTGGGTTGTCCTTATTGGGACCCAAGATTAAAGACGAGGCCCAAAGTCGAAGTTGAAGCAAGTGTTTAAGTGAAACGTTGCGTTGAGGCTCCACCGTCTTAACCTAGCTATAAAAGCTTGTCTCTTGTGTTTGGTGAGCTCATTGTTGAGAATGATCAAGTCTCACATAAGCTCAAGTAGTTAGCCGTTAGAATTTGAATTTGAGTCAGCAAGACAACAACTGCAGCTGAATTAGTCTTTGATTTGTTGCTAGTCCCAAATTTTAATAATTCTCATGGGATATAGTATTTAGATATAGTAACTCTCATGGGATTTATATAGTAGACAATTTAGTCCCAAATTTCATATGTAGGAAAACACTCAACACGAGTTATCGGTCAAATCGGATTGGTTTATGACGGGTTATCGTGCGGGTTCGGGTTGACTTGAAGGTAGATGTGAGTTCGGTTCCAAGGAACAGTGAAACCGAACCGGAAAAAAGCTGGCGGTTCCGGAACCGGAGGTCGGCCGGTTCAGGTCCCCAATGGCGGAGCCACATTAAGCTCATTAGGGGTTGAAGCCCCCACTCAAATTTGTTTTTTTTTTTTTGAAAAATATAGAAAAAAATAATAGATTATTTGATAAAAGCTAGTCCACTTGTCCAGAAAAGAACCAGGTTCATTTTTTATTTTTATGAAAAATAGGGTTTTCAAATACAACATCTTTTTATACATAAAAATATAAAAATTTCTATATACACTGTTCTAAAAATTCCTGCTTAGGCTATGTTTGTTAAATCACCGAAAAAACTAATTGGAGTTGCAAAACTAGTTGAAGTTGTAAAACTAGCTGTAAAAGTAGTTGAATTTTCAAAAAAAAATATAAACATTGTTTGGTAATGTTCAACTAGTTTATTGTAGTAATTGATAATTTTAAATTCTATTTTATAATAGAGTTATTCTTATTTAGGAAATAATTATTTTTTTAATTCGAAAAACTACTAAAAACTAGTGCAAAAGCTTTAAAAACTAGCTTCTTCAAAAAACTAGTTTTACAACTAGATGCTAGTTTTTTTGTGTCAAACAAACAGAGTTTATACGAGTTTTCGCAACTAGTTGGAAAACTCCAACTAGTTTTTGGTACCTAACAAACACACCCTTAGTTTCGTCTAAGTCCTACCTAGACGCTGAAACGTCCTATCCCACCTAGTCTTCCAGCCTGTTTAGAAGACCAACTAGTCTGTCTAGGCATCTGTTTAGGTCGTCTAGGCGGGGTCCTCTCCGCCTAGGGATCGCAGGAATTTGATCAAGAGAAATTTAGCCCCCTCTGAATCGAATTCCTGGCTACGCCCTTGCCGTTCCCGGTTCCACGTTCCTTGGAACCGAAGAACCAGAATATACCGATGAAAACGGCAAACCGCGATGAGGTTGTATATTTTTTAATCATAATCGCGTTGGGGTCAAAATTAGGTTTCGGGTCAATCAAGTCGGGTTTAAGAGTGGGTCGATCGAGTCGGGATTTCGGATTCATCCAAACTTTTAACAGTTCTAATGGTCCTCTATCGACTATCACGGCAGTCTTTATTGGCTTTGCTTCTCTGATGAAAATCTTAATTACAGCATTTTTATTTTCCTTGTACGAAACTGTAATGCAATTTCCATTCCTGACCCGGGCGCGTTTTTTAATAGGTCGTAGTTACTGATATTGAAAGTTGGTGCCACCATGGCGGCATGGCACCATTTGTATTCATATGCGACAAACTATGGTGCTTTCATGTCACCATCCAGAAATCAATTTCAATTATTGTACGTAACTAGCCCGGTTGTTATGTTCTGAGATGGGATTCGATAGATTGATAGAATCTCATCCAGAAGCTCTATTTTAAGCTCGAAGAATGGTGTTGTAACTTGATCGATGGTATTATTTGCATTGGGCATGTTTATCTATTATATACAATGTATTAGATTCCTTGATATTATAAAACCCAAGTCAAAACAAGCTAAATTTAGTCTTTAGCACACCAGGCTGACTTATATGAAGTCGTTTTTAATAATTTTGATCCAAAGTTGTCACCTGCTTAACGATTTCTGTTAAGCTTGCAAGAGTGATATAATTGAAAGAAAGCCAATTTCTGTATATGATTGTTACAATACCTGATAGCACAAGCCCAAAAAAAAAAATTGCACATCCAATTAAACTAGGATGCAGAATATTACATAAACATAAGAGATTAGTGATAATAATAATATTACTAATAATAAAACAGCATCAGCAGCTGAAAACTGGATGTTCATCCTCTATCTGCGCCCGCCATCAATGGAAAGCTGATGCTCGAGTTCCTTGATCTGATGGTTACCCTGTTACCAATCACACAACAACAATAAGAGTTCAAAATTTATTTGAACGAGAAATTAAGGGTTTGTTTGGCATAAGACCTGTAAAGCTATTAGGCATTATCAAGCCTTTTGACACCTTATTAGCCTAACTTTACCTTATATGCTACTCCATTAAGCAAGGAAATATGTTCAAAGTGTGTTTTTTCCAATAAAAATAAGGCTCAGCTAATAAGTTGAGATACTTACATGGAACCATCAACCGATTCAGTGTCACACTGGGAGCTAGCGTCGTCTTCTGTAGAGAAATCCTGATAACCATTTGTAAAATGGTTGGTCGTGTCCAAGAAATAGAGGACGAAGGTCAAAAGTACGCAACAAACGAACATAGGGATACACCCGAAGATCCACAAGAGTAAAGGAAACGAAAAGTAGAACGCCCTCACACCCAAAGACCAAAACAAGCTCCCTTGGTTCAAGTGCCTTGAGACATACTCAACGTGCTCGGCTTTCCCCTGAGACCAAGGCGAGGTGACCAAGAAGCTGACGTGCGCAAAGTACCTCATTGCTTGAAGGTTGCAGAAGAAGGCTAGAAGGAAGCAAAGGAGCACGGCAAAGTACTTGGAGGTAATGTGGGTGAGGGTGATGGAAGTGTAAGAAAACGTGGTTGATAGGATTTGGACGGTTTCTAAGGAAGCGTTGGTAGAGAAAGAGGACGAGCTGCTGCTGACTAAGGCCGTGATTAATGAGCTGAGGGTGATTGCTATGGTTGCTAGTTGTGTACATGCCATTAGGTTGTTGCGTAGCGCTTGTACTCCCATTGTACCGTTCTTGAGCGGATCCTACAGGCATCATAGTACATTCATCATCACACTAGGGAATCTTTTGAGAATCATATGAAACCAAAAGGCGAGTGAAAGCATCATATGCAACCCTCAATTAAGATGAAATGATAGATGATTAACGGGTAAACACAAAACGACTCTATATAAGAAGACAAATATAATGTCAAATACAATGAAAGAATGATCAAAGCACTTGCTATCTATTTCACAGATTTTGTCAATTTTCAAGGGATTTTGTTCAAAATTCCTTGCATTTACCCAGCAATCCATGATTCTCTAGACCATTAGACAAAACTTGACTAGATTTAAACAGAGACTTTCATAAGCAACAAGTTTTAGAGAGTGTGAAAAAAGAAAAAGACTAACAGTCATCAAGGAGTGAACCCATTGATGGCGACTCTCGGCATTGAGGCCAATCACAGTACGCCTTGGCTTGTAACGAATTGCGTAGACAAGCCATCCATGGTAAACCAAGAGCACCAGCAATCCAGCAGGAACTAACACATAATCCAGTTCCGTTAGCGCCATGATTTTGATCTTGCTGATTCAACTTCTTCCCCTTCTGAGCTAGCTAGCATTAAAAAGCCACAGCAACCAACATGAACATAGACACAATCAGTGGCCATGTACAAGAACTCAACTCATCTGAAAAGAGCATTGACAGAATCTCCTCTAACATAAAGGCGCTGTCAAGGATACATCCAACCAAAAAAAAAGATAAGGTTTTGATATTTTTTTCTGCTAAAATGGGAATGTGAGGATATTGAATATAAGATATGAAAGATTAGCCGGCAGGAGAAGCATTCTTCTTGGTTTGTCAATGAAAAAGAAGTGGAGGGTCGATCCTATTGAGTGATGTCATTCACAATCTGAGAGCTTAGAGAATCTGTCAATGGCGAGAAGGGTTCAAATCTACCACCTGGTGCACTATTATTGCTGCAAATAAGGCCAGATTAGTTCATAAATATGTAACTATATATGGGTGCATTGTTAATTTAAAGATCCACAACGTGCTGTCATCGAATAGATCTGCAGCCAAGTGACAAAAGGAGAAGTGTTAATTAATTTAATGATAGAAAAATAAAATGTGATCATGCAAATGCAAGCCTTGAAACTTGATTTCGAAATATTATATGAATCCGCTATATTTGACTTGTCAATTGGATCCGAGTACCCACAACTTGAGTTTGGTTGAGCAACATTCAATTTTGGATTATGGATGGAACTATTTTGCATTATGAGGAGAATGATGATTAACCCTAAGCAATAACCGAAAAAACGCAAGGCGAACCCTAAGCGTCAGACAGATGCTTAGCGCCTAGGCAGAGCCTATGCTGTTTTTTTAAGAACAGTGACCCTGAGCTATTGTGATTTCAGATCAATTCAGTTTAAATTAGTAATTTTACATTCAGGTCATTACCTTAACAACACACTATGACCAATCAGAAATCTAAATTATCAGCTACCGTATCAAAACAGTTCTACATTATAAATTTATAAGCATGTTTAGTGAGATGTATGTGTGCATGAAATAAACAAATGGCAGCACTCGTAGTGCACAGCACAACAGATATTATATATTGCCATTAAGTATTTGCGTAAGCAAGATTCCGTACCCAGTTTACAGAACATATTGCTTTTACTTATAGAAAACTAATTATCTCCACCTATCTATTTATTTCTGAGCTTGAACTTGATAACCTTCGAGATAATAAAGACTGGTGAGTTTGTTTGGGAATTGATCATAAGCTTCTTCAGTTTTGTTTCTGAATACGACAGATCCACTGGCGTTTTCATTTACTCAATCACGTTGTTGTATACACTATCTATCTTATTCTACGCTTGACGTGCATAAAAGTACACTGAGAAAGAGATATCTTCTATGCAGCGCAACAATCATTGCTTATTTGCTTTGTAGGTGCACACAATGGATCTCCGCTTATGCAGCAACAAGAATATCACGAGCGAGTACTTGGTGTGTGTTTAAATGTAAAACATGTAGTACTACTTGCTTTATGTGTTTTGATAGTTAAAAACCTTTAGCTCGTAGATCACAAGCCAACTCTTTTGACAATATTCATAGCTAGAACAGGCCTCAACTCTTTATCTACTACCGTCTTCAGTGGGTCCATACGCACATTCAAATGTACTGGTTCATTTATCCACAGAGCCTAAATCTTAACGTTAATTCGAAGAATCAAAGCAAGCTGTTCCAGATCTAAGATGAACCTAGTCTCGTTCAATGGGTCAAACAATCACAGGCATTTACTACACCGATGGATGGCCGAGTTTCTTTGGGGCAGCAGCACAATAAATGCTGGGCCCAAGGAAATGAGGTATCTGAGCAAGAGGTTGGTTTAGCACATAATAACATCTTCGAATCACAAACTGAATATCCTTGTCTTCCCAAATAGAGCATGTTTTAACTATTCCGACACTTTCTGGGCACAATTTTCCCGGGCTAGGAGGAGAAAAACGGACAAACCCCAAAGAGAGACTAACCTGTTCAAGGACAAGGGTATTGAAACTCAACCAGGAAGCTTCGAAGGACTTGCCTCTAATTATCTTATACCTAACCAGAAGAGAATCACAATTGAGAGGAAGCTTCATCCTATTATGCTAGACAATTGAACAAAAACATGCTCTCTAGAGCACAATCCATTTGAAAATTCAGACCAGCCAATAATAGGGAAACAGGCAAACAGCCATTGCTATAAACAGACTAATATGTAGCTCCGGCAACAGAACGGATTAGAACACAAGTAAAGGGTACAGGAATTCAACAGTTGCTTTTCCACTACACTATAAGTAGAGGTTTATTTTACCAAAAAATATGTAGCTCATCTCATATTAAACCCCTATGTTCAGTCCTTCATCGGATCTGTGAAGATGAGCAGCAATTCTAGACTACTGATTACCAAATTGGGACACGCTAACATCTATCTAGATGTGACCTTTATGCATTATCACAATGCATCTTTCTTTCTATCAGATAAAGATAGTACAAACAAACAACAACCCAAAAGCAAAATTCACGGGAAATGAAACTTTAAATGTTTCAAGAAGCTACGAGTCCATTTGGTTAAAAATCTATGGAAAAGGAAAAGAAACAAATCTCGCCCACTTTGGTGTCACATTAGTATCTGTGTCTAGAGGGTGGAAGGGAATGATTTCCCCATAGTGCGCAACCATTCAGGCCCTTACATATCCAATATTCCTACGCGTTAACATTATTTTAAGGAATAGAATAGAACTAATGGTGGACAGAATGGACTTTATCAAGCAAACACATCCTAGCACAAAGCATCACACCATGAGAAACCAACAGGGGAGCAACTACCTAAGGGCCAAGGCTTTAAGATTGTATTAAGCATAAATAAGGAAGCACACAGAGCCTAAATAAGGAGTGACAGCAGCCTAGCATTGAACATTGCATAAACTATTGCATTAAATGGATGAGAATTCCTGCTCTGATACACAAGAAATAGAAGAATAAACAGAAAACAATGACCATAAGAACTGTTCTAAGTAATAAACTGCACACAACTACATGCCTAAGCTCGATGGGAGATTATAGTTACATCGACATTATATCTATCACAAATGAGACATACACTACCCTGTAGAAAACACAAGTCGAATACAAAGACATGGTCAAATCAATTTGCAAAAACAACAGCAGCTGAAACATTAAGCAAAACCATCGAATACCAGACTAGAAATCAAAGTCAACAAACATAAGCCTAAAATCACACATTGTAAACAGTCACACAAAAATTGAAACGCAGATATAAAACTAGAGGTAGCATCATAACGCAACATGTTCTCATTTCTCATACTAATCTTTTAACAGATCTACCTCACGGTGACAATATCATCAATCTTCAAGATCATCCGCACACACTCGGTTGCCAAGGTTATGGCACTTGTGCTCACAAGCAATGGCTGGACCACATTCTCCTCCAAAATGTTGGTGATTTGCCCCTTCCTCACATTGATTCCAGCATTGATCTCTCCCTGAGCATGCTTGTTCCTCAACTCCGTGACAATTGCAATTGGGCTCAAACCTGCATTCTCAGCCAATGTGTAGGGAATGACCTCAAGAGCTTCAGCAAATGACCTAACACAATAACTCTCCATTCCATGGAGAACCTTGGCCCACGCACCAAGCTGCCTTGAAAGCTCAATCTCAGGAGCCCCACCCCCTGCAATCAAAAACTTTTTGTTCACCAAACACCTCACAACACAGAGAGCATCGTGCAGGCTACGATCTGCCTCATCCAAGACCAGCTGGTTTGAACCTCTAACCAACACAGTAGCAGTTCTTCCCATATCCTTAATTCCAGTGATCTTCACAATCTTTGATTCCCCAATGGAAACTTCCTCAACCATTTCCGCAAACCCTAGCTTCTCTGCCCTAAAATGCTCAATATTAGCAATGGGCAGACAATTCAATGTCTTGGTGATGAACTCAATGTCATCCCTCTCCACATCCTTGATCACCAAGATCTTAGCTTTTGCTAGGTAATGCAACGATAGATCTGTCACTGCATCTCTCAGAATACTCTTCTGGATCAGAAGCACGTTACATCCCGTGGCCTTGATCTTCTTAATCATCCCAAGAATGTAGTTCCTCTCCTCCTTGAGAATCCGATCCATCTGGGAGTAATCCGAAACCACAATGCTCTGCTCAATATCGGTCTTCGGAGGGGAAATCTGGAACTGGATTACAGCAATCTTGGCGTTCTCCATCCTCGTTGGCCCGCCGGCAGTGTGCGAGACCTTCCTGTCAAACACCAAACCCTTGACCGTCTCCGTATCATCAACAGTGCCTCCCAATTTCTTCACAATCTTGATATCCCTAAGATCAACCATTTCAGGATTGGCTGGATCAACCACGGACAACACCGCATCCACAGCGAGCGGGGCGAGGAGCGTCGAGTACTGGCTCACAACCTTACTGTTGAGTGAAGTAGACGCCGATTTAATCAGCGATTCGCGATCCGAAAGCTCAACGGGAACAGCCATGGCAGTTAGCACATCTACTGCTTTCACCGCAGCCTTGTGAAGCGCGTCGGAGATTACGGTGGGGTGAATACCATGCGATAGAAGAAACGAGCACTGCTTTAGGAGTGCACCGGCGATGACGACGACGGTAGTGGTTCCGTCGCCAGCGACGATGTCCTGTGACTTGGAGAGCTCGACGAGCATCTTGGCAGCGGGCTGGAGAACCTCCATCTTGTTGAGGATGGTAGCGCCATCGTTGGTGATGATGACCTCGCCGTTGGCGGCCTGAATCATCTTGTCCATGCCCTTGGGGCCAAGGCTGGTGCGGACGGTGTCGGCGACGGCGCGCGCGGCGGCTATGTTGAGCATGCGGATGTCCTCCTTTCGCCTGTTATCCACAAAGCTCTCGGTACGGGAGGAGGCGACCGGTGCCTGAACTGCTGGGGCCGCCATTGGTGATCGTTTGAGAGCGTGCGAGAGAGAGGAAGAGGAGTAGGGCTGCAAATGATAAACCCTAGATTTGTAGAGAGAAGGAGAAGTGTTTTGAGTGTTTCTGGTTCCGGATTACTCGTTCCGTCCGAGTGAGCTTTTAATAGTCACGATTTTTGAGATTTTCAAGTTCATTTTTCCCTTCTAATAATAACAGTAATTAAATTCAACCAAAAAAAAATAATTATTGTCTTATTTAGGAGTAAACTTATGTAATTTAATGTGATTTTCTTGATTATATTTAAGCGAATTTTAAATATTATTTATAGGTTATAAATTTTGGCTTGAACTAGTCGTATAAATACAATTTATTTGAAAGCAGTAAAGATCATTAAATCGTATAGTTGTCAAGTAGTATGTGTAAAAAACTACTAAACCAAAATGTATAATCATATGGGTGAATCATTGAGCTCTTAAGTTTGTCTTATAACACTCCTCTTTGAATAATAATAATAATAATAATAATAATAATAATAATAATAATAATAATAATAAGTGTTGCGTTCGTTTATTTTTAATGGTGGACCATGTTAGCCACTCTAATAATGCTAAGAATGGTGGGTTAGTTTTTCATAGATTGATAGGGCTGTCACTGGGTTGGGTTATGAGTGGGTGGAACACTTCCACCACCCGACCCGCAAATTAAAACGTCTCACTCGTCACTCGTGAAATGTTCTACCCGTCACCCAAACCACTTGTCACCCGCTAGTTATATGGGTGACCCGTTCACCCGTATAACCGTTGTATTTTATATATGTATATAAATAAATTATCATACATAAACTAAAACAAAATATCCATAATTCATACATGAACAAAAATTAATCTCATAAGCAATAAATATCAAAATGGAGTTAAAGATGGGTCATAAAACAAATCTCATAACACGAGCTTGAAATGAGTTATATGAGTGACTTCAAAGGCCCATACATATTTGAAATTATGGGCTGAAACGGGTTAAAAGGGTGGTTTGGATGAAACGGGTGATGGGTCAGTTGACGGGTCGGGTTATTGGGTGAAAAAATCTCACCCTTACCCGACCCATAACCAGTTTCGCCCGTCACCCGAACCGCCCGTCACCCGCTTTGATTAGGTTTTCACCCGTTTATTTTGGGTGGGTTAAACGGATGGGTCGGTCACCCGTGGGTAATTGACCGCCCTATAGGTTGAGTTTTTGCATTTAGAAGGATGTGGGGGTCCAGCTTGTTTTTAGGCTCCCATTTAACTTTATGTAATTTGTATAGTTTTCCATAATAATAATAAGGGAAAATTGCTCTAAATATCCCAACCTTTCATTCAGTTGCACACTCTACCCCGATTTTTTTGAATTTTATAAAATATCCTATACTTTGGGGATAGTTGTGCACTCTACCCTCGAAGTGTCCACATTTTGGGTAAATTTATGGATTGACTCCTCACCTTTTTATTTTGTGACAAAAATACTCAACTCGTGTACAAATCGTTTTTAAAAATTATAAATCTTGTCCTTATAAGGATTAAAACATTAAAAAATAATCATTTTAGATCTCTTTTTGTTCTAAATTAATTTTAGTGGAAATTGATTTAAAATAATCAATTTCCTTTATATAAAAATATATTTGGTTAAGGTTAAACACATTTTAGGTAAGGTCCAAAGTAATAACATATCCTTATAGATTTACTTTTCTCATTTACATGTAAATAATGTCATTACTTTTATGTGGCTAATTTAAATTATCCACTTCATAATTAACCACATAAATCTATAGTCATAACTTTGACTTTAAAAATAGTTCATCTTAATACTTTTTGTCCATTATCTATCATTTTTGAAATAATTTTAGACAAAAATTAATAAGAATTTTCATAAACTTATTTTATAAAAGTTTGGAAATTTTGAGTTATTACATAGTCACGGAGTCCAACTTTTGTTTGTCGAAAATAAAAATAAAAATTAGTTATGAATATTTTTAATGCCTTTTTTGGATTTCTTTTTAAAAAAAATAATTGAGTTTTTAGTTTTCCATTTACTAAAAAGGAAATTTGAATTTTATATTTAATTTAATATTTAATATTTAATTAGTTTGTGTCACTGTGTTTTAATAAACAAGGTAGAACATAAGTTGTACACTATCTTGTTGGTTAAGTTGGACAAAGTAGAACACAAGTTTTTAAACTTTTATAAAAAAAAAAGGTTATGATTTTTTTTCTTGTTTCTAAATTTATTTCGAAAATAATAATGGAAAAAGTATTAAAATAAGCTACTTTGTAAAGTAAAAGTTATGGATCAATTATTTATGTGGTTAATTATAAAGGTGAGAAGCTATAACATAAGTTTTATAAAAGGTTATGAAATCTTTTTTACTTGTGTCCCATGTTTTTTTAAAAGTAATAATGAAAAGAGTATTAAGATGAACTACTTTGTAAAGTAAAAGTTATGGTTTAATGATTTATACGGTTATTATAAAGGTGAGATTTATATTAGCAAATAATAAAAGCAATTATATTATTTTTTTAAATGAGAAAATTAAACCTATAAGGCTATGTTATAAATGGGAAAAAATTGTGTACATGGACATTTTTGTTATCAAATGAAAAAGTGAGAGGCTAATTCATAATTTTACTCAAAGTGTGGACACTTCAAGGGTAGAGTGCGGAACTATCCCCAAAGTATAGGATATTTTGTGAAATTCGGAAAGGTCGGGGTAGAGCGCGCAACTGAATGAAAAGTTGGGATATTTGGAGCAATTTTTCCTAATAATAATAATAATAACTTGAGAATGTAATGTCCACCATTAAAAATAGAACTAGTTGAAGTCCGATGAATATCACGAGATGATTTTACTAAAAGATATATATTATAATATTTTAAATAAATCAAAATTGGGGGAACGACACGAATACTGTTATTGTTGCAGACATCAAAATTGGGAAATTTTAGGGGAATGAGACCCTAATCTCGATATGTCCATTTTGTAATTTTATCCCTTTTATATTAAAATTGAGCTTGTAATACCAAACAATTAAGTAGCTTTTTGGTCATAAATCCAATTATAGCTCCAATTGCCCTTCTGCTCTAGTTTAAGTTCTAGCTACCTATTCAGCTATAGCTCCGACTAGTTTTTACCGAACGAAGCATTAGACCTTGCTACACTTATTTTTTTAAAGTATAGAAAAATATCAAGTGATAAAACCACAACTTCAATGTTCAAGCAATTGTTTACTGGGAAAGTTCGGTCGTTCCTCTTGATTTCCATTGCCCCGAGATTTTCTCTATCATATCAAGTGATTCTTCATTTGATACTTTTGGAAGTGATTCATGTGACAAGCCTCTGTTTCTTTCTTGTATCAGAATTTATTCGGGTTTATCGGCCTTATGAGCATATTCAAGCAACTTGCCCAATAAACGAGCGACCAATCCAAATGTGACGTGTCGCAAACCTTGAGGAATTGTTTTCAAGTGACGATGGTGAAAACTCATGCTCTCAAGAAGGACTTCAAGGAGCAATCCACATTGGTTTTCCTCATTTTGAGATTGAAGGCGACAACCTCTGCTTCATCAACGCCATTCGTGGCACTTGGACCTGCCCTTGAGAGATCGAGACCATTTTCATGAACATTCTAATGGAACTCCGCTAATTGTGAGGTTGACATATCTCCCACGTCTTGAAGGAAGTTAATAAGATGACAAATTTCTAGGTGAAAAAGACGCTCTTCTCAACTTACACCCATTTTGCAACTAATCTAGACGTTGAGGATCTAGATGCATTGACCCTCCCTAATTTTTTTCCTTTTGGATTTTTTACACTAAAAATATAATCCGTAATTAAGTGTAATTTGCCCTTTAATTGAATTCGCTATTATTAATTTACAAAACCCAACCACGCCAAAAAAAAAAGTGAAGGCTTCCATTCTCCAACTTCTGGGGTTTCAGCCACCACGTTGTCAGCAAACTATAAACCTCTCGTTTCTCTCCACACACCGCCATTGGCAGTCCTTCCTCCGAGCTATGTAATATTGATTTATGTCCACCATGCCTTCTTCCTCTTTCCTCCTCCACCAGACCTACTATCTCCGCTCCACCTCTTCCCGCCTCGCCCTATCCATGCCTCTCAGACCCTCCGCAGCTCTCCACAATCTTCGCTCCGGCCATGGCGGCGCTCTCCACCCTCCCTTCTTCCCGATTCTCAGGTATCGAGCTCTGAGGACGCTCGTGGCTTCTCCTGCGCGGCGGAAAGGGTTTTCCTCCTCGATTAGGGCGGCTACGCGGAGTGTAGACTTCAATTGGCGGGATAGCGTGAAAAGAGGGAGCAACGGCTCGCCGTTTTGGTATCAGCCGAGCAAGGAGTTTGGGAGGTTTGCTTATGATGATTATTCCGAGGATGATGAGGAGTTTGAAATTGACTCCGGCCAGCAATTGGTAAGTCTTTCTTCCTCTCATTTTGTTTCTGCGCTTATGTGGATTTGGAATGGGACAAGAGAAGAAATACAATGAGTATTTCTTACTTTACCTAAGGTTAGAGGAAGGAATTTTTCAGAACTCGAGTCGAGAGTTCAGTAACTTTAACAGTTGCTCGACATGTAGGCTGTAGATGTAAATATTCTCACCATCATTATAATCATACATCATCCCTGGGAAAATGCTACTGACTGGATTTCTTTTTCCCCCAAAGGATGACCTCCGGAATTATAGGACATCAGCGGTTTAGATCTTGCGAGCAAGTATGATTGATTATGGCTAATGTCAATCATTTATCAGAGCTTATTATGTAGCTTTATCTTTTTTGGGACTTTATTTGTCTTCCCTATAAAAGAAAAACACTTTGAACATTTCATTCACTTCCTACCATTTTGGATCACATGCAAAACATAACCTATGTCATGGTTATCATGATGCTGGAAGGTAGTAATTAGCCTAGGAATCAAAGTTGTGCTATTCAATTCTGTCCCAAAACTGTGATTCTGTATGGGTTAAGTATGAAAACGTGTATATGATGGGATAGCCGAACTCTATAGTAATCTCTTTGCAAATTAACGCCTTGGCTCGTAATTAGACATAAAAGGGGTTGGGTATAGATTAAGTATTCTGATATGTCTAGAATTAAGGGTAGATCTTCTGGTTGTTTTATGATAGGACCATAGTCAATACTCTGGCGCTTTACTTTCTGGACAGAGTGAGATTAATTCACCGAGGTTACTAAGTGGATGTGTGCACTTGATTTGGAACCAGTTGACAAAAGGCCATCTAGATCACTACCTAAGTCAAAGGGAATCGGAGTTAGAACTTGATCCTTTTGACGAAAACACCAGAGTAGCTTTGGTACCATAGGAATGTGGCGGTGTAAAAAAAAAATAGATTATTCCATATTGGACCATATGCTTAAGTCCAAATGTCCAAATGTACAAATTGGAATTACTCGCAGAAAAGCCAACTATGGGGGTTTTATGAACCATTTTCTGCTGAATTTCTGTGGATTTATTTGGTCCAGAAAGAGAATAAATTCTGGCTTCTTTTGTACAGTGCCCTTTAGATCATTGTTCCTGTATTGAATTAATTTGAGTGGCATTTATCAGGCTTCTTCAACCCTTGACAATGTTGATGAGTGGAAATGGAAGTTTACTATGCTTCTTCGCAACAAAGATGATTTAGAAATTGTCTCAAGGGATAAAAAGGATAGACGTGATTTTGAGCAACTTTCAGCTATGGCGACCAGGATGGGCTTGCATAGGTATGTTAGAATCTGACCATAAGATATTGAATATAATTGCTCTGGATTGTGATACATCTTTTTCAATAACTTCACTTGGCAGCCGTCAGTATATGAAAGTCGTTGTCTTCAGCAAAGTCCCACTACCTAATTATCGCTCAGATCTGGATGAAAAGCGTCCACAAAGGGAGGTAATCAATAGATCTATGATATTTGTGTATTCCCTTTTAGTTTGATTTGTATTTGAATGTATTCATCATCATCATTGTTATATATTTCTACCTTCTTTTGCTGTAAATTCTTTATCTCTGTGAGTCCCCCATAAAAAAAATACACTTCCATCCTATGTTTGCTTTTTGGTAGCGTCAGTTTCCCATTAACAAAAAAGATAGGTTAGGATATAAATTCCTTTGCTTTTTAAGCCCTGCTTTTTGTCGAATGCAGGACTTTGTCCTTCAAAATGTGCAATTTGTCTGTTTGGTTGAGTAAAGCACTTCTTTCTCAAAAATCTTGAAGACTGGTTACTAGTTACACTTGAAAATACCCCCTCTCTATGAATTTACCTGTAATGCTGTATCACTATCCCTTTTATCATATATCCTGACATTTTTGAGGCATTTCAGGTAGTCCTACCATTTGGATTGCAAAAGGAGGTAAATGCTCTCCTCAGGAGCTACCTTGGTCATAAGCCAACAAGCAGTGAAAGTGGCTCCTCTATTCCGAGATCAGGTAGCCAGAGTATTTCAGATAAAGGAGAAGTATTTGATCAGCAGCCTCGGCCCTCTGTACAAACAAATGCTACGATGGAGGGACTCCTACGACGCAGGAGTTTCCATATGCGGAATAAACAACAAGAGTGGCTGGTTTGCTTCTAACATGTTTTGGAGTCTCATTGAAGTCCATATAATCTAAAAAGCTGATATATGATTTCATATCCCTACTGTAGCTTAAGTTTCATTTTTGTAGTCAGTAAAACTGTAAGATTGAATCAGTTGTAATTGCGTTAGGTTTTTGGTAGATTTGTTTATTTTGCTAGCTTAAACCATTGCACTTCCAGATTGGCTGCTCCATTCTGCTTATAGTTAAAACCCGTGAGCAGGAACACATCGAAAGAACTGAAATTTTGCTTCAAGGCTTTTTATTCTTGTGGTGGAAGGCTACTTGTAGAATCAGAGGGTTCCATTGCATATTGTTGAAGATGTTTTATAGACATAATTGGATAATGCATGCCGTGACTTATATTTATTAGCTGGTCATATGACCCTATTTTTTTATTCAAATGATATTCATATGTGCTGTTTCTGCACTTGTAGACATTCAGTGGAATTTTATTCAGTAACTTTTTAAACTTTCTCTACTAGGAATCCCCAGAGGGTCAGAAGATGCTGGAATTTCGAAGGACTCTTCCTGCATACAAAGAAAGGGATGCATTATTGAAAGCTGTATCTGCAAATCAGGTTATTGGCCTTTAGTTGATTCTGATCATATGTTTGTATAATATAGATGTATCACTATACATGTGACATGGATGTTGGAAATTCTATAATTTCTATTGCCTGGTTTATTTGGAGTATGGAATTGAATCTTGATATATTGCTGCAATAATTGAAGATATTGCACCCATGATAATATCTTTAGAATAATTTTCTTGCTATGCATCAAAGGCTAATCTCCCATATATGGGTCCCGCTCTGTATGTATTATCCTTTTTTCAATTTTTCTAATATGTGACTAGTTGGCAGAACATAGCTTTTTGGCATACCCTTCCATTTTCTCCTCTAACTAAAGTGGGAAATGCCTTGCTAGGTAAATTTGAGAGAGGAAATGAAAGATACACAGTCTGGTGTACTGACTTTGTAGTTATAATATCTTCATCCTTGCAATTGAAGGGCCATTTTATGCTCCTAATATTCAAAAGATAGTTTCAAGATATTGAAGAAGGTATTTTTCCTCATCATTTTCCGCAGGTGGTGGTTGTGTCTGGTGAAACTGGTTGTGGCAAGACTACACAACTTCCTCAATACATTCTAGAATCTGAGATTGAAGCTGCTCGTGGAGCTAGTTGCAGTATTATTTGTACTCAACCTAGAAGAATATCTGCCATGTCTGTTTCTGAGCGAGTTGCTGCTGAACGTGGAGAGAATCTTGGCGAATCTGTCAGTTCTTATTACAGTGCCCAGATCATTGCTCTATGGACTATATTCTTTTTGTGTTTATGGGTTTAAAGATATAACTTTCAATGGTTAAATGCTTTTCCATTGTTTGTTTGCATAGGTTGGCTACAAGGTTAGGCTAGAAGGAATAAAAGGGAGGGATACTCGTCTTCTCTTTTGCACCACTGGTGTATTGTTGCGGAGGTTACTTCTTGATAGAACCTTGACTGGTGTCACTCATGTAATTGTTGATGAAATTCATGAACGTGGCATGAATGAAGGTATTTTTAGAGCAGTGAGTGGCTGTTTTCATATATGCACGGGGTCTGAATTTCCTAAACATTGCTATATATGTGTCAGATTTTCTACTTATCGTCTTGAAAGATCTGCTACCACGCCGACCAGATTTGAGGTTAATTCTAATGAGTGCAACTATGAATGCGGAGCTTTTCTCCTCTTATTTTGGCGGTGCCCCCATGCTCCATATTCCGGTAAGTACAACATAACATGTTGATATGTCAATTCCCTTGTATGGTAGATTGGTGTTTCTGTTACTATACTGTTGAGATCTATATAGAAATGTCATCTATTGGTACGTGTTACATGTCTCTGCCTTAATGTTTCTACTGAGAGAGGGGTTTAGGGAGTTGCTGATCAGAAAGGTTATATCTCAGAAAAACGACATACCACAGTATTTATTTAGTCATCTGTTGCTCTGCCCTGAGCTTAGGTATTACATTTTTACCAAGGCTTATGTGCATGCCTGAAAATTTACATGATCTTATATGGGTGTGATTGTTTTCTAAAACAAAAGTGGTATGTACGGTTGTTTGAATCCCTAAAAAACTGGGTTGCAAAGTGAAAATAAGGCCATCTTGCTGGGGTTTTCAAAGAAAACTGTTATAGTTGTTTAGCAATGGGAAGCATTCTTTAATAGACTTAAAATTGGGTGTTAAGCTGCAACTTTTTTTAGTTGTAGGTAGTCTTTATAACATTAAATTAGGTGGCATGTAATGTGGGAAAACACCCTTCAATTGTATGGGTGATCCAAAGACCCTAACATATTTTAGTATGTTAGGTCTTGGGTCTTTAGCCAACAAATTATTAATCGTTCTCTATAACTTAACCTTCCTTTGGGGGTTTCTCTTGGATGCCTGGTTGCTTTTTATTCTCAGGGCTTTACATATCCAGTCCGAGCACATTTTCTGGAGAATATTCTGGAGATGACAGGATACAGGCTTACTTCATATAATCAAATTGATGATTATGGTCAAGAAAAGATATGGAAAATGCAGAAACAAACTCTGAGAAAGAGAAAGACCCAAATAGCTTCTGCCGTGGAGGTAGTAAATACTTTTATGGTCCTTTGAATTATCATTGTTTTGATTATTTTTTTTTCTATGTTGGCATCAGTTTATGATCAAATTGTTAATTCTATGCAGGATACACTTGAAGGTGCTGATTTTGGGGGTTATAATCATCGAACTCGTGAATCGTTGCTGTGTTGGAATCCTGATTCAATTGGTTTCAACCTAATTGAGCATGTGCTTTGTCATATATGTAAAAATGAAAGGTCTGGAGCAGTACTGGTGTTCATGACTGGTTGGGACGATATCAACTGTTTAAAGGATCAGTTACAAGCTCATTCTTTGTTGGGAGATCCAAGCAAAGTTTTGGTGCTTGCATGCCATGGTTCAATGGCAAGCGATGAACAGGTAATCTAATCTTTGTCATTTCTCTTGATGTTTGTTATTCCTGCATTATCTCCTTTCCTAGTTCTTGTTACCTATATTTTTTTCTAGCTACTTCTGACCCAATTATTAGATACTTTCTTGTGGATGATTTTGCAAAATTCTCTATTGCACTATACAACATGATCCTTAAACCAGGATCACTTTTTTCCCTCTAAATAGCTTCTACCATATCTACGTTATCTGGCACTTCCAGACTTTGTTTACATTCCTATATAATGTCTTGGTTGTCAAATCCATGAATGATTGTTTGTGAATTGAATATCCACTTGTTTTGAATCATTTATTCATTTATTTAATTTTTTTTATATCTCTGCTAATTGGGGCGCATCCTCATGCTCATTGGCTTTTATACACTGCCTTTGAGATGGATTTAGTCCTTATATCAATTTTGGTGCATTCTAACTAAATTCAGTTATTATTGTCACATAGCTGAATTTCAGTTTTTCTTGGGTCTATCAGGCGTACCCCCTTTCCCTTAGGCAGGGGTACCCTCATCTTGACCCCCCAGATTCCGCTGTAGCGGAGCCTCACTGGGTCAATGATTATGATTATTATTATATCTCTGCTAAGGGGTGTTGATATGGACTATCCTCTTAATTAGAAAACAGAATCATATGTTTCTCGTTTGGTATAAATTTAAATTGCATAGCTTTGTCATGATCGCTTGTACTTTTGTTAACAAATTCTTGATTTTCATGCAGAAATTGATATTTGACAAACCTCCAGATGGAGTCAGGAAAATAGTTCTGGCTACCAATATGGCAGAGACTAGTATCACAATCAATGATGTCGTCTTTGTTGTGGATTGTGGTAAAGCAAAAGAGACATCCTACGATGCATTGAATAATACTCCTTGTTTGCTTCCAACCTGGATTTCAAAGGCTGCTGCCAGGCAGGTAAATATACCTTCTGATACCTAGTGTTTGACAAGTCTATTACACTATGATATTTTGTCTTTTTTTTTTCTCTGATGGTTGTGATAGGGGGCTGCTTGTTCATTAAAAGAAAAGTAAGCTTCGTAAATTGCTGGAAGCTTTTTATTCTACTCTGCTTTCCTTTGCTCTCATCAAGAATCTTATTTAAGAAGAAATCTTTTTCTTTTTCTTTTTTTTATATTTTTTGTCAAGGAAGTTTTGTATAAATGATAGAAACCAACCTTGCTAGTTAACCTTTGTCCTAGCACCTGTTTCATTATATATTATTACTTCAGATCTTCTTATCTTAAGGTTTTCATTGATGTTAGATCGATTTTTTTTCCTTTCTAATTTATTCAGTAGTTCAGTTTCTGAATTCCCGTACCTTTTTTTCCTTCAACATCATGTGAAACGTAACACTTTCTGAATGATTTCCAGAGAAGAGGTAGAGCTGGTCGTGTGCAACCGGGAGAGTGCTATCATATCTACCCTAGATGTGTATATGATGCTTTTGCTGATTATCAGCTACCAGAGCTTTTGAGGACGCCTTTGCAGTCTCTTTGCCTTCAAATTAAAAGTTTACGACTTGGTAGTATATCAGAGTTTCTATCCAGTGCATTACAACCACCAGAGCCATTATCTGTAAGATCTATCCGTTGCCTTTTCCGTCATCTTAATGTTCACCTTTTTTGGGTGTCATGATGTCTGCTTCCACAGTTATTGTTGTGTGTTAACTCTACATGAAAATGATAAAGAGCTTCTTTTGTGTAGGTTCAAAATGCAATTGATTATTTAAAGACTATTGGCGCTCTTGATGAAAGTGAAAATTTAACTGTGCTGGGTATGGAAGTTGCTTCCCTGGAAATTTCATTTCTTTTCTTTTCCAAAAATCTCTCCCTTGATTTCCCACTTTCAATGTAAGCTTTTGGTGTCTGCAAAATGTAATATGGACCTTTACTTGATGTTATTTCACAGGTCAAAACTTGTCTATGCTTCCAGTCGAACCCAAATTGGGGAAAATGCTTATATTGGGGGCTATTTTTAAGTGCCTTGATCCAATAATGACAGTTGTTGCTGGTCTTAGTGTCAGAGACCCATTCTTGATGCCATCTGATAAGAAAGATGTAAGTTTCTCTATACTTTGCAGTCCTTGATGCATATACTAAATGTTCTATTGATAATAGTTTATACATTCATTATTCTTTTTCCTTTCTCATGTTACTCTTGGGTTCTGATTCTTCTTGGTAATTACTTATTTTTGATTGTATTTTTCAGTTAGGATTTGATTTGTTATATAGCTCTACCTTGGGGCAAATAAGCTATCTTTCTGCCTAATTGCATACAATAGATTATTGACAGTCATTTGTAAGTTATCTCATTAAATTAATAATAATACTCCCTCCGATCCAAAATAATTGTCGTTTTAGTTTTTGACACAAAGATTAAGAAAAGCATTAACTAAACTCAAAAAGGTAAATTTTTTATAAATTTTACCACTCATCACCTTTTTTCAACCAATGAATGAATAATATTAATTAATAAAAACACATTCCAATAACAATTCTCATAACTCAATCCTAATCAATTGCCTAGAAAACCTAAAACGACATATAAAATGGATCAAATTTGAAGTGCTAAAACGACAATTAATTTGAATCGGAGGGAGTACTTGACATCTTAGCTACTTTGCTAACATATAAATGGTTGAATTTTCTTGTTTGATACATTGAAACTGCAAAATTTGCATCTTTAGTGTTTTGTTGTGTTCAACTACAAGACTGGTGTGATTTGGATATACCTGTAGGACTAGGTTTCTTAATGATCCAATCACAAGTAGGAGCATCAGGTCGGCGTTTGGAAGATGAATGAGCGGAATTAGGCACGAGCAGTATTGGTTTCTCATATTGATTATTATGAAACATTCAATATTTGTCGAGGTTTCTCTGAATGGTGAAGGTTAAACTTTGATTTTGAACATTTTGAGATATTTGCCAAAATTAACCAATTGAACGAGATGCTGGCTTGAAGAATTTTCAGTTAGTGAATGAATAGTTTGGGATAAATTGCTGATATCACTATCAAATCATCATTATTATGGAAAACAGTGAATCTAAAGATGTAACTATACCAAAGAATTAATGACATGTTCTACTATCAAATCATCAATTTTCAGTTACTTTCAGTGTACATGGAACATAAGATGGGATCTCAGGATGGTGACTGGCTAGCATCCTTTCTGACAACAGTTATCATTGAAGGCAAAAAAGACATCTTGATTGCATTGTATATCAATGAAGATATCTAGCACAACAATAACAAACTCTACCCAAGACACAATTTAGAAAGATACAAAGAAGTTTTTGTTGGATTTAGGAGTGAAAAAAGTTGGTGTAGTAATCTGGAAAGGGAAATTGAATGAAACAGTAAGATAAAATACTCAAGCTTCTATTGATTTGGTAATAAGAAGGCTACAGATAATCTCCAATGGAAGACAAACCCTTCCAAGGGAGCCCAAGGCTGCTGCCTGAAATTTCCTCTCAATTTCTGTGGATGCTTTCCACTTAGGGTTAGCTGATTATTAATACTACTGACTCATACTCCCATCACATTCTTTGATCAATCTTTCTTCTAACCGTTTTTCCCTGACACCTAGCCTTCACTAGAGGCATTAAAGACACTGCTGCCCTTCTTCCCATAACAACCCTTTCTTTTTCCTAGTGTACACAATATATCCTCCCACCTTAACAGTTTTTTTTTTTTGAACATTTTGAATTTCACGACCTAAAAAATTAAAGCTTTTTGTCATGCATTCAGGCCCTCCTATCTTTGCAGATTATTCGAAGTATGCTGTGAGATTTGATTGCCATTTTTCTCCTTTTCCTTACCTTCGTCGTTTTGATTTTTCTTTTTCCCTGAGGAGAAGGGTTGATTTATCTGGCTTGGACATTTTTGTTGCATCTGCAGCTTGCAGAGTCAGCTAAAGCTCGGTTCGCTGGCCGTGAGTTCAGTGACCATCTTGCAACTGTTAGAGCTTATGATGGATGGAAAGCCGCTGAAAGAGAGCAATCTGGCTATGAATACTGCTGGAAAAATTTTCTCTCTTTCCAGACTTTGAGAGCCATTGATTCATTGCGGAAGCAATTCTTTCATTTACTCAAGGAATCAGGTCTTATTACTTATGATAAAGATAGCTGCAACACTTGGAGCCATGATGAGCATCTTGTTAGGGCAATCATTTGTGCGGGTTTGTTTCCTGGAGTTTCCTCTGTTGTGGTGAGTGATTATTTACATTCATACCACTTGCTTGTACTTTGTCGGATTATGGAGTACCTAAGTTGACAAGGACCACTGCTTGCTTCTCTGGCTTCATAAAGCCACCTTTTGATTTACAACTATGTAATAGATGAAGTTTTCAATCGTGATAATTGCTGATGCATTTTTTGGAATTACAGAACAAAGAGAAGTCAATAGCGTTGAAAACAATGGAGGATGGTCCTGTCCTCCTACACGCTGTAAGTTTTTTCTGTTTAGTCTTCTTTGCTTCATCAATTGAAAATTGTGTTTTTTTCCTGTACATCTTCCTACAGTTGGTTCTTACTTCCTCTGTTTCTTTTTCTTTTTTGGTACTGGAAGGGCTCTGTAAACGCACAGGAACAAAAAATTCCATTTCCATGGTTGGTGTTCAATGAGAAAATGAAAGTGAATGCAGTCTTTCTCCGTGATTCAACCGCTGTGTCAGATTCTGCACTCCTACTATTTGGTGGAGACATTTCAAAGGGAGGACTGGTATGAGATCTTGCGTTGTTTCTCAGTTGGAATTAATTTTTCACTACAGAGCTCTTGATTTTCTTCTTACTGTCTACAGGATGGCCACCTAAAAATGTTGGGAGGATACTTGGAGTTCTTTATGCAACCTAGCCTGGCCGATACATATTTGTGCTTGAAAAGAGAGCTTAATGAACTCATTCAGAGCAAGGTGAGCAGATGCTCCTGTTTCAGCATGCCTTTTGGCTTACCACTTTATAATGTTTGGTATAACAAAGTATTTCTTACAAATAATCCCATTTTGCATAAAAGCCTAGCCATCAACCAATTTCAAATTCAAATCTCCATACAAATTCCAAAGTGCTAAAACTATTATTTTTTAACCATAAAACCATGTTATATTTAGAAATGTCATTATAAAGTGGCATGCCAAACAAAGCCTTAATTTGCTTTTGCACTTGTACTTTGGCTTTTGGTTCTTAGTCCAAGCTTGACTTGCTAACTTGGTATTTCTTACTTTTTTCCCCACGATGGGAACTCTCTTCTCTTAGCTCCTGAATCGCGACTTAGATATTCAAGACCATCTGGACATTCTGTCCGCTGTAAGAATGTTGATCACTGAGGACACTTGTGAGGGTAGATTTGTCTTTGGTCGCCAACTCCCATCTTCGACCAAAAAAGCATCTAAAGGTTTGCTACAAAATTCTGTTTCAAGTGGGGATGACAACTCGAAGGGACACCTACAGACATTACTACTTAGAGCAGGCCACGATGCACCAGTGTACAAGACAAGTCAAGTTAAAAACAATCAGTTTCGTGGTCTAGTCATTTTCAATGGCTTGAAATTCTTAGGAGAGCCTTGCAACAATAAGAAGCAAGCAGAAAAAGAAGCTGCTGCTGAAGCTATTCGTTGGTTGATGGGCGAAACCCCTTCATTTAAAGGTGACATCAACCACATGTCAATGCTTTTAAAGAAGAGTAAAAATAAACAAGGGAAGAGATCATAAGTGCAAAAGGGGAGGTGTAAATTATACAAAAGATGCTACCGATGGAGTTATGCTGATGTCGTGCCATCCTGATTGAAGAGTGATGGATGAATCAAAAGATAGGATTTAATATTATATCCTAGGGGCTATGGCATTTGGGCAATTGAGCAAGCCTTCATATCTTCTAACATGTCATAGTTGCGTGCCTGCTTAGAACTTTTGACACCAGATCGAACGCTTCACGCCCTACTTGCAGGTAGAATTTTATTTAGTTACATCTTAAAATTATGTACCATAAATATGAGTAAACAAGTAAATTCTTTTCTAGAAAAGCTTATAAAGATAGATAGTTTTAATATTTGAACTTCTACAGTGTTGGGTACATTATGCTTCCTAAGGTTTTTTTGAGACAATCCAGTATCTGAGGAAGCTTCACATGCATTGTAGAGCATGAATTAGCTAGAGACTTCAAAGCGTACGTGTATGCTCTTGTGTTTGTTGTCATTATCATGCATTCATGTACCTTTCAAGATTAGGTGTGGCTTTAAAACTGCTGCTTTGAATTCGTGTTATATGCATGTGCTATAAGAGTTTGGTTTAGTGTGTGCTAAATTATGGTAACAAAGTCAAGATGAAGACTTTGGTTTGTAGAATATATATTGGTGACTTTGTTTTGTAGATGAAGACTAGTGAGTTTGTTTAAAGCTGTAAACTGTAGTGTACATAGAAGAAAATGGTTCTAGCCATCAGCTCCAACGGGTGACAGGTTGTCTTGGGTTAGATCTTGTAGTTTATTTCAAAAATTATATAGGTAAGTAATGCACTCATTTAGGTATATAATGCATTATAGTGCAGCTCAAATAAAAAAAAAAGGAATATACCTTATTGTGTTAAAAAAATTGGTAGGTTTTATCGTTTTGAGTGTTTAATGACGCGATGCTCCTATCTTTTGGTAAGATGGTGAATTTTATGGCATTGTTTGCAAGTTATAAATGGTGAAATTCGTGGGTGTTATATTATCAACTTGAAAATGGGCAATTTTATAGTATCACGTTTAATTTCTTGTCATGCTGTAAGAGTAGACCTTATGTAATATTATCATTGTCAGCAGGACTCATCAAATCAGTGATACCTTGAATACTTTTTATGTAGTGGAATGTGGTTGGGTTAGTTTTAGGTTGAATTATAGATGAGGTAATTTCAAGTTATTAGTCCAAAGATTGTTCATCATAACTTATTAAACTGTTCTTGTTAACCGAGTTTTAATAATTTTCAGCTCTTTGATTTTTTTTGAGGTAAAAATTCAGCCATAGAAAAACGTTATCCTAAAAGTTTCAACTCAATCATTATTACACATTCCTGAAAGAAAGGTCTTTGTTCCTTCTCTCACTCTTCGTTTGGTTAAATTGTCTAGTATTTGTCTGGCCATGCTTATATAAGCTAATTAAAATGCATGTTGGTTAATGATTTATTTAATTCTGAGAGGGTGAAGGGTCAGTTTCTGACAAGAAGTAGGTAGGTTTGATTTGGATTATCATATCATGTAAGTTATACCATCATCTCAGTATTATAATTTTTTTTCCTTCTGGGATTTTATAATAATACATATCTAATTATTTCATAATTAAGGTTGATCAATATTGATTATAGGGTTAATCAGCACGTAGCTAGAACCTGCTACCGACGCTGAACAAATGATTAAAATTTTCTCACTACAAGCCATGATTATTTGGTAGCAATGTAGCATTGCTGACAATAACAGCTTTGTCTACTAATTACTTCATCATAAGCAGCCTTGATTCTATTTTTGACAAGTCTACTGATTATGATTAGACCAGGTTCCTCATAGTTGTAAATTCACATCATTTATTTAGATTGGTTAAAAATTTGAATTTTAAGCATAAAATTTCGTGTAAAATTCCAACATTCTTAGATCTGGTCGGATTAGGTTGAGTGATTGATTAGCTCGGATCAAATTTTGCACTAGTCTACTCAAAAAGCCACTGATTGTGCAACGAGTCATCAAAACCCACCAAATCATACATAAACTTGCACTACATTATTTTAGCTAAAAAACAGAGCTCCATATAGATATACCTCTTTCATTTTATTTCCTTCCCAAACATTATGTCGAATTTACCGTATAAAAATTACTTAATTACAAACATACACATCAACACTCTTTTGCTGACAAATTTAAGAAATGGAAAACATCTATTTTTGTGCAATTTCCAAAACTCTTAACAATTAAAAGGAAGTATCCTTGAATGCTAAAATTGCTACTTTCTAAGAAGCTCCAAAGCCTTCAACAATGTGTTTCTGAACCTGCCCACATCAATCCTCACATTTTGGCCATCCAAAAACAACTTCTTGAATGCAAACCAACCTTGATGGATGGACTCGGGATTCTTAATAATTGGATGCTCAAGCGAATACTTGTCTGCCAAGGAACTTTCCTTGCCACTTATCTTGTACTCCAAGTATCTCAAGTTCATGGCGCCAGCTGGCATCTCAAAGTCGTGCTTTGACAGCCACCCTAGCCCCAACGGCACAACCTGAATCAAGACCGCGTTTTCAGGCAAAAAAACACTATTTGTCATTCCTGCACCGTGCACACCTACCATCACATCATATGAGTTGATCATCTTAGATAAATCTCTAAGATTCTTCCTTGCATCCACAATCGCCACGTCATACCCTAATCTCTTAGCCTCGGTTGCCACCTCTCCTTCATTAACCAGAGATCTCGACCCCTTCCTTGAGATGATCAAAAGCCTTGGCTTTCTATGATCTCCAATCCTTATAGGATCCACCTTACTCCTTTCCAATGAATAAGCACTTCTCACAAATTGTGTGAAGCTTCTCATTGAGTAGCCTTCTTTAGTTAGAGAAGGGTCTATCCCGAACTCCTTGTGACCCTTTAAACCAACTATTATGCTCGGGAAGCAATGCACTTCTTTTGAGTGATCCATGTCTATGATGTTGTACTTAGAAAGTGCGTCTAAATACGGCTTGTGCTTGATGAACCACCAAGGCTTGATGTCTGTGACTAGAAATTGGACCTCTCCATTGAAGGGTCTAGAGGTTATATAGAGGGGAACTAAGATGTCACTAAATTCATGAAAATGGTTCCCTACATAGCCACCCGTAGAGAAGACTATGGACGGGACGGTGTGATTGATCGAGCATTTTGGCATTTCGTTAAGACCAAATGAGGAAGGTGGTCCTATTGTAACCTCCCTTACCCTTTGCTTGGCATTGTTGTCTAGCTTACGAGCATACGGTTTTAGCTTCCATGTACTAATATTGCTTGCTTCCACAAGAGATGGTGATAAAAAGATTGTTGATGAGTTCCCTTGGATCCTCACATCTCCATTGACCTCACAAAAGTCTGATCTTGGAAGTGAAAAGTTGCAAATAGGCGAAGGCAATGGATCGAACTTCTTGATCACTTGAACTTGATCAACCGCCTTCTTGACTTGAACAACCTCCTTAACTGCCAAGAAGTTAACAATTGAAGACAGCAATAAAAATTTAAAACCCATTGATTATTTGTGATAATGCAAAATTAGATTGAAGATTTGGCCTACTTAAAACCGGCTTAGAGGTGTTTGATGCGCTAACGATTGCATCTCTTTCGTTGTTTCCCTGATCATTGAGTGTCTCAAGGATTGTAAACACCTTCAGCTTAATGTTGCTAGTGAGCTGAAAATTATTCACTGCAAAATGAACACAAAACCATCATGTAAGATCAACATTGATCTTAAATAAAGATTAAATACAGGGGACTTACAAAGAGGCAGAGGGCTCATGTATGAGTTGAGAAGAGCACAAAAGCTCAATGCCATAACAAAGCAACCGACAAATGCCCATATCGAAAGCTTCTTTTGCTCTTGCTTGCTAAAGCTCCTAGTGAACAACTCGTTGTACATTGTAACTCTAATCTTGATCTTTCAAGCTACTGATGCTTAAGGCTTTGATATTTGAGAGGAAGAAAGGGTTTGTTATATACTTACTACTGATGAAGCTCTTAAAATGTCACAATCTCATCTAACAAGAACTTGTGCATAAAAAAAAGAGAGTTGAAAATGGACTGATATATGTATATAGGGATTAATAAGTGGAATTAAATCTGGTGAGGAATCTCTCACTTGTTTTCTGGTGAATGCTCCCTACGATCTTTCCTTTGTTATAATTTGTAGCCATGGGGACATGTATCTTTGAAAAGGACATGGTTGTGAGGTGTTGACTGATGAAAGAGGCGAAACCAAAATGGTGGGTATGTTTTAAGAAAATTTAAATAAAACTGATTTGGTAATCATAAATGATTTATGTGAGTTTGGTATGCTTAATATTATAAGTTTCCCTTTTTGTTGCCGGACTTAATTGGTTTCCAAGAAGCAGCAAAAGCAAAAACCCTTTTCAAATACATTTTTCAAGTTTAGTGTTAAAAATTGCATAAAGCAATGTAAACGAAATGGTTGCATACTTGCATCCAAACTTCACGAATTTCTTAGTTTATTACGAATTTACGATATTTGTCAACAGAAATAAATAGATCGAGAAGCTTGCTGTTAGTGGCGGTAGGCACACAAGATTTTCGAAAAAAAAAATGTCATGAAATTTTCATTTTTTTTTATCTGCTAAGATTTAGACCAAGTACTACTTGTTGACGTTCGAACCTGAAACCTCTTGCACATGGACGGCAAGAGGCTCAACTGGTTGAGCCATGTGCACATATCAATGCAACACCACTACAGTATCATTCTTAATAATATCGATTTCGTTTTCTGAAAAAAAAACTATTAATTTCAAGTATTTCATCCTGAAAAACAGATAGTATTGTATTTGACAGAAGAGTAGACTTGGCAGTTGGCATTGAGCTTATATATGTAAGACTCGTCTACTGTCCAATATGTACAATACTTGCGAATTCCGTCTGAGCACTTGAATTTGTAAGTTGGATATGATAGGCTTATGTTGAAATTGAAATGTATTTGAATCACATACTGATTTGTAATGTTTGGTAAAATTTGTACCAAGCTAATTTTTTTTGAAACTTTTGATGATTTATAGATTTATTAATTTGGAGTAACAAGTAAAAAATCCAAATTGGGCCCTAAGGACAACTTTCCATAACTTTCCCTTCAAATAAAGATGATTTTCAACAATATATTTAAAGTGCCAAATTGGTAGTCTAAGTAATTTAACTCTGTGTAGGGGCAACTTCCCCAGTCAGCATCACAATATATATGCAAGTAGAGGCAAGTCTGAATTAGCAGGGTAGAAGAGTGCACAATGCAAGGTGCATGAGGAGGAATAGTGCGGATTGCATATGTAGAGTCAGGTATAAAAGCCTTCCTATGAGTCTTCTGTAGGATTTAGGATTAGGAATAGGATCAACAACGTAACATCAGGCCGGGGGAAAAGTTGTAGTAGGCCTCTTTGCATAGGAAATAGATACCGCAACTTTACAATTCATCATATTGGCATTAGTAAGCATATAATCAATTACATACTTCCGCGCGTTGATTTAGAAGAATGCCTTGTGCCAAGAAGATATCTAGCAAGGCCTAAATCTTTAACTGTGAATGCTGTGTCAAGAGAGGCGGCTTTTGTAGAGGCAATAACTGAATGAAGGATCATCACTCGAGAGCAACAAATTAAATCATCTAAATATGCCAAAGCTACTATATATAGTAGAAGAACCAACTCTCTTGATGAATAGAGAGTAATCTTGTTTCGACCGAATAAAACCCAAGCCAACAATTGATGCTTGGTCAATCCAATGTTCCATAGAGAGTAATCTTGATGTTTTTGTACCATGCTGAAAAGTTAAATCGCACTATATATATATATGAAACTTTTAATATATATGAAGAAATATGGTTTGATTAATGAGAGTGTTAGTTGTTGAGAAGAGTGTGACATTTCAACAAGTTAATTATATATATATATATATGCTATTTCTCGCTCACAAATCACGAAAATAGTGCATATCTTATGACTTGCATGACCATTTGTTAAAGACAATAATTAAGTTGGACTCTCTAGCTGGCAAAGCTTTTGATTTATTTTGGTCGAATAGCAAAGCTTATGTTATGTCCTTCAAAGATTTGTCAACTAAAGTTTGTTAAGGAGTAGGACAAATCTCATTGTAATTAGCTTTTTGTATTTACTAGTTACGTACTTGAGAGGTGTAAATTCCTCTTTCTTCCTTATAAGAATTCTTTTCTCACTTTTTCAATGCTGTAAACCTCTGATTACGAATTGTTTCATTTCGATCAATTAACTTGATACTTGATACAAATGTACATACTATGTGTGCATATATACAATTAATTAATTTCATTGCTTGAGTCGGGTTAGGAGATGATTTTTTTTAGATATATAGTTATGAATTTCGGTTGTATTCAAAATTGGATGTACAATATTCGATCAATTTGGGTTGGCTGCACAATGTTGATTATGATCGGGTGACGTCATATTATATACTTTAAATTTGGTAGATGCTTTGGTATTTAATAATTATACATCTCCCCTACAATTTTAGTAATTAAATTCAGTAACACTCAATGACTAGAAGCTCTAATATATTAACTATAATACACCAAGGAAATGTACCTTGAAACAACATTTAAAAGCAACTTAAATTTTTATTAGCTCCACTACCAACTTTTGAGGGTAGGCATGTACAATTTGTTTTGGGGGTCTGTCTACCCTTAAGATTATATATTTCAAGGGCAGACATTTTATAAAATTTTGTTATTTTCGCAAGTCGCATCTTGCTTAATTGTTTGACCTTATTGTGGGAAATCTTGATTATTGGTGACAAATCCGTATGAAATGAATTTTGCTAGCCATAAAATAAATTTTTTTTTTGGGTCAATTAGCCATACAATAATTTGAAGTTTGGTAGCAAGGTAGGGTGCATATTATATTAGTGCAACTTCGAACTGTGCAAGTCTCACACGTTGCATATATTTTAATTATTATTTCAAGTCCATTCATGCTTAAGAGATACTATGGCCTGATTTTCACACAATAATTAATGTTGGGATGATGATTATATGTTTGATTAATAATATATTATTTGATGAAAATGTATCGGTTCAATTAATGAGCCTGGTACTAATTACATTACTTGACAATTTTTAATCTCTCTCGAGTCTTTGTAACCACTAAAAAAAAGTAGTGGTCATAGAAGAATTTGAAGAGGGAGATTGTGATTCAACTTTTGTTGAAGAGCACAAGAGATTTCAGAGAGGAATTTGTTCCACTGTTTCATTCAATTGTTCTCAAGAAGTGAGTTTACAATAAAAGCCAGCTTTACAAGGTTTTCCAACTAGAGTTCTAATGGCTAACTCTAGGTCCAAACAAGGTTTAGTTAAAGGAAGGTTAACCTTAGAAAAGTGTAATAAAATACTCTATATAACATGACTTGGTTACTTAGTCGATCACTTGTTTACTTTTTTTTTTTGATCAAATCACTTGTTTACTTGAACTGTGTTAGATTAGTTGATGTTAGAAATAGGACCGTGTGTTACTGACGTCTGGCGCTTTCTTGGTGCTTTGCCGAGAGTTTTCGTTGCAACTCTGCAATGATTCTTGGTACGCTTAATTAGTACTTTCATTGATTTCAATCTCTTCGACTATATATTACTATATATATAATAAGTGTGGACTCTGCAACTCTGCAAGTAGCTTTATGTGAACATATTAAGACCACTGAATCTCATCTTCGAAGGGTAAGCTCTTTTGATCTCTTAATTCATGTTCTTAATCACGCACACACCAATAAATTGAATCAAAATGCCTCTTTAGGCTCTTTTTTTTGGTTGAAGGAGAGTCGGTACGAAAAAGTAGTCTAAGTAGTAATCAAGCTGGGATAGTCCAATCCCTTACATCAGCAGACCGAAAATGTAAAACACCCTCCGGAGGGTCAAGCAATACATGAAATCCGAGTTCAAAAGAAAAAACAAATGACGCTAAATAATATGCAACATAATTAGCTTCTCTAAAAATATACTGGAATTGGACTTGCCAATTCCTACTAATTAAGCTTTGCCATTGGAATACCAAGCTAATTAAAAAGGGACCATAACCATCCATAGATTTATTTAAAAATAGAACCACCAATTGTGAGTCTATTTCTAAACAAACCGGCCTCCTGTAGTCCTTCATATTCCACATGATACCTACAGTTGTTGATCGTTATGGAGCCTTTCAGTTGCTTGGTAATATCAACCTCGACACAGACCCGAGCAAAGCGGCATCGGTTTGAAAACATGGTGCGTTGATCCACTTTAATTGGCATCCCAATCCCCGCAGCCAATTTCATGAGAATCGTCTGTTCATAGTAAACCATCGGAAGACCCGATATTCGAATCCTTGCGGAGTTGTTGTAATCACATCAGTGAAGGGATTGAACTCAGCATACCATTGTCGAACAATCAAGTAATGTCCAAATAACATCCACGGACCACCCATCAAGGCTTTACAATAATCACCTTCAGCATCGAATTTGACTAGTAATACCCGTTTGGAAGATCTGCTACCATCATCTTTCCACCTGGCTTCCATAGCTCCCGAAGTTTCTTTTCCATGACTACATGATGAGGAACTAGGGCTCCTTAGCGTTCTCACGATCAATGACGTGCTCCAAACATCCACAAGGCTTTTCAAAACCTCACCAGAAATTTCAAACACCGGGTCTCCGTCTTCCCCCATCTGGTTAAGACAAAGCAACTTTTCCAGTCAATATGGTTCTGAATTCTGATTCTGGCCATTGCAAATTTCCAAAAAAAGGTAATGTGCAGAATATGCTCCATTTGAAAGATCGACGTTCTCTTGTTTCGCTGCAAACATTGGATCATTTGCACACCTTGTTTTGTATATGATTCACAGCCTGAATATTTATAGATGCTAAAAAGAATGAATTAATTTATGCCTTCCCTACAAAAAAAAAAAAGGGTTCGTTTATATTGCAATGAATTTGCATTATAAAACAGAACATGCTTAATTGCTTATACATCATATTACATTTTTGTTTACAAAAACCCTGTTTGGATGAGTTTATTTGATTAGGTTTGTGGATTATCAGTTGTATCAAAAAAGTTTTAAGGACCAATTAAATTTCATGACAAACTTTGGAGCCCCACAACACATAGCTGGAAGTTAGAGGGCCCGTACTACCTGCCTAACACTTCGCTCCGAAGGACCATAGACCAGAAAGCCTTCTAAACCTGTCTCTCAGCCCCCCGGCTGATTCTACCATAGAGGCTGATGATAGACAATAACTCCCCTTCGAACACAGCTTACAACTTTCATTGCATGGAGGAAGGCAGGGACGGTAGACAATCAGGGGGTCTTTCTAGTTCCTAATCTTTTTGCCCTGCGCCCTTGTTTCGAAATTTCCATCACTATATTACACCTCTAGTCAGTTAATCAGTAGAAAAGTGTAGGGACAGATAAAGAACTATAGTATTTTATCAAAAAAAGACAAGACCAAAAATACTGCAAAATCATCCAATTTTTTCTTATCAAAAGAAAGGAACTATCTATTTAAAAACTACCATGAATTATAGACCAAATAGTGTTTGAAACCTGAGTAATTACTTCAATCCAAATCCGACCCCCAAAGCTTATCATCTGGACTGTCAAACAACTCCCTATCTGTGAGGAATAGTCCATCCTCTCTATGTTGATAATTTGCTCCTCTCCATGCAACAATTTGTTCCTTATGGAATGAAACCAGGATACAAGGGACAAGGTCCTGCACCCACAAAGCCAGCAAAAGAGATCCAATTACAGACCAAGTTCCCATCCTTGAAAACTTTTTCTGTTTATGTTGATCTATTGAAATAGACATGCGAAATGTGATGCAAATCAGACCAGTTGACATAAAAAGCTTACCCTCAGCTTGACGCCTATTTTCTTGTGATCACTACGATCAAGGCCCTGACAGTCTATACGGACCAACTCCTCGGTAAGAAAGGCATCACGAACCATGGCCACGAGATTACCATAGTACCCATTCCTCGCTGTAGATTGAAATCGTTACTTTACATATAATCAAGAATGGCTACAGAGTAGACTAAAAAGTTAGATTACCAAGTTTTATCAAAGCCGGGACAGCTAATCCTTTTTTCCTCATTTCCTTCGTTTCCTCAATGCTTAGTCCATCGATTGTTGTTTTGACTAGCTTCGGATAGATAGGCTCTTGAGGCTTCCATAGCATTAGTGGAATAATTGGCCTCTTTTTTGGATGGTAGTTTCTGCCTCTGTATAAGACAAGGAAGCCGCTGTGTCTGTGGATGATCTTTCCAAATGTTTTGTCCTACAAAAGGCATAAAATTGCTCAGCAACCATTTATTAAATTGTTCCTTTTGCATCAAATTAGTAAGCCTATCAGAAAGAAGGGGCATATATCCTTATGGCTAAGAAAAACTACCTCAAGCTGGGCGCAAACATTTTTCATGTCAACCGTTGGAACACCCATACACTTTACCCTGACTGCCTCAGCATGCTTCCAGTGATTGTGAATATCATCCAACATATTATGAGCAAGCCCATCTCTTCCTGTCAAACATACAAAAAAAAAAAACATTAGATAATGAAAAGGAAACTTAAGGTTATCACTTATCAGTACTTCTAGCTCAAAAGGGTTGCTTGAAATTTTGCAAATTCAGAATTTGGTCTTATTACTTTCCAATATAATTGACAGAAAAGAGTTCAAATTCACAACAGAAAAATTACTCGACTTATTAAACAATGAAATGCAAAGTGTTAGTCGTAAAGCATCATGAAGTAGCAAAAAATCTTTACAGAAGTAGAGTTTTTGAACAATTAAATCGAAATTATACCTAGATTAATCTGCTTCCTGGTTCTATGCCTCTGGCAACTGTCCACAAGAATCTTCTTCTCAGCATCATTCAAAGGCTCCCCCTGAACCTTGTTCCACATCTCCTTCCTCTTTTCCTCCAGCCTCGGATCCTCCATCTCCCCATCCACTGACCTCACTTTCGGGTCCACAGCCGGAGCGCACACGCCCGTCCATTCCCGATTGACCCGACCCGGACCAAATGGAGAGTATTTGGGCTCACGAAGTCCAATGGGCTTGACAGCCGGATCGGACTCAGTGTAGCTGTACCGGAAATCGAAGGGCAGGTCCGAACGCAGGGGTTTCTTTCCCGTTTCAAGAGATGATGGTGGCTTGTACAGAGGCTTGTTCTTCCTTTTGGGAGTTGATTGATCAGCTGGACATTGGGGATTAGGATTAGGGTTAGGGCTTTGGGGGTGGAAAGAGGGAGGAGCAACAAAGTTGTACTCGGTCCGGAGCTTCGATGAGGAGGCTATTGGAGGTGAAGGAAAGGGGGAGGTGGTGGTGAAATCGGCAGCGATTAAGGAGAGGCGATGGAGAGAGGGTTTTTGGCGGGAGAAGATGGAAAAGAGCATATTAAGTCTAGTTGGCTAATCAACTTTTCAACATTGATTTTGTAAGGTTCATACCTTCTGCAAAGTTTAAGATCTATTAAGGCCAAACGACTACACTTTTAAATGATAATAGATAAACCTCTAGCCTCAATCTGATTAATTCGCACCAAATTTATATAACCAAGCACCATAGAATGTTTAAAGATAATGTGATGATGAGATAACCTATCAGGAATATTTCTAAGGGTACAAAAAAACATGTTGCAAGTTTAGTGCCACACAAGAATCCTAGAACAGAGCAAAACAGGGTCAATGATGAGAAAACTTTTTCATAATCTTAAAAATAGTACCAAACTGGGGATCCTGAATCAAGTTTTACAATAACATATTTATCATGTTGATAATAATTTTGGTGACCCGGATGCAATATGTAGAGATGCAATGCAAGTCGATTCAACAAATGCAAGAGGAAAAAAAAGCCCCAAACTCTGTCAATGGTTTCAACATACAAAAATTAAGCAAGCAAAAACATAACAGAAGAAAGTTTTCACCAATTACTCTTTGAAACTTCATGGAATACAAATATAAGAATGCTGAAAATTTATGTAGTAACTTACTTTTAGTAAGGCAAGTGTAATAAAATTGTCGGTAGAATTGAGTAAAGCAGCTTAAATGTCGAAATTTGAGCTCCTCTGAGTGAAACTCTTCCCTCTTTTTTTCAGAATTTATTTTTAGCTAATAATTAAGTCTACCCAAATGATAGAGGAGTTATTTGCAAAGTATACCTCTAGGATGCTTGCAACAAAGAGAAGGCATAGAGCGTGGAAGTTCTAACAGAAGAAGCAATGGCAATACACGTCATTTCTCTCTCAGGCATATTGTCAAACACCTCATGTGCAACCCTTCTCCCTTGTTTGGAAAGATACAAATATTGAATACAATCTCAATACCACACACTAATATCTACACAACAATGAAAATAGAAGCTTAATCACAAGCAAGCAGATGCACAGCCATGGTGAAGAGATCTTTACAAATATTGAAAGGGAGGCCAGGAGGGGCGTACCGGAAGAGAGGAGCCTCAAAGAACGATCGCCGGAAGTGGAAATATTTAAAAAAATATATATATAAATTTCCATCCATAAACTACGTATTCCGTTAAAAATATTTTAAAAAAAACCAGATTTCTTATTTTTTTTTAACCCTTTTTTCACTCAGATCCATTCTACTGTATCGTCTCTGTCAACTGTATTTTACTTAGATCCATAAACTAAATATGACATCAGTAGATTAGCAGGTAACTAGTTGCTGCAAGTTTGATTAAATTAGACAAAAATGTGTAATTGAATGGGAGGATGTGGAAAGTAGCTATGTCGACAATTTTTAATATCATTTACATGATCTTGAGGAAACATGGATTTCATTATTCACAGGGAAACTGCAACTACAGGGTGAGTTCAATCAAATTAGGCATATAAAGTATCGGCAATTAGAACTAAAAACCCCTAAATTTACACTTTCCCTAAATTAAACTATAAATTCAAAGTTTCTACAAATTAAAACCCTAATATTCTAATGAATCAATTTCAAAAACCTAAATCGAAACTAAAACATACAAAATTAGGTCAAATTTGAGGATTTCCCACTGATTTCCCAGATTGGATTCACAAGTAAGATGGGTCGGAGCGGATTCGCACCTTCTCGCACCCTGCACCGGACTCGGATTCCGACCTCACCAGGTTTGATTGTCAACCCCAACTTCTTAGCGTTCCTGTGCGTTCAACCCCAACCTCTTCCTGATTTCCTCCTGTGTCGACCAAAAGATCGAGAGAGAATACAGGAGAGAAATAATAGGATCTGAGTAAAAATAATAGAGGGGTAAAAAAACATAAGAAATTCGGTTTTCTGTTTTTTATATATATATTTTTAACGGAATATTTATTTTATGGACGGAAATTTATGTTTGGGTGTATTTAGGTTGGTTCAAGTCTATCGGTCTGTTAGGATGCAAGGAAAATTTTAAAACTAGGAGGGTACCAAAAGGAATAAGAATTTTTTTTTGCACCAAAAACAAATGTCAAAACCTTAAGGGTACCAAAAGGAATTTTCCTAAAATTAATTTATCATATGAATTCCAACATGACTAATTAAAAGTGTGTTATATATGTAACCTAATTGCGTATGACCCTAGAAACAACAATCAAAAGGCACAAATTTTGAGTAATACTCGTCTCAACTCTCAAGTACGATTCTCATTGGTCATTTGGAGTACTTATAATGTGGTGAGGAATGGCCTGCATTTATGCCAAGAAGCCTGCAGGAACTAGGAAGTATATGCCGATTGTGAGACAAGTGAAAATTTTAAAATATATATCTTGAAAGAAACATTCAATCACATACGGCAAACTGGATTACAGTTATATAGTACATGATTTTGCAACCAAATCATCTTCTTGTTCAGCTATCTAAGGACAAACAAAAACAAAGAAAATGTAAAAAAAAAATTGTTATCAAGATAAACAAAGCTTGACCCTCTCTGTAGATTTATTATACTGCTACAGTGCTACATTGATGTGTGGAGTAATGCATAAAGTATGGCAAGCCATTCAAATCTCGGGGTCAAGTGCATTAGACTGCAACAGGACGCTTGAGTAGGTTAATGGCATTTTTCATCCTCTCAAAAGCTTCCTGGAGGGAGGAAAGAGATGCTGCATAAGAGATTCTGATGCAGGCATCATCGCCAAATGCGTCTCCGGGAACAAGAGCAACCTGTAAACACAAAACATGCACAATTATAAGCTTATTAACAATATGTCAAAGTAGTATCATTTTCTTTTCCTCATTCTGCTCAGATGCTCAAGAAGAAATGGTGCTTTGTTTCAAGCTTTTGGCAAGAGTACCCTAGATTGATATTGGCAACTGAAGAAGCTCAAATTGGTTGACACTCCAAAAACTAGAAATGGACATAAAATTGCATCTCCAATTTAACTTTCAACACAATATCTTAGAAGAAACTCATATTAACTAAAACTTGGAGGCTCTAATCAAGTTAATGACAAACCCAACTGGACTATTACCTGACCCTTATCCAGCAAATATCGACAAAGAGACTCAGAGCCATCGATTTTCCCAAAACCTTCTGCCTCAGTACCATAGTAATAGCTGAAGTCGAGGAAAAGGTAGAAAGCTCCCTGGAAAGAAAAGGTGAAAATAAGTACTTTCCCAACAATGGCAACAATAGACGAATAAAGTTCCATAGTAAGGCATTTACCTGAGGCTCAGATATCTTAACACCTCCCAAATCTGTGAAACTTTTGATCAAGTAATCCCGTCGTTCCCGGAATGCTTTGACCATTGTAGCAACTGCTTCCCCACCTGCATATCCCAATCCTAGAGCTGCAACTCCTGCTTTTTGAGATATACTACAAGCACCTGAAGTGAACTGCAAAGCAAATAGGTTACAGTTAGTCTCAAAAAAGCCTTGGAACTTTCATGATTAGCCAATTTGAAATTCAGAGATAGAATGGCTAGCAATCGTTTATTTCAGCTTCATGAAATTTCACATTTAAAATTGATGTAGCTTATGGTGAATAAAATATAGGAGGAGGCATCTTATCCAAGTTATAGTCAAAAGGATCAGCAACATACCTAAGATTGTCATATTTAAACCTTGAAAAGCTATTTAATACTCGGTTTTTAGCATATCCAATGGATGTTAACTTCACATTGAAGCTAGAAAAGTCACTAAAAAGTAAAAAACCTCATTACCTGACTTTGGATCTTTCCACATGCTGAAACAAAATGCTTAGGGCCAGCAATATACCCAAGACGCCAACCAGTCATGGCAAAGGCCTACAAGTATCAAGTTTGGAATTTACTAATGAGTGATGTAGGAGAAAGAGTAAGAGATTGTCTTGTGCACATTTTAAGAAGGAAGCTGGCTATTTTACTTTAGAGAAACCATTGACAGTCAAAGTCCTCTCCCACATTCCAGGCAAAGATGCAAAACTTGTATGAGTGGCTGGCGAATAAATAATGTGTTCATAAATCTCATCAGACAGCACCTGTAGAATAGTTTAAGAAATTATGGTTCAATTTATCACTATAGATACATATAGATGTGTATAAGAGGCAATATTTGATATCAATACCAGAAGCCTGGGATGTCTTGAAACAATCTCAGCAATCTCTTCGAGTATCTTCTTTGGATAAACAGATCCAGTAGGGTTTGATGGCGAACAAAGAATGAGCAACCTTGATTTTTCAGTGAGTGTGGATTCAAGAACCCTTGGGTCTAAGAGAAAGTTATCTGTTATAGGTGTAGGAACAATCACCGGAGTTGCATCTGCAAGCCTTGCGATTTCGGGGTAACTGACCCAGTAAGGAGCTGGAATTATAACCTGGCACAAGGATTCTCATATTGAGTGACAACTGTTTCATTGTTGGTAAGCATTATTAGGGCCATTGAATAAACGCTAGTATGATACAATACTACGCCTATGATAAGAAAACTTATTCAGACATGGGAGAAAAAAGCTGTTGCAAAGGTCTAGATGCATAAAAGAAATCAGAGAAACAAAATCATGAACTGAACGTTTTTCACAACAAAATATGGGCCTTCATACAGCACCAGAGTAGCTGTTTTTCCTTAATCAGTGCCGAATACATCAAGAGTACAAGGAAATTTATAATCTCTTAAGTTGTTATTTATCTTATGGATAATAGGAATTACCAGATTCTTACTTTCTTAGGTACACGAGTTGACTCTCTCATCAGAACTGTATTAGGCCCTAAAAACAAAAGGTTGAGTGTATCCATTGCTAATTTAATTGGTTGAATATAACACTATTGCAGAAAGTATACCACACATTGCATTATAATAATGCCATCGAGTCTAACCAAATCGTGATGATTGACAAAACTGCCAAATCTGACTATCGACTATTCGCTCTTACCCTCCATCTTCAAGACATGGATAATTGATAAAACTGCCAAAGGTGGGACAATGTTCAAGGCATATGCTAATCCAACACTCCTATAGCGTTTTCATATGAGTTCAAGAAAGCAATATCCAAGTCTTTACTGTACATACTATTTTGTAAATTCATCTAAATAAAAGGTTACGAGAAAAAAGGCCACTAGCAGGATATTTGAAAGAAACGCCAAACTTCATAGTGATCATACAGAAGGTAGAGAATGAGGTAAAATGTAAATAATAGATCAGCATTTTGCCATACTCAATACCTACCATGTAACCATCTTGTGTTTAAGGGAAATTTTGACATAGAATTAAATGTAAGAACCAATTTACCTCATCTCCTGGGGAGCAGACTGCTAGTACTGCTTGCATAATAGATTGTTTGGCTCCATTACTGACCAAAATTTGGTCAGGCGTATATGTGATCCCATTCTCCTCTGGAAACAAGTTAGAAACTCTTAGGGATATGTCTAACATTTAAGATAGGCAAGAAGACATTCTAGGTAAATCAATCACACAAATTCAACCACAGTGCTTAAGCTAACCCTTCAGTTTTTGACAGATTGCCTTGCGAAGCTCCATTGTACCAGCATTTGGAGTATACCTTGTGTAGCCTTCACGGATCGCATTAATGCCAGCCTGCATTTCCATGAATTTAAGAAACTTTAGGGGATAATGACACTTTTAAAATACGAATGGATTTTGAATGTTAATTATACTGGACCTCAGAGATAGGTGCAGGGGTATTGAAGTCAGGTTCTCCAGCTGCCAGTCTGATCACAGGAACACCAGCTTGCACGAGAGCATTCGCCTGGTCTGTTATAGCCACAGTTTTTGAAGGCTTAACAGAATTCACTCTGGGACTTAATGACTGATCAACCTCCATTAGCTCCAAGCTACTTTCCACTTTAGCAGATGCTCTTACTGTTGTCAAAGTCACACGTTCAGAGCACTTGGAAGATCTGTTAGCACACAGAAAGATGATAGAAGTTTAATGCAAGACAGAAGGAATCGACTGCTAAGCCTTGTACACCATTGTAAAAAAGAGGGAAAATTATTGCAAATATGCAGAGCTCTGAGAGGTATAAGTACCCTATCCTGAACTTTAAAGTTCCAAAAGTTATTCGATGTTATTGAGTTCCTGTGAAAACATTACTCTAAAATATAAATTCTAGCTAACCAAAAAATGTAGCTGTCGATATGTGATTGCAAGTTAATTCATTTATTCACTGGAAACAAGCTTTAGAGTATAATCTCCCAGATTTTGTGATATTGAAGTTGATTTTCTCTACAAAAGACAGGTTCACAATTGCAAAATAATCAGCTTCTGCAGCAACCAGTTTTTCTACTGAAGCTTTCCAGGAATATCACATCGGCGCAATCCTATAGCAATTCATATTTTCCCCAATCACACTAAAATTCAAAAAATCCGAACTTTAATGTTGGGAACGAGAAAAGCTCAATTCAGATAGGAATCAAACAACATCTATCTTCTTCCCTACGATCCGAAGAACCTCATTATCAACAACGAACTAACCTTTCAACGGAAATTACGAACAGGAGAGCAATCGAGCAAGTGGAGATGAGATGTTTGACGGAAAGCTTACTTGAGTGAGAAAGAGAGGGAAGGAGAAGGGAATGCGACGGATCTGCGAGTCTCCGGGGAGGTAGAGGAGGCGCCGGGAAGCAGAGGAGAAGCGGCGGACGATGAGACGGCGGCGCGTAGTTGGAGGGATGAAGCCACCATTGGTGTTTGGTAAATTGTAGTCTGATGGAGCTTTGGTTGGTAGAGAGACTTGGGTAGGTTGATTAATTCCCTCTGAATCGGATTTACCTTGTTTGGTAGTTTCGATTTATAAAGGGAAGAGGAGACGACTGATGGAATAGATTCTCATTCTTGAATCAAAAAGTCGGGGGAATTTCTTTTATTTTCATTCAGTCCATTTTCCTGCCCAACTCCCCCACCCAAACAAGGCAACCACTACAATGGATAGACGCCACCTCACCTAACCTCCCATTTACACCTACCCCTTTTTATGTGTTTTTTTCGAGGGTAAATTACACAAAATAACCCTAACAAAATAAAATTACGTAAAATTATCCCATTTTTAGATTTTGTTTCCACTTTGCACCCATGACTCTTGTGCAGTTATGCTAATCAACTAGTTTAAAACAATAAACATTTAAACTAGATGATTTGTTTGTGCAAGTCACTGGTCATAAGTAAACAAATTAAGCAAATAAAAAAATTAATTTATGAAATTACATCATGTGTTGTGGTTGAGCTACAAACTAGGTGTTGCTTGATGATGCTTCTATTACTAATCTTGTGTGTTGATGATAATCATTTGTTATCATGGGTTTTCGTTGTTGTTTTGTTGTTCAGTGTTGGTTCTTATGGATGCCTTATAGTTTTGTCTTATATATGTTTGAATTGGTTGATGTTATTGTTTTTTTGTCAAGGGTGATTTTTTGTGATTCTTTCTTATATAAAGTGAGGTTGTTGTTGTGTATTTTTTACAGCTTTGTAATTTTTTTTGGTGGTGGGGGAGAGGGAGGGGGAGTTGCCACAACCTTCTACTTAGCCACCATTATACTTTAACATTTGACTTTTGATGATAATGCTCTCTTTCTTAGTTTGATACTTTGTTAAGATCCACCTCACTAATTTTGACCCTTTTGACGACTTTGAACGCATGTTCTATGTTGAACATGACAAGCAGTAATGCCAAGTCACCAGACATGCGAGCATTGACTGCAAAAATACAAAATATGTAACAAATGAGTCAAATATTAACGAGTATAAAAGCTCTTTTTTCCTTACTTTTTGTACCCTAGACAAAATATGATGGATGAATAGAATTTTGGAGATTCACCCTTTTGTTGCACCTCCACCTACCTCTTTCCCTTTTCATCTTTTTTTTTTGTGCTAATAATGACAACTATTTTATTTCTCTATTTCATTACTTGCTAGTCATGACATGGTATTTGAGCAAGTATAAAATGGCTACTCTAGTCGAATTCAAGCTCAAGCTTTGCTTAAAGCTGAAATTGGAGCTCAAATTCAAGCTAGAAATATTGAATGAGGAATGATGAAACCCTAGCTCAAGAAGTGTGAGCTAGAAATGAAGTGAGAGATTTGAGTCTAAATCAGCTTTATTTGCATTATTCGCATCACTTGAATTATATTCTAGCTACTAGTCTCTTGAATGAACGAAATTATGGGCACTTGAAGTTTCGCTTATGGCCAGAACAAATTGTGGCTTGTTAATGGGACTTTCACTTGCCCAGATCGTGATTCCCCTCTTTACTCCGACTTGGAGCATTGCAATTCTATACTGATTTCTCAACTCATCCATTATGTGAAGAATGGCATTGTAGAGTCTGTCTTGTATTGTAAAACGGCTCAACAAAGTTGGAATGTGCTTGGTGCAAGATTTGGAAAGTCAAATCAAAAAATGATATTTCAAGTACAAAGAAAACTAGTTCCATTGCACATGGTTCCTTTTCTGTTACAAACATATTTCACAAAGGTGGAGAACTTATGGGATGATTAAATGCTCCTAATTGATGATTGAATATGTGTTTGTAACAACTATGGTGATCAACAAAGTAATGTAAGATTAGCAAATTGTTCAAGTTTTAATGGATTTAAATGAGACTTACAACATTGTTAGAGGAAATGTTCTTATGAAGGCTCCTTCTTCTAGTCTTGGTGAGATGTATCAAATCATCTTACAATAAGAGCAACAAAGGAACATCAGTGCCGGAAACAACAACAAATTCGAAGCAATGACTTTTGCTTCTCAAAGGAAAAATCAAAAGAGCGACCAATTGTCTTACATCACAAAAGAAGGGGACAAGCCATATTGTGATGATTGTAAAGTTGGGGGCACTCGGTTGATAAGTGTTGGAAACTTCATGGCTACCCTCCAAACACCAATGTCCCATATTGTGAGCTTTGAAAGGTCAAGGGATACTTTGTTGAAAAAATGCTGGAAGAAGATTAGTTATCCACCAGGAAAGATTGAGAACAAGTACTTTTATGACAACTTCAAGATTAGAGGTCATTCCATTAAAAGGTGCTGAAAAATTCATGGCTACCCACCAAGAAAAGAACAGAGAAAGGTAATTGTTAGGAGTTGCAAGCACATCAAACAATAGTTCACCAACATTGACTCAAGTACAATATGACCAACTTATCTTAATCTTGAGCAAGTAACAAGGAAATGATAATCCTTGCCATTTGGCGACATATCATATTACCCCCATGCATATTTATTTCATAATCTCATTCATATATCCAAAATCGTGTCCATAACTCTGCCAAATGGCAAGCATACTCCAATACCCACATGTACTCTAGAACTATTTATCAGTCACCAGAAATTGCCTTGCATGATGTCCTTCATGTCCCAAAATCTCAATTTAACCTTCTTTTTATGAGTAAACTTTTAGCAAAACTATCTTACACCAAAATCTTGTTTCATTCAAGCCCCTTTGATGAAAGAACCTCTCATGATTGGCCATGAAGCAAATGGGTTGCACTATAGTCAAGCCAAAAGATCTTAAAATAATTGCTAGTGATTCTAGTAGTTTTTCCAACTTTAAATCTCCTTTGAACTTTGCTTCTTGTAATGCTACTATCTCCAAAGAGATGCTTGAACTATGGCATTGTCATATGGGAATTTGCCTTTAGATCAATTGAGATGTGTTTTGAACTCTAATAATTTTGTTGAACATGTTTATTTGTCAAATCTATCCTAAGGCAAAACAACACAAAAAGCCTTTCTCTCACAAGTCCATACCTGCCTTAATTGCCTTTGATCTTGTGAATTTAGAAACATAAAATACATACAAACATTCTACTTATGATGGATATGGTTTTTTTTTTCTCACCTGAGTTGATTGTCACACTAAGTCCACATGGACATTCCTCATGGCACACAAAAGTAATGCATTGTCTATCATGAAAATATTTGCCAATATGGTCTCCACCCAATTCCAAACCAAGATAAAACGTATAAGGTTGATCCTCAAGCCCAAGAATTCTTCTCACAAGAAGGAATCATTCATCAAACTAATTGTGCTACAAACCCACAATAAAATAAAGTTGTATAGCGCAAACACAAACATCTACTTGAAGTAGTGAGAGCTCTATTTTTTCAAGCTAATCTTCCCTACACTTTTTGGAGGTGATTGCATCCTAAAAACAACATTCATCATCAATCAAGGCCCAGTCCCTTCCCTTTCATAATAAATCTCTGTACACTCTCCTCCTAGATAACACACCTGACTACAACTCCCCTAGATTATTTAGATGTTTATGTTTTGTGTACACCCTTACAATACATAGAGATAAGTTTTAGCCAAGAGTAGGGTTGTAATCGAACCGAACCGAGCCGAGCTTTGAGTTGTTCAAGCTTGACTCGGTTAAAAATAGACGAGTTCGAGCTCGAACTCAAGCTTGGTTCGAGCTTAGATTATTGTTTGAGTTTCGTTCATTTAAATGTTCACCGAACTCGAGCTAGTTCGCGAACCTCTCATTTAATTTCTTCGATAGACAAATTCGTGAACAACTCATTTACTTGATCAATTATTGACTCGGCTAAAATCGTTGTTGCCAAGATCAAAGATAAATAACCCTAAACTAACAACTAGTATAGTGTGCAAGTAAGGGGTCGAACCCAAGAGAATCGGGATTCTGATCAATCAGCAGAGAGTAAAGACAGAGGTTTTGGAGTTCAGACAAGCAAACAAATAAGCAAATATTATTGAGATTAAATCAAGTGAAGGAAAGCAGAGTTCATTCAATCAATTCCACCTTTTTAATCATTCGATCATTGATTCATCCACTTTTCTATTAATTCCCTAGTTAATTCCAATCCTTATAAAAGATATCCGCTTGTCCACGGTCCAAGCGAAACGATGATATGAACAAGAACGCTTAATTCAAATCATACAAAATATTAAGGATAGAAGGATATTAATTCATGCAATCAAGCTACGAGTCTCATGCATAAAATAACAATCAAATACTCTTTCTCAATTCTAGTCCACGGTCTTAGAAAAGAGTTGTTTCAAGGATAAATAAGATTGCCCAGAATACAATCAAACTAATCCAAACAATAGAATATCAATCAAATTCAACAAGTTGCGCACCAAGAGAAATCAATTGATAATCATGAAATTAAGCACAAGAGTTTTGATATTAACCAAGGGATAGAAAAGTTACCAGAATCTCACGAAATACATAAAAAGGCTTCCTTGATTAAACAAACTCCAAAGGTAAATTAGTTCTCCATAATACTGAAATAAAAACCTAAAAGTAAAAGTATGCTAGAATTCTTCTTCCTAAAAAGTGAAACTCGAAACTAACTTAAATAGTAGAAATAAGTTCGAAAATATAAAGATATAAAAATACTAAAAAGATAAAATAAAACGAGAAAAACGGCGATGCTGAAAACCTCAATCCGCGAGCGCGGAAATAATCCGCGGTTGCGGATCCACTCTCTACCCTCGGCCGCGGAATCCCATCAATCCGCGAGCGCGGAAATTTTCCGCGGTCGCGGATCCAGCCTTCCTCACCCTCGGATGCTTCGCTTCGTCCTCGGCACCGCGGGCTCGGATCTAATCCGAGGGCGCGGATCTTGACTCCTTAAGCACTTCAATTTCGAATTAGGACTTCTGTCTTCCAAATCTTCAACTGTAGGCTTCTGCTGATATTACAGATAATCATCCTAATCTAGCCTAAAACACTCAGAAAATCCTAATAAAAATACAGAATTATGCTGTACTAAAACCAGCGTATCAAATTCCCCCATACTTAGATCTTGCTCGTCCTCGAGTAAGCTCAAAATAAATCTAACAATCAATCCTATCAAAGATCCACAGGAAGTAAAGGGAAATATGAAAAATCTAACTCTCAACTCACAACCCAGACCCATGTAGAGAAATAATGAGCACCAAACATGAAAGCTCAAATCACACACCTCACAGATACAAGATATAACACTCAAGCTCCAAAAAGTGTAGAGCAACCTAGGATTTACCCACATCTAAAATGTAATCCCCAAGCCCCAAAGTAGAATATAATCCTAATCACTCTGATTTTACCACTCATTCTACTTAGGCGCCCTTTCGGGTTTTCACCTAATCACTCTGATTTTTCTCAGGTGTGCTCACAAATACTCACATCTTTCATAAACCTCATATTACCCCAGCCTAATGCTGGTCCGGGTTACCTGCTTATTACCTGAGCCGCCCTTTCGGGTTTTCAACTCATCCCAGAATTTTATATGCCTTTTTCTCTATTTTTTATGGCTTTTTTCATTTTTTTTCATTTTTTTAAAAATTTCTCTATACAAAACATGGAACAAAGATCCCATAAAAATAACGAAAAATAAACTGAAAAGCAACTAACTAGGATAGGCGTAGTGAGTACTTCCTCCCCCATACTTAAATCCTTCATTGTCCTCAATGAAGTAAAGAGAAAGGAATTAAGCATAGAAGAGGAAAATCAGAAGACTCACATACGAAAGAAGAGATGGAAGAACTCTTCAAAGGCTTGGATGAAAAGCTCGGAAATCTCCAGATGATCCGTCGTCAGGAAAAACCGCGGGCGCGGTGGCCAGGCCACGGGCGCGGGTGGTGCTCCGATCGTGAAAAAATGGTTAGAGAACACGATCAACAAAACTGAACACGAACTCACAAACGAACTCTGAATCTCGCCTTAAGCATTAATGTAGTACGAGCCGTGAAAATGAAGATTCCCCCATACTTGGGAATGACCATGGAACTAGACATGGAAAGATATAGAAAAATGGATTGGTGGGTGATGGTAGAAGATGGAAGAACACTCTTTTTTTTCTTTTCTCTCTTTTTTTTCCTGATTTATCTCGGGGGTTTCACCCGAAAACCTTTTATTTCAGGGGTTTCACCTGAAAGCCTTTTATTTCGGGGGTTTCACCCGAAAACCTTTTATTTATATATATATATATATATTTCTGAATAAAACGAAAATTAATTCTGTCAGGCCGATCCGCGGGCTCGGATCGCATCCGTGGTTGCGGATCTTGCCGCGGTCTCGGATCAAATCCGGGGTCGCGGTTCGAGCCGAGGGCGCGGACTCCTCTCGGTCTGCCTTATTTAGATGGGAAAAATTGTACCTGCAAGTTAGCCCGACAAAAACCGAAACGAATACTAAAACTAAAACTAAACTAAAAAGATAAAAAATAAAAGAAAAGAAAAACTTACCTCGGGTTGCCTCCCGAGCAGCGCCTTTGTTTAACGTCGTTTGGCCCGACGTCCTTTATGCTCAGAAGGGATCATCATCTATCTGAAACTGGACCTTTTTCCCTTCATGTGCCATAGATAATAGGCCCTTTGATACATCAATTACGGCGCTCGTCGTCTTCATAAATGGACGACCCAACAACAAAACTAGGTCGTATCTCCCCTTACCGATCTCTAGGACATAAAAGTCCGTCGGAAAAATTAAGCCATCCACCTGCACTAAGACATCTTCCAAAAATCCTTTCGGATGCACTCTAGAGTGGTCAGCCAGTTCAATAGTAATATTAGACTCCTGTAATGGTCCTAGACCTAACCTCTCATAGATGCTCAGTGGCATAACATTAATGGATGCACCTAAATCAAGCATAGAATGCTCAATTTTAGCCTCACCAATTGTAACGGGAACAGTAAACCTCCCTAGATCTCCATACTTTTTAGGCAATTGCCTTTGAAGCATGGAAGATACATTTTCATTATTTTCCACAAGATTAATTTTCTTAACCTGTCCCTTTTCTTTTTGCTTCCTCTTTATAGTACATAATTCTTTCAGAAATTTAGCAAAACGAGGAATACTTTGAACAAGTTTAAGCAAAGGGACATTTACCTCACACTTGGAGAAGGTTTCGAAAATTTCCTTGTCATTGGTTGGCCTCCTGGTGTCCTTCAGTGCCTCAGGAAACGGTGGAGCGGGCTTTTGTGAAGCCATGGGGGGAAACGAAGGCCTGACGTAGCCATCAGATTTTGTCAGAGGGGCGATCCGCGAGCGCGGTTTGGGATCCGCGGGCGCGGAAATTTTCCGTGGTCGCGGATTCTGTATTTTCCTCGATTTCTGCGCCGCGATCAGAACTGTCCTCCGGTGAACTCGGCTGGTTTCCGCTGGCCGAAATTTCAATATCCAGCTCTTTCCCACTCCTTAATGTCATTGCATTCACATTCTCTCTCGGGTTAATGGGCTGAGATGGCAGTTTTCCCGAGTCCTTAGCTTCTAGCCGGTTTAGAGTGGTTGCAATCTACTTAACTAAATTTCCAAACTCTTCATCGCAGCCTTAGTCTCTTGATTTTCCTTCATAAGCTGATTGATGATGGCTGGATTTTCTTGAGGAGCATGGGGCGTTGGCACATAATTCGGCCTGGGAACATAGTTGGGCTGACCTCCCTGTGGTGGAAAAGGTTGTTGAGGTTGTTGATTCCACCTCAGGTTAGGATGGTTTGCCCACCCCGGATTAAAGGTATTTGAATATGGGTCATTCTGGGGCCTCTGTTCATAGTTCCCTATAGCATTCACATTAGCTGTTGGTTCTTGCAGAATAGGGCATGCATCAGTAGGATGGTTGATCTCACCACAGATCCCACAAGTCCTTGAATTTGAAGCTCCATTGCCCACCAACAGTTGCTTCATCATAGCTTTCAACTCCCTTACTTCAGCATTCAGGGAATCATTAATAGAATGGACATATCTACTGTTGGATCTCTTCCTCTGATTTCTGCATTGCTCTGCTAGAGTCTCCAACTTCTCAAACGCCTGCCTAAGAGTGAGATTCTCATAAGAACCTCCACAAGACGCATTCATCAGGCGCCTATCAGCATCACAGAGACCTTCAATAATATAGCAAATCAGGTCCTTATCAGAATAGCCATGATAGGGACAACTGGCTATGAGTCTCCTGTAACGCTCATAGTATTCATACAAGTTCTCATCATCTCCCTGCTCCAAACTACTCAGCTGCTTTTTGATAGAAGTTTGCTTGGCAGCAGGTAAATATTTCTCCAGAAAAGCACCCTTCATCTGAGCCCAAGTAGTGATCGTCTCAGGTTTTATGTACAGATACCAATCCTTAGCTGCATCAGCCAAGGAAAATTGAAAAGCCCTCAACATAAGCTGATCTTCAATCACATCAGCTGGCTTCATTCCCAAGCAGACAGAATGGAACTCAACAAGGTGTTTATTTGGATCTTCCCCACTCAGCCCATGGAACTTAGGCAAATAATGGAGAAGACCTGATTTCAGCTCAAATTTCACTCCTTCTCCCAGAGCGGGAAACTGAAGACCAAGCTGTTGCTGCTCTAAATTAGGCGCAGTAAGTTGCCTAATAGTGCGATCTGCCATGGTCACTAGTTGTTCTTCAACCTTTGAATCAGATGAAGAAGAAGAAGAAACTGGATCAAACTGTATGCCTAGAACTTGAGCCTGAACTTGACGTCTCAACTGTCTCAAAGTCCTGTTAATTTCTGGATCAAACGGAACCACATGAGAATTATCAGTAGAACGTGTAAGAACCATAAGATAGGTTCTCACCGATTCGGGGGATCTGGACGAACCGATCCGCGGGCACGAAAAATTCCGAGGTCGCGGTTTCGTCAGAAACGTAGATTAAACAGAAAATTAAAAACCGATTCCCCGGCAACGGCGCCAAAATTTGTCTCGGCTAAAATCCTTGTTGCCAAGATCAAAGATAAATAACCCTAAACTAACAACTAGTATAGTGTGCAAGTAAGGGGTCGAACCCAAGAGAATCGGGATTCTGATCAATCAGCAGAGAGTTAAGACAGAGGTTTTGGAGTTCAGGCAAGCAAACAAATAAGCAAATATTATTGAGATTAAATCAAGTGAAGGAAAGCAGAGTTCATTCAATCAATTCCACCTTTTTAATCATTTGATCATTAATTCATCCACTTTTCTATTAATTCCCTAGTTAATTCCAATCCTTATAAAAGATATCCGCTTGTCCATGGTCCAAGCGAAACGATGATATGAACAAGAACGCTTAATTCAAATCATACAAAATATTAAGGATAGAAGGATATTAATTCATGCAATCAAGCTACGAGTCTCATGCATAAAATAAAAATCAAATACTCTTTCTCAATTCTAGTCCACGGTCCTAGAAAAGAGTTGTTTCAAGGATAAATAAGATTGCACAGACAACAATCAAACTAATCCAAACAATAGAATATCAATCAAATTAAACAAGTTGCGCACCAAGAAAAATCAATTGATAATCATGAAATTAAGCACAAGAGTTTTGATATTAACCAAAGGATAGAAAAGTTACCAGAATCTGACGAAATACATAAAAAGGCTTCCTTGATTAAACAAACTCCAAAGGTAAATTAGTTCTCCATAATACTGAAATAAAAACCTAAAAGTAAAAGTATGCTAGAATTCTTCTTCCTAAAAAGTGAAACTCGAAACTAACTTAAATAGTAGAAATAAGTCCGAAAATATAAAGATATAAAAATACTAAAAAGATAAAATAAAACGAGAAAAACGGCGATGCTGAAAACCTCGATCCGCGAGCGCGGAAATAATTCGCGGTCGCGGATCCACTCTCTACCCTCGGCCGCGGAATCCCATCAATACGCGAGCACGGAAATTTTCCACGGTCGCGAATCCAGCCTTCCTCGCCCTCGGATGCTTCGCTTCGTCCTCGGCACCGCGGGCTCGGATCTAATCCGAGGGCGCAGATCTTGACTCCTTAAGCACTTCAATTTCGAATTAGGACTTCTGTCTTCCAAATCTTCAATTGTAGGCTTCTGCTGATATTACAGATAATCATCCTAATCTAGCCTAAAACACTCAGAAAATCCTAATAAAAATACAGAATTACGCTGTACTAAAACCAGCGTATCAATTATACAAGCAAATGAAAGTAAAAATTAAACTACATGATTTGAGAAATACCAGCAAAACTATATAATTTAACATAAATGTTATATTGTATATAATATATAGCATAGTATAGTTTATTCATGAACATGTAATCTAGTTTTTTATGAATGTATAATCGAGCTTGCTCATGGGCATAAAATCGAGTTTGCTCATGAGAAAACGAGTCGAGTTATCTTGAGCTCAAGCTCAATCCATTTATCTTTCGAGCCTTAAAATTGTGCTCAAGCTCGGTTCGTTTACAAACCGAGCCAAACACGAACAAGATTTAACCGAACCGAACACCGAATTTCTCATGAACAGCTCGGTTCATTTACTGCCCTAGCCAAGAGCTTCCAAATGCATTTTGCCTTGGGTATCCCTTCGAATAAAAGAGCTATAAATTCACGGATCTCTCAACAAACAAAGTTTCTTACTCAAGAGACATCACCTTTCATGAACACAATTTTCCATTTCACTCCAAAAATACATTCATTGAAACTCTACCAAATCCTTCCCAACTACTATTTCTCACACCAACTCCCCTGAACATACTCCCCTTCATGACATTACACCTCCTACCCCAATAGGAACATCAACCATCCCTCAACATTGCCCTTCTCCACCACCTGAACCACAACCACAATTTAGAATATCATCTAGAGATCACCAACTACCCTCCCATATATGGATATATGTTTATTCAAAACAACACTTGCACACAAACTCAACAAAATCATCAGTGAATAGAGGAGATTTTGTTTGGGTCCAATAAAAGCTTGACACGACATAACCTTAAAGGTTATGTTTTCATTAAGACTACTCTCCAATTTTATGTGGCAGAAATCAATAACAATCTCGTTAAAAGATCATCAAGTTAGGCAAACCGTCAAATGAAAGAAATCCATTTCTCATAAATGCAAAACTCCACGTTAAAACACCCAAAATTGCATTTACCACCACCCTCCTGCTTGAAAGGAGCCAACCTTTCTCCAAAGAAAATCCAATGGCATGTTGGTCCACTAACAAAATGCCACATCATCTTGCTCATATGGCAATTGGGCTCATCCCACATCGGAGTTCGGCAAAGTGGCCCAACAACAAAACAATATATAAGAGAAGGCATGAGACGAGAAAAGGGTCGAAAACCTCTCCAGGTCAGGATCTATTCATGTACCTAAATTTGACGTGTTTGATCTCCGACTGAGATCGCGCTATTTACATTATAAAGTCCAAAAGACTTTATTTGTAAAGAGGAGTATAAAAACAATTAGCTGAAGAGCGGGGAGGAGAAATAATTTATGTACGAAAATCGTTTGGTTGTACAAAACCTGAGGGTTAGTATTTAATAAAATCTCGTATTTAACGCAATTATATTCGGGTTTCATCAATCCAAACCCACATAAACAGGACTCTTATCCTCATTTAATCTCCCTCCTAAACACCATGCCTTTTTGCCCACATTATTTCATATTCCTAACCCTAATATACAACCAAACTTCCAAAGGACATGATTTTTACCACAAGGAATGGGCAGTTTGATGCAAATGGGTCTACGAAATAACACTTGAGGTAGATGGCTATCTTGAAAATATATAAAGCGGAGTTAGTTGCTAAAGGTTTCACACAACATGTTAGCATTGACTACCATGACACCTTCTCTCTAATAGTCAAGATGACAACCATTCGAGGGATCCTTGCAATTGCTTTAGTAAAACATTGGCTTATCTACCAAATGGATGTAAATTATGCCTTTCTCCATGGCGAGTTGCATATGGAAGTTTACATGACTATGCTTGAAGGCATCCCCAACCCCAATAGCCTTGTATGCAAACCTAAAAGATCCATCTATGAACTAAAACAAGCAAGGAGATAGTGATTTCATAGATTAACTAATTCTCTCCTCTCTCTTGATTTTACTCAATCCAAAAACAACTACTTCTTGTTCACACTCAAGAAACAAGATGACATAACCATCATAGATGAGGTAAATCTGTACTTAATCTATTGTAGGCGATTGATACATAATTTTTTTTATGAAAAGGTAAATTGAATATGAGAAATTTGGGCAATACTATAACAACAGTCCTAATTTATTCTTATTGCATGTGACAGACCCAACATATGAGCCCAATTCTGAAGAGCCCAAATCTGATGAGCTAGCCAAATCTGATTCCAAATGGCTTTATATGTCTCGTGGCAAATAGTGACGAAGATTTTACCTATTGTAGGACCATCACCACCACTAAACCACCAGGAATGCTCAAGAGTTTGAGAAAAGGATTAGTTGTTGTGGTGATTTTCTTCGCAATTTTGGCATGCAACTCTACCGCCACAACCTATTCAAAAATCTATTCTGGAGTTGCACAAAAGGATATGGAGAAAATCAATGAACTCTGGCAAAGCTGAAGCCATTGCAAAACTAATGTTGTGGTATTACTACCCTAAATAAGGAATGAAGCAAAGAGACAAGGAAAAGACCAAAGAAGACATACCAAAGAAGACAAACACGGAATGAAGCAAGACTCATGTTGTGGTATTACTCTCTCTTTTCAGAATCAACTCTGTTCATATAATTCATGTGGAGTCTTTGGTTGTTAGTGATAAAGGCGTTTCTATTGATAATATATTTTTTTGGTAGAACTATTGATAATATATTTGGTTTACTATTTTACTTTTATATTATCCTTATTTATCTCCTATAATATATTGTTAGCATATCTTTTTATCTTAGCAATCTCTTACTACTAGTAAGATATAACCTCACATGTAATCTCTCTGGTATAAGAATACCTCTCCACCAATAATATTGAATCACTTCTTCTTTACACTATCATTGTTCTGTATGGTATCAGTCGCCTCTTAATGATCCGGATTATCATCCTCACAAAAGTCCTTAAGACAATCAAACATGGCTGCAAACTCGGCCACTCTTTTGAATCCGTTTGAGCCAGAAAAGCCTTTCATTCTTGTCACCCTCACGAACAACATTAAACTATCCTCAACTAACTATCTAGCATGGGCGACACAAACAAAACTCAACCTCATCGGGTATGACCTATTCGGCTATCTAGACGACACCATACAGTGTCCCTTTGCCACAAATTTCTCCACCAAATCAAATTAACACTCACTTTCTTGATTCACGTGTGATTCCACCCCAAATAACCAATCCTTCCTCTCTCTCTCTCTCTCTCTCTCTCCAATCGTCCACTCAATCAAACAAATCCCAAAATAAGTAATCCTTCCTCTCTCTCTAATCCTCCACCAAATCAAAGTTATCCCCAAATATCAGCCCAAATCCCCTCTCTATCCACCACACTTCCACGTGACAACCCAAACCATCTACCATTAATTAATGATATCCCCTCTCCATTCTTAATTAATGATAATGGCCAAAATTCCCCACCATTAATTTCTCCTAGTAGCTCATCACTCCAACCCCTACCCGCCTCCACCTCTCTCCCAAACCCTACCCATGCAAACCATGCAAATAACCCCACTTTGGACCCATCTACCTCCATGTCCCAACATAACCAACCCTCACCACAAAATTCACCAAATTTGCTTCCGCTCCCTCAAACAAATCAACCTACGGGTATCATTACTCATTCCAAAAACAATATCCATAAACCCATAACCAAGCTCAACCTCCACATCCACAAATCTCCTCCCCTTGAGCCGAAAACCATTACCCAAGCCCTTAAGAGTCCCGAATGGCGCGTTGCAATGGAGGATGAGTTTAGAGCACTTTGTTCAAACAAAAATTGGGACTTAGTTCCACCTCATCCAACTCAAAACATGTTGGTTCTAAGTGGGTCTTTCGTCTCAAGTATCTTCCGGACGACACTTTAGATCGATACAAGGCTCGCCTAGTTGCCAAGGGTTTTCATCAACGTCCCGGGTGTGACTATACGGAGACTTTTAGTCCGGTTGTTAAACATGTGATGGTTCGTGTTGTCTTTACCATTGTTGTACAATGCAAGTGACCTCTTCGACATCTCGACATCAATAACGCCTTTCTTCAAGGCACACTTCATGAAAATGTGTACGTCGAACAACCACCAGGCTTTGTCGATGTCAAGTACTCGAATCATGTTTGTAAGCTCAATAAGGCATTGTATGGGCTGAAGCAAGTGCCACGGGCATGGTACACCGAGCTCAAATAACACTTTTTTATGCTCGGCTTCAAAAACTCAATTTCAGATGCATCGCTTTTTATTTTTCAATCTGTGTGCACTGATCTATTTACTTGTTTATATAGATGACATTATTGTCACAAGTTCCTCCATTGATGTTGTTGACAAGCTTATTCACAACTTGGCGTCTAAATTCTCATTAAAAGATTTAGGCGCTATGGCCTATTTCTTGGGTGCTGAAGTACTTCCACAGCCTGACGGAATATTTCTCTCCCAACGTAAATACATCCAAGATCTTCTTGTCAAAACTGGAATGGACGACGCTAAGCCAATGTCTACACCCATGGTTGTATCACCTAGCTTAGTCTCGCAATCCGGCGACCCAATACCCTCTCCATCAGATTACAGAATGATCATTGGGAGTCTTCAATACTTATGTATCACGCGTTTGGATGTCGCTTTTGCTATCAACAAGTTGAGTCAATTTATGCACAAACCGACAACAAGCCATTGGGTTGCTCTCAAAAGGCTACTGCGTTATTTGGCTGGCACATTACATCTTGGAGTCTCCATCAAAATTTAGTCGACGCCAGTTCTTCATGCATTTTCCGATGCCGATTGGGCCGGGGACAAGGATGATTTTGTCTCTACCTCTGGTTACATTCTTTATCTTGGAGCGACACCAATCTCTTGGAGTTCTAGGAAACAAAAGAGTGTTGCTCGGTCTTCAACAGAGGCAGAATACAAAGCCCTTGTAGATGCCGCTGCTGAACTAGTATGGGTCATGTCCCTGATCTCAGAACTCGGCTACATTCATTCCGGGAAGCCAGTCTTGTATTGTGATAATCTTGGTGCCACAAGTCTAAGTTCCAATGCGATTTTTCATTCTAAGATGAAACACATAGCCATTGCATATCATTTCGTGCGAGAACACGTTCAAAAAAAAACCATTGCTGAAGCCGAGGTTCTTACAACTCATCAACAAGCTCGGTCTCTTCACAAAAATTATCGCTTGAGGGGGAATATTGATAATATATTTAATTTACTATTTTACTTTTATATTATCCTTATTTATCTCCTAGAATATATTGTTAGTATATCTTTTTATCTTAGCAGTCTCTTATTACTAGTAAGATATAATCTCACATGTAATCTCTCTAGTATAAGAATACCTCTCCATCAATAATATTGAATCACTTCTTCTTTACACTATTATTGTTTTATAGTTTCCTCCCATAAACAAATATATCGAAAGATTGTACCCAGAAATCTAACTAGTAGCGGATCCATGATTGTTTGAATGGGGGGTCGAACAATCCAATAAAGATAATGTAAATACTAATGTCATTGGAGAAATATTTGTTATCAAATCAGAGGTGCCCCTCCGGACTGAATGATCACTTTTTTTTTTCAAACTTCCTTCAAACTCCTCAAATTTTGATTATAATAAGTTTTAAAACAATACAAATTGAAACTTAGAAAGAACAAAATAAGAAGCCAACTTATGATAAAACAAGACATTCTTCTAATGGAAGATGGCCTTTATGGTTTGAATTTTTGTGTGCACATTAATAGTTCAAGTATTAACTATTTTCATCTTATTTTCTAAATATAACTCAATTCACATACATGATGAATAATAGACAATGTCACATTATCATGTATTTTAAAATAAATAATATTTAATTCACTTTTATGATAATCTTATTTATTCATTTCTAAATCATTATTATATATTAGATATTTTTATGCTTATTTATGAACAAATTTTATCAACTTTGTAGTCCTTTATCCGGTGATATCTTTCACAGTTACTTAATTAGTTTACATGTTGAATAAAGGGTTGGCCGTTGTGGGGGGTTTTCTTGTTAGTTTTGGCAGTGAAGACTAGCGCCACAACCTATTCAACCCTTTATGCTGGAGTTGTGCAGAAGGAGATTGGAAAAATCAGCTAACTCAGAGACAGCTGAATCAATTCAAAATGGGTGCTATGGTACTACCCTTTAGGAAGGAAGGGAAGAGACAAGGAGAAGACAAAGCCGGAATGAAGTGGTATTACTCTTGTCCTTTTAGAATCTGTTCATATACTACTCACTTCTTTGTGTCCTTTTGGAGTATGTTTCCCAAATGCATGTAGCATTGATGGTCGTGTGTTGGCAATCTCTACAAGTATCTCTAGGACTACAGTATGGCTAGAATTTAGATTTAATGTTTTGATAATAAGTGTATGTGCAATTGCTTTTGTGTGATGTACGTGTTTTTTTTTTGTGGAAGTCTATGGATTAATTCTTGATGTTTCTTTTTTTTCTTCTAGAATTCTTGATGTTTCTTAATCTGTGTACTTAAAACTATTGTAGGCGATTGATAAACTTTTTTTTGGTAAATTGTACTCAATTGGTTGGAAGATACTTAAAAATTGGAATATGTGTGTGTGTGCGCACGTGGACGGTGTATATGAGAAGAACAGTACTATAACAAAAGGCCTTCTTACTGCAGGTTTCAAAGCCCAATTCTGAAGAGACATGCCTAACAAATGAGACAGATTCTAAAGAGCCCAATGATGAGCCCCCAGTCAGCCTTTTTATTGTAGGTTTCAAAGCCCAATTCTGAAGAGACATGCCCAACATATGAGACAGATTCTAAAGGGCCCAATGATGAGCCCCCAGTCAAATCTGATGAGCCTTCCAAATGGGTTATGTGTTTCATTGCAAATAACAAAGGAGGTTTTGCTTGTTGGAGGGGCACCGCCCCTAAACCGCCTGGAATGCTCGACAGGTTGAAGAAAGGGTTAGTCCTTGCTATGCCACAGGTTGAAGAAAGGGTTAGTCCTTGCATTGGCATAGCTATGCCACAGGTTGAAGAAAGGGAAGCTTAATTTGCAGTAGAAGAGGAGAAGAGCATGTTATATAAAGGAGAGGAGAAGAACAACTTTCAATGAAATGTCGATGTGTGAAGAGGGTTTTTGAACCTGCTCGCTATTTTTTGTATCCCACATTGAAATTTTTATAGGAGGAGAGGGGAAGAGTACTTATAAAAAGGAAAGGAGAGGAGAAGAAGGTCAATTGTCTAAAGTCCAACTATAATAGGCTTTGTGGCTTTTTCGTTAAATCTAAATTTTGGGCTACTCTTTTGAGTAGGTCCGATATAAATAGATTTAAAATTTTTTTTTAAAATTTAATATTTTATTAAAAGAATTAAAATGGATTGATTTAACCCGTAACCGAACAACCCTATTTTTTACTATATTTTTAAATTTTTTTTTGAAAATTCCATTGGGGGCTCCACGTAGCTCCACCCCTGAGTCCTTGTGGTGGTTTCCTTGGTAATTTTGGCATTCAAGACCACCGCCACAACCTATTCAACCCTTTATGCCGGAGTTGCCCAACTCATTATGCTGGAGTTGCCCAAAAGGAGATGGAAAAATCAGCCAACTCAGAGATAGCTGAATCCATGAGAAAATTGATGCTATGGTACTACCCTAAATAGGGTTTAGGAATGAAGGGTCCAAAACATGATGGAAAAATCATCCAACTCAGAGATAGTTGAATCCATGAGAAAACTAATGCTATGGTACTACCCTAAATAGGGTTTAGGAATGAAGGGAAGAGATAAGGAGAAGACAAAGTCGAAATGAAGTGGTATTACTCTTGTCTTTTTAGAATCTGTTCATATACTAGTGTCCTTTTGGAGTTTGCCAAATGCATGTAGCATTGATGATCGTGTGTTGGCAATCTCTACAAGTATCTCTAGAACTGCAATATGGCTAAAATTTAGATTTCTTGTTTTGATAAGCAATTAAGTGGAATATAGATTGTCCATCTACACTAAAAGACTACAAAAGTAAAAGGAAGGAAAAGATTACTGATATCATCTCACTTTTCTCAAATGAAAGTTGAGACTCTCTTCATCCGTTCTTTTAGCTTTGTTCGAGTCCCTGGTTATTTCCCCGAAATTGTTGTAGCCTAGGCTTGGGAGTTGGGTCGTAAGTGGATGGCTTCGATCGTTGTCGATATTGTCTTTTGTTAAACGGGATCTGTAAAGAATTGTTTTGGGTCCAGTTGCTAATAAATGGTTTTGGGTTATTTAGGTTAGTGGACTAGTTAAGTAGCAATTAGTGGGTGTATGTTTTGTTGGACAAGATCACTAATTAATGGGTGAGTATGTGGTAATTCTGTTCATGCGGCTTAGATAGTATATAATAAAAAAATTGATGTGTTGGTACGTTACTGAGTTTGTCCTATTTTTAATTAGAATGATTGTTTAGTAATATTGATTAGTGGATGTATGTTAGTCAAACTTTGGAACATGCTTTAAATTTATCAAGTTGTTAGGTGGTAATAGTTAACTGAGAAACGTGTGCATATATATATATGTGAGTATTCTGGTTGAATTGTATCCGTGTGGGTGTTGGTTAATCGGATGACTTGAGAAGGTTGGGTTTTCATTTGCCACTATAAGGAAAGTATACGACCTTTCGAGAGAATCAACAAGGTTGGGTTTTCGTGTGTGGCATTTTAGTTATCTTACATAAATCTCATACTACGGCATACATAAAACTATCAACATTAAGCAAGGAAACACAAATTTGTTCTCAAGAGAATCATAATCTAAAGAACATGCGAAAGAACAATCATTGAAGAAAATGTCAATGAATCATAATCTAAGAACCTTACTTGTTGCTCAGCATTTAGATCGAGTAGACAAATTTGTTGATGAGCTTTTCTCTTGAGGTTCTACATAAAGAGACATGAACAAGATAAGATAACAATGCTTTCATGCCTAGCCATTAATGTTGTAAAATTAATTCCCTTTAGATCTAAAACGCCAAGATCGATCATACTAGATTATTAAGAAACACCAAATTTGACATACCTTTGATCCTGATGGCAATCGAACCTTTATGCAGAACTATGAACGAGAATCGTAAGTATGTGATCTTCCTCAGCCAAATCTAGGGTTTGTGCTTTCACTCTGATGGGGAGAGTACCGTAGAAAGCCTGAATGATTTAGCGTGTTGGGGACCATAACCTAAAAGCTCTATTTATTTGACCTGATAGAATCCCATTAAGCCTATTGGATCAAATCCGGTATCCACCCATTGGACCCGTACCAATTATTTAAAGTCTATGGGCTTTACCTAATTGAATCACTTAAATTAAACCCAATAATAATTAGTCATATAATATAATTGTTCTATTAAATATGTTAGCCCACATAATGGAAATTAAAATATCTAACAATCTCCCACTTGGGCTACATATGACCAAAAGAACAATTATATTAACCAAATTCCTCATGTGTACACGTCTTGGCTAATTCGATAGACTTCAACTTTATATCAATCTAGTCCATCTCTTATACTAATATGAGATCACGGCGGCATTCGCCACAGATCATCGTAACTAAACCTTCCGTGTTCACCAAACTAGTATAATCAATGACATAGATCAAGTACGGATGAGTGGCATGGAAATTACATGCAATGTGATCTCAAAAACATGCCTATTTCCAATTGGTCCTACTTTATTTGGAGATCAATCCAAAAATTCTTAAATAAGTTCAGTAATCTTCATTATGACTAAAATCATAACAGCTTTATTATGCATAAATCAAAACATAGAATATCAACACAAACTCCCACTAAACCAAAGTACCATAAGAATGCCAACACTTAAAGAGCAGAATGCTCATGAAGGACTTTAGGAGCCAATCCTTGGTGAACGGATCCGATATCTTGGAGTTTATCCTCATATATTCTATAAAATACTTGACTCTCCTGAACTATTTCCTTCATCAACAATGTTGATGTATTTCTCCATTAAACAACTCTTGTTGTTGGATAACAATATTGTAATTTGTCACACAAAATCCTTAATGGGCTCTCAATGCAATTGAATGCACCTTAGTGACAAAACTATGCAACTGTAGTAGAAGCAGCTATAAGTGTTTGATTCACACTCTTCCAAAATATAGCCCTTCTAGCCAAAATAAAACCATAGTCTTAATGAAACCAATGCTAAAATACCCAATGATCTCCAAGCTTTTTGATTTCCTTTATATGAGAATAATTCCTTCATTCTCTATAAAAAACTGCATGACCCCATTTATGGTTTCTTTCCAATGAGGTCCATTTAGTACCTGCTAAATACTATAGTTTATACACCATATCCAGATGTGTATCTACTAAAAAAAATTCAACTTCTCACTAATCAATGTAGAGAGAGTCAACAATCTTTTGAATCTCAAAATTCTTTTAGGGCATCAGGGCTGAATTTGTCACCTTTACTGATATATGTACCTTATTATGGACTTCCTTTCATGTCAAATCTACTTAATACTTTAACGATATAGCTCTTTTATGAAACTCAATGGCATCTTAAAACATGCCTACAATTGCTTTATGCCTAAATTCCAAGATCTTTTATCTCAAATTTCCCAATGAGATATTTCTTGGTTTCTTGCAATAGGCCTATATCGTGAACAGATAGTAGTATGTTAATGACATATAACATTAAACGATAAACTTGCTCCCATTGAATATGTGATATACACAATCCTAAATCTTATTTACCTCAAAACCAAATAAGACAATCACTTGAAGGAATTTATGGTTCCATATCTTTAAACTTCTTTAAGACCATAGATGGATTTCTTTAACTTATAGACCATAGATTTTAAATCTTTGGATTTAAACTTTCTGGTTTAACCATATAAACTATTTTCTCAATATTTCTATTGAGAAATGTTATCCTTACATCCATTTTATGTAGCTCCAAATCAAAATGAACTACAAGTGTCATCATTCCTCTTAAAGATCTCATTAAAGTCACCAACGTTCTTTTGAGTGAATCCTGTTGCGATCAGAAGAGTCTTATATCTTTTGATGTTGCCGATGAACCCCTTTTGGCATTAAATATCAATATATTACCAATGGGCTTCAAACTTTATGACAACTTAACAAGATCCTAATCTCATTTGTCATAGATTCTATCTCATCTTAAATGATCCATTTTGTAGAACAATAACTTTTGAAGACTTTCATGAAGATTAATTGGAACATCCTATGCAATTTCTGCAATATCTTCTTATTCCATATGGTGTGTAAAATGATTATCTAAAATCACACCCACAAGATCTTCTTGTTCTACAAGATATGCAATATGATCATCCAAAGTTGCATATCTCCTTTCTTTATTGGATCTATGTAGTGACACTACTTGAGGTTGTTGAGTTTGATATATGGGAGGAACTTTAATGTTGTCTAAAACCGAAGTTGTTACTAGAAAGCATTATAATTATATCCAGATTGCTTTCAATTGTAACACTTGATAGAGAAACTAAATTCTCTTCTTAAGACAACTTCATCAAAGAAACGATAGAGAAATTAAATTCTTTTCTCAACCACATATTCATCAAAGAGATGTTCCTCAATCCTTCCCCTCCAAACTCTACATCCTCAAGTAACATTATTCTTCCATAGAAACAATAATATTTGTAGTAACACTTGAAACAAACTATCAAATGTTTCTAGGTAGTACTTTACTTGAGAGCAAGACAAATTTAAGAAATGTGACTTTCTTTATACGTCTCAATTCACAATTAGGCACATTTCTTCTTAAAATGTCCAAACCATTTTTTTTATAACAAAAGAAGCAAATTTCTTTATTTAATCCTTATTATGCTTCTTTTATTTCTGAACAGAATAAGGTTAACTTTAATTACCTTATTTTCTTTATTTTGCCCTTTCCGTTATGTGTTAATTGATGAGACCCTTATCGCCTTTAGCAAAGCATCACTCAATCTCAACGAAAAACACTTCGAGACTCTTAATCTCTTCTTTACCTGAGGGTTTCTGAAATGGTGTTTTTCATTATGATCATATGACCTTTGCAATTAGAATGTTCCCACATCTCAAAACTGTCTTCTCTTCGAAAGAGTCGAATCTATAGGAGAAGGGCTCGTTCTATCTTTATACAAAGTCAAGATCCATACACCTAAAACAACGTCATCCAATTCCTTAAGGTTGACATATTTAAAGATTGAACTATAACTTAAAGTAGCAGATACTGTCATGGGATTTACTAAAACGAGAGCAATATAACTAAGAATTTGCATTGTGAACCAAAAATACCAACAACAGAAATTCAAGAATTGTACAACTCATCTCAAGATACCAAGTGCAACATTAATACCAAGTCTTTGGACAATAGTATGAACTGCTAGTGGTACTCTTGGTGTAATGATCAAACATTGACAATAATTCATAACAAATAATAAATCAATCTTTGGATCAATCTACTATTCATATGCATAACTTTACAATTGTCACATGTTTACCCTTACAAGTATGTTTGCAATCCGACCAAGCACTAAACTACCTTTGGGTCGAATAGTACCCGCATTGACATGCATACATACAACATTCAACATTTCTTATGAACAATCTACACAAGAGAGGTCACTTTGGCGACATCATGCTTCAATTCATTCACCTAAAATGTTAAACATGTACAATCTAATACATATAATCACTGGAATATATAAAATTATAATCTTCTACACAAAACGTATATCAAAAGAGCAATGTGCGTGGATATAACGATCAAAAATTTGTCGGTCAATGTGAAAATAGATTACACCCGCTCACCAGCCACCAAGAGATGATGATGTGTCCTTATCTTCTGTGGTTAATTTTTCAAATATCCTTGGCATATCACCCTCATGTTCAGTTTCCTCGGAATCTTTGTACACACATGATGCCCATTTGCAAAGAGTGAATTGTGGTTGGTCTGTTATAAATGTCAGTTGCAATAAGCATCACGAAAGAGGTGCAGATAAATGATTCTCGGACATTTGTGGATATGCTTTTAATTTAAAATCAGGAGACTAGTAACACCATTGGGTATGATCTACTGACAATAAACTTTGTAGCCCCTATGACTATATTTACACTTGAGATACAATAAGGTTTGGTTTTAAGAGCTCAAGAAGTGACCAAAACAATGGAAAAGGCAGAAAGATGAGACGCTGCCCTGAACATGTGTCACTTGCAACCATGTAGCAGCATTGTGGGGTTTGAGGTTGAGCCAAGCACTATTGATGCGAGAAGCTCCCATGGAATATTGAGCACTGGCTAATTGGAACAATCTCTAAGATTAAAAGCCCATTTGGTGTGTCAATGAGTTGAATTTGGATCCAATGTCATAGCAGTCCTGCAGACTTTGCAGTGCAACCCTAAAGTGTCTAAGAAGGAGAATAAAAAAACTGTTTTTTTTTTCAAAACTTCATATGAAGAATATACAATCATTCAAATGGATTGTTGCACAAAGCTAACAAGAGTAGCAAGCAAAATACTAGTAAGCAGTTAGCAAAAACTCCATTCCTCCTCTTAATTTACAATAGAAGTCTAGAACCCACTAAACAAATAAGAACCCTGCGTTTTCCTGTTCGTTACGCAAAAGCAACAATTGAATTAGATGATACATCAAAAAAAGAAATGATACAGTAAATAATTAGATGAGAAATGGGATAAAATTAGGGTTGTAATCGAGTCGAGTCGAGCTTTGAGTTGCTCAAGCTCGACTCGGTTAAAAATAGACGAGCTCGAACTCGAACACGAGCTTGGTTCGAGCTTAAAATCTTGTTTGAGCCTGGTTCATTTACATGTTCATCGAGCTTGAATTTACTCGCGAACCTTTCATTTAGTTTTCTTTGAGAGAATCAGGGAATAACTCGTTTACTTTATCAATTATACAAGTAAATGAAACTAAAAATTAAACTAGTTTGAGAAAACCACCAAAACTATGTAATTTAACATAAACTATATATTGTATATAATATATATATAGTATAGCCTATTCATAAACGTATAATCTAATTTTTTATGAGTGGTATACTCGAGCTTACTTGCTCTCATGATTATATAATCGGGCTTGCTCATGAGCAAACGAGCCGAGTTATCTTGTGCTCAAGCTCAGTTCATTTATCTTTTTCTAGCACTTGTTCTTGAGGTGTCTTTTTCTTGATGAGGTTTCCTTGTCTCGTAACGTATTCGAAAGTCTTGTTGCTAATTCTCCGCTTCTCGAGAGATTTGATTTACGCGAAACACGCGATTCTGCATATGGAATACAAAAGTTGAGAATTAGTTCTCTAAATCTCAAGTATTAGTATATAAGCGACCCTTACAGTGAACTATGCGTTTCTGCTCCTCTTCTGGTTGAAATGTTGGTAGATTTGCGCTGCGATCACTTCACAAATGAACATCGGCAACAAAAAAGTTCAGTTAGTGGATATCACTCCTTCACAAAGGTAACAATCAAATAAATCTCTTCCTCCTTATGATGTCTTTAAATAACTTTTCCAGTCTTGATTACTTAAATGTGGGCGCGGAATGCCAGATTATTCGTTCTTATATGTTTTCTTTTGTGTGTGTGTACATGTACCAGTATTTGAGGATGGGCATTGAATCCTGCCATAATAACTTGGTGTTTCATCACCTAAAGGATATTAATTTAAATTGCGTGGATTTTGAAGACATAAAAGTTGTATCGGTTGTTGCTCGTCTCATTGTTGGGGCTCCTAATCTGCAGAAGCTTACAATATCAGTAAGTGACATGATGATTGAAACGCTCTAAATTATGATGCATAAGAATATGAACTGATTGCTCTTCTTACGTTTTTCAAACAAAGTGTTTAAGATGATGCATCAGAAGCTCCACATCCATCTTTTAGGGATTTCGGATTTGGACCCAATTTCATATTCGAGAAGCTCATAGCTTTGAAAATGTCAGAGGTTAGAGGTCTTCCCCTTGAGATGAAATTCACTAAATTTTTTCTTGAATGTTCACCCGCACTTGAGACGATGAACCTTGGTTACTTAGTTGCTAAGGAACACCATTTGGTTGCTGAATTACTGGGTTCAGCTGGGCTTCTCCAAATGTCAAGCTTTTGTTCTGATAATTCCCTTGATTATGTCTTTAAATGACATGCTTGTCAGTTGTCATATGTATACTCTGTAATTACTTAGCTCCATGTTTTCTCATTGGAAAAGATACTCCCAAATTCTCTAGTATGGCATAAATTCGAAATTTGTATTAGAGAGTTGAATGTCTTGATTCAGGTTAGCCTTTTTTTTCAATATGAATCTTGTATGTGTGCTCAGAAGATTATCATCAAGTTGTGACTACCAAAATTTCTCTAGTATGTTTGTAATATTTAATAATATCCAATGTAAAAATTTATGTTCGTAAGTTAGTTAATCAAATATAATAAAAGGCCTTGCAATTTGCAAAAATGAAGCCTATGTTTTTACTATTTAGGGCTATTATAATCGTGAATTGATTAGTCAATGTATAAAAAATAAAATTCTATTACGGTTGAATTTAAAAAGGTTATGAAACTGTTATAAAAAAAGGTTATGAAACTTGTAAGAAAATTTAGAAGTTAGATGGGCAATAAAAATTTTATATATTGACCCACTTCAAAATTTGACACATATTAGATTCTTTTCACTCTTCTTTTCATTTATCTACATATGAGAATATTCATCAAATTTGGAAAAACCTAGTGAATCCGACGGTCCGACCCTGATGGAACTCTGCCTCGAATCCTGTCTCGAACGCCGGTAGCAACAATGGTGATGGCGGAAGTGAGGGTTTAGGGTGACTATTCCGGTTCCCGGCGTCATGGTGGTTGGTGACCCGGGCGTAGGCGCGCAATAAATCTCACAAGGGCAAGAGGGTGGCGGTGATCTAGATCCATGAGATGATCCATGAGAGGGTGGCGAGAGGGTGACGTTCAAAAGCACAATGAGGAAAAGGTCCCTACTCGAATTATGCTCAAATCAAACTTGCCCAACAAAATGAGCACAAAAAGGTTTACGGAATAACACTCCTCAAACCCTAGAATGGACTAGAAAACAACACATAAACAATACAAAACATAACATAGAAATGAATATATATAATGTCATACAATGGTAGCAATAATAATATAAAAGCAAGAGAAATGGCCTAGGACATGGACAAGGCGCGCCGTAGGCTAGTCGCGCCGTGTCACTTGGCCGCGGAATCTGAGGCCGTGGCACCGCTGTCCAGGTACTCCTCACCGCTGTCCAGGTACTCCTCCAATGCCATCGTGACTAGGGTGCATACGGCCATGTGTGGCTCTAGATGCTTAATGAATTCGAGGCTGGCTCATATGATGAATGATGTCAACCGATGTGCTTAGTCCGAGCACGGGTGATGAGGCCGTCCGAGTGCACACTCATAGCATGCTCCTCCTTATGGGCCGATATAGGTAAAGTGGAGTCACATAGGACCTGACCCAAAATATCATTAAACTTAAGAAACTTGATCCGCATTGGCCTGAACCCAAATTAACCGACCCGTGTTGGACCAAGTTGAACCAAACCCAACCGTTACCCAAAACCCTTAATTGAATTTGAACTGTTTTTAAGTAGAATTTACTAAACACAAAATAAATCTATAACTATACATTAAAGATGTACCTTTTCGAGCCACCAGAATGATTATGGTCCCACCTCATATTAAAAAATTACCTTTTGTTTTTATTATTATAACTTCTTTGAATTAAATTCTTTTTTAACTATTTAAATTTATCTCTAACATCAAACAAATATCTATTTAGTATAACAATATCATTTGAAAGCTTATACAAGTATTTAAAATTAAAGATAAAATATTTTAAAACAAATAAAAATATTTTAGCATATATCTTTTGACGAATTTATTTTTGGATATATATATATTGATTTTTATAATAAAAAATTAATGATAAATATTATAATATTTAAAATTAGTAAAATATGAATGATATAATATTTAATCTTATCTAATCTTTACTTTATCGAACCACAAAATGCGTTTAGTCCCATTTTAAATTAAATTAAAAATATTTCATATAAATAAATTATCTTTATATTTCATATTTTATTATATCTTATTTATTAAGTTAACTATTATTTTTGAAATTCCTATCTCTTCCATATTTGAATATATAAATTTTTTATTCATATTTTATCTTCTTTTTTAATTAAATATCTATGAAATATCATCAAGGGAGAAGAGAAATGTAATTATTTTATTTTAGTAATATATCTTTATTTTCAACATTAAATTTAACCATTTATATTGATTAAAAAAATTATATATTTTATGAGCAATAAATTACTTGTATATTTTTATTTATTAATATTCTATTTATAATGTTTATAAAATACTGAATTGTAGTCGTACATAGTACGACAGGTACAACTAGTTATTTACTAATATAAACCTTGCAATTGCCCCTAAATCTCTTCATTTAGTGAACATAAGTGTGTCACAGCCCATCGTAAGCTTGTTTTATTAATTGGGCCCATATTCGAAGAAGTTACAAATATTCAGCAAAGTTATGAATTCTTTTATGTTCCGAAAGTTAGGAGTTTCTTCAACGAAAGAAATTAAAGTCGGGAGAACTTTTTAGCCTTCCATAGTTTCATAGCCCTTTCTAATTGTTATTCCACTTCAAATCTCAGTTACTTTTTTTTTTATTTTCGAGAAATTCCGGTTGATACTCTCAAGTTTTTGACTTTTTCGAGTGGTGCCCTTAAAAAAAAACTTATTTCGAATGGTACCTCTGAACTTTTACAAAAGTCCGGCTAGTGCCCTTACTTGTAAACTTTCATTAGTTTATAACTAAATTATTATGTTTTCTAATGGAAAAAAATATATCTTTGTATTTAACTAAATTAAAACAAAATTTTAGTTTAATAACAATTAAAATAAATTATATAAAATATTAAATTAAATATATTATAAATATATTTGTCAAGTAGATTGTATGTTGTATAATTTAAAAATTTTAAGTTTAAAAATTATTACAATATTTACATTAAAATAAATATATTACATAATTAAAAATTGTCATGTAGGTTTTATGTAATAGTTTTGATTTTATTTAAAACTAATAGAACTTTCATTATGGTACTCTCAATTTTAATTTCTATCAATTTTTTAAAAAATTGTCAAAATTTACTATATAAAATCTACATGGAAAATGTTAATCTTACAATATATTTATTTTAATATAAGTATTATAATATTTTGGTTTTAACTTAAAATTTTTGAATCATACGACATAAAATTTACTTAAAAAATATTTAAAATATAAATTTTAATAATTTTATATGATTTATTTTCATTGTTATTAACTTAAAATTGTGTTTTAAGTTAATTAAAAAAAATATATTTTTTTATTAGAAAACCTATTAACTTAGTTATAAACTGATGAGAATTTACAAGTAAGGACATTAGAGGAACTTTTGTAAAAGTTAAAAAATACCACCTAAAATAATTTTTTTTTAAGACACCACTAGAAAAAAACTAAAAATTCGAGGTACCGGAATTTCCCTTTAATTTTTTCAGTGATTAGACTCTTGTCTGCTTTCCCACTATTTTATAATAAAAAGAATGAAAAAGGAAAACCCCCTGAAATGGTAGACTTTCTCCGATTCATGCCGCTGGTTGGAGAAGGGAGAGAGTAGCGATGGAGGTAACTGAAACTCCGGCGTCTTCTCTCACCACTCCACTGGTGGAAGATGATCGGAAAATTGCCAAGTCGCAAGGCGGAGACGGAGGATCCCCGTGGCAATACGAATTACTGGAAGAATCAAAGAAGCAATTGGGATTGGCAGGGCCGTTAATCGCTGTGAACTTGATGCTCTCGCTTTCCCAGTTGATTTCCTCCGTGTTTGTAGGTCACGTCGGCAAACTCCCTCTCTCTGGATCTTCCTTGGCTTTTTCGTTCGCCTCTCTTTCTGGTTTCAGCGTCTCGGTGAGTTTTTTGTTCAAATTTTTAGGTCTCAAGGTCCAAATTTGAGATTTACCCTAGCAAAATGATTTTGCTCATATACACAAGGTGTGAAATGATCGAATGTCAAGCAAGTCAAGTTATTAGAGTAAATGTTAGCTTTAAAGAGTTGCTACCATGTGGATTTTTTTAGCTTTAAAGCCAATTTCGGAGAAAGTTGAAGATAAAAAGTGAATGTGTATTTTACTGAGTTCTCCTTGAACTCACTTTGTAACTCTGCAAGTGAAAATCTTGATTGTGACCAAAATGATGTGATCTCATTGCTTATGGTGGATTACAGTTGCAGGAACTTGGAGCTTGTGTTACATAATCATGAGATAATGAATTTATAAGATATGATGTGAAATTGAAGTTCCATGGAATATATATAGCATGCTGAACTGAGCATATTAGAAATGCTTAAACAAGAGCTACTCATGTTATTCAAGACAATCATCAATCATGGAAAGTGTAGCTTTTCATTTCAGCTTAAGTTCACTTCAATTGAAAAGAACATTTTAGTTTCTAAAGATGTGAGAGCTTTGCTACAACATACTTATTTATCCTGACTGAATTGGCAGAACAGCCCAATTTGGCACCGAACCTCTCTTGTTCAATTTCGAATGCCTACTGTTCTCTCATGTGCTTAGTTAAAATTACTCTTAATTTAAGGAGTTATTTATGTGATATTAGTGGGCGAACTGTCCAACACTCTGCTAATTTATGAGACAAGGCTCGTGATCTTACAAAATGAAGATTTTGGAGACTAATTCCATGTCTCCTTCAACCAGATAATTTCTGTTTTATCTTATTGAACCCTCTTATAACATTTCTAGTAAACTTTATTGTCCTTACCAGCATATAGACTTGATGGTCACGGGTGGGGTCTCGCCCTTCTTTTATCATTCTTTTCATTGTGTAGTGGCAACTTTGAATGTTCAATAATTCTTTTCTCCTGGGTGGCAGATGGGAATGGCCACTGCACTGGATACCTTCTGTGGGCAGTCATTTGGAGCCAAGCAGTATCGTATGCTTGGAATACACCTGCAAAGAGCAATTTTCATTCTCTTGCTTGTTTGTGCACCTATATCTGTTATATGGGCAAACAGTGGTCCAATTCTTATTGCTTTAGGCCAAAATCCTCAGATAGCAGCAGAGGCCGAAGGATATGCCTTATTCTTAATCCCTAGCCTTTTTGGCTACAGTCTTCTTCAATGTCTTATTAAATTTTTGCAAACCCAAAGCATTGTATTCCCAGTGGTGATAACCACGGCAATTGCCACTTTAATTCACGTTTTATGTTGTTGGATTATGGTATTAAAATCTGGACTTGGAAGCAAAGGAGCTGCTCTAGCAAATGGCATCTTCTATTGGGTCAATGTGCTATTATTGACACTTTATATCAAGTTTTCACCTTCATGTGTTAAAACTTGGACTGGTTACTCAAAGGAAGCTCTGTGTGACATACCCAACTTTTTTAAACTTGCCATTCCTTCGGCTTTTATGGTATGGTAAGTTCTTGATCATTGGAAATGAGTGATAATTCAACATGTCATTACATCTGTTGATAGCATATATTGATTTATGCTGTGCAGTTTAACAAATTGGTCATTTGAACTGACGGTATTCTTAGCCGGACTCTTGCCCAATCCCGAGCTTGAAACATCAGTCCTTTCTATCTGGTTTGTATACATCCTTCCATTTGATCAATTAATCTATTAATGCTATATTGATATTTTGCAATTAATTCTTTTCACATTTCTATTTGCACATCAGCTTTAATACAGCTGCAACCATATGGAAGATACCCTTTGGGCTTAGTTGTGCAGCCAGGCTAGTCTTTTCCTCCTGATCAATTTTAGTTTTCTTGTTTGGTTTAATTTTCCTTCATACACTGTTGAAAGTTTTTAAACCTCTCCAGCTCAAAAGGACAAGTCACATTATTTATGCTTTAGTAAGACAATGATTCGTTTGCAGCACTCGGGTTTCTAATGAACTGGGAGCAGGCCATCCACAAGCTGCTCGATTTGCAGTACAAGTCGTTCTATTTCTGGCTGTAACCGAAGGAGCATTGGTTGGGTTGATCCTAGTCTTGTTGAGAAATGTGCTGGGTTATGCATACAGCAACGAAGTAGAAGTAGTCAGATATGTAGCTACCATGTTACCCATTCTTGCATTTTCCAATTTCGCTGATGGAATTGAGTGTGTTCTTTCAGGTAAACAGTTAATTTGTATGGTTTAATGTAGATTCACAGTTCTAATTTTTCTAAAAGCATTATTGATGTTTAGGGATTGTCAGAGGCTGTGGTTGGCAAAAGGTCGGTGCATATATCAATCTAGGATCATATTATTTGGTGGGCATGCCCTCTGCTATATTACTGGCATTTGTGTTGCACATCGGAGGAAAAGTAAGCACTTCTGCTTTACAGACCAGTTTCATTGTCATTTTTTCGCTGTATAAATAACCTGATATTGTCTGGGATTGCATTAATAACAATAGGGCCTCTGGCTGGGGATTGTTTGTGCACTTGTTGTGCAAGTGGTGTCTCTTCTGACCGTCACCATGAGAACCAACTGGGAAGTCGAGGTATCAATATATACTTTTGGTCTCTTTCAATTTTCCGTCTTCCTCCTGGCTTTGTTCATTTTTTCTAACATTTTGTGTTTGCATTTTAGACCAAGAGGGCTTTGGAGAGGGTGTACAAGTCTACAATACCAGTTGAGACTTGAGAGTGTTTCATGAATCTAAGACTGTCAGACTGATGATCTTCCTTGCCAGTGAATAAAAAAGGCTTCACCAAAATTTCTTTCTGTCTGGTGGTGACAACATGTAATTTAACCTGCAATTGGAAGAGGTTGGTAAGTGCTCTTGCTTTTCCATTGGAGTATGAAGATCTCTTGAAGGACCTTTTAGTTTGTCATGGGCTAAGTGGAGTAGGTGGTGTCTTGTGATTCTTGTAATATTGATGATATTATTGTTTAGCCATGTATATGTCTAGTTTTGTGAAGAAAAAGTAAGCTTTCTGCTTTATTTACAAGTAAAAAGAGAGAAAATACTGAGAAATAAACCTAACAAATTATTATTAGATCAATAACAAATTGAAACTATTTATAGAATTCGAACTATTTTTAGAATTAGGATAACCTAGCTCACCTTGTAATTTAGCCACACATGTAACTATGGAAACATAAAATCTCACATAGAAAGTAAATATCAAGCTTAGTATATAATAAGGTCAGCATATAACCCGTTCGAAAGTGGAAGTAAAATCAAGCGTAGTAGGTCTTGGGTTAAATTTGTGCTATTATGTATTCCCTTGGGCGAAAAATTAAGTCTCCAACATTCTTCCATTTATTGGGTTGAGCCAGTCCAAACAAGTTAATTTACGGGTTTGTGATTTTGTTGGTTAGTTTACAAACTAGAAGTGTCAACAACCATGAGAGTAATATATATATATATATATATATATAAACATAAAAATCAAGCCTGATATAGTTTTTTTTTTTGGCAAAAGGCAGGATAAACCCATTAAATTAAGGTAATATAATAACTCTTTTCTCATAAACAAGTTACAAAAAATAGGGGAAATTTAAATACATATTCACAAGGTCCGTAAATCATCCTTAGGCAAGAACTTCTTGTCACAAAACGTATGATATGAGCTATATCATATGTAATAAGTTTTAAAAAATATCATTGTTAACATTTTAAAAATACTATAAGGAAAATAATTGTTGGACTGCTTACTTCTAATTAATTTTCTTTTTTTTTTAATTAAATGCGTGTTTATAAAGTAATTCGAAAAAAAACGAGAAAAATGCTACTTCAGTCTCCAAATGAGTAGTAAGATTTGATTACATTCAAAATTCAACAATCTTGTGTTATTCAAAAGCAGAAGGAACAAGAAGACAAGAGAAAATGACGCCAAAAATGTAAATGTAGTGGGCAAAGTTGATCAAGTCAAAATAGATGGCTCATGTAAAAGACTTGTCAGCCTAGACTCCTTAAAATATTATGTATGTGGACTGTGGTTCATCAATTTTCACCAATCTGGCGTCGTCACCAATCAAAATATAAGGTTGAGTTAAAGGTTTTGGCTTCTTTCTCTTGATTGCACATTTTCTCACCAGTCACCACCATCTCCCAATCCTGACAACTTGACAGCAATTAAATGTTTGGAGATGAAAAGGAAATATTTATTTATTTATATCGTCGATATTCGAATTATTTTCAGATTAAAAAAACCGAAATTTTCTATTGATGTGTTTAGAGACAAAAGTTAAAAGTCCCCACTGCTTGTGTCTCTTACTATGCTTTCTGTATATTCTATGAACCTGCTGAATGCTGATGCTGCTGTGCTTTCGATGTTCATAGAAATTTAATTTCTATTGGCATTTTGGCCCACTCTCGCTGGATCTCTGTACAATACATCATGCATAAGAGAAAACCTTCTTTACTTCTTGCACTGTTTTTATTTTTTTTGCCTGAACGTAAACATAATTATGTATGTTTTATAGTGGAATTTAAAAATGCTATGTCATAGAAAATTTATCCATATGTTAATGTATGTTTTTTTGCCTGAATGGAAAAGGTATTTTAAACAAAAATTATTAATTTTATTAATAGAATGTGAACTTAAATTAATTACTTATAAAGTAGAAGAATGTACACAAAAATATTATCTTTAATAACTAAAGTAGGTATATACATATGTTAATGTTTTTTTAATAATGGCTTAACTTTTTTTATAATTATTATAAAAGTAAAAAAGTAAAATTTATGCTCACAACTTAATAATTATAAACGTTAGTTTTTTTTGGTCTAAATCATAATAAACGTTATTAAACAGACCCGCGCAACGGCGCAAGACAACAATCCTCTGAAAGTGATTGCAACTTGCAAGACAACAATCCTAAACCTACTTGTTTTCATATACAATTATTAAACATTATATACACCACCCCGCCCCCAAATAAAATCAGTATATAGTATGTAGTGTTGAGAAGTTATAGGAGAGGCTCAAGAAGATAGGCATTGGGCGGAGAGAAGCATAACCAAACATGGCGCAAGAAAAACCCACAACTCTAACTCTCATCTCTCCCCTCATCAAAAGGGAACCAGAGGAGGAAGAAAGAGGAGTTGTGGGGAAAGAGGTCAAGAAACAGCTATGGCTTGCTGGGCCATTGATAATCGTCAATCTTCTGCTCTTCAGTTTGCAGCTCATCTCCATCATGTTTGTGGGCCACCTTGGCGAGCTTCCTCTCTCTGGTGCTTCCATGGCCAATTCCTTTGCCAGTGTCACCGGATTTAGCTTGCTGGTATTTTTCTTTTTCATTTTTTTCAACTTTAGTAATTACACCATAGAAATCAATAGTATTTCCCTTCGATGAAGTATTGACCTTTGAGCTATCAAATCTCTTGCTAAGAGACGTTTGTCATTTTAAAATTTTAGGTAATTTTTTGCTAAGTTATGAGATTTGTTGTTATTGGAAATTACATTTGTTGATTTTTTTTAATGTCAATTATCTTTGTTTATTGTCTAGGGAAAGGTTATAGTGTTCTGGCTAGTTTAATTGGTGAGTTTCTTAGTAGTTGTGTCAAAGCTAAAAATTATCTTCATATAATACATTCTTGCTGACTTGCAGAAAGCAAATTGTTGGTAGTACTCAAGTTTTCTTTTCTTTCTTTCTTGGTTCGTGAATAAATTACTATATGCAATATATCTAAAGACATACGTGTAGTAATTGAGTTGTTGTGGGCAGCCTTTTGAATTTGTTTATTGAAACAAGATATGATTAGAATGACAAAAGTGACCGCTGTTGCTAGCACTAGAAGTGCTATGATACAATTACTCAATTTGCATATGAAACCTTTTGATTGATCATTTGAAAAGTTCAAAAGGCCCTCCTGATACTCCTAACACAAAAGCTGATAAATTCAACCATTCTCTTGAATTCATACAAAGATAAATTAACAACATAACAATCAAATAAACTCCATATTAGACTCTTCATCATTGACATTGACTAACAACCATGATGTTCATGCTTAATACAAACAAAAGCTTAACATCCACAAACTTCTTGTCTAGTAGGTGGGAACAGCAAGTGCATTAGACACCTTCTGTGGGCAAGCATATGGAGCAAAACAATACCATTTACTAGGAATTCACATGCAAAGAGCAATGCTCGTAATCATACTCGTCTCCATCCCTCTAGCCGCCATTTGGGCAAACACCGAACCAATCCTTGTTTTCTTAGGCCAAGACCCTGAGATCTCAGCTGAAGCCGGAATATATGCTCAAGCGTTGATCCCCTGTCTCTTTGCATATGGCCTTCTTCAATGCCTGATTCGATACCTCCAATCCCAAAACATCGTCTTCCCAATGATGGCTGCAACCGGGATCACAACTTGTCTACATTTGCTCCTCAGTTGGGTTTTGGTTTTCAACACCGATCTTAAAGCTAGAGGGGCAGCTATTGCAACCGCACTCTCTTATTGGCTCAATGTTGTCTTTTTGGCTCTTTATGTCAAGTTCTCTCCTTCTTGTAAGAAGACTTGGACCGGGTTCTCCAAGGAGGCCTTGCATAACATACCGGCTTTCATTAGGCTCGCCATTCCTTCTGCTTGTATGATTTGGTAAGGATTCTCCAATGAAGCTTATAATAAATATTACATGAATCAACGTGTCAGATATTTTCAGCTGAAAGTTTCTAATTGTCAAATGAAAGTTTGCTGTAGAACTTGAGAAACTAGGAGTTTTTTTGTTATTGTTAAGATTGCTGATGTGAAAATCTTGATTGTGATGGATTTTAACAGCTTGGAGATGTGGTCATTTGAGATGATTGTACTTCTATCCGGCCTCCTTCCAAATCCAAAGCTGGAAACGGCGGTGTTGTCTATCAGTTTAAACACTGCTTCAACGGTTTGGATGATTCCGTTTGGTCTTAGCGGTGCAGTAAGGTAAATTAGCTTTATAATTGCATTCATTTGGCATGTATTAACTTCAGCTGACATAATAAAATTACACAATCCCACATAAATATCTTACGCAAAACAACTCAAATCGTTCATAACTTCATATATATGTTTGCAGCACAAGGGTGTCGAATGAGCTAGGAGCAGGACGTCCACGAGCTGCACGCCTAGCAGTTATAGTTGTAATATGTATGACTTTTGCGGAAGGCATTGTGGTGGGGGCCATCTTGATACTCATACGTAACGTCTGGGGATACGCGTACAGCAACGAACCGGAGGTAGTTGAGTATGTAGCCAGAATGATGCCTATACTTGCACTTTCTAACTTCATTGATGGACATCAATCAGTACTTTCAGGTATATATCATGTCCTCAGCTGCACAATTTGACATGTAACAGGCTAAATCATTCTTTGAAGGATCATGATTTAATTCGGGCTTTCTCAATTGCGTTTGCAGGGAATGCTAGAGGGTGTGGATGGCAAAAGATTGGTGCTTTTATCAATCTGGGATCATACTATCTTGTAGGCATCCCCTTGGCTGTTGTTCTAGCATTTGTCTTGCATGTTGGAGGGAAAGTAAGTATTTTTATTGCTTTTCATTTCATTTTATTTTCTGTTATTGATAGATGTTTAGTGGTCATACAACTACATGAAAGATGATTTGACTAAAGATTTGTGGTCTTTGGTCTTACATTCTTTGAACTTAACACATTCATTTATGATGTAACCAGGGCTTATGGTTTGGAATCATAAGTGCACTAGTAGTCCAAGTGGCTTGTCTTCTAGCAATGACCATCCGTACTAACTGGGAACAAGAAGTAATTACCTACTCTCCACATTTTTTTCTTTATAAAAAAATGGCTCATTCTTTGATTGCTCGTCTGATTCTGATTTCCGGTATGTTTTCAGGCTAAAACGGCTGTGGATAGAGTCTACGAAACTACGATTCCTGTGGAATGTGTTTCATGAAACTGAAAATTTTGAAGGGCGCGGAAGAAGCAATGAGCTGATCAACATTTAGCATCCAAATTGTTGGCATTGCTATCTATCTACTATTATGATTGAAGCAATTATGCATTTTGATGGGTCTTTACCATTGCTAGTGGAATTATACAAGGAGGTTGAACAAATTGTGACACCAGTTAAAATAAGCATAGGAGATGTGATGTTTCTGATAATGTAGCCATAAAATGATATCAGGGATGACGAATTGAGCTAAATGAATACAATACAACAGAACGATCCGATAAGTTTTATCCAAGTAGGCATGGCATTGACGAATTGACCTACAAAGAACAAAGAGATTTAATGCTAAATAGCATGAGATCATATCCTTCCTCTAATACCTTGTTTTTCAACGTGCAAAAGTCAACTCCTTTCTTCCATCAGATCCAACAAGCCTATAATTAGAAGTAGAACTGCAAGGGTGAGAACACTTCTTCCCATCCTTCCCTCCAGTTTTTCTCTCTTTAACTTGTAATTCAGTCTTGCATTTGAAATGGAAAATTGAGGAGATTAAGGATTTAATTGTGAATCCTTATATGAGATTAGCCTCTTTAATCCTCTTAATTGGTTGTTTTGTATTGAGTAATTGGTGGGTTAGGGGAGTGGATCAAATCTAGGGGAGAGGATCATCAAATCACCACCATCTTGGATGTAGATTTCAAATTCAGTCTTGCCAATCATAGAACATGTATTCAAATTTCAAGTAAATTGTTTTGTACAATTGTAGTACAGTACTGGATTTGGACTAAATCTTTTGTACTTGATTTGTAAGCATTGAGGTAAGTATAAAATATACTCCATATGAACAACATAAAGATGGAGGAAGAAAGCCAGATTGAAAGGGAAGAAAGAAAAGAGGAAATAAGATCTGTTGCAACAAAGGAAGAGGTGAAGAAACAGCTATGGCTAGCAGGGCCATTAATAACAATCAATCTTCTCCTCTTCAGTATGCAACTCATCTCCATCATGTTTGTGGGCCACCTCGGCGAGCTTCCTCTCTCCGCTGCCTCCATTGCCACTTCCTTTGCCTCTGTCACTGGTTTCACTTTGCTGGTACTTTTCTTGTTTGTTTACTAGATTACTAAACCATCTACACATACAAATGCTTCATTCATTCATTCATTCATTCCCCAATTCTGTTGTTTGTTTAGTAGTTTGGAATCGCGAGCGCATTAGATACCTTCTGTGGCCAATCTTATGGAGCAAAACAATACCATTTACTAGGCATTCACATGCAAAGAGCAATGTTCGTAGTCATACTTGTCTCCATCCCTCTAGCCGCCATTTGGGCAAACACCGAGACAATCCTTGTTTTCTTAGGCCAGGACCACGAGATCTCAGCTGAAGCCGGAAAATATGCTCAAGCAATGATCCCTTGTTTGTTTGCGCATGGCCTTCTTCAATGCCTAATTCGGTACCTCCAATCCCAAAACATCGTCTTCCCAATGATGGCAGCAACCGGAATCACAACTTGTCTACACTTACTCCTCACCTGGTGCTTGGTTTTCAAAACCGAGCCTAGAGCCAGAGGAGCTGCTGTTGCAACCGCCCTCTCCTACTGGCTAAACTTTGTGTTTTTGGCTCTCTATGTCAAGTTCTCTCCCTCTTGTAAGAGCACGTGGACCGGATTCTCCAAGGAGGCCTTGCGTAACATACCAGCTTTCATTAGGCTCGCCATTCCTTCTGCTTGTATGATTTGGTAAGTTTTTTAAAGGAATTTATCAAGTAAGTCATCTAGACTCTAGAGCAATTGCAATATGGCATTGCACTTTAATAGCTTGATTGTTTTTTTGAGCTTCTCTTGTGTTGGATTTTAATAGCTTGGAAGGTTGGTCATTTGAGATGGTTGTACTTCTATCCGGCCTCCTTCCAAATCCGAAGCTGGAAACGTCGGTGTTGTCTATCATTTTCAACACTTCTAATATAGTCTGGATGCTTTCCTCTGGTCTCAGCAGTGCAATAAGGTAGATTATGTTTATATTTCCATAACAAAAACCCTTCCTTACACAAAGCGTACAATTCGAATCATGCACGCATAAATATTTTAATGTGCAGCACACGAGTGTCGAATGAGCTAGGAGCAGGACGTCCACAAGCTGCACTTTTAGCAGTCAAGGTTGTACTATGTATGACTTTCACTGAAGGCATTGTTGTTGGATCCGTCCTGATACTCATACGCAACGTCTGGGGATACACGTATAGCAACGAAGCAGAGGTAGTCGACTACGTAGCGAAAATGATGCCTTTAGTTGCTGTTTCTCACTTCATTGATGGATTTCAAGCTGTACTTTCTGGTAAGACTCTAATCTTCCTTTAGGATTTTAATATGTCGAATTCTTGATTATATTTTCGGGTTTTTGTTTTGTTTCCTCAATTGTGTTCTTAGGGAATGCTAGAGGGTGTGGATGGCAAAAGATTGGTGCTTTTATCAATCTGGGATCATACTATCTTGTAGGCATCCCCATGTCTGCTATTTTGGCATTTGTCTTGCACGTTGGAGGCAAAGTAAGCATTTTTATTGGTTTTATTTTGGCATTTGTCTTCCATCTAAAGTAAGCATGTCTGCTATTTCAATTGTTGTGTAATCGAACAGGGACTTTGGCTGGGGATCATAAGTGCACTAGTGGTCCAAGTGGCATGTTTTCTAACTATCACTATTCGTACGAATTGGGAAAAAGAAGTAACTGCTTTTCTCTTCTTCTTTTTTTCTTTTTTTTAATAGCTCGTTTGATTTCGATTCATTGATATATATGTTCTCAGGCTAAGAAGGCTACGGATAGAGTCTACCAAACGATGATTCCGATTTGAAGGCATTGGTAGAGGGGAGAATCAAGGGTTAGTGAAATTGTATGGGCAGTGGGCTTATTATGAAACCAACTGAACTAAGCATATGAAAATGAAATGCTCCGAATGATGTTCCAATATATAAAATCACACTCAAGGAGTAGTTAGGGTAATTGTATTTGAGTTGTTTTTTTTTTTTTGATAAGGTAAGGGTTCGATTACCAAACATAAATGGTGATCGAGTAGCCGTTGAATAAACGACAGCCGAGAGACCGGTTAAAGCACCACCTGAAAACAAAAGCAGAAAACTACAAGCAAGGAAATACAACAGCCGAGAAAAGGAACACAACAAAGAGAAAGGGAAAGAGAGAGTAAAGCACGACTCAAACCACACCCAAACTCCGGACCCAATCGCGGCGAGGTACACAACTCCAGGCTTGAAGTACATTGACATTCTGAAAAGTTCCAAGTGAATGTGTGAAAGTGCATCACACAAGAAAATCCCAACTCCGCATCTACAGAAGCGAACTGGAGCCCACGCCCAGTAAATGGGCACACGGGTTAGAACCCGGAAGGCACGCAAGGGAGAGTCACCCACGTTATCAATTCCCGTCCTCAGACCCTCAAAACAGAGGACTCATGCCGCCATCAGGCGGAACCAACCGAGCACCTGCCAAAGAAACGAGAGAGAGCAACAACAATTGGGGGACAAAGGAGTAAAAGCTCAAAAACAAGCTGCAACACAATGATTTTAGATCTATCCCTTTCCATATAAAAGCAAATTTCTCAAAACTCTTTTCCAGTTTATCACATCCCTCACGAGCTTCCAACAGAGGATATCGACGACGATGTGTCAGTGTGTGGACAACTTCGAGCATAGAAACAGGGCCATAACTCAAACTTCCGGCATCAACGAGAAATATCAGTCATTGACGCTGCTTAAGACAGACATGGAGCAAAATTCTAAACCAAAAATCTGAAAATTCAACTTATATAAATGAGATAAAAAACATTCAAGATCATCTTTTTTACGAATTGAGAGATCTATAGATAGATTTAAGAAATTGATAAAGAAACCTCATCAATTGTTCGAGTACAATAGGGTTTAGCCTTCTTGGGCAAAAGGATCGAAGCAAGAAAATGGTATAAATTTCATTACATGAGCTAACACAACAGTAAGTGTTTGGTCTTTAAACAACACAGTATGACTTCTTCTTTTCAATTCACTTTCCTCACAAATAATATGCTATATATATGTAGCCATGGCTTCTCGCCAAAAATAGAGTAATAGGCTTCTCGCCATTAAACTTCTTCGAGTTATCTTCTTCTTGACTGACGCATTGAAAGGGTATTGGGAAATTCCAACTTTATAATCTACTTTATCATACCTTGCATTCAATTACTGAAGGGGATAGAAATCAGTAACGAAGGCTAAAACTCATCAGTTGATTGGAATTGATTTTGATTTTGGAGAAGGTACTAGATCTAATTTGGGGCAAATTTTGGGAAAGTTGCAGGTTTCTCTCTCTTCTGTTGGGAGTTTCTCACTCCTTTGGAGTTTTGACATTGTTATAGAATTGTTGTTATTATTGAATGTCGTATTTTATGTAGTATTTTTTTTAAAACGAGGAGCCCATTTTCGGTGGCAAATTTCAGCCTCATGTTTTAGTTGATAATGACCACGGATCAGGTAAATTTGCTTGCACTGATCAATTTGATAATGACCACGAAGAAAATTAAAGATGACAATGCTTGATTTTTCACTAAAGTGAAGGAGCGGTGACATGAATCAAACTCGAGAAATCTTAATATTCTCCATACCTCCTATCAATGGGTTATTCCATGTGGGGCTTATCTAGTATTAACATACCTAAGAATTCAAATTAGTAAGATACTAATAATATATCTTTGAAAATTATTTTTAGTGCCCTTGAGTTTAAGAGTATTCTTGTTGATGTCCCAAAATTCCCTTTAATTGTAGGTACTCTTACGGTTTTGGGTTTTTTCAGTTGGTGCCCCTGAGTTTAAGAGTGATTTTCGGTTCAAATTGATTAAATTCAATCCCATCGTTGTGTTTATCACCCTCGAATTAGTAGGATTTGTCTCTTAAAATTTTCAAATTCATATCCAAATCATTCTGATTTCAACTACCCTTAAAAACCCCTTAAAATGGAAGATTGTTTAGTAATTCAAATCGAAATGGTTCGGGTGTGAATTTTGGTGTTTTAAGAGTCAAATCCTATTAATTTAAGGACGAGGAATTCAATAATTGACTTGAGTTTAATTAATTCGAACCGAAGAGGGGCATCAGCTAGATAACCCAAAGTTTTGGGACACCTACAGAAAAAAATTAGGACATCTACAAAAAATACTCTTAAACTCAAGGCCACCAAAAAAAATTCTCTTAATTAGTCTACTCGTCTATAGCATAAATGATAAAAACAAAGAAAAAAACTACAAAAATTTATCCTTAAATAGGTTATTGTTATAATATTGGTGAGATTTATTAAACTCAATATAAATATAAGAAATGAGAGAGACCTTAGAATGAAAATTCTTGTATATTCGTCTTTTTCTTCTTCATCTATTTCCTCTTTACATAGGCCTTTATTTATAGGCTAAAAGGAGAAGAAATATTACAAAGTTACAACTTGAATAAGAGAGTTAATAGATAGGATGTTTTATGTTGTAAATGAGAAATAGTGGTGCATGTACATCCAATCTTTAATGTAAAGCATTAACAACACCTCCCTTTGGATATACAATTAATTTGTAGTTTACATATTGCCTCATTAAAAATCTTTACTTGGCTTTGTTTCACTTTCACCATAAAATCCCTTTCTACCCAAAATCCACTTTTAATATTCTTGAAATCCGTGCAACTCACTCTACTTTTTACGTTTTTTCAAGACACTAAAAATCACTTTTCACCCAAAGATCCATTTCTACCCACAAGTGAAACAACCCTCCCTATGAGATAAAAACAAAGATAAAGGGAAAAAGTGTACAATACAGATTTAAACTACTCTGTCCCCTTAATTTAGCAAACATCTTTCAAGGAGTGCAATCTTGAAACTCTTATATGCTTTGATGTTGTCTCATTAAAAACCTTTTCAGGCAAAAACCAATGAGACAAAACCTGATTGAAAGTAAAAAGAGTGTGACGCATATGATGCTCTCTCTGATTTCAATGTATGTCTCGAAGTCTGCACATTCCAATCTTGGATACTAGTTCTTCAAATTTCTTGGGGACCAATGACTTTGTGAACAAATCAGCCAAGTTGTCAATTGACTGAATTTGTTGAACATCAACTTGTCCCGCTTCCTCTAACTCATTAGTAGAGAAAAAATTTGTATGTATATGTTTTGTGCGGTCTCCCTTGATATAACTTTTCAACATTTGAGCAACGCATGTTAAGTTGTCTTCATATAATATTGTTGGGTCATTAGTGATGAATTTCATTCCACATTCTTTTTGGATGGATTGAATCATTGCTTGTAGTGCTACAATTCTCTTCCTGTCTCATACAATGCGATCAATTTTGCTTGATTTGATGATGTGGTTGTCTCATACAATGCGATCAACTTTTTGAGAAGATCCTATTTGATATGTTTGGACCTTTTGCTTTCCATTCCTCTTGTTTCCATTATTCTCATGGTAATTATCATGACTTTTGTTATAGTCTTGACCACGACCATGACCACATCCACGATCATTATAGCGTCGTAACTATTGCCCACGTTCATTTGTATTTCTGTCTTGGAATCCCTTATCCCTAGCATTTTCTTCCGGAGCTGCAATTGATCTTGTTGGCCCGAGATTGTGGTTTTTCATCAAGACAGCTCATTGTTCTTTTCAACAACCAACAATACTTTCAACAAATTAGAAAATCATGTAAATCCTCTCTCTATATTATCGTTGTAACAACACATTTGAGGAATGCATAGTGGAGAAAGTTTTCTCCAACATTTCTTGTTGGGTGATTATTTGGCCACATAGTCTCAATTGAGACGTGATCATGTGAATAACACTATTGTACTCGATGATGGACTTAAAGTCCTAGAACCTTAAAATTGTAATAACTGCGGTTTTTGAGGATATTTTTGAATTTTTCTCGGATATCCTTTTAACCTTTTTGTCCGTTTTAACGCTTAATCCAATATTTTTGTTGGAGATTAAATCCTAGAAAATTGTTGGTGACATCCTAAAATCACAAAGAAATGATTTTATGGATCGGTGTGAATTCTAGAATTTTTCGGTGGAAAAAGAATATTTATTGGATAAGCCGTCTTTTTAATTATGTACCGGAAAGGATTTGAAATACGAAACGGAAGCCTTAAAAATTGAAGGTAGCAAGATAAAATCATGGAAAATTGGTTTTATTGGTCTACATAATTTACGGGACGTTTTTCATTTAGTAAGTTTTTCCACCCGAGGTACATAACTTTACCGCTTTAACGCGAGTCCCGTTCCGAGACGGAAAAATTCTATTATGCCGACTTCCAATTCTTAGAGGGGAAGGAAAATTGACTTTCTTTGGGATGATATACGTATTTGGCTAGAAATAGAGGGGGAAGAGGATTAGGATGAAAACAGAGGAGGTTTGGGCGAGGTAGTGAACGACGGCTCGGGAGAATTCAAGCAATCTCCACCGCCGGCTACTCCTTCTTTCCCACCTTCTCAGCCACCTCCTCACCATCATCTTCTTCTCTCCCTTCCTTTTCTTTTCTGGGTTTTGTGGCTGCTGCAAAAACAGAACCGAGAGAGAGACTCGGACGGAACGACGAACCAAGGAGAAAGAATTCCGCTTCACCGCCGGCGATCCTATTTGCCCAACTCCATCCACCTCCATCTTCACCTTCATCTCATCTTGTCCTTGCCATGTTGCTGCTGCTAGGAGGAGCTGAACCAGCAAGAGAATAGGACGGAACGTGGACTTCGGGAAGAAGGAGTTCGAATCCTTCATCGCCGGTATATCTCGGCCTTGTTATGGGCTACCGTCGGCGACCGTTGGCTTGTCCGACCACCAACCATCAAGAGGACCACCTTCGGGCAATACTCAGCCACCCTCGGGCTCGGGGATCGAGCCATGATCGAGCCAAACGAGCCATGGGCTCGAGTGAAGGTATATACGATCGAAATTAATTAGCGGTTTGATTACGGAGCCACCGTAAGGGCCTTTCGGCCCCGCTTTGCTAAGTAAATTTATGGTTTTTATAATCTTGACGTTTATACGATCCCACAGGTTCAAACCGCTCATGAAACGGACGTCCGGATATTCCGTTATAGCAAAGACAAGTTTTGGTTACCGATTGGCAGGTAAAGGACTTCGGATAATTACTCAGGATTCGTTGTTAATCCGTTTGATCCGAGATTTGGTACTCTTTAAGAACTGTTGCTGATGAACAATTTTTATTTAGAAAATTGTTTCAAAAGTGAAGCGGATAATTAGTTATAATTCCGCCAAGATGGCTCCTTGAAGCATGATAACTAAGGATTTATTATATATCGATATTCGAAAATTAAATCGTTTATCGATTAGGAAGTTGTAGGAGTTGAGAATAAAACTAAGAGATGTTTTTGTGAGCTCGTTGCTGAGAAATCCTTTGGTTATATTTGTCAGAAGGATGATACAGATTACTGTTGGAATTGCTAAGGACGTCGAGCACGCCTTATAAGGCAAGTGGACGATTCTCCCTTGCGTTATTGTTATTAAATGAGGAATTGGATCCTATTTAATATTTGCGTTGGGAACAACTTGTATGATTAATAAAAATATGATAGGTTGTTATATTTGTTAGAAATAATGACCATGTTGTTTATTCAGTTTTGCGGTAGAACTGGATTTAGGTCCGTTATGGGTGACCTTGTATGTTGTCTCACGCTGAGACTTTGTTGTGATTAAAATAGTTCAGGGAGTGGTTCTATACCCTCTCTTTAAAACAATACTACATTAGGAGGGGCCTAATCCTAATGGCGAGTCATGACTCTGATCCCCTACTCCCGTGTGAGAGGGTTGATAGGCACTCTAGCTAAGTGCAGGTTCGGTACGGTGTAGTGTAGACGACCTGGTAATAGGCCTCTGGGATCTCTACCTCACCATATGCAAAATGAAAGATCAAGGATAGCTTAAGTCTTGCGATCTTGGTGTTGAGATGATTATGGATGAAACAGGCCCTCTAATCTCTACAACATCGGGACTCGTGCTATTCGGGTTGTTCAAGGATGAAATAAGCCCTCTGACCTCGGTAGCATTGTGTTCCATCGGCAGTAGTTCGGGCCGATTAAAAGCCACCAACTTGTTGTGAAAAGTTTTGAAAGTAATATAAGATAAGTGCGTTAGGCACATTAATATACCTGAATGGTTCGTCCAGTCGGAAAGCCATTCTTACACCCGGTTATGAATGATTCTTAATCAAACTTTGATTAAGTCAATCTGATTAGTCGACGGAGGCTTTTTAAAATGTGATGTGATTAATATGAGTTCCCAACAATTGTTTATGCTTCTTAAAGAAACCACAAGCGGTGGTGTTCTCTCTCATGGATTATGCAAGTCTCCCTCTTTTCTCTATAAGACTGCTAACTGTTGGATCATAATCCGAGTCTATTCGGATTTTGAATGCCAATATGTTTAGTTACAACCATAAGAACCAAGTTAGTTTCTCCGCTTGCTAGTCTATCATTAGACTAACCCATCCATCTTCTTCTCTTTTATATGGTCGGCTGGTGTCCATCGTTGTATACGATACATCAGGTTCTTCTTGGAAGTTGATTCAAGAGGCGGATTCAGATGTTTGAAGCTCCAGAAGTTGAAGAAAGGTTTCCAATGGCTATACTTGAGTGAAGATCATGATTGAACTACTTCAAAGCGAAGTTGAGTTTCAGAAATAAGAACTCAATGAAGACTTGTTGAAGATTTTGTTTAAATAGAAGGCTGTTCTATTTATTTATTCTTTTAAGTTAAGGTTTGTATAAGACCAATTGTATTTATTCCGCTGTAATGTTTGTTTTAGTTTGTTCAGTCAGTTTAAAGCCTTGGGTAGCTTCGGTTTAGTCTTAATCGAGGTTATTGGCGGTAATACCTCCAGGGTAGGAAGGGGGTGTTACAAAAATGGTCCATTCATATAGTGCGTGTGGGAGCAATACCTCATTTTGATAGCGATAGAGTTCATTCAAGTTATCCCACAATTCTATTGGATCCTCCACAAACGAGTACTCAATTTCGAGACTTTCGTGAATATGGTGGCAGAGAAACACAATGGCCTTTGCCTTTTCTTGAGGGGATGCATTATTGTTTGCCAATATTGTTTTCTCAAGGACATTTTCTTTGAGGTGAATCGTTGCATCAACCCTCCATTCGAGGTATTTTGACCCAACAAATCAAGGATGTCAAATTCTGTTTTAGCGATATTTGTCTACTTAAAGATTAAGAATGCTCAATTTAGAGAATGGAAACTCATGCTGATAACGTGTTATAATATTAGTGAGATTTAAACTCAATATAAATAATAGAAATGAGAGAGCCTTAGAGAGAAAACTCTTGTATATTCTTCTTTTCTTCTTCATCTAAGTTCTCTTTACATAGGCATTTATTTAAAGGATAAAAGGAGAAGAAATGTTACAAAGCTACAACTTGAATAAGATAGTGAATAGATATGATGTTTTATGTTGTAAATTGAAAATAGTAGTGCATGTACATCCAATCTCTAATGTAAAGCATTTACAAGAACTACATATTTTTAATATAAAATTGGCAAAAACTACCTTTTAAATCTATTTTGTTTGCAATCAACCACCATCGACTCTATTCTATCCGGATTTTGATTGCATTTTGTAAAATTACTCTTTAGCCTTGAATTTTTTTTTAAATTTCTATCCTACCCCTTAGTATTCTTCTCCTTGAGCTCCTTCAATGATGAATCTTGTTGTTCAAGTTCGAGTTATCGGTGTGAGTTGTTGCTAGTCTCAATGATTCCACGACATCAGAAATTGGATCTATGACGTTTAATAGAGATTGGATCTAAACCATAATATTAATAAGATCCAATTTTTTTTATGAATTGGACACCACCTATCTCATTCATCCATCCTTCAAACAAACAACCAAAATCACCAAATCTCATATCTCATGAGTTTCCCATTCATTTTGGATGAAAAAGGATATGTGGGATTTATATATAATGTAGCCTATTTGACGGATATTTTGTTTTGCAATTTTTGCTAAAATAATCAATAAAATATCCAAACTTGCCCTAAATGAAATTGAGTATAATCACATATTAAGTCAAAATTTATCTATTTTATCCACGTTATGTACGAGTATGATGTTATATTAACAAATACTTACGCAAAGGAAGAGATTTTCTTGTTTAGAATAAAAAATAATTGACACATAGTGTTGCTAAATTTAATTTTACTACAATTTGAGTTACACAGAAGAATATTTATGCTAAACAAATATAAGAAGAAAAGAAAATGCAAAGATTTTGTTCATATCATAAACCAAAGGTCTAAAACGTACATGAGTAAAATCATGACACTCTAATTTAACTTCATGTCGCTTCACCATGTTGGCACTTTTGTGGGCTAAACATGACGCCGTTTTCTGTCTCACCATTAGTTTTGGAAAGGCATTTGTTGATTATCTTATGCATCGACAGGTGCTCGAGCGAGAACACCTTTTGCTTGGAGAGAACGTGATGACACCAGTCTCGAACCCGGTCAACATGCAAACCTCGCTCACCTTCTTATGAAAACTGTAACATTGCTTTAATAAGGTTACTTGTAAATTGATCTTGTTCTCCATTTCACCATTCTAACCTTTTTCCTCCCCTTTCCCTTTCTTTGAGGTCTTTGTGCCTCTAAGATCTAGGTACAGATAAATAATGTTTTATGAAATATACACTAGAAAGGAAAAGAGATAAATGAATGTTGTGTGTATATTCCCCTAAGATGTAAATCCAAAAAAATATAATTACATTCACCATAGCCACTCTAGATAATAACTCACCATGGAACCTACAATATAAACAACATTCACCTACCTCATTTTCTGTCTCGTGCACATTTCTTAACACGTTTATTTTATCCATGGCTAGTTCTTAGACACAAAGTCTTTAAAGAGAGGCAACAAAGAGGCAAAATGTTAGAATGACGAAGGTGGAGAACAAAAGCAACTTACAAGTAACCTTCTCAAAGCGATGTTGTAGTCTCTTCAAGAAGGTGAGCGAGGTTTGCAAATTGACCGGATTGGGATCAAGGTTCATGTTGATAGCTCCAAGGTAGAAGGTGTTCTCATTCGGGCACCCGTTGGTGCACAAGGCATTGTGATTAAAATGTAGGCTTGAATTACTAAAAAGTGCAGTTTATCATAATTGATAGAGAAATAAGATGTTAGTATAACTTTGTATGTGATTGGTAGGATGACAAGGAGGAGTTTACCACAATGTCTTGCATGGTATCACTTGGTTATTATATAGTGTTTGTGGCGATTAATATGTTAGTTTTTGGATTTACGTCTAGGGGGGATAAATGTGGTTTGAATTAACCATTATGGAACTTTGTCATAATTGAGAAAGAAATAATAAGTTATAGTAACTTTCTATGCGATTGTAGGATTGAGATATGGGTTCATGATTTGAGTGACAAGATATGAAGTGGATGTCACTTTTTAGTTTTAATTGCAAGTTAATCTCTTTTATTAAAGTATTTTTCTTATTTCGCATGATTCTTGAATGATATTTTTTTATGATTCTTCTGTCTCTGGATCAAATTACCTATGCGGCGATGGTTTATTTTGACTACTTTAAGATACACATGAGTTGTATCAAGTCATTGTAAGCAAAAAGTTGTGGCATTTATTATTTTTACATAATTGACTAAGAATTAACAAAAATTTCAACTACATCAAACTGGTTTGATGTGTGTGCTTTAGCATGCATAAGATTCTAACCAAACAATTGGTGACTCTAAGTAACAAAATATTTGGTACATGTGATTATATTTATCCAATTTGGTCAATATATTGATATAAATTACTATATTGTCGCAATCAATTAATTTGTTAATATCGATACAAAAATGTTAACATGTACAAAAAGAAGGAAATCCTAATTGATTGATTTGTCACAAGATCAATCGATTGATTTGTTGCAATTGATTTATATATCGATCATAATTTCTTAGTTGATTCATATATAAGATAAGCATTTTTCTTCATCCAATGGATAATCAATAGAGGGAAACTTTTAGAATATCATTTTATCAAGGGTGATTTTGGTAAATAACATCTATTTTTTATGACAAACAAATGTGTCATCAAAGGCTTTGATGACAAACAAATGTTCTTCATCCAATATATAATGAATAGAGGGAAACTTTTAGAATATTATTTTATCAAGGGTGATTTTGGTAAATAACATCTATTTTTTTATGACAAACAAATGTGTCATCAAAGGCTTTGATGACAAACAAATGTATCATTAAAAATGTCTTGATGATAAAAAAATGTCATCAAAATGCCTCGATGACATTCATTTGTCATAAAAATGTGTCATTAAAAGACATTGATAACAAACAAGTGTAAATGACATTGATGACAAATGAGTGTCATGAAATGCATTGATGACATTCCTTTGTCATTGTAAATGTGTCATCAAATTTGTTTGTCATCAAAAGACCTTGATAAAAAATAAGACTAATAAGTGTCATCAAAGAGCATTGATGATAAACAAATGTGTCATCAAAGAGTCTTGATGACAAACAAATGTGTCATCAAAAAGTCAACTGTGTCAATGAAGACATTGATGACAAACAAAATGAGTCATCAAAGGGCCTTGATGATAAACACACGTATTATCATCAAAGGGCATTGGTGACAAAGAAAAATGTCATTAGGGGCCTTGATGAGAAATAAAATATGTCATCAACGAGTCTTGATGACAAACATTGTGTCATCAAAGGGTCAAATGTGTCATCAAATGCATTGATGACAAATAAATCTGTCACTAAAGAGTCAAATGTGTCATAAAAGAGCTTTGATGACAAACAAACGTATCATCAAAGACCAAATGTATCGTCAAAGGCATTGATAACAAAAAAAATATGTCATCAAAGGCCCTTGATAACATTCAATCATCGTCAAAGGCTTTCAAAGGGTTTTAATGACATTCAAACAACATCAAATGTCATAAAAGGCTTGACATTCAACCTTCATCAAATGTCATCAAAGGGCCTTGATGACATTCATTTGTTTGTCATTAAAGGGCCTTGGTGACAAACAATGATCATACCACATAAAAATAATTGTCATCAACACATAAAAATCAAAGTTATTATCAAATATCATTTGTCATCACCACATAAAAATATGTCATCAGAATTTTTATAAAAAAATCATTGATAAGACTATTTGGGATTTGAACCCACATCATTGTTCATTAAGCAAAATGCTTTGCCTTTTGAGCTAAACAAATCTTATAGTGAAAGTAGATCAAGTGCATATTGTTGAAACCCGAAATAAAGCAAAATGTTCTACCATTTGAGCTAATAGGCTAAACAAATCTTATAGTGAAAGTAGATCAAGTACATATTGTTGAAACCCGAAATAAACGAACGTTAAATCCGAGGATTTAAAATTAAAAGAAAACAAGCATGCATAAGCTTCATTCTTTATTCCGCGCATGATAACGATTAACATGTACCTTTAAAGAGTTTCTACAGTTTTTTATTATCCATGTTTGGAGTATGCACACTCTTTCTACTATCTTAAAACTTAGATATTACAAATTTGGGTCTCTCTCTCTCTCTCTCTCTCTCTCTCTCTCAAATTGTGACTTAGAACCTCTTATGATTCTCTCTCGTAAATAATAAAGTTCTCTGAAAAGTTTCAACACATCGAGTTTCTACTAATTAATAAGAAAATATCTTTTGTTATAGGTGTTTTCAACCCTTACAACCTTTGCTTTATTTAGTTATTTATAGACATTGGGAGATGTTGGAAGTTGGAATTCTTCTGTTTGGGAGAACCTTATCGATTTTTGAGGTGTCGAATGTTGATTGGCGTAATGCGAGGTGTGCGACATGTTGCTTTTTCGTTGGTGAAAGATGTGATCCCAAAAGTTTCTGTAATTCTATATCTTCCTATGTTGGAGAGGTTTGTTGACCTTCGAGGTACTGGCCGTTTATTGGCAAAGTGTGAGGTTGATGTGACTTGTATAATAGGTCGGTGGATTATCATGTGACGTCATCAATCACCATCACTGATTAGGTTCTCCGTAGATTGCTACTTCATCCGCTGTTAATTAATTGTGTTATGCAGGAAGGGTAGTCAGAAGTTATGTAGGATGAGCGGCTATTTGGCCTTGGGCTTTGTGGAAGCCATTGGGATCTTTGGATTTTTAGTTGATTTTATACGTTGTTCGCCCGTTGGTGAAACTGCTTTGTCTAAATGGGCGCATGTGTGAGTGGGGAGCGTCTGGTTCTTGTAAGTTTTTGCAGGTGCGTGTTTTTAGAAGTAACACTATTTTATTACCTCTAGTTATGAGTTTGCACGTGTCATGCCCCCTCGTTTTCTCTCTTTGCTTCAGTCATTTTTTTATCGCTAGTGCTTGGATTATTTGCGCTCCATCACATAACACATTTTAGATGCTTCAAATAAGTTGAAATTCAACCGTCACCAATGTCATCAAAACTGTCATCATGCTTTCATGACATTAAACCGTCATCAAGAACAAATCTATGAAGAACCAACAAAAAATAATAATGAAGCAAAAAATAATAAATTGGTCAGCAAATATTTTGGTCCACAAAGAATGGTAACTAAAAGGACATCATGAGTTATACCAAAAAAAGGACATCATCAGTTCATATATAAACTTGTTATTACATATTTTATAGAGGATTAAAACCAACCATTTTAATTCAATAGAAGGAGTCAACTCACGTGACATCTTTTCAACAAAAATGAAGGCCGAGTCCACCGGTATTCGAAAGATGAGCAGATTGTTCACACGCTTTAAGATCTATCGGGCTTCCGCAACTTTATGTTGAATCTTCACAATGTGTGCTCGTCTTTCTTGTCAATACAAAGAAGACCCATATTATATTGGTAATCACGAAGCTGCTTGTGAAAGAAAGTAGTCAGTTCCTCCACAAAAATGTAAAAAAAAAAAGAGGATTTGGCTGAAAACCACCAGTATAATATGGCATATTTCACTTAACCACCCGTATTTTCAATAATTACTGAAATCCACCCATATTATATGCTCTGTTAATTTTTCACCACCCAAACCCAGATCCGTTTGATTCCGTCAAAAAAAAGTGACATGGCACCTCAAATTTTAATTGTTTTTTTAACCTTGCCACATGGGCACATAGTTTTAAATCACCATAGTGACAAGGCATTACACTCATATGGGATATGTTAGTAAATTTTTTCTTTTTCTTTTAAAACATTATCATACCACTCTCCCTCTCTCTCACTAGTATATCACAGGCCATAACCAGATCTGCCATCGGGGAATCGAGCTCGGGCCGTCGATTGCCGCCACCACCCCACATCCATCGTGCCGCCCTCTTCCGTCCACGCCCGCACCTACGGATCCCTTGTTCGGCCTGCCAGTGTGCTTCTTCTCCTCCAATTTCAATTTCAAACCCTAAAATCGAAAATGTTGTGACTTGGACTGTGATGGTTGATGGGTATGCCAACAATGGAGATATGGGTGTTGCTATGGAAGTGTTTGAGAAGATGCCCATCAAGTGCTCTCACATTTGGTCTTCTCTAGTTTCCAAGTATTGCAAGAAGGGTGATTTTGAGCAAGCAAGGGAAATCTTTTATCAAATTCCTCTTAAGAATCTGGTCAATTGGAACTCACTGATATCTGGGTTTGCACATAATGGATTTTGTGAGGAAACCATTAAAGCTTTCAGGGATATGCAAATTCCTCGTGCCTTGGCGGCGACGGCCTCCGTTCCTTCCTTCCTATGCCGCTGCGACTCCATTCACGATCTCGCTCGAGTCGTCGGCGACGTCAAGCCCCAAATACAGGCCTGGATCGATCTCGAAAATCTCGTCAAATCCCTTGATGGAGCACAGAAAGAGATTGAGAAGGAAGAGAATGATGGAGCGATGGAGCACAGAAGTTGATCGAGAATGATAGATGCCCCCTTAATTGATAGGATCTAGATTTGGATGGAGAAATTGATTGATGACGAGAATGATAGATCAGGAAATGAGTAAAAATGGTGATTTGGATGGAAATGAGTAAAAATGGGTGATGTGGCATGGTTTTAAAAAAAATTAAAATTTTGAGTGCCATATCACTCTTATTTGACGGAAGCTAACAGATCTGGGTTTTGGGTGGTGAAAAATTAACGGAGCATTTAATATGGGTGGTTTTCAGTAATTATTGAAAATATGGGTGGTTAAGTGAAATATGTCATATTATACGGGCGATTGAAAGCTGAAACCATATCACTAGTAAGCTGATCATTTACATTGATGGTTTAGGTCTTCAAGATCAGTTAGTTTAAATTTCTAGACATTCTTGTTTCCCATACGGATTTGATGCTGTGAAGATCATGGTCTAGATGGATAGTTCTCAATTATAGATTGAATCTTTTGTACATTTTGTTGTGCCACATATATATGTCAGCTGATGAATTGATGTTTGGGGCACTTAAGATGGTAGTCTTACTCTGAATGTGTAGGTGAGTGCAAGTGCACTATCCAGGAAAATGATGCTCACATTGAGTGGGTTAGCTGCGTCCGTTTCAGCCCAAACAATCTCCAACCCACTATTGTCTCAGCTTCTTGGGAGAAAACTGTCAAGGTTTGGAATTTGTCAAATTGTAAGTTGAGATCCACCTTGGCTGGCCACAATGGATATGTCAACACTATTGTCGTCTCTCCAGACGGTTCTCTCTGTGCTAGTGGTGGCAAAGATGGTGTGATCTTATTGTGGGATTTTGCTGAGGGAAAGAAGTTGGACTCGCTTGATGTCGGCTCCATCATCCATTCCCTGTGCTTCAACCCCAACAGATATTGGCTCTGTGTTGCCACTGAAAACGCTATTAGGGTTTGGGATTTGGAGAGTAAGACCGTTGTTGAAGAGTTGAAGGTTGACCTCAAGGCGGAGGTTGATCATGGTGATGGAGCTACCACTGGTAATAAAAAGAAAGTATTTGCTCTCACTTGTCTGGTTGTTCATGTTTGGCTTACGAGTAAAATGTTGCATCTTGGTTTGTTCTTGTTTTATGTTGAAGACTTGATTGTTGCATCTGTATTTGAACTTTGAACATTAGTTCTAAGATTAATTGCATGTCTATACTCTAAAAACTTAATAAATAGATGTCACCTGACTGGAATGGGTTGATGGGAGTTTGTTTTTTCTCTGTGGATTTTGTTTTGTTGTGAAATGTCCTACATTATCCGCCCCGCATTTCCAAGGGGTCTCTTGGTTTTGTATTGACCTAGTAGTTGAAAATAATTGTGTTACGAGTCTAGCAACAATCCATATGATAGATGAGTGAGTCATATCAACTTATTTTTAAAGTTGCAAATGAATTCCTTTAGTACTGAGTTTGTTAACATAATTAAATTTGAAATTAAAGTTAGCCATTAGTTTCAAGTAGAAGTACAAGTTTGTACTAATGTTCTCTGGTATATTTGTCTTTTTCAGGTTATCTATTGCACAAGTTTGAGCTGGAGTGCTGATGGAAGCACATTGTTTAGTGGCTAAACTGATGGTGTTGTTAGGGTTTATGGTATTGGGCGCTATTAGGTAAGCATGTCTTGTTATAGCCGAGACAAGTTTTTCTGCTATAGTTATATGTTGTTTTAGGTGCTGAGGTGAACACTGCATAATTTTGCTGACGCTTTTCCTTCAAAAAAAATTCATGTATGTTTTTTGAGCTATGCATCACCGATTTAATGGTCAGACCCATCCTTTATGAATTTTTACATGTCAGATTTTATAGGCATTGCGATCTATTCAAGATTTGCTAAATTGTTGCCTTCTCACAGTTATATGAATGTTGGAATCTATCATGTATTACATACAAGAATGTTATGTCTGATGGCTCAACCCTTAATGAAAGCACCATGGTTTTGGCCGACTAGCTTGGGTAAAACCCCTTGGAGTCTTGAAATAAGCATTTTTACTATCACTTTGTTGAGGATTGTGCAACAAGAGATGAGCTTGTAATCATGAATGATGTTTGGCTGATATTTCCACTAGGACGATATTATTATTAAAACTTATCTCAATCAGATCCAGATTTTGGATATTGAAGTTTTGCAGTTCATTTTTGCTACATAATCGACCATAGTATTCATTTTCCTAAACATATAGAAAATTTGACAAGTGCCTGTTTTCTTCCTCCGTTTTCATGATGTCATTTCCCTAATCACTTCAATTGGTCTTTGATTATTGATATCAATTTGTATGATTCTTGTCTTTAACAGACCCCATTTAGTTTCCATATTAACCCTACTCTTGTGAAGCTATATGTATGTAATTTTATGATACGTGATTCACGTACGGGAGGATGCATCTGACAGGTTGATCCTTGCCCCCTCTTATTTGAGTCATGCTAGAAATAATTGGTACAGTTTTCTCTATTCATTTATAGAGTTGCTTGAAAATTCACACTTGGTGCCTGGTGGAGGTATTTAAACCTCAAGATTATGGAATTATCAAACATTCATTTAACTCTCCATATGAGGGCAAATATTTGTCCGCCGATTCTAACATCCATAGGTGTGAGAAAGGAACAATTAGGTTGTGTTTGTCACTTGTAGTTGACTCGGGTTTACTTACCCTCATCCGACAGGATGCTCTAGGGTTTACTTACTCTCATCCGATAGGATGCTCTAGGGCGACCACTAGCTTGTTAGTAGTCATCCTAATTTCTTTCCTTATAAAAAAAAGATTGTGTTTGTCATAAACCCTACTCGGGTTTCCTTGTTAATAAACCCTAATTGGTAAAAAAATCATAAACTATTATTTGTCATGTAAAAATAAACTAGTCATTAATTAATCAACTTCAATTACTAATTGTTGCAACATTAAAGTTCGAGATATGTAAAAATTATTCACTTATTTGCCATGATGAATTCCATAGTCTTAAACTGGGCAATTCAGACTTTGCCCTTTGGCTGCATCATGAATCCCTAATTTCAAACTCCCAATTACAATTCTCACCATTTCTCTGAATGCAAATTCATCCTAACACAATAGATGCAATTGACGAATGCACGGGAGAAGGAGACACTATCATCTATACTGATAGAGTTGTTGCCTCTTAATTATTTATATATACTTTGAGTAATTGTTATCAAGATAGAAACTTCAGAAGCAGTTCAAAAGCAAGGAACTTTGACTTGCAGTCTATACACTTTTGAGCTCATTCATTTCACCAGGATAAACCATAAATAAGCAAATTTAACATTCTTATATCTTTCATCACTTGAACATTATAACAACCCATAAAAGTAAGAGCGCGCACACAGAAAAACACACACACACACACAAACACAATATATATAGCGTAACATGTCTCTATATCGGAATAGGATCAGTGAGAATGAGATAAATGTGGTTCTTCATTGTATGATTAGAGAAAGTGTAGCAGTCTTCTCCTTTATAGATCACATCCACAATGCAACACAAGTTAAGGATTCGGGTCATGAGAGGCTTAGGCATCTCATAAGGCTTCAACATCATTTCATTGATAACCTTCCAACAACTTTCCACCCTCTTTCCCAATTCCTTTTGTGCCTCTTCTTCTTTCACACCGTGTTCTCTCGTGTAGCACTCCACCGCCGATGGAACATGATTTCTACTTTGCTCAAATCTGTGGCTGCCCATATCATCCATTAGCCTTCCAATTATGCCTGCTGCTCTTATGACGTTCGGATTTCCCTTAGCCCATTCGAAGGCCTCCTTGTTTGCAAACTCTTCTTCCATGCCGAGGTAACTCACCACTGTTCCCATGTTATACCCAAAGCTTATAATGGTCGCCTCTTCTAAGTACTCGTCGCATGTGGGAGAGTTTTTCTCGTGGCACCATTTTGCTTCTTGGTAGTACAATGCACACATTTCCTTCATCTATGCATACCAATTAAAGAAGTGTAAGGATTTGGGCATGTGTGTGTGTGTGTGTTAATTAGAAAATATGTATATGTGTTTGTGTGTGTGTTTAGACAGTATCGGATGGGGCATACGTACTTCATCTCTTGCATACTTAACACAATAAGACCTTCCTTTAGAAGCCAAGTCGCGTTCAAATTCTTCATAAGTATCAAGAACAGACTCATAACACACTTTCATGTAGTTTGGTAGTTCATCAATGCAGCTACGGTCCCATCTAAGTTATATATATATTTAACATATATAGGTTATGTAGACAAGCCTTGATAGAAGTGACATGAATTGAGTATTGATTAAGTAGCACGTACATACCTTTCAATTGCTTTAGTAAAAGGCGTAAGCTCATCAATAGTTCCGTAGGCATCATATATATCATCAATGATAGAAGTGACTTTGAAAACTTGTAAGAATATTTTTCTACCAAGAGCAAAATGTGGTTCAAAGTAAGGTCCCGATGTCCAAAAGTAACCTTCTGGTACTCTGTCTCTGCTTGGAAATGGCATCTTTCCATTCAAATTTAAGTCTTTCCACCACCTGAATACAATTAAGTTCAAGTGAGACTAGTAATATATATAGTAAAACGGTAAAATGGAATGAATATGTGTGTTAGTTTACCTGGTGAGATCTCTGAGCTCCTTCTTGTGTAATGCTTGAACCCGGTTGAAATCCAATTTGGCAAATTTGAGCAAAGTTTTGTTATGAGAAGGATCTTGCTCATAGAAAGTGATGAAATGTCTAGACTCCAGTCTTGGCATGCCCTTGTGGTACGGCTGCTTTAAGGCATGCTTCACTTGTGACGCCATTGGATGATTCGGTTTGTTAGTGGCCAAAGCATTTAGATGAGCCGTAGTAAACGCTAGGGCTTCGTCTAGTGTGTCATCACCACGAATCCTGACGTGTGAGGCTTCATACAAGCCTAGCATCCCCTTGACATCACTCGCCAACAAATCCTTAAACCCAACTCCGCTTTCATCCTTGAATTTGTTGAACACGTCTAATCGATCATAATGAAAACATATATGAAATACTTTTTCGAGTTATTAGTTGCTTGAATCAAACCTATATTTTATGTGAGAATGATTGAATTGAGTCATAAGACATACCACATGATACATGAAATCCGTGTTGTCGGAGGAGGCGAAATCGAAGAGAAGTATGGTAGAGATCATAGCCATGATCAACTCGTTCATCAAAGAATGATTGAATGATCTGTTCAATTTCTTGCTCAAGGCGATAATCCACTCCAAGGCGTTCAATGGCATCGATGAAGCTAAGAAGCTCCGTAGGCTTTTCATGAGTCGTCGTTGCTATCAACTTGAGCTTCTTCTTCACCTCTGTTTCAACTTCCTTCACCTCTTCTTCCTTCTTGTCTTGAGTCACCTGTCATTTTCATTATACCACTTCGGGACTTATAATCAATTTTGTACTATCATATATTGCAAATCAACAAGTTATTTAACATTGTAACCTCATCATAAGGAATGTAGTTGAGGAAGTAGTCACCCCAAGGGCTTGGGTGAAAGCTTGCAATCGGACGCCTCTCATTCGGCATCGTAGAGTAAACCACAGTAGACATAATTCTTGCATGTGGGGATCGATCAAGTTATATTAGATTAAATAATTTGAATGAAGCAAACTTTAAGGTGGGTGGTTTGGTTCTATATGTAACTAGTAGTAAGCACACAGAAGACAAGGCTATTGTGAAATATGAATGCTACGCAATGTGTTAAAGTCCGGCGGGCCAATATGACGTTGGGTACACACGTCGGTTCATGCGCACAAGCGTGTTCGGCGTTCAGCCCAACACATTAGCCCGCGGGGTTCCATCCTAAAACCAATTGGCAATAGAAGGAGTAACCTAAGTGCTTATATAGTAGGCATTTATCTTTCAATTTTTTAGATTTGGGAAGCTCTTTACTTCCACACGGTGTCATGGGATCATTTTATGCATTGCAACTAGATCGGTTAAAACATGACCCCGATTCAAAAAATCGGTACGATTCATCCGAAGTTTTTGGATTGAATCTCAACCAGAAATCATTATATGTCAAGAGTGACCGAACCCAATCGACGTATAAAAAAAAACTATGTTCAATAATTCGTTGGGTTGATGTGACCAACCCGGTATGGTATTATTTATATTAAAAAGTAAATATTTTGTTATTAAAATTATAGAAAGTTATTATTTAACTATTATTAAATATTATTTTAATATAACATACTACTTATTATTTTAAGAAACAAAATAAAAGTTAACAAAATAGATGATCGTGATCCGTTGGATCAATCCGAACCGGTACCGATCCTGTAACTACCCAAACCGATCAAACCTGTAAATTTAACGAACCCGATAACCCAAATTCAATTCACCCAAACCTGAACTGATCGAACCGATCCATTTAACAGGTCTAATTGCAACGTCGTCCATCTTTGACTTCAAATGGCCTTTGATCTTCTGGTAGGCTGGTAGCTACGTATGCAGAGACTTAATTTAATTTGTAGATCGAAACCTATATATGGTAAGCTCATTAATGTTCTAATGTCAGTATTACGTAAGTAATTCATTAGCGGTTGCTGGCTAGAATTGGCATTCACAAAAAAAGTCAATAAATGGGCGGTAGAGATTTATGTAGATATTGGTGCAACTGATACGAAAAGATTAAGAACAAGAAAGTTAAAGTACCAAAAAGATAAACTTTCTTCATTCAAGAAAATTAAAGCCATGGCGATCGAGTTTGTTCCTCTAAATGGGAAGAGATACAGATTCATCGCAGTCTTGGAAAAGGGAAAAATTAGCTATTAAGGGACCGGTCTAAAACAAACCCGAGACCCATTTTATTACAACAAAACCGAACAGGCGAAGCCAAAATAATGAAAACAGAACCAGCCTCTGTTATGCTCAAGTATGATCTATGATCTTCACATCGCAATCATGTGCCATTGCTAGCAACATGAGCTCCCCCCTCCTCCTTGACATATGCTTTAATCACCATGCCATATTCATTATACCTAGGGATGTTCAACGGGTCGGGTCGCCCGCGACCTACACTGACTCGACCAACGATTTGCGGGTTGTTGGTCAATTTTTTTATATAGCTGGTTGCGGGTCGCGTTGGTAAACCCGCGTGGGTCGACCCGCAATATTTTTAAAAAAATGTTTTTTAATTTTTTTTAAATAAAAGTATTGATGATATCATGATCAAACTTGGAGCAATGAGCTAACTTTAGTACGTGGTTGTTGTAATTTTTCAATATAACCTGTATATATGTACAATACATGTTAAGCCGCTTAATCTGACTAACTTTAGTACGTGGTTGTTGTAATTTTTCAATATAACCAGTATAGTCTAAGATCATATCCTTTTGCTAGAATTAATTAATATGACTAATTAACAGACAAGCTATTGAAGCTAAACACACAGGTAGGGATGGCAATCTCATCTGTACGGTCGTACCCAATGGAAACCCGGTTCATCTGACCCGGGAAAGTGGGTGAAAACCCGAATAAAGTAGGGTGATGGATGGGTATGGATGAAGACCCTTCATCCATCCACCCGACCCGATACACCCGAATTATATATATAATCATGTTAGATATGCATAAAAATTACTAATATTAAATTTTAAGTTGTGCTTATTGCTCCAATTTTGCATTTAAATATTACTTATACATTTTGAATTTCTTCTTATAACTTATTTATATAATATTATTTGATATACAAACGAGAATTTTGTATTACATATGTTAAATTATTCTAAATGCACATCATTTGTTATATAAAATTATATTTTTCAATCATTCATGGACGACCCGACCCATCTGAATCACTCGACGGATGACAGATGGATGCACCCGAATTGGCTAGCGGATGGGCATGGATCATCCTCTATCCGACCTGAATTCGACCCATTGCCATCTCTGCACACATGATTGATTTCACTGTAAACGTAGTTAGAAATACACATGCATCAAGGCAAGGAACCAGAAAATCCAACGACTTTCTAAAAAAAACATTTTTTGGAAAAAAAAATTCAATTTTGACCCGATTGACTTAGTCAAACGGTTCGTCCCGCGACCCGACCCGTTAGACCTACGGGTCGGGTTGCGGGTTAAAAATAAAATTATTTGCGGGTCGCGGGTTGACCCGACCCGATCCGTGAGCATCCCTAATTATACCACTTGGGCACTTATAATAATTCAAAAGTTCGTACTTGATGTTTGAAGCATCCTATTTGGCAATTTGATGAAAATTTCATTGACATTGTAATAAGTTACACTACCTTTTGATAATGTATAAACCATAACTCAACAACCATTTCTTACCACGCGTAGGAATCACACTTCAAGTATTCAGACACTTGCACATTGGGAAATCTACCAAATATCAACTCAAAACATCATGACAGACGATCGGATACCAAAAATCATTTATAAATTTCGTTCTTCAAACATGATGATTCATTATAACCACTTGTAGTACATGTGGTAATGCAACCACATGCAAAATATGACAATATACCATTACATGAAGAACCATAAATAAGCAAAATGAGAACTCAATATGAACAAACACCATTTATAAATGGGATAACAAATTTTGTTGTACGTGTAAAATATGGTGATGGTGCTCAAAATAGTCAAACAAGAAGTGGGTCCAGGGTACAGGGAATAAACAGACCCGACGGGACTCCCAAGGTGGATTCCGGGGTCCACAATTATATCCATCTTTTAATTAAGCAAATTCCCTCCCCGAGCGAGGTCTTCCGAAACGGGGTCTAAACCTCGTTGCCGACTCGACTGACAACCCCGCCCACTTGATCCACTTAGTTGCCGCCGTTCTCCCCAGCCAATCACTGGTTGCCTCACCTCCGGACCAATCAGAGGTCTTGATCTCGGGCGTCCCACATCGGATAAACACCAAAACTCAATTTCCTAATTCTCTATAAATAAGGGAGAACCTCGTAGGTAGAATGGGTCGAAAAACATCTTGAACTCAAGAACTATCTTGCTCGTTGAAGATCGACGTGCTGAAACATCGTCAAAAGACCTCGCTATAGACAAGTGAAGTTCACAAAAAGACTTCAAGTCACACAGAGCTTCCGCTCACACTAAAGACCTCGCTACATAATCTCGCAAGTCCTCATCACCACGCTCGAACTCAAAGCTCGGCCTCGCCACCAGAATCCATCAAGCGCCCCGTAGGTGGTAGAATCTCGTAGCTATTAGGAGATCTCGAGCATTGTTAGATCGAGACCTTGAATACTCGTAGGAGGTCTGAGGTGTAAACCCCGTTGTTTGTAACCTCGTGATTTGTAACCTCGTTGTAAAGAAATAATAAATAAAAAGTAAGTGTTTGCACAGTCGAATAAAAGAATCTCGTATCTTGTCTTCTAGCGTCGGTTTATTTCGGGTTTCATCATATGGAAAGTTCTGATGCGTTGGATTTTGTAGATTAACGTTAATGAGAGGCGTGCAATTCTGTACTCGTATAAGAACAAAATAAGATATATATTTCATTTCGAGCACGGGTTTTTTCGGTGAATAAAAATAAAAAATATTTAAGTGGAGTTTTTTTTGGAACGTATCAATAAGCTAGACTCATATTGCGAGCTGTTTCATGCCATAAATAAATCCAAATGCTCAAAAAATTGGTTGGACAAGTGGATTCGCCTCTCTTATAACCAACCCAATCCTCTATTCTTGGAACTGATCCTCGGGGCTCGAACCCGGAACTAGTTGGAATGTCGGATGGAGTGTATAATCATTATAAAAAAAGAATAAACAAGAAACTCTCCCCAAGCCGTGCTTGCATTTTTCATTAAACACATCTTTCCCTATGTACACATCTAAGACTTCGTCACTTTTGAATACTTAGTTGATTCAAACCCTACTGTTGTACTACATGAACATTTTAGAATAGAAGTGGATGGCTTTTTTTATTTATCATATTTTTACTAGAATTTCTATAATTATCATTCGTTTAGTTAGCTATTTTTATAATCAATTATTATGACTGATCATTATTTCTTCAGGAAAACTTTATGTGAACCTGAATTGTAGTGATGAAGACATAATTTTGCTAATCTATGGAAACATTTATCTCTACCTGCTAAAAACTTCTGCTTTTGCTAACTATTATGCCCTGGATCAATAACAATCTTTCGTACATTTATCTCTACCTGTTGAAAACTTCTGCATTTGTGTGGAATCCAGATTACATAATTCCTTCATAGTCAATATTTTTTATTGCTTGGATAGGACTAATAATTGTAATGTCAATTGGTGTTCTTTTTGTTGCCTTTACCATTTAAGAACATGTATGACTCAGATAATAAGAAGAGAAAATTATGATCCAAGAAGTAGGCCTTTAACAACTTATATCTATATATGGTTTACTAAGATTGTGCCTGATCAGTTCTGTTTCAGGATGAGAAGGATGCTTGAGCATGATTTTGAAGCAATAAGGACTAAGCTAAAGAACAAGTGTATGAGGAGAAAGATGGCTGAGGAAAAATCGAGGCAAATTATGTGGAGAAAAAACAAACTAATAAGAGGAAGAAGACTAAAGAAGATATGCTGGATTGGCAAGAACAAGCTGTGAAACACAGGAAAATACCAGGTTGTCCGAGCAGTATAGAATCGATAGCTTCTTGGAATATTTGTGTGTACGGACTGTTAATTGTCAAAAAACTATAGTTTGTATTGCGAACATTATAGATTCTCATGATGGTATTGAAGTGTCTAGAAGATGTTGCATGTCATGGTTAAGAAGAAAGCAAAGAATAAAACCCATAATGAATTAGCATTGTTAAGGAATTCCTCTTGTTGTGATGCAGAAAATAGGAATAGATGTATGGCACACGTAATTCATTTTAGGTTACAGGTGTTAATAATGACAAATATGAAACATTTGGATAGGATATTTCAATACCAAAATAGGTTGTCATCAAGATTGGATTTTGGAATAATAGGGGGATAGGGAGAAAATCTTTTTGGCCGGAACTAGACTCTTTCTGCAAAATCCAAAAAATACAAATTATCGCAATTGCTGAAACAAAAACGGATATTCTACCTAGTGACCAGGTTTGGAGAGACGTGCAGGATTTGATAATGTCCTATGGTCTCCTGCTAGCGGACGTGCCAGGGGTATAGGCGTATTTTGGAAAGCACATCAACTCATCAACGAGAGACTAACAGTACTAGGCCAAACACCAAGGTACATTATTCTAAAATATTACCATGTGATCACTAAAAATACGCTGGCTATTTGCTTTGTTTACGCCCCACCTAATTCTAGGGATAAGGATGCCTTTTGGAATGAACTAACTGGAATAATGTAAACTATAGAGATCCCAATTATTTTAATTGGTGATCTTAATGAAATCCAAGGGCCTAACGAAAAGAAAGGAGGTTCCTATCCGGAACAACATAGATTTGAAAGATTAATAAACTTTAAAAATGATTGCCTCTTAGAAGATATTCCGTTCTCCGGGAACGCCTTCACATGGAGGAAAAATAAGATAGAAATCGAAAACATATACGAAAAACTAGATAGAGTGTTGGTTAGTAATAGGATTATTCAATGGTTCCCAAATATAAGCACAAGTAATCATGCATTCACCAGTTCTGACCATTGTAAAATCTCGGTTGAAATATGTAATGATGAAATGATTAAAGCAGTACCTTTCAAAATGGAAAAATATGGATGTATAGGAAAGGCTTTCGAAATGCTGTAAAACAGGATTGAAGGGTGCAAGTCCAAGGTTCGAACATGTTTCAATAGGTAAAAAAGACACAACTATTGAAACAACATGAAAAGATGGAATACAACCACACTAGGAAACATATTTGAACAATTAAAAGAAATTGAGGTTAATCTTCTTGAACTTCAAAAAAAAAATATTAATCTTACCGCAACCAAGTATTATACAAAAACAATGTCAATTACTGAAAAGGAAAGAATGCCTCCTAAACTACCACAAAACATATTGGAGACAAAGAGCAAAAACGAAACACATTAAACTTTCCGACGCAAATACAGGATACTTCCATAAGGTTGCAAGTGGAAGGAGGAATCGGAAAATTATGAAAGAAATTAGGACTGTTGAAGGCACACAAATTATTGGAATAGAAAATATTCGGGATGAAATTAGAAAAGACTTTAAAAGGAGATATACGAAGAACCAACACAGTTAAGTAACACAAGAGATTACATGAACCTAATATCTAGAGAAATAACGGATGAAGATAACTTCATGTTAACAGGACCAGTTACAAATGAAGAAATTAAAAATACGGTAACGAGCCTCGGATCTGACAAATCTCCAGGACCAAATGGTATGACATCAGAGTTTTATAAGAGATACTGGGATATCGTGGATCCTACGGTTATCAAGACAATGAAAAGTTTCTTTCACTTATGTAAAATTCTAAGGCAAATCAACCATACTTTCATAACCCTTATACCGAAAATAGAAAACCCAAGCTCAACAAACCACTATAGACCGATTAGTCTATGCTCCACTATCTATAAAGTCATTTCCAAAATCATAACGGAAAGACTGAAGAAAGTAATAAGAAAAATTACACATCCGTTGCAAGGAGCATTAGTAGCAAATCGAGCAATCCAAGATAATGTACTGATTGCTCATGAGATACTCCACTCATTTAGAAACAGCAAAAATAAAGATGGATGGATAGCTATTAAACTTGATATGGGAAAGGCATATGATCGAGTTGATTGGGAATATCTGCTTACAGTTTTAGAGAAATTTGGATTTGATAAAAAAATTTAGAGGATGGGTTCGTGAATGTATATTCACAGTGTCACTATCGATCCTGGTCAATAATGGACCTACGGAACCCTTCACGCCGGAAAGAGGACTAAGACAAGGTGACCCTTTATCACCTTTTCTTTTTGTAATTGCAGCAGAAATCCTGGCAAGGAAACTACAAATAACAAGTGAAAGTGACAAGAACTCGATTGGCTTCCCAATCTCTCGTGGAGGTCCTAAAGTTCCCTTTTTAGCTTTCGTTGACGACATCATTATATTCGCTAAAGCATCACAGGGATCGTGTAACAAAGTGAAAACTATAATCGATGAATTTTGCAGGATTTCAGGCCAAAAAGTGAATTACAACAAATCTGCATTCCAAGCCTCTAAAAATATGAGCGCCCAGCAGAGAGACATTGTCCATCAAACACTAGGAATTCCAATAATGACAAATATTGAAAAATATCTCGGATGCCCAATGATTAGTGGTAAAGTTAACAAAAATATGCAAACCAAAAGACATGAGAGGATTAGGAACAAGGAAAACGGAACATATGAACAAGGCATTACAAATGAAACTGCTATGGAAAATTCTAGTAGAGCCAAATAATATCTGGGTAAGAATGGTGACGCAAAAATATCTTAAAAATGAGAGTCTTTTCACATATAGGCCTAAACAAAATGCGTCTTGGCAATGGAAAAAACTAATCCAACTTAGAGAAGAATTTTATAAGGGATTAATATGCCAAATTGGAGATGGTAAGACGGTTAAGTTTTGGAAAGATAGATGGATCCTTGAAGGCCCTCTACACACCCACACTAAGAATCCGAAAAATATTGATGAAAACTCTAAAGTGTCTGAATGGATATCAAACAACAAAACATGGAGGATAGACAAATTAAGGTAGGAGCTACCGGATGATATAGTTGACCAAATACAATTAGTACCAATTCCGGATAATTACATACAAGATCGATTATATTGGGTGCCCAACAAAAATGGGTGGTTTTCCACAGCCTCGGCAGTAGAGCTCATTACTAATAGTGCAAACCAAGCGACGAGTCTAAATAACTGGATATGAAAATTGGATACATATCCGAAAGTTAACAATTTTCTATGGAAAATGGACAATAACGGCCTACCAACAAAAGCGCGTCTAAGGGACAAACATGTCGTTACGCCAGGAGGATGTATATTGTGCGAATGCACTGACGAAGACACAAACCATATTCTAAGAAAATACCCATATATGATACACATAACCAATAAAATAAACCATAACACGACAAGGATGATTAGGGAATTTGACTCTGATAACAAAACACCTAGATTAATCCTAAGAGAAATTAAACAAATACTTGGGAAACAAGAGTTTGCGGAAATGGCAATTATTTGGTGGAGCGTCTGGCATCAACGCAATAAGCTAACATTTCAACAAGATCAGTCCAATGGTATTCTTGATTTGACAGAATATATTCGAACCCAAATTACAAACTGGAATAATGCAAAACAATGGACGGAGGATGAGGAAAACATAAAAAAAAGGACAAAGTAGGCAAAACGAAACACCGAAGTAAAACAAGTAGAAGTTGGAAAAAGCCTAAACAAGATCACATTAAAATAAACTTTGATGCATCTAGACTTTCTAATAAACAAGCAACAGGAGGAATTGTAATTAGGAATCACCTTGGTCGAGTGATTGACCTAAAAACTTACAAATTTGGTAATGTGTCTGCACTAAAAGCTGAAGCTTTGGCCTGTAGAGAGGCCATACGGGAAATAAAAAAAAGAAAATTGAGGAATGTAGAAATTGAGGGAGATAATCTCCAAGTAATCAATGCGATTAAAGAAATAAAGAAATGTACATGGGACATTGAACTTATAATCTCCGATATCCTCGCTTCCATTCATGGAACACATGATATTTCAATTAAGCATGTGCCGAGCGATTGTAATGCTGTGACAGATAAAATTGCAAAATTGGGTCATAGTCTCCCCGATGAGTTTATTAAGACTCACTCAGAACTTAATGTTCTCATCCGAAAGGATGCTTTAGGACGCCCTCCGTAAAGGAGTGCGCCCTAATCCTTACCTAATAAAAAAATTTAATACGACTGGCCAAATCATCATAAATACAAAAAAAATAGTTTATTGTTTTCTTAACGCAAGGGTATTTTTGTATTTATATATATATCATATTAGAACATTAACTTGTCTTCAATCTTTGGACAAGAAGAGAAGACACATATATCTCGATCATTCCCTTGCCCTCTTCATTAGATCTTCTACCTTTTATTTTGACTCTTTTTATTGTTCTCGACCACAATTTACTCATACAAGCTTTGTATTTTTTTCGGAAATGTGGGAGAGTGACGACTTTTCTTTTCTTTTTTGAAGAGAAGGTAAATATATTAAGTAAGAAAGAGAAGAGTTATGTACATCAAAAAAATAAATAGTTTCTAGAGGAATAAAGCGTAGAGCAGTCCTAAAGAACTATCAAAATCCAAAAGAACTAGGGTGGCGCCCAAGAAGGATTCCTAGGAACAAGGAGGGCGTAACGTCTCGAACAGGCGTGCAGTTCTTGAGGTGGGAGATGATGCGGCGCACAGCCGCGAGGGTTGGTCTGATTGTTGCTGAAGATGAGATCATTACGGCTAAATCACACAAAATAGATGAAGGTGGAGAAAGTGGAAGCCACCAAGCGGGCGTTGAAGTTGGGGTTCGACGATGGTGATGTATCCATTCCATCCATGCAAAGAGGCTTTGCTCCCTATGAACAATATGGAGCCAATCCAAGAGATCAAAGAGAACAACTGTCGAGAAGGGGCAGTGATACCATACTTGTTCAGCAGATTCATCCGATGAGTTGCAAAGTTCGCAAGACAGGATGTCAATTTGGCTCCATCTGGATATGCGATCCTTGGTGGGTAGTTTTTGATGGAGAGCCATCCAGAGGCCAGATGAAGGAGCATTTAGGAATGTGAAGTCGATGTCAGATGGAGCGGCCACACTGAACATGTGGGGATCTCTAGGAAAGAAGGCAAAGGAGCCCTTTTCAAACCCTGCCACTGGTCTTAGGGACCACGGTCCAGATGTTATCATGCAAAAGGTGGTGTCGGGTGGGTCAACGAGCCCAAATATTAGTGGCAGCTCTCATTCGATTAGAACTTGTTACCGAGAGGATACTACCGACCCTAATCGACTAAGGCCCCGTTCGGATGGTGGCGTCTTCGAGCGGGAGTGGGAGCGGGACGCAGCGTCCCATCGCGCCCGCGGTGTTCTGCTGTAGCAGGCTCAAGTAGCGGAAGCGGAGGAAGCTAGCGGGAGGACGCTAGTTTTCGCCTCCTCCTCCCCCTCAGCTTCTTGCCAACACGCTACCAAAAACCCCAGCCATACCCCCCGATACCACTTTATTTTTATCCCCAAAAATCGATTCTCCAAAAACCTAGCAAAGCAATTACCCCTCGAAGCCAGTTCGGCGACAAGAGAGGCGACGTCTTCTTCAGCAGCGATTCCTTGTGAAGGTAAGTGCTCGATTCACTCGCTAGATCTATGTTTACTCGTGACCTTTGTTAGGGAGCTAGATCTAGTTAGTTCCTTTCGAATTTGTTGTGTGTAATCGATTTTATTGGCCTCCTTGTCCCGGAAAATGGTGTGCATCTAGGTATTACTAGTTACTGTCGAGCATTCATAGAGATGAGCTAGCGTTTCCTGAATTGGTTGTGCATTTAAGTATGAATTAGGTCCTTTTACTGGATTGCAAATGTTGATTGCAATTGAGCTCCTTTTTGCTGTTGATTTAAAATCTGGATTGCAAGTGTTTTGGTAAACAGCTGCCTTCCATTTCGTGAATGAGTATGGTCAGCTGAGAATAACATGTGCTTACAGGAATAAACTCAGTTCAATTGGATAAAAAAACACGGATTTGCATAAATACCCCGTTTCAATATAGTGGTTACAAAAATACCTATGTTGTTTTTTAACTTGCATAAATACCTTTTTAGGCATTTTTATACTAATGAATCTTTTTTAATATCAGAACTTAAAAAGAATTAGGAGAAAATATCAAACAAAATCCTAGAAATAAAGGAAGGAATATTTACGTATCCTAATTGTGAGCCAATGTAGAAGATTTTATAAGATTTAATATGCAAATTGAGTTTTATTTATTAGGCTAAAATAAAGATTGCAGTATCCATCGTTTTGTAATTGGAAGTTCTCCTGATCTCTTCTATAGATAAAGAAAGCTTATTCCATTTCATTACTACTGCATAACACGCACAACAACAAATTGAAAGATTAATCTTCTTTGTCATGGGTATGTTTGGGCCTTGTAATTTTTTGTTTATTGAACACGTTTCATAGTTGTTTCTGATTATGTGTTAATGTTGAACAGGTCGGAGGTCCTACTGTTTAACTTTCATATCCGATGGAGATTGGAGTTCTAATGGAAATAAGTGGGTTTTTCAAGGAAAGAAAACAACAAAGGCGCTAGTGGTGTCTGAAAGTATCACTTATGAATTGTTGAGGGAGAAACTAGAGGAGAAGATAAATTTAAATCGAGAGAGGTATGTTATGGAGCTTAAATATCTTACACCAGAGAGACCCAATTTACCACCATTCGGTGTAAATGATGATGACGACTTTGAAGCTTTCAAGTTTATCAACTTACAATCAAATGATGCAGTTTGGCCTGTAGAGTTGTATGCAAGTTTGAAATTAAAAGGAGAGAAAGAATGTGGAAATGCAGCCTACCTATGTAGGCAGCAAATTCATGAGGCTGAAAACACACTTTCTCTCACTCCACCATCATTGATACATAATCAAGAAACACAAGCTTTAATAAGAGATCAGCCACATATTCATGTAGGAAACATTGATATGAATGGGAAAGAAAAAGTAATTGACTTGGCCGGCTTGTTGGAGACAGAATCAAAAAGTGATGGTGAGGAAACGGGGTCATTGATAGGAAGGAAGAGAGGATCTGAGCATATTGATTCGGATTTTGATTTTGAGGAAGATGACTTTGAAGGGGAAGAATGGATAGATGATTCTCAAGGGTCATTGGGAGATGACATTGATGATGTAGACAACTTATCTGTTGATTTTAATGATGAGGCTCTACAAGAAATTGAAGCTGATTATTATCATATCAACAAGTGTAATCAGAGGCAAACAAATGATATTGAAGAGCCCAAGGGTGATGAAGGAGCAAGCCGGACTCAATTAGAAATAAAAGTCGGTGATTATTTCGATTCAAAGAAGCATCTTAAGGATCACCTATCCTTGATGGCATTACAAAAACGCTTCCAAATGCATGTGCAGAAATCGGACAAGGGTTTATATGTCGTAAAGTGCATTTACCCTGGTTGCAGCTTCTTTTGTCGTGGTTCAAAGTTTCGTCAAACCGGATTGTTTATGGTAAGAAAGTTTTGTGGGGAGCATACTTGTGGCATGAAGATAAAGCATAATCACCATAAGCATGCGAGTTCAAGCATAATTGCTGACCACATAATGTCAAGGTAAGAAATCCAACCATATGCATATTTGAAAAGTAAGTGTTGATCGATGTATTGTTAACTAACCTTATTTTGTTAAATAACTTGTGTATGCATTCAATCTATACAGTTTTAATACAACTACTAAAGGAGAGGGGCTTCGAACCGCTGAAATTCAAGATTTGATGAAGGAAATGGGTGTCAATGCTAGCTACCACAAGGCAAATCGAGCACGCTTAGCTGCCCTAGATAGGATTAGAGGCACAGCCGAACAAAGCTACAAGTGGCTCCATGGCTACTTGCACATGCTTGAAAAGGTTAATCCAGGAACAATCACACATGTTGAATTAGATGCTAACCGACGGTTCAAATTTTGCTTTTTCACCTTAGGCGCTTTGCGAAGAGGGATTCCCTTTTTAAGAAAGGTAGTTTTATGGATTTGTTATCATATTTATTATAATTTCTTGTAAACCATTTACTCTCTTTTGTTTGTTAAATTGAGTGTCATTGATGATGTAGGTAATATCAGTAGATGGGACTCATTTAAGCTCAAAGTATAGGGGCGTTCTCCTACTAGCACTAGCACAAGATGGTAATAAACAGATATATCCACTTGCATTTGCTATTGTTGATAGCGAGAATGACAGCTCATGGTCGTATTTTTTCCGACATTTAAGATCAATTGTACCTGATGAGAATGATGTGGTATTTGTGTCTGACCGTCATGGAAGCATTATCAAAGGTTTAAGAGACAACTACTTCTTCGCAAAGCAAGGTTACTGCACATTTCACTTATTTCAAAACTTGAAGGTAAAGTTTAAAAGGGCAGATTTGTGGGGCTTGTACCAGAAGATGAATAAGGCGTACACCAAACAAGAGTTCAATCGCCACTATACGCAACTTTGCTTAGATTCTCCTCAAGTTGGTACCTACCTGAAAGAGGTTGGATTTCATACATGGGCAAGGTCATATTTCCCCGCAAATAGATTCAACATAGGTACAACAAATAACGCAGAATGCTTTAACAATGTTATCAAGAAGGCTCGTGGATGGCCCGTGATTAGCCTCATTGATGGTATACTGGAAGTAATCGTTCGGTGGTTTTATGAACGGAGGGAAATGGGACAAAATTCGGTGGAAGCCGTAACCCCGACAATAAGTAAGGAATTGGAAGTGAATTACTTGAGATCATTAAGCATGGTTGTTGGTAGGATTAATCAATATGAGTTTCAAGTGCATAGTAGTGGAACTAAATTCTTGGTTAATCTCCATGCTAGGACATGCTACTGCAATGCATTCCAGATTGACCAAATTCCTTGTCCACATGCCATAGCTGCTGCTAAGGATATTGGTGTTGACCCTATAGAACTAGTTCATCCTTTCTTTACTGCAGATAAGTGGAAAGAAGTTTACAAGGAAACTGTTTATCCGGTCCCTCCAATTGATCGTTGGGAAGTTCCTGATTTGGTTATGAATATAACTTGTCTACCCCCAATGGTGAGGAAGAAATCTGGAAGACCAAGGAAGAATAGAATACCATCACGTGGCGATTATAGGGGCCAAAAGAGACGATGTGGAAGTTGTCGTGCTCGTGGCCATAACCAACGAAACTGTCCCAATCCTTCAACTTCTGCAGCTGCCCCTTGATCTTATCTTCTAATGCAGGAATATCATTTGACTTTTTTGGGTGAATTTCTTTTAGTTATGTAATGCTCATAGCCTTGTTTTTGTTTTGATATCACTGGATTGATAAGTAGACAGAGCATATTTGTTGCTTCTCTTTTTAATTTTGTTAGCTTAATTTTTAAGCAATAAGTTTTGAACAAGTCTATTTGGCAACAGAATGTTTGATAAAGTATTTTAGTTTCTTTTTCAAGGTCAATAAATATGATTATTTTGCTTGTATTATATTAGAGCCAATAATTTTGTGAGTTACTGAGATGTGTATATTTGTTCTGGTTTCAATTGATGTTTAATACTTGGTCATAAAACTGATTTGTTGGGTACTATTTCTTTGGGGTGGTGTGATTTTTTACTGTTTATTTGGCTGTATTATATTAGGGCCAAGTGAAATAGATGAAGTAATTTGGAGATTTGCAAGAATTACTATACGAGATTCTTGCATTAAGTTGATCAGATTTTAAAAAGGAATATCCGTGTTATTTTAATTTGATTTATCTTTCATGATTTGGTATTTTGTGGGGTATCTTTGCAAAAAAACTATGATTTATTTTAATTTAAGGCTAAATTTGCAAGTGCTATAAAAAGCAGGTATTCTTACAAACTGAAAAGCGTTTAGGTGTATAGGTTGCTATTGTTTGATAAAAAAACTATAGAGTTCATTTCAGCTCGTTCCTTCTAACTTTAAATGGGATAGAAAGGCTTCATCAAATAAATATATATATGTATAAGCCTAACTTTCTGATAATTTGTGCCTCAAAATAGGTTGGATTTTGGCAGTAACTGACTTATTTTTTTCTCATGTAATGGATATTTATATGTTATACAAAGTCAATTTGAAGTATGAAGAACCAAATCATCTATGTGAATTTAGGGTTTCATGGACTTTAAGTTAATAAACATTATTGGCAGAGTATATAGACTTAGCTTTCTTTGCTAAGACCCCTTCCACTCTATCTGTTTGTGTTAGTCCTCTTTCACCAATTTGCTGAAAGTCTTAACAATAAACATCCTGCAAAAATCCATCCGATATCTCAAATACAATAAATTACCTTAAAATGAACTTTTGAATACTCTCTGGCATTATGAAATAGAAAAAAAAGCAACATTTGAAAGGCTCAGATTTGGCAAAAAGAAAAACAAGGGGGCAAAAAGACTTGATTTTTAGTTAGTACGAAATGGTCATATACAAGCAATGCATTTTGGTGGTCTAAATAAATAATGAAATTTGGGTAGTGACAAAGTTCATAAGAAGATAAGGCAACATTTATTTTGGAAAGTAGTTCTTATATCCTAAGCAAGTGATTCATATATTTAAGAAAAGAGTAGTTGATGTATTGGTTTGATCGTTGGTGTCACTACAACTCCTAAGGGATTAGATCGAGAGAATATATATTCGTCTTGTTGGGAAATGAAGTACTAAACTAGAAATCAATTGATGTTCCAAAGAGGTTGTAAATATATGTTGTCCTATATTAAATAAAAAACAGATTCATGAGAAATCATGGATCTCAGAGATTGAAAAACTGCATCAAATGCTCCAAGAAAGCTGGCCTCTTCCCTATATTCCTTTGGAATTCACAGCATTGTTGTACACATCCTTCTAACCATCCTCTGTGCATTGATTTGATTGGGTAAGTTAACCATCCTCTGTGATTAGACTTAATTCACATCATTGCTGTAAATTAAGTCTAATCATTCTTTTTTAACCAAAGTGCAGTTGTACTTGTCGCCAATCAATGTACTGATTCCAGTCATGAGTGAGAAATTAATGATGCAATGAGCAATATGTGAATGAGGATGTCTTAGGATAAAAAAATAGAAGAAGTTGTTATAGTCTGAAGTTGCTCAAAGTCTGAATTGATTGTTCTTTCTCTGAATTAATTGTTCTAGTTATTTATGGCTCAGTTGGTTTAGGCTTTAGGGTTTAGCTTCAAATTAGCTAGATATATCCATCTACCTCATACGACACTACCTCTTCTCACATTTTCACCTAACAAATTTGATCAATCCTGGATTGCATAGGGATTGTGCACAACTATGGTGTCCCAGGATTCATGGAGTGAAGAAGGTGATAGTGTGGCGTTCGTTGATGATCAATTCTATAATGAAGAGGTAAATTCAGCATACTTTGTCGTCAACCACATTTTCAGAAATTACTCTTGTTGAAATCTGTGTCGTTAATCATTTTTATCAAGTGCATGTTCTATCATGAAACACATCTGTACCAAGTGTTTATGTGTTAATTCAATGTTTTTGTTGTATGCAGTTCAATTCTGATGAGGATGAGGATTAAATACTGCACCGGGATTTAAGTGAGCAACCATGCTGCAAAGGTCTTCAAGAACTCGCAATGCGTCATAAGGAGCGATCTGATGCCGCTGAGAGGTATGTGGCATTGTTGGAAACGAGCCTCCAGGCACATGTTCACAAGACTAATGAGCAGGTTGAACTCATTGAAGAGTTGTCAACCTGTACAGTCGAGCGTGCCTTGGAGCGTGACAAGGCAATCGAAGCTGCTACCCGTTGGAAAATGTGCAGCATTACCCTCACGTTCATGTGCCTGGTGTTTCTCAGTTATCCATACAATCTGTTTCCATTAGTTCTTTGTATCATGTTGAGTTTGTTTGGATTTTAGATGTATGTGTGGTTGTTGTTTATCAATGAAGACTCAGTCCGTGTGAACTTTTTATGTTGTTTTTGGTCGTAATTGAGTGTATACTCCATCATGTCGCAGTAAATTAATATTAGAAGGGTTATTTGAGAACAATCATGATGCCTAATAAGATATAATTTTCATATAAATGTAGATAATAGTACATTCATAATGTACACAAATCTTTTTCATATAATTCTTAATTGTAACATTAATGTAGATTTATAATAAGACATTCATAAGGTAACTTATCATATTATTTCCCCTTATAACTAGATACAATGGTTCCAAGTTATGTCACAAATCTTTTTCATCATGTATAGTATATTATACTCAATTTTCATATAATACTTATAAGGTATATTATACTCAATTTGTATATAATACTTATAAGGTATATTATACTCAATTCTCAGATAATACTTATAAGGTATAATATACTCAATTTTCATATAATACTTATAAGGTATATTATACTCAATTTTCATTATAATGCAAAAGTATCTTCTCATGTATAGTATATTATACTTATAAGGTATTCAACTTTTCATTATAATACTCATTTTTTCCCCTTTAAATACAACCCCTTGCCTTCCATTCTTCATCACTCGAGCCTGCACAACAAAACCCTTTCCTTGGAAGCTAAAATCGAAGGTATCCTCTCCCCTTAATTGATGCTTATATAAGATGCTAGGTTTTTAGTTTTTTTTCCATGATGCTTATATAAGATGCTAGGTTTTCAGTTTTTTTTCCATGATGCTTATATAAGATGCTAGGTTTTGAGCATTTCTACCTCTGTTCTAAACAACTTATGAGTTTGTAAAGTATGGGTCAGATTCTTGGTCATGTTTTGGTTGCTTATGTAGTCTTTTGGCTTAACTTGTTTCTTTTGGACTGGTTTTAACATGGCATCAAATATGGACATGTAACTTATATTATGCATTTATGCATTGATTCTGAGCTCTGTTGGACTGGTTTCTTTTGGCTTAACGTTTGGACTGGTTTTAACATGGCATCAAAGATGGAGGATAACTTCGTTTAGATCGTGGATTATGACAAGATCTTTCTCCAGCTTGCCCTCCCTGCCATAAGGAGGGAGAGAATGCAACCTCATCAACCGATTCATTTCTGGGAGTTGACCAATTAATTCTACGATGCAACTGGGCATAGGAGGCCTAACATCGAGCTGAGGTTTAGGCTGGACTTCCATCGGACCCAATGGCGTGCCTGGGTCCAGTTCAAGGAACTTGGAGGTCAAGATCACTGGGATTTGACGACGGGGAAGATCATCGGTGATGCAGCTTGGTGGAAGTCCATGATAGAGGTATGTATTCATATCCATTATGTGTTTGCTTTGTTGTATATAATTGTACATGGGAATAACTCTGAACTATACCAATCTGGATTGCAGTAATGCCCTCGCGTCAGGCGGTTCCGGACTAAGGGGGTTGACCCGAAAATAAGCCTGCTTTGGGAGCAATTGTTTGGGGTGCAAGACAACGCCCCGGCTGACGTGGACAACGATGATGCGCTGGACAGCGATGATGATAACGAGGAAGGAAATCCTCTAGAGAGCGTTGCTTCGGGGGCTGGACCCAGCGTGCGTCGTGGGGATTCTTCATCTTAGGTATTGTCTCCTGATTCTACATCTTGGTTTGCATTAAGCTCCCGTGTTTGCTTTGTTGGTGAAACTATTGCATTGTGTGTGTGTTGAACTGTTGGAGTGGTGTTGGAGCCAAAAATGGTTATGCATTAAAATGGTTATAATTGGTGCAAAAAATGGTTTTAATTGGTGCAAAGTTATGGATTGAATATGTTAGAACTGGTAGATGCATGTGTGTGTTAGAAATGGTGCAAAATATGGTTAGAACTCATTCTTCAATGAAACATGCATGCTTTGATTTAGGTGACTATATGTGCACGATTTTTTATCCATTTGTGGGTTTTCTTGGGACTGTTTTTACACTCCAAGACAAAGCAACAGCCTTGTGAAGTTGGCCATGCAATGGAGCACTGCAGTGCGTGCACTTAAAACTGTTGTCGAGCTTAGAAAGCTGCTGACAGTGTCCGAATCTGGGGGGTGTGCAGCGGTGCAGGGGTTGCTTTTTTTGGGGGTACAAATCAGGGGTAAATGGGACTGTTTTTTCCCCTAGATATGCATGAATTTACCCTAGATAGGCCTGATTTTTCCCTGCCCAAGATTCCTACTTTTTAAGCTTTTTTTATACAATTCAAGACATTAACAGTTTTCACCTTTTGGCATAATCCAGGTTGGAAGTGTAGCCGGGTGAATGTGGTTTCTTTGAAGGACTCTAGCTTGTTATGTGAACTTTCGGTTTCAGTTTATGGTGTTTATGTGAACTCGTTGTTTATGGTTGTAATGCTGTTTTCTACTCTATGCTTTGTAGTGTAATTTTATGGTTCAGTTTGGGATTTTATGGTTGTAAGGATAATTTCGGTTTCAATACGTTGTGTTTGTCTTTGGATTATGACAGATGCATGTGTGTGAGATGTGCATGGAATCCTTTTTGTGCAGGTTTGTCTGTGTGTGAAAAAACTATTGCCTTGTGATCCCTTTTTTTTGCAGGTTTGATTTTTTTTGCAGGTTTTAGGGAAGCTTTGGCAAACAACATAATTGAAGACATATTTGACGTGTATGCATGGCTTTGGGAAGCACCATATTTGGAAGTGGAGTCGATTCTCATATTTTCTACTTTTGCCATGTAAAGTTATGAATGGTTTGTCTTGTAATGTTCACATCATTCATAGATATAGGAATTTTAACATTTATGGACATGTACTTATGGTTTGCCTTGTAATGGTTTGTACATTCATATATATAGTAATTTCAACTTTTATGGACATGTACTTATGGTTTTCTTTATAATGGTGACGAACATTCATCGAACAAATACAAGTCCGAATCCCCTAAATAATCAATAAAGAGTTGGCTTCCACAAACCAACACAAGTTAGACATAATCACAAACCGTTTAATCAATAAAATGTTGGCTTGCACAATGCTTAGAAGTTAGACACAAATTAACAAGGAAAACCATAGTTTTCGGGGTATTATTCTCACATTCAACAACCAACATTACCACTAGTACATCACACCCATTCATCAATTACCAATAACTTCGAGATTCCCAGATTTGAGTTGCGATTGCATCCCTTATGTGTTTCATTCCCGTTGGAGCATTGTCTTGGCCTTGTTTTAGAACCCGGGGAGGAGGAAGATCCGGATCATCATAGTCTTCTTCAAGGTATTCGTCCACAATGCGATTTTCCAAAATCAAGTTGTGCATGGAAAAACAAACGAGGATTAAGTCAATTTGCGTCTCGATTGGAAAGCTCGGCATGTACGTCAAAATCCTAAACCGTTTTTTCAACACACCAAAACACCTTTCGATTGCACTACTAAGCGACGAGTGAACTTTATTGAAAGCTTGTGGTGCATCTTTTGGAAGCGCATTTTGAAATTAGGACAATTGGTACTTAACTTTGCCATACGGGACCATGTAGCTGAGCTTGTCCGGGTAACCTTTATCGACGAGATAATACCGTCCTACATTAACAAAGGTATATTATAGTACAACCATATAATGCAAATGTTGAAGTTCAACATATAAATATTAAAGGCCTAACATGACATACCCGGTGACGAATGAGGGAAGTTCATTGCGGGTGTCGAAAGAGCGTGTTCAAATACTCGGGCATCATGAGCACTCTCTTCCCAGCCAGCAGATACAAATGTGAAGAACATGTCGAAGTCGCAAATTGCCATGATGTTCCATGAGCACACTTGTTTCCGATTCCGATAGACATTTGGTCAGCTCGGGGTATGCATGATGTAACATGGGTCCCATCTATGCACCCAATCGCTCCCTAAACGATGCATTAACATAAACAATTTATAGTTCAACTAATAAAACGCATATTTATATGACAATCCACATGCTGTGACACGAGAAGCAATACCTTAAATAGAGTGTAACGATTGTCGTTCAACACCTTATCGGGAATTTCTTTGAACTCCGGATCACGGGGCCGTAGTAGACGCCTAGAGAGACCCTCGAACCCTTGCCTCCTACCAGTGATGGCGTCTATGACATCATTGAACGCACGACTAATTGTGTCACCGGATCGCTGGAACCTCTCACACACGGCTCTGTTGGACACCCCCAATGAAATTGTGTATAGTAGAATGCCAACCTTCTCCATGACACACATATGCTTAGAAGATCGGAGCTCATGCTTGGATTGTAGCTCGTCACACAACTTCCGAAACACGTGCTTCTCCATTCAAAAAGCATTAATGCATCTAACCTCGGACTCGGATTCCATTATCTCTCTCATCCATAAGTACCCTGTCAATGGCGACGTGTAGCATGGTGTCTTGTGCATATATTTGAGGTAGTGCCCCAATAAAGGACAACGTTGTCGTTGCCTAAACAAAAACCACACAGTCATTATCTTCTGACGTTGACTAAGTTGCCTTACCGGTGCACGAGGCATGCTTCTTGGCCTGTAAATCAGCTATAATTACATACTAATAACACACTGAAAATCGCTTCCTTAACATAAAAGTCACAGCATAACATAAGCATATTCAATCCCAAAGCAATCCACATCCGATCAACACAATTAACATCCATTTCTAAAACAATCACAATCAAGATAACAATCCACACACAATCACAAACTAAAAATGAATCCATCATGACCTAAAACAGAATTTGACCTAAACAAGAATCCATTATAACAATCCACACATATAAAAGTCACCCTTAACAACCACACTCAACCGGTCTTCTTCGACGCCTCCTTCTCAGCGAACTTGTGTCGTAGCCAAGCAATCCTTGCATCATCATTCTTCAATGTCAGAAACAGGCGGTGGATGTTCTTATTGTTCAACTGATCCACCGTGTAACACCATAGACCACCGTACTCCTCTACCATTCCGGTCGTGACCATCCCTTCAAGAACCTCCATTGCTTCATCAAGCTCGAAAACCCGGTTTGTGCCCTACCTTTCCGTACCCTATATCTGCCCTTCCAAGAGCGTCACAAACCGCTCACCTTGTTGTGCAGTAATAACCAATTGCTCCTGGAAGAAGGCAGTCCCCGATTGTTTCTTTCGACACTTAGGCACTCGTTGACTAGTACCGCCGCTGGGTTGACGCAGAGATGGAGAGTTGGTAGCTTGCTGAGAAGCAGTCGCTTGACCAGGTGTGTCGGTGAAGTCCCGAAGCAGATCATCCTCATCCAAGTCGTCATCCATTCCAAGTAGGTCCTCAAAACCTCTTGACCCGGAAACACCAGATTTGGATACCGGCGTTTGGGACTCATTTGTTCCTAGAACTGGGAGGTCCATTGTGGCCGCGACAGCATGTTGGCCTGACGCACATATGTTGTCGAACACGCAATCCCAAAGATCACTCAACTCCGGGTCGGGACGCTTATGTCGGAACCTTTTGTACTCCACTTTTTCCTGTCAATTATTCAAGACCACTATAAATAACTAGGCACGCTTCCCATAAAATGAAACATGAATTTTCCCTCAAAATCAGCGTAAGAAGCTTACCCTTATCTTTCGCTCCCACCATTCAGGATCCGTTGTAATTGTTCCATCTACCGGGTTCCATCCTACGCCGGTTTCCTTGTACCGTAAGCCAACCCAAAGTTTCCAAATCTTTTTCATGTAATCGAATTTTTTCTTCGCCGTATCCTTATCAATCTTCCGGGTGTTCTCATGGATAAACTTCTCCGCAATCTCAACCCATTGAAAGTGAGTGTCCTTCCCATTTTGCTTGTGATATTGTAGACAAATTGACATTAGGGCTTTCGCCTCTTCATCACTCCAAGCAACGCCCTTCCCATCAACACCCTTTCCCTTCGATTTCGCACTTGACTCGGCCATTTATCCTTCTTCCTTTCGAATCACACACATTACAAAAAACCACACACCAACAAACTCTTATATTCCAAAGCAAGCCATTAATGAGCAATTAACAACACACAACTACATTCAAATAAGCTTAATTTGTGTATATCATTCACTAATTTTCAACAATCGTGCACATCCTCGACCTAATTCAATGTCACTACAACACAACTCTCAATTTGTCACAAGCTCGACCTAATTTCATATTGTTATCATGAATCGAATAATCATCCATTCCATCTCACTATCTATACCTAGCTACAAATTGGCATCATTAATTTCCGTCAAACAACAACTACCAATGCATACACGCAAACAAGATTGAAGTCCACATTTTCACTTACCTAATTCGGTTTAGCTAGTTGAAACCATACGCAACCCCAATTTCTTCCACAACCTCCGCTGACGCCTCACCTCCCTCAACAATTGGACCTCAGGCGGCGCCTACCAAGAACGATGGACCTCAGCTTTAATGAATGGCGACTCTACGCAGGTGGAGCTGGAATGGAACACACAAATGGAGTTCGAAGCTTGGAGATGGAAGCCTTTTTTGGGGAGTTCAAAGCAGCAAAGCAAGCTCAGCATATGTCTAGCAAGTAGAAATTAGGGGATAATGCAGTCACGTGAGTTGCACATGACGCACAGGTAGTGGCCTTTTTTTTTGTTATATTTAAGGGTAATTTTGTCATTTCAGCTAGCTTTTTTGCCATTCCGCTACTACTTGCCAAACACTTTTTTATCCATTCCGCTAATAAATTCAGTTTCAGCTTCTACAAAAAATCCAGCTACCAGCTCCAGCTCCAGCTAGATTCCAGCTCCAGCTGCCAGCTTCATCTAGGTGTTCCAAACGAAGCCTAAATCGATGTCCGAAACTGAATTTTTTTTGACAGCTTTTACCCTAATTCCCTAAAGCAAAAAATTGACACTAAAGTTGTAAATCTTACTAAAAACTTTATCATCCTCGAAAAAACCCATTGACAGTTTTTACAAAACTTAATAAAATTATAAAATAGCATAGTACAATGTTTTATGTTTGCTAGCCCGCTAGCCTTGTTAACATTAGTACTAAACCGGATTAGTGCCCGTTTGGTATTGATATCTTGATATCAAATATCGGTGTCGGGCCATATCTTGTATTTGGTATTCCTAGGTATCGGTATCACACGATATCTTTTGATATCCTGATATACTAATTTTCACCCATTTGATATACTAAAACGTTGAGTGGTATGACCCATTTCCCACGCCTCTCTTTCACGCTGCTTCTCATCAGTTCTTCTATGGCTCTTCCGATTGATTCTTCTCTTTGGCTCTCTGACTGACGTCGGTAACCGAGAGCAGCCGAGGAAGGACTGGACCGCTCCGACCGCATGGACCGACCACGGCCCCGCAATCCACCGCCACAATCGGCGTAGGAGTGGACATTGAAGGGGTAGGAGGAACCGGAAGAGGTATACTCGCCACCATGTCCATTTTCCGATTTCCATGGCCTAAGATTCCGAATTTCAGGGGAAAAGAAAGAAGAATCTTCTTCCTCTTCCTACTTGACTGGCTGAATGTGTGATTGTCGACGGCGTCATCAACCGGAAGGATGTTGAGATGGTCGCTGCTATTAAAATTGGAAGTCTTAGATTTTTAGATTTCTAGGGTTTTGATAATTAATTTTGATACCTCATATCCAATTGTATTTCACCAAACACTAGGTATAAGATATGAATAATATCTTTAATATACCAAACAAATATATGGATATCAATTCTCATATCGATATCTCATACCGATACCGATATCTCGTATCCTTAAGATATCGATACCAAACGAGCCCTTAGTGATATTCACACGTGAACTGATTTTGCTTAATGAAACATGTAATGGAAGTTCACAGTTCACACTCCTCATTTCTCTTATCTGTTATATATTGATAATAGACCACAAAAATGAAATTAAAACTTAAAACTCAAATCCAATTATAGAAGCAGTGCATACAACAAAACCAAATCAGGCAGCTAATGCAAAAAGACTGTATAGTACACTAACGAAATCTGCAACATGTTTGGCTCGAAACCGAAAAGAAATTAAAGATACCGTCGAAAATTGGTGGCCCGTGATTCAAGGGACATCTACCTAATAACGCCCAATACCATAAACCCTGATGACACCATCAGTGTAGCCACTGAACAAGGTGCTTCCATCAGCACTCCAGCTCAAACTTGTGCAGTAGATAACCTGGAATAAAAAAAAAAGGAAACAGAGTTTTAAATTAGCACGTCTAGCCAGACAACAATGGCTAGGAAAGAATTACAAAAGCCAATAAGAAAGATCATACAAGGCAACAATCAAAAGACACGACACACTTCTTACAAAGAATGCCAAAAACAATCAAATGTGATTAAATCAAGAATTACAAAAACTTGGCTCCTTCAAAGAGATAAGCAACTAACACAAGTCTATAGAAGTGCATTGAACATAGGCTAGATTTATGGACAAGATGTTGGCAATTTGAAGGTTCCGGATCAAGGCTACTCAAGAATAGGTGGTCAATGTCGGTGAGAGGAGAGTTGGTAATTTTGGATAAATAAGGAGTTAGGAGCTGCTGAGTAGTATCAAATTATCATGTTGTAAAAGAGCTTTGTTGGTTTGACCTTGGGAATTCTTATTGAATGCATTAAATTCCCTAAAAATATGAGTTCTTGCGTTCCTGATCTAAGCTCTATCAGAATAACACCTAACAAAAAACATAACCAAACAGCAACATGCCAATTGATAACAGCAGTGCATAAGATTAAACAAATAGTTGTCCAAACAAAAAGGCAATAAATTGAAGTAAACCAGATTAGTCAAAACAAATATTAACAAGAAAGGTTACCTTCTTCTTGTTACCAGTGGCAGCTCCCTCGGCAAGATCAGCCTCAGCCTTAAGGTCAACCTTCAACTCCTCGACAACAGTCTTGCTCTCCAAATCCCAAACCCTAATAGCATTCTCAGTGGCAGCACAAAGCCAGTACCTGTTTGGGCTGAAGCATAGGGAATGGATGATGGCGCCCGCATCTAGGGAGTACAACTTCTTACCCTCAGCCAAATCCCACAACAAGATCACACCATCTTTTCCACCACTGGCACAGAGCGAACCGTCGGGAGAGACAGCAACAGTGTTGACATATCCATTGTGGCCAGCCAAGGTGGATCTCAACTTGCAGTTTGACAAATTCCAAACCTTGACAGTTTTGTCCCAAGAAGCTGATACAATAGTAGGCTGAAGATTGTTTGGGCTGAAACGGACACAGCTAACCCACTCAGTGTGAGCATCATTTTCCTGGATAGTGTACTTGCACTCACCTACACATTCAGTACAAAAACTTCAATCTTTATATGGCGCATATCAAATCTATATACTAAACACGAGCCATTTTAAGATAAATGTGTACATATTTTTACTTTCAATTCGAGCAATTGTAAAGACATCAACTATCAATGTTGATGATCAGAGGGCCGGTCAAGGTTTCAATATCTGAACTTTAACATATTTACTGACAAAAAGATCCAATCATATGAACTTAGCAATCAACATCCGGATCATAGCCAAAACTACTACCATCACTAGTCACTACTACAGAAGCTAGAAGGCTTTAGTATAATGACGCATTCAAATTCCCAAAACGAATACATCCGCGAATCAATCCTAAGAGTCAACTCGGTAACAAATACTGAAATTGAAAGCACGGAATTGATAAAGGAGAAAGGCCTGACCGAGAGTGTTCCAGAGCTTGATGCTCTTGTCACGGGAGGCCGAGACGATCTGGCGATTGTCAAGGGAAAAGGCGACGGAGAGAACATCTTTGGTGTGGCCGACGAAGCGGCGGGCGGTGGTGCCGGTAGCAAGGTCCCACAGGCGGAGCTCACCGTCCCAGCTGCCGGAGAGAGCAAACTGGCCGTCGGAGGAGAGGGTGACGTCCTGAACGAAGTGAGAGTGGCCGGTGAGACGACGGCGGGGGACGCCGTAAACTCGGTCTTCCCTGGTGAGGTGCCATAGGATGATGGACTTGTCGCGAGATGCGGTGACGATCATGTCGCCGTTGTCAATGGGGGCGGCAATGGCCGTCACCATGTCGGTGTGGGCCCTCATGGTGCCACGAAGGACAAGGTGTTCTGCCATGGCTGTTGATTGGTGATTTAGCTGTGTTTTGCACGGCGGCGAAGGGAAGAGAAGTGGGAGAAACGGAGGCAGAGAAATGAGAGGCGAGGATTTTATACGGAGGAAGGTGGGGAAGAAGAAGGAAGCTAGGGATTCTGAGCGAGGAATTTGGGCCGATTCAGAAATTAGGCTTTCGACTAGCCCATTTCAAGTTTACTTGCTTTTTTTTTATCGAGGGTTTTTTTTTTTTGAAAATAAAATTAATTTATTAATTGAAAGTCATATACTAGTAACGTTACTGAAAAATTCAAAATCTAAAGGATACATATCAAATGGATCAAACAAAACTCGTTTATAGAAATACTACGATCGATGTGAATAAAATCTGACACTTTTATATACGTTCTATCACATTATTGTATCTTACAGCCTTTCATGAGTGAGTCTATAAGTCTATCAATTGGTTGTAGTGTTGAAGTCGGTCTTGATCTGATTCAACTGATTGTAGAAGAAGAATTAAAATCTACGAGGTAGAGATTGGATCAAAACAAAGAAGATTGACCATAATCACGCCCCAATCAACATCAAAAACCACCAGACGAGACTGATAACTGTCAAGAAACCGCCACCGTCGAAAAAATTAGGCATACGCCAAACAATGCCCTAAATATGATAGGGGCGAGAGAGAACGAATGAACTGAGTAGGGCGGGACGATGAGATCGAGACAAGGCATTGAAGTTGAAGATCGAATATAAAGGGAACCGGTTGATGATGGCATGAACAAGAACAAACTAATTGGAGAGAAAGTTAAGGTAACGAAAAAGACAAAATACAAAACCATACAAATAGATGTGTGGGACCCCAACAAGTAGACGATTTTTTTATAAAGAAAGAAATTAGGGTGACCATTAACAAGCTAGTGATCGCCCTAGAGCATCCTGACGGATGAGGGTGAGAAACCTTGGATCAAATGCGAGCGGGATGGAAGAGACGCGTCAAAAGGATCCCGCGATGAAGTCCACCACAGAATTATAGTCCCGGACAACATGAGAGATACTCCAATTCTGAAACCGGACCAACATGCAATGGATGTCCGAACGCAGAAGCTCAATTTCCCACGGGCAACGCCAGTTGCCAAGTACGGCCTTGACCAGCTGCAAATTATCACCTTCTATTTGGATCCTGGGAATGCCACGTCGAATGGCCACAAGAAGTCTCTGGCGCAAGGCGATGGTCTCGAATGTCAAAACGGATTGTCGACCTATTAGTACTCTGTCGAAGGAAATGGGGCGACCCGTAGAGTCCCTAAGAATGAATCCGAACGAAGCCATGCCATCTACATTAACTGCATCATCAAAATTCAATTTTATAAAGTCCCTTTTGGGTTTTACTCATTTGTTGGGTCTTCGGGCTCCATTAGCCTTTGCACATAGGGGTGTCCATAAAAAACCGAAACCGAAAAACCAAAAAAATGTTATTTTTTAGGTTAACCAAACCGACTTTTTTTAAAATTCGGTTTGGTTAACCGAACCAAAAATATTTTCGATTTATCAGTTCGGTTTCGGTTCACGACTTTACATATAACGATTAACCGAAAAACCGAAAATATATCAATATTTTTTTCAAATATTAATTATCTTTGATTTATTTAGTGTTTAAACTCTATGATCTTCAAGGTGTTTATCTAGTTTGAGTCTTTACTTCTCAAAATTTAATAATTTACACATTATTTTTCCACTTCTTATTGATATAATAGTCGCTTAGTATAATTTGATGGGATAAAAATTAATACACACAATGTTTGATCCCACACAATATAATATATACTCTTGATATTTGTTTATAACAACCAAAACAATATGATATAAGCATATATTTAAAATAAAAGTCTTGCTTGATCACTTTTTTATTCAAATTTTATTATTTTAGTTTTAATTATTTAAGGTAAAATTACATAAATGGTTATCGGTTAACCGAGAAAACCGAACCGAAAAAATGGTTAACCGAACTACGGTTAACCGGGATTCATGGTTCGGTTTCGGTTCATGATTTTAACTAACCGAAATCATGGTTAACCGAACTTCGATTAACCGGGTTTGGACACCCCTATTTGCACAATGAGTATGGGGGCTAGGTGGAGCCAAATCATTAGCCTGTTTCCATTCTTTGACCTGATTTCGGGTAAATTCGTTGATGTTGTTGGAATTGTTCAAGTTTGTTTCATTGGTGCCATCGAACACACGCTTGTTTCTGGAGTACCATAGGCTCCACCATGTGATCGTGAGGAGTTTCATTTCCTCTTTTGACGCTCGGGTCCTAATTTCCTGTAATACCTAGTGCGGTTTTTTGTCATTGGGGGTAATTTGGTTGGTAATCCGCCATAGTTTAGGGCTAACGGCGTTAAGGGTTTCCCTAGTGAGAGGGCATGAAAGTAGAATGTGATTAGTGTCTTCAACCTGACTTTGGCAAGCAGTGCAGCCCTGTGGTACCGGTATGTGGTTGGCGGCCAGACGTGCCTTGGTTGGTAGGCCGTTATGTGTCACCTTCCATAGAAAGTTTTTCATTTTGGGTGGTATATTGAGTTTGTTAATCCATTCCAGGTTGATTTTGGGTTCTCCTTTGAATTGGTGGATCCATTGTATTGTTGAGTGGGTAGAGTACCAACCATTTTTACTAGGTTGCCAGTACAGTCTGTCCGGGATTTTGTTAATAGGATTGATTATTTCGGATATCTTACTTAGGTCTTCATCCTTGACAACTTTTTCCAGTTTCTCTATGTTCCAAGAGTTGTCTCCGCGTAGGTAGTTTTCTACAGGTTCGTTCTAGTTGATGATGTTTTCGACTTCAGTCTTTCGTTGAAGAGGCCCATTTCCGGTCCAGTTGTCTTTCCAAATGCGAATCATTTTTCCGTCTCCCACTTTCCAGATAAGCCCCTTAATGAACAGGTCTCGAAGGCTTAAGAGTTTGGACCATTGCCAGGAAGTGCTGTGTTTTTTCTTATAGTTCAGGATGTTTTCCATTTTGAGGTATTTTTTTGAAACTATTTTTAACCCACAGGTTATGAGGTTCCGCTAGAATTTTCCATAGCATCTTAATTTGGAGTGCTTTGTTCATTTCTTCCGCTTTAGTGATTCCAGCTCCGTCGTGGGCTGGGGGCAGATGGATTTCCAGCTTATAGGTGGGTTGTAGTTGTATTCTTTGTTCCATAAGAAATTCTTGTTGATTTGGTCAAGTTCTTTCAGTATTTCCTGGGGTAATATGAACGATTCCATGAGATAATTCGATTGTGCAGAGTGGTTGGCTTTAATTAGCGTTTTTCGTGCTTCTTGGGAAAGGGCGCTCGCTTTCCATTTTCATAATTGTGAGCTGGTACGCATAGTGAAGGGTTTGAAGGTGTTTTGTGTAACTCTCCCGTTGATGATTGGGCATCCAAGGTATTTGTCTAGTGCTGTTGTATTTGCTCTTTGGAGTATCTGTTTTATTTGTTCTTTGGTATTGTTGCTTGTAGACAAAATCAGGACACACACTACTAGAAAAAATCAGGAATAAAGTGATTAGAAGTAAGGTGGGAGTGGCCATCATAGGGGATAAGCTGCGAGAATCAAGATTGCGCTGGTTTGGACATGTGCAGAGGTGGGGCCATGAGGCACCAGTCCGTAGGTTTGAGAACTTGGTCCTTGGAGACGTACGTAGAGGGAGGGGAAGACCGGAGAAGTGCTGGAAGGATAATATAGAGCAAGATGTCAGCTAGTTGGGGATTTTCACAGATTTGGCATTGTGCATGGATATCTGGAGGGAGAAGATTCGAGTAGCGGACATCTAGTCCCCTGGACGTATCGGCCCACGGGGGCCTTGAGGCTTTAGAGCTATGTTTATTTTACGTTTTGTTTTGTTTTGTTTTGTTTCGGTTTTGCTCTTGGTTGCCTTGTTCTTTGTCTTGTTCTGTGGTCCCGTCGTGTCTTTTGGTCGCTCCCCTGTCGCTTTAAGCCCGGGGCGCCCCCATCTTGACCCCCCAGATTTCCCGTTAGGGAAGTTCCACTGGGTAATTGTTGTTGTAGTTGTTGTTGTTGTTGTTGGTATTGTTGCTTGTGTTTTTAGTTACTTGGAATGCGGATTTGTGGAAATTGACTTTCTGGCCAGAGATATGGCAGTAATCATCAATCATGTCTTTGATTTTCTTGCATGCTTGGCCATTGGCTTTGGAAAAAATGATGATGTCATTTGCGAAAGCCAAGAATGGGATTTTTGTACCGTTTCTCGAGATTTGGATCCCGATTCCATTTTTTGAGTTGATGCTCTCGTGGTGAAGTTGTCTAGACAGGATTTCAACGGCGATAATGAATAAGTATGGTGAAAGGGGGGTCCCCTGTCTAAGTCCCCGTTGGGGGTAGAATTGTTCTGTTGGTTCGTTATTGAAGAAGAAAGAAAATGAGACTGTTTCCACACATTCGCGAATCCAACAAATGAATTTCTAATGGAAACCGAATTTGTGTAGGATTGTGGTTAGGAACTCCCAGTTTATACGATCATAGGCTTTCTCCATGTCGAGTTTTACAGCGATCCATCCCTCACGACCACGTTTATTGCGGAAGGAGTGGAAAATTTCATGTGCTATAAGAGTCTTATCTTGGATACTTCGATTTTGGATGAAAGCCCCTTGTATTGGGTGAATTCATTTGTTTAATACGTTTTTAAGCGGTTTGTAATAATTTTCGATATTACTTTGTATATTGTATTGCACAGTCTGATCGGTGTGGTTTACTTGTTTTAATATTTTACCAGAGTGAAAGATGCTCTTAACAATTTTGGTGACATCCGAACCAACGATATGCTAATATTTTTTATAGAAGCATGCCGGAATGCCATCCGGGCCAAGGGATTTGTCCTCCCCAATGTGTCGAACAATGCCTTCTTAATTTCCGAGTTCATCACTGGATTAGTGAGTTCGAAGTTATCTGCTTCAGTAACTTCTTGGTGGATTGTTTGTGTCATGGATTGCAGTTTCCTACGGTTTATTTCCAGGGCTCTAAATCGGTTTTGGAAGTCTCTTTGAATTTCTGTTCTTATGTTTTCTACCCCAGTGACTTGTGTACCTTCAGTAGTGCGGATCTCTTTGATGTCGGTTCTGTTACTTCTGCCGGTGGCAATTCGATGGAAGTATTTGGTATTTTTGTCATTGAGTTTAATATGGGTGTTTTTTGCTCTTTGTTTCTAGTAGGAGCAATGGAAGTTCAGGAAGCAGGAACGCTTCCTCAACAGTCGTTCTTGTTTTTGGATAAGTTGCAAGTTGGCGTTTTCGATTATTTCCTTTTGGATTTCGATGAGCTCATCGTCCAACTTTTTTATTTGTTCAAAGATATTTCCAAATGTTTATTTACCATGCTTTTTCTTTGCTTTTTAGGAGTTGAGTTTTTTTTTGTGAGGTTGTACATGTGCGATCCACCGGCGTTGAGTCGCCAAGCTTGTTTGATGACGTTAAGGAAGTCCTTTCTAGTAGTCCACATCATTTCAAATTTGAATGGTTGCACCTTGAAAGGGGTCCTTGTAGGGAGATCACACGAAATAGGGCAGTGGTTTGAGGATGCGAAAGCATGGATTTTCGTGGCAAGGGATGAGTACCATTGGATGATTTATTGTTGACGAGGGTTCGATCTAGTTTTTCGAAGGTATTGTTGTCTATATTTTTGGATTTTCTCCTTGTAAATTTATTTCCAATTGTGGGGATGTCGCACTCGTTTCTAAAATTAATGAGTCGCCCAAATCGAGAAGGGGCCGGATTTGCCCCTCCTAGTTTCTCGCCTAGGTGTTGAATTTCGTTAAGATCTCCCATGAGAAGACACGGCAGGGTACAATGTTGAATGAATTCTTTCAGGTTGTTCCAAAATGTGTCCTTTTCTTGTGCTTTTGGTGGCGCATAGGCTAAGATCAGAATCATTTCTCTGTTATTTTCGAGATTTACATAGTAGAAAGCAATAAAGTGATTGTCTTTATGGATGGTTTTAATAGTTTCGTTTGTGAGCATTGAGCCCTTCCAAAGGACGCAGATACTGCCCGAGAATCCGGTGGCCGGGATAAACTGGAACGAGTCGAAACCTGCTTTTTGCCAACATTTGTCGTCAAGCTGAGTTTGGGTTTTTTGTTTCAACTAGTGCAATTAGGTTGATATGTTCCAGGCGGCAAAACGCATTGACCTCAGTCCAGAATGATTTGCGTTTGATGCCCCGACAATTCCAAGTACAAATCTTCATAAAAAATCGGATTTGGTGTGGCTTTTGGCCGTGGATAGCGGGATATTCCGCAGTTTTATATGCATATAATTTCGGATTTTTTCCGCAGTTGGGTGGCATATGCAGCAGAGCGCACATCCATTTTTTATTTGGGTGTTTCTTCCCTTGTTTATTGCTTTAAAAAGAAAGGCAAATTCATGACAGGTCTGTTAGGGACAAGGTTTGAAGGTGGGGCTTCTCCACATTTGCTAGAAGAGACATGGTGTCGCCGGTTAGGCAGCCATACAGGTAAAGTATAAAACTTTTCCAAAACAAAGCTCAAGAAAAGCCAAGATGAAAAGAAGATGCAACTACCAAGCATAATGCAATTAATGTGTTTGTCTTGGTAGGGGTACATCTTCGCAAAAAACAGATAAAGTTTACACAAAGGTAAATAAAATACACTACTTTTTAGCAAAAGCGTATGTTGTGCAAAAATGCAATAGGGTTTAGGCCAACAAAGTGTTTTTTTCAATCTCACCACTGATTCGACTAAAGTCGTTGTATCGAGATCAAAAATAAATTACCCAAAATTACAAACTAGTATAGCATGCAAGTAAGGGGTCGAACCCAAGAGAATTAGTGTTTCCAAACAATCAGCAAAGACAGGGGTTTTAAGTTTAAGCAAGCAGAAATATTTAAGTTTCAAATCAGTTAAAGGAAAGTAGAGTTCATTCAATCAATTCCACCTTTTAAATCCTTCGATCATTGATTCATCCATTTTTCTATATTTCCCAAGTTAATTCCAATCCTTATTAAGATTTCCGCTTGTCTACGGTCCAAGCAAAACTATGATATGAACAAGGACGCTTAATTCAAATCATGCAATGCATTAAGGATAATAGGAAATCAAATCATGCAATCAAACAACGTGTCTCATGCATAAAACAACCATCAAACACTCTTTCTCAATTCCAGTCCACGGTCTTGGAAAAGAGTTGTTTCAAGGATAAATAAGATTGCATAGACAACAATCAAACCTAATCCAAACAATAGATCTAAGTCAATCAAACAAGTTGATCAGGCTCATAAAATCAACCATAGATCATGGAATTAAAAACAAGAGTTTTGATATTAACCTAAGGATAGAAAAGTTACCAGAATCTCACGAATTCAACAAAAGGCTTCCTGGATTGAACAAACTCCAAGGAAGATTATTTCTCCATAAGAACTGAAATAATATCTAGGTTAAACTAAAAAGTAGGCTCTCTTCAACTGAAAACGAAACTAGGTATAAATACTAGAACAACCGAATAATAACTAAATATAAAAATATAATAAAAACATAATATAAAATAAACGAAGTCGGCGCGGACTCGGTCCACCCGCGAGCGCGGGTTCACAGCCGCGAGCGCGGCTCCAGCAACCTCTCAGCCTCGCGGAATCGAACTCCACCGCGGTCTCGGTATATAACCCACGGTCGCGGATCTTCATACTCGACTTCCTTGCAACCGCTTTGAAGCGGGTCTTCAGCTCAAACTTGGACTTTTGTCTTCAAAGTCTTCTTCTGTAGGCTTTACTGATTTTACAATTAAACGCTCTAATCTAGCCTAAATCACTCAAAAATCCTAATAAAAATACCTAATTACGCTGTACAAAATCCAGCGTATCATTGAAATCGGGCACGTCTTCTTCCTCAGAGTAGTATGACTCAGGGCTATAATCTGTGACCATGGGCTCGGGCTCGAACTCATGTGCCTCGGGCTCATATACCGGTGTAACCGGCAACTCAACATGTTCGGCCATTTCCTCTTAAACGGGTTCGTCCAGTCCCTCTTCCTCTCCTCCTTCCTGTTTTGACTCCGAACCCAACTCAGAGTCTTCATCTGGATCCTCTTCTGGGTCCTCTTCTTCTTGCATTCCCACTTCGGGGTTAATTACTGGACCTTCTCCTTCTTCTTGTACATGGGCGGCCTCTCCGGGCTCGTAAAAAGGGTCGTCCTCTGCATTCTGGTAAGGCCAATGCGGATTAAAGGCAAAGGCCTCCTCTAACTCTCGGAGAACCCCCTCTAGGTTTTCCCTAAGGCGAGTAGTCCTACGTGTCCAGATCATGTTGAAAGAAAGGAAGGAAAGGAGGGGTTAGACATAGAACATCCTTAAATTCTATAAGACGAAGATACTCGAAGGAAGTTTAGGGGGTTTTAAACAAGTAATTAAACATGGAGTAAAGGTTCAAAATAGGCATCCTTTTTCTTGAGGCTGCTTAGAAGAATTTCAAATTCTTGAAATTTTCTTAATACTTGAATCTTTTTAGAAAAATTTCTATCTAATAACTTTCTTTTATAGAATAGGTTTAAACTTAGAAAGTTTTCAATAAAAGTAACTAACTTATGAAAGTTCAAAACTTATTACTTAGGTGTTGAAAGTTTTCAAAGAAAATTTAAATTAAAAAAATTAACTTGAAAATAAAGACTTTGGTTTTGAAAATTTTCGATTTCGAAAGTTTTCGGTTTTGGAAACAAAACGTTCGGCTCTGATACCATAATTGTAACACCCCTATTTTGCAACGATAGGTGTTACCGCCAGTGACCTCGGATTTTACCATCCAAAGTCACCTTAGGCTTTATAGGGTATTAAGTTAAATAAAAACATGCGGAATTATAAATTCATTACATAGAAAAACGTTGCTCACATGTGAGACTTATAAGTATCCATTACATAGTTTGAACTTAGTTTGCCAAAACATAAACTTAAGAGTTGTTAGGCAGCGGAATATAAATTAACATAGTTTAAACCAACGTGGAGAAAACCCAAAAGTAAACAAACTGCAATCCTTGAAAATTCCCGACCTTCCTTCCTTCCTTCACTTGAGTAGTCTTCGTCTTATTCGGTGGAGGTTTCCTAACATCTGGCATTTGGCGCGAAGGGCGATAAATGTCATGCAAAGATGCGAAAATAAAATCGAATTAGTCTAAAGCAGGGGCGGAACCACTCTATGCATTTTCAAAAAAAATTAATTATAGTAAAAAAACGGTAGTAGGTTATTTGATACTCACTACGTTTAGTTCGATCTATTTGTCCATCTAGATTTAATTTTTTTGTTTAGTTTTATTGGTCCTTCTACATAATTTGTCCAAAATTTTCAAATATTACCCTTTGTATTTATCCAATCAAAAGTAAGAAACATTAAATGTATCCGCCATTCACCTTTATTAATATAAATTTAATAGGGGGCAATTTAGTAAGAATATGCCGTGTCTTAATATATGTGCATTATTCTATAAGGACAAATAGAACTAAGCGGAGGGAGTAAAAACTAGTTTGTTTTGTCAGAAAAAAAGAACATTATTTTTTTCATATATATAAAATAAATTAAACTGGTTTTTTATACCGAAAATTACTAAATTTTATGAAAAGATACAAAATTTTCTATATATTTTTTTATATATAAAAAAATTATAATTTTTTCTATATTTTACAAAAAAAAATCCTGGCTTCGTCACGAATTTTTCTATAGCAAAAAAATTACTCAAAAGAATTTAGCCCCCAGTGACCCAAATTTCTAGCTACGCCACTGATCCAAAGAGACTAAGCAAGCGAGAATGGACATCCTTAAGGTAGTTTGGTAAAGTATCGAAATTACTACGAAGTGTTCGAGCTGTGTTTTGAGAAGTGTATACTTTAAGTGGCGCTATTAAGAACGGAATTGAGTGAATCTCGGGATGAGATAACTCTTAAATCGAAAGAACGAACTACGAGATTGTAGGACTTCTTAGAATAGGAATATGTTGGGAACGTTAATTACACGCAAGTTTCTAGAAAACCTCTCGCGCCCTTGCGGACCGAGAGCCGGATCGATCATTTGAGATCGGTCCGGTTTTGGTTTCTTTTAAGGTGCACTAGCACTTACTTACTTTCGTGATAAAAAAACATTCACATTAGTTAATGATTTTTAAGAGTGTGTGGGGCCATGAATGGGTTGATGTACCACTTACTGGAACGAAGTTCCGACACCTAGCTAGAGTGCACGCGTCCCTCCTCCGAGTAGGAGGAGACAATATATCATGATCCTTAAAGTCGCAGGAAGATAGGCATTTCGCGATACGACTTAATATATTATATAGAGATGTCGGGCCTAGCCCGCACCCCTTATTACGCTACTTAAGATTTTTCATAACAAATCTCGAAACGAGATTTTTAAACAAGCAAGGCCACACAACAAGTCTAGCAATAATCCTATTAAAAATAGTAATAGTAATAATGCTAACAATGGTCATTATTTCTAACAATCGTTATTTCCTAGTTTCGTTTTTATTTAGCAAGCAAGGTGTTCCCAACATTGAACAAGTTAATGGAATCGAATTTATCGAAAGGTTCAAGTAGAATGTCCACTTGCCTTGAATTTCCTTCGGTGATGCTATCAACTCGGAAATAGGACGGTTTAATGACGTTCGTGAACCTCGACCTATTTAACTGTAAAAAGAGATTGAACACTTATTAAAATCCTTATTTTAATTTAAAGACAACCGGTGAGATAAACTAAATTATTTGGTCAAATAATTTAGTTGGAAAAAAGGGTAAAATAATAATAATTCTTTTTATTATTATTTTCTAGGTGACACTTGTTAAGGATTTTGTAGTTTATAAAAATGGTTTGCACGCATCATTTTTAAGAAGGCTTCTTTGTTGAAAATTATGTTTATTACAAATTTTCATATAAATCATGATTTATTCAAAGGAAATTCTAGGATGGTCATGCATGTGCATAAATGACTTCTAGAAATACTTTTTAATCTCACATGCATATTTTGAAAGACTTTATCAAACTTATGCTAAAAATATATTTCTCTTTATTTAAAGGTGTGGTAAAACACCATCTTAGTAAATTTAGAGCACATGCAAAAATAACATTTATTCTAAAAACCCATAATTTTTACATGCAAAGTTTATAAAATTTATTTAACGTTCTTGCAATTTTATATATACATATGTGTATATATATATATATTTGGTTATATATAAAAAAATCATTTAAGTGTTAAAATTTCTAGGAAGTTACATGCAATAAGATCTACTTCCAAATATTCCTTTTTAGCAACCAAGTAAGGCATAAATAACTAGTTGATCATGGATTTAAAAGAAGGACATTATAAAGTCTACATGCAAGGTGACTTTACTTAGTAAAATTTCATTTAAAGTAGCATGCAAGGGTTTATAAGATCATCAAAGCATATTATAAACTCATAAGACTTAGTTATTCACAAACATCATCAAAAATCCACTTCTTACTCAAATGAGGCATGCAAGAACAATTTCCATTTAAAAGCTTTCTAGCTTAATTTTATTAAATCATAAAAATTACAAACTTCATAAAAGTCTATTTAAAGTGTTAAAAGTGACATGCATGAAGGTTTTAAGCAAGATAAAAAAGTCTTAAGTGGTTACCATGGGATCTACTAGTATAACTCATAGATTTTCAACAAGAGAAGGGGCTTCTTGGATCATTTTAATAAAAATAAAAATCAGAAATGAAAAGGTGAAAATCACCCTTAAAAGATGTAGGATTTTAGTATGTTTTTACAAGATTTGTAGAAGACACAAATCTCTCTAGCAAGACATGCATGCATGTATGGATCAAGGTAAGATATGCAAGTTTTGAAACATTTTATATTCTGAATTTTTTTAAAAAAAAATCAGATCTTAAACCAAGATTTAACATGCTATAAAACAACTTAAAATGGTGTAAAAAGTCTACAATTTTATACCCTTAATTTGTTGGATTTTTGGAGCAAGAATACACCAACAAGGGGGAAGAGAGGGGGCGGCGGCTCGCTGGCTGGGCCGTGGTCCAGGAGGTCGCCGGCGGTGGTGGTGTGTTGGAGTGATGGAGTGGTGGTGTGGTGGAAGACAAAAAGCAAGCTTTAAGGTGGGAGAGAAAGCTAGAAGAGAGGAGTGTTTGAGAGCTTCTAAAGACTCTCATAAATCACTTCATCATTTAAGTAGAGAAATGATGATAGTGGTGGTGTAGAGATTTGGGAATATATGGAGATATTCTCCTAATGATCAACTTTGACTAACAAGTAATAAACTAGTAGTTTATTTAAGTTAGTGGATGATGTAGAGATTGTTTCATAAATGAAGCAATCTAGTGAAATGAATGGAATCTCTTCTAAAATCTCCATATATCTTCTTAATGATTGGTCCAACGCGTTTGCAAAACGGACCAAGGGTCGGTTTGATACGCGCGTCGGAACGATCGAGTTTTACGAAAAGGATTTCTGTTAACTATGAATTTATTAAGTTCCGTCTTTAATAAATTCGTCAACTCAGATTAGGATTTTATGAGAATATTATAATCTCTTTTCCTTTTTTAAAATTTTATGAGATTATTTATTTAATAAAATAATTAAATATTAAGAAATGAAATTTATTCATTTGATGAAAATTGTGGTTATTACATATTTAGAGACTATTGTCTTCATTTAGGCCTCTAAGGAAAAGTCATCATTATTCTCAAGGTTGAGAAAATCAGAGACATCTAGACTAGTCATCGGCGATTTACTTATGCCTTCATTTTCAATGTAATTGGTCTTTGTAGCCTTTTCATTATTTTCTTGAAATTGATAGAGCTTCACCCAATGGGGAGCTCTACGACATATCTTTGACCATTGACCATTCTTGCTACATCTATAGCATATAGTTTTGGAGTTCTGAGAAGATCCTATTTGATAAGTTTGGACCTTTCGCTTTCCATCCCTCTTGTTTCCATTATTTTCATGGTAATTATCATGACTTTTGTTATAGTCTTGACCATGACCATGACCACGTCCAAGATCATTATAGTGTCGTAACTATTGCCCACGTTCATTTGTATTTCCATCTTGGAATCCCTTATCCCTAGAATTTTCTTCCGGAGCTTCAATTGATCTTGTTGGCCTGAGATTGTGGTTTTTCATCAAGACAGCTCATTGTTCTTTTCAGCAACCAACAATACTTTCAACAAATCAAAAAATCATTTAATTCCTCTCTCCATATTATTGTTGTATAGTGGAGAAAGTTATCTCCAACATTTCTTGTTGGGTGATTATTTGGCCACATAGTCTCAATTGAGATGTGATCCTGTGAATAACACTATTGTACTCGGTGATGGACTTAAAGTCCTGGAACCTTAAAGTGGTCCATTCATATAGTGCTTGTGGGAGCAAGACCTCATTTTGATAGCCATAGAATTCATTCAAGCTATCCCACAATTCTAATGGATACTTCACAAACAAGTAGTCAATTTCGAGACTTTCGTGAATATGGTGGCAGAGAAACACAATGGCCTTTGCCTTTTCTTGAGGGTATGCATTATTTTTTGCCACTATTGTTTTCTCAAGGACATTTTTTTTGAGGTGAATCGTTGCATCAACCCTATGTTCGAGGTATTTTTGACCCAACAAATCAAGGATGTCAAATTCTCTTTTAGAGATGTTTGTCATTCAGTCACTTACAGATTAACAATGCTCGATTTAGAGAATGGGTGACTCTTGCTAATAACGTGTTATAATATTGGTGAGATTTAAACTCAATAGAAATAATAGAAATGAGAGAGCTTTAGAGAGAAAACTCTTGTATATTCTTCTTTTCTTCTTCATCTATTTTCCCTTTACATAGGCATTTATTTATAGGCTAAAAGGAGAAGAAATGTTACAAAGCTACAACTTTTTTTTTAATAAGGTAAGAATTCGATTCACCAAAAAGGCTTGGTGAATCGAGAGACCGAATAAACCGGTGATTGGACATGCTAGTACAAAACAACTGGTTGCGGAATGGCGATCAAGTAAGACGACTCCAAGCCAAACGAAGCTACAACTTGAATAAGATAGTTAATAGATATGATGTTTTATGTTGTAAATTGAAAATAGTGGTGCATGTACATCCAATCTCTAATGTAAAGCATTTACAAGAACTACATATTTGTAATATAAAATTGGCAAAAACTACCTTTTAAATCTATTTTGTTTGCAATCAACCACCATCGACTCTATTCTATTCGGATTTTGTTTGCATTTTGTAAATTACTCTTTGCCCTTGATTTTTTTTAAATTTCCATTCTACCCCTTAGTATTCTTCCCTTGAGCTCCTTCAGTGATGAATCTTGTTGTTCAAGTTTGAATTCTCGATGAGAGTTGTTGCTACTCGTAATGATTCCACGACATTAGAGATTGGATCTATGAAATTTAACAGAGATTGGATCGAAAACCATAATATTAATAAGATCCATTTTTTTATGAATTGGACACCGCCTATCTCATTCATCCATCCTTCAAACAAACAACCAAAATCACCAAAATCATGAGTTTCCCATTCATTTTGGTTGTCAAGGGATATGTGGGATTTATTTATAATGTAGCCTATTTGACGAGTATTTTTTTTTGCAATTTTTGCTAAAATAATCGATAAAATATCCAAACTTACCCTAAACGAAATTGGGTATAATCACATATTAAGTCAAAATTTACTTATTTTATCCATGTTATGTACGAGTATGATGTTACATTAACAAATACTTGCGCAAAGGCAGAGATTCTCTTATTTAGAATAAACAATGATTGACACATAGTGTTGCTAAATTTAATTTTACTAAAATTTGAGTTACACACAAGAATATTTATGTTCAACAAACATAAGAAGAAAAGGAAATGCTAAAATTTTATTCATATCATAAACCAAAACGTACATGAATAAAATCATGACACTCTAATTTAACTTCATGTCGCTTCACCATGTTGGCACTTTTGTGGGCTAAACACTGATCGCTCGCCTCTCGGGTGCGAGGGTCTAGAGATACAATTTATAACCCGACCCCGTTGTAGTACGTGGTGGGTGTCGAACACTCGGGAAGTCTACTCGATCGATGTACCTAGATACTAGGAAGCTAGAAAGGAGAGCATAAAACAAAGGAAAACAAAGAAAACAGTCGGGACTGACACTGAGGTCACGTCGGGCCCGAGGTTGGCGACGAGAGGAAGTCGGGACCGACACTGGGTAAGTCGGGCCCGAGGTAGCTGGGGATGTCGAACTCAAGGATTTTAAAAGTAGATCTTGGGCTTTTGGGTTCCTTCTCTAGTAGATTAAGGCTTATCCACCCCAATTCAATCAATGAGTGATGATCGGACTAGGATCGAGTGCTTTCGCCCTCGTTCCAACCACTTCTACACATCGATCATTGGGGAAATCCCCTTCGAAGCAAGGTCTTGAGATTGACACATGTTCACTTTCGCTACTTTGCCAATCTCAAGCCTTGATTCCCGACTTTCGCAAGGAATTGTACCTCTATGTAGAGTGGGTTCCTTAGATCAAACACTCAAGGCTATGGAATTGGGGTTTCTAGCCCAAACCTAGCTAGGGTTTTCCCCCATAACCCAAGATCAAGGAGATCTACTCCATGTGGCAAACAAAGAAAGCAAACAAATCAAAAGGGAAAGCAATCAACATCATCAATCTCAAGACAAAGCAAAGTTTCATTCAAAATCAAAAGCAATCCACAAATTCCAATCAAGGGTTCCAAATCCACAAGATCAAAACAAAGCAAAGCTAATCTATCAACCAAACCTATCAATCCTCCTCTCCTTGGCCGATTCTCTCTCTTCTCCTTCTCCTCTCCTTCCTCCTTGCTCTCCAAGTATCCCCTTGAGAGCTTTTGAGGGTTGGCTCCCTTGCTAAGTGTGGGAACCCCTTTCTTAGAAGATAAGAGGGCCTTTTAATAGATGAGGGGCAAAAGTGGAAGTTCACAAATTCGTGCCTTGGAGCCCAAGTAGTTCGGTGACCGACTTGGACCGACACGGAGGACCTCGGGCCCGAGGTACTGTGCAACTCGGTCCGATGTTCTGGAGACTTCAAAGTCGGGCCCGAGGTTGGTTGCAACTCGGTCCTGACTTCGTTCCACCTTCTTCTTGTTGGCTTTCCTCTTGTTCTTCTTCATGGCTTGCTTCCCTCTTTCCTCCTTTGCTCGGGCCTTGCTCCATGTCTCGACCCTCCTTCAAAACGACCCTTGATCCATGCCAAATTACCTACAAAACACATAAAATGCGCGTAGTCTCCGAATCTCATAGAAATACGGGAACTAAGCTAAAAAGGAACAAAACGCACAAGAAAAGGGGAAAAAGAAACATATAAACAAAGGAAATCACATATGAAAACACCACCAAATAGAGAGACATCAAAATACCCCATACTTAAACTTGCTTGTCCTCAAGCAATAACAATGTAAGCAAGACCGAAACATAATCTTCAAGTAAAGCCTCATATGAAAACACATTTTAAGCACAAGTGATCGATATTCAAGCAAGATTACATCATCACACATGATTAAGTGTTCCAAGGAATAAAGTCAATGCAACTAAGCCTCACTTTAGGGATATGTGAATGTGTATCACTCATCATGTGTTTGGGTTTAGCAATGAACACTCAAGCTCAAAAATCATGCAAGTAAGGACTTTACTATTGAAGCTAATATCACCAATTCCTCCACCTAGAGATGCCTAATGCAAAGTACACAAAGAATTTCGAACTTGGCTCAATGGAGGTCCTCAAAGAGGTTCCATTCGGCCGGGTTGTAATGGGGCTTTTGGTATTTCTCAAGGTGGGAATTATTTGGTCTTGTGGTACTTACAATGGGGATTGAACAACCTAAACTCTCACCAACTTCACCAAATTCCACAATTACTTTCACACTCACCCAAAAGACTTAACATTTTCCTTTCAACCCAAAATTTCACTTAACATTCCACTTCATCTTTGCTCTTATGCTTTTTGTTGGATTTTCAACACTTTCTACATTTGGACCGACTTTCTTATGACATCGGGCCGATGTTGCTTGTAACTCGGTCGGACCCTTTTCTTCACTTAAGCTTTTTGCTTTATTCCACTTTACATTTCCAACATTTTCTTTCTTTCTTTTCTTTCTTTTTTTTTTCATTTTTGTACAACAAAGATGCACTACCCACATGATTCATAACACCATTCTTTGCCCTTAAACCCAAGAGAATCTCAACTCTTCAAATACAATCCAAACCTTTCTTCTAAAGTCCAATCCCATAAGGGTCAAGTCATATAAGGCTAGGAATAATATTTTTGAGGAGTTTCAAACAAAGGCTTAGGCTAGAACGGGGCTACAAACAAAGGATTATCTTCATGGTAGGATATGGAACATTTATGTGACTTAGAAGAATAAAGTTCAAAATCAATGTGACAATGCTAGGACAATTCTCATGACGGTCTTGGAAAATAGATAAACACCGCAATAGCAAGTTTTACTAAGCATGAATGAGCTAATCACACAAGAAAAATGAGGGATATGCAAATATGAACAAGCATCCCTAAAATGGCCAAAAATCAATCTCACAAGGGTCACTCATACTTAGTTGCATAAGAACTCATCCTAGAACTCACATGTTCAATAAAACAAGCAAGATATCATGATCACATCAAAAGCAACATCATTTAAGAGGCTAAACTATCCAAAAATATGCAAAGGAATTTACATGCTCACATCATCATTAGCTTTTATTGTGGCAATCTAAGATGGGAATTTCTAGTCCAAAACCTACAAAACATAAAATCTTTTTGTTGTTTTCAACACAATTTTTCAATTTTTATGGATTTTTTTTTTGCAAAAATTTCTCTAAAACCAAAAACTCATCCATTCAAGACCAAATTAATCACTCATGTTTTTCATCAAGCCACAAACCAAGAAGCAAACATCCCAAACACAAACTAAAAACACAAACTAAATATCCTCAAAACAAGTGAAATCATGAACACACTTACCCCCACCCCATACTTAAAATTTTGATGTCCCCATCAAACAAGGAAACCAAAACTTAAGAGCAAGAGAGAAGAGTATGAAAAGCTCACAATTTCTTATTCTTCAATGGCATGTATAGGATCAATCGAAGGGGTTGTCACGTCTACGTCCTCTTTGGAGCCTTGCTTGCCGCTCCCTCTCGTACACTTGCTCTTGGTAGAAGTCTTGTGGTGGTGGTTGAAGTTGAGGCTCCGGGCGTGTCCATTGGTCCTCACGGGAAGGGAAGTTCCTGCTCATCCATGTGTTAAAGCTATCTTGGACCCGCCACCTTTGGTCTTCCACCTCCCTAAGCTCTTCCACCTCTCGTCTAGTGTAGCCGAGGGTCCGGTTCATCTCTTGTTGGCTAGCTTGGAAAGAACTTTGTTGTTGAAGCATTTGTTGTTGTTGTTGGTACATTTGTTGTTGTTGTTGGTACATTTGATGTTGATGGAGATTCACTTGATGGACCTCTTGGAGAACATTTTCTTGTTGAAGTTGGAGATGAGCCATTTGGTTGGCTAAGAAGGACATGTCCACCGGTTGTTGTTGCTCGGGAAACACCATTCCCGGACCGTACCATTGGGCATAGCCTTCATAACCACCACCTTGAGCTTGCTCTCGCCTTGCACCGCTCCCTTCTCCACGCTCATAATGCCTCGGGACCTCACCACCATGGAATGAACTGGACCGACGTTGAGGGAAGTCGGGCCCGACTTGGTGTGTACCTCGGTCCGCCAGTGTTGGAGCTTGGTGCGTGGCTCGGAGGTTGGCCATCAAACCTTGGAAGCGCTCATCTTCTTCATTTTGCTCTTGATCGACTTCCATGTCTTCCCCACGAGGTGCAAACATGAAGTTGTCTTGGTCGGAATCCGGTGTAGATGGAGGAGAGGTAAACCGAATGTGTTGAGATTGTTGTCGCCGCCCCTCTCTTGCACCTTCGGGGTCACCAAATGAGTGTGGCTTGCTGGCCCACACTTGGTACCAATTTTGATACCGAGAAAGATCATAAAGGTTGTGCATTAACCGTATCGACACACCTTCATAGTTTGAGTGAGGGGCCAAGGAAATCATGTAGAGCTTCTCCTTGACGATGTTGGCCTTCTTGAAATACTTCATGTTCATGAACTCAACACCATTCGGAGCCGGAGAATACTTGTCAAGATCAACTCCTAGACGCATGGCGAGCCTCGCTATCATCCCACCGAAGTAGATCCAAGAGGAACTTTGGAAGTCCCGCACCATCTTGACCCACTCCCATGCAAGGTTCATGGGCTTCTCGGTGTTGAAGAGCATCTCATGGAGCAACATGATCTCCTCCTTCATTGGCTTGCTCAACTCATGACGAGCATAGATTGCACACCCCAAGACTCGCACCATGACCCGAAAAAGAGGGCTAGCAATCTCGTTTGTGGAGGCGCCCTTTCTCATCTCACTCTTCCCGGTCACATGATGCCACACTTGGTTCACCTTCTCATTGTTGACGCCGGCCTCTTCTCTTGGGCATGGGAACCCGAAGTAGGTAGCCAAATCCCTAAGAGTGAGATCGTGGTCCTCGTTGCCCAATCGGAAAGTGAGCCCCCCTTCCTCATCCTCCACATTATCATAAGTGCACTCGAATGTGGCCATGAATTCCGAGGTGAGGGCGGGGTAGTGAGTGTTGTCCCACCTTAGCATCCCATTAAGACCGATGTGGGAGTAGCATCTTGGAAGGGTTTGATCCATGTCCATCTTCCTCACGGCTTCCCAATCAAGCCATCTCGTGTGGTGCTCAAGCGCCATATATCTTTCATAATTCTCCACTTGCTCATCATCCTCCAAATAGACATCATCCAACTTCGGCTCTTTCCTCGTCTTCTTGGACTTCTTCCTTGGCCTTTCCACATGAGAGGATGAAGCTCTTGTCTCCATGGTACCTACACACATCCAACCCAACAAAAGGATCCAAGATAAACTCCATACAACTCAACAAAAGCACTCATCAACACACAACAACACATCAACACAAAGGGAACCCCATACTTAGTCTCTAGACTCACATGCATCTCATTCCAACATAAATCATCATGGACATCTTCTAACAATAGCTAAGCAAATGATCATTCTACATCATGATTAGGCTATAGCCAACAATTAAACACATGAATCCACATGATATCACAAGAAGAGAGCAAAAACATCATGGATCGACTTCCAGTCTATGTCGGGCCCGACTTACTCAACCTCGGTCCGACATGTTGGACCGACTTTCTCACCTCGGGCCCGACTCTCCTGGGCACGTCGATCTCGACCTAATTCATGCTTCGACTTCTAGCCTTAAATCAACCCAAATCACTCTATCATGCACTTAAATTTCAAATTCAACCATCAAACATCCCTAATCGAAGTTCTAAATGGATCTAAGCATGCATAAACAACTTTAAAGCTCAATTTCACAAATCATGCAAATCCACCATTGATGCTCAAGCTCAAGCTCTCAATCAAACATGGCATTACTCAATCTACGCAATGAAAGCACAAAATTTTCAAAGAAATAAGTAGAGATCGAGTAACACATACCGGATTTGAAGAGTATTGAACTTTTAAACAAATAATCAACTTAGAACTCAAATTTTTCTCAATCTAGATCGAGATGGGGGATGAAGAACTATATTGAACTCGAGATTTCTACTTGGATTCGGGTTTGGGAGGCCTTTTTGTGGTTGGAACGAGATGAAGTGGGGAGGATGTGGATCGAGTATGGTGAGGGTAGGGGCGGCTGACTTTGAGAGTGTTTGAGGGAGATGGGTTGTATTTTGGGAATGGTGGTTGATATGAAGATGATAGGTAGGTGGGGGATAGTATTTAATGGGGGAAAAGGACAAATTAGGTCAAGGGCAAAATTGGCATTCCAACTAGTCAAATCGAGTTGGACCGACTTCATGGACCGACGTCCCTATGTCGGGCCCGACTTACCTGGGCTCGATGTGGGAGTATTCGGGTCACCAATTTTACTCCATCCTCTTGCAACTTCTTTCCCATATTTCCATTTAAATATTTCACCTCAAATCCTACACAACTTTGAAGAATGCACGACACCATAAATCCACAAAACACTAGATAGAGATTGGTTAGAGAAAAGCTAAGCTAAACTAAGAAAAATCAAACTAAAATTACGAAAAGAAAGCTACTAGCTCGGGTTGCCTCCCGAGAAGCGCTCGTTTAGAGTCACTAGCTTGACTTCCTAACCTCAACCTCATGGCGGGTGAAACACGGTGAATTGCTCGCCATTGTTATGCCCATTGCCTTTGCCTTCGTACCCATAAAACCACCAACGATGGTCTACATAGGCATGGCTCTCCGATCTCGGGCCTATCTCATCATACTCCTCCAACGGATGAGATTTCTCCTCCTTACCTGCTCCATCATTTTCCTCTTTTCCTACACCGAAGTTATCCAAAGAATTCCTAGGAGATTCTACCAATTCATCGTTCAAGTCACTAAGGCAAATGTAGGAGTCTCCTAAGTCATCTTTCAAATCACTTAGACAAATGTAGGAATCAAAAGTTTGGGAAGAATTGTGGTCATCACCAACATCAAAAGGATATAAGTAAGGATACTCTTCATTTCTCCTTGGGCTAGCATTGATCCTTAACTCATCTTGATCCTCAATTTGCTCCAACAACTCCCTTGCTTGTATTTGTTTATTGAACCCTTCATCACTTCTCAACACAACGACCTCCCTAGCAACTTCCACTTCTTCTCCTTTTCTCTTAGCACTCTCTTCAAGTTTGAGGATAGCCAAGGCGTCCGGCTCATTCAAGGCCTTGTTGAAGTGAAAATCGACCTTTTCTTCACCAATCTCAAAGGAAACCTTGCCGTTCTTGACATCAAACCTTGCCCCCGCCGTAGCTAAGAATGGTCTTCCTAAGATTATTGGGACCAAGGGGTCCTCGTGCATGTCCAAGATCACGAAATCATCGGGGACAAAATACCTTCCAACTCGCACCGGAACGTCATCCAATATTCCTTTAGCCTTGATGATGGAACCGTCGGCAATAGTTAGGGACATGTCGGCCGGCTCCATTTCACCCAAATTTGCTCTTCTCCAAATGCTAGCGGGCATCACCGAAACACTTGCCCCAAGGTCACATAAGGCTTGGAAATTTTGAGACCCCACACCAATGGTTATAGCAAAGCGACCGGGATCTCCTAGCTTTTGCGGTAACTCCAAGGTCTTGACCTCATCTTGCATTTCAACTATGGACCTCTTCTTGCTCAAAATCTCCTTTAAAAACTTGGCATAAGATGGCATCTCACTCAATGCGTCGGTGAACGGGATGGAGATGTTCAAGCCTTGCAAGAGTTTGAGAAACCTCTTGAACTTGTTCTCAACAACATCTTTCGGCTTCTTTGAGGGATATGGAAGAATCGTTGCACCTTGAATCTTGCTTGGATCAACCTCCTCGGACTTCCCTACTTTACTTGCAACATTTCCTGGTTGGACCGACTTGGGCACCATGTCGGGCCCGATGTTGTGAATCTCGGTCCTGGACAGAGGAGTTGGATCGAGGTCTGTGTACATCGGGCCCGAGTTGCTCTCGACCTCGGTCCTGGGTGAAGGAGTCGATCTTGCTGGGTTGACTTCGGGGAACGTCGGACCCGACTTGCTGGGTAAGTTGGTCCGACTCTCTTCATTCTTCTTAGGCACGTGTGGCTCGGGTAGGTTTCGGCCACTTCTCAATCCAATTGCCCGGACTTCATTTTGATTGTTTTGAGCTCGGGGATTCTCCTCGGGTCGGCCCGGAAGTCTTCCATTCTCTCTCGGGGCTTGAGTTGCAATTTGAGCAAATTGATTGTCGACTTACCTCCTCCATGCACCAAACTCATTGAATTGGGTCCTCATCTCCTTGAACCCATCTCTCATCTCTTGAGCAAATGTTTGTAACTCATTGAATCCCGGTGGTCTATATGGTGGTGGTGGCGCCCTTGGCTCGTTTTGGTTGAAGTTGTTGTTGTAGCCTTGAGCTTGACCGTTGTTCCACCGGCCATTGCCACCATTGTTGAAATTGCCTCTTCCACCGAAATTTCCTCGGACATAGTTTGCCTCCTCAATTCGCTCGGCCAAGCGTACTTGGCTCTCATTCGGACAAACTTGTGTAGCATGTGCAAAGGATCCACACTCCTCACAAGCTCTAGCATTTTGCTTGTAGTAGTGGACTTGCCTCTTAAGCTTGCTCACTTCACCTTCAAGGAATTGGAGCTTCACATCCCTATCAATGTCTTCTCCCTTTGGATCATATAACTTCCTTGCACCTTCACCTTGAACTTTCACCTCCTTGCTAGCTTGACTCACCCCATACATGGCCTCATAATCGGATAGCTTGTCAAGTAGCTCCCAAGCTTGGTCCGGTGTCAAGTCTATGAACCCACAATCGGTGTGGAGATTGAGCTTGTCCTTTGTTACCGGATTGATGCCTTGGAAAAAGATGTCTTGAAGCACATATGGTTGTTGGCCATGAGTAGGACATTGGCGCAACATCTCCTTGAAACGGTCCCATGCTTCGAAGAGAGGCTCATTCAGACCTTGTTGAAAGCTTGCAATCTTCCTTCTTAACTCGGTTGTCTTTGAGGGCGGGAAGAACTTCATCAAGAAAGCATCATAGAGCGTCCTCCAAGTTGTGATTGACCTAGGAGCTTGGCTCTCGAGCCAATGTGTGGCCTTGCCTCCAAGTGACCATTTGAACGCCTTTAGAAGCACATACTCCAATGTCTCCTCGTCGGTGGAGATCGTCTCACACATATCCACAAATCGTTTAACATGCTCTATGGGACACTCATGTGGACGGCCCTCGAATTGATCACGCTTGATGAGGGAGATGAATTGCGTCTTGATCTCAAAATTCTTGGCAACCTCGGGAAGCACAATAGCCGGCTCGGGTACCCTCAACTCCGGATGCATGTATTGGCGTGCATTTCAGGGTAGAGCGTTGAGTTGAGCCTCGGCTCTCATCCGTTGCTCCCGTTCTCTTCTTGCCACCTCCTCTTGATTGTCCCTCTCAAGTTGCAATCTAGCCATTTCGGCCCTAAGTCGAGCCAACTCTTCATCAACATGGAGAGCTTGATTCTCCATCCTTTTCCTTCTTCGGGCTTCTTTGAGAATACTTTCCGGATCATTCACAAACTCAAGCTCAAGTGTTCCTCGGGAGGAACGAGCTAGCATACACCTACGAAACAAAAACACAAACCAAAACAAATCAAAAACAAACAAAGGGTTTGGGCTATTCCCTCACCCACATCACTACCAAAACACAAGAAACTCACCAAATTGGCACTCAATGCACTTAGACTTCCCCGGCAACGGCGCCATTCTTTTGATCGCTCGCCTCTCGGATGCGAGGGTCTAGAGATACAATTTATAACCCGACCCCGTTGTAGTACGTGGTGGGTGTCGAACACTCGGGAAGTCTACTCGATCGATGTGCCTAGATACTAGGAAGCTAGAAAGGAGAGCATAAAACAAAGGAAAACAAAGAAAACAGTCGGGACCGACACTGAGGTCACGTCGGGCCCGAGGTTGGCGACGAGAGGAAGTCGGGACCGACACTGGGTAAGTCGGGCCCGAGGTAGCTGGGGATGTCGAACTCAAGGATTTTAAAAGTAGATCTTGGGCTTTTGGGTTCCTTCTCTAGTAGATTAAGGCTTATCCACCCCAATTCAAGCAATGAGTGATGATCGGACTAGGATCGAGTGCTTTCGCCCTCGTTCCAACCACTTCTACACATTGATCATTGGGGAAATCCCCTTCGAAGCAAGGTCTTGAGATTGACACATGTTCACTTTCGCTACTTTGCCAATCTCAAGCCTTGATTCCCGACTTTCGCAAGGAATTGTAGCTCTATGTAGAGTGGGTTCCTTAGATCAAACACTCAAGGCTATGGAATTGGGGTTTCTAGCCCAAACCTAGCTAGGGTTTTCCCCCATAACCCAAGATCAAGGAGATCTACTCCATGTGGCAAACAAAGAAAGCAAACAAATCAAAAGGGAAAGCAATCAACATCATCAATCTCAAGACAAAGCAAAGTTTCATTCAAAATCAAAAGCAATCCACAAATTCCAATCAAGGGTTCCAAATCCACAAGATCAAAACAAAGCAAAGCTAATCTATCAACCAAACCTATCAATCCTCCTCTCCTTGGCCGATTCTCTCTCTTCTCCTTCTCCTCTCCTTCCTCCTTGCTCTCCAAGTATCCCCTTGAGAGCTTTTGAGGGTTGGCTCCCTTGCTAAGTGTGGGAACCCCTTTCTTAGAAGATAAGAGGGCCTTTTAATAGATGAGGGGCAAAAGTGGAAGTTCACAAATTCGTGCCGTGGAGCCCAAGTAGTTCGGTGACCGACTTGGACCGACACGGAGGACCTCGGGCCCGAGGTACTGTGCAACTCGGTCCGATGTTCTGGAGACTTCAAAGTCGGGCCCGAGGTTGGTTGCAACTCGGTCCTGACTTCGTTCCACCTTCTTCTTGTTGGCTTTCCTCTTGTTCTTCTTCATGGCTTGCTTCCCTCTTTCCTCCTTTGCTCGGGCCTTGCTCCATGTCTCGACCCTCCTTCAAAACGACCCTTGATCCATGCCAAATTACCTACAAAACACATAAAATGCGCGTAGTCTCCGAATCTCATAGAAATACGGGAACTAAGCTAAAAAGGAACAAAACGCACAAGAAAAGGGGAAAAAGAAACATATAAACAAAGGAAATCACATATGAAAACACCACCAAATAGAGAGACATCAAACACGACGCCCTTTTCTGTCTCACCATTAGTTTTGGAAAAGCATTTGTTGATTTTCTTATGCATCGACAGGTGCCCGAGCGAGAACACCTTTTGCTTGGAGAGAACATGATGACACTGGTCTTGGACCCGGTCAACATGCAAACCTCGCTCACCTTCTTATGAAAACTAGAACATTGCTTTAATAAGGTTACTTGTAAATTGATCTTGTTCTCCATTTCACCATTCTAACCTTTTCCCTCCCCTTTCCATTTCTTTGAGGCCTTTGTGCCTCTAAAGATCTAGGTACAGAAAAATAATGTTTTATGAAATAAACACTAGAAAGGAAAAGAGATAAATGAATGTTGTGTGTATATTCCCCTAAGATGTAAATCCATAAAAATATAATTACAATCACCATAGCCACTCTAGATAATAACTTGCCATGGAACCTACAATATACACAACATTCACCTACCTCATTTTCTTTCTCGTGCACATTTCTTAACACGTTTATTTTATCCATGGCTGGTTCTTCTTAGACACAAAGTCTTTAAAGAGAGGCGACAAAGAGGCAAAATGTTAGAATGACGAAGATGGAGAACAAAAGCAACTTACAAGTAACCTTCTCAAAGCGATGGTGCAGTCTCTTGAAGAAGGCGAGCGGGGTTTACAAATTGATCGGATTTAGGATCAAGGTTCATGTTGATATCTCCAAGGTATAAGGTGTTCTCATTCGGGCACCCGTTGGTGCACAAGTCATTGTGATTAAAATGTAGGCTTGAATTACTAAAAAGTGTAGTTTATCATAATTGATAGAGAAATAAGATGTCGATGTAACTTTGTATGTGATTGATAGGATGACAAGGAGGAGTTTACCACATTATCTTGCATGGTATCACTTGGTTATTATATAGTGTTTGCAGTGATTAATATGTTAGTTTTTGGATTTACGTCTAGGGGGGATAAATGTGGTTTGAATTAACCATTATGGAACTTTGTCATAATTGAGAAAGAAATAATAAGTTATAGTAACTTTCTATGCGATTGTAGGATTGAGATATGGGTTCATGATTTGAGTGACAAGATATGAAACGGATGCCACTTTTTGGTTTTAATTGCAAGTTAATCTCTTTTATTAAAGTATTTTTCTTATTTCACATGATTCTTGAATGATATTTTTTATGATTCTTCTGTCTCTAGATCAAGTTACCTATGTGGCGATGGTTTATTTTGACTATTTTAAGAGACACGTGAGTTGTATCAAGTCATTGTAAGCAAAAAGTTGTGGCATTTATTATTTTTACGTAATTGACTAATAATTAACAAAATTTTCAACTACATCAAACCGATTTGATGTGTGTGCTTTAGCGTGCATGAGATTCTAACCAAACAATTGGCGACTCTAAGTAACAAAATATTTGGTACATGTGATTATATTTATCCAATTTGGTCAATATATTGATATAAAATTACTATATTGTCGCAACTAATTGATTTGTTAATATTGATGCAAATATGTTAACATGTACAAAAAGAAGGAAATCCTACTTGATTGATTTGTCACAAGATCAATCGATTGATTTGTTGCAATTGATTTATTTATCGATCGTAATTTATTAGTTGATTCATATATAAGATACGCATTTTTCTTCATCCAATAGATAATTAATAGAGGAAAATTTTTAGAATATCATTTTATTAAGGGTGATTTTAGTAAATAACATTTATTTTCTTATGACAAACAAATGTGTCATCAAAGCCTAATGACAAACAAATGTATCATCAAAAAGGTCTTGATGATAAAAAAAATGTCATTAAAATGCCTCGATGACATTCATTTGTCATAAAATTGTGTCACTAAAAGACCTTGATAACAAACAAGTGTGAATGACATTGATGACAAATGAGTGTCATGAAATGCATTGATGACATTCCTTTGTCATTGTAAATGTGTCATCAAATTTGTTTGTCATCAAAAGGCCTTGATAACAAATAAGAGTAATAAGTGTCAGCAAAAAGCATTGATGATAAACAAATATGTCATCAAAGAGTTTTGATGACAAACAAATTGAGTCATCAAAGGGCCTTGATGATAAACACATGTGTCATCAAAGAGCCTTTATGACAAAATAAATGTGTTATCAAAGGGCCAAATGCGTTATCAAATGGCCAAATGTGTCATCAAAGGGCATTGATGACAAACAAATATGTCATCAAGGGCCTTATGAGAAATAAAATGTGTCATAAACGAGTCTTAATGACAAAAAAATGTGTCATTAAAGGGTCAAATGTGTCATCAAAGGCATTAATAACAAATAAATGTGTCACTAAAGGGTTAAATGTGTCATAAAAGAGCTTTGATGACAAACAAACGCATCAAAGACCAAATGTATCATCAAAGGCATTTATGACAAACGAATATGTCATCAAAGAGTCTTGATAACATTCAATCGTCATCAAAGGCTTTCAAAGGATTTTAATGACATTCAAACAACATCAAATGTCATCAAAGGCGTGATGACATTCAACCTTCATCAAATGTCATCAAAGGGCCTTGGTGACAAACAATGGTCATACCACATAAAAATAATTGTCATCAACACATAAAAATCAAAGTTATTATCAAATATCATTTGTCATCACCACATAAAAATATGTCATAAAAAATTTTCATAAAAAATCATTGATAAGCCTATGTGGGATTTGAACCCACATCATTGTTCGTTAAGTAAAATGATTTGCCATTTGAGCTAAACAAATCTTATAGTGAAAGTAGATTAAGTACATATTGTTGAAACCCGAAATAAAGAAAAATGATCTACCATTTGAGCTAATAGGCTAAACAAATCTTATAGTGAAAGTAGATCAAGTACATATTATTGAAACCGAAATAAACGAACTTTAAATCCGAGGACTTAAAATCAAAAGAAAACAAGCATGCATAAGCTTCACTCTTTATTCCGCGTGTGATAACGACTAACATGTACCTTTAAAGAGTTTCTATAGTTTTTTATTATCCGTGTTTGGAGTATGCACACTCTTTCTCCTATCTTGATACTTAGATATTACAAATTTCTCTCTCTCTCTCTCTCTCTCTCTCTCTCTCTCTCTCTCACACACACACACACACAAGTTGCATCTTAAAACCTCTTATGATTCTCTCTCGTAAATAACAAAGTTCTCTGAAAAGTTTCAACACATCGAGTTTCTATTAATAAGAAAATATCTTAAGCTAGAGATGTTTTTGACCCTTACAACCTTTGCTTTCTTTAATTATTTATAGACATTGGGAGATGTTGGAAGTTGGAATTCTTCTATTTGGGAGAACCTTATTGATTTTTGAGGTGTCGAATGTTGATTGGCGACGCGTTGCTTTTTCGTGGTGAAAGATGTGATTCCAAAAGTTTCGGTATCTTCCTATGTGGGAGAGGTTTGTTGACCTTCGAGGTACTGGCCGTTTATTGGCAAAGTGTGAGGTTGATGTGACTTGTATCATAGGTCGGTGGATTAGCATGCGATGTTATCAATTGCCATCATTTATTATGGTCTCTGTAGATTGCTACTTCATATGTCATTAATTAATTGTGTTGTGCAGGAAGGGTAGTCAGAAGTTATGTAGGATGAGCGGCTATTTGCCCTTGGACTTTGTGGAAGCCATTGGGATCTTTGGATTTTCAGTTGATTTTGCACGTTGTTCGCCCATTGGTGAAACTGCTTTGTCTAAATGGGCGCATGTGTGAGTGGGGAGCGTCTGGTACTTGTAAGTTTTTGCAGGTGCGTGTTTTAGGAGTAACATTATCTTATTACCTCTAGTTATGAGTTTGCAGGCGTCATTCCCCCTCGTTTTCTCTCTTTGCTTCGGTCACTCTTTTGTCGCTAGTGCTTGGATTATTTGTGCTCTATCACATAACATTCTAGATGCTTCAAATAAGTTGAAATTCAACCGTCACCAATGTCATCAAAACCGTCATCAAGCTTTCATGACACTAAAATATCATCAAGAACAAATCTACGAAGAACCAACAAAAAATAATAATAAAAAAGTAATAATAAGCTAGTCAACAAGCATTTTGGTCCACAAGGAATTGTGAGTTGGTAACTAAAAGGACATCATGAGTTCATATATGAACTTGCTGTTACATGCTTTATAAAGGATCAAAACCAACCATTTTTATTCAGTAGAATGAGTCAACTCACCTTACATCTTTTGAGCAAAGATGAAGGCCAAATCCATCGGTATTCAAAGACGAGCAGATTGTTCACACGCTTGAAGATCTCTCGGGCTTCCACAACTTCTAGTTGCAAGTCTTCACAATTTGCGCTCGTCTTTTTTCTCAATACAAAGAAGACCCATATTGTATTGGTAATTATGATGTTGCTTGTGAAAGAAAGTAGTTAGTTCCTCCACAAAAATGTCAACAAAAAACGAAACCCAATTATATTTTCATATTTCTATCATATCAAACTAAACCTAACAATTGTAAGAATATACCATATCAACTATATTGCTCATTACATAGTTCATATTTGTGAACGGGTAAAACAAACATAGTTATCATAGTTATTTTCGCTATTAAAAAGGTATTTCTTAAATTACTACGCATATATTATTATTTTTATTATTTTCCATATTATTAAATATATGGTAGTTATGCAACTTTATGGAAGATCTATCCTGCAAATATGATAAGATTAAATTCGGAGAAGGTGGGAATATCCCTAGCTTGGGCTTTAAGCAACCCTAGGAGATAAGTAAAATAAGGTCCCCTGATATCATTCTTCCATTATAAATACACGCCCTAGGCGTGTAGGGAGAGACACATGTGCACATCGGTATATTCAAAAACTCTGGACATGCTAATACTTGCTTAGCTCGACTGTTCAGTGATTCACCGCTCTCTTGTTGTACCTCGTCGCTCAAAACGACAATTGCTCTTCTGACTTAGGCATCGAAGGTGGATTAAGGGGTCCCCGCCCTCTGTGTCCATTATTTTGCAGGTTTCTAGGTTAAGAGATTGGAGGTAGAGCGGAAGAGGAGGAGTTCTTAATTAGTGCATTGAAGACGGATTGAAGGCGGAGTTTTTATGCACTAACAATTGGCGCCATTTGTGGGAAACGAGTATTCGATTCACATAGTCATGGTGTTGGAATCTATCCCAAAGAATCAAGAAGTCATCTTTGAAGAAACCGGTGCATCATCGCAAAGCGAAATCGCACGAACTATGCCCGACGAACGAAACCGCGATCGCGGCACCGAAGGCCGCGATCGCGGCGCTGTGGACCGCAACCGCGGTACTGTACACCGCGATCGTGGGTCGGCGATCGAGGCCGAAAGTCCCAAAATTCGCTCGGGAAACCGAGCCCTAATGGAGGTTGATCAGGTTAATTCCGATATTCGCTCGGGAGATCAGACCTTGGTGTCTGGAAACGACTTGAACCGTGACCCGGTCCCTCTCGCTAGTACGGTTGTTCATCGCACAGATCGTTTGGGGTCCGAGTCAAGCGACGGAATCGTCAATAGTGGTACTTTAAGGCCCGAATCAACCGAGTTTGATCAAACATGGGTGTCGGCCATGCGTGTGGCCGAGAATGAAGACAACCGAAGAATTCAGGGGCGGGACGAATCAGTCCGAGCGATCGCAATCGCTGAACAGAACCGCGACCGCGACCAGGAGGGTCGCGATCGCGGCCAGTCAAACCGCGTCCGCAATCTTGAGAACCGCGACCGCGGGCTGCGTATTCCGAGCCTTCGCTCTCCATTCGCGAGCCAAACCCTAATTTGGTTATCCCTCGTTTAGAGCAAGGCCAATCCAGCCGTGCCGAGACTAATCCCGTGAGAAGTGACAATCGCATCACCTTATCATCCGCTCTAAACAGCGGGAATGGGGCATCTACCACCGCCGGGAATGAAGAAGAAGATGAGATCACCCATGCTTTGGCTACTACTTTGAGAGAGAATGAAAAGTACCAAACTAGGTGTGTAAAAGGTGAGTTGCGATTGGAGCATGCCCTAGAAGAGGTCGCCAGGTTAAAACGCTCCTTGGATAAAATTCAAGGCAAGCGCCCTATTGATGAGTCAGAAATTGAGAGGACTACTCAACGGCTTGCAAGTGTTATTGAGTTCGCCGATAACCGTCGTAGTCCTCTATCGATCAGTTTTGACGGATCAGGCGATATGCAGATTGATTATGATAGCGACAGAAGAGCGCCAAGGAGCCGGCGAAGAGATCACCGCCACGAATCGCCCCTGCGTAAGAGGTCACGGGCCGCGGATCCTCCTCAGCCCAGCGAGCCGTCCTCAAATGACTCGGGCGAAGCCAACAATCGCAATAAACACCGCGGTCGAAGCCGCGAGCGCGTTGCGAAGGACCGCGATCGCGGTGGTAGGGGTCGCGATCGCGGCAAGTCAGACCGCGACCGCGGATCAGACGATCGGTGCGACTCTTCGCGCGAACAAGATGATCGTTATAATCCTTATGAAAATCTCGAGCCTAATCGTGATCAAGGCAAGAAAACAAGAAGAGACAACGTAGCCAGCGTCGGAGTGTTAGCCTTGAGAGAATTCAAGGTAGGGCCCGAGCTCTTGAGCGTACTCAAAATAGTCTACTTGATCTTTTGAGAGCGCAAGGCAATACCTTACAATCGGCTCGGGATCAAGCAGAGCATAAGTTGGCTTTGTTGACATCGATGCCATTCCACGCAGACATCCAATGAGCCCTACCGCCGTCAAAATTTTCTCCCCCATCCTTTACTTTGTATGAGGGAAACACGGATCCTATAAGTCACATAGCCTCTTACACCCATAAAATGGCATTGTGGGTGTCTGAAGATGCTATCATGTGCAAGATGTTTCCGAGTAGCCTTGGAAAAGGCCCTTTAAAGTGGTTTCAAAGTCTCAGGCCGGGATCAATCCGGACTTGGGGACGATTGGCTTCTAAGTTCGTAAAGCGGCATATAGCCAACAATCGATATACTGCATCGCTCGACACGCTTTTTGGCCTCAAATAGGAGAAGGGAGAAAGCTTGCGACGTTTCTTCAATCGATTTATGAAATGCTATGCGGAAATTGAGGGATGCGATCATAGGACCGCTATTACTGCCTTTAAAAGAGCAATCATCACTGATAGTAAGTTGAGAGAGGAGTTGACACTTCGTCTTCCCTCCACAATAGCCGAGCTTCAAGAACGTATTCATCAGTATGTGCGGTTAGAGGAGGACAATTTCAAAGTAAGAGGAAGGTCGTCCTCTCCTCCTCATAAAACCCACCGCCGTGCTGAAAACTTCAAGAGAAAGGGCCAAGTTAGAGCGGTTTACACCACATTTAGTGTGTCGATCTATCGAATCCTACCCTGCATTAAGCATGAGAGCTTTTTTCAATATCCCCCCAAAGAGGAATGTCGTGAAGATGATCCATGTAGTAGAAAGTACTGCATGTACCACAGGGTTTGGGGCACATGACTGAACAATGTGAGTCATTTAAGCGGTATCTGGAGAGTGTGGTGGAAAAAGGGTACTTGCATGAGTTCATCAAGAAAGATAGGCTTGAGAAAAATGATGAGCCGGGGCAGAAACAGATTGAGGTCATCCAGACAATCTCGGCATCTTACAGGCATGAAGATGATGAAGCAAGGAGTAACTTCAAGAAGTCTTGCCATGAGCTTGAAGTAATGAGAGTTCAGCAGGTCGAGCCACGACGACCCCCTTCCCCCGTGCGTGCGGTGGATGGGCTAGTCTTTAGAGACAAGGACCTTGCGACAGTCCAAGTTCCTCATAATGACCCATTAGTTCTAGCAGTCGAGCTAGAAGGTTTTAAGGTGCGTCGTGCTCTCGTTGATCCAGGAAGTTCGGTTGACATCATTTACTTTGAAGTCTTCAAACTCCTTGGGAAAAGCAATGAAGATTTGATCCCGGTCAAGATGCAATTGACTGGACTTGGTGGCTATCCAACATACCCGCTTGGAATGTATAAAACCCAAGTCAGCCTTGCCAAAAAAGTGATGATCGTTGAGTTCTTGATCGTTGATGTGCCTTCACCCTACAATTTGATTTTGGGGAGGCCTTGGATTCATGGGATTAGAGCGGTACCATCGACCCTGCATCAAATGGTAAAATTCAGAGATGGAGACGCCATCGTTCGTGTCTGGGCGAATCAGCTAGATGTTCGTCTATGCTCCAAGGGAAATCGCCCTAAGTCGGAATTTATGCAGAAAATAGAAGACGAGTCGAAAGCTGAAGAACAGCCGCGAAACCGCGATCGCGGGCCTGAGGGCCGCGACCGCGATGCTGGAACTGAGTGCAAAACCCCGGATCTGGGGCAAAACCGCGGTCGCGGATCGCCACGCCGAGACCGCGGCACCGTGGTCCAAGATCGCGGGACACCCCGCCGCGATCGCAGCACTAGGTCCGAAAGCTTCACTTCGCAAGATGAAGATCGTGAGCACGATCACCCGTCTTCCCCTGCGCAGGGATCTCGGGACTAGGAATTTCATGTAAACAGGGCACTCTTTTTCCCATGTGGTTTTGATGAGGCCCTTAGGATTTTTCGTTTTTGCATTCATTCTGTTTAGCTTTGTAAGTTCATAACATTCATGTTTACTTATTAATAAAAGTCAGCTTTTTTGCATTAACTTGAGTATTGCATAAGAAAATCTATGGCGCAACATTAGTTAATCGCACTAATGGATTTTTCATATGTGTGTATGAGAAAGCCAGTTTATGATATTCGCTCATAAATAAGAGTTTATGATATTCGCTCATAAATGTTGAAACATATGAAATTCGCTCATGTGTATACGAATATACGAATATACGAATATACGAATATACGAAAGCGTTAGGGGACTTGACATCGACCAATCCACTTGGCCACTCCGATTAGAAACCCTCTGTACCCTACGTCGTCGAACATGGTAAAACATGTAAGGTGGTGTAGGTGGGACATTTGTGAGCGTGTAAAACAAATATAGTTACCATAGTTATTTTCGCTATTAAAAAGGTATTTCTTAAATTACTACGTATTTATTATTATTTCTATTATTTTCCATATTATTAAATATATGGTAGTTATGCAACTTTATGGAAGATCTATCCTGCAAATATGATAAGATTAAATTCGGAGAAGGTGGGAATATCCCTAGCTTGGGCTTTAAGCAACCCTAGGAGATAAGTAAAATAAGGCCCCCCGATCTCCTTCTTCCATTATAAATACACGCCCTAGGCGTGTAGGGAGAGACACATGTGCACATCGGCATATTCAGAAACTTTGGACATGCTAATACTCGCTTAGCTCGACTGTGCAGGGATTCACCGCTCTCTTGTTGTACCTCGTCGCTCAAAACGACAATTGCTCTTCTGACTTAGGCATCGGAGGTGGATTAGGGGGTCCCAGCCCCATGTGTCCATTTTTTTGCAGGTTTTTAGGTTAAGAGATTGGAGGCAGAGAGGAAGAGGAGGAGTTCTTAATTAGTCCATTGAAGACGGATTGAAGGCGGAGTTTTTGTGCAATAACAATATTTGTCTTGAGTCTGGTAACGATAAATTGTTTAGTTATGATGATATATCGCCAATTCGCCATGTATTTTAGCTCTGGTAAGGAGCAATTGTTTCTCTCTGAACAATAAAGGCCATTTGATGTAATTTGCCTAAAAAACCAGCAAGGAAAAATAATAAAATATAATTCAAAACGGGTCATAAACCCATTTCTCAATCGGCCCATCTTCTATCAGGAGGGGAGGCCTAGACAAAACCCTAATTTGTCCTCCATATAAAAATCAATTGAAATCCTCGTCCCTCCTCTTTCCCTCACTTTCCACAACCAAAGCAATCAATCGGCAGCCATGGAACACCTTGTCCTACGTGGCACAATGAGGGCCCACACCGACATGGTGACAGCCATCGCCGCCCCCATTGACAACGACGACATTATCGTCACCGCATCTCGTGATAAGTCCATCATCCTATGGCACCTTACCAGGGAAGACGGAGTTTTCGGCGTCCCCCGCCGCCACCTCACCGGCCACTCTCACTTCGTCCAGGACGTCACTCTCTCCTCCGACGGCCAGTTCGCTCTCTCCGGAAGCTGCGACGGTGAGCTCCGCCTATGGGACCTCGCTACTGGCACCACCGCCCGCCGCTTCGTCGGCCACACCAAGGACATTCCCTCCGTCGCCTTTTCCCTTGACAACCGCCAGATCGTCTCTGCCTCCCGCGACAAGAGCATCAAGCTCTGGAACACTCTCGGTCAGGCTTCTCTCTTTTATGAATTCCGAACTTTACAATTTCGATTATGTTACGCAGCTGCCTTTTAGAATTGGTTCTTGGATTTTTCTTTGGGATTTTGAATGTGTTGTTCTCTTGATTTTATATACTGAGCAGCTTGTAAACTTCTGTTCTGATATTATTTCTGGTGATGATCCCTAATATTGATTGTTCAATTTCTGGTTTCTCCATTTACTTGTTAAATAAGTCTGCATTATGTATTGTGAGATTGTATGATTTCAAAATACAGATCAGTAATATGTACAATGTTAAGCGATTGAAAGCTGAAACCATATCACTAGTAAACTGATCATTTACATTGATGGTTTAGGTCTTTAAGATCGGTTAGTTTAAATACCTAAATTTCTACACATTCCTGTTTCCCATACGGATTTGATGTTGTGAAGATCATGGTCTAGATGGATAGTTCTTAGTAATAGATTGAATCTTTTGTACATTTTGTTGTGCCTCATATATATATGCCAGCTGATTAATTGATGTTTGGGGCACTTAAGATGGTAGTCTTACTCTGAATGTGTAGGTGAGTGCAAGTACACTATCCAGGAAAATGATGCTCACACTGAGTGGGTTAGTTGTGTCCGTTTCAGCACAAACAATCTCCAGCCAACTATTGTCTCAGCTTCTTGGGACAAAACTGTCAAGGTTTGGAATTTGTCAAACTGTAAGTTGAGATCCACCTTGGCTGGCCACAATGGATATGTCAACATTATTGTCGTCTCTCTAGACGGTTCTCTCTGTGCCAGTGGTGGCAAAGATGGCGTGATCTTGTTGTGGGATTTGGCTGAGGGAAAGAAATTGTACTCGCTTGATGCCGGCTCCATCATCCATTCCTTGTCACCAACAGATATTGGCTTTGTGATGCCACTGAAAACGCTATTAGGGTTTGGGATTTGGAGAGTAAAACCATTGTTGAAGAGTTGAAGGTTGACCTCAAGGCGGAGACTGATCATGCTGATGGAGCTACCACTGGTAACAAAAAGAAGGTATTTGCTCTCACTTGTCTGGTTGTTCATGTTTGACTTACGAGTAAAATGCTGCATCTTGGCATCTTGGTTTGTTCTTGTTTTATGTTGAAGACTTGATTGTTGCATCTGTATTTGAACTTTGAACATTAGTTCTAAGATTAGTTGCATGTCTACACTCTAAAAACTTAATACATGGATGTCAGCTGACTGGAATGGGTTGATGGGAGTTTGTTTTTTCTCTGTGGATTTTGTTTTGTTGTGAAATCTCTTACATTATTCGCCCTGCATTTCCAAGGGGTCTCTTGGTTTTGTATTGACCTTGTAATTGAAAATAATTGTGTTACGAGTTTAGCAGCTATCCATATGATAGATGAGTGAGTCATGTCTAACTTATTGTTAAAGTTGCAAATGAATTCCTTTAGTACTAAGTTTGTTAACATAATTGAAATTAAATTTAGCCATTAGTTTCAAGTAGAAGTACAAGTCTTTATACTAATGTTCTCTTGTATATTTGTCTTTTTCAGGTTATCTATTGCACAAGTTTGAGCTGGAGTGTTGATGGAAGCACGTTGTTTAGTGGCTACACTGATGGTGTTGTTAGGGTTTATGGTATTAGCCGCTATTAGGTAAGCATGTCTTGTTATAGCCGAGACATGTTTTTGTGCTACAGTTATATGCTGTTTTAGGTGCTGAGGTGAACACTACGTAATTTTGCCGACAATTTTCCTTCAAAAAAATTTCATGTATGTTTTTGAGCTATGCATCACGAATTTAATGGTCAGACCCATCCTTTATGAATTTTTACATGTCAGATTTTATAGGCATTGCGATCTATTCAGGATTTGTTGAATCGTTGCTTTCTCAGAGTTATATGAATGTTGGAATCTATCATGTATTACATACATGAATGTTATGTCCGATGGCTCAACCCTTAATGAAAGCACCATGGTTTTGGCCAACTAGCTTGGGTAAAACCCCTTGGAGTCTTGAAATAAGCATTTTTTTTCTATCACTTTGTTGAGGATTGTGCAACAAGAGATGAGCTTGTAATCATGAATGATGTTTGGTTGATATGTCCACTAGGACGATATTATTATTAAAACTTATCTCAATCAGATCCAGATTTTGGATTTTGAAGTTTTGTAGTTCATTTTTGCTACATAATCGACCATAATATTCATTTTCCTGAACATATAGAAAATTTGACAAGTGTCTGTTTTCTTCCACCGTTTTCATGACGTCATTTCCCTAATCGCTTCAATTGGTCTTTGATTATTGATATCAATTTGTATGATTCTTGTCTTTAACGGACCCCATTTAGTTTCCATATTAACCCTACTCTTGTGAAGCTATATGTATGTAATTTTATGATACGTGATTCACGTACGAGAGGATGCATCTGACAGGTTGATCCTTGCCCCCCTCTTATTTGAGTCATATGCTAGAAATCATTGTTACAGTTTTCTCTATTCATTTATAGAGTTGCTTGGAAATTCACACTTGGTGCCTGGTGGAGGTACTTAAACCTCAAGATTATGAAATTATTAAACATTCATTTAACTCTCCATATGAGGGCAAATATTTGTCCACCGATTCTAACATCCATAGGTGTGAGAAAGGAACAATTAGGTTGTGAGAAAGGAACAATTAGTTTGTGTTTGTCACTTGTAGTTGACTCGGGTTTACTTACCCTCATCCGACAGGATGCTCTAGGGTTTACTTACCCTCATCTAACAGGATGCTCTAGGGCGACCACTAGCTTGTTAGTGGTCATCCTAATTTCTTTCCTTATAAAAAAAAGATTGTGCTTGTCATAAACCCTACTCGGGTTTCCTTGTTAATAAACCCTAATTGGTAAAAAAATCATAAGCTATTATTTGTCATGTAAAAATAAACTAGTTATTAATTAATCAACTATTCAGTTACTAATTGTTGCAAAATTCGAGTTCCAGATATGTAAAAAATATTCACTTATTTGCCATGATGAATTCCATAGTCTTAAGCTGGGCAATTCAGACTTTGCCCTTTGGCTGCATCATGAATCCCTAATTTCAAACTACCACTTACAATTCTCACCCTTTCTCTGAATGCAAATTCATCCTAACACAATAAATGCAATTGACGAATGCATGGGAGAAGAAGACACTATCATCTATACTAATAGAGTTGTTGCCTCTTAATTATTTATATATACTTTTGAGTAATTGTTATCAAGATAGAAACTTCATAACCAGTTCAAGAGCAAGGAACTTTGACTTGCAGTCTATACACTTTTGAGCTCATTCATTTCACCAGGATAAACCATAAATAATTAAGCAAATTTAACATTATTACATCTTTCATCACTTGAACATTATAACAACAACCCATAGAAGTAAGACCGCACACACAATAAAACACACACACGTACACACGCGCACACACAAACACAATAATATAGTGTAACATGTATCTATATCAGAATAGGATCAGTAAGAATGAGAGAAATGTGGTTCTTCATTGTATGGTTAGAGAAAGTGTAGCAGTCTTCTCCTTTATAGATCACATCCACAACGCGACACAAGTTAAGGATGCGAGTCAGGAGAGGCTTAGGCATCTCATAAGGTTTCAACATCATTTCATTGATAACCTTCCAACAACTTTCCACCCTCTTTCCCAATTCCTTTTGTGCCTCTTCTTTCACATCGTGCTCTCATGTAGCACTCCACCGCCGATGGAACATGATTTCTACTTTGCTCAAATATGTGGTTGCCCATATCATCCATTAGCCTTCCAATTATGCATGCTGCTCTTATGACGTTCGGATTTCCCTTAGCCCATTCGAAAGCCTCCTTGTTTGCAAACTCTTCGTCCATGCCAAGGTAACTCACCACTGTTCCCATGTTATACCCAAAGCTTATAATGGCCGCCTCTTCTAAGTACTCGTCGCATGTGGGAGAGTATTTCTCGTGGCACCATTTTGCTTCTTGGTAGTACACTACACACATTTCCTTCATCTATGCATACCAATTAAAAAAGTGTAAGGATTTGGGAAATTAAAGAAGCTTACAATGTTAATTAGAAACTATATATATGTACATATGTTTATGTTGGACATACTTCATCTCTTTCATACTCAACACAATAAGACTTTCCTTTAGGAGCCAAGTCGCGTTCAAATTCTTCATAAGTATCAAGAAGGGACTCATAACACACTTTCATGTAGTTTGGTAGTTCATCAATGTAGCTATGGTCCCATCTGAGCTATATATATATATATATGTTTAACATAGGTTATGTAGACAAACCTTGATAGAAGTGACATGAATTGAGTATTGATTAGGTAGCACATACCTTTCAATTGCTTTAGTAAAAAGGGTAAGCTCATCAATAGTTCCGTAGGCATCATATATATCATCAATGATAGAAGTGACTTTGAAAACTTGTAAGAATATTTTTCTACCAAGAGCAAATTGTGGTTAAAAGTAAGGTCCCAATGTCCAAAAGTAACCTTCTGGTACTCTGTCTCTGCTTGGAAATGGCATCTTTCCATTCAAATTTTAAGACTTTCCACCACCTGAATACAATTAAGTTCAAGTGATAACAACAACAATTACCCAGTGGAGTTCCCTTGCGGGAAATCTGGAGGGTCAAGATAGGGGTACCCCTGCCTAGCTTAACGCGAAGAGTTAGCACCCAAAACGACCCGACGGGACCACAGAGCATAGAACGCAAACAAGGTAACCAAAATCAAAGACGGGACAAAAACAAAACCGAGACATAAAACATAAGACCGAAACATAGCGCTGAAGCCTCGATGAGTAATATAGTAAAACGGTAAAATGGAATGAATATGTGTGTTAGTTTACCTGGTGAGATCTCTGAGCTCCTTCTTGTGTAATGCTTGAACCCGGTTGAAATCCAATTTGGCAAATTTGAGCAAAGTTTTGTTATGAGAAGGATCTTGCTCATAGAAAGTGATGAAATGTCTAGACTCTAGTCTTGGCATGCCCTTGTGGTACGACTGCTTTAAGGCATGCTTCACTTGTGACGCCATTGGATGATTCGGTGTGTTGGACCTGTTGGTGGCCAAAGCTTTTAGACGAGCCCTAGTAAAGGCTAGGGCTTCGTCTAGTGTGTCATCGCCACGAATCCTGACGTGTGAGGCTTCATACAAGCCTAGCATCCCCTTGACATCACTCACCAACGAATCCTTAAACCCAACTCCGCTTTCGTCCTTGAATTTGTTGAACACATCTAATCATATGAAAACATAAAATATATACTTGTTCGAATTATTAGTTGCTTGAATCAAACCTCTATATTTTATGTGAGAATGATTGAATTGAGGCATAAGACATACCACATGATACATGAAATTCGTGTTGTTGGAGGAGGCGAAGACGAAGAGAAGTATGGTAGAGATCATACCCATGATCAACTCCTTCATCAAAGAATGATTGAATGATCTATTCAATTTCTTGCTCAAGGCGATAATCCCCCCCAAGGCGTTCAATGGCATCGGTGAAGCTAAGAAGCTCCGTCGGCTTTTCATGAGTCGTCGTTGCTATCAACTTGAGCTTCTTCTTCACCTCTGCTTCAACTTCCTTCATCTCTTCTTCCTTCTTGTCTTGAGTCACCTGTCATTTTCATTATACCACTTCGGGACTTATAATCAATTTGTACTATCATATATTGCAAATCAACAAGTTATTTAACATTGTAACCTCATCATAAGGAATGTAGTTGAGGAAGTAGTCACCCCAAGGGCTTGGGTGAAAGCTTGCAATCGGATGCCTCTCATTCGGCATAGTAGAGGAAACCACAGTAGACATAATTCTTGCATGTGGGGATCGATCGAGTTATATTAGATTAAATAATTTGAATGAAGCAAACTATAAGGTGGTATGAAATATGAATGCCACAAGGCTATTATGAAATATGAATGTTACGCGGTGTGTTAAAGTCCGGCGGGCCAATATGACGTGGGGTACACATGTCGGTTCATGCGCACAAGCGCGTTCGGCCCAACACATAAGTCCGTGGGGTTCCATCCTAAAATCAATTGGCAATAGGAGGAGTAACTAAGTGCTTATATAGTAGGCATTTATCTTTCAATTTTTTAGATGAGGGAAGTTCTTTATTTCCACACGGTGTCATGGGATCATTTTATTCATTGCAACTAGATCGGTTAAAACATGACCCCGATTCAAAAAATCAATATGATTTGTCTAAAGTTTTTGGATTGAATCTCAACCAGAAATCATTGTATGTCAAGAGTAACCGAACTCAATCGACCTAGAAAAAAAAACTATGTTCAATAATCCGTTGGATTGATGTGACCAACCCGATATGGTATTATTTAGTTTAAAAATTGAATATTTTGTTATTAAAATTATAGAAAATTATTATTTAACTATTATTAAATATTATTTTAATATAACATAATAATATTTATTATTTTAAGAAACATAAAATAAAAGTTAACAAAATAGATGATTGTCATCCGTTGGATTAATCCGAACCCATACCGATCCTGTAACTATCCAACCCGATCAAACCTGTAAATTTAACAAACCTGATAACCCAAATTCAATTCACCCAAACCTGAACTGAACTGATCCATTTAACTGGTCTAATTGCAACGTCGTCCATCTTTGACTTCAAATGGCATTTGATCTTCTAGTAGGCTGGTAGCTACGTATGCACGAAACTTAATTTAATTTGTAGATCGAAACCTATATATGGTAAGCTCATTAATGTTCTAATGTCAGTATTACGTAAGTAATTCATTAGCGGTTGCCGGCTAGAATTGGCATTCACAAAAAAAGTCAATAAATGGGTGGTAGAGATTTATGTAGAGATTGGTGCAACCGATACGAAAAGATTAAGAACAAGAAAGTTAAAGTACCACAAAGATAAACTTTCTTCATTCAAGCAAATTAAAGCCATGGCGATCGAGTTTGTTCCTCTGAATGGGAAGAGAGAGATACAGATTTATCGCAGTCTCGGAAAAAGGGGAAACTAGCTATTTAAGGGACCGGTCTAAAACAAACCCAAGACCAATTTTATTACAACAAAAACCGAACCGGCTAAGCCAAAATAATGAAAACAGAACCAGCCCCCGTAATGCTTAAGTATGATATTCACTTTTTGTAAGTAACCACATTCCATGTCGTTGACTCATTGAGGGCTCCAACTTGACCATCCTATTTTTTTTTAGTAGGTAAGAATTCGGTTTACCGGACAAGCCCGGTAAAACCGAGAGCTCGAATGAATGGCAATCGGACAAACAACACCAAGAAAAAACTGAAACAAACAAACACGAAAGTAAGTACAAATGACGAAAAAAGGCACTAGAACAAAAGGGAGTAACGAGAGAAGTGAGGGGCTAAAGATCATCATCTTTAGCATTCGGGTCAAAAGCGGACAAAGATGATGAAATGGACTACCGACGTTGCCTCCACCGGGATGAAGGATCGAGACTGTCCAGGGCGACCGCGCCAATCACAACTGAATCACACCCAGTCCCATAGTCGAATCCCGAAATTGTACAAACCATGATATAGTAACATGCAAAGCCAAACAAACAGGAACAACAAAAAAGGAAACGCAACACGAGCTTAAACACAAAGAAAATCCCAACAAACCCACAAGAGTCAAAGTAAGGCCAATCCCAAAAGCAACGTCCAAGACTATTTCAGTAAGGCCAAGCCCAAATGGGCCAAAAGTAATGCCAAGCCCAAAAGCACACTACATGATCTAAAAACCAGGAAGCACAACAACATAGTCAGTTGTAAAGAGGCCACGTAGCCGGAAAATCACTACCACACAGAGCCGACGAACACCGAAAAAATCTGAGGGCTAGACGACGAAAATCTCGGGTGAATCCGGAAAAGAGATTATATCCACATTCACACAGAAAAATTTGTCAAAGCCAAAACCAGAAGCTCACGCCTTTATAAAGAACAATCTGGACAGAATCAAAACTCCACCGTCAAAGAGAAGATTACACGAGAAAACTTCAAATCATAAAACTCAAATTTGGATCTCAAACATAAACACCGATCTGAGTCCAGGACCAAAGCCTTCAAAGGAAGAAATAGCAAAAGAAACCAATCTAAGATACGATTAAAGTATGATCAAAATTTTCTAGATCGTTGTAGTTAGCCGTGCTAAACATGAATAATCATCACAAAAGAAGTGTGGTCTTCTCGGCATAGGTGATAGCTTGCATATAGGTAGAGCTTAGGCTGCATATTTATGTTTATTTTGCATGTGTTTTAGCTTAATTCAGTGTAGTTCTTAGGTTTTTAGGTTTTCTAGGAAATTCGGGTTTTGCGCTTGTTTTGTTCGGTTTTGCAGATCTTTAGGTAAACAAGCGTGGATGGGATGGATCTTAGGGGACTATGGTGGAGTTTGAGGAAGCTTAGAGTGATACTAGTGAAGATTAGAAGAGCTAAGACCCAAGAGTTTGTGGGAAATGAACGCTTAAACCCGGGCTATGCATTGGAGTTCTTGTTTTGACACCTCTATCTTGCAATTCTTAGTTTGGAAGCTACAGTGGTCGGATGAAGCTGAATTTGGTATCAATGGAAAGCTAATTCAAAGATCTAAAATTCATATTTTTACTCCGAGTCCAAATTCCAACTCGAAGGGGGTGAAAACAGCCTCTGAAGTGTCGCCTGAAATGATGAACCGAGAAGAGCGCGGGCTAGGATACAAGTGCCGCGGCCGCGGCATGTTGGAGGGAGACCGCGCCTTCCTGTTTTTCGCGAAGATGTTGGGCCGCGAGTTTTGGGCTTCGAGATGGGCTTAAGATAGATCTTGACCGACGTGTTTGATTGTATTTCGGGATAATTTGATCTTTGGATATCTTGTGGGGTATTTAAACCTTGTTTTTAGTTTCTCTTTCATAACATTGATCATACTTTTGGAGGCTAGGGTTTTTCTCTCTAGAGGCAAACTTTAAACCATTATAAGTTTTTCTTAATTTTAATTATGTATTGCTAAATTCCTTTGTGTTTGACTAGTTATTGAAATCATAGATTGCACAATATTGTGAGATTTGATTGATTCTCAACAACTTGAATAGGTTTTATTCCCTGTGCTTAATTGAATCAAAATTATTCTAGGGTTTTGTTAGATTGGCCACCTAATAGAATTTCTAGGTTAATTTACAACTAATCTGATCAATCCCGTTCGGGATTGATTAGATAAAGTAGCAACTATAATTGTTTAGACACGTTCAGGCTATTCAGTTGTAGAAGGGAATAAACCACAGATAACTTGATTAGCTGTTTGCATTGAGTATTTGTTTCTATTGATACTTTGAACTTAAAGTTGTCGTTTAATTGAATCTAGACGTTGTTCTAGGTTGTTAGATTATTAGAGTTGTTCATATTGTTAGCTCTTTCAACTGAATATAAAGTTTTGGATAATAATCCACGGTAGATTATTCAAGGGAATTGAGAATCAAGAGAATCGATGATCAATAAGCATATCTATGATGGATTTAACTAGTTGAACATACTTCTCTCATATTTGTTAAACACTATCATTCTTGCATTCATAGTTAGTTTTAGTTTTGCATCTTAGAATTACAAAATCATTCACTAAAACCCCCTTTAGTTCTATTACTTGGCACGCAAATAAAAGCATAAATACACGAGTCCTTGTGGGATCGACCCTTACTTACCATTCTACTCAGGTTGGTTAAGTTAGGATTCTTTGATAGGTAAACGACTGAAAAAGACCTCATCAATACGACGGTGGTTTTCTTCAACTGAGATTGGTGGCCTTCTAGGCAGGAGACGAGAGGCCTTCTCGGCCGAAATTAAAGAGCCTTCTCGGCTTTGGGATCTCCCGCATGCTAGAGAAGGCAGAGGCCTCTCTAGCATGTAGATAAATCCATTGAGAGTCTAAAACATGAGCCCAATTGGCCAAATCCAACTTGACCACCCTATGAAGTTCATACTTTCACAATTTACGATTATTAATTAATACAAGTAAGGATATATGTACTTATGATAAGTTTTTTTTTTTAATGTTTGTAAAAACTGTTATTTTAAAAACAAAAATTATATGGCTAATCCTTAGAAGACTCTTACAACCAACCAACACATGCCGATAAAATCGCTAGATTGGACCACAGCCTTTCCCTCCATACTATTTTGAATCACCAAGAACTTTTAGTTCTCATCTGCAAAGATGTTCTAGGGTGCCTTCTGATAACTTGCATTTTAGAGCATATTAGGACATGCATTTAAGACCTTAGTTTATATGTTTTCATGCATTAGTCTTGTGTTTTCTAGTACTTTTAGTTGAGTTTCCGTTATAGATGTCTACACGCGTATTTGTATGCTTTTCAGGTACTTTAGAGAAGTTTGAGCTTCATTGGAACGCGTTTGGATATTTGGCGGAATCAAGACTTCAGTCTAGGGGGCAACGGGACCGGAAAAGACGATTCAAGAGCCTAAAGGAAGGAAGCACACGATCAAAGTCCAAGGTCGTGCACTAAGGTGCACGGTCGTGCAGGCAGTGTCGACAGTTCTTCGGATCGTGCGCCATAGGTGCACGATCGTGCGTCTAATCTCAGAGAAAGGCGTCGCCCGTGCGTTCCAAGTGCACGGTCGTGCGGCACCAAGGCTCAGCCCGTGCGTCCCCTAGGCCAAGATCGTGCGCTTGGCTTAGGTCGTGCGTTTGGTGCACGGTCGTGCGTGGTCTAGTGCACGGTCGTGCGTTTCGGTGCGTGGTCGCGCGCCTCGACGCACGACACGCGTCGTTGATCGTGCGCCCCTCTAGATCGGGTTTTTAGGCCACCTCTTCCACCCTATCCTTAGTATAAATACTTTACTTTGTTTTCTAGTTGGGGGTTCGACTTTTTAACCTAGTTTTGATTCCTTGAGAGACAAGTTTAGACAGATTGTGGAGACTTTGAAGACTTTGTTTTGATCTTGAGTTTGGATTTGCTGGATATTAATCAAGTTTGCTTGTTTCTTCAATCCGGTATGTTTAATCTCGTTATTGAATTGATTTCTTCTATTTCCATGTCTAGTTAAACCCCAAATTCTAAGATTGAGGTGAACCCAATGATGTCTAGGTAGACTTATTTATTAAATTGCACAATTCGTTGTTTGAAGCTTTGTTTGATTCAATCCTAGATGCTTTATGCCTTAGTAACTTTTGTGAATGGGAACTTGCCAAAGTTTGAGACTGAAAGGTGAAAACTTTGTTAAGTAGTCAGATAGGGAATTGAGACTGAAAAGTACTTTTTCCTGTTGGAACCCTAGGATTTGAACCTGAGTTTTCTTTATTATGAAAGTATTTTGAATTCTCTTGTGGAATAACAATTGTCATAGTTATCTTAAGGTTGGTTTGAGTTAGCAAGTCGCGAAAGCGGATGTTTATTCAATTTAATCTTAAATTCTAAGTGCTTAATGGTCTAGATTTTAATTTGCAAGTCACGAAAGTGGATGTTTAATTGAGTCTAGATACGTCTATTAACATTTGAAAGAATTTAGCGGATACATTAGACAATTGCCTTCAAACAAAGTCATAATTAAGGTTGTGCAATCATCTTTTATAGTCTACCGAAGCATTATTGTGGTGATCCTTGATCTTAGAAGCTTTCCTCTCATTGATTTGCCCATATTTAGTTGTTTGTTGCTTTAATTAGTTTCATAGTACAAAAACCACAATTCAATCTTTTCTTGTTTTACGGCTTAGTCTACTGCTTTGAATACAATTAATACTACATAGTCCCAGAGTTCGACACCTTGGTATTACAACCGATCTCGTACACTTGCGGGGTAGGATTTGGCTGTATCAAGTTTTTGGCGCCGTTGTCGGGGACTATAGTTAGTATTGGTTGTTTCTCACAACCGGTAGATTAGGTCTGTTTTTTTTTTTTTGTTTCTTTTGTTTGTGTTTTCAGATTGTTCTCTAGTTCATGCGAAGAGTCCTGAACGCTCAACCATTCAACAATTTTGATCCTGAAATTGAGCGTACTTTCCGTAGAAGACTAAGAGAGCAACGTGAAATCCAAGCTATGGGTGATCAAGAAGAAGATGCTCAGGCTTTGCATAGAGCCTATGTTGCAGATCTAGAAGCCCAAATAACGGCTGCCAACAATCGATTGGCTGTGTTGGAACAAAACCAAGCGGTCCAAGAAGAAGAACAACACCCACAGACTCTTGCTGAATATATGAGGTCTGCTCAACATGGGCCTATTTCTGGTGTTGTCTATCCTGAGGTACAAGCTCGGTACTTTGAATTGAAGCCCTCCTTGATCAACATGGTCCAACAAAATCAATTTGGAGGTCTTCCGTCTGAAAATCCTCATCAGCACCTCACTACCTTTATTGAGCTCATGGAAACTGTTAAAATCCATGATGTCCCAGATGACGCACTCAGGATGAGAACCTTCTCATTCTCTTTAAGGGACAAGGCCAAGATATGGTTCAAGACTCTTCCTCAGAACTCCATCAGAACATGGGATAAGTTATCCTCAGCCTTCTTGAACAAATACTTCCCACCTAAGAAGACTTCTGAAATGAGGCAGCAAATCAGTAATTTCAGGATGAAAGATGGAGAGTCTTACTTTGAAGCTTGGGAGCCTCCATATGTTCCTCCACCACCATACAAGCCACCTCTACCATTCCCTCAAAGAAGAGCTGAAGCCCAATTGGATCCACAATTTATAAGATTTGTGGACATGTTGAAGAAGCTCTGCATCAACATTCCTTTCACGGACGCCTTGAAGCAAATGCCCTCTTATGTGAAATTCTTGAAAGAGATCCTATCCAACAAGAGGAAGATTGATGAATGCCTATTCGTGTCTTTAAGCAAGGAGTGTAGTGCTCTTATCCAAAACAAGCTCCCTCCAAAACTTGGAGATCCAGGTAACTTTTTTGTCCCTATTGTCTTTGGAAATACTACTTATGATGCTTTATGTGATCTTGGAGCTAGTGTTAGTATTATTCCCTTATCCATCTGTAAAGAATTGGGTTTGGGAAAGCCTAGACCTATAGGGATGACACTTTATATGGCAGATAGATCATCGGTTCGCCCCATAGGAATCGTTGAGGATGTGCCTATTCGTATAGGTAAGTTTTTTATTCCTGTGGATTTTATCGTGTTGGATATTGATGCTGATATGCCTGTCCCAGTCATCTTGGGAAAACCCTTTTTAGCTACTACAGGTACCCTGATTGATGTTAAGCAGGGGGGTCCTCTCCTTCACAATAGGTGATGAGAAAATTGAATTTAGTTTTTCAAAAGCTATTAAACAACCTTCTTGTGAGAATGATGATTGCAGGATAGATGTCATAGACAGGGAAGTTCATGGATCTTTGATATCTGTGGTCTCTAAGGACCCATTGGAGCTTAATGTACCCGCTATTAAGGACCAGGTGGAGAAAAGAGAGCTACTTGCTGATGTTGCTCAACCTTTTCAACAAGTTGTAGAGGTTACAAGTCCTATAGTTGGTGATGGTGCTAAGGAGATGAAGGGTAGAGTTCCAAAGAAAAAGAAGAAGGATCGAGCAAAAATTGAAGTCAAGATTGGAGACAAGGTGATGCTTTTTCATGAAAGATCCAATATGTTTCCAGGGAGCAAAGGAACAAGATGGTATGGGCCATACTTAGTGACTCGAGTTTTACATGGAGGTGGAGCTGAGCTTTGGCATAAAAACTCGGGAAAATTCAAAGTGCAAAGGCATAGACTGAAGCTTGTAGTTGATCCAAATCCGGTTAGGGTGGGTGCCAAAGACCCTCCTGACCCGATTGCTTAAAAGAAGATGGAAGGTCAAGCTAATGACCTTAAACAAGCGCTGCTTGGGAGGCAACCCAAGGTTAGTGTTTTCTTCTCTTTCTTTTATTTTCTACATTGGGGACAATGTAGATTTTAAGTTTGGGGGAGGGAAACATGTTTCATGTTAGTTAGATTGCATATAGTTTCATGCTAGGTTGCGTTTTCATGTTTAAATTTTTGCATTTGTCTTTGCAAAAAATATATATATATATATATAAAATCTGAAAATTGTCAAAAATAAAAAAAAATCATGCATTTTAAGTGTTATTGAATCCCTTTTAATGGAAAACCCCTTGTCCTTAATTATTCTTTACATAACTATAAAACCTCATGACATACTTGAATTGTTGAAACCTCTACATATTAGCATGATTATAGATTTGTATGCTTTACTTGAAATTGATTGAGTGCATGTTATCTTTCGAGATTTGAGATTATGCTGAAGTTCTAGACATGTTTAACCTTGTGAGATCATTTTTTTTTAGCCTTTCTAGGACTAATTGTCCTCTCTATTATATCTTGAGTGTCTCACTATGACTTGCTACTCTAGAACTTGCGTTTAGATATCTATTTTGAGGCTGCTTACATGAGTCTTGCATATGACATTAAAGTGATAGAGGCATTATTTTTCATTAGCCTATATTTTCCCTATCCACCCTGCACATTAATCCTTCTTTTTGAAGCCCCTGTTAGCCTTGATAGCCTATCTTTTTGAGCTCCACAAAATTAAATCCGAGCCTAATTAGCTTGACCCTTCTGGAGAATAGGAATTTTTGCTGGATTTATGTTGTGAAGTTTTGGTGAGTTGGGGAGTTAAGAAGAAGAATGAGAATGGTGGATGAGTTGAAAGAAAGAAAAAAAAGTGAAGTGAAGGGAATGAAGGTTGAAAATGAAGAATGGTTTGAGCTTGAGAAATAAAAAGTGTGTATATGAAGGAAAAGTCTCAAAAGCCATGAAAAAAATGGGTTGAAAGAAGTTTCAAAAGAAGTGTGAGAAAAAGAATGAAAGAAGTTGAAGTGAATGAAGGTTTGGAAAGAAAGTAAGATAAAAAGGGTTGTTGGTGTTGATGAAGCTTAATTTCTATTTTCCAGTTTTAGCACCACATAGCCAAATATATTCCATGCCTTAATCTTCTCACCTTGGCCACATTACAACCCATCAAAACACCTCTTGATTTTTGTTGTATGCAATGTCCATAACGGTGGAGATTTAGAACACTGATGCAAGCATATGGTAGTTTATCAGTCTTAGTTGAGAATTGAGCGAAACACTAAAACCCTAAACACTTGAGTGAGAGAGACAAACACATTATCCTAGTGAGGTCTAGAATGGATGTATTCTCTTGATCTTTTTGATTTTCCAAAGCATGTGCAATGATTTCAATTTGTGAACTACAAGTTTAGTGATTAATGCTTAACTTCATTTGAGGTGGATACTTGAATTGCATTGTCTTGTGGGTTGTCGAGTTTATTTCTTGCTTGAGGACAAGCAAGGTTCAAGTTTGGGGGAGTTTGATAACTTCCATTTTAGAGCATATTAGGACATGCATTTAAGACCTTAGTTTATATGTTTTCATGCATTAGTCTTGTGTTTTCTAGTACTTTTAGTTGAGTTTCCGTTATAGATGTCTACACGCGTATTTGTATGCTTTTCAGGTACTTTAGAGAAGTTTGAGCTTCATTGGAACGCGTTTGGATATTTGGCGGAATCAAGACTTCAGTCTAGGAGGCAACGGGACCGGAAAAGACGATTCAAGAGCCTAAAGGAAGGAAGCACACGATAAAAGTCCAAGGTCGTGCACTAAGGTGCACGGTCGTGCAGGCGATGTCGACAGTTCTTCGGATCGTGCGCCATAGGTGCACGATCGTGCGTCTAATCTCAGAGAAAGGCGTCGCCCGTGCGTTCCAAGTGCACGGTCGTGCGGCACCAAGGCTCAGCCCGTGCGTCCCCTAGGCCAAGATCGTGCGCTTGGCTTAGGTCGTGCGTTTGGTGCACGGTCGTGCGTGGTCTAGTGCACGGTCGTGCGTTTCGGTGTGTGGTCGCGCGCCTCGGCGCACGACGCGCGTCGTTGATCGTGCGCCCCTCTAGATCGGGTTTTTGGGCCGCCTCTTCCACCCTATCCTTAGTATAAATACTTTACTTTGTTTTCTAGTTGGGGGTTCGACTTTTTAACCTAGTTTTGATTCCTTGAGAGTCAAGTTTAGAGAGATTGTGGAGAATTTGAAGACTTTGTTTTGATCTTGAGTTTGGATTTGCTGGATATTAATCAAGTTTGCTTGTTTCTTCAATCCGGTATGTTTAATCTCGTTATTGAATTGATTTCTTCTATTTCCATGTCTAGTTAAACCCCAAATTCTAAGATTGAGGTGAACCCAATGATGTCTAGGTAGACTTATTTATTAAATTGCACAATTCGTTGTTTGAAGCTTTGTTTGATTCAATCCTAGATGCTTTATGCCTTAGTAACTTTTGTGAATGGGAACTTGCCAAAGTTTGAGACTGAAAGGTGAAAACTTTGTTAAGTAGTCAGATAGGGAATTGAGACTGAAAGGTACTTTTTCCTGTTGGAACCCTAGGATTTGAACCTGAGTTTTCTTTATTATGAAAGTATTTTGAATTCTCTTGTGGAATAACAATTGTCATAGTTATCTTAAGGTTGGTTTGAGTTAGCAAGTCGCGAAAGCGGATGTTTATTCAATTTAATCTTAAATTCTAAGTGCTTAATGGTCTAGATTTTAATTTGCAAGTCACCAAAAGTGGATGTTTAATTGAGTCTAGATACGTCTATTAACATTTGAAAGAATTTAGCGGATACATTAGACAATTGCCTTCAAACAAAGTCATAATTAAGGTTGTGCAATCATCTTTTATAGTCTACCGAAGCATTATTGTGGTGATCCTTGATCTTAGAAGCTTTCCTCTCATTGATTTGCCCATATTTAGTTGTTTGTTGCTTTAATTAGTTTCATAGTACAAAAACCACAATTCAATCTTTTCTTGTTTTACGGCTTAGTCTACTGCTTTGAATACAATTAATACTACATAGTCCTAGAGTTCGACACCTTGGTATTACAACCGATCTCGTACACTTGCGGGGTAGGATTTGGTTGTATCACCTTCCGTAAGGAGAAACCCTAATTCTTACCTCTTTCAAAAAAAAATAACCAACACACTCTTTTGTTCTTGGGGCGGATGCCCGGGGCTCGAACCCGAAACTAGTTGGATGTAGTAGATAATCCTTATATATATAAAAAAAAAAGAATAAGTGAGAAACCCCTCCCCAAGCCATGCTTGCGTTTTTCATTGCACGTAGCTTTCCCATGTACACATCTAAAAGTTTGTTACTTTCCTAGACAGAAAGTTGAATACTTGGTTGATTCAAACCCTATTGCATGAACATTTCAGAATAGAAATGGATGGCTTTTTTTATTTATCATCTTTTTTACTAAAATTTCTATAATTATAATTCATTTAGTTAACCATTTTCATAATCAATCATTATGACTGGCCAAATCATGAATAAAAAAAAATAGTTTATTGTTTTATTAACCCAAGTGTATTTTTGTGTTTATACATATCAGATTAGAACATTAACTTGTCTTCAATCTTTGGACAAGAAGGACACCTATATCTCTCTACCTTTTATGTTGACTCTTTTTATTGTTTTCGACCCCAATTTACTTGCTCTCTTCATGGAGGTGAACCATATTTAATTAAACTATCCTACAAATGTTGTCGAATGAGATTTATGAACATGTTATTTATTCGGCGGCCACACACACAAGCTTTGTACTTTTCCGGAAATGTGGGAGAGTGATGACTTTGACCTCTGTACATGCTTGCTCCATTCTTTCTCATTTGAATTGAACTTGTTACTAAGAGGATACTACCGGCCCTACCCTAACCGACTAAATCGATGTCCGAAACTGAAAAAAAAAATCGACAGCTTTAACCCTAAAGTATCAATCTTCCTAAAAAAAATTATCATTCTCCAAGCAAATACCCATTGACAGTTTTACAGAATATAATAAAATTATAAAATAGAGAACATAAGAAAGCTAAAAATAGCAGAAAAGACATCAAACAAAAAGAATATAATTCAGGACGACACTTTCTAGCAGTCATCAGTTTCACACAAAATTGTACAATGTTTTAGGTTGCTAGCCCGCTAGCATTGTTAGCATTAGTACTAAACTGGATTTAGTGATATTCACACGTGAACTGATTTTGCTCAAGGAAACATGTAATGGAAGACCGCATTTCTCTGATCTGTTATATTGATAGAGGAATTGGCTGAAAACCACCCGTATAATATGACATATTTCACTTAATCACCCGTATTTTCAATAATTATAAAAAATCGCCCATATTAAGGGTTCCGTTAAAAATTAACCACCCAAAATCCAGATCCGTTAGACTCCGTCAAAAAACAGTGACATAGCACCTCAATTTTCTATTGTTTTTTCTTTACCTTGCCACATGGCACTCACATTTTAATTTTAATTTTTTTTTTCTCTTTCATCTCTCTCCTCCCCTCTCTTTTCTTTTCTTTCCTCACAAACATGCCCGACTCCCTCTGCTCTTTCTTCCTCCTCCATCCCTCACCCCTCTCTTGCTCACCTCAACCCAACCCGGTCACCACCAATCCGCCCGACCACCACCATATACCAACATCGTTGCCTGCTCGAGTCCGACCCCACAACCCTCTCCGCTCATCAAAACCCTAGCCAGACACTAAGTCCGGTCAATTTCTTCAATCCAGACATCACAAAATCGAAATTGACGGATGAAAATCGACGCCCCAATCGGAGACAAACGCCGCCACCAATCCCCGTCGCTCCTCCTCCGGCATCCGCCTCCACCGCTGCTTCACCTCCTCCCTCTCCGATCTCATCTTCAGGTACACAAATAGCTCTTCGAAGAGCATCTCTTCTCTCTTCCTCATCGCGCTCTCTCGCTCCTCCGCCTCCACCGCCAACTCCAGCGCAAGCTGCGCGTCACTCATCACCGGCGGCGACCTCTTCTTCCTAGGGTTCCTGGTCGGCCTCCACCGCTTGTCGTCGTCGTTGTTGTTGGATTTGTTGCTGCTAATGTCGGAGATTCGTGGTTGGAGATTAGAGGGGAAGTGGAATCGAGAATCGAAGAGGGGGAGGATTTGGTACTGGATTACTGCTATTGGGGATTTTTTATTGAGAATTTGGTACTGGATTAATCAAAGAGGGGGAGGATTTGCTGCTAGTTATTTTGTACTGATTTTACAAGAAGGAGAAAGCATTTTACATGCTTATGTGTAAATATGTGTCCATGTAGCAAGGTAAAGAAAAAACAATAGAAAATTGAGGTGCCATGTCACTGTTTTTTGACGGAGTCTAACGGATCTGGATTTTGGGTGATTAATTTTTAACGGAGCCCTTAATATGGGTGGTTTTTTATAATTATTGAAAATATGGGTGGTTTTCAGCCAATTCCTCATATTGATAATAGACCACAAAAATGAAAATAAAACTTAAAACTCAAATCCAATTATAGAAGCCAGTGCATACAACAAAACCAAATCAGGCAGTTAATGCAAAAAGACTGTATAGTACACTAACGAAATCTGCAACATGTTCTGCTCGAAAACAAAAAATAAGATAAAGATACCGTCGAAAATTGGTCGCCCGTGATTCAAGGGAGAACATCTACCTAATAACGGCCAATACCATAAACCCTGATGACACCATCAGTGTAGCCACTGAACAAGGTGCTTCCATCAGCACTCCAGCTCAAACTTGTGCAGTAGATAACCTGGAATCAAAAAAAACAAGCAAGCAGAGAGTTTTAAATTAGCACGTCTAGCCAGACAACAATGGCTAGGCAAAAAAGCCAATAAGAAAGATCATACAATGCACCAATCAGAAGGCACGACACACTTCTTGCAATGCACACCAAAAACAATCTCATGTGACTATATCAAGAATTACAAAGACTTGGCTCCTTCAGAGAGATAAGCAACCAAACACACGTCTATAAAAGTGCAGTAGGCTAGATTTATGGACAAGATGTTGGAAATTTGGAAGACTATAAGCAACTAACACAATGCACACCAAAAACAATCTCATGTGACTAAATCAAGAATTACAAAGACTATAAGCAACTAACACAAGTCTATAGAAGTGCGCTAAACAAATGCTAGATTTATGGACAAGATTCAGGATCAAGGCTAGAATAGGCAGTTACTCGGTGAGAGAAGAGTTGGTAATTTCACACCACAGCAACCATAGATATGATACTAGCTCTTTGTATAGATAAAGTGTTGGAGCTGCTGAGTAGGTCTTTATAAAAATTATCATGTTGTAAAAGGCTTTGTTGGAATTCTTTATGAACGCATTAAATTCCCTACAAATGTGAGTTCTGCTTCGATTTATTTTCTTCCTGATCTAAGCTCTATCAGAATAACTAACAAAAAAATAACCAAACAGCAACATTCAAATTGATAAAAGCATAAGATTGCACACATAGTTGAACAAACAAAAGGCAATCAATTACAGTGAACCAGATTAGTCAAAACAAATATTAACAAGAAAAGTTACCTTCTTCTTGTTGCCTGTGGCAGCTCCCTCGGCAAGATCAGCCTCAGCCTTAAGGTCAACCTTCAACTCCTCGACAACGGTCTTGCTCTCCAAATCCCAAACCCTAATAGCATTCTCAGTGGCAGCACAGAGCCAGTACCTGTTTGGGCTGAAGCACAGGGAATGGATGATGGCGCCTGCATCTAGTGAGTACAACTTCTTACCCTCAGCCAAATCCCACAACAAGATCACACCATCTTTTCCACCACTGGCACAGAGGGAACCGTCTGGAGAGACAGCAACAGTGTTGACATATCCATTGTGGCCAGCCAAGGTGGATCTCAACTTGCAGTTTGACAAATTCCAAACCTTGACAGTTTTGTCCCAAGAAGCTGATACAATAGTAGGCTGAAGATTGTTTGGGCTGAAACGGACACAGCTAACCCACTCAGTGTGAGCATCATTTTCCTGGATAGTGTACTTGCACTCACCTACACATTCAGTACAAAAACTTCAATCTTTATATGGCGCATATCAAATCTATATACTAAACACGAGCCATTTTAAGATAAATGTGTACATATTTTGACTTTCAATTCGAGCATTTATAAAGACATCAACTATCTCAGAGGGCCGGTCAAGGTTTCAATATCTGAACTTTAACATATTTACTGACAAAAAGATCCAAATCATATGAACATAGCAATCAACATTCGGATCATAGCCAGAACTACTACCATCACTACAGAAGCTAGAAGGCTTTAGTATAATGACTCATTCAAATTCCCAAAAAAATGAATACATCCACGAATCAATCCTAAGAGTCAACTCGGTAACGAATACTGAAATTGAAAGCACGGAATTGATAAAGGAGAAAGGTCTGACCGAGAGTGTTCCAGAGCTTGATGCTCTTGTCACGGGAGGCCGAGACGATTTGGCGATTGTCAAGGGAAAAGGCGACGGAGAGAACATCCTTGGTGTGGCCGACGAAGCGGCGGGCGGTGGTGCCGGTAGCAAGGTCCCACAGGCGGAGCTCGCCGTCCCAGCTGCCGGAGAGAGCGAACTGGCCGTCGGAGGAGAGGGTGACGTCCTGGACGAAGTGAGAGTGGCCGGTGAGACGACGGCGGGGGACGCCGTAAACTCGGTCCTCCCTGGTGAGGTGCCATAGGATTATGGACTTGTCGCGAGATGCGGTGACGATCATGTCGCCGTTGTCAATGGGGGCGGCAATGGCCGTCACCATGTCGGTGTGGGCCCTCATGGTGCCACGAAGGACAAGGTGTTCTGCCATGGCTGTTGATTGGTGCTTTAGCTGTGTTTTGCACGGCGGCGCAGGGAAGAGAAGTGGGAGAAAAGGAGGCAGAGAAATGAGAGGCGAGGGTTTTATACGGAGGAAGGTGGGGAAGGAGGAGGAGGAGCTAGGGTTTGTGTGAGATTCTGAAGGTGGAAATTGGGCCGATTCAGAAATTAGGCTTTCGAGTTTCGACTAGCCCATTTCAAGTTTACTTGCTTTTTTTTATGGAAAAATTTACTTGCTTTTTTTTTTTTTTTTTGATCCGGTAAGATTTAGGATAGCCCAAGTACCACTTGGACTAGCCTAGAGCACCCTTGAACGGGTGAGAACTAATACAGTTCTAGAGAAATTAAAGTTTTTGGTTTCGTCACCGGTGGGTGTCGATTTACTTGCTTTTTTTTGGTCGAGAGTCTGTTGTTATTTTGAAAATAAAATTAATTTATTAATTAAAAGTCATATAACAATTACGAAAAAATTCAAAATCTAAAGGATACACCTCAAATGGATCAAATAAAATTCGTTTATAGAAATACTATCATCGATGTGAATAAGATTCGGTGCTTCTTTATAAGTCTTACAACTTTTCACGAGGGTGTCTATCAATTGATTGTAGTATTGAATTCGGTCCAGGTCTGATTTAACAGATTGCAGATAAAGGATTGAAATCTGCGAGGCATAGATTGGATCAAAACAAGGAAGGTGACTATAATCTCGCCCCAATCAATATCGGAAACCACCACACGAGACTGATAACCGTTAAGAGATCGTCATCATCGACGACGGTGCCCTAAATATGATAGGGACAAGAGAGAGCAAATGAACTGAGTAGGATGGCACGATGAGATCGAGACAAGGCATTGAAATTGAAGATCGAAGGTAAAGGGAACCAATTGAGGATGGCACGAACAAGAACAAACTACCCCAATTGGAGAGAACGTTAGGGTTACGATAAAGACAAAATACAAAATCATAATAATAGATGTGCGGGACCCCATCAAGTAGACGAGTTTTCGTTGAGAGTTTTTTTTTGGTAAGAAAGGGAGGGTCATACCCATTTATTCATAATAATAATAAAAGGCTTACGTATGCTCACTCATAAAGCTATCAATCTCAATAATGGCGTCTAAACCATCAGGAGGGTTATTAAAAAGGATGTAATCACCCATACAAGTTTTTCCAAAAGCAGCCATCCAGTCCGCCGCTTGGTTTCCGCTACGAGCAATGTGCTTGATCCTTACTTGCCACTCAATCGAGTAGAGCAAGTTCTTGCATTTTGTGATCAAACGCTGGTGGAGATCATTAGTCGGAGCATTAGGAGCCATAAAATTAACAACATCTAAGGCATCCACCTCAACTTCCAAACCTCCTATTTTGCGTTCTTTCGCCAGTGTTAGGCCTTGAGCCAAACCCATCAGCTCCGCCTGCAGTGCCGAATTCCCAGTCGCAGTCGCAACATAAGCACGGAGAAAATCGCCCTTATCATCCCTTATCAATCCGTCAGCATAAATCCAGTCTTCCCCATCTATAAAGGCGGCATCAGAATTCAGCTTCGCCCAACCTTCAGCTGGCTTGGACCAGTGCGACAGAGACAAGTTTTTCTCGATTCCAACCTTCTTCCTCTGATGCAGCAGAGCTCGGTCTATATTCTCTCGCTCGCTCAAGAACGAAGTCATGTTTAGTGGCCGGAATATCACTTGCATTATTGAAAGCGTGGTAGTTCCTCCATTTCCAAATCCATCAGCAGCCATAAGCGAAAGTAGTGGGTCAGCTTCCTTTTCGAGCCAAGTACATATTCTACCATGTCCTGAGATCGCCATTCAAGAACTCATTCAAGGCTCTACTTATCAAGAGCCCTTTCCAAGCCTCCCTCGCAGCGGAACAACCCCTTAAGAGATGGAGAGTTGTCTTTGACGCAGCTCCGCATACAGTTCACGCCGGATTGCTGCACAGGTGTCGACGGAATCTCGTAGCATTGCACATGATGCTTTCATGGGCGACGAGCCACATAATGTTTCTGACTCGTTCATAAGCGTCAATTTTCCAAACCAGCTTCCAAACGTTCTCATTGGCATCGCCTTCATCAGCATGGATGATTTTCATTGCCGATTTGATTAAGAAAATACCAGAGGAATTTCCATCCCAGTAGTAATTGTCACCCACCTCTTCTCGCACAATCGAGAGCCTTGCAATTTTCGAGAGGATGTCAGCCGGGAGGAGGTGAGAGAAGCGATCCCAATCCCAGCTTCCATTGACCTATTTTTCCGCAACAATTGAACCGATGTCATATTCATCAATATCACCAGTAACAACTTCTTCTAGGGGTTGATTTATAACCCAAGGATGGGTCCAAAACAAAGTTTGAGTACCATCCTCAATAACAGAACATAACCCCTGCAAAAGCGGTTTCTTCGCCTTAACAATTCCGTTCCAAAGATTGGAAGCCCCAAGTTTGTTGTTGAACATGTCGCGGTCACAACGACCATTGCAATATTTATTTCTAACCACTTTGGACCAAAGTGAATCCAATTCTTTTAGCAAACGCCAGCCCGCTTTCGCCATGAAGGCCGAGTTGGCTTGTCGCATACTTCGCATTCCAACTCCTCCCGCTTCCTTAGGATGTTTCATTTCATCCCAATTCAGCAAATGAATCTTCTTTTTCTCGTCCATGGAGCCCCAGACAAAGCTTCTTGCCATATTTTCAACCTCATCACACACATATCTCAGAAGATCAGCTGTCTGCATAGTATAATCAGGTATTGTAGAGATAACCGACTTTGCTAAAGTAATTCGACCCGCCATTGAGAGTAACTTGGCTTTCCAACCTGCCAGCCTAGAGTTCACAAAATATGTTGGTATTCCCCCTTTTTGGGCTTTCCTCTTGGCATTGGAGTGCCCAAGTATTTACCAAATTCTTCGGTAGTTGAGATGCCACTCATGGAGCTAATTCGCTTGGCCAGCGAGCCATTAGTGCTTCTAGAAAAGCAGGCTCTTGATTTGTGAAAAATTAACTTTGGCGCCCGATGCTGCACAGAACTTGTCAAGGAAAAATTGAATAATGACTCTCATTTGTTCACACGAAGCCTTGGAGAACAGAATAAGATCATCGGCGAAAAAAAGATGGGATAAGTTAGGCCCGCCATGTGAGAGCGTTATTGGAGTCCAAGCCTTGTTGGCTGATGTTCATGTTTTTAGTATAGTTTTTAGTAGGTTTTCTTTATTTATTAGGTTTAGTTTTGATAAGTTTAGGTTTAGTTTGGTATGTTTTTGGATAGTTTTGCATATTTTCATAGAAAGTATGGAAGCTACTCTATTTTGTGTATTTTGTAGGTTTTAGCAAGGAAAAGTGCTATATGGAGCTGAATTTGGAGCGTTACAGTGAAAGACGGAGGAATACAAGTTTGAAGAAGTCAGAGTCAAGGTTTTACGAGTTGAAGTGTGGAAGAAACCAAGCCCAGGCTCGTTAACGAGGTTGTAAGGGCTCGTTAACGAGGCCACGTGATAAGAAATTTCGAGGGTTGACTTTGTAACTCACCGATCCTGTGCGGGAAATTATTTCCGTGTCGGTAGAGTATCTTTTTGTGATTTTTAGGGTTATTATATTTTGTATTTTAGGTCTTGTTATCTTCTTAGATTTTGTTTCTATCTTTTTAGAGTTTTATTTCTATCTTTTAGGAAAGTTTTTATCTTCTAGCCTTATTAGTTTTTAGCCTTTTTAGTATAAATAGCCCTCTTATTTAGCCTAGCAAAGGGGGATTCTTTGGAGGATGGATAGATAGAGAAATCGAGCATAGAGAGAAGAGGAAGGGCCGAGAGAGCTAAGGAGAGGATCGGAGACGAGTCGTCGGGTCGGTGGGAGAGAGTTACCGAGTTCGTTGACCGAGTATTTCGGTTCGGTATTTGTTTGTTTTCGGGTTTTCTTCTGATTTTCTGTGTAAAACGATATTTGTTCTTTAATTTGAGTAGTAATTTATTTTCAATGATTTCTTGTTTCGTAGTTATGATTAGTGAGTAGTCTTCTTTTCTAGGATCGGGGTTAAGCCCGGCATAGTTAAGCATGTTTAACGAGTAAGATTATGTGTTGAATGCCTTTTATCTATTATTGAGATTGTTTGTTGTGTTTATACCGAGATGAAAGTTGAGGTAATTTGAGTTTTTAACTGGATTGGAAGAGAAAGTTAGTAACTTGAAGGTTGATATTGTTTGAAAACGAAAGTTTCAAGTTTTGGATCCAAAACAAGCAATTAAGTGAGTTAGGTTACGAAAGTAGGTTAATTTACTTCATGGTCAACGAAAGTTGATAATTCTATCTATTTAAAGGCATGATCTATTCTTTTTACGAGTTTATATGCTTGGCTATGTTGCGGTGTCCCTAGTCCTAGATCTTTGTTTTTATTTGAATTATTTTAAGTGAATTTCGTTACCGAGTTTGTTTAGGTCGTTAGTTGAGTCTTTTTAGGTACGGTGGTTCATTAACGACCCTGACAACGTCGTTAACGAGGCTGCTTGTGTGTGTTTTTGTTTGATTTTGTTTGCTTTTTAGTAGTCGATAAACAAACAACCTTGCTTCCTGTGGAACGAACCTGACCTCCCTGTACTCAGCGGGGTCTTGAATTATAAATTTATTTGTTGTCAAGAAACCCTTTCAACATTGGCCACAACTTCATCAATTATATGCCCCAATTTCTCCATACAAAGCACAAAAATATAAGGCGACAACGGGTCGCCCTATCGAACACCCCTACTCGGCGTGAAAGCATCACCAAATTTGCCATTCCAAAGAGTTCTCATCCTGCTGGAGGAGATACATTCCATGATAACATCAATCATGTTAATTGGCAAGTTCGCCTCTCTCAAAGAATCATAGATGAACGCCCATCGGAGCCGGTCGTACGCCTTTTCAAGATCAATTTTAATCACCATCATTCCTTCACCACCTCTGTTTCTCATTGAATGTATGACCTCTTTGGTTATGACAATGTTGTCGGTAATCTGTCTACCCGGGACAAAACTGGATTGTGTTGGAGCGACAATCTTTGGCATGAACGATTTGAGCCTCGTAACAAGAGCTTTCTTAATGATTTTGAGAGAAACATTGCAGAGGATGATTGGTCTAAACTGATTCATCGTGCTTGGATTCTCAACTTCTGGAATAAGAACAATAAGCGTTTCATTGAGTGAAGGAGGCATTTTCTGCCCATGAAGCACGTCAAGAGCAGCCTTGATCACGTCCTCCCGGACAACTTCCCAATTCTTCTGCTAAAAAATTGCTTGAAACCCATCCGACATTGGTGCTTTTAAGGCCCCCATGTTTTCAATGGCTTCTTTAATATCCTGGTCCACAAACTCTCTGCTTAGCAACGTGAAATCCTCATCACTAAGCAACGGGAATTTCCTCCGCGGCAAATCAAAAGGACCAGAATGGGAAGATTCCTCAGTGTACAATTGATGTAGATGCGTGGATACAATGTTCTACAAAACCTGCGGCTCCCAAATCCACTCGCCATTAGCACCTTCGAGACCTTCGATCTTCTTCTTCCTTCTTCTAACAACCGCACTAGCATGAAAGAACCGAGTATTTCTGTCTCCATCAATCAGCATATCTGACCAGGCCTTTTATGCTAGCATATATTAATTTGATCAAGCACGAGATCAAGTTGACGTCGTAGCTTCCTCTCCAGGGCAAGTAACCCTCTCGAGCATCTACTTCCAAGGCAGCGTTGAATCCCTTCAATCCTCCGCCAAAGTCTCTCTCTTTTCTGGAAGAGGTTGCCAAACACTTCTCTATTCCAGGTCTGCAGGTTCTCCGCAAGGTTCTCCAACGCCATTGTCAAAGGAGCCCCTTTATCCTAATTTCGAGCAAGAAAATCCTGAAATTCATGATGCATGAGCCAGACAGCTTGAAACCTAAACGGAGTTTTAAATGGGTTATGTGCATCAAACCCTCTGATGTTAAGAAAGAGAGGGACGTGATTCGATTGGTTTGCCGCTAAGTGCCGAATCGAACCATCCGCAAACTGATTTCTCCATCCCACACTGCATAGACCCATGTCCAGTCTAGCACACGATCTCGTGGTAGGATCCGATCCCCTAGCCCAAGTGTACTTTGGCCCCGAGAAACCAAGATCAATAAGCTCAGTCTCCTCAATCCAATTACTGAATCGAGCGCATCTTCTCCTCATATTATCAGATTTCCCCGTGCGCTCATCCAGTGACTTCGTCTCATTGAAATCACCCATCATGAGCCAAGGAACACTTGTGTTGGAACCAAACTCCTTCAATCTTCCCCATAATTCCTCTCTATTTTTAGGCTCAGGACTTGCATAGACGGCAGAGAAGATCCAGTTTACTTCACCATTCTGAATAACCTGCAACGAAAGAGATTGGGGATGCGCATCAACTAACTCCAGCTTGACACGATCCGTTCTCCATAAGATCCAAACTCCACCACTAAATCCAACCGCCTCTGCCCTGATCACTCCATCGAAGCCAATCCTGTCACACACTTTATTAGCCTGTTCACCGCTTATTTTTGTCTCCAAAAGCACGAGAATTGTTGGATCATGCATCCGAATAATTCGAAGTTCTGGGACTAACATTGGCCACAATTGAGCAAGGATTTGATCACTAGCAAGCCAGACAGAGAGCCTGTCAGACATGCTCCGAACCTATACCGGAATCTTCATGGTGAAAATCGTCTCCCTCGGGCACCTCAGTTGCTTGGTGTCCTTGAGAGTAATCCTCCATTCGGGTGTCAATATGTTCATCTTCCCAATTTGAGGTGTTTTCGAGCGTTGAGTCAAGCTCCATTGCCTCATTCTGACTATTTGGTGGATCGCTCGTGTGCTTGTCACTAATTTTTGGTGGTTGTCGAGGGATGTAGCCCAGAGATTGTCCCTTACTTATAATATTTGATTCCCAATCACTAGACGTCCCTTCCCTAGAGACTAGAATTAAGCAATCTTTATCATTTCCATTTCCTTTTCCTTTACCTTCATCCCTTCCTGCAGAGATCATCTTTGATTTGCTGAAAGATAAGCTATCCTTATTAGTATCCTCAGAGGCGCCTTCTCTTGCCTCTCTTACCTTATTTTGGCTTTTTAGAGCCTATGTGATATACTCTCCTTCCTTCCTCGTTTTTTCCTTTTCTTTTTGGACATGTTTTTGTTTTGAAACAGATTTTGGCTCCATTGAGTCTTCTGCACTTTCCTTTTGTCTGATATTTGTCGATCCCTTGTTTTCCTTCTTTTTTCCTGATATCGGTGGAGAAGATATTGACTTTCCTTTCAAATTTTACGTATGATCTTCCTCATCATCGAATAGAATGTCAAATCGTGATCTCGTGTTTTCTTAATATAATTCAGATCGGGCTTGCTCCGGCCCGAGCCTGAGCTTGGGCCCGCGCCACCAACTCCAGCGCCATTCACGATCGTCAGTTGGCCAGAGGTTGTAGCAATATGCTCTTTCGTACCAGATTCTTTCATAGTTCTTCTGCGAATTGGCTTCTTGGCCACCATCCAGGGTCCGTAATTCTCGTGCATTTCAGGGTGTGCCTCCAAAGTATTGCTTTGCTCTTTCTCCTGATTTTCCCCTTCTCCTTTGCCTTTCTTTGGGCATTGATCACCAACATGTCCAATCTTTCTACATTCAAAATAGATCATCTTCAACCCCTCGTATTGCACTTTCCATATTCTTCCATTCATATAGAACTTGGATCTCAGTGGGTTTGAGATGTCCAATTCTACACACAACCTAGTAAACCTTCCTCTTTCCGCAGTACTGGTTGTTTTGTCTATCTTCAGGACTTTACCCAAATTCATGCCAATCAAGCTGAGAATTTCATTGTCAAAGTACTCCATTGATAAATTGGGAATTCGGATCCACGCAGCAAGTACCCAGATTGATTCCTCCTCAGCGATAAAGTTAGGCCTCCAACGTTGAATTGCTAGATAATTATCCCCAATGAGCCAAGGACCATTAATCATAACATGGTGAAGATCCTCCTTGTTTCTGAAGTGAATGACATAGAATTCATTTCCAATATCTATGATAGCAAAGTCCCCCTTTGGCTTCCATTTTTGGATCAGACTTCGACGGAGATACATAAATCCAACAATTCGATCATGAACTTTGACAATGATGGCATCCTTCCAAGGTTTCCTCATTTGAAGCTTGTCCTCTGCCGTCAGTAGAACTACCGAGCATTCCGGATCTTGTTCCAGAGGGGCAATGTCATCAAAGATGTCATCGTCCTAATCCATGTCATCCTAGAAGGGGTCGTTATGTTGCAGCACCTCCTTTGTTCTTCTGATTCCAGTCACCATTTCTTTGAATGATTTCCCCCCTATATTCCAAGTTGTATCATTACTCTCAGTTTGCACTGTATCTCTCAACGCAAAGAAACTTTCCTCCATGGGGTGATCATTGATTTCAGTGATCTTGCTATTCTCATCCTGTCTTCGAGTTTTTTTATTGGTTCTTCGGAAAAGATCATCTTCTTCGCTAGCAGATTTCTTGGTTACCTCCATAGTCTTCTTCTTTGGGAGTCAAACTTCAAAGTCGGTTTTGGTTGAGAGTTTACTTGCTTTTTAATTTGTGTTTGTATTCATAGAAAAGGAAAATTACCGGAAACCACTCGTATGATGAACAATATTATCGAAAACCATATATTTAATTATAAATTATGCAAACCACTTTTATGACGGTGTTCGCTAAAATTTAACCACTCGTCTCCATTTCCGTCTAAAAATCTGTTAAACTCTTTTGTTTTGTTAAGTTTTAATCTAATGTACATAAAAAATAAAAAGAAAGAAAAGAGAAAAAAGCAAGAGTCACCATAAAATTTCCCTCATATTCCACGATGCTTCTCCTCAAACAAGTGAGTCATCGGACCACCAAGAGTAGTTGACATCGTCCACCTCCAACCACCCCAGAACCTTCTTCCACACCTTGTTAGAGATGGCGGCCATTCCCTAATTATTGTCAAAATCACCGTCATCGCTTGTTTTTATATTGACAAGGCCATCACTAGCGCAACAAACAATCACCTACACTAACCCATCTTCATAAATAGACGATCGTGCCATTGAGATCATCTTCTCCAAAGAATATGGTTGAGTTAATTTTAGACAAATAGTGAATTTCTAGTTTTGACACGAGGGACGAGAGTTTCAATTATTTAGGGGTTAGTCATGCAGAGTGATGGCATCAACGAGTATATCACGCGTTAGATTCAAAGAGGTTGGCAAAGTGGAGGGCAGCTTTAGGGGTTCTATGTGATAAGAAGGTACCGCTCAAACTCAATGGTAATTTCTACAAAGCAGTTATTAGACTCGACATCCTTTATGATGCAAAGTCTTGGCCCACCACGAGGGCACATGAGTAAAGATTGATGGTAGCTGGGATGAGGATGCTAAGATGGATGTGCGGGCACATGGTATTGGATAAGATCAAAATGAAGTGACCATGAGCAAGGTGGGACATAATTTGTAAGCCAAAGAAAAAAGGACGATTAGGTTTAAGAAAAGCGAAGCAAATAAATAATGCCTTACAAATGAATAAGGCCGAATTTTGGAGTGTAATAAAACCCTTGGCAGATTGAGATGATGGTCTTAGACACCTTGGTTATCTTGCGGTTCTTTGAGGCAGTTCAGATTACTCATGTGCCTCGTGACTGTAATAAGACGACTGGTTTGGTTGCCAGTCTACATCAATCGTGTAGTACCACTCAAATTCAGACCCATTCTGGACTTAAGGTCCTCATCCATAAGGATGCTCTTGGTTGACCTGTTTCAGTCTAAATTTTTCCTACTAAAAAAAGATTATGGATACAATTTTATAACTCAAATTTTTATAAAGATTTATTTGTATGGAGAATATACCTTTAATCAGGATCGGTTCTATCGAGTTTGTGTTCAGTCATTTCAAGATCGGATTGTGTACATATTTGGGTCACTCAAATTTATAGGTCAATTGGATCGGGTCATTGCAAGTTTCGTGCTGATTTGGTTCGACCAATGAGTCAAATGTATTAACTTTTTTTAATAATTATTAAACTAATAGAGTATATTACAACCAATTTGTTACAATATCTGTTTAAAAAAAGTTTCCGTGCAAGACACAAATCATCAACTAGTTAATATGTAAAGAAAAAAAAAATCCAACCAACAAGCATGTAGCGTAGTGGGAGGGGCTACGCTTCCCTTCGTTGAGGTCGAGTGTTCGATTCTCAGTGGAGGAGAAATAAACTTATTGGGAGAGCAGATCCCACCCAAAAATAAAGGGGCCCTCGCGAGACTCGAACTCGCGAGCTCACCGCTGAACTGGGGTGACAATGACCAAAAAAGAAAAAAAAATCCAATTTCAAAAAATTTAACCGTCAACATTTTATAAATAGTTTTTTGAGCCACAAAACCACAGTCTCTAAAGAGATGTATCACAATTCTTCGTAACCTTAATTACATGAAAAAACAAATCGCAATAGTAGCCGTATGCCGGCATTGCCTTTCCACAATAGTAACCTCAATCAACTCCATGAAGTTTGGGCAAAATATGAAGTGCAGAACATCGCACGATCATAGCTGCATTTACTCATCAGGCTCACTGCTCAGTGCAATAAACTCGTGGTGTTGATGAAGAAATCTTGTAGGTACATGGACGTTTACAGCATGCATATACACAACCAATGAAATCAGGTTTTTACGAATGGGGGTCATTGTTGATGGAAAGAAATTAACCTAATTTGCCGAAACTCAAAGTCAAAGCTGAAAACGTGTTCAATATCTATCCTGTCAAAATTCAACCTTGTGCACAAATCCCAGTTGGAGCCTGCGAATCCCTAATTGAGATGACTTACTATTCGTTCATCTTCCCCACCAAAATCTCCACAATTGAAAAGTGGGTCACACTCACACCCACTTGAAACCCTTTGCTGTCTCTCACAACAACTAATTTTAATTCATTACAAAATACAACTCATTCGGCACTACCCTCTCCCTTTCCAATTCCTTTTCTTCAATTACAGATTTATATTTGCCCTTTTCCGAATATTTATTGCCCTAAAGTAATCCCATTTTCGCTCAAGGTTTTGAGTTTGACCGTCTTCGTCACCGCTTACTCAGCAAAGGGTAATATACTTGGTTGGAAACTCGAAACTTTCCTCCTTTTCTCTTGGCTCCCTGGTATTTGCGAGCTTGTTGACGTAAGAAGTCAGAGCCAATTTCTATCTGTTAATTTTCTATTTTCCCTATTATCGATCGAAAATTAAACTCGAAAAGATAGGGGCTTTTGATTTGTGGGTTTGCCTTTATTATTAAGTTGACTTGTATCTGGGAGTTTGAGCATTTGGGCGTTTTTGTTATGTGGAAATAGCTTTGGGTAGTGTATAGCTGGATCCTTATTGGCTTTCCGAATTGCTGTTTCACAAGATCTTTGTTAGTTGAATTTGGAAGCTGGGGGTCTGGGGAGAGGGATCTTTCCTTTTCTGGTGCTATTGTTAGTTCTTCTATTTGGGGCAAGACTTTTCGACCTTAGGTTTGATGCTTGGTCAAAGACAATGGAGGTGTTTATGGCCGGATTTCTATTTTCCCAGCTCCAATTGATTCATGCTTAGTTGAAATACTAAAATGAAGAACCTTCTTAAGAAGCTCAATGCTATGTCGAATCAAGCTGAATCCGATGCTTCTACTACGTCAAAGGGAAAGAAGATGAATTTGAATTTTGGTAATTTCTCCCGGTCACAGAACCAATCTGAGAACAAGCCCTTAGCAGCCTTGACAGGGTGGTTTAATTCAGTGACCAACAGGAAGAGTCCTAGTTCTGCATCATCACCATCCAATTCTAAGAAGGCAGAGATATTAGAGCAATCCGAGTCTACAAGCAGCAGAGGATTGGAGTCTGCTTTGTTAGAAGCCCATGTTCAAGGTACAGATGTTCACGGTACAGAGCCGATTATTTCCAAGGATCCTGCCACAGAGGAGTATCAGATACAACTGGCAATGGAATTGAGTGCCAAAGAAGATCCTGAGGCGTTTCAAATTGAAGCGGTGAAGCAAATTAGTTTGGGGTCGTTTCCCAGCGAAAGTGATCCAGCGGAAGTTGTTGCTTACAGATACTGGGTATGCTTGCTTCTTCAGCTTTTACTTGTTGATTGCTTGAACAGTAAAATGACCCACTACAACAATATTTTCATCAAAGATAAGCTGAGTTCAGTTTGCTTTTTACTTTACATAGCCATTCTGCTTTGGTAACTTGGTTTCTGAATTAGAGGTTCATAATTCATGATGGCTTGGTTAATCTATTAAAGCTTAGCATTTTGGCTAGTAAAATTGATATATAAAAATAGTAGCATAGAATTTATAAAGCAAATGGTCAGGTCCTTAGCATGAGCTTACTACAGGAGGATGCTAAAATTTGTAGCATCTGTCTGTAATGCTACTTTAGTCTTCCAGTATCTAATAGTGCTACTTCCTTGAACCTGACAAGCTTTGTAAGCTACAGTTCTTGCAGTTTCTGAAGCCATCTGTGAAAAAATTGACATGAAATTTAGTTAAACAAAAGAGGAATGACCTTCCTACTGCTATGAAGATGAGTAGATAAATGAAGCAACAGATGTTCATATCTTGTGGTCTTTATTGCTCTGCTTGTTGAACTCACTAGATAATTTATAGTATTCTGATATGATCCAATAGGTGATATGTTTGAAGTTAGTTCTTGAAGCTTTCTGTACTAACAGTTTGATAAGTTGATGATTGTTTTACTTTGAGCCTCCTCATATTTTAAAGTATTTTGTGATACAACTACCAACACTGCCACTGCTGCCCTTGCCACCACGACTACTGCAAGTCTGCAACCATTAGGTGTCACTTCTTCCATTTTTGGAATTTGTGTTGTGCATGAAACTTGTAAAAGAAAAAGGATTGTCCATTGATGATATCATTTGTTCATGGGCAATTTTTTTTTCCGAGGGGGAGTAGGAAAGAAAAAAATAGGCTTTTGTAATTAATTTATACTTTCCTTGACTGCTGGGATTGATGTGTTGTAGTCACTTCGTGTTGCAATCTGCTTCATTTCATGCATTTCTGGTTTCTGTGGATTAACCATTATTATTTCTGCTAAGGTTTTGCTAGATGATGCATATTTTGTGACCAAGAATGAAATGATTTTTATTAGTATGTTGAGGCATTTCAATGTTAGACTCTTATCATTTTCTTAGCCCATATAATTTGCTATATGCATTTATCTTCACCCCAGAACTACAGTGCTCTTGGCTACGATGACAAGATCTTGGATGGGTTCTATGATGTCTATGGCGTTATTGCTGGATCCACTTCCTCAAAGATGCCTTCTCTTGTTGATTTGCAAAGAATGTCAGAATCTGAGGGTGTCAGCTGGGAGGTGATTTTGGTCAATAGGCGTGCAGATACAAATCTGCTCAAACTTGAGCGGAAAGCCCTGGTTTTGGCTAATAACGCGAGGTCAAAATCCCTTCTATCAGTAAGCATCGAGTTGGTGGAAGAAATAGCAAGACTAGTAGCTAATTATATGGGTGGACCAGTTGGGGATCCAAGCAGCATGTTGAGAGCCTGGAAAAGCCTTAGCTATAGTCTAAAGTCAACTCTTGGAAGCATGGTCTTGCCACTTGGTTCTTTGACAATTGGATTGGCTCGCCATCGTGCATTGTTGTTCAAGGTACTTTTTCCAACATTCTCATATCCTAGGAAAATACGGCTTTAGTTGGATACTAATCTACGTTGCAAACTGAAACCTGGATTGCACCTGACGCTATGTAATTTTAAGCAGTCCTATGTGAAGGTAAAAATGGTAAAAGCAATCCATAATAATGTTACAAGGTTAAAAATTGTTTTGGACATGAGAGATGAACCTTGCGCTGAAGGTTTATCTGGACAATAAGATAATGTTGAAAAGTTCAGAATGCATTTACTTTCTGATGAAGATAAAATAAGCTTCTAAAAAGCTAATGCTCCTGAAAAAGCTTGTTGCCAAACATACCTTATGTAGTAATATTATAAAGAAGTACTTTTCACATGAGAGTGGGAGAGGAGTTACTTCAGGCATTTTCAGTTACTAGGACCTTTTTAGGCAGTATCTCCTGTACGTACAATTGTGCTTGAACTTCCGACTTTTAGAATTTGAACTTGCAGTGTAAATCACTGTTAAAATCTACATATATGGGTGAAATTTCTTCTTGATGAATTATTTTCCCTTTCATCTTATGTTGTGACCCATTAGTGATAAGCAGTAAAGACTTGGACCTGGTTCTCCATTGGATTACTAACCATTTAAATATAGATGAGAGGTTGACAGTTCCATGTCGTGCTGTTTTTTTTTGGTCGAAAGGTCACGCTGTTTATCTAAGAAGGCATTAATGTAGGACAAAAACACATGTTAGGTAGAAGGGAAGCTGTTGATGTCTGAATGGTTTGTGTTTTTTAGCTGTAATGAACTAATCTATGAATGTTATGCCTTTGGAATTAAGGCTGTTTCTCTCTATCATCAATTAAGCTATGCTGTGTATGTCACTGCATCTAACATATTTTTTGATGTCTCTTCTAGGTTCTGGCTGATAGTGTGGGCATCCCATGCCAGTTAGTCAAAGGCCAGCAGTACACCGGTTCAGATGAGGTGGCAATGAATATTCTGAAGCTTGATGGAAGGTAATTACTTGATTAAGCTAGCTTCAATCCAATTTAATTGTTTCAAGGGAACGTTAATGTATTCCTACTTTTATTTTCATAACATCATATGCTCCACAAATTGTGCACATGATTTCATGGCTATATATATATTGTGGGCTTGTAATAAATTATATTTTTGAAAATTCTAGGGAATTCATCGTTGACCTGATGGCAGATCCTGGAACACTAATTCCTTGTGATGGGCTGGGAATCCATGTAGAATATGAAGAACCTTTCTTCTCCCCTAGTCCTTTGTCTAGAGATGTTGACTCTTCCACTGCATGCACATCCAGCAGTGGGGCAATTAGTTCATTTGAAGAACTATCATCTTTTGACACACTGCAATACAGGAGCAGATTAAGAAGACAGCCTAATGATTCTAGAGACGATAATCAACCTGGGCCTTCCAGCTTACATAGACTGGAACTTGACAATGAAGATTCGAAGTCTGAATCTCTATCCGGTTATCCTCCTAAGGTGGAGAGATTAAGGGCACAAGAATTTCCATTAAGGGCTACTTATCCTCTTTCACACATCAGATCTCCTTCTTGGACAGAAGGATTTAGTCCCCCATCAGTGCAGAAAATGAAAGTGGATGATGTTTCACAAATGGTGATCGATGCTGCCAAAGGGAATCCTCAGTTTGCACAGAAGCTTCATGATGCATTGCTTGAAAGTGGAGTTGTTGCTCCACCTAACCTGTTCTCTGAAACTCGTTTTGCAACTTCAGATGCATCATCAGAGGCCAAAACCCAACTAGAAGATAGGGAAAAGAACAGAAATAAAATCAATTTCTTGCCCCCTTTGCCTCAACGAGGTGGGGTACATAGATCGTCTTCCTTGTTGCAACTCGAGTATCATAAACCCGTTCCAGGAGAATCAAGTGGAGATTCTGTCTCATCACATTCAGACATTACTCCCATGAGATTCGGAAATGTTCCTGTTGCTGCTGCAGCGGCAGCTGCAGCAGCTGTTGTTGCATCGTCTGTTGTAGCGGCCGTTGCAAAGTCGAGTCCCGACTCGAACATGGAGCTTCCCATGGCGCTTTCTGCTGCTGTTGTAGCAACTTCTGCTGCCGTCGGCATGCAATATGAGCATCTAGAAGCTTCTTCCCAGTCTGCCTCTGAACACCAAATAGATGGAGATGGAGATAGTGTTGGTCGCGATCCTCAAAGTGGTGATAGAAAGGGAAGTGACGGTTTTGGGGCAAATTCAGAGGGTGAAAGAACATCTGACAGATCAGTTGGTACTGATAGTGGAAGATCTGAAGTACCAGTGGATGATGTGTTTGATTGTGAAATAGCTTGGGAGGAAATCGCATTGGGTGAGCGTATCGGTCTTGGTACTAAACTTATAATCCATGAAACTTCTAACATCTACTTGTAAATGGGTTAGTTAGTTTCTGGACTGAATCATGTTTTATTTACCAGGGTCCTACGGAGAAGTATACCATGGTGACTGGCATGGAACTGTAAGTATTTCATTCGTTTTTCTTCTTAATGATTTATGATTGAAACTGCGCCTTATGTCTAGCTGAATAAATTTTCTTCTATTGCAGGAAGTTGCAGTGAAGAGGTTCCTCGACCAAGAGTTGTTTGGTGAATCTCTTGAAGAATTCAAGAGTGAGGTACGTATTCTGAGCTTTGAGCTTGATTTTTTATTGGAACATTTAGCCTAGGGATATTTGATATGAATCCATTACCAACTATGATTTAGTTCCTTAAAAATAACTGCCGATGGGTGAACAAACACCTTTGTTGCATTTCAAGCTGTATGTGTTAGGTTTTCGTTTGCACTGTGAATATATTTGCTAGTCATTTTGATGAGTTTCCCATGCAAGACAATAAAAAATGAGGGTCCATTATGTTTCTAAAGAAAATGATTAAAATAGAGTTGTGAGTTTTTCTACATGAATGTGTTCCTGGCATAGTAATACTTCAATGTGTTTCTCTAGTGAAATCATAACATGTGAGATATTTTGATATGCTTATCTGAATGGAAAAAAAAGATATTTCTAGGGCTAAATTGCCATTTGATTTTAACAAATGTCCCCATTTGGTTTAACATATTTTGATATGCTTATCCACATGTCGAATCCAGGTATCATCCAAATTTTAACTGGATTGATTCAAATCTTATCCATATATTTTCCAAGAAACAGTTAAATTTTAATTAATTAAAATCTACGTAAATCTAATTTTGATGAAAAGGCTGACCTAAATGGATGTTGAGCTTCTTTTAGTACTCGGATGGATAACAATATGTTTTGTATACCAAATTGTCAAAAAGGGTAATTGCTGTATAATTTTAATTGAAAAATGGCATTTTTTTATGCTTCTAGCAGTCATATGAATGCTTTTCTTACACAAATTCTAGTTCAAGAATTGGGTTTAACTACTTGATATTTTATGCACCAGGTTCGTATCATGAAAAGGCTTAGGCATCCAAATGTTGTTCTCTTCATGGGAGCAGTAACTCATCCCCCAAATCTTTCAATTGTTACAGAATTTCTTCCAAGGTAAGTATAGAAACTTGTGACGTATTTTTGATGATATTGCTAGATTAAACACTTAAATTGCCTCATAGATATACAAGAGAGCTTTACTGTAGGAGAGCATTATTTTCTTGTCTCCCTGGCAACCTTAAACATGGGAACTAGTGAGAAGAAAACTTTAGTCTTGGTTCTCTTGGAACTGTATTTTTAAAGTTGTGATTTGCATGTTAACACTCTTTTTTCCATTAAAGTTGTGATATTCACATATCACCACTAAAGGTTGTCTCACTGAATACAACTCCAAAATGTTGTAACATTCAAATTAACTTGCCAAGAAAAAAGGTTGTTTCCTGTTAATTTTGCACTGTCTGGTTAGTTCATCATTATATAGGGGCAATCTTAATTCAAAGGATATACTGTAGTTTTTTCTTAATGTATCGGTTTAGGAAAAAAAAGGTAAGTAGTTCCATTTATGTTTGTTTCCAGGGAACAGATCTTGTACTACTGTTGCTGTTATCATTCATATACTGCATTTTTGTTGTTTCTTCATACTAGTATTTTAGTTATAATTTCCAATATAGTTTCAATTTTGCAGGGGAAGTTTATATAGATTAATACACCGGCCTAACAATCAATTGGATGAACGTAGACGTTTAAGGATGGCCTTTGATGTTGTATGTGAGACTTAAAACTTTTTACAATTAGAAATGTGTTTAAATCATTTCTGCTAATGGATGAGTGTTTCGTGGATGAATCTTGTAGGCACGTGGAATGAATTATCTGCATAACTGCTCACCGGTAATTGTTCATCGTGATTTGAAGTCGCCAAATCTTCTTGTTGACAGGAACTGGGTTGTCAAGGTGAGATTCTCATCATTATACACGCCAAGTTAATGTCACAAAAATTCCAACTATTTTTTAAATTGACCTCTTTTTTCCCGCCTCTTCCATTTACACTGTTCAGGTATGTGATTTTGGTTTATCGCGAATGAAGAATAGCACCTTTCTTTCTTCAAGGTCAACAGCAGGAACAGTAAGTGATGCTTCTATCAATTTTGCTCTCTCTTGCTTTTCGTCACGAATGGCGTCTTTTGTTATAACAAATCATTAGGATTTAGTTGCATCCAAAAGAGCAGTTTTGAATTTGAAGCCAATAATTAAATGCTAAAACAATAATGCATTGAATTTGTGCGAAAAATGCGATCATTTAGACTTTTCAACAATAATGCACTAATTTTGCTTGTTGAAAGTCTATCTAGCAATTCTTATGCTTTGGTTTGCTATTGCAAAGGTCTAACTAAAATGTATGAACACTACTATTTTGGGTGTGCAGGCTGAGTGGATGGCTCCAGAAGTTCTTAGAAATGAACCTGCCAACGAAAAGTACACGTCTTGTTCTCTCAAACAATCAACCACTTTGATATAATGTAAAATGTATTAAGCAAGCATCTAATTAAGAAGCTGATTTGTACAGGTGTGACGTGTACAGCTTCGGGGTAATTCTATGGGAGCTTTGTACTTTGCAGCAACCATGGGGTGGAATGAACCCAATGCAAGTTGTGGGTGCAGTTGGGTTTCAGCATAGACGTCTAGACATTCCCGATCACGTCGATCCTCCCATTGCGCAAATTATTCGAAATTGTTGCCAAACGTAAGTATCAAAACAATACTCACCTCTGTCCAATAACAAGCATCATTATTGCAGAACTTATTGATCAACTTATAAAAATATAGGGATCCGAGATTGAGACCAACATTTGCGGAGATTATGGCCGCACTGAAGCCATTTCAAAAGCCTGTAACTTCGGCTCAAGTGGCTAGACCTAATGCTTCGCGAAGCAGCAATGTTGGATGAGTTAATAATAGAAGGAAAAACTTGAGATGGTTCACAAAAGCTTTCATGGAGGCAAGAAGAGTTGAAGGACGATAGTTAACGTTTCATGGATCGAAGGCATTCAGATAACTTGTTCCTTATCGTCGTTCAGGACGTTTTTGTGTTTTGATTGTTGTCTTGCTCTTGTAGCCAATTCTTCAATGTATGTGAAATTGTTTGTTTCTGTCTATTTTTCAACCTGAAAATTGTTGTAATTAGCTCAGAAATTTTGTGAATCAAACGAAGTTGTCAAAATTGTAACATTACCGTGAAAGAAGTGAAAATATTTGGTAAAACCATGTGAATATTTTCACAAACGTCTGAGGTTGGAATAAAAGCAAAACACAATCAGCAGTTACTTTTACAAAGTCAGAACGATTGCAATTTGCACAGGATCAACAAAAAAGGCAAAAAAAAAAAAAAAGAATAATTGCAGAGGATCCTCAATCACGATCAAGAGTGAGTAGGAGGAGAGGAGGAGTTTTGACGGCGAAGATCCTCAATGAGATCACCGAGGTCCTTGCGCGCAGATTCTCTTCCAAACATGAAACCGTACCTGAAAGCATCAATCAATGGCGTCCGATTGAGAAAGCTTGAAACCCTAAATTGCAATAGATATAGGAATTGGAAGAAGAGGAATGTAGGGAAGACGATAGAGTAATTACTACCAGAAAGATACTGCGGAGAAGACGCCCGCGGTGGCAACGGTGTGAATCAGAGTGAATTTCTTCTCCATCGATCTTTTCTTGTCGCCCCAAATTGTCCGAGAAAATAGATCCTGAGCTGAAATGGCGGAATAAATCCAGCATATATGAGTTGTTGTTTTTTGTTCGAAGAGAAAGTGGCGGAATTTCTTCTCCATATTTGATTATCCATCATATATAATGTAGAAACTAAACCTTAAAAAATTGCTGACACATTATTATTTTTAGATATGTCTTCCCGGATTTGTAAATAGTTATATTTTAGCAATTTTTGTGATGAGTAAATGCATCGAAAGGTTATCAGAGACGACAACTAAGATACTTAGATGAGACACAAAATTAACACAAGTAAGCAAGACGAGAAAGCAAAATACAAACAACCAAATAGAAAGGATGACAACGAGCTAAAACCCGAGGCGAGTAAGCACTAAAAGTTCTCGGCAAACGATCAGGCCAATTTGGAATGTGTGAAAAGTACATCTTACATTTCCTCCACCTAGCATATGAAAAATTGAGATCCAATATTTTCATAAAAAAAGAAAATTGACCCAACAGATATATTTCAGCATATATGCTGAAAAAATTGTTACTTTTGGAAAAGTAGTTTGCTAACTAAACATTCCAAAATTGCAATGTGAATTGAATTGCAAACCAAACTTGTATAATATAATCACCACAACGCCTTACTCGATCTAAACCCTCTACCAAGCAATACAAAATTGAACATTTCACAATAGATACATCACCATATATATTCCTAACCCCTCCTATCTTACACAAACCACAAAGCCTCATTTGCACCCGACTCACCCGCCACCCGTTTCTCACCCGCTCCGCCCGACGACCTCATTGGACTCCAAAACCGCCTCCCTCAACACCTCTATAATCTCACCCATACCAGGCCGGTCTTTTGGGTTCTTGCTTATGCACCGATCCGCAAGCTTAGCCACCTTAACAGCACAGCTCCTAGAGTACTGATTCCTGAGCCTGAAATCCATGATCATGTAGAACATTTTCCCATCTGCAGGATAATGTTTCACCCATTCTAGAAGCTTCTGCTCCGGAGCCGGCCTGTGCTTGTCCAACACTCTTCGCCCTGTGAGGATCTCGTATAGCACCACCCCGAAGCTGTAGATGTCGCTCTTTAGGTGCAGATGGCCCGTGTCTACGTACTCTGGGGCCGCGTACCCGTATGTTCCTACTGGCTGAAGAGTGAAAAGATGACCATAATGTAAGACTTTTTAACACTAAGTATTTATAACTAAAGTTGAAAAGTTTTGACCATATGACTCAAAGTTGTGGTGTTTCCACCATTGAAGACTGAAAAGATGGAGATGAGGATAAATGTACTTTTCAATGGAACATAATGTAACACACCAACACGTAGATCAGTAATCAGTTGGCTAATTTTGACCATATGATTGAAGTTGTGTTTTTGTATAACTTTGAGTACTTTCATCATTAGAATAACTAAACAGAACAAACATCAAGAAGATAGTAGACGATTAACTGACCGCAGTTGAGACATGTGATCGGTTTCCAGTTGGTCCTTCTCGTGCAAGCCCAAAATCGGATAGCTTGGCGCAGAAGTTCTCATCCAACAACACATTGGAGGATTTGAAGTCTCTAAATATAATCTACTCCAAAAAAAAAAGAAGACAATGCAACCATAGAGTTTTTATTGATACAAAAATGCAGGATTGAAATCTAAACAATTATTTATCTTAAATTATGGAATAAGAAGTTACCGAAATTTCCAATCCCTCATGAAGATAAGCTAAACCTTCAGCTGCTCCCAACATTATCTGCAACCGGGTTTTCCAAGGAAGAGCAGGCAAGCGGTTTTCAAAGAGGTGATTTTCTAAGCTCTTGTTCGGCATGTATTCGTATACCAAGAGTCTCTGGATCCCTCGCTCTCCGTCTTCAGTACAGTATCCTAACAGCTTCACAAGGTTTTTGTGTTCAACAATGCCAAGAAAATGAACTTCTGCAAGCCACTCTTTATGACCCTGTGTAGAAATATGCCTATAAATGGTGAATAAATCTCAGAGGCTATAAGTTAAGCATGTGTTATGCCTTTATGTCACTTGTTAGAACTTATAAGCCCTAAGTTATGAGGAAAAAGATATACAGACTAATGTCATTTTAAAGCCAAAATGCAACATATACAAAACATGCTTTCAGTGATCAAATTTCACCAGCATTTCAATTCTATTGATTCACAAGGGTGAAGTAGATTTGGAGCAACCCAACAGAAGAAATACTAAATACTTATCTTTTAGCAATCAACTTCACTGAAAAAAGGACATGAAGATCTGATTTTCACAAATTGATAGGTAGTCAAACTTGGCACTCTCATACTTTTATTATAATAATCAGACAAATCAAAAGCCTTCAAATTTGAGCCCAAACATGTCAAACTTTTGCAAGTGGGTACCTTCTTGACTTCTTGATCATCAACAACCCAATACAAAGAATAAAGAGATAAATAAAAATGAAAAAAGAAGAGAAAAATTGAAATATGCATGAGTACCTGCCAACCATTCTTATTGAGTCTCTTAATTGCTGCAAAATTGGGATTTCCTCTTCCATCAACAGGCTTAATTGTCCCCTTATAAACACTCCCAAATCCACCTTGACCAATTTTCAACAGCTTATTAAAATTATTGGTGGCTTCTCTGAGTTCATCTAAAGAGAAATCCCTCAAATTCTGATGCTTCTCCCTGTACAATTCAGGAATACTCCTTGATGAAGAAGCTGAATTTGCTGATTTCACCTGCCTCCTTGGTGACAAATTTGAAACACTCTGATTTCTCAGCTCAGGAGCAGATTCTGCCTTCTTGGGTTTCTCCTTCTTCTTGAAATTGGGAAAACAGTTCATCTTTGAGAGCCTTGAGAACAACCTCTTCAATGAATTAGCAATTTTGAGCTCAAATTTGAAATTTGGGTTAATTTCTTGAGAAACCCATATCCATAGCAACTAAAAGAAGAAGACCCAACTTTCTTTGAAGGAAAATAAGGAAAACCCAAATCAGAATTTGACGTTTTAATGTCAATCAAAGAAGGGTATTCAATTTTGGACGCGTGAAGTGTGAACAGATGGAAATTCAAAGGATTGGGGAGTTTGACGATTCGTACAGGTACGATTTGTTTTACCCAAAAAAAAAACTTATTTTTTGCCTTCAAATAGGCTAATGAAATGGAGCCCGGACGGAGAAGAGAAGGAAAAGGAAATGTTTTCAATTGAATTTTGGAAGACAAACCTGAAATTCTGTTAAGTATAAACATGGGTAGAACGAAAGTGAGAGGAAAGAGGCGGATGTGGAAAAGGTTTTCAGGAAAAGGAGGGCATAAATGGTGGGCGCCACTGCGTGTGTTTCAATCTTTTTTTTGTTTTTTTGGTTATGCGTGTTTGACTTCTTAGTCAATCAAGTATGACGTCATGTTGATGTTATATATATACACACAATACGGGCTCGTTTAGTATCAATACCAGATATCAGATATTATCGGTATCGGTATGAGATATCAGATATGATATTTCATTCATATCTCATACCTCTTGTTTGGTAAAAATAATTAGGATGATTCCTCTGATTATCAATGAAAAAATTAACATGAAAATGAATCTACAAAAAGGCATCATTAATGGGGGCCAAACAATAAACTGAAATGGCAAGACCATTCAAGATCTCGAATTTGATTAAATTTACAAGAGAATTTAGCCTTGGGAGATAGAAATTGAGAAATAGATCTGAGTTCAACTGAAATTGAGAAGCAAGACCAACAGATCTGGATTGAAACAATAATTCTGGACAAAGCCTGGTGGCAAGAGGGCAGTGGTAGCCATCTCTGACGCCTGCTATGTTCACCGACGAGCAAAATAGTCTTTTGCACTTGTGAGGCTAGAAAAGAGATGGCAGAGAAGAGAAGGAAATCACGTATACCGGCCAAAATATGGGTATATCAATTTGGGGTGGATTTGATATCTTGATATCGAATGGTATCATTTGATATCCATATCTAGATATACCAAACTCAAGATATGGGCTGATACTCATACTGATATCCATATATGGATACCAAACGGACCCTACGATTTTATTGGCGCCCGGTCTACGCTTAGGTTTGCAGGCCTACGTGACGCCCACCCCAGCCGTAACGGCTACGACGTTCATAGTCGTAAGTCGTAACGACTAGAGACACACCAGCCGTTATGGTCATGTACACCGTAGCCGTAACGATCGAGTCAATTTAAAAAAAAAACATTAAATGCACAACGACCTTACCTAACAATATTAATGGCATATATATGTTTATAACACTTTTTACAAGAAAAACTAGTTCATACTCCATTGCTATCTCTTTTCTTCTCTTCTTCCTTCTCCCATTCATAATGTCAAGTGAAGATTTCACATATACTTCGAATTTGGTGTAAAACTCGCTTACAATAGACCACAATGAGGTATTACTTCTTATCAAAGTTAGTATACTTTCGTTATATTGTAGTATTTTGGTTTGGAATTTCTTCTCTTTTCGTTGTGGAAAATTGTTCGGATGCACTCAAATGCTCGGTTTTAAGATTGTTAGAAAGACATGACCGTTACGGCCAATGCGATCCTAGCAGTTACGACCATGACATACTCAGTCGTAACGGCTACGTACGCCATGAATGTAACGGTTAGGGCCGTATTTTCCGTAACAGCTAAACACAGTTTTGTCGCAACAGCCTATTTAAACAAAATGTCTTTACAACTTTGTAGGAGGAAAATGGGGTATACATTGGGCTAAATAACCTTGAAATAAGTTTTGACAGTACATACAAAATGTGCCAGACACAACAACCATGTTCGGATTTTTGAATTACATACGGAGTACACCGGCCGGTTGTCGGATTCCCAACTCATGTACCATTGCAGTTGGGGCAATATCATCATACAACAGGCATGGTTGGATTCCTGGGTTTTATACTGATGCAGCCGTGGCTAGTACAATACATACCATTCATGCTCGGATTCCCACCTCATGCACCATTGTCGATAGAGTAGTCATCCATCGTTTTCAAATCATAGAGTTGTGGCCATAGAGGAGATGTCGGATGATTATTCGCATTTGTTTACCACCAATACAACATTTGATTCTCGAGAGGAGGTCATTTATTGGTTTAAATTCAATAGTTTGGTTCAAATTTCTTTATATGTATAACATGAAATATTACAACCATCACCCTTCATAATAAAGATCTAAATGTAATTAACCATTTATAGTCTATATCTATATATAAAAGATGCAAGGAATAAAGTCACTACGTTGCGTCACCTATGATTTTCCTACGTATCACTCCCACGTTAAGCCACATAGGATTATATTCTTGCAAATATAAATATTATTTTAGGATAATATAAAAATTAGATAATTTATCTAGGAAATATTCTATCTGAAATAAAGATTTGATCTGATGTTAAATAAACCCTTAAGCCTAAACCCTAACCAGGTTGAAGATACAAACCACGTTTTAATCTCATGCCCCCTTACAAGGGCAACCCTCTATTCCATAAACCCAAACTCCGATGGATTACTGACCAGGTTTCCTCGGATGACAAAAAAACATATCAGGTCCTGGAGGAAATTAAGAAAATGACAACAAAATGAGGAATTGGAACTCCTCATTAATACCTAGTGGAGCCTATGGTTCGCTAGAAACAAGAGAGTTTTCGATAGAAACAATGAAACAAACCTAGCCAATGCCAACAACATCAGTGAATTTACCCGAACCAGATTAAAGAATGGAAACTTGCAAGAGCCGCTGACTCCCCCGACCCCCGCACCCACGCAGTAAGGGGTGGAGTTGGGAGAAAGCGTGAAAAGTGGGTAAAACTCAAGATCGAGAGACTATATTAAAATAAATTTTGATGGTACAGTGACTGCAGATGGCGTGGCTTCGTTCGGGTTCATTCCCAAGGACATAGGTGGCTCCCCCATCCATTTTGACGGAGGACTGATTGGTCGGCAGTCTGCTCGATCTCCGAGACCATTGCCTTGCGTCGGGGACTTCTCAAGACCACCAGACGTGGCATTCCCCAGATTCAAATTCAAGGCGATAACTTGCAGCTGGTCAAGGCCGTGATCGGTGACTAGCGTTGCCCGTGGGAGATTGAGTTGTTGCGTTCGGACATCCATTGCTTGCTTGCTCGGTTTCAGGATTGGAGTATCTCTCATGTGTTTCGGGAATGCAATTCTGTGGCGAACTTCATCGCTGAATCTTTCAAATAATTTTTTTTATTCTTAACATTAAACTTAATAATTTATATTTAATTTGTTTTATTTGATTCAAAAAAAAATAAAAAATTTGTATTTTATACAAGCAATAAATTACTTACATTAATTTTTATATTATATTTTTTTAATCTCTATAAAATATCAAATCATAGTCGTGCTATAGTATAACTAGTGACTAGTATATATTAAAAATATTTAGGCCCAAATTTATTCATTTGTCTATAATGAGATCCAAGTTTTTGGTCTAGCGAGCTGATTACAAGCTTGTCCTTTTTTCGTTTGTCCAGCGGGCCGGCCTGTCCGTAAACAGGAACAAGTTCATTCAACTGATTTGTTTATTTGTTTTAGGAAAGTTGATTCATCATCTGAGGATTCATCAGGACGGAACGACGGACTCGGGAGAAAGAATCCGAATTCCTCACTGCCGGCATATCTTCTCTGCGTCGTCAAAGTCTCCAAAATTGATCGGTTTGAACATGTCTTTCTAAATTGAATTTTGTTTTTAATGTTTTTATGTTTATTTCTCAATTGAGAAAGATCCAAATTTTCATTGTTTTTGTGACGGTGGCTGAGAACTCCCGGCCGCTGGTGGAGGGATTGTGATTGACTGAATCTGTATTGAATTGTATCTCTTGTTGTAGATAATGTCGGCACAATTGCTTTTTAATCACAGATTGGTTAAATGACATTGTTCTAGGTCATATATATGGCTGTCTTCTGTATGAAACTTGTAGGTGGTAATCCAAAAACCCTAAAGTTTCAATGTAACTTCGTAGTCCATTCGAAAAAGCAACCGAAGTATGTGCGTTACCCACGCCGCACCAGACTTCCCCCAGAACCTGAAGTTCTCACATTCAGAAAGAACAAGAATGACAATGTAACTCATGAGGTCCTGATAGATTCAATTTATAGTGAAGGAGCTAATAAAGTTGAGATTGAATCTGGGGAAGAGCTTGTTGATTGGGATGAAGAAGAAATTGAGGCAATATCATCCTTGTTCCAAGGAAGAATACCTCTGCAACCCGGAAAGCCTGCTAAGCAAAGACCCCTTCCGCTTCCAATTCCCCATAAAATTCGACCTGTAGGACTTCCAACTACTAAGATGCGTCTTAAATCCGTTTCATCCCAAGAACATTTTTCGGGTTCATTGCTGCCTAAAGATTTGCACAAGGATCCTGAATTCCTTACTTATCTAGCAAGACGGATTCAAAGCCTTCCTTCAGAGAAAGATGTATCATCAGCTTTGAGTACATGGGGTAGATTTCTTAGAAAGGGCTCTCTATCATTGACAATTAAAGAGTTAGGTCACATGGGTCTCTCTGATCGGGCTTTACAAACGTTCTCTTGGGCTCAGAAACAATCTCATTTGATAAATGAAGAAAGAATAGTTGGTTATATAAATGTGATATGTTTATGCATTGATAAATGTTTTGTGCCTTTTTGGATTGTTTTTTGGATAGAATTATTATGTTTTACAGTAATGATTGCACAGGGTGGAGATTGTGGTTTGATTATCATATCTTATAAAATATATTTCAATCAGATTCAACAAAATGGCAGTAGCTTGCTATAGTGGATAATGAGACATTCACTTCTGCTTTGTGAAAGCGCTGCCATGCCATGCTTCAATTTCATTTGTTTGATCATTTCACCCAAGCTTGAATTATGACGCTGTTATCCACATTTTATGATCTTTCAGACAGTGGATTCTCACAGACAGGATATCAGCCTATTTAGTGCAATGGATACAAAAACTCTTTATGATTCAACTATTTCCATTGCTGATGGTGATGTTGGTGAATCATCAAGTTATCGTGATAGACAAGAAGATAACCCTTCTAATGTAAACATAGTGAAAGAATCCGGCATTGCAAAGGAGCTTGTAATGCAAATGGAGCTTGAGATAGCTTGTTCATCTGAGAGGCTGGTTAACCTGAACATACTTATGATGCATGTGGCAGAAAGAGCAAGTGGCCTTGAAGCCATTGCATCTGACAGTATAATGGAAGAGGCAAGTCCAGCTGTTTCTACTGGGGCATTGCTTGAATTTGACTTCCTTTATGAAATATTTGATTCAGAGGTGACGGAATTAGGTGATTTTATAGCTACTCTGCAGACAGAGATCCTCAATGCACGTGAAATGCTCTCTTCTGGCAAACATTTTGAGAAGTCTTTGGCAATGAAATTGGAAAGGAGGCTAGATGACTCTGAAAAATCATTGAAACAATCTCAAGAGGATGTCTCAGATTTGAGGAGTCAATCTGCAAACTTGCGGAGGATCTTATCTTGTTTCAGAAATGAAGAGAATTGTAAGTTACTGAACTGTTGTTCCTTGCAAAATATCTGATTAAAGCATTTAAATTATGATTCAACTGCATTTAAATTGTTTACCTCAAATGTGTACCCTCTCATAGCAGTATTAGAATGTGACTATTTATGTATTTTTTCATTAGCACATATTTAAAACTTGATTAATCTATTATTTGTGGAAATAAGTGCACTTTTACATATTGTCTTGATGAAATCTTTTGACAGCACAAGAGGACGACAAGGATGCATATGATTTGAAAAATGGTAATCTTTTGCATAAGAATGCAAAAATCAAAATGCAAACTTCTGAGCAGCAAAGACATATTTTGAGGATGTTGGAAAAATCTCTGGCCACGGAGATGAACCTGGAGAAAAAATTGATAGAATCAAAGCAAACAGAAGAAGAGTTAAAGTCAAGGTTACATGCTTCTGCTCAAGAAGTCTTGTCATTGAAAGAACAAGCAACAACCCTTTTGGAAAGGCTATTTGAGGCTGATAGTGCTGCTGAAGTGCTAAAGGGAATCTCAAGAGAGCAAATGGGTCGGCTGCAATTAAGCCAGTTTAGTCTGAATAATGCAGCACAACGAGAAGCTGAACTAAAGTCTAGGATAGAGAGCTCACAATCTCCGACTTCAAAAGATAAGGTAAATTCATTTTTTATAGGTTGTGTAGGGAAAGCAAAGTGAACCATGGCTATGCTATTATTATAAATTCTTTGTAGTTGAATGTTAAGTGCTCTTCATGATATTGCAGGCTGAAATCGCTTTATTGAGAGAAAGAATTTTTCTTGTAGAGTACAGGGCTGAGAGTGCTGAGTTAAAGTGCAAAGTTTTGGAAGAAACAAATGCAAAACTCAAAGAAGAGGTGGATTTTATAAGAAACGATTGCAGTCTTGCTGAAATGGTTGAATCTTTAAGAAAACAGCTGGAAGAAGCAGATATTCAGCTTCAACAGGCTGCAGCATCTGTGGACGCAAGTCAAGAGAAGCAGACAATGCTGCATTCTTCAATCAGTGACATGCAAACTGTGATTGATGGTCTAAAGTCAAAAGTTCTAAAGGCTGAAACTCAAGCAGATAATGCCGAGGATAAGTGGATTATGCTATCAGAGTCTAATGCTGAACTCAATGATGAGCTGAACCTTCTAAGGGGGAGATTAGAATGCTTGGAGGCATCTGCCCAACAAGCAGAAGAAGCAAAAGCTGCAACAGCAAAGGATATAAATGTGCGAACAAAGGTCATAATGGATTTAGTCATGCGGTTGGCTGTTGAGAGAGAACGCCTACATAAAAAGGTTCTCCCTCTTACTTGTATTACTCATTTAAGACCATGATGCCATTATTGATTATCTTGTATGTTCGATACTTGAGGGGAAGAACCAGTGCTTACTTTAAACATCCGTAGATCCTATGTTTCCCTTATTATAGACCATCATGGGCAGTCTCATCTATTCACAGTGTCTCAATGTTTGTACTGCGATCTCTAGCTGTGCTGATCAACAAAATACGGATAACTATTTTTGTTGTTTTGTCTTCTCTAGCTGGCATAAAAATGTATCACGCCTTGAGCTAGTACTGAATGTTGCATTTGTATTGGTTTATAATATGTTAATTCAATAGAGGCACTAAAAAGTATGATCATCCTTTTAACTTTCATTTGGTTACCCTTTGCAGGTATCTTCAGTTATGAAGGAAAATAAATTTCTCATGGAAAATTTACAAGAAACAAAGAAAGACAAATCTTTGGACACAAGTGATTATGTTGGAAAATGTAATGAACAGAAAGAAGTCAAATCATCCATTTCCACCGAAGAGGTATTATTTACTTATTTTCATGCTTTTATAAGAGTTCACAACTAACTTAATAACTAATCGGATGATAGGTTTGAGGTGGATCAGATGTATCTGATTAATAATTTAAGTACCAAAATTTACCTGAACTTCAGTCGTGATACAGAATATGAATTTGAGTAATTTCCAATTTGGCACCTCCATGCTTATAACATCTTATCACATTTTGGCGCTCTCGGATTATCAATATTTTTTCCGGCTTATGCAAAGTGTATAATATAGTCTATTCCAACACATGGTAAAAGCGGGTGAGAAGAAGAAACAATGATCCTGATCTTAATTTGAATCACTATTCATAATCATATTGACATTTCTCTATCTATAGCTGCAGAAGCCACCAAGAGACGCATGGGATGCTCAACCCACCTCGCTCGGTCTCACAAACATGGAGTCAAAGCTTGAGACGGTGCGAACAGTGGATGCTGGACAACTCAACTTGAAGCAGTTTTTCATTGCCATCCTTGTGCTGGCATTATCCGGGCTGGCTTTCTACCTCTTTAACATGCAAAATTGCCCCTTCTGATGCCTTTCTTTTGATCTCTCAAAATGTTAACAAAAATAGAAGTTGAGAGGACAAGACATCAGAACTTGTATCGGTGGTTGGGTTGAACATGTACCCCAACACTGGCATAGAGTAAATGAAAGGCTTAAGAGAGCAAAATGAGAGCTGTTTTTCCAGCCTTCAATCTGTAGGCTGCTTGCTTTGATCCCTGCTAACCTATATGAAAGTGAGGATTTTGGAAATAGGCGAATATTATCACACTTCTGTTTTGTACTGCTACTACATTGTCATTTCCCTTGTGATGAGGATTCTGATTGGTTGATCTGTGAGTGCTATAATAGAACAACGAACTAGAAGCTCCCATGTCAATATGTTGAAGATTATTGCATCTCATGCGCTTCAATTTTTTGTGAATTAATTAATCAAAAGATCTAGCACTGCTAATTTAGGTTTAAGATATGCGTTATATACTTATATCAATTCATTTTTGTGAACCATGGTTAATTTAGGTTAAGATGTGCGTTATATAACGCATATAGTAGTAATATTTTACTTTCGGAAGTGGAAATAATAAGCTGCATGCTTCATTTGTAGGTGACTTTTTTTTCTTGGGTAAAAAAAAAAAAAAAAAAAAAAAGGTTGACCAGCAATTTTTTGGTGGTGTTGGTCGTTCTTAGCAAGGACTTAAATGATTTTAATTAACTATATGCTGAGCGTGTTTGTTTTGAACTTTGTCTCCACTCATGTAGAATAATATCATGAAATCAAAACCGATGCGTTAAAGCTGCTTGTCATAATGAGACGACCCGCTTCTCGTGCTGCTGCAACAATCGGAGAATGGCTCAACATATTTCAGGCTTGTATCCAAGGCTTTTTCTTTCTTTTGTCATGTGACTTCTGAAGTTTAGGCAGGGGCGGAATTATTTGGGGGCGGGTGGGGGCCATGGCCCCCCAATCCAATTTTTTTTCTCATATATATGTTCCTCTTGTTCATAGCTTTGATTTGATATATTATACGCTTCATTCTGATATTTGAGCAAAAAGTTATGAATGTTTGAAGATTGGACATATACAAACAACTTTTAACAAGTCATTTACTTAGTTAGAATGCTTTTATCTTTTGCTAAACTTCCTACTTTCATAATCTGATTGAACACGAAAACTTTGAAACATTAAGTTATTATTGGGATGTTTCGAATCATACAATTCATTATTAGCATGAAGGCTTTAGCTTGAACTTTATTTTTTAGTTACGAGCTTTTAATGTTTATAAATTCAATTAATTTGTATTCTGAAACATTTTTGTTTTCTTAACTTAAATGTATTCTGAAACATAATTCATAATTATATAAGTTGTCATTATAAACTCTTTCTTTCTTAATGTAATTGAATTTTTGAAATATTTTAGTCTCTCCTCTATATAAAATATGTTCTTTCTTCTCTAATTTTTTTATTTCTACATCTTTATTGAAACTTACATTAGCTATATTCGGAAAAAAAATTTGGCCCCTACAGTGAGAATTTTCTGGCTACGCCTCTGAGTTTAGGCTTATTTTTCGGAGGTATTAATGTTTTTTTTTCTCGAACTCTGCAGTTTCTGATAGTGATGTCAATTTGCACAAATTGCGCTCTTCTTGTGTGCTTGTATCTCTCGGGAGTTTTTTTAAAAAAAAAACTGAGCGTTTGTATATTTTTCGGGGCTTTTGTTAAACCCCCAAGAGATATTTCTCAACCACACATATAAGGAGGGTTCAATAACCTCCTAGAGTAATTTAAGAAAACCCTTGAGAGAACTTTGTTTTGTACTAGTGTATATGGTGACGGCTGACAACTCCAGCTTGAGCGAGCTCGAATGGCAATCAAATTTAGTCGCCGCTTCAGATTTTTCGTCGATTAGAGCAACACCTACCTAAGGTTTGGGCGTGGGTCAAGATTATGGAAGCATGGAGAGAGAGAGAGAGAGAGAGGGAGAGAGAGAGGGAGAGAGAGAGGGAGAGGTTATATACTTTCTATAGGTGCAAGTTAATGAGTAGTACACACAAATGTGTAAATTCACCTCTTATTTATGACTTTTGACGCAATCTCTTAAGAGTATTTTTGATCTCTTGTTTGAAAAGGAATCCATTTGGAAAAGATGGGTGCATATTGTCAACCTTAGAGGGTTAATTTCTGGGAAGCTAAGATCAAATCGACATCAAGCGCCCTTCGGAAAGAAGTGATATCAGTGAGAGAGGAATACAAGGAGTCTCTTGAGAACCCAATGATTATTATAGATAATAGAGGCAAGTTCGATTAGAGAATGGTTTATGATAAATAGAGGACCAAGGATGGAATGGAGCAAAGGGATATGGGCAACATCAACACTCCAATAATCAGTTTTACTTGTTGGATGATAGCAAGCAAAGGAATGTACACAAAAGACAGATTGAGAGCAACAAGGATGATCCATGAAGATAGATATGTTATGTGCAATGAAGACCATGTAGAGCCAGGAAATCACATGTGGTTCAAGTGCAAGTTCCCTAAACAAGTGCTTGATAGAATTCTAAATTGGGCAAGGGTTGGTAGTTGGCACTTCTCATTCGAAGATTGAAATGAGGCAATGAGTAGATTTACGTATAATTTGTGGGCTGGTTTCTACTGCGCAGTGGCATACTTCGTCTGGTGGGCAAGGAATACTCTTTTTTCAACGAGAGGTGTGCACGGTAGATGAATGTGCAATGGCTACAGTTAGTTTTGACTCACATAAGACTAATTATGCTGCACAAACATATATTAATGTACACAACACATTCTGCCATTGTCATGCCTGTACAATAAGTTTTTGATGCGTTTAATATGCTTTTGATTCACAAATAATTGATTTTGATGTATAAAATTACAGTTTTGATGAACAATCTAGCTAGACACGTGTTTTATATCCGTTTCTAAAAAAATACGTGAATAATTCACTAAATATTCGATTGTAGCGTACTTTTTCTCTCTTTTAGGTGAAACGATCAACACTCTTTTTTCTCCATTTTCATTTCTTGCTCTCCTTATCCTGACCCAACAATCACCCTATTATAATTCAGACCATTTGCAAATGGATTGAGTTCCGATCGAATTGCGATAGCATTTTCGGGCACGTTCATGATGACAAGCTGGCATTTATTTAATAAAAACATGCAAAAGCCCACAATTCGCTGCTAAACGTGTGGGCAAATCTCGATCTAATTCTCTCCATAAATGCTAATCGATTCATTTCCTTTTCCTCCAAACTTAATTTTCCACTTAATTGTCAACTCGATTCGTTCCCAAAAAAATTCTCCACTTCTTACGAGAGCGTGATCAAGAAATGGACCGTTTGACGAGTGATTTGGCCGGCGTAGTGATCGGCGATCAATCGGAAACTGATCATCGGTCCACTTGGGCGCAGGTGATCGATTAAATGACTTGTATATATTCGATATTATTAATTATATTGTTCGATCGATTGTTTTGAGATTTAATTTGAAATTATTTGCTCAGGTTGTATCGGAGGGTCATGGCGCCAGTCTGAATGAGAACCACTTGCATCAATCGGTTAGATTGTGTTTTTTTTTTGGAGAATTGAGCCTTATGATACCATTATGAGTTAAATATGTTTAATTTTTGGGGTCTTTTTGTATGTTTGTTTTGTGTCATGCATGCTTTGGTAGATCAAGTGCAATGCGTACATTTCTAGCGAAGAATTTGAACCATTTCTTGCGCAAAGACCTCGAGCACTAGATCTACACTTTCTTATATAGTCGTAAATCCTAGACTGTTATGCTCAGGGAGGTTTTTCGGTTAGCTCAAATTTTTGGTCAGTTAATCTTATACCTAAATGTAGTTACAATCTGATATTGCATTTTGATGAATTATGATCCAGAAATTTAACATTTTCATAAAGATTAGAACCAAATTTATTTTGAACCCACTTTTTTTTTTTTTTTTGTAGATTTTCACTTATAAGTCGATCAATTATAAGAAGAATTTAGGTAATTAGTAAGACATAGCATATTTTAAAATAATTGCTTTGATAACCGTATGAAAAAAAAGAAGTTGAAATCAAACGTTAAAAGTTGAACCAAACAAGTCTTTTATTTCTACACTATAACTCTTTCTTTCTGTTGGTCCGCCACAGTGCATAACTAAAAAGCTCAATAAGTGGGCTATTGATGATCGTTATGGAGATTAATTTTCGTTTAGCTCAATTAGTAGTCATCATAAGGCTTATGATGACCCATTACTAGCTAGGCTAGGGTTTCACGTTAAATTATATGCCATAGCGTTACACGACTATATAATCCTCCATATGGTTTTGTACGTCTGAACGACTGAACCTCAAGCTGTATCGTTGAGCATCTTGCTTACGGCTTACTACATGCACAGGAAGTAGATGAGGGGAGCAATCATGGTTGGCAACCTGCTCACAAGAACCACCCAAAAAGACCCAACAAGGTGCACATGGAGCATTGGAATTCATACAAATTACCACCAAGTGACCAACAATACTCGGAAGATATCAAAGACAACTCTAACCTAGAACCTTCCGAAGACGAGCTCTTCAACTTGTCACTAGCTTGTAACAAGCTTTGGGAGCTCGATTTAAACCGATTAGTACCGGGCAAGGACTACGAGATCGATTGTGGTGAAGGAAAAAAGGTTTACAACAAGTCGGACATGGCCGAACAAAGCCTCTTCACTTGGCTTGGAGATGATGTGCTTAGAAGACCTACGATATCTCGTTTCTTTGCACTTCTTGATAATTACAATCCACATCAAGGCTACAAGGAAGTGGTTACAAACGAAGAGAGGCAAGAGCAAATCGCGTTTATTGAAGAGATTAGTAGGACCGCGCCTATTAAGTATTTGTACAAGTATCTTTTGTCTAAGAAGATTGTCTCTGGCGGCGGTTATGGTGAATTCAAAGAGTTGATGAATGAGTTATGGTTTGGGCTCTATGGAAGAGGTGGTACGGCTGGTAATTCCTCGGCTTTTGAGCATGTTTTTGTCGGAGAGATTAAGTGCCGAGGAGAAGAACAAGTTTCGGGGTTTCATAACTGGATTCAGGTACGTTATGTGTGTGTTGTAACTTCTTTTTCTTGAAAGACACTAAATTGCTCCTCCTAATCGATCTTAATTGGTAACTTTTGCAGTTTTACCTTGAAGAAGCTAAGGGGAGAGTCAATTATCATGGCTACATCTTGCCGCGTAGACGTGGGGAATTTGTAAGTAAATAATGTTAGCTCGAAACTCACTATACATTATACGTTATATTTATAATCCCACTATAATGTACAATGAGCTTATATGTAATGTATTTAAGATTGTTCGTTCGTTCGTTCGTAAAAAGGTTTAATATATCTTGCAGCCGGACTCTGAATCACAACTATTGACGATTCAATTCGAATGGAATGGTGCTTTGAAATCGGTATCGAGCAGTTTCATAGGAGTGAGCCCAGAGTTTGAGATGGCTCTCTACACACTGTGTTTCTTCGTCGGAGGCGAGAATAACGACGTGGAGTTGGGTCCGTACCGTGTCAACATCAAGTGCTATCGTCTAGGAAACAAGATCGGATCTGTCTTCCCAATTGCTCAGAACTGACTACGCAAATACAGAATTTCTTCCGGGCAAAATGCTCATCATTCATCGCTGTATTATTTTGCCAATTCATGGTCTTGTTTCGAGTTCGGCATGCATTTATTGTAACAAGATTATCAAACTAGTACAAATTTCAAACAGCTTTCGATGAGTAGTTCTTTTTGCAGTCGTGAACTGGTTTATTATTTTGGGTACAATTGTACCACATTGGGATCCGAGAAGTCCGATAATTTAATAGAGGGTACAAATTCTACATTTGCACCACTCTCTTATGAGCCAAAAATTTGATCAATGTTAAGAAATTTTTCCATTTTCTTAAAATGTAACTAAACTAGTAAGCAAAGAACAAGGTGTGATAAAGAAATATGCAATTAAGAAGATATTGAACCTTAAACTTACAAAACAATAAGATGTAAGAGACAATTGTGCTAGTTTTTTGAAAGAACAATTATCAAAGCAATTGTAAAAACTAGTAAAGATTAAGAATTGAGAGAGCTTTGTAAACCTGAGAGATTGAGAGAGATTGGTATTGTGTGTGGGAATGAGATCATTTAGTGGGTATTTATAGGGTAAAATTTTCAACTAGCCGTTGGAATTATGAACTAGCCGTTGAAAACTAGTTGTTAAAAACTAGTCGTTGGCATTTAAACCAAAACCGCGACCTTGCCCAAAATCGATCCTTTCTGTTGAAAAAACGCGACCGCGGGTTTCAGATTGTTGTCGCGGTTTTGGAATTCGTTTAAAAAGGTAGCCGTTGGAACCGCAGGGGGTGGACGAACTGGAACTAGAACCGTAGCGGGAATCGGACCCGCCGGTTCCAGTTCCAACCGATTTCTGAATCGGCGGGTCGTCTAAACCGGAACCCAGGTCTAGTTATCCTTAGTTAGATGTGCTTCCTAACAAGCTAGTTTTTTTAGTTAAGAGCTAAGTTAAGCTTCATAAAGCTAACCTTAAATTAGTTTGAAGCTTTCAAACTCCTTTCTATCATTCATAACTATGTGCCAACCTATTCTCAAACTTTGGTCTTTGATGGCGGTGATTTTGTCGTGCAAATCACGGCTATGCAAAACAGTCCTAACAAACCTAAAGATTGTGGTCTTAGGGAAGTAAGGGTCGAATCCGCAGGGAGGTTAGTTTATCTTTTTATGTGAATTTTATGTCAATTAAAGTAAAAGGGGGTTTATAAAGTAAATTAAGTATATAACATACAAAACTAGTAAAACAATTAAAGTTTGAGTTTTTATCAATTTGGGAAAACACTTAGTCAAACAGAGATCCACATTCGTATGACAAGTTGATCATAAATTCACTCCATATCGCATGCACATGGAATTCCAATTCCTTTTCAAAGATAATTAATAGCACAACCATAAACTATCAATCCTAACTAATTGAATAACCCTGAAACCATCAAGATTCAATTCAAAAACAACATTAAGAATATGAATATAGACAGGATACAAATCTAACATAAAACAACCAGCTTTTATTCTAGATTGCAATTCAACTCTCTTCTGCAATAAACTAGCACAATCAGATACTAGTACAATGCAATTTGCTACTATGAAATAGAGAAACTCAACCAGTAATTTCTCTAGATCTAGCAATTGAGATTCAATAACAACAACCCTAGAAATTGTTGAAATCAATCACATAAACAATTCATTCAAGAGAGTAAAATAATTCCATGCAATAAATAAAGAGTAGAAATCTCACAAGTGAAAGTCACACGAAGGCTTCAAACTGTCTGACTAAGCAAAATAACTTAGTTCTCCATGAAAAGCTAAAAACTCAAAAGTCTGAAAGAAAATAATAGATAGATCGATAGATGAGAGGAGTCTATCCAAAAATACATAAAACACCGAATAAAGCTGCCATATAAGAGTCAATCACAACATAACACGGTCGCCGCCAGCACCAGAACGCAAATCTCCATCTTCTCTTCAATTCAGCTCTAAAACTCCAATAATATGCATCTTTGGGTCTTTCTTCTCCTAGCTGAAAATAGTCTTTAAAGCACCTAAAACCACCACAAATATATGTTAAAACTCCTCCTAACTACACAACGTAATTGTATATATAAGTCTTTGTCGTATAATACATTCACCAAGCTTAGAGAAGCTACCAATCATTCATATGATAATGCAAAAAACTGAAGTACAACCATTCCTTGCTCAAAACCATAAAACCAGGCTTTGTTGAACATCAAGACAAGTGCTCGGCGCCTCCTGCCAAACCATAGGCGTGCCGCAACACCTTGCCTTTGCTCCTATCCAACTATGCGCACTCGGCGTGCCACAACCAAGCCGTAGGCAAGCCCTGGCCGTCCCACACGCTTGAGCAACACACACCTCAAGTTATGTACACGCCGCACGCCTAGCACCGGTCACCGGCGCACCTCTATCGAGCGTCGTGCTTGTGTTGTGTCCGAGCGTCGTGCTTGTGCTGCGTCACTTCCAACGAGGGCAAGCCCTTGTCATGTGCTTTTGCCTAAGTTGCACATGAAGCTTCTACTAGGCGTCAATGTATCTTCTTGGACTATTTTCTACGACCACTTACAATCCTTTAATCATATCATGTCAAGTCACAAGGTTGATCTTTCTTAATCAATATTCCTATGTGACTCCTTTTCTCATCATGCACACAATGGGATTGATGACTTTTCACAAATCATCAACATTATTTTAATGTAATACTCAATATTTTCCTTTTTCCTTTACTAAAAGAAAATGAATTAGTTTAGCAATGTTTAAATTGATACACATATGTTTAAATTTAAAATCTATACATATAATATCAAACAAAAGTTAATTCTAACGTATATAATTTTTTTTATTATAATAGGAGATTTGAATATATAATCAATATATATTATAAAAGCTGACCGTTTTTGAGCCACCACGTTGATAATCTGCTATTTTTGGATATGATAAATATGAAGATTATTATGATATTTTTTATACTATATATTATATAAATATTAGGATATATATTTTATTTTTAGATAGAATGCGTATGTTAGGTTTAGATTATTAAGTCTAATATAAAGATAGTGTAATGTACGTACAATCTTATATCACTATAATTAAGTTTATTTTGAACGGTCTCATGTATATAATAAATTGATAATTTTTTATCTTATTGCTTATATTCATGATTAAATAAATTATCATGTTTTGGATAATAATTTAATTCGTAATACTAATAAAATATTATTGTTTCAAATAAACAACTTTTATAATTTATTGATTTTAAATATTTATTCAAAATTTATATTTAAGCATTTACATGATTATTTTTCTCGGGTAATAAATATAATTGAAAATATTTTATTATTAATATTTTATTTAAGAAAAACCTGTACAAGGTACGGGAATACATACTAGTAACTAATCAAAGCAGAATAAGATAAGAATGAATCTAAGAATTAGTTATTAGTTTGTAGCAAACCTATATAAAAAATAAAAGAAAATAATTATAAATATCTTTTTTTAATTAGTATTGAATTGTTTTTTTAGAGTGTTGATGATGTGTCGCCACATAGGCGAACTGAATATAGAGAAGACACATAGACGAAATGAATATGAGGCCGACATGAGTTAGAAAAGGGTGACTTTTTTAGTATATCTACACTTCTACACTACTATATGAAATGGGAAAATTTTATTTTCCTTTTTGTCGTTGAAAAAGAAATAGAAACTAAGATTTAAAATCCAAGCCTTTACTAAATCTTGGCCAAAAAAAACGATGCCCTTTTATCTTTATGGTCTTTTAAGCCCATATAAGGCTTAAAAAAAGGGATAAATCCATTGAAGATTCATCAAATCATATTCACCAATGAGAATCTTTGGCAAAATTTTGTTGTTCCAAAGGCAGATTGGGTTTCTGGTACTCTAAATTCTTTAGGTTCAGGTCTTGTCTACTGCGTGATTGGTGGTTCGGCGGTGATGGTTTGGTTAAAATCGTGGATGTGTGATCGACACTTGAAGGTTCCTAGAGCGAGTCCAAATCTGAGGTGTCCACAGTTATTCCCTAAGACCTCGTCTTGTGCTTTTTTTCCCAATTGGCGTCTTCTCTGCTCTTCTCGTGGTGCTTCACACTGCCTGCTCCTCATGTGCTTCATCAGTCCCAGCCCCTGCTTCGATCAACGATCTTTTGTTGGTGTTTCTTACTATCTAGTTGTTTGTTTGGTAGCATATGTGTTCTCTCTTATCAGGTTATCCGACTGTCTTTTTCGGCCTGTCGAAAAAAAAAATCGGCCTTATCAAAAAACGAATTGCTTTCCTTATCAAAAAAATAAAAAATAAAAAAGTGTTTGGGAAGCCAACAGTTCAAAGTAACTCTGGGTGTTATAGAATAGTGATTTTCTTTATCCTGTCCGTTCATTCCAGCTTGTTCCTGTGATGCACACCTCCTCCTCCTTTAAACGCCGACATATCTCTGCCTCTGAAAGTCTTCAAAATCTGCCTCAAAATTGATCGGTTCGAACTTGTCGTTCTCGCTCCCGAGAACCAGAACCCTAGAGATATTCGGACGACGGAACGACTGACTCGGGAGACGAATTTCTTCGCCGCCGGCATATCTTCTCAATGTCTACAAATTCGTCCTCGAAATTGATCGGTTTCAATTTGTCGTTCTATCATCACGAGAGTCGGGAGTACGATTTTTTCGCCGCCGGCATTGCCTCGTCAAAGTCTACAGTCCGCCGGCATATCTTCTCCGCCTCGTCAAGGTCCACAAATTCGTCTCCAAATCCAAGTTCATTCAACTGATAAACAGCCCTCAGAAGGAACCAAAACCAGAGAGAGAATCAGGGTGGAAACGACGAACTCGGGAGAAAGTTCCTTCAACGCCGGCATATCTTTTCTGCCTCGTCAAATCATACAAATTCGCCTCCAAAATTGATCGTTTTGAACTGTTCCTTCTCAATTGAATTTTGTTTCCTGATGCCTTTATGTCAACCGATAAACAACCCTAGGGAGAAACCAGACTGAGAGAGAGTCAGGGCGGAACTACGGACTCGGGAGAAAGAATCCTTCACCGCAGGCATATCTTCAAATTCTACAAATTCGTCCTCAAAATCGATCGGTTTGACCTTGTCGTTCTCAATTGAATTTGGTTTCCTAATGATTTTTTTCTGTCATTTGAATCGAATTTTTTTTTCTTGTTGTGAGCATCATTGCAGCAGTGTCAATTCTTCAAAAAATGGTTGATTTTGGTTTATCTGATCTGCAAATACTGGGAGAATGAGAAGGTTAAGTTGGATTACAGACCAGTTCGTATGAATACACTGTATGATAAGGTTGATTTCTGAGCTCCAATGGCTTGGGCGTTTGAACAATACTCTACAGTAATTGTCACTTGTCAACTGCAAATGTATGAATCTTAGATTAGATGACTAATTTTATCCACTTCTCAACAAACTTTTAAAAAGCAAGTTGGAAATGATTAGAAGACTTCAAAAAGCACGCTCAGCTTGGAGTTTTCACTTATCAGAAACTTTGGTCACATTTGTAAGATCTTGCTGGTTGTGAGCTTTTACTTATATATATTTGTAAGATCAATGTTGGATAATCTAATATATCTGGTTTATTAATTGTGTGTTGTCTATAATATTAGGCCTTTTTTGAGGAGCACCCAGAGTTTGCAAACAATGATTTCTACATTACTGGGGAATCATATGCTGGGCACTAAATTCCTGCCTTTGCTTCCCGTGTACACAGAGGAAACAAAGCTAATGAAGGAATTCATATCAATTTGAAGGTTATTCCAGCTATTGTACCATTCTGAATTGGTTTTGATTGGTCAGGGATTTGCAATTGGTAATGGGTTGACTGATCCGGCACTCCAGTACAAAGCTTACCCTGATTATGCATTGAAGATGGGATTGATCAAGGAGAGTGACTATAATCGCATTAACAAAATAGTTCCTGTATGTGAAATGGGGATAAAACTATGTGGTATGCATTTTTTTGCTTTCATCACCTTCCATTTCATTTTTATCAGTCCATTTGAATGAACAAGATTACCTTTTTCTTGTAAAATTCTCTTTTTGAGACTGCTGGAGGAGCTTTCATTTTTCTTCCTGATTTCTCGCCATCTAAATTTAAGAGTTTCTTATGCTAGATGGCACACTGTCCTGTATAGCCTCATACTTTGTGTGCAACACCATATTATGAGCATGTTTCTGGAATGCTGATGTAGCCGAGGCTATGGCGCTACGTTTTGGGATGGGTTTGCAGCACAGACTCTCTTTCGGTGGTCACTGCCATAAATAACGATATCACTCTAATATTTCTTACTTAGGTGTTATTTTAGATATAAATTGTATTTATGTGTTTTCTTAGCAAAAGCGTAATTAATTTGGTAATTGATTCACATTCAAAGTGTGGGACGCACAAATTAAACAAAGCAAACTAAACAAAGAATATGTCAATTAAAATACCGCCAATAATCTAACTAATGAGATGGAGCAAATAATGATCAAAAGCATGGAGTACGTTGTTTTTCGATCCTTGTATATATAAAAGCATCAAGTGTGGGTGTGGGTAACGTTGAACGAGTTCATCCTGTCATTTTTGGTTTGTGTGGTCCAAAACATATCAACGGCCTGCAAGAGACATCAACCAAATATATCAACTTCTTCAACTTGCAAATTATCAACTCGCTTCAATCTTTAATTGGTACTAGAATAAACACTTACCCTAATTTGACTAGTTGTAGTGATCAATTTGAGTTTTTGTAATGCGTTCTTCAAGTCTTCACTTCCTTTGATGGTGGGCATCGTATGATAGCCTTGAATAGCCACCAATATCGCCACCTTAAATAGTAGCAAAACATAAAAACGAATTCAGTTAAAGAATAGTACGTATCTCTTAGTCTTGCAAAAAAAAGAAAGAAAAATGCAACCAATACTTTACCACTATATACTCATTGTTGAGCCCATTGGCTTTCAAGCTGTGTGTTGGTATGCTATTGACATTAACAAGAGTCTCTCGTTGTTCCAGAGATAAGCTTTGAAACTGATTTTCAGCCTCCTTAATGCTTTTCTTGAAGTGCGCCTAATAATTAGGTTACATGAACATAAATATCATAATATCTTCATTCAACCAATATTATTTATTATTATACACAAGCAAACATTATAATAGACTTATAGGTGGTACAAATTAAAGAATTAATTTTCAACTTACAAAAAAAATTTGATCGCCGAGGCCGTACAAGGCGCAGCTAGCGTGAAGGTGGCAAGGCATTCCGGTCCTGGAGTTGACATACTCCCCGATCCCTTTGAGCCTGGCCGAGTTGTGGATGCTTTTCTGACTATGTCCCAGTCGGGGACCGCACGAGGTGAGCAAGATCCTTAACTGTTTGAGAATATCAAGCAGCTGGGACCTCACCTCACCTCCCTGGCCTTGCGCAGTCCCTTGACGTTACACCAGTCTCCTCGGTACTGGTTGGCTTTCCACTGCTGATACACGTTGAGAAGCGTGAGGTGGTCCGACTCTGGGACAAAGAACTTCTCCAGGGCAGCATCGCTCTCCTCCTCTTTGTCCTTGGGACGGAAGAAGACGGACGGGACTGAGAGCATCGACAGGATGGTCAGGGCCTCGTTCCCAGGATCCACAGCTGGTACATATATGGAGAATCAGGAGTTTTGGAACTGTGTTCTTAGATGTAGAAATCAACTGCTCCACACGCTCAGCTAAGGCATAACATGCTGTCTCTATCTCATCTTGGCCAGTCATGAAGATAAGGAAATGTTCTTCCTGGGATATGGAAAATTGCAACACTAAGAAAACCAAAATCGCAGCATATAGGTGGCACAAAAATTTGAGAAACACAGTGCTGGATGGATATAACAGATTAACAGGGCAGTTCATGAAGCATTACCTTCCAAAGAAGTCACAATTAGCTTAAAATCTCGACGTTGGGCAACCACCTTCGTCAATATTCCAAAGAGAACATCCGTGTTCAGCGAGTGCTTCATCCATCGCAACCACAATCAAGCATAATATTTGGGAAACGGATAATAGCCGCAGTATAGAACAATCAAGCATAAAAAGGCAACCACTAACCCAATCGACCACAAGAGCGCTCTGGCACTTTCCCGCTCAACCTCTCCTCTCCCCTCCCCTCCCCTCCCCTCTCCTCTCCCTTCTCCTCTCCTCTCCTCTCCTCTCCTCTCCTCTCCCATCGCGCGATCGCTATGCCTTTCTCGGCAAACCTTCGACCTTCTCCGCCGCCTCAGTTCGTTTGCCGGCGGATTGCGACTCCGCCGCCTCAATTCCTTCCAATGCGGATCGCGACTCCGCCGCCTACGCCGCGTCTGTTCCTTTCGATGGCTCTGCCGCGTCCGTTGGCTTCATCGGCGAAGCCGCCGACTCCATTCTCCTTCTTCGCACTCGCTTCGCGACCTAGATTCCATTCGCTGTCTCGGTTCGCGGTAAGTGAATCCCTAACTATTCCAAACGAACGGGAAGATGGAGATCGTTTCGCAAATATTCCAAAAAGCGAGCATTAAATCTTGATTTAAAGTAATAAATATATTCATTAATTCTTGATTTGTGATATGTCAGTAATAAATACTCCGTATGTCATTAAATCTTGATTTAAAGTAATAAATCTTGATGTGGATGTGTGTTTGCTTTCCTGATTGAATCAGATCCATGTGTTTGGGCATGTGTTTGGGCAATCGCATTTGTGTGATGTTTTTTTTGCAGATCTATCGATTAATTCTTAATGTTATTGTAGGCCATTGATAATAAGCCCAATTCTGAAGAAGAGCCTTCCAAATTACTGGCTGAAGAGACAGGCCCAACTGAGCCCAATGAGGAGCCGGCCCTCAAATCTGACGAGCGTTCCAGTTCAACAACAGAGCAGCCGGCCCTACTCAAATCTGACGACGAGCGTTCCAATTCCAAATGGATTATGTGTATGATTGCAGACAGCGAAGGAGGATTTGGCTATTGGAGGGGCAGCATCCCAAAACCACCGGGATTGCTCGACAGATTCAAGACAACCTATTCAATTCCAAATGGATTAGCTGCTGCGGGACTTTTCTTCATAATTTTGCTAATAAAGAGTATGGCCACAACCTATTCAAGTCTCTACTCGGGAGTTGTCCAGAAGGAGTTGGAGAAACCAGCAAATGTAGGGACGGCTGAGTTCATCACCAAAAACTTTTCTTCATAATTTTTTATCTTTTTTTTCCCTTGCCCCGTTTTTCTTTTTCTCAATCTACAAATACGTTTTGTTATATCTTTTTTTTGTTGGAAATATATCATCTATTTATTTTGTCCATATTTGCAATCTTTTGGAAATAAAACAATCATATCGTCTCACAAAATACGTACAATCACTCTTGCTTGTCTCTTCCCTTACCCCATAGCACGCATTTGGTGATGAACTCAGCCGTCTCTACATTTGCTGGTTTCTCCAACTCCTTCTGGACAACTCCCGAGTAGAGACTTGAATAGGTTGTGGCCATACTCTTTATTAGCAAAATTATGAAGAAAAGTCCCGCAGCAGCTAATCCATTTGGAATTGAATAGGTTGTCTTGAATCTGTCGAGCAATCCCGGTGGTTTTGGGATGCTGCCCCTCCAATAGCCAAATCCTCCTTCGCTGTCTGCAATCATACACATAATCCATTTGGAATTGGAACGCTCGTCGTCAGATTTGAGTAGGGTCGGCTGCTCTGTTGTTGAACTGGAACGCTCGTTAGATTTGAGGGCCGGCTCCTCATTGGGCTCAGTTGGGCCTGTCTCTTCAGCCAGTAATTTGGAAGGCTCTTCTTCAGAATTGGGCTTATTATCAATGGCCTACAATAACATTAAGAATTAATCGATAGATCTGCAAAAAAAACATCACACAAATGCGATTGCCCAAACACATGCCCAAACACATGGATCTGATTCAATCAGGAAAGCAAACACACATCCACATCAAGATTTATTACTTTAAATCAAGATTTAATGGCATACGGAGTATTTATTACTGACATATCACAAATCAAGAATTAATGAATATATTTATTACTTTAAATCAAGATTTAATGCTCGCTTTTTGGAATATTTGCGAAACGATCTCCATCTTCCCGTTCGTTTGGAATAGTTAGGGATTCACTTACCGCGAACCGAGACAGCGAATGGAATCTAGGTCGCGAAGCGAGTGCGAAGAAGGAGAATGGAGTCGGCGGCTTCGCCGATGAAGCCAACGGACGCGGCAGAGCCATCGAAAGGAACAGACGCGGCGTAGGCGGCGGAGTCGCGATCCGCATTGGAAGGAATTGAGGCGGCGGAGTCGCAATCCGCCGGCAAACGAACTGAGGCGGCGGAGAAGGTCGAAGGTTTGCCGAGAAAGGCATAGCGATCGCGCGATGGGAGAGGAGAGGAGAGGAGAGGAGAGGAGAGGAGAAGGGAGAGGAGAGGGGAGGGGAGGGGAGGGGAGAGGAGAGGTTGAGCGGGAAAGTGCCAGAGCGCTCTTGTGGTCGATTGGGTTAGTGGTTGCCTTTTTATGCTTGATTGTTCTATACTGCGGCTATTATCCGTTTCCCAAATATTATGCTTGATTGTGGTTGCGATGGATGAAGCACTCGCTGAACACGGATGTTCTCTTTGGAATATTGACGAAGGTGGTTGCCCAACGTCGAGATTTTAAGCTAATTGTGACTTCTTTGGAAGGTAATGCTTCATGAACTGCCCTGTTAATCTGTTATATCCATCCAGCACTGTGTTTCTCAAATTTTTGTGCCACCTATATGCTGCGATTTTGGTTTTCTTAGTGTTGCAATTTTCCATATCCCAGGAAGAACATTTCCTTATCTTCATGACTGGCCAAGATGAGATAGAGACAGCATGTTATGCCTTAGCTGAGCGTGTGGAGCAGTTGATTTCTACATCTAAGAACACAGTTCCAAAACTCCTGATTCTCCATATATGTACCAGCTGTGGATCCTGGGAACGAGGCCCTGACCATCCTGTCGATGCTCTCAGTCCCGTCCGTCTTCTTCCGTCCCAAGGACAAAGAGGAGGAGAGCGATGCTGCCCTGGAGAAGTTCTTTGTCCCAGAGTCGGACCACCTCACGCTTCTCAACGTGTATCAGCAGTGGAAAGCCAACCAGTACCGAGGAGACTGGTGTAACGTCAAGGGACTGCGCAAGGCCAGGGAGGTGAGGTGAGGTCCCAGCTGCTTGATATTCTCAAACAGTTAAGGATCTTGCTCACCTCGTGCGGTCCCCGACTGGGACATAGTCAGAAAAGCATCCACAACTCGGCCAGGCTCAAAGGGATCGGGGAGTATGTCAACTCCAGGACCGGAATGCCTTGCCACCTTCACGCTAGCTGCGCCTTGTACGGCCTCGGCGATCAAATTTTTTTTGTAAGTTGAAAATTAATTCTTTAATTTGTACCACCTATAAGTCTATTATAATGTTTGCTTGTGTATAATAATAAATAATATTGGTTGAATGAAGATATTATGATATTTATATTCATGTAACCTAATTATTAGGCGCACTTCAAGAAAAGCATTAAGGAGGCTGAAAATCAGTTTCAAAGCTTATCTCTGGAACAACGAGAGACTCTTGTTAATGTCAATAGCATACCAACACACAGCTTGAAAGCCGATGGGCTCAACAATGAGTATATAGTGGTAAAGTATTGGTTGCATTTTTCTTTCTTTTTTTTGCAAGACTAAGAGATACGTACTATTCTTTAACTGAATTCGTTTTTATGTTTTGCTACTATTTAAGGTGGCGATATTGGTGGCTATTCAAGGCTATCATACGATGCCCACCATCAAAGGAAGTGAAGACTTGAAGAACGCATTACAAAAACTCAAATTGATCACTACAACTAGTCAAATTAGGGTAAGTGTTTATTCTAGTACCAATTAAAGATTGAAGCGAGTTGATAAGTTGCAAGTTGAAGAAGTTCATATATTTGGTTGATGTCTCTTGCAGGCCGTTGATATGTTTTGGACCACACAAACCAAAAATGACAGGATGAACTCGTTCAACGTTACCCACACCCACACTTGATGCTTTTATATATACAAGGATCGAAAAACAACGTACTCCATGCTTTTGATCATTATTTGCTCGATCTCATTAGTTAGATTATTGGCGGTATTTTAATGACATATTCTTTGTTTAGTTTGCTTTGTTTAATTTGTGCGTCCACACTTTGAATATAATGTGAATCAACAAAATTAATTACACTTTTGATAAGAAAACGCATAAATGCATTTATATGGTTTGCAACATTTGGTTAAAGACACGAAAACAGGACATGCATGAGTATATATCCCTGTATTACCACTTGATCTCATTTTCAAATAAAATTGGCTTCGGCAATCCAGATTAATTTTGGGGGTTGCTGCGTCATTATATCCAGACCCTCTTGTGAATTATTACGTGATGCTCTTTAATTATGCATTGGATGATGTTGAATGTTAGGTGATTCAATCCGTTCAATAAAGCATGTAATGAGACGAGTTTAGAGAGAAGTGAAGAATGCATATATATATACATCACAACCAGCTTTGTCTATGTGTAGAGAATTGAAGATTTAAATCATTGCGATCCCAGGAAAGGGTAATCAGTATATCCAACACCAGGATCATATGTGTAGAAGGTAGAAGGATCATACGAGTTGACCGGCGCATCGTGCAGCTTAAACCTTTCAACCAAATCAGGGTTGGATAGGAAGAGCCTTCCATAAGCGATTAGATCGGCGTCCCCCTCAGCCACCGCCCTGGCCCCACTGTACCTGGAGTAGCCGCCACACGGCAGGAATGTTCCTCTGTAGGCTCTCCTCACTGCCCTCATCACCTCGGCGTCCTGCTCTTGCTTTCCCGAACCCAATTGGAAGTGCAGGTGGGACATGTTGCAGCCCGCTTCATCCTGGAGGGCGTTGAGGGCGTCGACAACTGCCAGGGCCAAGGCCAGGGGATCGGAGTCGGAGGAGTCCTGGTGGTGGAGGGTGGGAGAGATCTTCACCCCCACCCGGTCCATCCCAATGGCTTTGGCCGTCGCTCGCACCACCTCTACAAGCATCCTTATTCGGTTGGGGAGAGACTTCCCGTAGTGGTCGGATCTGTCGTTGGCCTCGTCCTTGAGGAATTGGTCGATGAGGTAACCATAGGCAGCGTGGATCTCCACCCCGTCGAACCCTGCTCGAATGGAGTTCAAGGCGGCCTGGCGGTACTCTTCCACCACGCCTCCAACTTCGTCCGCAGATAAGGCGGTGGGCTGCGAGTACGCGCCGTTGGTTTGGTCCGGAAGCAGGATTTTCCACTTGTCCGATATCCTCTTGTTTGTCGAGGATATGGGTGCTTTCCCTCCAGGTTGGTACACTACAAATTGCAGATGTATAATACATTAGCTAGCTAAGTGCGGGTGTACGCAGGCATACTTATAACTTAATTACCATGATGAGAAGCTCGGCCGACGTGCCAGAGCTGGCAGAAAATGAGGCCGCCCTTAGCATGGACGGCGGCAGTGACGGGCCTCCAGGCCTCCACCTGGGGGTCGGTGTAAATTCCGGGGGTGTTGGGGTAGCCGTGGGCAGTGTCGGAAATGCAAGTGGCCTCCGACAGGATGAGGCCGCCGGGGGTGGCCCGCTGGGAGTAGTAGACCACGTGGGCCTCGTTCGGGAGGCACCCGATCGCCCGACACCTGGTGAGCGGCGCCATCACCACCCGGTGGCTCAGCTCCCACCGCTTCCCCAGCCTGTAAGGGCTCATCAACACCTCTACCTCATCGATATCATCTGCTGCCATTGTTGCTAGTCGATCTCTAGTACTAGTTCAGAGTTAGTTTGGTGTAGCTAGCGTTATGTGGTTTTAAATTAAACCTCAACCGTCCCCATTGTAAGGAAATAGCTAGTGTCCTACACGGCACGTTTGTTATGGGAGTTTAGGGTCCTACGAACATGCTAAATTTTCATAGTACGTAGGGTCGCCCCGATCCCCCATGTTGCATCTCCAGCCACACGCATCCGCACCGCTGTTCGGATAAAATTCCCGCTTTTTTTATTTTTTTCCATTTAATGAAAATTAGATCTAGACCTTTGATTACTTATTTTTGAAAATCGACGACCCATAAACAATCTTGTTTTGTACAACTTTTAGCATCCGAACTCGACCAATTTAATAAACATAAGACATTACAACTTGACTCAGTAAGCGGGTTGACCCAAACCTAAATAATTTCATCCAACACATTCTCACCCTGAATTTAAATGTCGCAAATCCAAATGACCCGGCCCAACAAACAAAAATAGCTTATTCAAACCCGACCCGACCCGACCCGACCTGCCACGCGGTTTGATCTACTTTGATGTGCCCCAAATCCGAAAATATTGCTGTACAGATGGATACAACGTGGGAGAGAGACTTTTACTTACACAACTAAACACTACACAGTCAAATGACTCAAAATTATAAACTAAATTATCAAATTCGGATGTAAATCACCGTCACGGCGTCACGGATCGCAATTTCACGATTAAGGGGAGACGAAATCTAGAAGCAAAGCTATTGAGAAAACCTCGGCATAAGTTGCGGACGGATCAATTCGCTCTACTTGCTGAAGCCTACATTTTGGCATTTCAAGATCGTCAAAGTTTTTAACTCTTTCCTTTCCTTCATCTATTCTTGTTTTGTTGATTTTTTTTTTCTGCATTTCAATCGAAGGTTGGATTTGACTCATGAAATTGTCTACATTGCTGCCAAACTGTTGAATTTTCCAGGTTTGGAGCTTAGTGGCTGGATATGTTTGTGTGAATCGGCGAAAGTGGCATTGGATTCTGTTCAAATGAGCTTCGAGATTTGATTATTCGGAACCCTGTGGAACGAGCTTGAGGAGGAGATTTGACAGATTAGGGGATTTGAGAAAATGTCTTCGCTGTCTTCGATCAGCGAGGAGCTCGGGGAGCTGGATGGACAAATCAGCGATATCTTCCGAGCATTGGCGTAAGATTCGCATTTCATCTATTTTGTGGTTTTTGGAGTTCATCGATGCTAACAGTGTCGTCGATGGAGAAAACTAGCAAGTGTAGTTGCTGTGTTGTGGAAACTGTGCTTCATGTATATATGCTGTAGTGTACATTCCATTGTTATTTGTTCCTTTCTGGTAGACTGCATTCAGTGATTTTGATGCGTTAGAATTGCTAGTCTTAATGTTCCCTTTTAGGTTGCTGTGGCAATTTGTACTCTGCTTCAACTGATAAGTGAAATAACTTTGCTATTGATTCTTCTTGTTAGTCATTCCAATTTAGATGTGATTATCAGCAAATAGGATAAACGGCAAGTTTGTCTATCAGGGACTAGATGCTGCCATAGCTGTGAGGCTAAGTATGAAGCATGCTTATTTATTGCTTCCACAATATTTACTAGTCAAATAAATGTTTATAATTTGGGAGAAGTACATGAGGTTTAAGCGCTTGATTGATTTCATTCTTATGTCTTTTGATTTAAGTGTAGACTGATGTTCTTGTGCTCATCCATGATCATAATAATATCTGGATGGAAGATATAAGATTGATTCAGTAACCATTAAAATTAGTTGAATTAAATTAGTAGGATAGTCTTTATATGAATGTTCAAGTTTTTTTTTTTTTTGATGTGATGGTGTTTTTATGGATCCTATCACATCCTGCAGAAATGGATTCCAGAAGTTGGAGAAGATTAAGGATGCCAATAGGCAAAGCAGGCAATTAGAAGAGCTCACTGAAAAGATGCGGGAATGTAAGAGGTACTTCACTCTGTTGGTCTTGTTTTTCTCTAGTCTTCTCTTTCTCTGGAAATAGCGTGATTTTTTTTATTAAATTTATGTACACTTCTGTGGTGAGTTAATCAACTTGATAAATTACAAATCTACTCAAAAGTGAAGATGCACAAACAAAACGTGCAAGGATGTCAATCAGGTCTAAAGTGTGCAAACCTAAATCCTTAATTAGTGTAAGATCCTTGTCAAATTTCTGGTAAAAACATTTATGTTGTAATGGAAAACCAAGCTTGGATGAACTCAGAGTAGCTTTGGGGTAATCATAACACAAAATTTTGAGAGATAAATTCTAAAAGACAACATTTAGGCTGAGGACATGAGTATATATCCCTGTATAAGCTTGATCTGATTTCCAAATAAAATTGGCTTCGGCTCAAGATTAATTTCTGGGGTTGCTGCGTCTTATCCAGACCCTCTTGTGATTACGTGATGATCTTTATGCATTGAATGATGATGAATGTTAGGTGCTTCAATCCGTTTAATAAAGCATGTAATGAGATGAGTTTCTTAAACTAATGGAACTCTCTTAATTTGTTTTTCTCCAGGCTTATCAAAGAGTTTGATAGAGAAGTGAAGGATTTGGAGAGTAGGAATGATCCTAACACGCATAAAATGTTAAATGAGAAAAAACAGTCTATGGTGCGTCTCTTACTTTATTGCCATTTTGTGATCCATATTATGATTGGTTATTTGTTGCTGATATTGGTCTGAGAAACTAATGCTTGATAACATATACTGCAGATTAAAGAGTTGAACTCATACGTTGCCTTGAAAAAACAGTAAGTCGGGTTTGATTGAATGTTAGCTCCATGGCCATGCAAGTCTAAACACAATGATACATTTTGAAATTTCAGCTCTTATTCTTCATTCTTAATAATTATACAGCATTTTAAACAGCAAGTGAAAGATAAACATGTATAGAGGTCTATAATTTTGAGAACGAAGGATAAAATTGAGTTTTTTTAATTACTTAAAAATCTTGTATATCATGTAAGCCCTAAATCAATGCTAAGTCTAAACACAATGATACAATTTAAAATTTCAGCTCTTATTCTTCCTTTTTAATAATTATACAGCATTTTGATCATTGGTTTTTGAGGTGAAAGTATAGCTTCTTTTTTTTACTATTGCTGTACTGCATCACCTTTCGCTTGGTCATTTTTATTCTCATCAGAATCCTCCTGTTTTTTTTACTTGGTTCTGGTTTAATTGGATCCTATATTACCCTTATGCTGACCAACAGATACACAACAAATGTTGATACCAAGCGAGTGAATTTATTTGATGGGCCAGGTGAAGATTTTGGCGAAGAAAATGTCACACTTGCTTCGTGTAAGAAGTTTCACCCTTCTTGACACAGCTTAAAATTGTATATGTTGTTACTTTATTCCTTTTGGCTTTTGTGAGAATTTTCTAATTGATTTTGTGGGATTTTCATGCCATTCTATATTTGAAAATGTTATGCCATTATCTTAAGTCCTTAACCAGGTGAATTTACTTATTTTGTTCAAATGTTTAGGGAGTGATTTTATTACACTGCTGAATATCTTTCATCAAATGCAATAACCATCATTCATTTTGAGTTTCAAACAGTTGAGTGACTTTGAGGGTATGGCGGAGAAGAAAAATGAAGCTATTATCTGTCTTTTTCCATATGGAGTATAAAATTAGGTGAATGGAAAAAACACTTTAGCCTTTAGGGAGGTCTTGATTTCTATAAATTCCCAAATTAGGGGAAGAATGAACTGATAAAGATCTTAATGTAAAAAAGTAATTATTTATGGAGCTGACATGGTGTGAGATCTTGAGCTTGGAATTCTCTCCTGAACACATTTTAACTTCTTTAGATTATTTAGCTACCTATGTTAAGTGTTAACTGGTTATGATGCTAAGAGTCCTCGAAATTTGAGCTCATTGTGCAAGAGAAAGGATAATCAAGGCGGGGGTGAAGGAGAAAGCTAGAAAAACACAGTTATGTGTGAAATAAAAAGTCAGAGAATTATTCCTGGTAAAGCATGTTGCATGATCAAACTTTTTAAAAAAGGGGGAAAATGGAACAGGCATTCATTATGTACCAGCGCCATGAAGGTACCCCAGCCACACAATTAGATCACAGAATAAAAATTAAGTAATAAAGGGGGCTATTGGTGGGTTGGCCATGTTATTAATTTTCATATTGTTGCCTGGATCAGGCCGCATAAAGATCACAAAGTATTTTGTGACGCTTCTATATTTATGTAAATTAACGGGACAGGTCAATTTTAGGGGAAAAGTTGAATGCAGGACAACAAAAAAGATCTGAGCTATTTGTAAATAAAATGTATATTATCTTTATTGTTATACTCATTGCTTGGCATGTATGTAATCCACTACTGAGTAGACAATGGTTCCACACATTGCAGCTCTGACAAATCAACAGCTGGTTGGTCATGGAAATAGGATGTTGGATGAGACTGATCAGGCCATTGATAGGGGGAAAAAGGTTTGTCCTTTCCTATCATTCTCATATATTCCACTTCCCCTTAAGTACTTAATTATGATTTATGGGCTTGAAACTTCAGCATTGTCTATTATTTAATGGTTTGAATCGAAAATAGTTGACCTCCCATCTTGATAATTTCTTTCACGAATTCGTTTGACCAAAGTTGCTTTGTTGCAAATGACACTGAACAATTTATAATATGTTCAAGGCTTGTGAATTATGTTTTGCACCCCATGGATGGTCTAATTGTTAATTGCTACACACATTTTCTGCATTCACTAATAGATCTCTGATTCCTAATGTAGTCCCCTGTGAATTGACTTGTGTTCTTTTACTTGGCACTTGTAGGATTCCCTTTTACAGGTGCTAATGTTTCTGTTTTCCTAACTTTGCTGCAACTATTTTTTCTTTTAAACCTAGCCTAGCCTTTTCGGGTCTATTGGTCGCTCCTTCGTCGCTTTAAGCCAGGGGTGCCCCCATCTTGACCCCCCAGATTTCCCGTAAGGGAAGTTCCACTGGGTAAATGTTGTTGTTGTCTTTTAGATTACCTTACGAAAGGCTGGTTCGCTACTTTTTGACCTGTCTGTGACAACAAATCTGATTATATTTGTCTAAAGAAAAAGCAGGTTGGTATTTAAGAGTCTATTAAATCCATGGGTAACGCCTTCATAATCTGCTACCTGGTCTATATGCACAACAAGCACATCTTACTCTAATGGAGCTTCGTTCATTATTATGAAATCAAAGTTGTATATCTGTTTATTATATTCTTGCATAAGGAAAACAGAAAAATAATGAGACATGTCATTTATCAGATTGTTCAAGATACAATAGGGGTTGGGACAGAGACTGCAGCTGCTTTGAAAGCACAGGTACATGATTATCAGATAACAGCCCAACACATGCATCTCCTTATATCTTTATCCATGTTTAGTAAACTGATCAATTTCTATCTCCAGACTGAACAAATGGATAGGATTGTGAATGAGTTGGACTCTATTCATTTCTCAATAAAGAAAGCTTCAAAGTTGGTTAAAGAAATTGGTCGGCAGGTAATCTGCTTGCTCTCACTTTCTCAGTACTGTAATTGAGAAGATATACATTCTTTTTTCTTCTAATCTATATCATACAAAATTTTCCTCAGGTTGCTACTGATAAATGTATTATGGCCTTCCTTTTCATTATCGTGATAGGAGTCATAGCCATCATCATTGTCAAGGTACTATCTTCGAGAATCATTTGTCTTACTGGATTTGTGTTATTTTTTTCGGCTCTTCGGTTTGGTATAAAGAAGGGAGTCTGTTTGGATGTCATGCAGTATAAATGATTTATGCATTATCGGACATTAAAATTAAGAAATGGTGTATATAATTTAAAGCAAACATATATGATGTTTGGTATGTGATGCATTATAATCTGGATATCCAAACGGCATTGTACATGTAAAATGTTGTCTAAAGCACATATTTTGCATCCAAACGCACACTAACCTCCCTTTTACAAACACTGTAAATTTCAGATTGTCAATCCAAGTAACAAAGCTATTGCTGACATTCCTGGACTGGCACCACCAGCTCAGACACGAAGATTGCTTTGGCAACGAAACTGAAGATCAAGAAATGCACATGAACTCGTTACAATGTATGTGTTTTTGTATGATTTAACCTATAATGCAGTTGGAAACGCTCAAGGGTCTTTGAACAACTTATACCTCAGAGTCCGAAATCAACATTACAACAGAACGAGGAGAGTTTGGCTGGGAATGCTGCTGGGGGGTAATTTTTTCTTACTACTGGTTTTTTTGGGTTGTGAATTTACTCATGTATGCTTTATGGTGTTCACTGATGAGTTGACATCAATATATTATCTGAAGAGTTTAACTCAACCTCTAGGAGGTCAGCGGATTACAATTGTGTATGTGTGTTTTGTTATAAATAGTTGGTTAATTAACCATTCATGATTATGTGCAACATATACGAATATACATGGGATTTGAGGCCCTTGTTCACTTATTCTAAAAAAAATATTTTGTTATTTAAAACTTTACTTTTTTGCTTGAATTGTACAAAAATATTTATTTTTCATATATTTCAGGACAAATAAAAATAATTTTTGATAAAAAAAAAACTTTTTGGAAAGGCGTAATACAAGCCCCTTTAGGGAGATTTAAGCTTTGATTACGGTACTTATAAAATGATTTTAGTGATCGATTATGATGTGACATGGGAAGAGTGTGGAAAAAGATGTTTGAAAGCGTTGGAGTCCCTTCAAGGCTTCAATCATTTTCGTTTACAAGCTCCCATACGTGACGCTAGGTTGAACATTTCAATGGATACGAAATAAGATTTTCACTTGCATACCAAGTAACACTTTCCCAGTTTCTGGCAAATGTCTTTGGCTTCTTCAACCATTCAATCTACTATGGAGTAATATTAAATTCAAAAACTTTGGTTCAAAATTAAATACTCCGTAATAAGTATAGCAGGATATTTCAAAGAAATAAATAAATGAGTGGATTTGAATTAATATTAGAAAAACCTCAAAAACTGGCCACCGAATGCCCAAAGAAGCACGTCTCCTTGGTGAATTAATTGACGAATATGGCATTGGCATTGGCATGGCGAAGCAAAGCAGTGAAACCACCCAATCACCACCTGCTACGAATCCCAGGGAACATTGAAATCCTGTGAATTTTGACCAAAACCATTTGTACTACAACTAACACCTCTGCAAAATTTAAACCCACCAACCAACCTCCCACTATCGGAGATTCTGTATAACATATAGGAAAAATTGTGTTTTTTGTTTTAAGATGAAGAGATTAATTATTATTTTTTAAATCGAATATGAACTCTATAAATTTTCACATGATTATAATATTTTATTTTATTTTTAATATTTGCATAATATGTAAGGATATTCTTTAAGAGTTTGGTTCAAATAAAACAAACTTTTATCCTAAAACGAATGCACTTTTCCTATTTCATAATGCACTTTTCATAATTCGTAATGCACTTTTTCGGATTTGCATTTTTCGTACTTTGTAGTGCACTTTTCGTACTTTTTGTAGTGCACAACTCTTCGTATTTTGCAATGCACTTTTGTATGAAAAGTGCATTACAAATTATAAAAAGTGCATTTGTTTCACGTTTTAGGATAAGAACTAGTAGTATGTATTCTCGTACCTTGTACGGATTTTTCTTAAATAAAATATTTATAAATATATTTATTATTTGAGAAAAATAATCATGTAAATGCTTAAAAATAAATTTTGAATAAATACCTAAAATAAATAAATCATAAAAGTTTTTTATTTGAAACAATAATATTTTATTAGTATTACGAATTAAATTAATATCCAAAAAATGATAAATTATTTAAATTTAAAAGTAGATAAGTAATAAGATAAAAACTTATCAATTTAGTATATACATGAGATCATTCAAAACAAACTTAATTATTGTAATATAAGATTGTACGTACATTACACTATCTTTATATTAAACCTAGCATATGCATTCTATCTAAAAATAAAGTAAATATCCTAATATTTGTATAATATATAGCATAAAAATTATCTTAATAATCTTCCTATTTATCATATCCAAAAATAAAATATTATTTTTTAAAAATTAAGAATTTGATTTTCTAGCCATTGATTATAGTGATATAAGATTGTATGTACATTACACCATCTTTAAATCTATAACTATATATTAAAGTTATACCTTTTCGAGCCACCAGAACGATTCTGGCCCCACCTCATATTTACAAAATTAATTTTTATTTCTAATATTTTAACTTTTTCCTATTAAATTCTTCTTTAACTATTTAAATCTATCTTTAACATCAAATAAATATCTATTTAGTATAGCAATATCTTTTGAAAACTTCTTTATACAAGTATTTAAAATTAAAGATAAAATATTTTAAAATAAATATAAATCTTTTAGCATATATCTTTTGATGAATTTATTTATAGATATATAGTGATTTTTTTATAGATAAATATTTATAATTTTTAAAATTAATAAAATAGATAATAATATATTTAATAGATATATTGAAATGTTTGACAACATGAAAAGTAATAAAATATGAAGAATATAATATCTGATTAAAAAATTATACATTCTATGATCAAAAAATTAATTATATTAAAGTTTATATTATATTTTTATTTATTTATTAATATCCTATTTATAATGTCTATAAAATATCGAATTGTAGTCGTACATGATACGACGGGTATAACTAGTTAAACTTAATTACTTTGCCATAGATTGGTTTTAATAAAAGGGGTGGTGCGGTCCAATCTAAAAGTGACATGTGTCGTTTAATAGTTTTTTTAACCTCCGCTTTAGTATATAGTTATGATAGATATATATGATTGTTTTTATTTAAAAGATATATATGATCCCGTGTACATAATTTTTCTTATCTTTTTTTAATGTATCTTTTACAAATATAATAAATATAATGTACTTTTTTTCTCTATTTTGGTCAAATCTACTCATATTATTTTATCTTTATGTTTATTTGGGTATAAATTTTTATAAATATTATTTTATTTTTATGTTTACTTGGAGATAACTCTTTTTTGCTTAATTAACTATATAAAACTATTATTTTAATAAAGGGGTGATGTGGCGCAATGTTGTGGTAGAGATTGCTCCGGCTTTAGTTATTAGTAATAGATAGATTTGTTTCATTTGAACCAAACTCTATTTTTTAAATAATACATGCTCTGAATTAAATTTATATTAATGAAATACATATCGTTTAAAAAAGAGAGTTAAAATAATTTACAGAGTTTATCAATATTCCTTACATTCTCATATAGGTAGGATTTTTTCGATGTAAAGTTAGGTTTTTTAGTTTAACGTTAAACTTAATATTCATGAATAATAACATAAAATTACCCTATTATAATAAACTTATCAACTAATCTAATGATCTACAATAATTATATAATATACTATTCTTTAAAGAAAATCTTGTATAATAATTAACATAACAATTTTTAAAAATTATATTTGAATTTAAAACAACTATATGTATATGTCTTCAAATGTTAACTTAAAAATCATATTATACAATTTTTAAAAATTAAAAGGGTAATATTTTGTATGAAAATCATTCTCTTAATTATTAAAAATTTTATAATTATATTTTTAAGATAAAAATTTGTACACATATGCATATAGATGTTTATAATAGGAATATAATTTTAAAAAAAAATTTAACATTAATCTACCCTAATCTATGTATATATATAAAAGACGCAAGGAATAAGGCCACCACGTTGCGCCACCTAGGATTTTCCTACGTGTCATTCCCACATTAAGCCACTTAGGATTTTGCCACATAGGATTTTTTATTTTGGAAATTTATAAATGTTGATATTATTTTAGGATAATATAGAAATAGGATAAATTAATCTAGAAAAGATTCTATCTAAAATAAAGATGTTATCTATTGTTAATTCTTAAGTATTAATGTTAAATATTTGATATAATAATTTATTTAACTTAAAAAGATATACCTAAAATAAAATAAACTATAAAAGCATTAAATATTTGGCCCCACCTTATATTTAAAAAATTATTTTTATCTATATTAATTTATCTTTTTCAATTAACTTCCTTTATATGTATTTATGTGAAATAAAAATTATAATTCAAATTTAATTAAAAATAAAGAAAATTATTTTATCTTTATCTTTTCATCTATATATGTAAATGATTTATCTTAAATCAAAATTTGATAAAAAAATAAAATATTTATATATCTAGATAATTACTTGCCCAAATTGAATTTTGATAAAAAAAAATACATTATCTTTTCATTAATTTCCTTTTTGACCTATTCATGTAAATATTGAATATTTTTTATTTTTAAAAAATTCAATCTTTACTCCTATTTTTTTTATCTTTTTATTTAAAATATTTTAAAGAATTGAATTTGATTAAAAAATTATAAGAATTTACATTATTTTTCTTTTCCTATCTATTTTAACTTTAAAGAATTGAATTATTCTTTTTAAAATAATTTTATTCATATGTTTTCATAAATAAATTATTGATTTTGGCTCCGATTCACATTTTAACAATTTTGAAATTTTATGTAAACTTTTCCTAATATTTATATTATTTTTATTTTTTTTCACTAAATTAAAATCACATTCGAAATAAATTAAGAATTAAATCCATGTAGTCGTGTAGGGCACGATGGGTATAACTAGTACATTATAAAGCAGAACCCAAGTCTGTTGTAAAATTTGCACCACGTGGTATTTTTGAATATATTAATATGAAATTATATTTTAATAAATTTTGTAACAACTTATAGTATTCTTGCTATATATACTAAATAGATAACATGTTTATATAATTTTTTATGTATATAATTTTCTATCTATGGATTATGTATTAGTTTACTACAATAGATAACATATTTATATAATTTTATATACATAAATTTCTATGAGATGATATTTTCCATATTAATTTAATATTTTATCTCTTAGCAAGATTTAGGGTCTTAATATAATTTTTTTATCTTTTAACAAGCCTTGAGCTCCAAGTATAGAATTTATATCTATATAATGATATAATTTTAAATAATAAATTTTGTTATGTTGATATATTTTTATTTTGAGAAAAAGATATAATTTTATGTTGATGACTAAGATTATATGTAAATGTCAAAAAAAATCGAATTTTAATTTAAATTAATAAAATTAGATTTTCTTTATCTTTGTATGAATTTATATTAAAGATTTTTTCTTAAATCAAAGTTTTATAAAAATAAATAGAAAAATCTACAAATCTTGATGAATACTTGCTTAAATTGAATTTTGATAAAAGTTTACATTACATTTTTATTAATTTCCTTTTTATTTTATTTATGTAAATATATAATTTTTTTTCTAGCCCCACCTTACATTTAAATTTTGTTATCTCTATGTTTTTTTTTGTAATTTAATATGAATGATAGGTTGATTAATACATTGAATTTTATAAATTTTCATATACATTAATTTCTTTTATATTTTATTTCTTCATTATGTAAATTTAGTATGGAAAACAAATTTATAGATGGATTGAATTTTGCAAAATAATACATAGATAATTTTCTCTATATCATCTATTACTAATAACTAAAGCCAGAGCAATTTCTGCCACCACATTGCGCCACATCACCCCTTTATTAAAATAATATTTTTTATAGTTAATTATGCAAAAAAACGTTATCTCCAAATAAATATAATGATAAAATAATATTTGTAAAAATTTATCTCCAAATAAACATAAAGATAAAAATAGCCATACAAATGATAATATCTTTGAAATATCCATCTATCTATAACTATATATTAAATCCGAACCTTTTCAAGCAACCAGAACAATTCTGGCCCCACCTTATAATTAAAAAATAAATTTGTATTCTTATTATTTATAATTTTTTCTTTTAAATTTTTTAATGTCTATCTAATTTTTATAAAAACTAACGTTCTAATATATTTAATAAAAAACTAAAAGAAAGAAAAATAAAACAGAAGATTTTTTAATATATAATGATAGATTGTTATTATAATAAGGTAGGAAAATATTCTTACTATTAATTCGAATTTCAATTAAAAATAAAAAATAATTTTTCTTTATCCTCTTATCTATTTATGTAAAAGATTAAAAATTTAGATTAAAAAAACAACTTTTTTAAAATATGTATATAATTACTTGCCTAAATTCAAATTTGATAAAGAAATTATATTATCTTTTCCGTAATTTTCCATTTGGAATGTGTTAACATAAAATATATTTTTTTAAAAAAAAATCTATATTCATTCATATTTTGTTTATATTTTCTTATCAATTATGGAGTATCTTTTAAACTTTTTATTGAAAAGATTTTTAAAAAATTGATTTTGATTAAAAAAATTATAAGAATTTACTTTATTTTTCGCTTTTTAATTATTTTTTTAAAACATCTATAAAATTTAACGATTCTAATTAAAATAATTTTTATTTATATCTTTTCATAATTAAATTATCATTAAGCTATCAAACTTATATTGGACTCATCTTAACAACTTTAGTTGTACCTCACATTATATTGGCTCAACTTAATGATTTTTCTAATAAATACGTTATTTTTATTTTTTATATTAAATTAAAATATTATTTATTAAATAAATTAAATATTAAGTCCATATAGTCGTGCACGACACAACGAGTATAACGAGTTAAACCTGGTTATGTAATATTGTCAAGGAAAAAGAACAATGGAGATTATTTTATCTTAATAATCTATGTTTATCTTCAATTTTAAACTTAATAATCTAGATTTAATTTGTTTTATTTGATATCAAAAACAAAATAATTTTTATTCATATTATAGGCAATAAATTACTTACATTAAATTTACAATCACTTTTGGGCAGATTCGTCCATAAGAATTTATTTCATAGCCACCTTATTTTTTATAATGATTTTTCTAATTAATTATATATTATATAATTCAATCATCTTATGGAATTTCCAATTTTATGCACTCACCTTATTTAATAATTTTTTTAATCAATTTACTATGAGATTGGATAAATTTATATCTCTACCGTAAAATAATTTATTTTTTTTCAATTTACTATGAGATTGGATAACGTTTTATCTCTACCCATTATTTTTATGTTTGTTAATGTTCATGTAATATTTAATTATCGTCTATCCATACAATATAGATAAAATTACTACATCTATCTATAATCCATAACTATATATTAATGCTAAATATTTTCGATCCACCACATTAAATCTAACCCCACAATATAGTTAGTAAAATTAATTTTTATTTTTCAATAAAATTCCTTTTTTATCTATTTCTATGAAAATAAATTTAAATTCAAATTTTTAAAAAAATAATGAAAATTATTTCATCTTTTGAAGTCACCATGTAGATTGAATCTGGTCCCACCTTATATTTAAAAAAATTATTTTTTATTTATATTTTCAATTAAATTCCTTTCTATATATTTATATTAAAAAACTTTAATTCGAAATTTAAATAAAAATAATGAAAATTATTTTATCTTTATTCTTTTATTTATTTATGTAAAAGATTTATCTTAAATCAAATTTTGATAAAATAAAAAATAAAAAATTTCATGATCTAGATAATTACTTGCCTAAATTAAATTTGGATAAAACAATTACATTATTTTTTCCTTAATTTTCTTTTTTTGTCTTATTCATGTAAATATAGAACATTTTTTACTTTAAAAATACAATATTTATTCATATTTTCATATTTTCTTATTAATTATTTTTTTAAATTAAATATTAATTTTCTATAAATAAGAATGATAACATTTTAAATTTTCAATTGTAAATATGTTGAGTTTTATATATTAGTTTTCTATCTATAAATATGAAAGTTAAATGCAACATTGTCATTAAATTTTAATGTCTTAGTCACCATATTGTTTGTTACGAAATTGTTTATATTGATAAAAATATCCATAATTATTACAACCTTTTTAATTAATACGAACCATAATAAATAAAAATTATTGATCCTTTAATCTTAAATCGGTTAATCACTATCCAATTATCCATATATATGAAACATAAAAAATACTAATTTAATATATTAGAGTAAAATAGATAATATTTTATCAATAAATGTGATAAATATAAAAAAATTCTATTTGTAAGTATAATTTTAATTACACAATTTTAATATTAATTTCTTATCCATAAGTATGAAAAATATAAAATAGTAATTTAATATCCCAAATACATTTTTTTTAAATTTAATACCCCATTTAAATTAATTTTATTATCTCTAAATGAAATAGATAACTTTTATATCCATGAGTATAAAATATGGACCATATTTTAAATTGCAAATTTTCAATATTAAAGTTTCTTATTCTTTTGTATAAACTTTCAATTCAAAAGTATAATAAGTCTTTTTAATTAGTATTAGACATATTTTTAATCATGTATTTTTATATCAATTTTCAGATTTTTTTATATTACTTTTATTAAGTATAATAACGACTTTAATTAATATTGACCATGTTTTTCATAATAATTTTGGATTTTTCAATATTAATTTTCTACAGATAAGAATGATAACTTTTAAAATTTTCATCTATAAATATGTTTAGTTTTATATAATAATTTTTTATTTATAAATATGGTAGTTAAATGAAATATTGTCATCAAATTTTAATGTCTCAATCACCATATTTTTAGTTACTAATTTTTTTTTATAATAATATTTCTATCCATAACTATGACAAGTTTTTTAATTATTATGAACCATATTTTTAATTATACATTTTTATATTAAATTTTAGTTAATTTTTTGTTAGGAAGTATGATAACTTTTTAAATTTTCTATTCATAAACAAGTTGATTTTAATACTAATTTTCTATTCATAAGTATGATAATTTTTTAATTAATTCGGTACGTATATGATGTGTCTTACAATATATTAAATTTTTATTCATAAGTATGTTAATTTTTTATATTACGGATCCGTACATAAATAAATAAAAATTATTAATCTCTTACTGAGTTACTGTTAAACCGATCAATCGGATCAGTTGAATTGAGTTTAGGTTCAATCAGTTTGGAGTCGAGTTGAGTACGAGTTCATGTCGTTAAAATTTATGGATTGATTGAGTCATTGCGGTTTTTGTGCGTGTTCGAGTAAACCGTACGAGTTAAGATCATCAACTTTTTTATAATTATTACATAAATATTACAAATAGCATTTTTTAAGAATAAGATAATATTGCTATACATTTCAATAATAAATATATATTATTATAACTAAAATATTTACAGATTTAATATTTAATTTAATTATTTATACTTTTATTTTTTATTATATAAATTATAATACCTATATCATATCATATATAAATTAACATATTACAATTTTTATTTAGAAAAGTTCCCGGACAAGGCCCGGGTCATCACCTAGTAACTATAACCTAAAGCGGAGGTTAAAAAAATTATTAAACGACACATGTCATTTTTAGATTGGACCACACTACCCCTTTTTTTAAAACTAAACTTTTATTTTTGAATATGATAAATTCTTATCCATATTTTTAAAATATAGGGTGGAAAATCTTATTATTAAACAATCTTTTATTTTTGGATATGATAGATAAGAAGATCATTAGGATATTTTTTTATGCTATCATACAAATTCTAGAATATTTTTTTATAGATAGAATCGTTTTTTAACTAAGATATCTTAATTGATTATTTTTAATTGTTTATATTTATATGCTAAATAAAACAATCAATATATTAGTTTTTTTTAAATATCTTTACATATATTAATTTTTATTTATTATTTATAGATAATATCATGATTATTTGTTCCTAGATAATTCATGTATTTGAAAAAAACTATTATTAATATTTTGTTTAAGCAAAACCCGTACAAGGTACGGGAATCATACTAGTTTTATCTCCTAAATCAAGGACAATGTTCTCTTCTATACTAATATTTATATTATATTTTTTATATTTACAATCATTCTTATTATTATAGAGTAAAAGATAAGAACCCTAATATATAATTTTAATAAATTAAATTTTAAAAAATCTTTTAATAAATTATATTATGCTTTTGTAGATAACCTATCCTAATTATTATTATCTTTATTAAAAAAAACCAAGCATTTTATACATATTAGTGTCTAAAAAATAAGAAAATATTTAATAAAAAGTAAAATTAATATTTTAATAATTTCAATCTAAATTTGGACAAGATCTCCACACATAATGAAAAAATATTTAAAAATATATTCAATTAAAATATGGAGTACAATCTAAAAATAATAATTTATCTATTGCATAATTTATTATGATATTATATAAATATATTTAGTATTTGAAATTAATATCGTAGAATTGTATAGTTTTTTAGTAAAATTATCCCGTGAATATCACGGGACTTCAACTAGTTTAATATTTATATAGTTAATTGTAACATGGAAATGGAACACAATTATGGAATAGAGGATTAGCGCTGGTCTGAGATAGACTAGTATGTTCTCGTTTGGTTAATACAGTATAGAAATTATAAATCATAGAAAATTACTTCATAAGAATTGACTTTTTAAGAATTTATATTGTAGAGATTTATATAAAATTATTTAGTTGAATTTCAAAATTTAGAAATTGAAATGAAGTTAGAATTTTGTGTATAAAAATAGTAAAAGTAGAAAAGTCTACTTCATGGATTTTTTTATCAATTTTTATTTAACCAAACACATATGTGTTCAAACTCATCGGATATTTCAATTCATCAGAATTTCGATATGAACCGAACAAGCTCTTAACTATTTTTCATTTTATACAAGAACATGGCAAAAGTGTAATGAAAGTTGTCATATGATGTGCTAATATTAAGGCACCTATAAACAGTTGTAACTACAGTAATAAAGCAAGCAACACGTGAATGAAGCATTCATTTTAACCTTCTTCACTGGCCGATTTAATTTGCCTTTTATGAGAGGCGTTACCAAAACGATCACAAAGCAACTACTGTATTTCTTGGCTAAAATTCAGCACAGAAACTGGGAGACATTCAAAATTTTGTCCTTGTACTACTAAAAATAATTATTACATTGAGGTGTAATATTTGTAGATCAGTAGTACACCGTTTATACTGGAAAAAAAAAAAAGAGTTATAATTAACATATTTTTAGAGAATTACCCCAAAATCAAAAAGAAAGGTCATTCACAAAGAGCAATTCACTTCCTTTACAGTGAAACCCACAATGAATCTTCCCTCAATTCAATTCTCTGTTTTTTCCATTATATCATCAAAATTCAAACAAACAGAGCTCTTCTTCTCAGCACTAACTGTCCAGGTTCCAACCAATTAAGATCCCACCTTTTTCATTCATGGGCTCTTTTTTTCCAATTTTATTTTTCTCCAAACTCTCAAATATGGCGGATGCGTACGGAAACAAACCCCCTGTTTCCGCTACCGGAAAATCTTCTAAACAACAGCAGAATCTAGGCAGCAGCAATCCCTGCACGGAAAGGGAATTTCTGCGATTTCGCCGGAGAAGAAGCGTTCTGCTGAGCAGAAGAAGAAGAATCCGTCGTGTGCTTGTTCCTCATGGCTTTCATGGAAGCAGAAAGCGAGCGGCTTTTCTCCATGGCCTCGTCCGTCTCGATTTGCTCTTGCCTACACTCCTCGCTACAAAATGGCACATCCCCTCTGTTGTTCCCCACAAAAACAAATTCAAAATCAGAAATTGAATCATCAAACAAACCAAATCTGACCAAAAATTGAGCAAAATTCATAGCAACAAACCTGTACATGAAGATGTCTCGGTTTCCGCCGAGGGGTTTCTTGCAGAGGGAGCAGGAATCGAGGAAATGGGGCGGATTGATAAGCGCCTCGTCGAATCGGGTGTCAAAGATTCGACCTTGAATCGTCGATCTGGGCGAAGAAGAAGAAGAGGCGGCGTAGGAGTTGAAAGAGGCCAGATTTCTCAGGCTTGGTCTCCGGCGAGGCGTTAGTGAGGAGGCCGCCGCGTTGTAGCATCCGGTTCTGGAGACGAACAGCTGGCGGTGGGGGTATGCGTTGCCGGCGATGGAGGCGAGGCCGTCGTCGGCCTCGGAGAAAGACGGCCTTTTTGAGGTTGAAGAAGAAGCCATTGGAGATAGATTGATAGATAGATAATTTCAGAGGTTGGATTTGTGGGTTTTTGTTTTGATTTGATTGCTTGTGATTTTGATATTGATTTGGGGAGGTGGGAAGAAGAGAGGAGGAGTGTTGGAGGAGGAAGAAAGGGGGGTTTTATATAAAGAGATGGGGGTGGGGTTGGAGAGAAACCATGGGAAGTGGCAAGAGTGGAATGGAGAATCCATTGGCTGCTAAAACAAAAGCTATAATATAATTCTTTTTATTTTATTTAATTCTTTTATCATTTCATTTCATTTCATTTTCAGTGTAATAAATTATAGATGGTGGACTTTGTAGGTGTTTAGACTAACATGTCCTTGCTTTCCAGCAAAAATCTCTGTGGTAGACCCTCACTACTCACTACACTAAAATATATAGTGGTTCGTCTAGGTTTTGGTTAAATACATTTAAACTAGCATTATATAGGTTGTAATTTGTTTTTTAAATCGATAAATCTCCATTGTTTGGTTACCTAAGTTATCTTTTAAGTAGCTATATATAGACTGTTGTATCAACCTATGAACCTAACCTTGGGTTTGTAAAGCTAAATACAATGCAGCTAGGTTTAATTGGATTCTTAATTTATTACATACTTTGATGATGATAAACTCTCTTGCCATTGTTCAAGATCACGGACGGACGCAGGAATTAAATTTAGGATGGGCTAATTTTCACCAATTTTTTTAGGGTGGGCTAAATTAAATTAATTTGACTAATTTACTACTATATTAACCTTATTTTTTTAATTAAATTTACCTTATATTTATTTTATTTTTTTATTTTTTTAGGGTCTCTGTTCAAGATCACGTTAATACTACGTTAACTTTTAATGTTCGTTTTGATCTACTAGACTAATAATCCCTTTGACGTTAATTTATTTTTAACAATATTATTTGAAAAGATAAAAGGTTCATTTGATTTGTAACTAAGAAAATAAATATAGTGCGTATTGCTGTCATGATACATCAATGAAAAAAAATTTATCTTCGATTGAAGCACCTTATTTTCCATATATAAAAATAAATTTGGGGTTCTCTATCGATGTTTATGATATAATAGTGGATGATAAAATTGTGAAAGCATTTCCTTTCATCTTTCTCTAGCAACAACAACATTGATCTAGTTTAGTTTCACTACATCGGAATTGTGGGTCAAGATGGGGGCACTCCTAACCTAATAGAAGAAGGGTGCGCCGAAAAGTTCAAGGAGAACCACAAAAACAACCCAATATGGCCCAAAAAAAAGGACAACAAAAAAACACGTACATTTCATCTTTCTCAGATACACAAATATTAGTCGAGTCAAGATAAAAAATTTATTATGACACATAACTAAGTTAGATTTATTTGGTTTTCGTTTCTATAGTTGGAAACCAAACGAGTTATAAGTGTCTATCATACACATGTCGGTCACATCTATGTTGATGCCTGTTGGTGTACAAAATCTCGCCTTCACTTCGTCTTTAATACACCAATTAAGAACTCCTCCTCTTCCGCTCCTCTTCAATCTCTTGACCTAGAAATCCTGCAAAACAATGGACAAAGGGGGCGGGGACCCCCTAATCCACCTCTGATGCCTAAGTCAGAAGAGCACTTGTCGATTGAGCGACGAGGTACAACAAGAGAGCAGTGAAACCTTAAACAGTCGAGATAAGCGAATATTAGCCTGCCTAGGATTTCTGAATATGCCGATGTGCACATGTGTCTCTCCCTACATGCCTAGGGCATGTATTTATAATGGAAGAGGGAGAGACAGGGGGGCCGAAAATTATATCTTTATGGCCGAAAATATTATCCTTCTAGGGTTGGCCAACTGCCTTAAAGCCCAAGTAAGGAATATTCCACCCTTTCTCCAACTTTAATTCTATCTTTAATGAAAGATAAAATCTCCCATTAAGTTGCATAACCGCCATATAATTTTATATAGAAAATAACGAAAATAACTGCGCAGTAATTTTAATAAATACCTTTATAGTGAAAATAACTATGGTAATTATGTTTGTTTTATCCGCTCACAAATGCCCCACCTACACCGCCTTACACGACTCACCGTGTTTGGCGACGTAGGGTACAGAGGGTTTCTAATCGAAGTGGCCACGCAGATTGGCCGATTGGTCCCCTAGCGCTTTCGTATATTCGTATATTCGTATATTCGTAATTCGAGTCCACATGAGCGAATATCATATCTGTTATGAGCGAGTATCATAAACTTCTTCATACACGCATATGAAGAATCCATTAGTGCGATTAACTAATGTTGCGCGGTATTATTTTTTATGCAAGACTCAAACTAATGCAAGGGAACTGACTGTTATTAATAAATAAACGTGAATGTCATGAGCTACAAAACTAGACGGAATGAATGCAAAAAGCGAAAAAACCTAAGGGCCTCATCAAAACCACGTGGGAAAAAGAGTGCCCTATCTACATGAATTCCTAGTCCCGAGGTCCCTGCGCAGGGGGACCCGGGTGGTCGCGCTTCCGATCTTCGTCCTGCGAAGCGAGACGATCAGCTCCGGTGCCGCGGTCGCGGCGAGGGGACCTGCGATCGCGGCCCTCTGTTCCGCGGTTGCAGCATGGTGATTCGCGGCCGCAGTTTTGCCCCAGAATCGGGGACTTACACTCGGCTCCGGCGCCGCGATCGCGGCCATCAGACCCGCGGTCGCGGTTTCGCGGCTGGCTCTCGGATTTTGGCTCGTCTTCTATTTTCTGCATGAATTCCGACTTTGGACGACTTCCTTTGGAACACAGACGAGCATCCAGCTGATTTGCCCAAACTCGAACAATGGCATCTCCGTCTCTAAACTGGACCATTTGATGGAGGGTCGATGGTACCGCTCCAATCCCATGGATCCAAGGCCTTCCCAAAATTAGATTGTAGGGCGAAGGCACATCAACGATCAAAAACTCAACGGTCATCACTTTCTTGGCAAGGCTGACTTGGGTTTTATACATTCCGAGTGGATACGTCAGATAGCCACCAAGTCCGGTTAGTTGCATCTTGACCGGTACCAAATCTTCATTGCTTTTCCCAAGGAGCTTGAAAACTTCATAGTACATAATGTCGACCGAACTCCCTGGATCAACAAGGGCACGACGCACTTTAAACCCGTCTAGCTCGACTGCTAGAACCAACGGATCATTATGAGGAACTTGGACCGTAGCGAGGTCCTTGTCTCTAAAGACTAATCCGTCTACCACACGCACGGGGACTGGAGGTCGTCGTGGCTCGGTTTGTTGAACTCTCATAACTTCGAGCTCATGGCAAGATTTTCTGAAGTTACTTCTTGCTTCATCATCTTCGTGTCGGTAGGACGCCGAGATTGTCTGGATCACCTCAATCTGTTTCTGTCCCGGCTCATCATTCTTCTCAGGCTTTTCTTCCTTGATGAACTCTTGCAAGTACCCTTTTTCCACCAGGCTCTCCAGATACCGCTTGAACGGTTCACACTGCTCGGTCATATGTCCTCGATTTCTGTGGTACATGCAATATTTTCTGCTCCGCGGATCCTCGTCACGACATTCTTCTTTGGGGGGATATTGAAAGAAACCTTCATGCTTTATACGAGGCAGGATCCGATAGATCGGTATGCTAAAGGTGGTGTAGATCGCTCTGACTTGGCTTTCTCCTTTAAAGTTATCAGTTCGGCGGCGGATTTTACAAGGAGGAGAGGACGACCTTCCTCTTATTTTGAGATTAGATTCCTCCAACCGCACATACTGATGAACGCGCTCTTGAAGCTCTACAATTGTGGAGGGAAGACGAAGTGTCAATTCCTCTCTCAGCTTGCTGTCTGTAAAGATCGCCCTTTTGAAGGCGGTGATAGCTGTTCTCGGATCACACCCTTCAATTTCCGCATAGCACTCCATAAACCGATTGAAGAAGCAACGTAAGCTTTCCCCCTTTTCTTGTTTGAGACCAAAAAGCGTGTCAAGTGAGGCAACGTCCCGACTGTTAGCTATGAAACGCTTTACGAACTTTGAAGCCAATCGTCCCCAACTTCGAATCGAACCTGGCCTCAGACTCTGAAACCATTTCAGGGGGCCTTTACCGAGGCTGCTCGGAAACATCTTACACATGATAGCGTCCTCAGACACCCACAGCGCCATCTTATGGGTGTAAGAAGCTATGTGATTTACAGGATCCGTGTTTCCGTCGTACACTGCAAAAGTTGGTGGAGAGAATTTTGACGGCGGTAGAGCTCGCTGAATATCTGGATGAAACGGTGACGATGTCAGCAAGGCCAATTTGTGCTCTGCTTGATCCCGAGCTGATTGCAAGGTATTGCCTTGCGCTCTTAAAAGATCAAATAGCCTGTTTTGAGTACGCTCAAGGGCTCGGGCTCTTCCTTCAATTCTCTCAAGGCTGACGCTTCGATGTCGGCTGCTGTGTCTCTTCTTGTTTTCCGGACTTGAATTGCGTTTAGAAGGGACATAACGATCGTTCCGCTCGTGCGAAGAATTGCGCCGACCGCCAGACCCGCGGCCGCGGTCCGACCTGCCGCGCTCGCGGCCATCGCGATCATGATCCTTCGAGTTGCGCTCGCGGCTTCGGCCACGATGGTTGTCGCGGTGGTGAGCTTCGCCCGAGTCGCTGGATGTCGACTTGCTCGGCTGTGGCGGATCGCCTCGTGATCTCTTACGCGACGGTGGTTCGCGGTGGTGATCCCTTCGTCGGCTCCGTGGTGCTCTTCTATCGCTATCGTATTCGACTTGCATATCGTCTTGCTCGTCAGAACTGATCGATTGAGGACTACGGCGGTTATCAGCGAATTCAATAACACTAGCAAGCCGTCGAGTAGTCCTCTCAATTTCTGATTCCTCAACAGGGCGCTTGCCTTGAACCTTATCCAAAGAGCGTTTCAACTTGGCGACCTCTTCTAGGGAACGCTCTAACCGAGACTCAGCTTCTGCACACCTTGTTTGATATTTTTCGTTTTCTCTCAAAGTGGTAGCCAAAGCGTGGGTGATCTCATCTTCTTCTTCAGTGGTAGTAGATGCCCCATTCCCGCCATTCGGATCGGATGATAAGACGATGCGATTGTCTCCTCTGACGGGATTGGACCCGGCACGGCTAGACTGACCCTGCTCTAGACGTGGACTAACCAAGCTAGGGTTCGACTCGCGGATAGAAAGCGAGGGCTCGGAAATCCGCAGCCCGCGGTCGCGATTTTCGGAGCCGTGGGTGCGGTTTGATCGGCCGCGATCGCGGCCCTCCTGGCCGCGATCGCGGCTTTGCTCGGCGCTCGTAATCGTGCGCACGGATTCGCTCTGCCCCGGAATCCTTCGATCTTCTTCGTTTTCGGCCACACGCATAGCCGATTCCCATAATTGATCAAATCCGGTTGACTCGGACCCCAGAGTGTTACGATTGTTAATTCCGTCGCTTGACCCGGACCCTAAACGACCTGTGCGATGAACAGATGCATTAGCAAGAGGGGCCGGATCACGGTTTGAATCGTTTTCAGGCACCAAGGTTTGATCTTCCGAGAGAATATCGGAATTACCTTGATCGATCTCCATTAGGGTGCGGTTTCCTGAGCGAAATTCAGGGTTTTCGACCTCGGCCGCCGCTCCGCGCTCGCGATGTAGGGCTTCCGCGCCCGCGGCGCTCGACCCGCGCTCGCGGTGTTCGGTATCCGCGCTCGCGGTCGTCGATCCGCGCTCGTGGTTTCGTTCGCCGGGGTTGGTTCGCGCGAGTTCGCTCCGCGATGATGCCCCGGTCTCTTCAAAGTTGACTTCTTGATTCTCCGATATCGATTCCAACACCATGACTGCGTGGATCGAATACTCGTTTCCCACAGACGGCGCCAATTGTTGGTGTACAAAATCTCGCCTTCACTTCGTCTTTAATACACCAATTAAGAACTCCTCCTCTTCCGCTCCTCTTCAATCTCTTGACCTAGAAATCCTGCAAAACAATGGACAAAGGGGGCGGGGACCCCCTAATCCACCTCCGATGCCTAAGTCAGAAGAGCACTTGTCGATTGAGCGACGAGGTACAACAAGAGAGCGGTGAAACCCTAAACAGTCGAGCTAAGCGAATATTAGCATGCCTAGGATTTCTGAATATGCCAATGTGCACATGTGTCTCTCCCTACATGCCTAGGGCATGTATTTATAATGGAAGAGGGAGAGACAGGGGGGCCGAAAATTATATCTTTATGGCCGAAAATATTATCCTTCTAGGGCTGGCCAACTGCCTTAAAGCCCAAGTAAGGAATATTCCACCCTTTCTCCAACTTTAATTCTATCTTTAATGAAAGATAAAATCTCTCATTAAGTTGCATAACCGCCATATAATTTTATATAGAAAATAACGAAAATAACTGCGCAGTAATTTTAATAAATACCTTTATAGTGAAAATAACTATGGTAATTATGTTTGTTTTACCCGCTCACAATGCCCAACCTAGATCATCTATACGAGTAATAACCACAAAATTCTAATTATTTTCAAATCTAAGAGTTGGGAAAGTGCATTCAACAAAAATGCAAGTCTATTAGTCACTTTATTAGTCTCCCTTAAAAACATGTCAGAATTTAATATCTATAATAACTTTATAGTCAAGAATGATATCCCAAATGCCATTTCAATCCACCAAAGTCATTTTATGAGATAACGTGGATATTATTCTGTATTTTATTTTAGATATTATATCTTTTATTATGAGTTAACCCCATCGTAGTTCCCAAGTTTATAAATCGGTATATATTGTAATGATCATAGTAATGGAAGATGAGAGGAAATTACCCAACTTCAACGTATTTTCAATTTTACATGGCATCAAAGCTAGAACTCGAAACACAAATACCTAGCTACCTTTGATAATTTTTTTCTCGAACTAGATTTCTTGAATAAACATGACGAATCCGGCTATTGTTGCTCAGATTGTTGCCGCCACCAAGGTAGTCGTGGACGCCGCCCTTGCCAAGGCGTTCAAGAATAGAAACCAACCCGATATGACCTCTCCTTATTATCGTCATCCTTCTAGTCACACTGGCATGAAAATCCGCCTTGTGACTAAAATGTGACAATTATCAAGAACGGGAGAAAGCTTTGCGGATGCTTTTCGTCTAAGACGCTAACTTTTCATTGATGACACTATTAAACAACTTGCTAAAGATTCTACTGATTTTGATGTTTGGTGTATCGTCAATTCAATTATGTTATGGTGGATTCCCCAATCCGATGAGCCTACTCGACGTTCTTCCTTAATCTACTTTGAATCCATGAAAGCTCTATGAGATGACATGAAGCTACATTTTTACATAGATAACACTCCACAAATTCATCAAATTAGGACTAAGCTTGCTCGTTGTCAACAAAATTGTCAATCTATGGCGGCTTACTATATATGGTCGTTTGAAGACGCTAAGATCAAGATGGCTGAACAAAAGAAGCGCTCCATCAAATTTGATGGCTTTTTCGTGATCTTCTTCAAGCTGGTTGAATTTCGACATCTTATGTTTGTTCATATGATCAATTGGCAGACATATTTATGAAGGCTTTGAAAAAATAACAGTTTCAATATCTTCTTCCCAAGTTGGACATTCTTAATTTACATGCTTTAACTTGAGGGGGTATTGGATAACATAGATATTATTCTATCTTGTATTTTAGAGATTATACCTTTCTTTATGAGTTAACCTAGCTTAGGGCCTAAGTTTGTAAATTAGTATATATTATAATGATCATAGTAATAGAAGATGAGAGGAAATTACCCAACTACTATGCGTTCTTGATTTTACACATTTCCAAGACCCTTTGAGTAAATTAATTAAAACTGCAAGTTTGTTTCCTTTCATTTCTAAATTTTGTTATTCCTAATGATTTGTTTGGTTCAACGTAGGAACTAGGAATTATAATTTCTAAGAACTTATTTTTCAAGAATTAAATTCCTATGATTTGAAATTCAATGGATTTGAGAAATTTTATTTGGTTGAATTGTAAACTTTAGAATTTAAAATAAAATAAGTTAAAATTTTATATGAAAAATGGGGGAATTGGAACTTAGCAGGAGGACTAGGTAAGTCAAATTCCTACAAAACGTAGAAAGTTAAAATTCCCAGGATTTTTAAATCATGTGATTTTCCGTCACAATTTTTCAACAAAACACATATATTTAGTCTTACTTCCTGTAATTTTCTAATTCATATAATTTAAATTGTTAACTAAACAAGCACTAATTATTTATCTCGCTTATTATCCTTTCACAATATATCCTAGTGTTTTAGCTCGAACAATTATATTGAGAATATAATCCCTTCCCACATCTGAAAATTGAGACTAAACAAGCCTACTGTATAAGTCATTGTGTTACTCCTCCTATTGTCAATTGGTTTTAGAATGGAATCTCCCTAGTCCCTATTATGGCTCTCGGACTTTCACATGGCATCAAATTTCACGGTCTCGTCCTAGGCCAATTTCCTAGCTTCTTTGGGCTTGGGTTTAGCGGTTGATGCTACCCGACAAGTGTCAACTGGGTCACACGAATTGCACTTGCGGGGGCGTGTTGAGAATACTTTTTCCACATCTGAAAGTTGAGTTAAGTTCTTAGGTTACACTTCTTATTATCAATTAGTTTTAGAATGGAACCACATTGAACTTGTGATCTGAACTTACATACACACAATTCCTTGTTATATCGCACGGACTTTCATAAATTAAAATTTTCTTGGTCTCAGAAGGGGTCGCTGCCCCATTTTTATTTTGAAATATTATTTGGTTATGGAAGAATTAAATAATTAATTCACCATATAGTTGCCAATTTTGGTGTATTACTGTGTTATTATGTATATATATGTGTATATATTCTCCAAACCAAATTTGGATGGAATTTTATTAAGTAATTCATATGGTTTCAATGAATAATGTATTTAGTTATTGAAGGGTTATTGGGCATGTGATGGAATGTCCTCGTACATGGGGGTATTGAATATCTTCTCTTTGTACTAATCTTTCTTTGGCTAGAAGCTCATTTCAGTAACAATAACATTGTCTTATAATAGGTACCTAGTTTCCTGACCCCCTCTATATATATATATAGCTTTTTTCATCAGGCCTTTGCACTTCTTTAAATATTGGACAACATGCAGGAGGGTTGGAATGGGAATTCGAATTGAAAAATCCATATAATAAAATTAAGGCCACTTCATTTCTAATGTTTGGAGCAAAGAAGGGTGCGCAAGTTTGAGAAAATTCTATAAGTGGAAAAGTTAAAAACGAAGAACGGGAAATTGTTATTACATACGAGTAAGTTGTTAGTGTATATTTTTTCCAATTGAATTTTTTACACAAAAAAAACTTGGCTTTGTTAATTAATTTTGTCATGTAAATTAGAAATTGTCTTTGAAAAAAAATTGTGTGCATCATAAATTATATTTTCTCCAATTCTTAAATAGTGTCGTTAAATAAAAAAACTCTTTTATTAAAAATTATTTAATTACCATATAAAAATCAGTCATATATATATATATACCAACAAAAACATTTAATAATTAATCAATGAGAAAACAAGAAAAGAGATGAAAATTTTTGAATGAAAAATAATCAATGTATATCATCTAAATTGGATCAAATTATAAAGACTTAAACAACACTTTTTAAATATCGGAGAGGGTACTAAAAACATCATTTTTCATGTAACTTCAATTTGATAACACTATATAATACTTAATTGAAGATATGCTAAAATTATATAAGTTATGAAACGAAGACTTTCAATTTTTGATTTTTTTACTTATTGATTGAAATATCCCTTCGTTCACCAAAAAAAAACAGTAATTTTCCATCATAATAGCATCACACTCCAAATACTATGAAACAAATAATCATTTATTACTATATTTCTATTATTACCCAAGCCCTTTTAGTACTTGCTACTGCTATCTCTTTTTGTTAAATAAATATACTCCTATGTTTTAGTCCCACGAACGAACTTACCAAATCGAAATAATACAATTGTTTAGTGTGAACATTAATTGTGCACGTAAGTGACGTAAACCTAACCTAACGCTTTCCATAAAGCAAAACCCACTGTTTTGAATTTTCCCCCCAACTCTGATTCTGCTAACGTACGCCCGCTTCGTGACGTCACATCCTCCCCTTCACTTTTCGTCGGATTCGTCGTTTTCCGTAAAGCAAAGTTCCCGGTGGGTCCCGCCGGGGCCCCACACCGCACTAAACGCCGAGCAATCACAGCACATTCCACCTCGGCTTGGACCCCACGCCACGCCCCCGCCCCCACCCCCACACCCATAATTAAAATAAAAATAAAAATAAAAATAAAATTAAAAAATGGAGCGCTGATTCCGAGGTTGATGTTTCCAACCAAAGGGAAGGCATCTAGCCTGCCCGTGAATCGTGGGCAGCCCGCCAGCACCTGCCCGTCACATGATTTTAGGCGGTACACGTGTTGAGCCCTGGTCCGTACCACCGCGCCACGCAATTCCTCGCTCGCCTGACACGTGACAGGGTTTTGCCGTGGTAAATATTGTTAAAAAAATCTCACCACCTGACTCTCTGAGTTTCACCGTTCAGGTGTAAAACCAGAATTTTTGGTTTCAGAGCTGATCAATGGGCTCCTCCTTTGAATTGCAGTGCAGGCATGCAGAAGATAAAAGCAAGATTTCACTTTTGGGTAAAATTCGTAGTACAATACTCTATTTATTGTCCTCACTCTTGTCCACGAGAACATCCCACAACATTGCTTAAGATTTTTTTTACATTTTTTTCGATTGAAACGATTTTATAAACTTTTCCTGATAGTTTAATTACAAGTTTTTGAGATATAGTAATAATTTTGTGAGTAGGAAGTTATTGGTTAAGCTACTTGCCTAGCTACTTGTGATCTAACTGGTTGAAAAATTGAAAATGTTTGTAAATATGGCAACAATAGTAGTGATTTTCTTTTCACATCGAATAATTTTCATATGCAAATTATTCCAAGGCAAACACACATAAATACGAATTACATGTTAATATGTCTTTTTAATAGATTAAATATCAAATTTTGTGACTGGGAATCGAAGCCGCATTTTCTTTTTGGCGAAAATTAATGCATTACAAAAATTGAACATGTAGTGAGCCTAAAAAGGAGGTGATCCAACAACATCTTCCAGTACCGCTATATTGTTATAACTTTGGGCAAAAAGATGCTAAAACAACTCTTTATTTATCGTGGAGGTCACAACCGACGACCTAAACAAATCAGACCTCGATTTCTTGAAATGATCTCAGAACCTTGATCTTATAATTACGAAACTTAGATAACGGAAGATAACCTTTTCTATTATACTTTACAAGTACTAGATATCAATGACAAGAAAGAAGTCTAAATCCGAAAGTAGAAAGAAGAGTTTGTGTGATTTTTCTAGAAGACAATGTGTCCTTCAAAAACCTCTTATGCTTCCTTTAATCGCACATCTCATGTTTGTGTTTGTTAGGCTCGATGGTTCTCATTGAAATCTCTTTTGCGCTTGCGCCAATCATACAGAAGACTCGGTCTTCCACCTTTTGCGAGATCTTTTTAATAGACAGGTGAGAGCAGTCGCTATTTTGATAGCTTCTTGGGCTAGTTTTTTGTTGAATAGGCCGATGCAAATACTGGGTCCAACAATAATACATTATAAAATTCAAAAAAAATCCTTGCAAATTAAATAAATTTTGATAAGATAAGTACTATGAAAATCACAATCCAAATCCTAGAATTGTATTTCAATATAAATTTTCATGGCACATAAATGAAAATATCCGAAAAAGGTTATAAAATAAAACATAATCTATTCCACATTAGGTCACACAATTTTAAGATCTAAATTGTGCAAAACAATTTAAGTCCAACGATAATCCTCTGTTCCACATTTGTATTCCACTTTCATGTTTCAACTAGCTATAAAAATGTTAAATTAATGTTAAATTTTTTAAAAATTATTATTATATTTCAAACAACTATATGTATATATGTGTAAATTTTTTGTTTGAAAACTATATTATATACAACAACAACAATATTGACCCAGTTCAAGGGAGTATCTAGGGGTCAAGATGGGGGCACCCCTAGCTTAAAGCTGAGGAGGTGCGACCGAGAGACCCGAAGATATCGAAAACCCACGACAGTTATAACACGCAAAGAGCAAAAGCAAAACAGAACGAGACCAAGATCAAAGACAAAACAAAAGAAAGCTAAGCGAAAAAAATACAAAAGCAAGCACGAGGAACGGGAACCAAAGCCACAAAACCGTTTGTCCAAGCGACTAGTTGTTGTCTACCACTCGTATCTTCTCCCTTCACTTGTCCCTATAAACTGCCAAATCCTCTGAAATCCTCAACTGGTTGATATCATGTCTTATACTATCTTTCCAATATTTTTTCGATCGTCCTCCCCCTCTCCGAAGGTCTCTCAAATCTAGGTTCTCGCACCTGCGAACTGGCTCCCCGGGCCCTCGCCTCTGTATATGTCCAAACCAGCGCAGTCTAGATTCTCGCAACTTGTCCGCTATACTGGCCACCTCCACCTTGCTTATGATCACTTCATATCTGATCTTGTCTAGGAGCGTGTGTCCGCTCATCCACCTTAGCATCTTCATCTCGGCTACCATCAACCTTTGTTCTTGTACTTTTATGGTGGGCCAAAATTCTGCCCCATAGAAGATGGCTAGTCTAATAACTGTCATATAAAATTTTTCCTTAAGCTTGAGCGACACCTTCTTGTCCACTTTTGCCAACATTTTGCCAACCTGTACTTTTGCCCTCCACTATATTATATAATACTTAAAAATTAAAATGTTAATATTTTGTATGAAAATCATTCCCTTAATATGTTTTTGACTGAATAAAAAACCGTATGTATGATCATTGTGAAATCATTTAATAAATTATACAATCCTATATGGATCTTACGCTTCTAAATGGAATTGTAGCATCCTATTGACACCATTTTAACTTTAAAAAAATCAATAAAAATTAAAAAAAAAGGGAAATTTACAACATCTCCTTGTTAGAAAAATCATTTAAAAATTAAAAAATAGTTATCCTTAGTTTTTTTGCTGAATTTTAAAATGCAATTTTTGAAAAATCTCAATTTAATGCTGGTTTGATTGTAAAATTTATTAGAATATATAGATGGCGCTTGAGAAATTTATCTTGTATTGGAAAAAACCTGAAAATTTACCTATTTTTTGTGGTTGGCTGCAAATTGCAATGCATGTTACATTAGCTAAGTTGACCAATACATCATTGTTTTGCATTGGTTTGAAAAGGATACGTTATTGCTTGACTTAATTTGTGACTATGATCTTTCTAATTATATATGGAGTTGTTGATTATGAACAGCTAGTATGGAGTGATCGATGATTAATGTTTATGTTCATGATTATATACTCTTAATTAAACATGATTAATATAGCATATTGAAGTAAGTCTTTTTTAGAATTTCACTAATTCAATGTGATCTTACAATTTAATCCTTTTTTGGTAAAAGGAGAGGTGATACTCTCCACAAATTTATTGAAAAGAGAAGACGAACTAATTAGTAATCAACCAAGAGATAACCTTATCCCTTAAAAATTAACGCAATCCAATAGTTTACACATAACATGAAAACCAACGAAAAAAAGAGAAAGCAGAGCCAACAATGAATTGACAATGGAGTTCGCTTCTCTAAAAATATAGATGGATTGAATTGACCAATTTCTAAGAAAAAAGCCTTACTCTGGCCCACAATCTTTACAACCTATAAAGTTATCCCTCTCTATTGTCAATAAATGCTATTTTTTTATACTATTAGTTTTAGTTTAAGTTTCTTGACGTACAACTCAATTTAGTTGTTGGACCACATGATAAATATCAAAAATTTTATGCAATTCTTAATGTATAAATTTTACATCCTATTAGATCATGTACGTTTCAAATTCTATATTTTAATTTTTTTCTTCTAAATTAAGTAACTAAATTTAAAACAATAATCCATTTACTAAATTAAAATAAAAACAAATTATTTTTAACAACTATACATATGATGAAATAGTTTATATATTCACTATTATATTTTTCATAAATAGTTAATTAAGAATTATAATAAAGTTTAATTACCTCCAAATAACCATTCTTAATAATATTTTTACACATATTTTGCATTCTAATTCTATTTGCTCCATACTTATAAATCCACGTACATTTAGAATTCAATAAATATAGAAAAAAAAATTCACACCGTCCATCGGACGGGTTAATTCTTCTAGTTCAATTTTAAATTTTCGAACCCAACAATCTTGCTTAAAATGACATTTAAAAAGTAATATGGTGTACGTACGTTTTTCAAAAAGTATTTTAAAGTTGTAAAAGTTTAATTTATGAACTTAAACTTGTCAATTAAAACAACTAGTGCTCAAAGGCTTTTCATTACACTTTTTGAAGCTCACATCAAAGATCTCTCATAAAGACCACTAAGTCACTAACCCATTTTATTAGATTAATTAATACGTTTTGAGGATTCTTTTTACCGAAAAAAAAAACAATTTGAGAATTCTTCCACTAACCAGCACTGGCAGCACATATGAAAAGCTATAAGCATGGCTACAAAAATTACCAAATCTGAAAAGAAAAAAAATGATACTCACATACGCACCAACAAATCAGGACTATAATAATCTCCTAAACAATCACCCTAACTAAAGCTAAATTTATATTCCAACAAAGTTAATATTGGTTAATTTATTTGCATTCACGCAGGCACGGATTGAGGGGTGGCGGGGTATGCCCAGCCCACCATAAAAAAATAAAAAATAATATAATAGGGTAAATTTAATGTTAAAAAATAAAAAATAAAGTAATTTTAGTGATAAATTAGTTAAAATAAAGTAACTTAGCTCACCTAAAAAATTTTAGTGTCAACTAGTCCACCCTAATTTTAATTTCTGATCCGTCCATTCACGCCTTCACGGATAAATTTTTTTTACTACGTGGTCGTGGGAGGAAAGGCACACACAGGCTTGTCGTGTGAAAGCTACGACTATTCTTTGGAGCTACTTATAATTAATTACTTAAAAATAATTTTATTGGCCGGACTCAGATATATAAAAATACATATGTACGTATCAAGACACGTTTAAAATGAAAATTGACTCTTACAATAGTAAAAAGAAGACTAATATCACGCTTGTTAACTTTATTACAAGTCTCAATTGATTTATTATCCAAGTAATTTATTGCTGTATATATATGGTTTAGTTTATAAAATTAATCAAAGAATAATGACGATGCCTTTTTGCGGTCCGCATAATTAAGTATGTATACATAATTATTAAATCCTATAACTTGTTGATGTAAACTACACCGAAAACAAAAGAAAGAATCTTTCCTTTAAGGGTGCATAATTGGTCACATGAAAATGAAATGAATCATATTCTTGTGAGTCGGCCTTATATGGGTGATATTTCAGAGTGTCACATTAATTGTTTTTAATTATATATTTTTATAATATTTTCTTATTAAATACATTGTTGACGACGTTATGTTGCGTGTTGTATATATATAGTTATCGTCCTTTTCCCTTGTTAAAAATCCTGGTTGATTAGATTTTATTCCATTGTAGATTCATAATTAAAGCATTCCAACCACTATTTTAATAAGAAAAATTGATTCAATATTGGCAATTTAAAGAACACGAACATTGTACCATGAACTTGGAAGTGAAAATTTTTAAATATCCTCCTATGCTAATAATATTGTACAATATTTACAAGAACGATAGCCTTATTGTTATACACATTTTCGATGTATAATATAATTTTTTTTTGTTGAAAGAGAGACAGTACTCCCCGTCCCCTCAAAGGGAGGATTTTATTTATAGCAAAAAAGGGGCTAAGTAATAATCAAACGGATGATAGCCCGACCACTAACATCATTAGACAGAAATGTTAAAACATCCTCAGGCGGGTCAAGTAAAACATAAAAGCCTAAATTAAAAGCAAAAGCTAAAGACGCTAGATAATCAGCAACACTATGGGCCTCACGATAAGTATGACGAAATTGGACTTGCCAATCCCTACACAACAAGTTTTGGCATTGAGAAACCAAGCTGAAAAGAGGATGGTGACGATCGACAGATTTCTCTAAAAAAAGGACAACAAGCCTCGAATCAAGCTCTAGAGAAACCCTCTTGTACCCTTGCTGCCATGCAAGACGAAGTCCTTGCAAGGCCCCCCAAGCTCCTCCGGCCCATTGGAACAGTGCACAAACCATGTTTTGCACGAAGCCAATGAGCCAACAACCATCACTATCCCTTATAACACCTGCAACAGCTGCCAATCCTCCATCCTTAACCGATCCATCAGTATTAATTTTGACTCAGTCCTCCCTTGGTCGACACCATTGCACAAAAATCTAACATGGTAGAATTTCGAGCATCAGTATAGTGACATAAAGCTCGTTTGTAATCCTCCACCTGTTGCTTTATAAAAGAAGGTTTATTTCCTGCAAAGGAACAGTTTGAAAAACAAACTGATTACGCCACTTCCAAATCCACCAAATAGTAGTAGCAAAAGCACTAGCCCAATCAATGCCATTCCAAACCAAGGAGCAAAAAATATTCAGGCAAATGCAATAAGCAAAATCGGTGTCAAAAAAATCTTCCCTAAAAAGAGGAGGGTGAAGATCATCCCATAGGCGTTTAGTGATAGCACAGTCACATATGAGATGGGCCTCCTCATGCACGCATATGGCACAAAACGCATCCTTAGCGAAATGCCTTCGAACTCGCTCTTTATTAGTAAGAATGACTCCTTTAAAAACAAGCCATAAGAACATTTTGGCTCGTTCCGTACACTGCAATCTCCAAATAGCCTTATAGCAAACAGATTCAACACATACATCATCCCCAACGCCTTTCAAAAAGTTGTAGGCCGAAGATACATTGTACTGGCCACAAGCTGACAACCGTCAGCAAGGAGAATCGGCAAACTCGTTGTCAGGGGAGACAGCAACAAAAGCAAGCTGCAACAAAACCGATGTAGGTAATTGGCCATTAAGTTCAGTCCGTAACCAACCCGAATTAGGCACCCAGTAATCACACACAACTCGGTTCAAATCAGTAGCTGAAGGTGGCTCCAAGCCACAGTAGAAAGCTGGTTCTCAAGGAGCCATCGATCCGTATGAAAATTTATTGGTCGGTCATTGCCCACACCCCAACGAACACCTCTAACAACAACCTTGCGGACTCCTTCTCGAAGACCCCGCCAAATATACGACGGGTTTGCTCTATCACACATGGAAGTACGAACATATTTAGCACGGATAACATCTATCCATAATTTGTCACTTTCCATCAAGAACTGCCATCTGAGCTTACCAAGTAAAGCAAGGTTCATTTTCTTCATGGAACAGACACTAAGACCCCCAACATTTTTCGGGTTACGGACCTCTTCCCAATTAACTAGATGGATCCGCCTTCTTGATTCATCACCACCCCAAATAAAAGAGTTGGTAATGGAATCAATTTTATTTCTAACTGAGTCCGGAATCATAATAGTCGCCATAGAATAAACATGTAATGAGGAAATAACTGACTTGGCAAGGGTCACACGCCCAACAAGGCTAAGAAAACGTCCTTTCCAGTCGTTTAATTTAGCAAAAATTCTCTCCAGTAAAGGATTAAAACTATCAGTCGAGACCTGTTGATGGAGAATCGACATTCCCAGATACATACCAAGATCATTAGTAACGGCGAAGCCACTAAATCTTTGAATCTCATCAATCACCCTAGTGCCAACATTGGGTGAAACAAAAATTTTAGATTTGGCAGGGTTCACTCGTTGACCAGAATCATGGCAAAAGGCGTCTAAACATCTCTAAATGACACGAATCTGGGCCACAGAGGCTTCCGCAAATAACATGATGTCATCCGCAAAGAGGATATGAGAGAGTTCAACCCCCCCCCCCCCCCCCCCCCCCCCGAGAAATTTGGATTGGAATCCAAACCTTAGAAGCCACAACACGATGAATCATTTGACTGTGTCTCTCAATGCACAAAACAAATAAGTAAGGCGAGATCGGGTCACCTGAGGGATTCCTCTAGAAGGTAAGAAGCTCTCTGTTGCTTCCCCATTCCATAAAAGTCTAAAGGAAGTCGTCTTAAGGCATTCCTGAATCCAATCCGCCCATTTCCGAGAGAAGCCAACATCTAAGAGTGTGTCCACCACAAAGTCCCAGCGTAACCGATCATAAGCTTTCTCAAGATCGAGTTTAAGAAGCATCCATCCTTTCGCTCCACGCTTGCGTTTCATAGAATGGACAACTTCCTGATCAATGACAATGTTATCACTAATAAGACGACCCGGAAGAAAACTGCCCTGATTTGGTCCAATCAACTTAGGAAGGACATGCTGCATCCTTTTCACAAGAATCTTAGTAATAATCTTGTATAGAACATTGCACAAACTGATAGGACGGAATTGATTAATATTTTCCGGTTCATCAACCTTTTCAATTAGAGCAATGAGAGTGTCGTTCAAAAGTAATACGGTCTTTTTTTATTTATGTCCTTAAAAAGGATAAGAACACTTATTTTAAAAATTATTGTACAAAAAGAAAAAATCTATAATTTTTTTAAAATAATAAATAATTAAATTTAATAAGAATTTTCAATTTAAGGTTCTTAGCCAAATTAGAGTTATTGGAGTAAGAAGTGGACTACAAAATTTCAAGACTGAAAATCTCCACTAGTTTTCATCCTATTCCCAAAAGATAAGTTAGAAAAACTACAAAAAATTGTATAGGATTTTGTGTTACATAAATAGTACAGTATGATACTATAGGTTGTTTTCCAATCTATATGAATGGGAGACTAATTCTGTTTTTTTTTTATGCGTGGGTGTTGCTAGATAGCCCAAGGAATCTTTTGTACACCTTAAAAATTTCGCTCATATCCCAAAAATCGAGGTATTTTGAATTTCTTGCCATAAAAAAAACCGTAAGATGATGAATTGAAAAAAAATAATTACAAGGCAAAAGATTGAATAAATTAGTGCATATTGGTACTTTGTTAGGAGAACTGTTCGAACTGATTGTCATCATTATATGTTTAATATTTCAATTAAAAGGATATTAAGATCTAATAGAACCATGGAAGACAGTGACCTGCACAATCAAAGTGGGATTTTGATTCCAAGAATATAAATTGCTACGTTTTGACATGACAATGTGAATATCTTATTGGAGCCCTTGTCTAAAGTGGACGTCTTTTTAATGGTTATTAAAGCGACCTAACTTTTCTTCTTTTATAAAATTTAAGAGTAGAGACTAATTTTTGGATGCATCATGGATGGACCACCCTACTATTCCTATATATATGTAAGTAATTAACAGTATTTTACGATTTTTGAGCATAGGATTTGGAGTTAATAATGTTAATTAACTAAAAAGAATTTGTAAGATGATCGACTTTTGCCAGGCCACCACTACATATTAGGGTTTGGCAGAGAATTTGTCAGTAATCAAAGAGGGCTATATTTTCCCTTTTTTCTCCGGTGATTTTTAATTGTATTTCACTGGTCTGAATGAATATCAGATAATGGTTACTCAATTAATCTTATCAAATAAAAGCACAAAAGTCTGTCTAATTAAACATAAAGCATAGCCATTAACCATACTACAAAATATCAGGAATTACGGTTTTTCTAAGAACATAGGATAATTACTAGTTATACCCATCGTGCCGTGCACGTCTATATGAATTTAATACTTAATTTATTTAATGAATATGACTTTAATTTAATATACAAAAAATTATTTATTAGGAAAAAAATTATATAAAATTTTACAACTGTCATGTGAAATGTGGCCAAAATTATTAAGGTGAGTCCACTATATTTTTTTGATGGCTTAATGATAATTTATTTATGAAAAAATATAAATAAGAATTATTTGAATTCGAATCATTTAATTTTAAAAATCTTTTACAAAAAATATAAAAGGTAAAAATAATCTAAATTCTTATAATTTTTTTGTCAAATTCAATTCTTAAAAAAATTTGAATAAAAATTAAAAATATACTTAATAAGAAACAATGAAAAAAATTAATAAATAATGAATTTTTTAATGCCAATAAAATCATTTATAGTTACATGAATAATTCAAAAAAAAATTAAGGAAAAGATAACATAATTTTTTTTGAACAAAGGTCAATTGAAGTAAGTAATTACCTAGATTTAAAATTCTATTTTTATCAAAGTTTTATTTAAGATAAATTTTTTACATAAATAGATATAAAAAAATAAATATAAAATAATTTTCTTTAATTATAAATAAAATTCGATTTTTTCTTCATATAAATTGATAGAAATTTAATTGGAAAAAATAAATAAATATATCTATCTTAATATATAGTATCTAATGTTCTATAATTATTTTTAATTTTAGATAAAATCTTTTTGGATCTATCCTAATTCGTAATATATAATAGATAACATCTTTATTTTAGATAGAATTTTCCTAGATTAATTTATCCTATTTCTATATTATCCTAAAATAATATCAACATATATAAATTTCTAAAATAAAAAATCTTATGTGGCGAAATTCTAGGTGGCTTAACGTGGGAACGACACGTAGGAAAATCTTAGGTGGCGCAACGTGGTGGCCTTATTCCTTGAGTCTTTTATATATTGTTGTATCCTTGAAAAATTTTATGGAGAAAATGAGAGAATTCAGTTGAAAGAGAAAGAGTGTGATAAGAGAGGGAGAAAGTAATGTTCAGAGAAGGAGAAAGAAGACGGAAAAGGTGACAAAGGAGAGAGAGAGTTTGTTAGGAAGAAAGGGAAAGTTTTATTAATATTTCTGCTTAATCCTTTTTTTACATCTTAATCTCTTTTATATAGAGATTGTACTAAAACACATTAGTGTAATGCAGTAGCAGGTAATACAACAGCTCAAATAGCTAGTTATAACATATATATACATAGATTTTGAAAATAAATAAATCCTATTCAAAAACTAAATTACTCCAAAATAATAACACTAATACAATTAAAATCTGTTTAATTTAATACTCTTACCTTGGGAAAGATATTATAAAAATCGTTAAAAAAAATCCAAAAAGTCATAAAATACTGGTCTGTCAACCAATAATAATAATTAAAAAACAATTCTTAGAAGTGGCAGTACTATTGTTGCTCACTACTATTATTACTCTGGCCCTTGATAATTACAGAGTAGTAATTATTTGCACTCTTATGGTTGGTCAAGCTATATAAATTTCGATTTTTTTTTTTTTGATAAGGAGATGTCAATATGGAAATATGTTAGTCTAGACAAGATATCAAGTCGGAGCCAAGAAGACAACGGCGTGGGACTTTGAAATCTTGGTTTAGATAGTGTAATTTTCATATCTGGGCGGGTTTTTCTGGTCATTTAGCCCAACCGGGTTTTATCCTTAGTTTTATTAAATAAGTTTGTAAACCGGTTTACTCTACAAACCGAGACTATATAAACCTTGCGTTTCTTGTTTTCCAAGCTGTGATAGAACAGTACACTGATGGTGTGTGCCCTTTCGGCATGATTCTGTATGTATGAATCACTGTTGTATTCATCAATGAATCTGAATGTGCTTCGCTGAATTTGCGTTTGTTATGCTGTGATTGTTGTTCGATTGCGCTGTATCACCGTTTCTCACAGTCGATTCTGTATGTTCAGGAATTTGGACTGCCAAATTTTTCTACGTAAAGAAAAACATAACGCTAAATGAAATTGCAATATACTGCAAGAGAAATATTTGAACTTGGTTATAAACCATCCTTCCAGTGAAATAGTGACATGTAATCATGTAGCAAGCATTTTGGCAAGTACCTTTTGCTTCAGATACTATACAACAAGTCTCACACGAATGAACTTCAACTTATACAGCAACAGAGGAGCCTTAATGCAGAAAACTTTAATCAAATACATACCAGCTTTTGTGTAAGAATAATAATATTACACAAGAAACAGATGTTTTGAGGGGATTGTATTGCAAAAGAAGCTCATCATGCCCCAATTAAGGCTCCTGTTTGATTTGTATTGATGCAAGTATGTTAGTGCATAAACAACAGTTTCACGGTTTTGGTGGCGCGGAGAATGTCATAGCTTTGAGGTTTGCCTCCAAGGGCATCCACCTTCAAAGGCGTGTTCTAAGACATCTTCCATCCGCTTTGCATAAATTATCTGTCACAATAAGAAAAACATGATTTCACTGAACTTTATAGGAGATGAATGGCATTTGGGGTTCATTTGTCAAAGAAACTTTAACAAAGAAAATTGTGCACCTCTAGATTAGCTAGAACAGAAGATGGTACTTCAGCCAAGTCCTTCAAATTTCTTTCAGGCAGTATCACTCTCTTTATACCATAGCGATGTGCTGCTAGTACCTGTGACGTAACGAGACTCCAATCAGATAATCTTTCCAAATCAGGTTTCTTAATCTACGCCCTGCTAATTTCCGAATTATAGAAGGCAAGTGGATAAGGTTTAACAGGACAATTAGGAGAGTTTGATTAGATAGAGCTAGAAGCATACCTTATCCTTGACTCCACCTACAGGTAACACTAAACCTCTGAGAGTCATTTCTCCAGTCATTGCTGTATCCGCTCTAACTCTTTTCTGGGTCAAGAGGGAAACGATTGAAGTTACCAAGGTCACACCTGCAGATGGCCCATCCTTTGGCACAGCTCCAGCAGGAAAATGTATGTGGATATCACGTCCTTCCATCAAATTAGTTTTTCCATTGGTAGGCAAGTTCAGATCAGAAGCTCGTGATCTCACCTGGTAATATTAGGGGCCAAAGAAGCCATCACATTGAAGTTCATCACCCTAAATAAAACTAAAGTCATGATTAAAGGGCAAATTTGTTTTATTAGTGGTTGAATTAAGATTTGTAATCGGCATTTCATGTTGTAGAAATGAGATGTCATCATATCTCACCACAATACAGGATAAAGTAAGAAAATTTTCAGATATGTGAGAGGAAAGTTTACCCAAGTAAGTGCTATCTGTGCTGACTCCTTAATAACATCACCAAGTTGTCCAGTTAAACGCAAATCGCCATTTCCTGCCATAACAGTGGCCTCAACAAACTGAACCTCCCCTCCGTAATTAGTCCACACAAGTCCAATAGAGACCCCAGGGTTTGCAACACGTTCCGCAGTTTCTCCGTCATCAAATCTCGGAGGCTGCATAAATTAATAAATTTAAAAAAAGTTACAGGCTCTTAAAATATTCCGCTACATTTTGAATACATACGTTATTCCTAAGATCAAATATATCAAATATGCAGGAATGAGGAAAGGAAGATTCCGCTTACTCCTAAGACATCTTCTAGCATGGACTCGTCAACAATTAGAGGTGAAGAAAGACGAAGTGCAGTTGCAATTTCCCGATTGTCAACACCCATGGGGATAACTTCCATTTCAACTTCACCTCCATCAGCAAGCCTGCTTTCTAGAACTGGTGAGGTAAGTTGATGCATATTCTTGCGAAGAGGGACAGTATACTCTTGTTCAGCAACCTTTACAGCGGCAGCACGAGCCAAGGCAGACAAGTTTCTTTCCAAATTCCGGACACCTGCTTCTCTAGTGTACCTTTGGATAACAAGTTTAACCATATCCTGCCAGGGTCAAGAATCAATACAATTTATTGCTCAAGAACAATAGCAAGTATATTTTTTATATTGTCATCTAGAATCAAAATCCAACAAATAGATAAAGTTAACTACCTCAGGAATCTGAAGAAAATCTGAACTTAAGCCATGCTGGTCCAACACTCTGGGTAAAAGATGCTTCATGGCGATATTAAGCTTCTCTTCAGGAGTATAGCCAGGAAGTTCCACAACCTCCATCCTATCCAGAAGAGGTGGAGGGATAGGTTTCATCCTATTTGCAGTTGCCACGAAGATTACATTTGAAAGGTCAAATGGAACATTCAAGTAACTGTGAACTGTTAAGGATATACATTGTGAAAAACATCAAGTTTAAAGAGAAGTAAATCTGCAACACAACTCTTTAGGAAAAACTCTAATATGTAACTCGATATATTGCAAATCTTACACAGCTTATCACTCTGCAATATTTTTTTTTTACAAAGATCACTCTGCAATCCTATATACCTCAGTGACAGTGATGCTATCCTCACATCCTCTCTTTAGAAAGAACCTCGTCTTTGTCATGAGATAATAAGTATAGAGTACAGACTACAGTCAAATAATAATTTAGCAAATCAAGGAGAGAGTTTAAAAAATAGGGATGGAAAATGTATCCTAAAAACCAATAAATGATGAGCAAATGAAATTCTGCCTCTTATTGTAAGTCAAGAATTGAAGTTCATACTACATAAGTAGTCAAGTTCATGCAATGTCGATAATTTCCATGTATAAATATGAGCAATTATGTCAATGGAATACTTTGTTAAAGGATACTGATCATTAAAAGTTTTGTTCTGCTCAGGGTCAAGAACCTCCAGCAATGCCGCTGCTGGATCCCCACGAACATCAGAACCAGTCTTGTCAATCTCATCCAGCAACATAACAGGATTGCAAACACCTACTTTCTACAACCCAAGAGTAGAACAAGATGAGACAGATAGAATCAGTCCACCTTAAAACAAAGACCAACAGAAGAAACAGCAACATGCAAGCTCACTCCAGCAGTAGGGGAAAAAACTTCTTCAATTCCTCTAGAATTTATAATAGTTCAATCCTTATACAAGATAATTTGTTCTAATAAAAAAATGGAATGTCTACTGAAATAGTTGGCAGTGTCAAGATAGTAAATTTCAGTATCACGATTCATTGCTTCAGTAGCTTTTATCACTAGTATATAAAATCTATAGCATGGTGTGTGTGTGTGTGTGTGTGTGTTTGTGTGTGAGAGAGAGAGAGAGAGAGGGCGAGCTCACTGATCAGAAGACAGCCTATCAATTATCATCAATGGGCTATTTAAAATTGGAGTGCCCAGTAACTCACATGTGGTATTTGAAGCGTCTTCCTAGTTATATTGCAAATTTAAGTTATAATTTCACATAGGGAGACATTCCCCCACATACACATCAATACAACCAGCAACCAAGTTTGCCAATAACTGCATCAAGAACCTTGTCCAACAACTCAAATTGACTTGTAAATTCTCCTAGTAGGTTCCTATGACCAAATTTCAAGAACTTAAGAACGTGAAGAAAGAAAGAGTGCATTACAAACCTTAAACCCATCAATAAGCCGGCCAGGCATGCTTCCGATATATGTCCTTCGATGGCCTCTAATATCAGCCTCGTCTTTCACACCACCAAGAGATATTCTAATGAACTTTCTTCCCAAAGAAGCAGCAATAGATGCTGCCAATGATGTCTTTCCTACACCCGGAGGACCAACAAAACATAGTACTGGTCCTCTAGCATCAGGTTTAAGCTGCAATGCAGTAAAATCACATAAATATCACATACAAAACCATACCCATCCTAAAAATGGGAGTGAATTAAGGTAAAAGAGATATTTAACCTTGCGAACAGCCAAATATTCAATGATTCGCTGCTTGACCTTGTGCAGACCATAATGGTCTCTGTCAAGGCGCTCTTTTGCAGCTCTTAGATCCAATTCAAGCTCCTCACTGAACTTTTGCCAAGGTAGATCAGCCAGCAACTCAAGGTAAACACGTGAACTATTGTACCCGGGCTGTTGAGGCTGCATTTTTTTTAGTCTCCTGCAATATAATGCTTTAAAGTTTCAGTATGTAAAATATGAAAGACAAGTTACACAACCAATGCAAATGATGGAATGGCAGTACACTCAGAAGACACCGAGCATGCTAAATATATTGAATTGAATCACCATAGGATCCAAGTAAAAACAATTCTTCTGCCTCTAAAAGTTATCTGAAATAAAATCCACCAATACATGTTATGTAGATGACATCAAAGTTACGTAATTAGAGTGAGAACACAGTTTCAGCACCGACAGCACAGCATTTGATTTCCGCCTTCTCTTGTATGTTTTTGGCATGCAAGATTCGTACTAACCAGATCATAGATCCAATATAATAGCAGATCACACAGTAAAAATATACTATGTTATAAAGTCCAGTCAAAGTACAAACATATTTAGCTATTATTGTCACGTAGCTGAATTTCAGTTTTCCTTGGTTCTAATCGGGCGCATCCTCCTGACATGTTCAGGTTATGGGTGCCCCCATCTTGAGCCCCCAGATCCCGCTTGAGCGGGACTATTTGGGGCGATGATGATTTCAATCAAGGTAATATGAAAAGGTACCCATTTAAGCAATTAGAATAAGTTTGGGAGATTTACGATTGTGCCCATTCAAAAGAGAGCATGAGATCTAAGTTATTCTAAATAGTTAAGAGTACACAGCTAATCTATATTGTTACTTTATTCAAGCATATTTAACTCAGTATAGAAACATACATATTGGGTGCCAGTGCCACAACTAACCATTTTGCAATTTTTCTCTCAAAGCAAGAAATATTTGACTCAGTACAGAATTCTACTCCAAAATAGTCCTAAAACCCTTAAAACGTAGGCTGCAAAGAAAAATATATCTAGGGAGCTTCCAGAGTTTCAAAGATTAAACAAGTGGTGTAAAGATTGTCATTTAAACAATTGCATTGCAACTGACGGAAATTCAAGCTTTACAAAGCATTGAGGGTTAAAGAGCATAATTGGAGGTAAAGCAGGAGCATTTCAAAAACCTTTGGAACGCCAACTGAAAAACTTGATTAGACTTATTACTTAACTGACCATCATATCATACCTTAACTCCCTCTGTGCATGCTTCCATATAGTTGCAGGCATCCCTGCACTCTGCATCTTTCTTTCAAGGGTAGCCATGTCATCTTCGTCGTCATCATTATCTCCAAGCTCCTCTTTTATAGCTCTCATCTAGGTTATGTTCATAAGAGACCAGGAGTGAGTAAAAACATTTCAAGGCTTTCCGAGTTTGTCTTTCATCTTTTTGGAATAAGCTGAACCAACTTATGATGACAAACACACAAAAGCACCAGAAATTGCATATGCACAACAACCCAGATAGCATTGTAAAAATCATACCTATCAAGGCTACAATCCTGATACAAATATAAGATGATAAAACTAAAAGTATAATGTACAATGATGATCTCAGTTTCATCAGAGACAGACCTGCTGACGTAGTAGAAATTCTCGTTGTGATTTTGAAAGCTGCCCTTCAACTTTCTGTGTGATTTTCTCCGTTACACGAATTGACTATCAACAAGAAAACAGAAATACTTCCATCAAATTATAGGGAAAAATGGAAATGCTCAATCGCTAAAATGTCAATTTAGATGATAGAATATAATCTACCTGTAAATGCCTGTCAACTAGTTCAGTTGCCTTTGAAAGCCTTTCTTTAATATCAACAGAATCTAACATACACAGCTGCTCTTCAAAGCTTATCTCAAAGCTAGCAACAAATATATCCGCCAACTTGTGAACAGGAACAGTTTCTAAGAGATTTTTTGTCCTTCCTCCAGTTTTTTGTTTCTATAGAAAACAAGGTTCCAGTCAGCATTAAAGAAAATAAAGTAATAAAATCAGGCATTCAGATAAGGTATTGAGCCCATCATCAACTCCTTGTCGATGTTTCGTGTTGCAAAATGACAATTGAGAGAATGACATAACATGTGGCAATCAAAACAGATTTGTCCTTGACAATTCGATCCAAAGAGCAAAGATAAAAACAAGGCCACTAAGACTCTCTCTCATCCACCTGACATCCACACACAGAATCAAATAATGTGAAGTGTCAACAGCAAGCTAGTCTTCATCTGAACAGATATTGATAAAAGACTAGAAAGAAGTAAATGCTTGCAAGTTGTAAAGATATAGCAAAAGAACATAGAAATATATGGACTGTCCTGCAACTTCAATCTAACGAAATTCAGGTCAACAACTAGCAAACCCAGAGCAGGGTAAACCTAAAATGCAAATAAAAACTTCTTGGAAAATTTTGGATCAAATAGAAAATAAAGTATCAAATTTAGAACAGAAACTGCAATTCTTTACCTGCTCAAGAACAGAGATAAGCTCCATGGCTGTAGCCTTAAACTGGCGAGCCAGTGCTATGTAATCAGGATCATGCTCTGCTTGCTCCATTTCTAAATAAACGATAGAGGGGTATCAGGGGCGTGCTATGCATGAAAAGTTTTGCATGATGTGCAAGATTAGATAGCCAATGACCTACCAGATTTTGTCATGTCAAGAGGAGAAATTCTTGCAGTGTAATAAGGACCTCTGGTACTAAGTTCTTGGACATTAAACCTGCACAAGCCTTCAAGGACAACAGTGTAGGTTACCCTACCACTGGGCTTCTCCACTCCTCTTGATAGATGTAAAGCTCGAGCAGCAACTCCCCTGCAATTCAACAGGTCAAGGCTTTTAAAATGTATTGACACCTGCATATATAGGCAATTTTGGTGTTCTAATACAAATGATTTATCATCCTTTACTTATAAGAAATTGGATACACATTGTGAAAAAAAATTGCATACACATCATAGTGGATAATAATTGACCCAAATGGGAAAAACAAGTCCATTGGCAGTTCAGAAATGGCAAACAAATAAATCCATATAGGGGTAATGTTCTATTGACCTTACGAAACATACTTATGAGAGCAAGTGTTGAGATCATACCAAAATAATATACTGGAAAAAAAATATTACCTATTATGCCAGTGAATAACCTCCTGCTGATTTTTCCCATCAATCTTTGGAGAATCTGATGTCACCATTTGATTTTTCATGCTACTTGAACCTGAATCTGCTGCTGCAAACATAGTATAAAAATATATCACGTGTAGATTCAACAAAATTGATAACTGAGATTACAAATTAAGTTTCAAGATCGTAATTACTTGAGTATACAACAGGTTCAACGATCTTTGATTCTGCTGCATCACGAACCGGCAGAATGCCTATTAGGCCTTTCTCTTCTCTCTGCCATAATTCTTGCTCCACCAGTTTCACACTAATTAAGGAATCAAGAATAAGATCATAAACAACTACTGAGGTTACACAAGTGATGGGAAAATGACAAGAAAATGTACTCGATATGTGAAAGATTTGAAAACCTTTCAATAAACATGATAAATTGTAATGATTGTCCAGAAGCAAGAGTCACAAGTTACATTTGAACTAAGAGAAGCATCAAAGGTCTTAACAAAGAAGCTAAAATGGAGGCCAAGAAATGAAGATCAGGATCATTCCAAAATGAAGGTTAATCAAGAGATTTTTTTTTCCCACTGCAGAAAGCTTCTTTGAATGCTGTCTTTATAACTGGTGCTAGATGTAGCAACCAGGGAAATATAATTGATCTGAAAGTCTGGACCGTCTATTTTTTAACGTTCAAATTCAAGCATAGCTAAGACCAATATTTAGCTTTTAATCTGATTTCAGAGCACAGCAGGCACCATGTTGATCTCTCAGTTGATTTGTCTCAACGTTTGGATTCAATTGGGTACACTTCCACTTAGTTACCTAGCCATTTTATGGTGCAGCTTATGAGTTGAAAAGGTGGAATGTCAAGAAGAGAAGGAACATAGTCCAGCTGGAGGACATATGTGTTACACAATTTCCCCTAGACCAGGCAAAGTAGCAACAAATATCCATGTCCTGAATCCCAAGAAGTGTTTTGTTGCCGGTTTATAAGGTTTAGGTCCCAGAATTTGCTTGTGTGCTCCGATATCTGAATTTGATTGCTGTCACTACAATTGTTTTGGACACGATTGTTCTTATACTCAGTTGAATTCAAATATCTAGATAGGAATCTAATTACATCTTTGTGAAAACAGCCATTTTGAAAGCATAAACAGTTATCCCACCCCACAGCCCAACTTATGTAAACCACAATAACTGTCGTTTCATGATTCCGTGAATAAGGTTTCTAACTTCTAACTGGAAAGTTATCAGGTAAACAAAAAGACACAAAGCTATAATCTTCAGGCCTACAAATTACAAAACGTGCAAATTCGAAATAATAATACGCAGAACAAGACAAGATTTTAAATTATCCAACAATCCCCAATTCTCAAGCCGAATCCCCAAATAAGCAATCACTAGAATCTCCAATCTCTCTATCACGATCAAATACACATAAAACCTAGCACCAAATTCGAGCTACCACATCGCAATACAGGCATACAATCATTGAAAAAACACCAGAGGAATTCAGAGCAAGCATCAATTCTCAAAAGAGCAAAGAAGCGAGGGAACGCAGAAAAGAAAACCTGCTAGGAGAAGTGCAGCGAATTCGAATGATAGCGCCAGGCAATAAGACCTTGTTTCTGAAGGGGAGAATTCCGAGTCGACCGGGTAGCTCAACTGAATCCGCCATGGATTGGGAGTAGGAGTGGGAGAGGGAGAGAGGAGGACTAGTTGCTCACCGCAAGAGGCGAATAAGGATTTGGCGTCTGAATTTTCATGTCAACCTCCTTCCACCGTTTTCAATCACGAATTTACAATGCCTTTATTTAAATAGTACTAATATACATTAATGTAATTTAATTTAAATTATTTTTTTAATCATTATCGTGGTAGAATTTAAAGTTTTCAAGAAATGGGCCCAAACAAATAATTGCGGATAGATAAAGATATATTTTTTTACACCGTGTGTTCCACGAATTAGCCAAATTGCTTGTTCTTACTCCTGTGTTTGTTTGTATGCATGCTAGCTTCTGGCTAAGAACGAGTCTATTTTATTATCATTATGTATATAAGAGAATAATCAAACAGTGGATTTTTCTATCGTCTTCTAATTTTTATTTAGAGGAAACCTTTATTCATATAAAATGATAAACTGCCGACAACATTTAGTTTCTGAATTTTAGAAAAAAAATCGTGGACTGATTTACATTTTTGTATAAAATGATAAACTGCCGACAAGAGTGTATATTATGACTCTTCGACCAAAAAAAAAGAGTGTATATAATGGACTGAGGTCGTCTCTATATTATATGGTAGGACAGTAGGCTTGATGTATATTTTTGTATCATATTGAGTGAAAAATCGAGACTTGACATATGAGTCACTTCTAAAAAAAAAAAAAAAAAAGAGCAAGAACTCGAGACGATAGATTAAAGTCTAGGTCAATAGAAATCCAAAGAATAACGATTGAGCTTTTCCACCAAATTGCTTGTGTTGTATGTCCTATGTCACCAACGCTCTCTATGATTATCTTAGGGAAAGAAAGCCAAGTTCGACTTGGGGAGGCTTGGGGAGAGGGAGCATCTTTAACAAGAGATGGAGTTTTCACACTTGGTTGGTTGGGGCTTGACTGTATGTTTTTGAAGGCAAATTAAACTGTGTGATTGGAAGATCTTGGACAATGACCAATCAAAGAAGGGAGAACAACCATCATCTATGATTCAATGTTCCTTTACTAATGAAGTTGCCAATCGTGTCTTTGAGTGGTTGAACATTGGTATGAGAAAGATCTCCATTGAAGATTGATTTGGATAGTTCCAAGAGTCTCAAGCCAAGTCATAGATCATATATAAGGCATGCCTCCTAGCTTTCACTTGTTTGGTGTACTCTTTGTGGAGAACAAGAAATGAAGCTATTCATGATGGTGTAGCTCCTATTGAATCTTCTTGCTTTATGAGAGTCCTAGAAGCTCGTATGTTTAGGATTTCTTGTAAAATGGATTTGAATGGGAGCAAAGGAAGAAAGTGGAGGGGGTTCTTGAGAATATGATGTATTCCTACTTGTGTTGTGTTGTTTTAAAGCCAAGTTGCATCTTGGTCATGGGTTGGTTCTTTGAGTTCCTAGGGACCTTTTTGAGGGTCTTGTTTGTGTTATTTGAGGCCAAGTTGCATCTTGGTCATGTGTTGTTGTTTTTAGTTGCTTGGGACTTTTTTGAAGGTCTTATTTTTTATTGCTTGAGGCCAAGTTGCATCTTGGTATGGGCTATTTTGAGTTTTTGGGGAACTTTTTTTAAGGGTCTCGTCACCGCTTGCAATTTTTGTGGAGGGTCTAGTCATGTACTCTTTTTTGTGAGCCACATGCTAGGATTTGAATGTTTATAGTTGGGTGTATAGGGGTTTGGGGTGAACCATAAGCTTTTCATGGTGGTTGCTTTTAGTGAGGCGCATGTATATCCTATCTTCTTTCTATATATTTACCACTTTCGAGCTTGTGTCTTGCGAGACTTCATTCGGAAGCTATAATTGTCATTTAGAGGTCATTTTGATGTCTTTTGCAAGCTAACTCGACGATCTACATTTCATCCTTACTATGAGTACAAATTCTCACTCAAAGGGGGTCAAAACAATGTATCAATGAAGCTTAGTGTCGGTTTACAGCTAAGGTCGTGCGCCCTTGGCCACACGATAGTGCCGATATATCTTACTTTTGCACTTGTTTGGAAGATTTTAATTCCTTATGTGATTTTATTTGGCTTCCTTATTTATTTTAGGATTTATTAAATCTTAGATATATTTATTATTATTATTATTATTTGGGCATTTTTTATCTTATCTTTTAAGACTATTTTCTAGCTATTTAATGGAATGCAGCAATGACTAGAGAAAGAGGTAGGTCAATTTTACGTGAAAAAGAAAACGTTTTGTGCTCATGAGTGTTGAGAGTGAGAAGCATTCATCCTAAGGATCGTGGATAGCGGCGCTCAATGTAACACCCCTATTTTACAACATTGGGTATTACCGCCAGTGACCTCAGACTTTACCGTCCAAAGTCACCCAAGGCTTTTAGAATGATATAGAACAATTTAGAATGCGGAATAAAACATAATACATAATGAGAAAAGGTGCTCCCGAGGGAGACTTAGTTCTTACAAAACATCTTACATTGTTTTCAAATATAAAGTTGTTCGGAATTGAAATGCAAAACCTGCTTGTCCTTGAAACGTAATGAAACTAAAGCAAAATGATAGAAAGGTACATCTTGGAAATCCTTGTTCTTCTTTCGTCTTCACTTCACTTCACGCCTTGTTGGGATTCCTAGATTCTGACATAATTCGCGAGGGGCGAGAGAATGCCAGGCAAACATGCGGAAAAGGAGAATTAGTCTAGGAGACTAAGCAAGCGGGAAGGGAACTTCCCGAGGGTAATTTGGTAATGTCAAGTATTATCGAAAGAGATATTAGGGTTGTGTTTACGAAGGGCTATATGATAGGACTTGTTTATGTGGAGCTTTTGTGATTCAAAGGAGAGTATATCTTAGATAAAGATAACTCGAAAAGCGATAGAAGAGCTACTAGATTGTAGACTTCTTAAGGATTTCGAAAGTACGTTGGGAACGTTTATTAAGTCATGGAAGTAAAAACCTCTCGCGCCCTGAACGGACCGAGAGCCGGATCGATCATTTGAGACCGGTCCGGTTTTGGTATCTTAAATGTGCATACTCACTTATCTTATATAGTGACGAAAGATATTCAATCTTATTAATGATTTTTTTATGGATAGTGGTGGGACACGGATAAACCGAGCCACCCGAAGGAGAACTTCAATTCTCCGGCACTTAGCTAGAGTGCCGCACAATCCCTCCTTGCAATCGGAGCGGATGGAGATCCTGATCCCGAAAGTCGTATGGATGTACGACTTAGTAAGGTTGTATAGAGGTGTCGGCTAACCCGCACCCCTTTCTAGTTTATTCAAGGTAAATCTCTGAACGAGATTGTAATCAATCAAGATAACAACATACTAGCATATATAATCCTAACAAAGGAATATAACGTATACTACGCTAACAATTGTCGTTATTTCTAGCAATCAATATTTCCTAGATTCATTTTTTATTTAAGCATACAAATTGTTCCCAACATCAAGCATTTTCACGAAATGGAATGTAAAGGTTGCAAGGGGAAATTCCACTTGCCTTGGCTTACAACGTATACTATTGATTCTTGACGGATGATGTGGTTTGCAACTTCGAACGCAGATCCCTACCTAAAGACACGGGATTTACGAACGGCTTATAAATATGGATTCCTCTTAACTTTGGATTTTCTCTTATAATACTTTTATAAGAGAAGCGGAAATCTATATTATTATGGTAATAATTTAGAAGATGATTTAAAATAATAATGTTCCTTCATTATTATTTTGGTTTTGTAATATCCTTATTATTCCATAAACCCTTACTTAAAATAATCTCTTTTAACTTTATTCTCTATTTCTTTAATATAAGTAAGCAAGTAAAATTTCATAAAATACTATACTTTGCCTAGAAGTATTTTTCTTATAAACTATAAGTTTTCCTTGAATTATAAGAAATTCACTTTAACCTTTCTATGTACTAGTCTTAGTTTAAAAATACTACTTTTAAATTCCTTAAGGATTTTGAAGCGATATATACCTTTAGTAGACTTTTATTTAATTCTATAGTTCACCTAAAAATAAGGCTCATAAACTTATAATCTACTTTTCTTGGAAGTTTCCATAAATATGACTTTCTATTTTTCTTTAATAGGTAACTTCCTACATTTAACATATATTCAACTATTCTTATTTATTTTATTCCAATAATTCTTTTCATATTTTATGACTTATAAAATATCTATGCTCATAGTTGATAATATATGATCATGGCTTATAAATATCCACTTCATACTTATAGTCAATTATTATAATATCTTAGGTTATAAAATAATATCTTTTCTATATCTAAATGATTTCTTTCCATGCAAGTCATTCCCATAACTATATAATATCATATTATATCAATTTAAGATTACAAATGTTATATTCATATTAGATCTTTAGGTCTTGTAGGAAATCACTTTTCCTAGAGATAGCTTAACCTAGTATTTTATTAAATGATAACTCTAGTAGTATAACTATCATTAATGTAGTGGTATTCATATATTGGTCATTCTCTACAATTAGAAATAGGTGACCTAATGTGTGATATAATTAATGTTATCCCTGTATAAAATAATATTTCATGTTAAACTATAGTCCATGTGCTACAAATTTTGAAACAATAATACTCTTATAAGATTTTTCTACCATTTTATTCTTATACTATGTCTTAGATATTCTAACATCATTATCATATAATATAACTAATATCATATAATAACCTAGTTCACTTTATAGTCACATTTATCATATTATAATAAAAGTTTATATCTTGTAGTAATTTCATTACACCTAGAGGTATGCTATTTTAACAACTAATGAATTTATTTATTAACCTTATCATCATTACTAAGAACCTATAATATGATATCTTTTCATGTTAACAATTATCTTCATATGCTAGTAATTTTATAACAATACTTTTATAATAGCTTCTTAAAACCTATTTAAAATAATCATGTCTAGCAATTTATAAAAATAGTAGATTATCCAAAGTACTTTATTTAATTGATTTATCTCCTCCTCTCAACTAACAAGCTTTCAACTATTATTTTTATTAAATAAAAATCTTGTAGGTTAACAATTGTTATGAGATCTATTTACTTGATTTAATCTTCTCCTTCTACTATCAATATCTCAACAATATTTTTGTTAAACTAAAATCTTGTAAATTAACCCATATTTGCATTGTTTCAATATACTAACAACTTATACTAATAAAACATGGTTTAATTGAATAAAATAAAAAGGGATTAAATTTTATACCCTATTTGCTTCTTGTATTGTGGAATACAAAGGAAGGAGAGCAAGGAAGGGACCGGCGGTGATGGAGGCGGCGCAACCAGGACTCCGGCGAGGCAGGCGGTGGTCGACGGTGGTGCTCCGGTGGGGGCTGGGCGGCGGCCGGCTGCTCCAAGGGAAAAAAAATGGGATTTTGGTGGTGTTTTGAATGGGGAACTAAGGCTTGAATGGGCTGATTTTTGGGCACTAGAGAGTACTTAGCAAGAAGGAGGAGAAGATGTTTGAAGTGTGAGCTTGAAAGAGAGGTTGAGCCCCTTTATATAGGCAAGTTGGAGGAGGCCATGGATCCTAGCCATGGAGGGTGCACCAATGGAGGTGAAGGGAGTGTTCTTCCATTGGTCAAATGTGTGCTTCTTCAAGGGTGATGGAGAGTGATGTAATCAAGGGTGTCTTGCAAGCCAAGGAGAAGGAAGAGAAGCTTCCATGGCCATGCATTGGAAGAGTGTCACATCAATCACACTTCTTTGACTTGTTTGAAGAAGAAGAAGGCTAATATTGTTATAAAATTAAAAAGGGTGGGGTAGATGGCAAGGAAGTTCACTTGGTCTAGCGGAATGGAGAGGGGGCGTGTGCAATGAGTTGCAAGAGATCTCGGGTTCAAATCTCGACTCTTGCATTCTTTTTACAAGGCTTGTAAATTGTGTTTTTAGGCCTTTGTGTAATTTATTTTATGGAATAAATTCAATTTCTAAAAGACCTTATTTTTTTGTCTAATGCTCTTCTTATTAAATTACCTCACTTTATTAATCTATGCCCCTCAAGTTATTTTATTGAATTTTTATCTATTTTAATTTCCTTGATAATCTCTTTCAAAAGAAAATAATAGAAGTTAATTTGATATTTAGAAATTCTCCCTTTTAATTAGAGAAAAAAATAATTGATAATAAATATTATATTATAAAAAGCTTGGAATATCGCGGATATTACACTCAATCAGATCTAGATCATGAGATTCGATTTAAAATTGGTTGAAAAACACTTGAGTGCAAAACAATTCGTGAGATTTTGGTTCAAGAGCATTCAAATCCATCAAGTTGTGTTCATGAGATTCGAGCATAAGGCGATTGGAACCCTCTACTCCAACCAAAAACGATCGGGCCGACCCTCTAATACGCGATTCGTACGTCATCACCATAACGTGAATTAAGGATTTTGTATGGTAAAATGTAAGAGCCCTTAGTTTTCTGTTTGTCGTTATAGATTAGTCTAATTTCATAAATTTACAATGCTACTAAGTGTATGATTAAAATGGTTTTTCTATAATGTGACACATAATAAAAATACTTAATTTAGAAAATAAACTTAAATAATAAAGTGATAAAAAATTAAAAATTAAAAAAAAAACAATTTTAATTGATTTTTTTCATTTGAAGGTGATAGAAAAACTGATTTAAAAATTTATTGGGTGTATATATTAAAATATTTTTTATTTATTATATCAAGTCTACATTTCTAACCCTAAGTTGTCAAAATAAAACCCATCCCTAAGCTACAATTAAAGCCAAAAATTATAAATATGGGGGAACCGGCCTATAAAAAACCGTCCGGTGCAAACCCATAAAAGACCGCCTGATACACCCCATATTAAAGTCTATAAGGTCTATATTGTTTATAAACACCACTAAATAATAAAAGATGCATCTTTTAAAAGTCAGTTAGTATGGCTTGTCTATAAACAAAACAAAACAAAACAAACAAACAGTATGCCTTATCCGCTAGAAGCATGGCATGGTACACCTATATTTATTTATTTATTGACTTTTTATTCCAATGAATAAAATAAAAGAATAGAGAAATTTGCATATATTACTGATTATAAAATAAAAGTCATTAACTATGTGATTAGATATTGAACTCATTAATTGGCAGTATTTTAGGAAGCTTGTCTCCCAAATTCTTAATACGGAGTATAAATTATACTTCCTCCGTAACAACTTTCTTAAGTGACTTCTAAGCGTCATATTTTATACATATGTTTTTTTATATCGACAGCAACAATTGTGTTAATTTTTGTCGACTTCACAAACGAGGAAGGAAAATTGAACTTGTACTGTGTCATCATCAGCTCATATATCGCCTATTAGGTGAACTAATAAAAATAAAAAATAATTGTAAAATATTTTCATGATTAACAATTATAATTTGATAAAAACTGCATCTTTAAAATTATCATTATTTTATATTATTGTAGCGTTAAATCATGGGCTTAGCATGCATATCATTATCAATTTGCTCAATCTTAACGCTTTCTCTTATATAGAAATGTGATCTACCTAATATATTATAAAGCAGAAACTATGTCTGTTGAAAAAATTACACCACGTGATATTTTTAAATAAAATAATGTTATATTTTTTAATAATAAATATTATAATTACTTATATCATTCTTTCTATATATATTCAATTTTTTATAAGATAATAACTTCTATATGTTGATATTTTTTATGCACATCTTTTTTATCTTATAACAAGATTTGGGATCCAAGTATATAATTTTGTATCTATATGTTGATAATAACTTGATCTAATATTTTTTATATTAATTTTAAGCATAATTTTTTTTTATCTTTTAACAAGACTCGGACTTCAAGTATATAATTTTTTTATCTATATGTTGATAAAATATGGCACACAATCGTAAAGATATTTTTTATAAATTACATAATTATTATTACGATATTATATACAAATTTTTTAAATTTTATATTAATGTCATAATATTGTATAATCTTTAGTATAATTATCCCGTGAGTATCACTAGGATTCAACTAGTTTTATTTTTAAATCAATCAATTATGCAGGTTTTTAATGAAGAGTTACGTTATTTTAAATCAATCAATTATGCAAGTTTCTAATGAAGAGTTACGTTATTGGCGGACATTTTACCAGTTTTAAGAGCTTACTACACTTACTTATTGGAAAGTAATTTTTGAGAAAAAATATGCTTTTTTATCTCGAATTACGTGAATGATAGTTGTATTTTTGTGTTGGAAAATGTGAAAAGCATACTTTTTTTCAAAAAAAACGCTTTTCATTAACTAAACTATAGCAAGCCCTAAATCAATTATGATTTTTTTGGATTAAGATCTAATGCAATTCACAATACTCTTTTTTCGGTAGAAAAGATTTAGGCTAAACATACAATTTCAACCTAATGCATCCTTAATTTATAGACGAGGACACGAAGTCTAGAGTGGGTTTGTATTTGATTTACACTACACGAATGGCGTAGAAAAACAATCAAATCAACAGTCTTGTTGCAATCACGAGACACATGTTGGATTCGAACTGCCTTAAAGGACTGTAGAAGCATAAGAGTGTTCGCGATCGTCATCTCAATTTGCCAAGGGCAAAATCTGTTCCCTTTTAATGCATTTATAACAATGAGACTATCGCCTTGATTATTAAATTTTCTATTTTTGGCTTCACAAACTGCCTCATATATACCTCTTGCTTTAGCCTATATTACATTCCAAAATTCATTTGATGATGCACTCATGCAAAGAATCCACCTAAGATGATCCCGGATAATATATCTTGTTTTCGCACTCCTATTTTCTCTCTTTGATCCATCAAAATTAATCTTAACGAAATATGATTGGGGTTTGGACCATTTCTTTGGTTTCCATTTTATCAAAGAAGTGTTATGTTCTTTTCGGAGAAGTCTTATTTCCTCGTCTAGCGCTTTGGATTTATATCATACCCTAATGAGAGATTGTATAAAATCTTATATGCATGTGGTTGGTTCGTCTGTGGATTGCTTAAATATCATTTTATTACGACAATACCATATATTTCACCGAGCAATTAGTAGGTCTTGGAATTTAGATGAGATCATTTGAGTCTTGAGATTTTGTATGATGTCCACAATCCCATATCATTAGTGTGCGTTTGCAAAACCGATTCAGCAAGTAAGGGGTCGATTCTGTGCAAGGTCATTAATGTAAAAGGGCAATACACTCAAAGATATTCAATTGATTCATTCTGATGTTGGCACAACAAATAGACATTCGGAAGTAACTGCTACATGTCTTTGGAGGAGTCTATCTTTAGTCGGGAGGCCATTTATGCAAAATTTCCATAGGAACATTTTCACCTTTGGACTCGTATCCAATTTCCAAATTCAGTCAAACCCACAATCATGTGTACGTATTGTCGTCTTGGGAAACAAAGGAAGTAGCCGAGTGAGTGGAGAACCAACCATTTTTACTCAGGTACCAATATAATTTGTTTCTAATTTGACTTTTCAGAATAATCATGGACGTAATTCTTGATACCAAGTCAAGTGGTAAGTACGTACCGATTAAGCTCTTGTTCCTTCTATTGTCTATTTGTATCGATGAAGTGCGAGACAATGGCATCAAGGTCCACATTATTATTAACTAGGCATGTGTCCATTAAAGGTCGGTTTGTCACCCATGGGTCTTTTCAGAATCTAATCGAATGCCCGTCTCTGATTTGCCATATCAGATCCTTCTTGAATTCTTCATTTAAACTCATTAATTTTTCCATTGCCAAGAGACATTCCTAGAACATGAGTACTCCAACACATTCTTGCCCTTTAAGTATATTTCTGAGATAATACAGTCCCAACTATTATTTAAGTACTTAGGGCTTGCTATAGTTTACAGTTTACTACAGTAATTGAAAAGCAATTTTTAGAAAAAAAAAGTATATTTTTCACCTTTGCCAACACAAAAATATAACTATCATTCACATATTTCAAGACAAAAAACATATTTTTTTTTCAAAAATTACTTTCAAATAAGTAAGTATAGCAAGCTCTTAGTGCCCCTTTTTTCGGTTTACAAATCTAATCCCATCCTACTAGTTGTATATGAGCACCCCTACTCTAAACCCAATCTACTCATCTCACAATGCCAATTTCTTCTTCTGTTTTAATCTTATTACATAAAAGGTCTACCTATTAGTAGCAGATCCTCATATAGTATCAAAAGGATAGATAATATCTTGTGGTTATCTTTTCCTTATTTGTAGAGATTGTGATCATATGTAATCTTGTGCCTTGGAGAGTAAGCTTTACCCTCCTATTTATGTAACTCTTGATACATCAATACAATCAATCAAGTTGTCATCCAAAACTAATATGGTATCAAGAGCCTAGGTTTTTTTCCCATTAGTCGCCAATCCTCTTCCTATTTTTTCATTCATCTTCTTCCTTTGCCCTAGCCATGGGTGACTCAAACATTATCCTTCTCAACAATGGCAAAACCGCTCAACTCAAGTTCCCTACGATCGCTATCAAACTTGATCGTCATAACTATTTCTCACGGAATAGTGTCATATTCTCCACTCTAGAGGCCTTCGAGGTCGATACTTATGTCACCACCAAACCACGTGATGCTCCAAAAGCCGGTGTCGATGCAGCGGTTGTCTCCGCTTACAATGCTTGGAAGAAAACTGATCGGTTCGTCCTCGTCTGGATTCTGTCTACGCTCTCGGATCATCTTGTGGCTTTCGTGGCTCGTGCATTAACATCCTACGATTCATGGTCCATGCTTGCTTCCACTTTCCGATCTCAGACGCGTGCTCGTCTCATGCAATTGAAGAATCAACTCCAATCCTTGCAAAAGGAATCTCTCTCGATGATGGAGTACATCGAGAAAAAGCGATCTATTGTTGACTCACTTGCTGAATGTGGTTACATAGTTCAACCTGACGATGTTGTTGCATGTCTCCTTCAAGGACTCGATGCCAGTTATGGTCCTTTTAAAACCTCTATCAACGTTCGTGTTGAAGACGTTTCTCCCGAAGAAATCACGGGCCTTCTTCTTCATGAGGAGGAAAAACTTGACGCTGAAACTAAGGCAACAACGTCTCTCGTCGCACCGCCTAGTCCGGCTGACTCTTCAGGGACGCCTACTGCCAACACCGTCTCCACTGGCAACGAGCGTTCCTCATCGTCACAATGTCGTGGACGTGGTAACTTCAATGATCGTGGTCATGGTTGAGGTTACGGTCGTGGTCGTGGCAGTGACAACTATCAATCTGAGTACAACTCGAACTACAATGGCTCGTCGTCCAACACTCCTTATCAATATGGGAGTCGACCCATCTGTCAGATTTGTGACCGCATCGGTCACCCCGCCAAAAATTGCTGGAACTGTTTTGACAGTACATTCAATCCTCCAACAGGTCCAAGTCCGAAGCAAGCCAATCATGTCAACCCTTCATCGCTTGAGGCTCCGTGGTTTGTCGACTCGGCTGCCTCCCATCATGTCACTGATAACATGAGGAACCTCTCCTTGTACTCGCCTTATGACGGTATGGATCATCTTGCTCTTGGTGACGGTAAACTGATCCCTATTAGCCACACTGGTTCTACTTCTCTTGGCTCATCTAAACTCAAGTTAAATAATGTCTTGGTTGTGCCTGATATTTCTAAGAACTTATTAAGTGCTTCCGCTCTCACTAAAGATAATAATGTTCTAATCGAGCTTCATCCTCATTGTTGTTTTCTGAAGGATCTACAAGGACGGAACATCCTGAAGGGCATCGTTGAACATAGTTTGTACCGGCTCCCACCTCCATCAAAACTTGTCGCTCATTCCGTCACTCTTGAAGATTGGCACCGCCGATTAGCCCACCCTAATCCCGTTATCCTCAAAAATTTAGTCTCTCGTTTCAATTTGCCTATTTCTAATAAACACTTGTCTCAAGTATGTCAACCATGTCAGTTGGGAAAGAGTCATCGTTTACCAGTTGTTTCGAGTCATACACGTAGTGCGTCTTGTTTTGACATTATTCATGTTGATGTATGAGGTCCTGCCTCTACCTCTTCTATTTATGGGAATTAATTATTTTTTACAACTTGTACGTGGATGATTGTTCTCGATTCTATTGGATTTATTTCCTCACTCAAAAATCTCAAGTGCTTCCAATATTTATGTCCTTCTATAAAATGATTCAAACACAATTCAATCTTTCCATAAAACAAATTCAATCGGATGGTGGAGGCGAATTCACTGCTCTCACGCCATATCTTAACCAACACGGTATAGTACACCGAGTTTCATGTCCTCATACACCCTCTCAAAATGGTGCAGTCAAATGAAGGCATCGAATTGTTCAAGAGAAGGGCCTCGCTCTACTAGCTCAAGCCTCATTACCCTTCCAATATTGGGAAAACACCTTTCATACCGCGGTGTATATCTCAAACCATACCATTACTCCACTTCTAAATCACCAATCTCCCTATTAAATTCTCTACAACAAAATTCCCGACTACTCTCGTCTCCGAGTTTTTAGGTGTCTCTGTTTTCCGTATCTCCGTCCTTATTGTAACACCCCGTCTTTACACCGGGCGCTACTCGGTAGTAGACCTTACTAGGTACTACCTAGGCTAGTTTGACAACGAGTTCACTTGGATCTTGCAACTCGGGCACGACGAGAAAACATGAATAAAACATCCAACCGATATTTATAAAACCCAAGTATAGAAAACATGCATGAAACCCAAAACAACATAATTTACAACACTTCCTGGAAACATTTCATTAACATACCACTACCCTTTCTTTATCAAAACCACACATTATATAAAAGATACCAAAAAGTAACCACCATTCCTCCCAACTGAACCCATCCTAAAGACACAACCTTCAACGACCTGTTCCATCGTTCAGCCGAGGTTCCATCATGGGTCCCTTGTCTTTACCTGAAACTAAAAAAAACAAGTCCCCGAAGGGTCAGCTACCATTCTAATACAAGCTAGAATCCATACGGTATTAGTAAGACGTTTAAAAACCAATCAAGTACCTAACACACACACAAGCACGGTTCACATGTATACAACACTCATCAGTTCTAAATCCATACATTAACTTCCCATAGATCATAAGCACAAACCACATCTCAAACTTCCATACACAGTCATACATACAAGTCCAAGCAGAACAATACAACCATTCTCTCACCGTTCCATTCCATGGCGCTTATCAACCCTACGCCCCAGGTGCCGAGGCGCGACCTCCCACCCTGCACAATTCCATCCTCCTAACCCCGGATCAAGCCTCCTCGGGAGCACTTGCCCAAAACACAGATAACTTTTCTTTTGAAGGGGCACGATTCTCTGTCACTTAACCATACGTAGCCGTCACTTCAACCCAGAGGACTACGCACATGGCCATGCCAAGAACGGTACCAACATAGAGAAAATATTCGAAAATTTCACATTCGATGAAAGCTCAATGAAATCCTTTTCACGCATATCATACACAAGTAAACCTTTTTCATAGAACAATCACTTAGGGACTAGTTTCCCAAAACCAATCCTACAAGCACAACATGAAGTCTAACAAGTATTGAATGGAAATTGAGCAAGTCGTAAACGACTTACCTTGAAGACGAATTCCCAACGCCAAGAAACCACTAATTATCCAACAACGCGAAACCCCGTCTAAGACAGATAGCCTATCTTTGCCCCACGTCTTTGATCACGACCTAGGACTCACGCTCTTATATGCATATATAAATCCCAATGAATAATAATAGCTTTTTAACTCTTACAAACTCTAACCCCAAAAACAACGAAAAGCCAGGATGTTTTATAACTTCTTGTGTATAATTCCAAATCCTTTAAAACTTGACAAGATCATACTATATATATAAAAGAACATATTTCTAGTTCAAACCTTTTTGAAAAACTGGATCAAAGGTCTCCCTAATATCATTACAAAGCAATACCCTAAAATTACTCTGAAATCTTTTACCGAATATAAATCCACTATTGAAAACACCATCTGAGAACTATATATCAACCGATTTTCACATCAAAATCAACTATAGATCCAGATCTGGAAAAATTAGTAAAATCTAAACAAACTATCAACTAATTAAAAATTACCAAATAACGCGTGAACTCCAAAATCTGACCCGACGAACGAACCCAACACCGGCTAATTCCCTCCTCCCCCCTCTCTCTCTCCCTCTTCCTCCCTCTCTTTCTCGTTTTTTTTTGGTGTTTACGTAACTTGAATGAGAAAGATTATCATTCACACATATATATCACATTTAGTCGGCAATTCAACCAAGGTCGGCAAAAGTTTAGAATTTATACGGTTTTCACCCTCAAATCTCTTTTACTACAAACTTTACCCTAAAATTATTATTAATTACTTTTAACTTAAAAACTTTTCAAAATATAATTATTTTAAATTAAAAATTAAATACTTTTATATATCCGAGATCACTTATAAGCTAAGTAATCCCAACACGAAATTCAAAAAGCGTAAAAATAGAATAAAAAAATATCGAAATATTCCCGAATATTACACTTATCAATCCACAAAACTCTCCTATCGCTCCCTTCCATGTCTTTTCATTGGTTATACCTCGAAATACAAAGGTTATTTATGTCTTGATCTCAAAACGGGACGCACTTATATTTCTCCCCATGTTATCTTCGATGAGTCTTCTTTCCCATACAAATCCGAGACAGTTGTGTCACATTCCCAATCTCCAACTCTCGTCTCCCCAACTTCTGTTATTCGCCCGCCTCAACTGGCGCCTCTCCCAACCCCTAATTCATCCCTCTCCCCAATTTCCACGTCATTGGGCCCCCATACATATTCACCCCCTTCCCATGCAAACCCTAGCAATCATATTTCATCAAACTCTCCCTCGTCTGCCGCGTCTTCCACTCCTATATCTTCTACAGACTCTAACCCCAATTCAAATGATCAAACTTCATTCCCTCATCCAACCCTACTTCTCCCACTCTAACCCCGGTACAAGGCTCAAGTTCTTCGTCCCAACCGGATGCCTCGTCCCCTGCAGTTCCGACGCAACTCGGACACCTTTGCCCCTCGGATGTCTCGATCCATGGCATGACAACCAGGGCTCGTACGGGCAATCGTGCGTTACACACCTCCAAACATCATGCTCCTCTTGAAACATCGAACGACAAAGAACCAACTACCTTTGCCATGGCCTCGAAAAATCCTCGGTGGCAGGATGCTATGTTACAAGAATTAAAGGCCCTCCATCACAATCAAACATGGACCTTGGTGCCACGCCCATCACACTCCAATGTCATCGGAAACAAATGGGTTTATCGCATCAAGAAAAAGGCGGATGGTTCAATCGAGCGCTACAAAGTGCGCCTTGTAGCAAAAGGCTTCCATCAAGAAGAAGGAGTCGATTTTTTTGAGACTTTCAGTCCTGTTGTTAAACCCACCACAATCCATCTCATCTCGTCCATAGCCATCTCCAAAGGGTGGTCAATCCGTCAACTAGACATCAACAACGCCTTTCTCAACGACGATCTTCAAGAAGACGTTTACATGGAACAACCGAAAGGGTTTGTTCATCAGACTTACCCTCATCATGTTTGTCAGCTCCGCAAGGCTCTTTACGGGTTGAAACAAGCTCCTCGGGCGTGGTTCAACAAACTCAAAGCTTATCTCCTCCGACATGGTTTCTTGGCGTGTCAATCTGACACCTCCTTGTTTGTCCGTCGTACTTCCCGGTCTCTCACTTACTTGTTGGTATATGTCGATGACATTATTATTACGGGATCCGACTCGGGCTTTATCTCGGTGTTCATTCAACAGCTCCACAACTCATTCTCTCTCAAAGATTTGGGACACCTTACTTTCTTTCTCGGCATTGAAGTAACTTATCCTAGCCCTACAACCATCCATTTATCTCAGTACAAATACCTCCGTGATCTGCTCGAAGCTTGTGATATGCTGTCTGCCAAACCGTTGTCTTCCCCGGCTGATTCGGGCGCTTTTAAACGACCGATCAGTCCCGATTCTCCTTATGATGATCCGACCACTTATCAATGTGTTGTTGGCACACTGCAATCTACTGCAATAACCAGACCCGAGCTGAGTTATGCCGTCAATAGGGCGTGCCAGTTTATGCACCGACCGATGCAATCGCATTGGCGGGACGTCAAACGTATTCTCCGTTACATAAAAGGTACACTTGATCATGGTTTATTGCTCTCTACCTCTCCTCGTCATGAGTTAGTTGTCTATTCTGACTCGGCCTGGGCTTCGGATCCATCGGATCTTCGCTTGCAGCACGGGTTTGCCGTATACTATGGCTCTAATTTGGTCAGTTGGTCAAGCCGTAAACAATCTGTTGTAGCTCGATCCAGTACGGAGGCGGAGTACCGCGCGTTATCATTTTCCACGGTTGAATGGGTCTGGTTACGTCAATTACTTGCTGAAAATTTTCAACCAGTACAAGGCATTCCAACTCTCCTTTGTGACAATCTTTCAGCCACTTTTCTTGCCAACAATCCAGCCATTACGAGCAAGTCCAAGCACATTCAGCTCGATTTTCATTATGTACGAGAACAGGTTGAGTCCAAGGCTCTAGGTGTACGTCACATTTCAGCTCCAAATCAGGTCGCGTATATCTTTACAAAGGCATTAAGTGGGCGTTCATTTGACATCAATCGGTCCAAGTTACTTGTCGTATCTCGGCCATCATCTTGCGGGGGATATTAGTAGCAGATCCTCATATCGTATCAAAAGGATAGATAATGTCTTGTGGTTATCTTTTCCTTATTTGTAGAGATTGTGATCATATGTAATCTTGTACCTTGGAGAGTAAGCTTTACCCTCCTATATATTTATATAACTCTTAATACATCAATACAATCAATCAAGTTGTCGTCCAAAACTAATACTACCTCCTCATCCTCGTGCCATTTGGATATTTGGACACTAAACTAGCAATATTGTAAAAGAGCATTTATTTTATCTCCTTGTGTACTCGTAAGATTCTCCCACGTTATAACCACCAAATAATTTTTCTTCTTTTGAAATGAAGTACATCTCTATTACTTTTTTTTTGGTCGAAGAAGTACATCTCTATTACTTGTCCACACGTACATGAGCTAGCCAATCACTTCTCTTTATAGTATAGAAATAGATACGAATTGGAAAATAAAATGCACATTAATAAATTGCCGCCACTAGAAAGAACCTAGAAAGATGAAGAGTCCAAAAAAGGACCAACAACCCTCCCTTATCTCTGATCTGACTGTGTTATGTCGACCATCCAACAAGTAATCCCCCCACCAACAATAACAACAACCACCACGCTCCACATCCACGAGTTCGCTGACGTGTCCGACTCGTCCACTGGCCGAGTCCTCACCGGGTCATGGACCTGGGACTCGGCCTTCGTCCTCTCCCACTTCCTCCTCTCCACCGAGTCCGCCGAGTTCCCCCTCCCCGGCAAGACCGTGCTCGAACTCGGCGCAGGAACCGGCCTCCCGGGGCTCACGGCGGCTCAGCTCGGCGCCACCCGCGTCGTACTCACTGACGTCGCGCCTCTCCTCCCGGGACTGCGCAAGAACGCCGAGGTCAACGGCCTCGTTGACCGGGTCGAGGCGTGCGAGCTGGTGTGGGGATCGGACGAGTTGCCGGTTGAACTCGCTACTGAGTCGGTGGATCTGGTTCTGATGTCGGACGTGTTCTATGACCCGGAGGAGATGGCGGCGCTGGCGCGGACGTTGAAGGCGGTCTGTGGGGTGGAGACGAGGGCGTGGGCGGCGAGCGAGGTGAGGGCGTCGACGGGCGAGTGCTGGACGAGTTGGCGAGTCACGGGTTCGAGGTGAGGGAGCTGCTGAGTCGGACTCGGCTGCGTGGTGGGCCCAGCTCCGAGGTGTTCGCTGTTTACGAGTTGGTGGTTCCACCAAAGTGATTAATTAAGTGAATAAGCCGTAATCGGCAAAATTAACAGAAAGTGTCTCATGTCAACAAAAATTTGATGATAGATTTTCACGGTTTGTGGTGCTTGGCTTGATCTGTGCATTGTGAATGAGGTTTTTTCTTTTTGTTTAGAAATGCACTCTACGTGCCTGTGCAGCAATACCGGTTTAATTATTATGGTGAGTTTAGGGCTGTTCATTGGTTCGGGTAATTCGGTTTTTACCTGAAAATTGAACCGAACCGAACCGAACTTTTCAAAGGTACTTCGGTTCGGTCCTCGGTTCAAGATTTTGGCTAGTTCGATTTTCGGTTCGGTTTGGTTCGGTTCGGTTTCGTTTCGGTTCGGTTAGTTTAGGGCTGTTCATTGGTTCGGGTAATTCCTAGATCGTCACTAGTTCCCTCCGTTGTTCCCTCACAACGTTCCTTCACTCTGACGATGCTCTTGTAACATTCATGTGATACTTGTGAAACAACACATTAATCATTCAAAATTTGTTATCATCAAAACTAAGAGAAACCTTAGAACAATGGATGTTTCAACAATTTTCCCCATTTTTTATGATAACAAAATTATGCAAAAATGCACATCTAGAACCTATCAATATAATACAAGACAAAGAAAGATTTTGAGATTAAATTTTAATAGGTTCTCCCCTAATGAAATCGCTGTTATTCCTACTCACCAAGTGTACCATCATATTCCCCCTTAGCCAAAGTTCCATATGTATTTTCCTAAATAGAAAGAAAACACAGAGCAAGTGTACCATCTCTGCATTTTCCTAACTCCCCTTTTGATATCATCAAAAGGTTATATAAAACAAAGAAAACACAGAGCAAATCACCAATCTTAATTGTAACTAATAGCATTCATACGCAAAAGAAAATTAAACAGAGAAAAAACAAAGCAAATCACCAATCTTAAGTGTAACTAATATCATTCATATGCAAAAGAAGAATATTACATGGGTATGTTGTTTCCATAGTGCAACTTCAACAAACGAAAGAAAAAAAACATCAAATGACCAAATTCAAAAGTTCTTAAAACATTTTTTAGGGGGGTGACTGGTAGGGTTCCACTCAAAGTTTAGAGGAGGTGAGATCAGCAGTGGTGCGGGTAGTGTTTCTCCTGGCCAGACAATCAAGGATGACATCTAGCTTGGAGGAAATCTATTGAACCTCGAATAACATCTTGGCATCAACACTCCCGCCAGTAAAAGAATTACCAACAACCTTCTGGGCAGTCTTCTTCGTCGTAGTTCCCATCAGACAGTCTTGGAACTTCATCCTCTATATTGCTCATGTCCAAGGGGAATTTGAAAGCCTCTTTTCCTCTTTTGGCTCATAGAGTCATAGACCATTATGGACTTTAGAATCGATCAACTTGACAAACTTGGGTATAGTAGTCCATGGTTCTTCCTTGCACTCTTGGCCATGTGCCTCATCATGATTTCTAGAAGACTTATTTTCTCCCAGTACACTAGAGAAAAGGACCACCATCACCATCAATTACATGGTGCTACTGAAATAAGTTCCCTACTAACTAGGCACTAACCTAAGTTCAACCGACTCAACTTCCACGACCCTAATCGCATACCTAAACAATGAGTGAATTACCAACCCAAATACTCACCACCTTGGAATCTTCACCGGAAAAAACCACAAACCACTCGAACAACTTGAAACACTCTCTGAATTGTTCGCCTTCAACTTCCTTTTAAACCCTAGATAAACCTAGTTAGCCTACTTATAGAGCAACTTCTGAATCTAATCTCAATCACGACTTCCCTAACCGCTATGATATTATATTCAAAAGATCTCTCTAAGAAAGGATTAAAATAATTAATTTCCTAACCATATCTTCAACCAATCGAATTATCCCCATAGCCGATCGATCTTGATATTATGTACTATCTCAAAAATCTAGAACTCCCTAAAAACAAACCTACAAAGGGTTTATATAGTCTCCCAAAGGAAAAGATAAGACATGTATCCTAAAATAGGATATTTGGATCGAAACTGGAGTACCTTGGTTACTACCCCACCAACTACCTGGTCGAGTAGCCTCATAAAACTCGATTCCGGAAAAAGACGTGACACGACCAGTTACTCGGGCAAGAACACGATCATGCTCTCCTTAGTAAGCATTGCCCGAGTTACTACCCGATTTGGTGCCCGACAAGGTACTCCTCAACTAAGCCTAGTTGGGTTGATCTTCACTCGGTCATCGACTCGACTTGCTACCATGGTCTTTCCCGTCATCTTCTGGTTTATTTCGTATGCGTGTCGAGGCGTGGTTAATTTTGCATACTTGGCGCCATCTATTATCCAAATATTCAAGCCTTTTAAAAAAATACTTAATACATCTATTTATCTCTTAATCCAATAAATTAATTTGTATTTATCTCTTACTCTAACTAATTGGATATTTATCTCTTAATCCAATAAATTAATTTTTATTTATCTTTTATTCTAACGAATTATTTTGTATTTATCCTTAAGTGCTTGATTATCCTTATCTAATTATTGTGTATTATCTTCAGTTTATTCTTATCTCATCCGATTAATTACACATTATCTAAATTAATTACATATTCAAATCACACAACAAAAAATTATATATGCTATAATTAAACTTTTTTAATCATTTACGTATATATATTTTTAATTTAAACATATATATACAAATTTAAAAAATTGTTCAACTAATTCATTTCCTTTTAATAAAGGAAATTATAAATCATTGAGTTTCAATAATTTTGTTCATACTTCATATACAAATAAAAAATTAATTATTTATATGTAACCAAACCCGTACAGGGTACGGGTACTTATACTAGTTAATTTTGAACCCATCAAACTTTTATGTCATGGGTCCCCTACAAAATTTGAAAAAAAACAAACAAAATGAATAATAATCCTAAAATACTTTAAACCTTTAATTTATGATGTGAGTTGTAACTTATAACACACTAGTGGTGATGCCCGTGCATATGCACGGGGCAAGTCTTTCGTAAAAATATATTGAGGTTTTTGTTTTACATTTTTTAGTTATGTCATTTTCTTTGCTGATTTGTTCACCAAATTGACGTACAAAATAATTACATGGTCCCAATATTAATATTATGAAGTATATTATTTTTTTTCTTAAACAATATACTTAATGTAAATTTTTTAAACCACTCATGTAACTAATTAAACTATATATCTCACCTATAGTTCTTTCCAAATACTACAATCTTTGTAATTGTAATTAACTATATATAAAGTTTGAGACTAAATGTTTAGGTTTTTAGGTTTTTAGGTTTTGTACTATAATACTTTTTAAAAAAAAATTATTTTTCATTTGGATAAATAGAGTAGTACAATCCTTTAACCATCACAATATATTTTGTTTCTTTTCCATCAATTGATTAACATGGCCTTTTTTTGCATATCATTTCTCATGATATATATATATATATATATATTAAGTTATCGATGAGAAAACGTATACAATAAATTAATTAAACAAAAATAATCATTTTACCTCTTTCATAATGATAAATTTGACCAATCTTAAAATGTATAATGTTTTTTATTCTCTCCTTAAGTTTGAATTGTTATAATTATTAGTTACCTAATTAAAATATTTGCAACTTAGATCTCTTAGTTCACAAAATCTTCAACTTAATTTTATTTTTCACTTGATTATCTATGCTCTATATTTTAGAATTTAATTTTTAATATTATCATTTGAGATTGTTAGTGATGTTTTTTAATGCATATCACGTAAATTTTGTAAATTTTTACTATGTATTGTTTTCATTAATTACTTTCTCATGGCTTGAAACTCTTAAAAATATCCTTAATTTAATGTAATTTTATATTTTTACTATGTATTGTGTATTTTAGATTTTTAACTTGGTATTATATATATATTATGAACAATATGAAAGTGTCCCATCGATTAACCTAATATCAATTATGTAATCGTATTTTATATTTTAATAAATGTCATAGATCCGAAAAATGATTGCAACTATACAAGTAGGATTATAAATATGATTACATGAAAATAATTAATGAATACATCCAATAAATATATTGATTTTTTTAAAATTATTTATTTTATATCAAATATCATTTTAATAATAAAATATTAAGATTCTACAAAATTACAATTCCATGATTTGAACTCATGTCCTATAGTTTCATCAATGAGTCTTAACCATTATGCTACACTCTATTCTTTAATTTTCTTTATGCAATTATAATTATATAAAAATTTTATGATCACGATTAATAAGTGCAATAAATTTTATGATCATGATTCCTATCTGGTGGCTTTGACTTTTTGTTACTCTATTTTTGGGTGTTTTTTTTACATTATTACAATGGCAATAGAAGAGTACGTTTTTACCTCTCAAAGAAAACCGGGAGAAAAAGGAGGTTGAAAAACTATATGAAGCATGTGAAGCTTTTAAATCACTTACAAATGTAGGTCTTTTTTGTAATGAATTAGAATTTGACTATAAACTTACTAATTTATTCTAAAACGGACCGTTGGTTACATACATGGTCGCCATGATAGTCAATTTCTAGAGGCCTAAATTTCCGGAGTAAGGCTAGTCATTTTTATTTAATAACATCTAATTCACTTATGTAGTTATGTGCATGTGTAATAAATATATATTTTTTTATCATATTGTTCAAATGATTCATTAATCTATTGATATTGATATTTATATTGCACTAATACATACTACTTATTCCTGTAGATTTCCCCGCAGACTACTGACATTATGAATGATATTCGAATAAAAACCATAGTTGCAGTTGATTTCACCGGTATGATAAAAGTTGTATTCTGAAAAGTTATATGCTTTTTTTATTTTGTTATTCATATAAATTTAATTTGATATTGGTCTCTTTTTGTTTGAACTTCTTCATTCCAGTATCGAATGGATCTCTGGTTATGGAAGATTGCTTACATTACAGAAATCCCACACCGGATGTCTTAAATGACTATCAACAGGTATATATAAGACGTAACACTTTTATAAGAGTAAGTACTTACGTATAAATAATCTTTTGGATTTTGGATGAGAAGATTAATGAGTTGATGTTCGTTTGCAGGTTATTAAGATTATGGGATGTTATTTACAAGAGAAGTATAAGTGTACAAGTTTTCGAACTTGGGGCTTTGGTGCAAGGGTCAAATGCGACATCTCTCAATGCTTCGACTTACATTCTAATGAGGTACAAATGTTAATGTTCATTTTGCTATCATGTTATCTCATGTACTCGATCACAACTTAACTCAGATGTACATAAATTAATCATGTGCCCTAATGTTTACAGGTTTGTGATGTTAAAGAGATAATGACAGCATATGCTTCTACGTTGGACAACATTTCACTATCAGGACCGGGAGATTTCCAACAAGTGATTGACAATGCTGCTACAATCGCTTCAAATGAAACGGATAATTCTGCCTACCATGCTGATTTTGGCTGTGAGTTGGATTAACAAAAGCCTTAATAGCAGAAGTGTAAGATGTTACAAGGTCGAATGAGATACTAAATCCACATGAGGATTCAACTAGGAAAGCCCATGGAATTGCTAAAAAAGTTGTGATAAATATGGGGTGGTCATGTCAAGACTAGGAACCAATATATTGTGTGAAGTTGTTACCCCTATTGCAATCAAATTTAACAAAATCCTAATTGTGCAGCTTTCCCTGTATACAGCCCCAGATCTCATAATTTTCTTGATGTAAATCAAAGAAAAGAGGTTGATAAGGGTGGGGGTGAGAAAGGTAATAGCAAAAAACCCCTTTTGGGAAGAGGGCCATTATTATAGCAGGATATAGCAAAGAAAACCCCAACATTACCTGGCGTCTTATGAGTGCCTGCTTATCTTAGGTTGCTTTGAGCCTTTTGACCTGGAGACATCTCTTCAGTTTGTCTTCCCAAATGACAAGTTTTCATAAAAAGCTTTTGTCCATCTCTTCACATAAGGCCTTTTTTGCTATTAATTTTACCACTCCCTCCTTTATCAGCCTTTTTTCTTTTATCTAACATTAAAAAAAAATTATGAGATCAGAGGTTGTTTATAGGGATAGTTGCACTATTAAAATTTTGTTAAATTTGATTTCAATTGGGTTAGCAACATCCCATAATTTATTGGTTCTCCAGCTTATAAAGATCTCATTCTTATAAAGGTCTTATAATAGGTAGATATGTCCGTGCGTACGCACAGGGCATATTGACTACTTGGTGATCGAGTTATTATCGACGTGTAAAATATTATTGCATTAATATTAAATATATTCTTTTTATTTTGAAAATTATTGAGATTGAAATTAAATGAATGGAGTTCTAATAAAATGTTTTAAGAAAATTTCAATCTACAACAACTCATGTTGATAAAGTGTTATAAGTTAATCTCAATCTAAATTATAGAAACAATAAATGAGAGAATGTGTGCACAAATGAATTTCTTTTACTCTTCCTTTTCCCCTATTATAAGACACACATATATATAAATTATTACATGAAATATAATGAGTCAAATATACACATAAATATGGGTGTAATTAGATGTGGTAAATATGGATAATAAGTACACATGTGAGAATGGGCATCTTAGGAGAATCTCTATGTGTACATGGAATACAATGAGTAAAAAATGCACATAAATATGTGTATAATTAGATGTGATAAATGTGGACAATAAGATACATATGAAAATAAGAATCTTATGAGAACCTCTAAGTGTACATTCATTTTATATATTAAAATATTAATAATTGTTTGGTTTTTTGACAAAAAAACTTGTTAGATATTTTGATGAAAATATGTAAATAATATATGTTAAATTAGTGATTCAAAATATACTATATGTTGAATTATATAATATCCACTATCATGAAATTTTTGGAGGGTTGTAAATAAAACCTATATTGGAAAATTTAGAAAAAATTAGTTTTGGCCAAATATATAGGTTATTGCATGAAATATATAATGAGTCATGTATACACATAAATATGGGTTTAATTAAATGCAGTAAATCTAGGTAATAAGTATACATATTAGGATAAATGTTCTATTAGAATCTCTATAGAAAAAGTGTACATCCATATTATATATTAAAATATTATAATAATTATTAGGTTGTTAGACAGAAAAAACGTGTTATAAATTTTGATTTAAATATTTTTTAAATTTTCATTTTAAAATATAATGTTGAATTATATGGTGTCCCCTATCATGAAAATATTTTATTGTAGTAAGCAAAAACTGTTATAGAAATTCTAGTTTGGAAAAATAAATTTTTTCTGTTGCATTTGATAGAATTTTTAATAAAATATGGGTTTAATTAAGTGTAGTAAATCTAGGTAATAAGCATACATATGAAGATAAACATCCTATTAGAATCTATATAGAAAAGTGTACATCCATATTATATATTGAAATAATCATAATAATTATTAGGATGTTAGATAGAAAAAAATGTGTTACATATTTTGATTTAAATATTTTTAAATTTTTTATTTTAAAATATAATGTTGAATTATATGGTGTCCACTATCATGAAAATGTTTTATGGTAGTAAGCAAAAACTGTTATAGAAATTTTAGTTTGGCAAAATAAATTTTTTAAGTTGCATTTTTTAGAATTTTTAATAAATTTTGGCATAAGATCATCAGGTTATTAAAAATACTGTAAAAAATTATTAATTAGCCCATGAACCTTAGACCCTTTAATACAATTTTATGGCTTTAACCATTGATTTAACGAAATTATTTTCTTATCTAATATAATTGACATTATAAAAAATAAGATGATTTTCACAAATTAAATATGTATAGCAAATGCACCTTTTACATAAATTTTAAATGTTATATATATATTATATAGATTTTAACAAAAACGTTATTTAAGAACTCAATATAGTAATTAGTTTAAATAAAAGTCAAATTCATTTATTATTTTAATATTTTAAAATAAGAATTTGTGTGTGATTAAGTGTATTAAATGTGATCATAATTATTTTTCAATGATAAATATATAAAGGGATTTTTTCTTAAATGGATAATGAGTCACCACAAGAGCATTAAATGTGCTGATGTACACAAAATTATATACTCCCTCTGATCGGAAATAAGTGTCGTTTTAGCACTCGACACAAGTTTTAAGAAAAGTATTAATTAAACCTAAAATCTTAAAGTTTTCTCAATGTTATCACCTTTTAAATATCGGTTTTTCTATCCTATGCCCTAAGGGCATAGGCTAAGAGTACTAGTTATAGAAACTAAAACCCTAAATGGAAATTAATAAACCCTATAAAAATAATAAAAAATAACCCCAAATAATAAAATTCAACAAATTATTTCCATTTTAAGGCTCTTAACCTATGCCCAAGGGCATAGATTAGAAAAATCGTTTAAATATTTATCACCTTTTTGACCCAATAAATGAAGAGTATTGGTCAAATAAAACAAATTCAATAACAATTCTTATACCTCATTCCTAATTATTTGCCTAAAAAGCCTAAAACGACACATAAAGTTGATCAAAATTCAAGTGCTAAAACAACACTTATTTCCGATCGGAAGAAATATGTATTATAGATAAGATAATATAGTCATAAGGGATGACACTATCATTAAATAATAAATGGGGATATCTGTCCGTGAATGCAAACTTATAATGATGCAAACTTAGTGAAATAAGATTGAGAAAAACGTAATCAATTTTGCGGTTTTAAGTTAACTATTTGAAAAAATGATGATGCTGATCATCTTAGTTAAATAAGTTTGTGTCGCTAATTAACTATCATACTGAGATTTTCATCCGTCCAAATCGGAGAAAGTTACTTCATGTGTAAAATTATTATTACCTTAATAGAAATTAATAAACCGGTCATCTACCCTAATACATTATAAAGCAGAATCCAAGTCTGTTGTAAAATTTGCGCCACGTGGTATTTCTGAATAAATTAATGTAACATTATATTTTAATAAATTTTGTAACAACTTATATTGTTCTTGCTATATATAATAAATAGATAATATGTTTATATAATTTTTTATATTGTAATCTTCTATCTATGGATACAAGATTTAAAATCTTAATAATATAATTTAAAATAATAATATTTTTATGTTGATATTTTTTTTATTTTGATAAAAGATATAATTTTATATGTAACTTATTCTATATATACCGTAAAAACTCTTCATCCTTATTGTTCCTAGTGTTCAAACAAACGTGTTTTTAAGTGTCATTCGGTTTTCGGTGTTCAAGTTAGGTTAGTCAAGAATTGACTCTCGCAATTTAATAATCACCGAATTCATTTACTATTCGGTGAATATATGATTACGTGTTTGGCAATTTTTTTTGGTTAAAAGGGGCAAAGCCCATAAATCTTTTATTAGTTTAAAATGGAAGCATAACTGTCATCAGTGCTTAATAAAGCAGAAATACAACTAGGGGATATCAAAACTAGCAAAGGAAACATTAGCAGAAATGGCATAATTAGCTAATTTGTCCGCTACTTCATTCAACCTCCTAGGGACATGCTGAATGATAACCTGCCAAGGATTGTTCCGAATTAATTGGTAGCATTGCTGGATTAAATGGAAATCCGGATGGGGCAGTTGATTAGCGTCCTCAATGAGCTTGCAGACAAGCGCCGAATCAGACTCTAGCACAAGATGAGAGAGCCCCAAATCCCTCCCCTGCTGAAGACCGTGAAGAATCGCCCAAAGCTCAGCGGTGAGGGCCGTGGCAATCCCACATTTGAAAGCAAAGGCAATTTATTTTCCTGGTGATTACGTATTTTTAGGTTAGTCAGGTTAGTAATTATATTCAGTGATATAATCAAATGAATAATTTTTTTGTTCAGTGTTTAAGTCCTATTCAATTTGGTGGCTATTCAATTCAATTACTATTCGGTAGAATTCAATTCTGTGGCTATTTATTTTAATGGCTATTTATTTTAATTGTTTGTGTTTTTATATTATTTGTTGTAGACTTATTTTTCATTGAAGATGGAGTCGATATACGATGATATGGTCAACATCGATGGAAGCAAACAAACATGGAAAATCCGATGTCGAATTATTCGTCAATGGAGCGTATCATATTACCCCGCTGGAATAGATGAAATCCAAATGGTGTTGATAAATGAAAATGTATATTTTCTCAATTTGCTATGTTTACATATATGTATATAAATATATTCTTTTATTTTTCTAATGAGTGAATATATTTTAATTTTCAGGGTGAAAAAATTTAAGCAAAAATACCCAAAAATCTTATATCTAACTTTTCTAACTTGGTGCGTGAAGGATTAGTCTGTGTTGTGCGAAATTTTAGTGTCCTAAGAAACAGTGGTCCTTATCGATATTCTCATCATGCCTACATGATCAAGTTTAGCTTCCTCACCACAGTTACACCAACGGATGAAATTGAGATTTGTCAATATGGATTCAAATTTGTTTCTTTCAATCTCATAAAGGAGAAGACTTTCGATATAAACTATATAGTGGGTAAGTGTTTTAATTACATATGAACTATATTTTATTACACCTTTTTCGACCATCTTACTCAAATTTTTTCCTTCTTTGAACTAGATGTAATAGGTCATGTTGTTTCGAAACCATCGTTTACTACTCTTGAGATCAACAAGAAAGAAGTAAGCAAACTTGATTTTGTCCTGGCAAATGAAGAGTAAGCTCTATCACTTTTTGTTATTGTATCCTATTTTCATTCTTTTTTTAAAACTTTATTTAATTTTAATATGTTTACATGTAGGAATGAAACAATTAAGTATGATGACATTATAATGCAATTTGTAAAGATTAAGTTATTTCAAGGTATAGCTCAAAACTTATATTAAAGAAATTACAACGTAATTCTATTTTTCTATTGCATGAATATTTATGAAATTCTTTAATTATGAATATTTTTTATGTAGGTGAAAAAGTGTTAAATAATACAAAACATGCAATTATAATCCGGCACGATCAAGCTTTTCCTCAATTTTTAGACTTTAAGACCAGGTAGTTTTTCTATTATCACTTTATAAATTTGCAATTTAGCCATATGAAGTATATAGTAGTAGTTTAAGCTATAATGATTTAATATTAATTGGGTTATAACACGTCCGAACACTCCAATTAGAAGTCTGATGAAAACTACGTTAGGTATTAACAAATCAGTGGGCTATTTTTGCAAGTGAACCCCATAATTTTATTGTTGCATTTTTTCTTTTATAAAAGGATCAACTGTTACATATTTATTAATTGTTTTATGGACCGGAGTACTATAAAAAAACAATTCTCTTTCGGTCTGATTTATAACATCAGTATGGTTTGATTTGCAGGTGGAATGCAAATGAGCATATATTCGATCCTTCTATGTTTCCTGTGGAACGAAATTTATTCGAAATAAGTGTTCCTAAATGTTTAAATAATATTGCAAAAACTAAAAAGGTATGTCTTTTTAGAGACTACATTATCGAGTGCTTCACTTCTGATTTTACTATTTTTCTTTTTTACTTGAAGTATATAATACTATTATGTTTTTTTTTAATATATAGAAATGTATTTGCATGGTGGTGGCCACTGTTATGGCTCTCCATCGGGTCGATATTAGCTTTCTCACAACTCAAAATAAATTTCTTATGCCCAATATCAAGTTACTCTTCTGCTGCTGTTTTCGTAACGAAAAAGTTCGTTTCATATTATTGTTTTACATTATAATATATATAAACTCTCTCTCTCTCACACAACCCAACGTCCATGACAAGTTTGTTCACCTGTTTAAATACATAGTTCAAATCAAAAAACAACATGAAAGATTCGTGAAAAAAAAATAAACCCAATAACCCGTACATGGTACGGGTCTTCAACTAGTTAGAAGATAAAAAAATAAACCTAATTCATTGATTTATATTTTAATAGCACAGATTTCACTAATCTTACACATAAAATTAATTTATAATTCTAGTAGAGCATATTCCGATTTCTATTTCTGGTTAAAATATTATTTTTCTCTTAGGTTTAGGGTTATTTTTTCGGTGGAGACGTGGAGTTGCTTGAACTCATCATGGTCCATATCTCTTTATCCAACAAAACTGTTTTTTACGCTACAAGCTCGGAAAATATATCCAAATAAATAAATAAATAAAAATAGCCTCGTCTTCCTCGGTTTCTCAGGAAGGGCTGAGCCTCCATCACTTACGCTTACTCCTCGCTTTGCTGCTTCTTTCTTCTAGCTCTGTAAGATATATACACAGATTAGAGACGTCGATACAAAAAAGGTAGGTATCAGATTGGAATTTGGCGATTTTGTATTTCTATTAGCAACGAATTTAGATCAGATTAATTCGACAAATGCAGCTTGTTTCAATTCACATTTCAATTGCTATATGCAATGATTGTACATCGAAACTTTAGCTACAGATTGCTTTTTTCATAGGTGCTTAAATTTTATACTATCTTGCACATGCATTGTGTTAAATCAATTCGGTAATGTTACCGAATTCGATTTGATTTTTCACAGCTCTTCTCCTCAGATCGACTTCCGTTCATGTGGTCTTTTTTAGCATTTAATTTCTTGCTAATTCAGTAATTGGTGATTCTGATGCTTTGTTGATTGTTTGTACTGAATTTTTATGAATTGCTGTAATTGTGATGGAACATTTTGTTATACTTAGTTTGTTTTTTACCCTTTTATTTGATTTAATAAACTTAGAAGCAAATAATATACTTTAGGTACTGCAATCTCAAGTTCATAAGGTATAAAGTAAGAAGGATCTGCTTAAAGACATTGGCATTTGGATCCTGGGGTTAACTGAAGTGTGATGATGAATCCTTATTATGTTGGGATACTTGTTCCTGTTGTATTTACTCTTCTAGTTCGGAATAACAAGCCTCGAAAAAGAAGAGGCGTGCTTGCTGATGTTGGAGGAGAGCTTGGATATGCAATTAGGAATCATCATTTTCCTTCTCCAGTCGAATCCGCGTGGGAGGAAATCTCAACACTTGCTGAGCTCATTGAGTGGTCATGCAAGCAGTACCAACACGAGCCGTTTCTTGGTACTAGGAAACTGATTGCCAAGGAGACTGAGTTGACACAAGACGGGCGGAGTCTGGAGAAGCTGCATTTGGGGGAGTACGAGTGGCTAACTTATGGAAAAGTGTTTCAAGATATATGTGATTTTTCTTCGGGTTTAGTACAACTTGGGCATTCGAGAAGTGAACGTGCTGCAATCTTTGCTGATACTAGAGAAGAATGGTTTATTGCTCTACAAGTAAGTATGACACGTGTTCCATTCCCATGTGTCATTCCTTTTCACAGTTTCTGTTGTTGATATTAACTTTTTAATCCATATTTGTACAGGGTTGCTTCAGGCGCAATATTACAGTAGTGACCATCTATGCTTCTCTTGGTGAAGAGGCTCTGTGTCATTCCTTGAATGAGGTCAATCATCTCAAGTCATGCTTTCTTTCTTTTGATGCTTACAAATCATGAAATTTTATACTCATTTGTAAAACTCATACCTAAGTTTTGCTTGATTTAGTGCTTCTTTTAAGGCATGATTTACTATATTTTACAGACGGAGGTCACAACTGTCATATGTGGGCAAAAGGAACTGAAAAAGCTTGTGGACGTAAGCGGGCAACTTGATACTGTCAAGCGAATAATATGTATGGATGATGAGTTATCACCTGATGTTTCTTTGGTTGAGGGGAAATGGACGGTCTCTTCGTTTGCTGATGTGAAACGGCTAGGAGGAGAGAATTTTGTTGATGCTGATATGCCACTTTCAGCTGATACTGCAGTGATTATGTATACAAGTGGGAGTACTGGCTTGCCTAAGGTGAGGAGAAACTAGGTGCATTTCAGATTATACATCAATCAATTCTTATTTCACTGGTCTTAAATTGTTCATTGTTGTGAATGAAAAATCAATCTAGGGTACTTGGTTGATTTTACTAATATGGACTAAGATAGTATCTTTGCCTTTTGGGCTTTCATGGACACAAAGTTGCAGCAAGTGTTTCTCTGAACTGACTTACCTGTGAATTCATTTATTTGTGGAAACTTAAAAGAGCCACTTTTCTGAATTATGAAATGACCCATTGTTCCCCCTTCTCTTGTTAATGGGTTTTTTTTGTTTCAACTTGCATAGGGTGTGATGATGACACATGGCAATATTTTGGCTACTCTTTCTGCTGTTATGACCATTGTTCCTGGACTCAGTATTAAAGACGTTTATTTGGCATACTTACCATTGGCTCATATACTCGAATTGGTTGCAGAGGTACATATATATTTCATAGTTCTTGATCCTTGCTTGAGTGATTTAGTGAGATTACCTGAGGCGTCTTCATATTCTTAACCAATGCCTTTTGTTATACTGCAGAATTTAATGGCTGCTATTGGGTGTAGAATAGGATATGGTTCCCCATTAACCTTAACAGACACATCAAACAAGATAAAGTGGGGTACAAAGGGAGACGCCAACGCCTTGCAGCCAACATTGTTAACAGCAGTGCCAGCAATTCTAGACCGTGTCCGAGATGGTGTGCGTAAAAAGGTTTGTCATTTCTCTGAGAACTCCCAACTAATGTTACAACTCGTCAATGTCATGAAAAATTCTGTTTGTGTGTATATATATATATATACGTCTTTACGTTGTCCTTTTAACTGTTCTGACTCAGGTTGATGCAAAAGGCGGAATTGCCAAGAAGTTATTTGAACTAGCATATTCTCGCCGTTTGTCAGCAATTAATGGAAGTTGGTTTGGTGCATGGGGTCTAGAGAAGCATTTGTGGGATCTTCTGGTGTTTAGAAAGATTCAAGCTGTTCTGGGTGGTCATATTCGTTTTATGCTATCTGGAGGTGCTCCTCTTTCTGGAGATACCCAAAGGTTCATCAATATCTGTATTGGGTTAGTATACTTTAACTTCTTTCATAATTTTTTCCCTGAATTATAACATCTTTCAGGAGCTTCCCATGAAGAGATAAAATTAAATCATGATATTGCTTGTGTTAGTAAATATGCTATTTGGAGGTGCTCCTCTGTCTGATGTTTTTAGTTAAATTCCAGTGCTCCAATAGGCCAAGGTTATGGCCTTACCGAGACTTGTGCTGGTGGTACATTTACTGAATTTGACGACACATCTGTTGGCCGTGTTGGTGCTCCACTTCCTTGCTCATTTACTAAGGTGGAACATTAGAAATTATTCATTTTGTAATTGCTTTGTTCTTGTAATTATCAACAAATTTGTCCTTATTGATGACATTTTTGGGTTTGAATTTAATCAATTGACTTTTTGTTATTTCAGTTGATAGACTGGTCTGAGGGAGGGTATCTAATAAGTGACAAACCAATGCCTAGAGGAGAAATAGTCATTGGTGGTCCAAATGTTACACTTGGATATTTCAAGAATGAAGCTAAAACCAGTGAAGTATACAAGGTAGTTCTTCTCTCTGACCCCTATCGTTTTTGAAACCGATAAAGATGCATGATATATAAATGAATAATCCAACATCATTTTCATAAATGTGGAAAGGTTGATGAAAAAGGGATGAGATGGTTCTACACCGGTGATATAGGGCAATTTCATTCTGATGGTTGCCTTGAGATAATTGACCGGAAGAAAGATATTGTCAAACTCCAACATGGAGAATACGTCTCTCTTGGAAAGGTATTCTCATTTTTAGTTGATCTTTAAATCACATGATTCCTAGAAACTAACATAAATGTTCCCACAGGTTGAGGCCGTCCTGATTGCAAGCCCATATGTAGACAACATCATGCTTCACGCCGATCCTTTCAACAGCTATTGTGTGGCTCTTGTGGTAGCTGCACAAAATGCCTTGGAAAATTGGTCCACTGAACGAGGAATTAGCTTCAATGACTTTTCAGATCTCTGCAACAAACCAGAAGCAGCTAAGGAAGTGCTTCAATCACTTGTAAATGTAAGCATTTCTAAGTTTGAATATTCATTCTAAATTCCTGTCTTATCAGCAGAAGTTCCCGTAGGTGTCATATATGCTACCGAACCACAATATTTACATTATAGAAAGCTTTTACTCCCTCCGTTATGCAATACTTTGTCCTTTTAGAGTTCGACACATAAATTAAGGAAGGGGTTAACTGTACTAAAATGTCCCTAATTGAATGTTCAGTTTCTTACATTACGTGTATAAGGGATAAACTTGAAAGATTTTGTAAGATGACAAATATTTTTCAACAAGATTAAACTCTAAAATGACTAGTATTGCAGAATGGAGGTAGTATCAGTGTAGAGAATTAAATATTTTAAATGATTCTAAAATGATGTTCCTTCAGACGTAGTTTATATATGTTATGTTGCAAACTAAGATATGGTTGTTAATGCATAAGATAAACTTCAATACAAAAATGTAAAGCAAGGCAGTTAGGATTGGGAGTGAAATGTGAAGAACAAAGTAAAGGTATTTATGTTTATTAATCTTACAGGTTGCGAAAAAGGGGCGTTTGGAGAAATTCGAGATTCCTGCTAAGATCAAACTGCTTTCGGAGCCATGGACTCCTGAATCCGGCCTGGTGACAGCAGCTCTGAAGCTGAAGAGAGATGTTGTCAGAAAGGCGTTTGCCGAAGAACTAAAGCAGTTATATGCTTCATCATGAATGTTTTATGGAGGCAGATGAGCCTCTCTTACTATAAGATGTTGTTCCCCTATTGAATTTTGTTTGAGCAAATAGAGTGATAGCATGCTAGAGATGCCCACTTGATTGGATATAACATTTACTTTGTGATCTCTTCTTTTAGAATGAGTTATTGAACAATATTTGTAAGTTAAGCAAGTCTAAATGAGTATTTACGTTCAGCTTAATGTTAATAAAATCTAATGACATCCAATGATTAATGAGGAATCATTCTTCTGTGTGTTTGTTTGATGATTTTTAGTACTTTCACCCTCTAAATTTGCAGATTTCTACTCTCATTAGCTTGAATTTTCTGTTCCTGATCTAGCTACTTTTGGGGCTTATTATGACAATTGACAAGTAATTTTAACTATGCATTAATGGCACTCACAAGAGCCAGAGCTGATGAACAAAGCCCAAAAAATTGATCCTTCACCAGGACAAAGCTGCTGTATCTGTGATTTGAAGCATGAGTAAGAGATGTTGCTAATATAATGGCTGTAAGATTCCAATTCTATGAAAGGGAAGAACAAATGACCACTGGATTTGCCAGTTCAGACCCTTTTCTAATCTAAACATAGTTTCTAATTATATATGGATTTTGAACTAATTCATTCATTGCTTGCTTATTTCTGCATCTATTCCCTTTATATGGGCTCTTTTTCCCTCATGGGCAGAGTAGGAAATTGTTGGTCCTTGTTATTAGAAATAATAGTAAGACCATTTTTGAGCTTTGTTCATCAGCTCTGGCTCTTGTGAGTGCCATTATTTAGATTAATCAGTTAGAGCAACCCCAAAAGCTTCTCTATATGTCTTGGTATTTGTATTTTTAGAGAATATTAGACTTTTTTTAGTCTAACAAATTTTCTATCTCATTCTTCAAAATAGTCTCCAAATACATTTGGGGAATGAATTAAATATGTAAGCATGCAATTGGTTATATTAAATTTTTTAGTATTTTGAAAAATATTTTATATATAAAATAATAAATAATAAATGCTAGGTTCTTCAAAATAAGGAAATTGTTGGAGTTGAACTAATTTTTTTTAGATAATTTGACATTCGTTTCCCCATTTTGAAGAAAATTATAGAGAAATTGTTGGGCATGCCGTTAAATATTTACTTACACTTGTATGTTGATGTTTGTTCACTCAGTTGACAGGTGAAACTGAAACACTGAGATAGTATCAAATCATGATTTTTTTTTTCTATGGATTTGTTGCTAATTTGTAAGAATTTTTAGAAATGCATGTGTACATTGAGTTGTAAGAAAAGAATTCTCATTTCAATGTGCTTAATGGGCTTGGGATTACATCCAATTATAAAGTGCTATTGGGCTTGGGATTCCAATTGAAAAAGTAGTATTTTTAAGGTATTGTACAAAATAATTAGACTATCATTCCCATAGATTGGAATAAAGATAGATTAATATATAAGATTTGTGGGTTATTTATTCTATTGTTAATTGGTTTTAGTATGTAACTTATTGGACTTATGCATTGAGTTTACATGAACACGATTCCTATTTATTGATTTTTTTTATATAAAATTTATGTATTTCTGGTTATGGTAATAGTTTTAAATTTTAATATATCCAAGTTTGTTCCCTCTCCTGTAGTTTAGGTGGGAAATTAGTTTGTTCACCGGGTTAACAACTTCATAAAATAAAGTCCCTTTTGTGTTTGCCCTGGTGGGTGTGACCCTCTCTTTTTTTTTCATGCATCATGACTACTTTTCGACCTTTGCGGATAAATAGCATTTTATCTTTTGGGAGGAATTACTTTAGGACCACTTGAGGTCTCTTGAGCTATGGACATTGGACGACTTTTTAGTTCAAATTATTTCAAGTTTTTTTTTCTTCTTATTTTGGTTCTAGCTTTTTGTAATGTTTATTTTCTCATCCAAACTTTATGTGTAGGTAAATTAATTAAAATTAAGCAAAAATATCATTAAAATTAAGCAAAAATATCACGTAGAATGGAAATTGTTTTGCCACACAGAATACGCAGCTTAAAAATATGAATATAATGACTACAAAACCATAAATATGCAACTCAAAATCATGAATATAAAACTGGGCACATGAGCACACTATAAGAATGGTTTTATTTGAACTTAAATCTATATATATATATATTATAATTTTTAAACTGTTTTTCCAACACTCATGTTAATAATCCACATTTAGTAATTATACTAGTTATACCCGTCGTGTCATGCACGACTATATGAATTTAATACTTAATTTATTTAATGAATATGATTTTAATTTAATATAAAAAACTTATTTATTAGAAAAATTGGTGTCATGTGAAGCGGGGCCAAAATTATTAAGGTGAACCCACTATAATTTTGATTGCTTAATGATAATGTATTTATGCAAAAATATAAATAAAAATTATTCGAATTAGAATAATTTAATTTGAAAAATCTTTTAAAAAATATAAAAAGGTAAAAATAAGCTAAATTATTGTAATTTTTTATCAAATTCAATTCTTTTAAAAAATTGAATTAAAATTAAAAATATACTTAATAAGAAACGATGAAAAAATATAAATAAAGAATGAATTTTTTAATGATAAAAAAATCATTTATATTTACATAAATACTTCAAAAAAAAATTAAGGAAAAGATAACGTAATTTTTTTCATATCAAAAGTCAATTTAATTAGACAAGTAGTTATAAAGATTCAAAGTTCTATTTTTTAATAAAGTTTTATTTAAGATAAATATTTTACATAAATATATAAAAAAAACTAAAAATAAAACAATTTTCTTTTATTTTAAATAAAATTCGAATTTAATTTTTTCATATAAATAGATAGAAACTTAATTGAAAAAACTAAATTAGTATATCTATCTTAATATATAATATCTAATGTTCTATAATTTATTTTAATTTTAGATAAAATCTTTTAAATCTATCCTAATTTCTAATATATAATAGATAACATCTTTATTTTAGATAGAATCTCTCATTGATTAATTTATCCTATTTCTATATTATCCTAAAATAATATCAACATATATAAATTTCCAAAATAAAAAAATTCTATGTGGCGAAATCCTAGACGGCTTAACGTGGAAAGGATACGTAGGAAAATCCTTAGGTGGCGCAACGCGGTGATCTTATTCCTTGCGTCTTTTATAGATATATAGATTGAATATTAATTAATTTTTAAAATTTAATTATTTAGAATTTATGATAATAATTAAAATTATTAAATAGTTGAAAGTAATAATATGTGTGCGGTAGGGGTTAGCACAATTACCCGATCTAAAAAAATCCGATGATCCAATCCATAATTATTCGTAATCAAAATTATTCGTTTACAATTTATTCATATCAGATCCGGTCCGACTAAATTTACCAAATAATCGGGTCGGAAATAGATCGGGATTTTGAGACAAAAGGATATATAGTCTATGTGATATTTTATATAATATATGTTTTGGAAAGAGAATACAAAGACTAAGTAGGATAGATAGTGTTAGAAGGAGCTATGCAAGTTATAAAGTAATATATAAAATATTTAACTTTAATTAACATGTTTGAGCTAGTTTTTTGCTCGGATCAACGGATATCTGAATCGAATATCCTTGAATCGGGCTCGAAATTGGACTTAAATTTAATAAAATAAACACGGATTTTATAAAACGGATAGTTCGGATATTTGGCCTCGGATATCCAACTAATAATGGATCAGTTATCTATCAGGATTTTCAATGAAAAAATTATTGAACATATAATGTAATGGACTGAATCAGATATATCTGTTTTCTCACCTCTACCCGCCCCATACACACTAGAAATCCAAAAGTTATTTTCTTGTTAATTTGTAAATTGGGAATTTTTTTTTTCCTTTTCAATCTAAGGGTAAAGAACGTGTATATATAATTTGAGATGAATAATTCAATATACGAATAATATATTGATAGGTTTATTAATAGTGAATTTCGTTTTTGTTGGGTCGAATCATATGCATGATGCATCATCTTCCCCGGTCCCCTAATTCCCCCGTGAATATATTCAGTGAGTTACGTTGTCATTTTTACACAATCCTAATCAAATCGATCTTGATGATTTCAATCACCTATATTATATATGTAGGGATACCCCTCCACTCCTGCGTGTTGAGAATAAATTACTAGTTTTACAACTCTCTAGCTAGGGCAAAGCATAAAAATAGTTTTGAGTTTAAAAAAAAATATAAATACTACTTTTATAACTAATTTTACAATTTCAACTAAATTTTGTAAATTAACAAACATAGCCTTAGAATTATCATATCATTTTATATTTATATAGAAAGTAACAAAGTGTCATGCTAAGTTTGAAAAGCTTAATTATTTTTAATTATTTCAAATTTAATTGCCATCCTAAATCATGTTATAAAGATTATGAAATCACTTATTTGACTTAAATGCTCTTCTTTAATTTATTTATTTTTATCGTAATTAACACGCTTTCATCTCGTTTGCGTTTGACACTTTTGGTTTTTTTGTCAGAAAACGGAGCCAAGCTCCTGCGGGTTTTTTTTTATTAAGCTAGAAAAAACCTAGTTCTCCGAAATGGGGGTTACATCCAAATGCAAAAGATCAGCAAACAATGATGTTCATATAAAAATTCAACAATAGGATTGGAAATATGCATGAGTAATTCGCCAAAGCATCCGCTACACGATTTGCAGTTCTTGGAACATGAATAAGAGTCACCTCCCAACTGTTGTCCTTCATAAGCATTTGACAGGCCTTCATCAAAAAGAAATATTTGTGTGGTTGAAGTTTAGGCTGCAACAAACAGTTGACAACTTGTAAGGAATCTGATTGTATGAGCAATCGAGAGAATCCAACCCGTTTTGCAATCTTGAGACCATGGTAAATCGCTTGCGCCTCAACCTGGAAAGCGTCACCATGATCCACTTTCAGTTTTTTGGCATATGATGTCGTTGAATTTATGTAAAAGGGTCCAAAAAGTCATACACATCAATATTTTAACTCCTAGGTGACTAGGTATATGGATGTAAGTTGTCTCCAAGAGAGTGACTTTGTTGTTTAGAAAGGTCTAGTGACGCAATTTATTTGCCACTTAAATTTATTTTTTGATGTAATTATGACTTATAATAGTAAAGTTATGATTTCAATTTAAAGTGCTTTTCAAAATTATAATCTTTTTAAAAGATTCATGTAATTATTTTAATTAGTACGAATAATATTGAAAAAGTGTGTTAAAATATATCAAACGACAAATATCGTTGTAATATACAATTTTGGTGTGTTTTGATTCCGTTTTAAGTATATTTTAAAGATCATTTTAATTTATATCCTGAGTGTCTAAACTAAGATTTTGCTTTATAAACAAAAATTATTCTAAAAAGAAAAGAATTAAACCTTATAAAAATTTAAATTTATAAATCCACGTAATTTTTTTTTTCAAATAAAAATCTTAACCTTAAGCCATGTATGCACAGTTGTACACACAATTTTTTTTCGGAAATTAACCTTGAGCTAAGATGATGCCCATGCACAAACAAACGGACGGTTGAAGAAGACATACCATTTATAAAAATTTGTAGACCTCTGTGACTCTGTCTGCCTATGAATTTCATACACATTTAAATAATTATATTCATTATTCAAGTGTGTCCGGAATTTACTAATGAATTAAAAAAAGATTATTGATCTGTTTCCTTATATGTGGTGATTAAAAAAAGTAAAAGTTTTTTTATAAGGTAAGGAATTGGGTCGCCACAAGTACTACTTGGGCTCTAAAATTTTAACCGTCAAACCAAACGCCTGAAGGCAAAAAAAAAAAATTAACAGTTTATTTTAACTTCGAGTCCAAAGTAAAATGATATTTCAGATGATAAGTTATTTTATTTGTCTATAAAATACACAAAATAAAGTAATTGTACAAATTTTAAAGATTTAAATTATAAGTTTGGAAATGAAAATACAAAGCTAGATAAGAGTGTTTATAGTAGGTGCATGACCCACTTGCATCAAAGCCCATTTAAAAACAATAAACGTTTTGCACCAAAAATAATAAAAGAATGAATACAAATGATTGATCAACAGCCCAAGTTTTTTATGCATGATCACTGCCAAATATTTTAATACATACTGTTTATTAATTAATTAATATATTAAGTAGTGACGACTTCAGATGGAGCTTACAATATGGGATAAGAGATCCATATTTTAATACATACAAGACTAACTATAAACTGCCAGTCTCGTAGTTATTGTATCGTCATTCGTCAATAATCACTACTCAGATCTTGCAATACTAGTATACCTTGACACCTTGTCCATTTATATGATCAAATATAATTGTATGTATAATATTAATGACAAGTGCATGCATTACATATTCACCTTAGGTACTCTGCTATATATGTTGTCATATAAGCTGTACTTTGTATTGTTGGATAGGTTAACAAAATTTATGTTCATATGTTAGTTTAACATATCACACAAGTACTCGAACAAATATCAAACATCAAAGCTACATATATATATATATAAGGCCTTATATATATATATATATAAGGCCTAATGACCGAAACTACCCATATAATTAATAGATATATTAGCGATAATCATCTGCTATATTCAAAATTATCGAGAATCACCTGCATAACAGCTCTTGTTAGCAGACGACCATCTGTCCCAATTTCTATGAGAGAAGCGGATCTAGCATCTCCATTGGATAGACGAATCTTCAAGTCGCCATTGAAGCACATAGCAAATACTCCATCGGTAAGTTGGGGACTTTTAAGCCTAAATTTAGGGTTGTTTCAAATCAAGGCTTTGTGGGGTTGGTTTGATTGTGATTTGAGTTCATAAATTAAGGTTTGTGAGTTGAATTTCTCATCTATATAACTTGTAAGTGGGATGTACAAAACTTGTTTATCTAGAGATTGGTTTTTTATTTTGATTATCTGGAGATTGATTTTTTGATTTTGATTATCTAGAGATTGTTTTTTTTGCCTCTTATTTTTTTCGTTTTACTTTCATTTCAAATTAAAAATTAATAAAAGGAGAGCGTCGACACATGTCTAACGGATTTTTGAATAGAAATTGAGGTTGGATGGTCGTTTGCTAACAGAAGCTGTTTTGCGAGTAGTTTTCAATATATAACTTTGAATATAGCAGATGATTATCACTAATATGCCCTATTAATTATACGGGTAATTTCCGGTTATTTAGACTTACATAATGTTGGGATGCTCATAAACATAATATCTAATAATCTATTTCCAATCTCATACCACGCACTGAATTAAACTCTTCCCGGTAAGGTTTAAATAAAATGGATCATGAAAACAAATTTACGATAGTAGTCCATACTGATCAAAAGCTTTGCATGGTTTAATAAATTGGCGCGCATTTGTATATCCCCTATTTAATTAACAATATTTCATGTTTTGATCCATCATATGATTTTATATCCGTTCTACATATCCTTTGTGAAACAAAATTAAAATTCTTCTATTTTTAAAGTTTATTTGAGAAAACTCAATAGGACTTTATAATTATGAAGATCACGAGTATATGTAGTAAGCTGCGCGCATGAATTTTATGAAGTCACATAGGAAACCCTATCCATTACACTGGTAAGATCATAGACGCAATATATTCCATTTTATCACGTAAGTACGTACATTATCATCTTATCAGTTTAATCTTTCGTGTATATACTGTGGCCGACATTAAATGTTAGGTACTTCAGTACTTGTTTACATAAAAAATAAACAATATACTCACATATTATCAACGTTTTTAGTTTGTTACAAATTAAAAAGGGCGATGATGCCAAAACAGTTCAAGATAATTCTATTAACTAAAAAAAATTCTCAGGCGATCCTATCTTATTTAACTAAATTGAACCATTAAATTTTTTTAATGTAAGCTTACTAAAGTTCCCTCTCCTCTTTTTGACATGATTTTTTTTTGTCGTTGTAATAAAATATAACAATACTCTATATTCGTTAAGTTTTACCTGTACTTTTAGCAATTGTCACATACATTAAGAAAGTTTAGTTTTGCATCAAAATACTTATAATCAAGCCTTTTTTTTCATCGGCTAGTTAAGAAATTAAAAAGATACATAAAAATCGTTGCACACATTAATTAGTAAAAAAATACATTAAATTGATGAATAAGGATTAATTTGATAAGTTTTGTCTAAAATACCTTTAAAAAATAAAAATAAAAACTTTGAAAAAAAAACAATGATACTAAGAAAACGTGTAAAACTTAATAGAGAGCGCCATCCAACTATATAAATAGTACAATGACAATGTGTATAAATGTGTGTCATGGGCTCATGACCTTTAGCTACATAAATGGAAGGGGGAAATCAAAAATAAAAATAAAAATCAAAGCAAAAAAATAAAAGAGAAGTAAATCTGATCAAATTTTCTTGACCTTTAGCAAGTGCAGAGGCTCCTTTTCCTTTGCATATTCTGTGGTCCGTAGCAAATGACAGCAACTCTACAATAGGCAGTCACGGAGCCAACTCCCAACTCTGCACACTCAGCATTTGAGCATCATTGAGCAATGGCAAAACCCACTTCCCTCTCTCTCTAAAACTTATTCGCTCTCTCTCTCTCTCTCTCTTTCAACATTCAACTTAAAGAAAGGTTAGAAGCAGAAGAACAAGAAGAAGACCCATCAACCCATTGGCCAAGAACTCATCTTTCTCCTCTTTTTACTGCTTAAGAAACAAGAGAAGGTAGCAAAGAGAGAAAAAAGAAAAGAAAAAAGAATCTATCTTTTCTTTTCATTTACATGCCTCTCCAATCTTAGTAATGGTCTCCTGTTTAATGGGTATTGATTGCATGACTTCCTTTATTCTGGGTATTCTCAGAATATAAATATCCTTTCTTTTCTATCTTCTTCACCAAAGTGGGCGGTAAATCTATCACTTTTTTCTGCCACTTGTTGTTCCTTCCTTTTTAGTTCCTCTGGATTCTTGGGTGATTGTGATTCCCTCTTACCTTCCTTCTTGTTTAGCATTTATTTGGGGATCTAAATCTAGCATGGGTTTGTGTTTTCTTGCTGTCTTAAAGTCCCTCTAAAGAACATGGGGATGATCTGTAATTTTTTTGGTCTTATCTGTTGTACTGAAGCTGATCTAGACAAACTTTAATTGTCCTTTTTTGATTCTGATAATCTGAGTGTTTGTCTTCTTCAATGATAGTAGTCTTGCAAGATTTGAGATGGGTCTTGTTTGATCATTAAAATAATTCTCCATTCTCACTTAGATTCTACAAACCAATTCCTCTCAAGATCATTGAGCTGCAATTTCTCTTAATTTCATATTGTATGGCATTGTGTAGATGCTTTCATGACGAATCTTGTGGGTTTGATTGCAGATCTTGATCTTATGCTCATGATAGAAAAAGCCCTACACAATTAGAATCTCTTCTGAGAAACGATGCCAAGCCAGCTATGGTTCTCACTGCCAAGGATTTACAGGATTGGAAGGATTTTCCCAAAGGTCTTAGGGTTCTCCTCCTTGATGAGGACTCCTCTTCTGCTGCAGAGATTCAAGCAAAGCTAGAGGAAATGGAGTATATTGGTTAGAGATTGATCTTCATTCCCTTGCTTTTTAGTTGTTGTTCAATGGGTTTACCTTAAATCTGGTTTGGTTTCAGAATCTAGAGTTGCTAAGAGCTTTTTTGCATGCTAACTTGGTTACTTGATGTTTGAGATTATTAAGATCTAATGAGGAATCATTTTCTATATATGGCCAATTATTGCTTAGGGTGTGTTGGATGATAATGAGAAAAATCTTGTATACATTTGCAGCTTTCTACTATCATTAGCTCAAATTGCCTGTTTTTTAATTCCTCCTTTTGTTTTCCTCATGAGTGTACTTTTGGCCTTTTTGGCTACTACTTTTTTGGGATTCATAAGACTTGTAATTAGTTAACCGTGCATTTGCTTTTGTATAAAAGATTATTAATTTTACACATTGCATTTAATTATCTAGATACCCTTTTAATGTTGCAAGCTTTGGCGCCCAACTTTATTATTCACTTGGCTTTAACTAATGACTAGTAGGAGTAACAGTGTCACATTTGTCTGTGCAGTTTCTGCATTTTCTAATGAGGATGAAGCTTTGTCGTTTATTTCAAGGAGTGAAAACTTTCATATTGCTATTGTGGAGGTACTATTTCCATTTCTCTCTCAAGGAGGTGAATATGGCCAGTAAATTTGCTATTTCAGATCCTTGAATAGTATATAGTTTCTTATTATAGGTGTTGTTGAACTTATTAATCATTGTTTATTTCTTCATCCATTCACTTTATATAGGATCTTTTTCCCCTTTTGGGTGAGGGAGGAATTTGTTGGTCCAAACTCCAAACAACAATATAATTAAAAAATAGAATGGTAGGATCCCTTTTTGGCTTGTTCATCAGCTCATGCTACACTGATTGCTTATTTGGTAGCCATTAAAATATGCATTTATTAGGGAGTTGTGTGTAGTCTTAATCATGGTAGCTCATAAAAGCTTCAGCTTGGCACTTGCATTGAGGAGGTCATTAGCCATTAATTAGAGTATGATTTCTAGAAATGAGCATTTTTTTCTTGTTTTATGCTACACTTGTTGTACTATTGTATCCACCATAAGTACCAAACTGACATATTTTTCTAACTGTTGATTGTTTGCTCATCATTTCAAAGGTGAATCTGAATAACAGAGATGGTAGATTCAAGTTTCTTGAAACAGCCAAGGAACTTCCCACCATAAGTATGCTATCCTATCCTCCTGTTACTTCTGCAATCTCCATGTAAACTGTTTGTAATTGTTTATATCTTCCTGTTGCAGTGACATCTAACATTGATTGCCTGAATACCACAATGAAGTGCATAGCGGTAAATTCGTCTGTCTTCTTTTTTGGTTGCATATTTTAACCATGAGATTCAACACATAAAAAAATCTCTTTTACCCATTTCTCTGTTGTTGTTGTTACAGCTTGGTGCAATTGAGTTCCTCAGGAAACCGCTCTCCGAAGAGAAACTTAAGAACATCTGGCAACATGTAGTTCATAAGGTTTTCCTTCTTATCGTTCAAAATTTCCAAACAATTTCATTTCTTGGGTAAAAACAGAACTTTTGAATTAAGCTTTTGGGTCTCAACAGGCATTCAGTACAGGCGGAAACACCAACTCTGAATCGGTTATCACCAACGAGAATTCTGCAGCAAGCACTGAAACTGAAAAGCAAGTCATAGAAATGGAAGAGCAAGAAAATGCGATGGAAATGCAGAAAAGCGAGAAAGAACCGATTTCTAGCAATGAAAAGTTCCCTGCTCCTTCTACACCTCAGCTAAAACACGGTGGAAGACTAGTGGATGACATGGATTATCAAGATCAAACCAATAGCTCAACAGAAAAAGAGAGTGGGGATCATGAAGGAGATTCCAAATTCGTCGAAACTACTTGTGGAAAATCAATTGCTATTGTTGAAGCTAAGATGGATCCTCCCGAGGCTGTTGTTAAAGAGGAGGATCATAATTGCAATTTAAGTTCTAATGAGGCTTTGAATGTTCATCATGGTGGAAGTGAGAACTTAAACAAGGAAATTAGTCCTCCTAATAGCTCAAGTAGAACCAAGTCTTCCAATAAGAAGAAAATAAAGGTAATATGGTTTAGAGTGATTTGATGCATTATAGTGCAAGATAATGCATTCCTTGGTGTAATCCACACACACCCTGAAATTTCTCCTCGTTTCTTCCATACCCACATGGTAGATTTATGAATGTTACATTAAAAAGACTTGATCTTTGCATTGCATTTTGTTCATAATCCAGGTAGACTGGACACCCGAGCTGCACAAGAAGTTTGTTCAAGCAGTGGAGCAACTAGGACTCGAACAAGCCATTCCTTCACGGATTCTAGAGCTTATGAAAGTAGAAGGATTGACAAGGCATAATGTCGCCAGCCATCTTCAGGTTGGTAAAATCCTTTTATAGTAAAATGTTTACGAGAAGTTCAAAGGGTAACTGAAAGACTTGGAAATTTCTATGCAGAAATACCGTATGCAGAGACGACATATATTGCCTAAACAAGACGAACGTCGATGGCCACAGCCAAGGCCTGCAATGCATAGGAGTTTCTATCCTCAGCACAGGCCTGTGATGGCTTTCCCGCCTCCTTATCACGCTAACCACGGTTACTCACCTGGTCAAGTCTATCCTATGTGGGGCCAGGCTGGCGCTAATCGGCCTCCAGGTGTCCAAATGTGGGGCCCACCTTGCTATCCTTGGAACCCTGCTGAAAACTGGCTATGGAAGCCCTATCCTGGGGTGGGTAGTAATTCAGATAACTTTTTTTTAATCTATCTGGTAACCCTTGCTTAATCATGTTTTGGGGATTTGATCTTGTGTTTTTCAGATGCATGCTGATGCTTGGGGTTGCCCGGTTGTGCCTACGCTCCAATGTCCGCCTGTTAATCCTGTCCCGGAAGTGAGTATTAGACATTTGTATAACTACGACTATTCATTACTTAAGCTGTGGATGTTGGTTATGTTAATATGCTTGTTATGTATATGCAGAACACTCCCGGATTTCACTTTCCTGAACGCGGATTGCCGAAATCTTGTGTTGATCTTCAACCGGTAAGACAACGTACTCTTTCTCTATTTCTATGCATCTTTGCAGTTTTATGTGCTAAGGCAAATCTTTCTTATGCATAAAATGACTGCATTTGGATTTGAAACAAAGGCAAATTGGGCATTTTAAGTCAATAGTTTCAGCTTCACTATAAAATGTCGCCATTGTTGGTCCTACCTAAAACTTAGAACACAGAAAATCTTTTTCTGCTGGCCCTCGATCTACACTAGAGGACATTGTGTCAAATTTCCTCGTGCAGATGTCTGATGAGGAGTCATCACATTGCTTGGACGTACTCTTTAGTGTCACTTTCAACACAACAATCATTCAACCTATTGAAACCATTGAGCGATTCGCCCATAGAATTCAAGGTGGTTTGTGTATATACATACACAGTGACAAATTCAAATTGGGGCATTGTCACTTTTTGGTTACACCATGAAAGTCTCATCCTTGTCCCTCTAATTCCAGGAGTTCAAGTGTCATCATCCTAAAATCCAATCTCTAAGATCTTTTCATCATTATGCCACCATAAAAAGTTGTCCTTGATCATTGAACTCATCTAGTGGACACGGTCTCTTGTTTTGGAATCTCGCGACGTGGGCAAATATCCTCCGATCATAGACAACACGATTACTACTAGTTCTGCTTAGTTACTGTGCACACTAAAAAACAGCCAAATTAGGCAACCTTTTATGAATAGATTGAAAATATATGCTTAACTATTGCTTGGAAGTGATTTTTAATCTAATTTTTTTAAAAATGATTTGAGAATGATTTTGGTGTGGTATGTAGGGAGAGGAAGTAATAGACAAAGTAGTGAAGGAAGCAATAAGCAAGCCATGGCTTCCACTGCCCATTGGGCTCAAGCCCCCTTCTACCGACAGCGTCCTTGCTGAGCTTACCAGGCAGGGCATCTCCACCGTCCCTCTTCGCTCCATCAACGGCCGTCGTTCCTTCTGATCCGCACGTGCGACGCACACCCAATCCGCCAGGTCAGACGCTGACGTCATCATCTGGGCCCCCTCTCTGACAAACAAATCAGCGTCCTTGCTGAGGACAATCATGTATCATCGACATCCATTTTTTTTAAATCGGCTCATTGAGGAATAAAAAAACAGAATAATTAAGCGATCTTGTTCTTGGAGTACTGGAGAGGGGGAGATCGGACGGCGTAGAGTGAGGCCACGTAGATGGGGTAGAGACCGGAGAGTGATTTGTGGCTGTAAATAGAGGAGACAGGGGGGTTGACTGTCTGGACGCAGTTTGACAGACGATAATTGAGGATTGAGATTGGGTGGTCGTTTTCCGCGTAGGTGGGCGGCGGGTCCCACTTATCTTGTTGTCTCTGTGGTGGCCCACTTTTGGTGACTGCCACTTCCACTTTTAGGAGTAGAATAAATAAGTACGTAAGTATATGTAATTGGTAACAATCTTTTCATGTTAGTGAGTGAATGAAATCTTTCATGTGCTGTGTGTACAATTACAGATGTCAAAATGTGTGAGCCACCTGAAAACCCGATTCTCACTTGTAGTGCTCACGAGCCGAGCTTCACGAGCACTTTAACAGATTGAGCCCAAACAAAATTACGAGCTCGAACTGAGCTCACCTGCATTTAAACGAGCCAAGCTTAAATAATTTAAAGCTCGGCTCGACTTGGTTCGATTATATCCACTTAGACCTACCCTTAACTTGAAATCACCAAAACTCGATAACGTATGAATTGAACCTGATGCAATCTGAACTTTAATATTAGAGTTATATAGAATGAATTAAGATATGAATAATAAGTATTTGAAAATAAGCTATACTCTAATAAAAAAAAATTCAAAGATTTATAAGATATTACGATTTAAAATAGGAAAAATGACTCAAAATAATCTCAAGTATCAACTTTCAACAAAAAATAATCTAAAGTTTGAAAATCACCACCAGCGATACGAACTATTGCAATATTAACCAAAAACGATTTAAAATCATTTTCCGACGAGTTTTCCGGAGGAATCAATGATGTAGCGATCGAAAATCTGACATAACAACTTAATACTTTACGCTTGTTTAAAATATATCTGATCACCACATCATTGATTCCTCCGGAAAACTCGTCGAAAAATGTGTTCGAATCGTTTTTGGTTAATATTGCAATAGTTCGTATCGCTGGTGGTGATTTTCAAACTTCAGATTATTTTTGGTTGAAAGTTGATACTTGGGATTATTTTGAGTCATTTTTCCTTTAAAATATAAAGTAAAATGAAAATCATTGTAATATTTTCCATCCTATTTAAAATAAGTTAAGTTTTAATTTTCAAATGATTTTAAGTTTAGTTTGCCGAATGTTTACATATATTTTAACTATTTAATAACATTTTGTTAGTAAAAGACCTTATTTTAAAAGTGACACTCTTGATCTACCGACTGAACCCAAACCCGTACATGCCTTGTGATGGCCTGATTACCCTGATAAGATTTGATTTGTAACCCAAATTGACTAGATCCATACTCAGCCTAAACCCGACCTATCCGACTATATTGACATGGACAACGTTATTGTTGTTGCATTCTTTTTATAATCTTTTATAGAGTAAGTAATACCAAGTCTAGTTTTGCAATATTGAATGTCTTTATTCAAGTATTTTTAAGCATAGCTTAAGAACCTTATTTTGAAAAGATTTTTAAAAATTTAATTTTTTGAGCACTTTTTAAAATTTATTTATTTAGGAATTTTAAGTTTTTTTAAAGGGAATAATACATTTACTTTTACTCTTTTAGGATAATAGTTTCCAAAAGTATGATTTTTTAATCTAAATACATAGGTTAAAAAGACCCTTTTTTAAAGGGGTAAAAACGAAACAAATTGGTTGGTGCCTTGGTGTGGTGGTGTTATCATACAACACCTAGCTAGACCAAGTCATATCAAATGTTTGTTAAGTTTCAATAAGTTTGGTGGTTGAATCATAACTCAAAAGAGACAAGAACTTTTGTAAGATATGATAAGGCGTATTAAAATTGGATGGTCACTTTTGTCAAAAAAGACATGCCTAACCAAATCCTAAAACATCAAGGTACTGACTCAGCCCATTGATTTCATATTTGACATAGCTTGGAAATTAAGAGCTTAGACAAGCCCATATGCAACTCCGTAAGGCCATCCCCAAGCAATTAATTCTGCGGTTTCAAGATTTCCACGTTTCAAATTAAACCGTCTGTATATCAAGTTCATTGACAAGAAAAATCGTCATCATAACATACCACAACAGTTTGATGAAAACAATATATTAAAAAAAGTTGCATAACGTGTCCATTGAGACCCACAAAAATTACACGTGTTGAAGAAAAAATGAATATACCAACTTCCAGAAAGTTGCATAAAGCGATTTTGCTTCCAAAAAAATGAATTGCCACTGAGCTTCAACCAGCCTCAATATCAAAATCAATTCCCAAAATTCTTCAGGAAAAAGGAATTAAAAAAAAAAGATTTCTATGATGAATACAAGGTTTAAGTGCAGGATTTTGAGATTGAAAATGTTCATTGTTTTTCTTTGTGCAAACTTTTGGAGTCCATTTGGTTGGAGTAAAAAGTACCTGATTCCACCAGATTATATTGATCCATGATTGTGAAACCTCTTGAAGGTTTACATGACGGTACAGCGTCCTCTTTCCTCATTCTGTCGTCCTTGTGGGTTGTTTGGATCAAACATCAGCTCTGAAGTATGTAGGCCATACTGTTTTATGAAGGCAGCAAGAAAGAGTGATCACGAGCTCACATTTTCAGAAAACATTGAGGAGAAATTTTTGGTGAAGTGAATAATAGCATCTCTGTACCCATTTTTTTTACAGTTTGCAAATAAAAATTTTGGACAGACTTAAAAAAATGGCCCGTGACTTTTCATAAGATCACTAGTACTTCAACAAATCTCACGTAGTGATCAGAGCTACCAAACAATGGTTGATTCTGTCAGCTTAATTGTAGAATTTTTATAACGATGAAGTGATTCTTTTACAAGTTCTAGACAGTAGACATCTTGAATAGACTCTCTTAAATAAAATAATAAACAAGGCCAATAATTTCACAAAAGGAGCTAGCACCAAATTTATCCCAAAATGAGCTTATAAAGGCCAAATAGACAACGAACTATAGCAGGATTATCCTATCATTGTCATACTAGGCTTTCATATATACTAGATACTGTATCTTCAAAGCCCCAGATGCATATAAATCACTAATTAGACTCTTCAACAAAATCCGAAAACCATGCAAAAGCAGAGCATTTTAAGATCATAACAAAAGAGTATAAATTGTTAACTAAAAAGTAATAATTTGTAAAGAAAAAAGTGATAGTGAAGTAATACCCTTTCTCTCATACGTGCACTCCATGCATCGTTCCTGCTAGCACGTTGATCAACAGCACCAGCAAAGGAGGATCCTGTGGAAGGAGGAGGTCTATTGATCAATGGCTGCCTAACAGATTGGCTTGGGTTAATAAACTCCTCATCACTGTCATATTCCGATGGAGTATTTGCAGCTTTAACAAGAAGTGCAAGAAAGAACAGCATAGCCTGCACCAAGAAAAATGGTAGGTCATACCAAACAAAAGCATATAGACAATAAGATTATCGTCTAAATTCAACAAAACAAGGATTTCCAAGAAAAGTGAAGGGCAAACGAAAAATTGAACATGTCTATTTCAGCTAGTTTTTTGTTAGTTTTTCACTAACTAATGCTGATCATATATTCATATATATCTGTAAGAGGAGGAAACAAAAGCAATCTTCTTACTTCCAAAACAACAATTCCAATAGCAACCCACTTTAAAATGCTCCAATGCTCCTTGAGAAAATCAAAAATCTTATGAAAGTTTCCAGTATTGTCAGTTGGGATTTCCTGCACAGTACAGAGAAATTAGGGAGTTGATCGACTGTCTCATGCATCAAAAAACATAGCAATCAGCAATTGTACGGCTTACATGTTCCCAGTTGTGGTTAAAGAACATGAAAGCAGCACAGCCAACCTCTACAAGTATCAATAACATCACCAAGAAAGCATACTGAGCTATTGTCAAGGTATACAATAAGGTTATCCAGAGCAATTAACATGAATCAATAGTCACTTTCAAAAGGGAAATGGTTCTATAGTCTATAATCTATACAATAGCTACAAGCCTACAAACATATGAAAATAAGTATTCATTATCACGCATCTTTTTCTTTTCTTTTTTACTATTCCTTTTGAAAATAGGATATTGAGGTATTTGGTTGGCACAATAGGATAGGCATTAGTTTTCCTCAGCTAGCCCCAGTAGGCTAACAAATCACCAAGCTTTAATTTCATGTTTAGAACCCTAGTTTGAAAACCAAAAGATGAATGAGCCTCCCCTTCATCAGTATAAACATAAGTCAACGATAGCCATCATTTATTAGGATACACAACCAATGCAGCAACCGTTCTGCATTGATGCTCCAATACAACCAAAACATGAGATGATAAAAAGCACTACTCCAACAGCAACAAAAGCGCATATAAACCTGTAAACAAAATTTGGAGAAAGGTGTGAGGCAAATTGGCCAAAAAATACATAATAACGGGAAAGCAGGCATTGTATATTGCCTTTCAGTTTCAAAGAAGGCCAAATGTGTAAAGGGAGCGAGCAGATATATTAGTTTTCTGGCAGAAACACTGTCCAACACAACATTCAGAGATGTATAATTCTTTTGCTCTTTTGTAAACCATATCATATTTGTCTTCCTTAACATAAGAGGTTAATTCACATATGCCATGAGTAAAACTTAAGGAGCAGTTAGTAAAATACAAGTGGCAAAATATGATTAAAAATTGAAGGGCGCCTTTAGCAATTATAGACAACCGCACCATACAATCACTAGTCCGCGGCAAAAGAATAAGAGGAATACGACATAAGAACATGATGACAGTAGATCCTTTGACAGTGAAATGATGACCATTTCAATTAGAAAGCAATTATGCCACAGTTTATCAGCGATCGCTGAACAGCATGAAGACAGACAGCACATACATGCCTAAGAAGTTTGTATTGAAATGCCAAATTAATAAATGAATGCAAGAAAAGACTATACCAAGCTGAATATATGTCATCCCATATATCACTAGACATTGTGACCAACGCAAGGAAGGGGCGTCCAAGCTTAATTAGATCCTCCTCACTGCTCAGAGGTGCAATTGGGACCCCATTCAATGAAGATGACTCCTTATATTCAACAAACAAGTAGATCCCATATCCCACCATTGCCAACCCAACAAGAGTCATCAGAAAATTGAGAAGCTTCAAAATGCACTCCAAGAACCCCCGACAAGCCATTTTCAGTGGTTTTAGCACTGTCCGACAAAACCTTAATTTGGTAAAGCCGTTCAACCTCCTTACAAATCAGCACAATCTCAAAACATCAGTATAACAGAACTTCGTAAATCAATCAAAAAGATCTGATAAAGTAGAAACCTCATTTCCATGAATGTTATTGTAACAAGAACGGCGCAAAAAAAAAACCAACAACAATCGTAGCAACATTGCAAGAGGACAGCAACGATTATAAGATACGGGAAAAGAATAGATCAATCAAAATTATCATCTGAAATCTAGAATGTTTGATCAATCGAAAAAGGATGTAGTGCCAGAGATTTGTCCGCAACTAAAACAGTGATGAATTTCACAGGGGAAACAAGAAAGAAAAATCCAGGGAAGATCGTAGCAAAATGTAGCGATGGAATTAGAAATTCTTACCAGGAGACAAGAGTTTAGGGCGAAAAGCGAGAGCGCGGAGATTCCCTTGCGATTGAGAAAGGGGGATTGTAGAGAGAACAATGGAAGAGTTTGAAATTGGTCATTGGTCATGCTAAGAGCGTCCCATATTCCCTTTGCTCTCTGACCCGGACCCGTGTAATTGCTAAACAGGTCCGGACCGGAAAATTCCTAACCGGATTTTTTAAAAATATTGTTAATTTATTACGGAGTAGTAATTATTAATTAGAGTCACGCTCTGGTGCATAATATTGCTACAGTGTAAAATGCGAGCAAAGCAGAGCCGTTAGATTGAACGAATGGACGGGCTAGATTAAATAAAATGGGTTTGATTAAAAAAACAAGGAAATGGGCGGGTTCATTTACAGTGACACACACGGGTAAATACTTCAGTTTTTTCATTCATAGACAAAATTACCCTTTAGATAAATAAACCCTAAAAGAAAAAAAAAACTCACACGCACCTTTTTTTGTTCTCAACCTCCTCCCTCTCCCTCTCCCTCTCCCTCTCTTTCTCAAACCCCCTCTTACTCTCCAGATCTGAAAATTAAAATCTTTCTACTTTTCCCCTTTTTCTCTTTTTTGGGTGAAATCTAAAAGACATGTAAGTTTCTATTGTATTCTTCTTACAATGTGTCCTTTGTTTGATTAATTGAAGGTATTCATTTCAGCAATTGGTGTGTTGAACTTCACAAGAATTATGAAAGATGTTAAATTGTTGGTCTTTAATTGTTTCTCCGGTTGTGTTTTAAGCAAACCTAATTTTTGTTTGCTATTTGAGCATGATTCTTTTTTGCAAATACAATTACTTTTTTTTTTCTTGATTTAAGTGTTTTTTGAACCCAATTGAAGTGTCAACTTGTGGGTTCATGTGAGATGCGATTTAGGTCATTCTTTTTTCTATTGTGTTCTTCTCGTAGGTATGTTAAGGTTCATACCGTTGTATGTTAAAGTTCATCGTGAGTGTTCTGTCACACTTTGTACTATGTTCATTAGTTGTATGTTGAAGTTATTTGGTAGCCTATAAGCATAATTTGGAAACTTATTTGGTAGCCTATTAGCTCAAATGGTAGAGCAATGTGCATGTGCACATAGATGTGGGTTCAGATCCCACATAGGCTAATTCTTGATACGGTCGTGTTTTTTTTTTGTATCGGTTGTTCTTTTGGTTCATGAATTTTTAAGGTACGGTTCATAATATTTCTTCTTATGGTTCATAATTTTTTTTCCATGCTTTTTTGTTTATAACAATTGTTCTTTTGGTTCATGTTTGAATAACCTTAGGTTCATCAAAGTTTATCTTATGGTTCATGTCTTTTAGTCCATGTTAGTTATTATTTTCTTTCGTGATTTTTGGTTCATGCTACTTGTTCTTTCGGTTCATGTTTTTGTAAGGTAGGTTCATAATAATTCTTATGGTTCATGACTTTTAATTCTTAGTAGTCTATCTTATAGTTCATGTCATTTGGTAGCTTATTAGCTCAAATGGTAGAGCAATGTGCATTTGCACATAGATGTGGGTCCAAATCCCACATAGACTAACTATTCATTTGGTTTATGTCTTTTGGTTCATGGTAGTTCTTTTGTTGGTTCATGATAGTTTATCTTACAACTCATTTCTTTTCATTGATACTAGTTTTTATTTTGATTCAGATCTTATGGTTCTTGATCTTTATTCATTTGGTTCATGTTTATATAAACACAGGTTCCTAAATATTTAATCTCACAATTCATGACTTTTTATTCATAAAAGTTGGCTTATTGGTTCATGTCCTTACAAGTTAGGTTCATAACAATGATCAATAAAGTTCATTAAATTTAATTCACAATATTGGTAATGTTAATGCATTGATAAATGATATTTTGTTGGTTCAAGTCTTTATAAGGTTAAGTTCACCACAATTATCAATAAAGTTCATGAAATTTAATGCATAATACTTTTGTTTTGTCACATAATCTAGTACATAAATCAGATTTAGTGGTTCATGTCTTTATACGATTAGGTTCATAACAGTTATCAATAAGGTTCATGAAAAATTCTAGTTCATAAATGGCATGAGTTCATAATTTGGTATACTAGGTTCATAATTTCTGACATTACGGTTCATAATTTATGAACAATAAAAAATTAACAACTTCCATGACGTTCAATACCTTTATTATGTCCCCATTCCTAAGCCTTACAACAACATCCAATCAAGCATATAATTTATTAAGTCTAGAACAAAGAAACAAGTTGTCAAAAGGGGTAAATAAGAAGAACTAGCTAGCAATGATAGAAAAATGGTTCACATAGAAAAGATTTTCTCTTATGGGTGGGTGACAATCCATACAAATTAAAATCACCACAAAAATCAGTAGAAGGCCACACAAAATCAATAAAAACACTGCAATAATGTTGAATTTATACAATTTGAAGTATTACAATCCCTAAGTCAAAAACCCCCAAATAGAAAAAAACCCCAAATAGAATCTCAACTTCAAAATTGAAAATAACCAAGAATCCCCAAATCGACCCCCCCAAATACCTAGATCCATGTATAAAGTGTGAAAGTGAGAGAAGCTAGATCGAGAAATGAATTGGCCGAAAAAGCATGTCAACAATGGAAGAAAAGAGCAGACAAAAGAAACGGGAAAGGAGAAAGGAGAAAGTGGGAGATGAATAAACAACAAAGTGACAAAAATACCCCTCCGTTTAGAAATTCATTTAAACACGTGTGTTAATCCTGGCCATAGATACAAGATGATCTAACGGAGGTAAATTGCTCGCATTTTACACAGTAAAAGCCACACGCATCTGATCTCGATTCTTATTAATTATTCCTATCAAATATAAATTATTAAACGACCAATCAAATATTATTAGAAATAATTTTAAAAGTAAAAAACCATTTTTAAGATAAAAATATATAATTATATCAACCTAGTTCGACTTCAAGTCTTCAAGTCTAATTTTTTTTTTGAAAATTTTAGTTTATTAGTCTGATTAGGATGAACAACCATACTCTTTGTCATATCTCATCAAAAAATTGTAAAGAAAAATGTAATTTGAGTAAGAAACATCCTTATAATGATAACTTATGAGAGCTAGATGAATATGACAGTTTTTTGGGATCACCAAAGCTCAAAATAATACACATAATGAAATGAAGTAGTGAAATGTCGCTTTTTGCCGACCAAAAGTATGAGGGAAAGGGACTCAAACGAGACAATTGTTGCCCGTGAAATCCACTTCCTAGTCCAATGTGACATGTGGCGCGCATCTAACGATGAAATGTAGCCATTCAATGCAAATTTTGTCTATAGAACGTGATGTTGCACTACTTCATTTCACTACACACATTATTTTGATTTTTCGAGGTCCAAAAAAACTATTAGCCCCAAATTTGTGAGATTCAACTCTCATGGGTCCTTGTCTTAGGGACGTTTCTCACTCAAACTATATTTTTCTTTTCATTGTTTTTTATGAGGGACATGATGAGAAATGATTAATGGGAATGCTCTAAAGTAGCCAAAAACTAATTCGGGACACAATAATATGAAGTCGGAAAACCAATACCAAAAGTCTGAGAACCGATAATCCCAAACTAGGCTAACTAATAGCCTGGATTCGGGTACTGTTGATCAGAGATCGAACACAAAGTAGAAAGAACGATCTGGTGATTGAAAGAGCGACTGAGAATTCATTGAGAGAGATTGAGAAGTTTGGAGTTTAGATGTGATTTTGGATAATCTGGAAAAGTTCCAGAGAGGAGTTTAAGTACAACGAAGGTGAAGCCTAAACCGGGACAAACCGGGTTGAATTTAAAAGAAATAACAAACCGGGTTTAATGAAGCAAATAAAAACCCAACTCCTAAAATCATGTAACAATACTCCCCGCTTGAAACGATCCTTGTCCTCAAGGATCAAATAACCATGCTCTCCAAATATCTTTGAGACTAACTTGATAGCATGGAATATGACATTACGAGCTTCATGTACTTTAGAGTGGCTAGTGAGTGTTGCGTTGTACCAGGGATCCTCGATCCTTCACCGCTATGATAAAAAATGAGTATGATAATGCTTGCCTTCAAGAAACCAAACATTTCGTAGAGAACAACTTTTAAGCCAACAGAAAGAGCCTCAGAACTTTCATCAATGGCACACAGCATCTTCATGTCTCCTGGAGAATAATACTTAGTATGCTCCTTGAAATTAAGTAGTTGATCCTGCTGCAATTTTTCTATTTTGTGCCCAAAAAAGCAGTTAAAGTTGTTGTAAACTAAACAAACTCAGCTACTCTAAGATGAGAAAATGTGATTGCTTAAAATGGCCATTCTAAGTAAAAATAGCAAGCTTCATTTAACAAGGCATCAGTAGGGTCAGCAACCTGAAAATATCTCATGGGGCTGCTCATCCCATAATTGAAATTTATCATCCCTACTGCAGCAAATATCAACCCATTTTCAGCACATAGAATTGAATGAATTCCCATAATAGAGATCACTAAGCGCATGCTATTTCTAGGTAACACCACCCCCTGCTTAGTTTCACGATCAAGGGGTTAAATGTGACCTTAGTGTTGTTGCTAAGTATGTCAATAGGTGCTGAACATTTCCCACCAGGATCAAACATCACAGTCTTGGCTCTATCTTGTGCAACCCGCATAAAACCCCAAGCTGACAGCAGATAAACTAGGATGCGATCCATTTCAGTAAAATGACATTCTTGTGATCTCAATTGAACGCTGGAAGACAGAAAATATCCCTTAGAGCTTCTCATCATACAATCAAACTCACTATCTAAGTTTCTCCATGGGGAAACTTCACCAGCACATGGATAAGAGTGTGCAGAAGGGGGAACATTATCATACACTTGCATCATCCCAACTTCAAGCAAAACAGCATGCTGAATACATACATTAGCATCACTCATTGAAGCAACCTCTTCATGTGCATGCTGCTTCATTAATACCAATTCTAGAGCGTATCTCAGGAATGAGTAGGGTCATCCCTATTAACTCAGCTAACAACCTTACAATTGGAGCTTTACTTAGAATAATTTCCAAGAAACCCAACAACTTGTAAAGCATATCAATAATTGCAGACTTAGGCATGACCAGATTTAGAGCATCCACCAAATAGATATAATCGGCTGATGCTATTATAATTTGCAGCTCAATTTCAGCAACATTTTGTAAGATCTTGCAATTGTTCTCAAGCCTTGAAAGAGGAAGGTAACAAACTGAAACTTCAGCAGGGTCTATGCAGCTTACCTCAATTTTCATTCTCCATAAATCACCAAGCATAAATCTTAGGAAAAACTCAGTAAATATATGTAATAGTTGTCCTCCGAGATCAAACATCACACTCTCAGTTCTATCTTGTGTAACCCGCATGTATCTTAATACAAAACCATCAATTCTTTCAGCATAGTAATCAATCACAATGGGTTTGCTTCCTAAAATCAACTTCCAAAAACATAGAGTTTGCCTTAGCTTGGCCAAGTGCTGAATTGGTTCCAAATGGACAGCAGAAATCAACATATATCTCACTCAATACTAAAGTAGCACAATGAGCACAAGCTACTTTCATTGGAGAGTTCTTGGATTCATGGTTCTCAATCTTAGTTGAAAAATAATCAAGCAGAAAACCCCTTCCAAATTTCATTTCAGAAACTTCATCATCAATACACCACAAGTTACTATTCCTTCCTGGAAAAGCAAATTCCCCATACAATGGTGCCCCATCTTCTCCTATCGGATCAAAAATCAACGTTTCTCTACCATCATTCCTTGAAACCCAACTACCTATGCATTTTTCAAACTCCATCTTTAGAGAGGGGCCTATACCTGTCACGTACTTCTCCAATCGAACCTCTTCGTGCTCGACCGACTCATGCTTGTTGTTGCTAGTTGGCTTGGGCAATTCATCGAGCAGTTGGTGGGCATTCACATCTAAGGGCTCCTTCAACGAAACTGAAACAAATTTTTTCTCGAGTTGAGCAGGTTCTTTGTCAATTATCATAGCATCATCAATTTTCAAGTCCACCTCAGTCAACAGATCCACATTCATCACATCAAATTGACTTTTATCGAGCATTACGGAATTAAAAACTTCCTCAACAAGATTCAACTCTGAATTAGCTAGTGTTACCTCAAAATCCTTGGAGGCTATTGACTTTGAACGCTTCAGGAATTCATTTCTACCTTCGATCCAGCCAAGGAGCTTGTTAATTTCATCAAACGACTCATGGTCTTGGCTCTCTACATCGTCGGGGATTCCATCGAGGAGATTTTCAATGACTAAACCACCATTTTCTCCCTTTGAGATTCGAATGTAGGGTAAGTTGAAGTGATCGGTGATGAAATTCTCCAAATTTGAAATGGTACTGATGGATTTATGCGTCTCCTTGAAGCTCTTTCCAACTATAACACAACAACGTTCCTCATTCGTCATGGTAAACTCCACTGGCTCTGATCCAAATATAAAGAAGGTTGGATTCGGGTACTCTTGATCAGAGATTGAACACAAAATAGAAAGAACGATCTGGTGATTGAAAGAGCGATTAAGAATTCATTGAGAGAGATTGAGAGGTTTGGAGTTTTGATGTGATTTTGGATAATCTAGAAAAGTTCTAGAGAGGAGTTTAAGTACAACGAAGGTGAAGCCTATACCGGGACAAACCGGGTTGAATTTAAAAGAAATAACTAATCGGGTTTAATGAAGCAAATAAAAACCCAACTCCTAAAATCCTGTAACATAATATTGGGTTTGGGTATAAAGTTTATAAATCTTAATTTGATTGACTCCCTTTTTTTCATACACGCTAGCTCAATCGGCTAGTGCTACTTTATATTTGGATCAGATTTTTCATGGTCCCGTTTAGGATAGACCTTCTTAATATCAACTTCTAAGATATTTTTCTACATAGAAATATGCAAATTTTTTTTATAACAAAACTACCCTTCTCTCATATCTAAATGTGTCTCGGTTCATCCTTTGATTTAAAGCTAGAGATTCGAATGTTACATAATGTTCAAAGTCCATGGAAACATGGCTTGATTATTTATGGTTTTTGTGGACAAAAATTTTGCCTTTTCAAATTTTATGAAGGAAAAAAATTTAATGTGGCTTGCTTGCTTATTCAACTTTTTTGGAAAAATTACACTTGGAAAATAAAATTTTAGGAGAGAGAGGCTCCAAACTCTCTCCTCTTTTTTTTCTGCCTTTCTCCTCTTTCAATGTATCAATTCACTGTCGCCCCTTAACCTTAATTGTTCAAATTCCAAGAACCGAGCATCTCTTATGATTCATGGCCTCCTCATACAAAATTTTCTCCAAATCTCTACTTTGATTTCCTCTCTAAGCCTCATCTCCCAAATCTATCATCCTTCGGTCTCAAAATCAAACCAACAACCATGCTTCTTTGATTTAGAATTGGAGTAGCTCATGTTCGTCCCTCTGTTTCATCCCTTTGTTCTTCGGCCTTGGTAAGTGTGGTGGCTTAGAGGAGAAGCTTTGAAATTTTTGTGTTGTTTTTTTCATGAAATTTGTATATCTCCCACTCTTACGAAATATATCTATGAATCTCTCTAATGAAAATTCAAATAAATTCGTATAAATTTCTGTTGATCTTTTTTCCTTTGTAGTTTGACCTTTTATATCTAATTATGACAAAATTATTTGTAGATCTATCTTTGGTTTTTGTTTTTGCCGACTCATATTATAGATTTACAAGGTTCTAAGGACTCAAGTTCATATTTGCTCATGGACATGCATGAAGCTTCAAATTTTAAACATTTCAAGACCAAATCTAGACTCTTTTGTGTGACTTGTAAGTATTGATTGAAGTTTGACGGTTCTGTACCCTTTTGGGTGTTGGACCTTCTTCCACCATCGATCTGAATTGAAATCGTTCTATACTCTATGAAGGGTTGAAGCCTTAAAGTATGACATGCACAAGCTTGAAATTTTGATTTTTTGTTCCTTGTCTTATCCTTATGTAATGAGATTGGATTTGTTTGTTTGTTATATTTTTTAGTTCACCATCTTTGGTAAATGGTGATCTAAAAAATACAACAAACATGAATCCAATGGATTTTATAAACCATTATTTTTTCATTTCTCCTTTTGCCACATCATTCATGGATCTCATTTATATTTCATACATTTATCATGGATACCATAAACTTTTACTTTTCTGATTTAGTACAATTACATATATACCCCTCTCTCCATTAAAAACTACATATATACCCCTCGTTATAAATAATTGTGTAAATGAAATATTATTTGACTATAATTTCTAATAAATAAAAATTATATTCATTAAATTTGTAAAAGTTTAGTTAATAATTTTTATTTTAAAAAACTTTGTAGATTTGTAAAGAATTCCATATACTATTCTTAATTAAGCGGATATTAATACAATAACTTGAGGGTAAATAAACATCATAATTAAGCTTAAATTTAGTCAAACATATACAATTGGTTTAAAAAAGACAGTTAATAAACCCAAAAATATAAATATAAATTTAAATATAGTAAAACATATACAATATTGATGTTGTAATAGCCACAATTTCCGTTGAAAGAATAAAATTCATTTTCATAATATTTAATTATTTAATAAATAAAATAACCTTATAAAAGGGCCTTTTTACTTCAAAATTTTATTTTTCTAAAATAAATAAATTATAACATTATTATGAAATATTTATTCGAATAAATGGATTTATTAAGAATGGAATTAATAAATTCATAGCTAACGGAAATTCTTTTCATAAAAACCGATCGTTCCGACGCGCGTCTCAAACGACTTTTGGTCCATTTGCAAACGTGTCGGATAATTTAATGGAGAGATCTAAGGAGAATTCGCCACTAATCATCTCCTCCATCTGAACATCTCCATCCTATCCCTCGCCACCAGTCGCCTCTCCATCTCTATCCCTTGCCATCGCCCATTTGCCTGCCCCGCCCCGCTGCCGCCCCACTCCTACAGTAATACCAGTACTATTCTGGCGACATGGGTGGGGGGCAACTGCCCACCCATGCCCCTCTAAATCCGCCAGTGCTTACATACGTCTTAGTTCTTACACTATACTGGTTATCAAAATAGAAATGATGACAACATTTAAAAATTACATGTCCACATACCTCAAAGTCATCAGTAAGATCGGATAAACAAAAAAAGTAGTCATCAGTAAAAAATGAGAGCGCACATGGGTGCAGTGATGCTAGTGTATCAAAACTGGCTACATGTACAAATCATGAAACACTCATAAACGCGACATTAAGCTCTCTTGTCTATAGTATCATATTATCAATTATAGCATAACCTACACAAATATATATGGCATTAAGCTATCATGTCTATAGTATCATACTATCACCTATTAATTAATGAATTATTTGAACTTTTCCTAGAAATAGGTGAGTTTTTTTTAGAGGAAAGAGTTTTCTTTACGAAGGGGTATGGCATATATGTTCAATTTTTTTTATTTTGTATATCCGAGGATGTTTAGTTTTATTTATATAGTTAATTCCATCGACGGATCGGAGTACCACACTTTTGACTTTTGAGAGAGAGGTCGAATGTGAACGAACATTATTCAAAGTGAAATGCAAATTTACCGTCTCTGTTTTCTTGCATCTTAATATTGCAACGGAGTGCATGTCTACCGCCAAGCTAATATTGTTGCCCATGAAATTGCTTCATAAGCTGTAGGATTAAATGCTAAATTTGTAATTTATGATGCTCTTTCTAGCTTTTTTTATTTTGTTTGTTAATGCTGAACTTGTAATTCCCATTAGGGATTCTTTGCCAACTACTATTTAAACAAATATTACGGGCTCTAGCCCTCCTTATCACCAAAAAAAATATTGCAACGAAGGGCAATTTTATATCCTTAGATTATTATTTTTTCAAATAAAAAGAAGTTAATATATAAAAATACTAGGGAAACTACAATAATTTTTCTCCCTAGAATTTTACCGAAACTTTTTTTATAAAAAAAAGAAAAAAAATCTAAGGAAATATGAATCGATCTTGCATAGGACATGGCTGAAACTGAATCTTATACGTACTTGCAAAATCCTCAAAATATAAATTACAATAAGTGGAACCAAACGGTACATACGTCTTAGTTCTTACACTATCACCCCATGGGGGACAGCTTCCCACCCATGCCCCCTCTAAATCCGCCAGTGTGTACATACGTCTTAGTTCTTACACTATACTGGTTATCAAAATAGAAATGACAACAACATTTAAAAATTACATGTCCACATACCTCAAAGTCATCAGTAAGATCGGATAAACAAAAAAAGTAGTCATTAGTAAAAAATGAGAGCGCACATGGGTGCAGTGATGCTAGTGTATCAAAACTGGTTACATGTACAAATCATAAAACACTCATAAACGTGCCATTAAGCTCTCTTGTCTATAGTATCATATTATCAATTATAGTATATACTACACGAATATATATGGCATTAAGCTCTCATGTCTATAGTATCATTCTATCACCCCATCGCCTATTAATTAATGAATTATTTGAACTTTTCCTAGATATAGGTGAGTTTTTTTTAGGGGAAAGAGTTTCCTTTACGACGGGGTATGGCATATATGTTCAATTTTATTTTATTTTGCATATCCGAGGATGTTTAGTTTTATTTGTATAGTTAACTCCATCGACGAATCGGAGTACCACACTTTTGACTTTTGAGAGAGAGCTCGAATCTGAATGAACATTATTCATACCGTCTCTGTTTTCTTGCATCTTAATATTTCAACGGAGAGCATGTCTACTGCCAAACTAATATTGTTGCCTATGAAATTACTTCATATGTTGTAGGATCAAACGCTGAATTTGTAATTTATGATGCTCTTTCTAGCTTTTTTTTTTACTAGGTGGATGGCCCGTGCTATCGCACGGGTTCTCATTGATTATATTTTATATTTTATAGTAGATATAAGTTGTTGTTTTTTTCACTTTACCCATCTCCAAGGGTTTCTTAATTGATCCTTATTTTGAACAATTTGAGAGTTCTCTTTTATTTTTTGTTTTGTGGTGAATGGAATTGTGATGTGATCATGCAAAAGTGAAAATCTTATATATATTGTGAAAGAGAGTGGAATACGAAAGATTATATTTTAAATTTGATCTTTTCTTTTGCTTGGAATACCAAAAGTTGATCTTATCTCTTTTATTTTTACTTTTATTTGTAATACCAATGGTTATAATTTAATAACATTAAATTCATATTGTAATACTAAAGGTTGTGTGTAATACTAAAGGTTACTAAAAAAGTTGTTAAATAATGTCAAATGTTATATTTTAAATTTGATCTTATGTACGTTTTGTTTGAATATCAAAAGTTGATCGTATCTTCTTTTATTTTTACTTTTATTTGTAATACAAATGGTTATAATTTAATGGCTTTAAATTCATATTGTAATATCAAAGGTTGTGTCTTGTGTGTAATAATAAAGGTTACTACAAAAGTTGTTAAATAAATGATGTAATATCAAAGATTAATGCTAATTTTGTTTTTTTTTTGTGTGTTGTACCAAAGGTTATGTATGTACTGCTTTTGTTAGATGTGAAAGTAAGATTTGGAAGTGGATACTTTCACTACATTGAGGTAGAGGGTGAGGGTGAACGTGTGACAATATATATAGTGCAAAAATGCAATAGGATGAATTGAATATAGAATTTCAAAGGTCATAATTTTTGTAGATTAAAGAGACTTTTCATATTCTTCAAATTAAGGACATTTGGAAAAATATAATTTATTTTCTCAAAAATAAAATGGAATTTATTTGTGAGAAGGAGGTTGGGAAGTTGAAACACATTTGCCCTTTCCATTCCTATAATTAGTACTATTAAAAATTTTAATGATTTAATTTTGGAATAATCCTTACAAATGCCCATTTAATTCTTGTAACATTTTTTGAATTAAATTTCTCATAAATAACATGTATTGAAATCATACAATTTATTTATATTTTTATTAACTTAATTCCACCTATGAATTTAATTACGAGAATACATGTGATTAATTAGACGTTATAATAGAGGAGACTATTGAATATACAGAAATTTAATATGTGATTAATTGGATATTATAACAAAGGATTTGAAAATATAGAAATCAATGCAATATGTTAAAGAGGACAATATTTATTTATGAATAAATTTGTGCAACATTTAAAATTATAATAATGACATAGGGGTTAAGGAATGTGAAGGTGTTAAATTATAATCAATGCAATAGTTGACCATATTGATTTTTAGAATTGAATGGGGCAAAATTATCTCCTACTATATTTTTAAAATTAATTTTAGGCAATAAATCACCCTTACTTTTTATTTTTAATTTTAATTTCATGTTTAATTACATATATGCATAAACCACAAAGAAAACACAATATGTGTGATTAATTTGAGCACCAAAATACTAATTGAAATAAAACTTCACAATTTAGTCAAAAAAGACTTTTATTTCCCAAAAGTCTCACATGTATAGATAAATTTTGATTACATTTTCTTTTATTTTATTTTGTTATCATATAAAACTGGCCTAAGTAAAAGAGGAGTTACGATATTGTTGTCTACTTGTCTTCCTAAAATGAATGCATTTTGACACTCATTTCCAATTTAAAAAGTAATTATTGCATGAGAATTAATTTAATTTCTTGAATGTGAAGGGTTTAATTATTAAAAGTTAATGAATTCCTTTATGTAGTAAAAAAATCATGCAAACTAATAGAGTACATAATGACAATACATTAGTTATTAAAAAAAATGTATAATGTTAGTCTAGACAATAAAAACAAAAACCAACATAATTTGAAGTAAAAAACATATTTGCTAAGAGAAAGGTAAGAACATGCTCACAATTTTTCTTTCTCACTTTTACTCATGTAGGAACATTTGTTTAAAAAACTTAATATTGTGCTCTAATCCTATTGCACCATTCAACATCTATTTGGGTAAGAAATCTCTCTTCTTTAATACTTCTTTCTACATATAATGGAAATTCTCATAAATAACATGTATTGAAATCATACATTTTTTATTTTTTATTAACTTAATTCTACCTATGAACTTAATTGTGAGAATGGTCATAAATGACCAAATTTTTCTATTTTATATGTTATATAGATATAGATATAGATTATAGTATTATAGTATTATAGTATTATAGATAGATAGATAGATGATTATTAATTGTGACAAATTTAGACTTTTATAATATGTAAATGTATGGTTAAAATGAAATGATAGAAATCATATTAATTAAGAAGTAATTTTTTTTAGCAAATATCAATTTGGTTTTGGTGCTAATATTCTCCATTAACTCTTTGACATAATAATTACAAAAATAATAATCTACTAATATATCACATTAAAATCAAATAATTATTCAATATATTTGCAAAATTAATAATAATACTATTACCTTTATGACTTTTTATACCAATCACCTCTCTCTTGCTTCTTGGAGGTAATTTGAGAAAAAATACATTTATTAATATAAGCACATAAAAATAATATAATTATTCAATATATTTATAATTAATAGTAAAAAAATAGAAAATAGTAAATTATAATTGTACCTTTATTTTATGGTAGTCTATTTTTCTTTGATGTTGGGAGAGTCTAAATAGTGGTGAGGGAGAGGGTAGGATTGTATCGGGGTGAGGAGGCAAGAGAGAAGATTAGGGTGAGATCGAGTATATATAGTGATAAAATTGAATGGATGGTTAATCTCATAGGAGATTAAATGTCAATTGTAAGAATATTCCCGATAAATTCTTATTATGCTCATTGGATGTTATAAATTATTCTTTATGCTACATTTTTATGCTCATTGGATGCTTAGTCTCATAGGAGATCAAAGGTCAATTGAAGAATGTTAACAATAAATTCAATTAATTTTTTTAATTAATTTTTTATCTATATGACATTCAATGCTTGATTAAAGTTACTTATGATCTTGTATAGAAATCATATATTATGTATAAAATGTGGGGCATTAATTTTGATTGGGATTTAGTCTTATAGTATTATAGATGTTTATAGAGAAATAGCTATAGAAATGAAATATTTTGGAATTTAACCATAATTTATATAAAATGATATCAAATTTATGTGCATTATTTGTGAAGAGGATTTAGCCTTGTAGTATTATAGACATATATTTAATTTATAGGTTTGTAATAATAGAATTAGTATTAATATTTAGGCAATTGAATGAGACATTAATTGCCCAAATTTTTTCTATTTTATAATATATATAGATTTTGTCTGTTAATGCTAAACTTGTAAATCCCATTAGGGATTCTTTGCCAACTACTATTTAAATAAATATTCTAGGCTCTAGGATCTAGCCCTCCTTATCACCAAAAAAAATATTGCAACGAAGAGCAATTTTATATCCTTAGATTATTGTTTTTTCAAAAAATAAGAAGTTAATACATAAAAATACCAGGGAAATTACAATAATTTTTCTCCTAGAATTTTACCGAAACTTTTTTTATAAAAAAGAAGAAGAAAAAATCTAGGGAAATATGAATCGATCTTGCATAGGATATGGCTGAAAATGAATCTTATACGTACTTGCAAAATCCTCAAAATATAAATTACAATAAGTGGAACTAGGCGGTACATACGTCTTAGTTCTTACACTATCACCTATGGGGGGCAGCCCCACCCATGCCCCCCTAAATCCGCCAGTGCTTACATACGTCTTAGTTCTTACACTATACTGGTTATCAAAATAGAAATGATGACAACATTTAAAAATTACATGTCCACATACCTCAAAGTCATCAGTAAGATCGGATAAACAAAAAAAGTAGTCATCAGTAAAAAATGAGAGCGCACATGGGTGCAGTGATGCTAGTGTATCAAAACTGGCTACATGTACAAATCATGAAACACTCATAAACGCGACATTAAGCTCTCTTGTCTATAGTATCATATTATCAATTATAGCATAACCTACACAAATATATATGGCATTAAGCTATCATGTCTATAGTATCATACTATCACCTATTAATTAATGAATTATTTGAACTTTTCCTAGAAATAGGTGAGTTTTTTTAGAGGAAAGAGTTTTCTTTACGAAGGGGTATGGCATATATGTTCAATTTTTTTATTTTGTATATCCGAGGATGTTTAGTTTTATTTGTATAGTTAATTCCATCGACGGATCGGAGTACCACACTTTTGACTTTTGAGAGAGAGGTCGAATGTGAACGAACATTATTCAAAGTGAAATGCAAATTTACCGTATCTGTCTTCTTGCATCTTAATATTGCAACGGAGTGCATGTCTACCGCCAAGCTAATATTGTTGCCCATGAAATTGCTTCATATGTTGTAGGATCAAATGCTGAATTTGTAATTTATGATACTCTTTCTAGCTTTTTTTATTTTGTTTGTTAATGTTGAACTTGTAAATTCCATTAGGGATTCTCTGCCAACTACTATTTAAATAAATATTCTGGGCTCTAGCCCTCCTTATCACCAAAAAAAATTTGTAATGGAGAGCAATTTTATAGCCTTAGATTATTATTATTTCAAAAGAAAAGAAGTTAATATATAAAAATATTACAATAATTTTTCTCCCTAAAATTTTACCGAAACTTTTTTTTTTAAAAAAAAGAAGAAAAGTCCTAGGGAAATATGAATCAATCTTGCATATGACATGGCTGCATTTGAATCTTATACGTACTTGCAAAATCCTCAAAATATAAATTACAATAAATGGAACCAGCCAGTGGCGGATCCAGGATCAACTAGATTGGGGGGGGTCGAACTTTAAATATGCCTGATAGTAAAAAAAATATTCGAACAAATAGTATTAGTTTAAATATCAAAGTAGTATATAAAAATAAAATATATATACTAAACATAATTTGACAAATCAAATTACATGCGACTTTCTACTACGGGATAATTAATATCTATAAGTATCTGAATTTTAATTCCACACACCACCAACGTATCAATTTCAACAAATAACATTTTAGTTCAACACATTGACCTATCAATCTAAAAAACAACAATTCTTAGTAAATAGTGATTCCATTTGAAATAATTAATGCTTAATAACCAAATATTCTTCTTTCAAGGAATTCTCATGAGAATTTATTATTTTAAGAAACTAATCGGATTATAAAATCCCGTTAATTTGTGAATACTCATATTTTACAACTATAATTTATGAGATAAAATAATTGTCAAATAAAAATAAACATTGTTGGGTAAGAATTTTATTTGCGGGAACATTCATATTTTACAACTAAAATATATGGGCTAAAGTAATTATCTTTGGGATAAAAAATTTATGCTACTATTAATCTTAGGTTTAGAATAATATAATTGGTAATTTAATCTATATAAATAATCACGTGGTAAGAAATTAATAGCCGTGGCCCTAAAGTTCTTACTATACCCGTTAAATTTTGTAAATGTTCAGATTCTCAAGTTTGTTGTTTTGATTTGTAGGCCCAAAAAATAGAACTTTTATTTGTTTAAGTTTAGGATTTTATTGGACTTATTGAGCCTATTTGAGTTAATGGGCTTATTTATGGGTTGTCTTCTTCCTCCTCTTTCTTTCCCAAATCTGATGCTGACTCTGACCACCTCCCGTCTACAATTCGCCACTAATCGTCTCCTCCATCTGAACATCTCCATCCTATCCCTTGCCACCAGTCGCCTCTCTATCTCTATCCCTCGCCATCGCCCATTTGCCTGCCCCGCCCCGCCTCGCTGCTGCCCCGCTCCTACAGTAATACCAGAACTATTCCGGTGACATGGGGGGGGGGGGGAGCTGCCCATCCATGCCCCCTAAATCCGCCACTGATTTTATGGATTAAATCTTATTGCATGTTCTTTTTCCTAAAAGTTTTAACACTTGAATAAATTGTTTATGAATTTAAAGAACCGAAAATAACTTATAAAAATTACTAGACACTTAAATAAATCCTATAAGGATATGCATGTTTAGTTTATGGAATTTTTGGAATAAATCTTCTCATGCATCTGTTCTAGAATTACTAAGATAATAACATAGTATGCCTTATAATAAAAAGAAATATTTTTATAAGCATAAGTCATATTAAATCATTTAAAGTATTGCATGTGTGAATAAAAATTATTTTAATAAGATGTTATATACATGCATGACCATCCTTGAATTCTCCTATAATTTTACATTAAGTAAATCATGTTTTAGGAAAATTGGTTATAAGCATAATTTTTAATAAATTAATTTTACAAAAAATGTTGCATGCATTTGAATTATATATATATTTGCATGTGGGTTAAAAAGGCTTTTCATGGGAATAAATAAAGCCTTGCATTTTTGTCCTTAAAATATGTTTTTTTATGTCATAAAATCCGTACAAAGTATCACCTAGAAAATACTAATAAAAGAATTATTATTTTAACTCTTCCAATCTAAAGTATTAAATCAAATAATTTTGATTAGCTTGCGTGCTCTTAGAAGAGGAAAATAAGAGAAAGGTAGAATTAAATTAAAATAAGGATTTTAATACATGTTCGTTCTCGTTCTTTCGGTTAAACTAGGTCGAAGTTTTCGAGCGTCGTTAAAACTTCCATATTCCAAGTTCGTAGAATCCCGAAGGAATTTTCAAGGCAAGTGGATATTCTACTTGAACCTTTCGATAGATTCGATTCCGTTAACTTGTTCATTTTTGGGAACACTTTGCTTGCTAAATAAAACGAACCTAGGAAATATCGATTGTTAGAAATAATGATCTTTGTTAGCATTATTACTATTATTATTGTTAGTAGATATAATGCTAGGTTTGTTTTGTGTGGCCTTTGTTTGTTTAAAATCTCTTTTCGAGATTCGTAATTAAATTCGTAAGTAGCGTAATAAGGGGTGCGGGCTCGGCCCGAACACCTCTATATAATATGTCGAGTGGTATGGCACCATGCCCTCTCTTCTCGCGACTTAAGGATCATGATCTATGTCTGCTCCTACTCGTTGGAGGGATGTCTACACCCTATCTAGGTGTCGGAACTTCGTTCCACGTAAGTGGACTCGGCTCTTTCATAGCCTCCACACCATTTAAAAGTCATTAACGCTAAGTAAAGTTTTGACACGTAATAAAGATAAGTGCCCATGCACATTAAAAGACATCAAAACCGGACCGGTCTTAAAAGATCGATCTGGCTCTCGGTCCGCAAGGGCGCGATAAGTTTTCTAGAAACTCGTGTGTAACTAATATTCCCAACATTTATTCTATTCTAAAACGTCCTACAATCTCGTAGTTCGTTCTCTCGGTTTAGGGTGACTTTGGATGGTAAAATCCGAGGTCACTGGCGGTAACACCTATCATTGAAAAATATGAGTGTTATAGATGTATATGAAAAGAATATTATGAATTATGGTATTAACATTTCATATTAACACACATGAATAAATCGTGGTGATTAATGAAGAGCCACGTGTCGACGCTTCCTTTTTTAATTTTACCCTTAGCAAAAACTAGGGTTGAGCAATCGCATATATCCGATTCGGTTTGGTATACCGAATATCCGATAATTTTTCCTTAAAATTCTAATCCGTTAATGGTCGGATTTTTCGGTAAGAAGTATCTGATTGGATCAGATATCCGCTATCGGATATCTGAACTATCCGTTTTGAAAAAAATATTTCTACTATTTTTTATTTAGGCCTAATTAATATACATGATTGGAGGATATCGAAATCAGATATCCGCTGATCTGATTAAATTTTTTGAGAAAGTTTACATTGTTGAGAAAAATTGAACCATTCATGAGTTGAACTTTTATAAAATACTCATTAAAACATCTATGCTACTTAATATTATTGTGCACTTTCCAAAAATATATAGTAATTGGATATTCGGTTGCTTCAAAACCCCGATCCGAACCCGATCTGATTATTCGGATAAATTTTACGGATCGGATCAGATATAGATAAAAATTATTGTGATCCATTTGGATATGAATTTTATCGGATTGGATAGGACGGATCAGTGGATTGGATATTTTTGCTTAACATTAGCAAAAACACTGCTCATTGGCATGAATAGGGGTAGAAGAGGATGAGCTTCAAGGGAATGATTGGGAGTAATTGCAGAGTGAACCCTATTGAGTGTCTAGGACGAGATAGGTCTTCCAAGAACAAGTCTTTTTCGAAAAGGCCAATTCATTTGGGACCCTGGAGATCCACTCTTTTACATATTCAACGATGAGCTCTCTGTCTTTCTGTTTTCACATCGAGAATTCTTTTCGGATGAAGAGATGTTAAAGGGAATTCTTATGACTTCCCAAAGGGAGAATCTATATAAACACGAGTTTAGCAAGAAACCCAAAGAAAAGTACTTCAAGTTTTTTCTTAATCGCTAGAGACGGCGACGACTTTGAACGCCATGTTTCGCTTGGCTGAGGACCCAAAAAATCGATCCATGTGATACTTCACCAAATCCATGGGATATTGGGATGGATCATTTTGCCTCGGTACAAGCAAGAGGCTTATCATTTTAATAATATTCTGACGCCATGATGGATTGCAAATTACTACCGATGTAGTTGCTTTTATAGATCCGTGATATGGATCATGGATCAAACCATAGAAAATTATCTATTTTTTAAATTTTCCAAACGAGCAATTTAAACCTTAAAAAACCAAAAATTTTAATTTTTTTTATTGATTCATAGATACTAATATTGTATATAGGTGAATCCATTTAAATTTATTTATGTTTTTTGGATTGTTTTATATGGGATCCATGTAATCCATTGATAAATTGGTAATGTATAGGCTCATAACATATACAGACCCTTGAACTTGTGCAAATTGGTCAAATAGACACCTGGCCTTTGATTCAGACTTATTGAACACTTAAACTTAATATTTGTGGTCTACTAAACACCTGGTCGAGAACAACTGTTGAGTGTAAAGCATGCGTGCTGACATAAGCCTAATATTTGCCATATAATGTCACATAATACCCATTTAAAGCTCAATTAAAATATTTTATCAATTGTTTTTAGAAAAGGGGTGAAATTTCGTTGTTCCTCTTTTTCGATGTTCGTTCGACACCTTCGACCACGATGGCGTCGAGGAGGTCACCCCCTCCGGCGTGGATCTACAGCAGAAACAATTTTTTCGCCCAAATTTTTATATTGTGTAACAAAAATTTGTGAATGCGCTTGACAATATGAGAAAGCCCTAGCCATACGATTGATGGGAACGAGAAGATCGTGATCGTCAAGAGGATTGAAGACGACGAAGGCACATTTAGAGGATTGAAGATTCCTTTCACTCCTCGACAATGAGCAGAAGAAAAGAGGAATTGGAATAAATAGATTGTTAGAGCATATTTCAATTTCTTTGTGGATTCGGAACCTGCGAAATAGGGCTCGAATTTGCATAGGAGGAAGAAGGAGAAGAAGAGAGAAGTCATAATTTTGCAACAACGGTCGACATTAGCATGGAGAAATTTTTGGGCTCCATAAATTTAGCGGCCATGAAGTCTAAGCTAGATTTTAATTTCTCTTCCCTCGGTGTGGATCTGCAACGACGAGAGGAGAAGAATGATGCAGCCAAAACTAACCCGCAAGCGAACGGGGTCAATTATAGTACCTCAAGTGTCGATCCGACAAGGAACAATGTAATACCAATTGAAAATCTACTAGTAAATCGGGCTAAAAATATAAGGAAAATGTAGTATTTAAGCTTGGGGGGGGGGGAAGCTCATGTGTGATTCCGTTTGCATTTTTTCTTCTTTTCTTTTTCATGACATTTCATGCATGACATTTTGATAGCTTGCATTTAGGTAGTGTTTAGGATGCATATTTATGATTATTTTGCATGGTTTTAGCTTAGTTTAGTCTAGTTCTTAGGTTTTTAGGTTTTCTAGGAAATTCGGGTTTTGCGCTTATTTTGTTCGGTTTTGCAGATCTTTAGGTAAACAAGTGTGGACGGGATGGATCTTGGAGGACTATGGTGGACATGGATGAATATTGAAGAAGTTCAAGTGATGATTACAAGAACCAAGGCCCACGAGCTTGTGTGAAAAGAACGCTTAAACCCGGGTTATGCATTGGAGACTTGTTTTGACACCTCTATATTGCAATGCTTAGTTTGGGAGCTACAATAGTTGGATGAAGCTGAATTTGGTATCACTGGAAATCTAACTCGAAGAGCTACAATTCATATTTTTACTCCGAGTCCAAATTCCAACTCGAAGGGGGGTCAAAACAGCCTCTGAAATGTCACTAGAGTTGCTGTCGTCGGAGCGCGGGCAGAATGGGCATCGCGCGACCGCGCTTTGGGCTGTCTTGACCGTGCTTTGGCGCATGTGTGCGACGCCGACTTCGGGCCTTTGTGTTATCTTTTGGGCCGACTTTATTAGTATTTTTGGATATTTCTAGATATGATATAAATACTTTCCTTAGGTTTTTTTAGGAGGAGATTATATTATGCTATCTTTTGTTTAGAGTTTTATGCTATTGAAAATTTGGAGATTTGTGGGAGACTAAACCCTAGTTTGCAACATTGAAGAGAATTTTGACTCTTGTAAGTTTTATTTTTCTTTAATGTCGATTTCTAGCTAATTTTCTCATGTCCAACTAGTTAGTTGAAGTTGTATGCATGATTGTTTGTGAGATTTGAATTATTTTAGTTTGCCTTGACTAGATTAAATCTCTGTGCTTAATTGATTAAATTTGCTTAGGATTATTATAGATTGGCCACCTATTCTACTTCTAGGTTGAATTACAACTAGAATAATTAAATAGACGGTTGAATTTGATTATTCATGGATGAATCCTTTGATTAAACTTACAGACGGTGGAATAAGGTTAATCAAAGGCGGAGAATTTAATCACAAGACTTCATGAATAGACGGTGCAATTCATGATTATTTTTTCTATTGAATGCTTTGAACTTATTTGCATGATCAATTTGACATAGAAGCTTTTCTAGGTTAATTGGTTAAAAGGTTGTTAAAGACGGTATATATTAATAACACCTTAAGCTTAAATTTCATAAATTCACAATAGATTAGTAAAGGGAAATCGAAATAAGGATAATCAAGGATCAAAACTCATGTATGCAATGGATACAAAACTAGTTGGACGCTTTTCTCCATATTTGAATCTTAAATCGTTTTACTTGCTTTGATTTAGTTACTTAGATTTTTAGTTTATAATTATAAAATCCCCTTTTTACTTAGTAATATTACTTAAATACAAATATTCCGAGTCTCTGTGGGTTCGACCCTTGCTTCCACTTTACTAAGGTTAGGAAGTTAGGAATAATTCTTTGACAGTGCTTTTACAACGACATAAAAGTGCTCGTCAAATTTGGCGCCGTTGCCGGGGACTCTGCTATTTATTTGTGTTTACCTAGTATTACTATTTTTGGTGTTGTGAACCTATCTTACGGTTCATAACACTCGTGCTACTAACCCATGACTTTGTTCGATTGTAGACAGATGCAGGATGAACACTTCCATGACTATTTTGTTAGATTTCAATACCATGTGCGAGAACTTGGTGCTTGGGGATTCCAATATAGTGATAGAGAGGTAAACATGGGAGTTATCCATGGTATGAATCTTGAGACAAGAGGATTGGCCGACTACATGAGCAATGAGAGGCTTTTATATATGGGATCTGAGGAATGCTGGGATTTCTTCTGTTTCATGAGCCATCAATGCTTTCTGGTTGAGTCATCTTCCCAACCACCCCAGCCGGTTGATAAGTCTCTTGAGGAAATAATCAGGGATCTCTCCAAAGGGGCAGTTGCTTTAATCATGGAGCACTGTGAGTCATGCTCTTCAAGTTTTCATTCCACAACCTCATGCCCTTTTGAGTTGTGTGAAAGGAGAGGTGGAGTCACATTGGAGTCAAACAATCATGAGTCAGACACTCATATTCAAGTTGAGGAGCAATCTACTACACTTGATGTGGGTTATGAAGATGAATTTGATAGCCAACATGAATTCACACCTATAAGGCAAGTTGAGCAGATCATCACAGAGCCAAAGGAAGTCTGTGCTAACATAGAGATTCTTACAGAGCCTAGGGAGCCTGAATCATCTTCACTCACGTGGAGTAAATTGCTTGAGGGTTTTACGGTTTTGCAAGAAGACACTTTTGTCGACCAAGATGACTTCTTTGCTGATGAAGTAGACAACCATGAGGGAGAAAACCAAAATGATACATCTGTTAAGACTCCCACTGTCATGGTGCACCCTATGTTAGGCCTTGACATCCCATGTTTCAGTTTCCCCACCTTCTCACATCCAGAGCTTATGGAGTTTCAAGATGAGGAGCCAAGTCTACAACACACGGTGGATGATGAGAAATATATGGAGTTCATCTCTGATACAAGTGGTATTTCTACCAAGTGCTTTTACTCATACTGTAAGTATTTTCTAAAGCCACCACTTGTGCTGAATTCTTTTAAGCATATGCCATTTCATGCCAATTGGGCACACATGTTTGATAAATTAAAACGGTCTTTGAAAGTTATATTATGCATTTTTAATTTATCATTGTGTTACTTATGCTTTTCTGAGATGTGTGCACAGGGCTTTGATAGGTTATTAAGGGCATTAACAATGTCTAATCTTGTCAAACCATTCTAAGAGTCAAGATAATGACGTTAAATAAGCGCTTCTTGGGAGGCAACCCAAGCTTTATTTTTAGTTTTGTTTGTTTTCTAGTTTACGTTTTGTTTTTGGTTTGTTTGTTTGGTTTTTGCTTTGTTTGTTTGGTTTTTTCTTTGTTTTGGTTTGTTTTTGTCCTTAGTTTTAGGAAAAGTCGGGAAACAAGTACACGCGGTTCGAGGAAGCCAAGACGCTCTTGCGCTCATATCCCGGATTTCTAGACCCTGCATATTCATATCCGGGATACCCACCACCACCACCGCCATCTGAGGAGTAGATTCTGGAGTTTGTCAAGCTCTTGTGATAAGGTCAGTTTTCTTTTACTCTTATGTTTTCTCTTACTATGGGGACAAAGTAATGTTTAAGCATGGGGGAAGAGGATTATTTATTTTGTCATGAGTGCTTGGTTATAGTTAGATCATGTAGTTGCATTTGCATATTTTAAAATTTTTGCATGCATTGATTAAAATTCTTAAAAAATGAGAAAAAGAAATCAGAAAATTTGAAAAAAAATATAAAAATATTGCATTTATGTTCTTATTTCCTCATTGTTTGATACCTCTTGTGTTTCTATGCTAAGTATAAGTCCTAACCCATGATTTGCATGATATGCTGAAGTTGATATGATATAAGCATGATCATTGATTAATTACCTTGATTATAGGATGGAGCATGTATTTAGCTTGAGTATTTGATTCATTCTGAAGTTCTAGACAACAATTAGCCTTGTGAGATATTTTTGGCCTTTCATGATTTATTTGTTCTCTATATTTCTTGAGTGTATCACCATGATTATCTAGCTCTAGAACTTGCATTATGACTGTTTGTCAAGACTGCTTTATATGATTGAATACATGGCATTAAAATGATTGAGGCAATGTTTCTTATAAGCCTATTATTTCCTTTCCTACCTTACAAGTTCCATGTTATTGACACCCCTATTCTTTTGAGCTTTAAGCCTGTTTTTATTAGCTCCACAAAATGATCCCTAGCCTAATAAGCTTGACCCATCCGGGATTTAGGACTTTAGGTTATGTTTTGTTTTGTGTGGGTTATATATCAGTATGGGGGAATTAGAAGAAAAGGAGGAAAAGAGGAAATAAAACTCTTGTGTGTAAAGTGAAAAAAAATGAAGATGAAAGTATGTTGCAAAGCAAAAGAAAAAAAAAAGTTAAAGTACAATTGTTAGTAGTCTTCATAAAGCAAAGAAAGAGTTGAAGAAGAGGCAAAGAAAAAAAAAAGAAATAAAGAGCTTGAAAGTGTTAATGGAGTTGGTAAAAGAAGTTGGGAAGTGTTGTAAGAAGAAAGTGTGTTGAATTTTGGGTTAGGATTAGTTATTTATCCCGGATTTAGCACCACATGCCAAATTATGATCCCTTCCAAATTTCTCTTTACCTTGGCCCCATTACAACCCTTAAAAAGACCTCTTGATTTTTGTTATGTGTTTGATCCCCAGCGGTGAAGATTTAGTACGCTGATACAAGCTTATGGTAGTCTAGTTTTCATGGTTGATTTTTGAGTGAGACACGTCCTTAAACACTTGAGAGTTTGAGTGCAAACACATTTACCTTGGTGAGGTCTAGAATGGATAAATGGTCTTTACTTTTTGCTTGTTATAATGCATGTTAGGAAGTCTTGGTCAGGTTTTTGATTATATGTGAAATGCTTGTTTGATTTGAGATGGATGTATGATTGGATTTCTGTGGTGTGTTTTGGATTTATGTCTTGCTTGAGGACAAGCAAGGTTCAAGCATGGGGGAATTTGATAGCTTGCATTTAGGTAGTGTTTAGGATGCAGATTTATGATTATTTTGCATGGTTTTAGCTTAGTTTAGTCTAGTTCTTAGGTTTTTAGGTTTTCTAGGAAATTCGGGTTTTACGCTTGTTTTGTTCGGTTTTGCAGATCTTTAGGTAAACAAGCGTTGACGGGATGGATCTTGGAGGACTATGGTGGACATGGATGAATATTGAAGAAGTTCAAGTGATGATTACAAGAACCAAGGCCCACGAGCTTGTGTGAAAAGAACGCTTAAACCCGGGTTATACATTGGAGACTTGTTTTGACACCTCTATCTTGCAATGCTTGGTTTGAGAGCTACATTGGTCGGATGAAGCTAAATTTGGTATCACTGGAAAGACAACTCGAAGAGCTAGAATTCATATTTTTACTTCGAGTCTGAATTCCAACTCGAAGGGGGGTCAAAACAGCCTCTGAAATGTCACTAGAGTTGCTGTCGTCGGAGCGCGGGCAGAATGGGCATCGCGCGACCGCGCTTTGGGCTGTATTGACCGCGCTTTGGCGCGTGTGTGCGACGCCGACTTCGGGCCTTTGTGTTATCTTTTGGGCCGACTTTATTAGTATTTTTGGATATTTCTAGATATGATATAAATACTTTCCTTAGGTTTTTTTAGGAGGAGATTATATTATGCTATCTTTTGTTTAGAGTTTTATGCTATTGAAGAATTTGGAGATTTGTGGGAGACTAAACCTTAGTTTGCAACATTGAAGAGAAATTTGACTCTTGTAAGTTTTATTTTTCTTTAATGTCGATTTCTAGCTAATTTTCTCATGTCCAACTAGTTAGTTGAAGTTGTATGCATGATTGTTTGTGAGATTTGAATTATTTTAGTTTGCCTTGACTAGATTGAATCTCTCCGTGCTTAATTGATTAAATTCGTTTAGGATTATTATAGATTGGCCACCTATTCTACTTCTAGGTTGAATTACAACTAGAATAATTAAATAGACGGTGGAATTTGATTATTCATGGATGAATCCTTTGATTAAACTTATAGACGGTGGAATAAGGTTAATCAAAGGTGGAGAATTTAATCACAAGACTTCATGAATAGACGGTGGAATTCATGATTATTGTTTCTATTGAATGCTTTGAACTTATTTGCATGATCAATTTGACATAGAAGGTTTTCTAGGTTAATTGGTTAAAATGTTGTTAAAGACGGTGTATATTAATAACACCTTAAGCTTGAATTTCATAAATTCACAATAGATAAGTAAAGGAAAATCGAAATAAGGATAATCAAGGATCAAAACTCATGTATGCAATGGATACAAAACTAGTTGGACGCTTTTCTCCATATTTGAATCTTAAATCGTTTTATTTGCTTTGATTTAATCACTTAGATTTTTAGTTTATAATTATAAAATCCCCTTTTTACTTAGTAATATTACTTAAATACAAATATTCCGAGTCTCTGTGGGTTCGACCCTTGCTTCCACTTTACTAAGGTTAGGTAGTTAGGAATAATTCTTTGACAGAGCTTTTACAACGACATAAAAGTGCTCGTCACATTTACATATATTAGGTGTTTTGATATAAACCCCATGCCTTGGCTTTGCTTGTATATTTTTTAAAAAAAAATCCTAAATTTCATTGGTTGTTAATGCCCTAATTTATCTTGCTTGAAGATGAAAAATATCGATATTTTGAAAATGTTTGAGTTGAAGTGACTTATGGCTATTTATTGAGCTAATTTAGTTTTAAAACTTTAGACAAAAAGCTATGTGAGGTTTTTGTCGGCCTTTCTTAGACTAAAATTTCCTATGAGTTCTCTTTCTTTTGTGTGTGATTCTCAATTTGATTGCTATCTCTAGAACTTGCATTTGGACTCTTTTTCGAGGCCACATTTATAACTCTTGTGCATGACATAAAAATGATTGAGGCATTATTTTTCATGAGCCTATATTTTCCCTTATCCACCTTGCACATTATATCCTTTTTTGTAGCCCATGTTCAACATCAATATCAACAACAACCTATGCAAAATCAGCTAGTATAAAAAGTATCAACATGTTGCAAAATTAAATAAGTAGCAGGTTAAATTTAGCATCATACTCAACAAAATACTACTCCCTCCGATCCTAAAAAACAGTCGTTTAAGCCTCTAATTTTTTTATCTTTAATAAGTGTCGTTCACTTTTCATTTTGAAATTTAATTGCATTGGAATTTTCAATTTTTTCTCTTCATTGGTTATTTGCATGGTAATTTATTGCTTCTTCTTGAAAACCTTTCCACTTTTGCATGTTACTGGTTGTACATAATTTCTATCCGTATACCCATTGGCCAATTAATAAATGTTTTGCTTTGGCATATGTAAGGATTAGTGAGTTTAATGATTCATTAAATATTTCTTAATTAGAGAGCTTTTTACTAAAGCGTCAGTTTTTTTGGATCGGAGGGAGTACTTTTCATCAGCAAATCGGTTGTAGCACAAAACAAAACCATGAGCACATGATTTGTAGCACAAAAAATCAAACAAGACTCAATAGCTAATCAAAAGATGCAAGTATCATTCAAAAGCTCAAGCCAATCAAAGACAGATTCAGTAAGAAACAAATGCTTAATTCAGCATATCCGAATAACACTCAAATTAGCTTCAGAAAACCCACAAGCCACTAGTTGGGGACATGAAAGTGGATTAAGCACAAACCAGCTCAAGCTTCTCATACATCAGAACACTAATTTCAACAGATAGAGATACTTACCTCCGCTCACCAGCCAATCAGATGAAGGCACGCATAGGCGGAACTCAAGTGGGGCCAAAGGTGGCCATGGCCCCCCCCCAATCCAAATTTTTTTTATGTATATATGTTCCTTTTGTCGAGACCTTGAATTTGATATATTATACGCTTCAATCTGACATCTGAGTAAAAAGTTATGAGCATATGAAAATTGACGATATAAAAACTATTTTTACAAGTCATTTACTTAATTAAAGTGGTTTTATCATTTGCTAGATTGCATAGTTTCATAATGTAATTAAACCCAAGAGCGTGGAAACAATTCGTTATGGTTGGAATATCTTGAATCACACACTAAATTTATTAGCATAAAATTCATGTGGTTTTGGTTAAATAGTATTTTGTATTTTTTGAAATTGAAAAAATATTAGCTATAAATTTGTCCCCTACAATGAGAAGATTCGAGTTCCGCCCCTGTTAGGCACGAGTAGGCTGGCGCCAGATTTCTGAGCATAACTTTGACGGTGTAGCACTAGTGGTGGCGTTGAGATTGTGGCAGCGACAATGGCAGGATCTCCGGTGACCGGTGTTGGTGGCAATCAATCAAAGGAAGGCTGATTTTGGCATCCTTAGTGCAGCAGTAGCGCGAGAGAGAGAGAGACTGGATCTAGGCAGAGGAGAGACGAAGCAGCGATGGACGGAATCTGGTGGTGGAGTGGTGTGCTTGCGCTGGCGGAGGTTGTTGGTGGTCCGCGTGGGCGTCCTGGGGCAGCGCAGAAGTGCGCAAAATGGAGAGTAAGCAGGTCGGACTTCTCTGGTGGTACGTGGTGGCACAGGCGGCCGGAGTAGGGCGGAAGAGATAGAGGGGGTCAGAGAAGGGAGAGGCTGGTGTCGGGAGAGGAGGCCAGAGAGAGTATCGGGAGATTATCTGGGTAGAGGAGAAGAAAGAAGACGGAGAGGACTACGAGAAAAGAACGGATTTTTTTCGTCTCATTCGACGAGAACTTGGGTGAGAACTCGGGCGAGTTTTGGCCCGAGTTCTTGTCGACCTAAAACGTCTTTTTTTTAAAAGAAAAGAGAACACCATACATAATGGGTTGCCTCCCATCCAACGCTAATTTAAGGTCGTTAGCTTGACCTTCCACCTCTGTCAAGTTTTCGGATTGGGTGGGTCGGTGGTATCCATCTCAATCGGATCAAGCTCCTTGTATGGCTTTAGTCGAATTTTTCTAACTTTGAAATATCCCGCGTTCTTATGCCAAAGCTCAACAAAATCATCCCTAAGAACTCGATTCAGGAGGTATGGACCGGACCTTCTTGTGCTCTTACTTCCCAGGAACATATTCGATTTATGATGATAGAGAATCACTTGATCCCCTGGCTTGAATTCAACTTGTGCCCGATCACTAGCAACACTTCTTTTTCTCTTTTTCCGTCTACTCGCCTTCTTTTCTTGAATTGCTTCTACCTTGAGGTTTTGAATCTCTAATGTAGTTTTTAGTACCATTACTACATCATGCATTGTTTCAGGAAGCTCAACCTGCATCTCAAAACAGGTATCTCTGATGGTCGGGGTAGCCTTTTGAAGCATATCAAATTCATCAATCATTGGGTCCTCCTTGGTCACCTCGGTAGGCTCTCTTTTATCAACTTGTGGGTCGTCCCACTCTTTCTCACCCCTTAAAAATATAGCAGTGCAGTATTCAATTCGGTGCACCTTTGGAGGTTCAATAGTCCATTGACCGACCACCTGAGCAATCTGATCTTCTAGCAACTTATTTTGTGTGGTCAAAGTACCAACTTGAGTCTTCAGAAGGTTCACTTCACTTTTAAGATTAGACAACTCTGCTACTTGACTTTTAATTAACCCAATGGCTTTTCCAAATATGTTGATAAGATTTTGGAGCGGTGTTCGTGGTGGTGTCACCCAACTAGGATTGTGGGAACTTGAATAAGCCTCATTCGTATTCACTAAAGTTATGTAACAACCTGTATAATCATGATCTGTAGCTCCACAAGACTCACAGAAGAGGTTAGAAGTATTTGGGTTTGAAAAACCCAAATTAGGATTAAAATAATCATACCTCTGAGTATTTGTATTCATTCTAGGAGAAAGAGAGGAAAAAGAACTTACCTCATACATACCTGAATAATCTATTTATTCGACTCAATTAACTGCCTGAACAGAAAATAAAAATATCAAAGCAAAAATAAGGACCTAAATTTTTCTAGTTATGAGATAACAATCAATATTAACAAATTGGTCCCCGACAACGGCGCCAAAAACTTGATGCAGCCAAAACTAACCCGCAAGCGAATGGGGTCAATTATAGTACATCAAGTGTCGATCCCACAAGGACCAATGTAATACCAATTGAAACTCTACTAGTAAATCGGGCCGAAAATATAATGACTCGAAAAAACTATATCTAAGGTAACAAACAATGCAAATAAAAAGGATAAAAATTATGGGATAGATATGTCTAAGGTTAAGGGTCACCACAACAATGTTTCAATAAATAAAATTATACTCTGCCTGAATTTATTTGAAGGACCAACTATCTAAGGTAAACACTAACTCTTCTCAGACGAATAGTGCATGTACCTAAACTCGACTAGCAGTCACTCTCGCACAAAGCAAGTCTAATTTAGATCCTTAAAGCTCTTTAGAGATTAGGGAAAAATAAAGTCAACATCTACTCTCGCGCTCCGCTGAAATTACTCAAACCCTAAAACAACTACGATAGTTAAAAAGCACACAAGAGAAATTAAGTCGCTCTCGCGCAAATAATTCTCAAGTTCAATCCTAGGGATCTAACATGAACAAACAATATTTTCAATCAATCAATCTCCTATTATTGTTATCTCCTCTCGGTCTCAAACCTTAATAGGAATCCTATATGCATAAAACAAATAGGGCATAACGCAACCTATGATCAAATCAAATATATTTCAATTCAGACAAAGAATATATCTTTAGTTAAATACACATTGAATGGATCACCAAAACCCTAGAACTAGGAATTTAGCCAAACATGATTGAAGACATAATCAAAATAGATAATCTAGCCAAGAATTATTCAATACAATCAAAGAGTAAGAAAACTTAGTCTTAATTACGTAGATAATCTAAAACAAGGGCTAGAAACTTGAAAACCAAATAACCTCCAAAGTGCTGGCCGAATTCTACGTGAAAACCAAATCCCTGATGTGCGGCACACAAAACAAACGAAAAGATTAAAACTAAAACTAAACCTAAAGCTAATTACTATCCCCCCTAATAGATTCTGAATGCAAAATAAAATAAAATAAATATAAAATATGTAAAATATGAATGAATATGACCTAAATTAATATGCAACTAGACATCTAAAATATGTATTAATTAAGCGTTATCAAAGAAGAAGAAAAAATAGTTTTTTTTTCTTTTTTTTGATATTAATTCAATTAATGGGCTCTATTTTATGCCTTATCAGCTTGGCATTTAATGAGATTACAACATTTCACTCCTCACTCTCCCATTAGTACATGTAAGTAATGCGCATTGCCACATCAACGCTTAGGTGTTTAATAGACAACAAATATTAAGTTTAAGAGTTCAATATGTTCAAGACAAAAGTGAGGTGTCTATCTGACTAATTTGCACGAGTTCAGGAGGTTGTATATGTTTTGAGCCGTAATGTATATGGGACCCATGGATGATGTGGAAGATAAATGAAAAAGTAAAAGTTTATGGATCCATGAGATTAATAGTTGCGTATGGCCTCATAGAAGTGTAATATCCACTCTTTTTAAGAAAGAGATATTACTTTTGAGTTATTAATAAGTGAAGAGTTACACTTAATTTAAATCCACTATAAATGGATAAAACTTGCAAAAATAAAATTTATTTCTTATGAATGAATTTTTGTCAAGTTAAATTGTATTTAGCGGAAAATTTAAATTTGTAAAAGTGTAAGAAGATGGCAAATAATAAGGAAGTTTGAAAGAGTGGAAAAAAGGAGGGTGTGTGTGGGTCCGGGACTCGAACCCATAACCTCTTACACATGGAAATAAGACACCCATAAGGCCAAAACCACTCTACTATCTTAGATTTTTAATATTGTTAAGAGAACAAATGTGATTTTAAACTCTCGGTTATTTCCGCCTTGCCTTGTCCTTTTCTTCAAGTAGTGTAGATGGCTCGCTCGACAACCGATGGAGGCGCCGCCTTCATCATGTCGTCGTCATCAACTGGAAGGTCTAAATTCCCTACCCATGCCTCTTCACGAGCTGCTCCTGGTGCCAACTCGACCATTTTCCCACCTTTTGATGAAGTGCTGGCACGAGGAGGACGAGCCGTATGTCAAAGGCCCGACGTGATTAGTGGCAAGAAGGAAAGGGGAAAGGCACCAGATGTCTTTATAAGTGAAGGAGATGGTTGATTTCTCGCCATTTTTGTTGAATTGAAGCTCGAATGTAAACACGAAATTCGTTCTCGGTTTTGACCTAAAACACCCCAAACTTCAGAATTAGATTGTGAACTCGTTTCTCAACCAAAATTCTTGATTCAGTTGCTATATTTCGAGGAAGAGGATATCTATAATATCCCTCAATCAATTCGGACAAAACATTTCAAGAAACGAGCCAAAATCCACCAAATCAGATCGTGGTACTGATTTTCCAGTTTTTTTCAAAGATGGTGACGAGTCGTTTTCTTGGGCTTCGATCTCTGTCTTCAAGCAACTATTCCAGGGACCTTTGCCCACAGTTGGAAGGAGGAAATGTGGTCTTCATATTTTCGCAAGTACCGTCGCCATCCCACCACTGGTTTCTCCGCCATGAGTCGGTGAACAAGTATTTCTGAGCAGCTTTGCTGCTGGTACCTTTGCCCAGAAAATTCAGCTTTGACGAGTGATTTTCATCGCCTCCGTTCTCAGTCGTCCATCAACAAATTAAGTATACTTTGCCAACAGTGGAAAGAGGGCAACGAGGAATTTAAACTGTCGCTTGAATTGCCCAAAACGGATGTCAGACGAAGCCGCTAGCTATTGACGAAGTTGGTTCGTCACTCACTGATTTTCCAAGCCTTTTTATGGGTAAGTGGAAGAAAAAAGGAAAGGTGTGTGGACCCGGGGTTGCCTCGGTATGCGTGCCATGAATTCCGATGGATCATCTTGATTCACATGTTGCCTCGTTTTGTGTGTTGCATCGTTTTGTGTGTCACCTCGATTTGCGTGCAAGCAAATCCCGAAAACGTGTCTCTAGGTAATTTCCGTCTTTTGAGCTGAACTTATATTAAAGAATATTTAGGATAAGATCATTCAAAGGTGGGTTTTCGTATTAAATCTTGTAAAGCGTGATTTATCTGATCTTGTGATTGGTTAAGTTATAAAGCAGGATTAAGTCAAACAAGTTCTTGACAAATTATTATAAGAACATAATAATTTGTAGTAATTAATCTTGAAACGAAAATAAATCGGTTATAATTTATTTCTCTATTATTTTCCGTACAACCCGGGCTCGAGTCTTGGATGCACGTCGTTCGAGAGGGAACTAAACGCTTTAAGTGGAGATATCTCGTATAAGGCAAGTGGACGATTCTTGATGTCCGCCTTTTTAGTCATGTTTTTAGGGTGTGTTTTTGTGTGTTTGAGTCGTTTTCTTTAGTTTTGTGTTTTATTTTGAGTCGTTTGTGTAGGTTTTCATATTTTCTTAAGATATGGATTCTACGTAAGCTTTGGTGGTGTTTTGTAGGTTTTTAGAAGCTATTTGGATCACTTTTCAAGAAAGGAGCAAAGCCGGTGAAATATAGCACTCAAGAATGAAGAGAAGATGAAGAAAAACAATCAAGTAAAGATGTTGAAAATGAAGTTTGAGCTTGGAAAGAGGTAGATAAATTCGTTACAAGAACATAGGAAAAAGAATCGAGTCAAACGGAGGTGTAACAAATCCGCTACGCAAGTTTTACTCAAGGCTGTTTTCGATGCTGAACAGGGTCGGTACCGAGGCTCTCAAGTCGGTACTGAGGTGTAGCGAAGACCGAGTCGGCGCAATTAAAAGGCTTTTATCCCTTTTCTTTTATGTTATTAGATAGATAGAAGGAATATATCTTATTAGAAGATTTATTTCCTTAGAGATAGCTTTTAGATAGAATAGTTTCTCTATAAATACCATTCTCTAGCTCTTTTTTGAGGGGGACGATTCAAGAGAAGAAAGAGAGAGAGAGAGAGAGAGAGAGAGAGAGAGAGAGAGAGAGAGAGAGAGAGAGAGAGGTGTGGGAGATAGAGATAGAGTAGAGATTGGAGATTGCTTGGAAGACAAGTTTCGTTTTGAATTTAGCTTGTAAGCCTTTCTTTCTTAATTAAATTGTTTTGCTTTCAATTATGATGATTAGTGAGTAGTCTTTCTCTCTAAGGTTGGGGTTGAACCCAACAATGGTTGTGCATGCTTATTTATGATCATGTCTTGATTGTTTTTATTGCATGAATCTATTCTCTTGCTCTTTAATCCTTGAAATGAAAGTTGAAGGGAATTTCTCATTCATAGTTGAAGCGAAAGCGGAAACCTTGAATCAGAATAGTCAATTTAGGGTTCTGAAGCGAAAGCGGATCTATCCTAGTTGAAGAAGAAGAGATTAGATAGTAAGTTTATTGATTGAACGAAAGTTAGTTGATTTACTTGCTTTAGGTTGACGAAAGTTGACACCTTTATGTGATAAAAGCATGATCTTTATGTTTCATAGCGTTGGCATTGCATGATTATTGTTGTGGTGATACCTTTACCTTAGATTTTCTTTTCTCTTGCTAAATTCCCTAGATTTAATTGATTCCTTGCGTGACAAGTAAGAACAGAACTTGATACTGACTATCTCCCGTGGACGAACCTGACTTTGCTATACACAACAGGGTCTTGATTATAAATTTATTTGTTGTCAAGAAACCCTCTCAACAATTCTCTCTTGCATTAATATTATTAAATGAGGAATTGAATCTCATTTAATATTTGTGTTGGGATCAACTTGTGTGCTTAATAAAATATGATAGGTTGTTATATTTGTTAGAAATAATGATTATGATGTTATTTATTCAGTTTCGTGCTACAACTGGATTTAGGTCCGTTGTGTGTGACCTTATGTGTTTAGTTGTCTCATGTTGAGACATTTTTGTGAAATAAAGTAGTTTAGAGATGGGAGTGTAGTCTCCAAAAACATCTCTTTAGTTATCTCATGCTGAGACATTGTTTTGAAGTAAGTTAGTTTCAGGGGTAGGAGCCGAGTCTGCAATGACCTCTTTATAATACAGTCTGTATTAGGGGGTGTAGTTCGCTAACGTATCCCAATACTTGAGTCATGACTCATGCCTCGCTCTACGCTGCAGGGGGTGTTGTGCACTCTAGCTAAGTGCAATTGGGCGCCAGGTGTTGGTCAAGGATCATGGATGAAATAGGCCCTCTCATCTTGATATCACCAGGTGCAAATGGAATCCGGTTATTGGCCAAAGATCATGGATGAAATAGGCCATCTTATCTTGGTAATACCGGAATGCAAATAATTCTCGGCAATTTAGGTCGATTAAAAGTTACCAACATGTTTGTGAAAAGTTTTGAACGTAATATAGTGCGTTAGGCACATTAATGTACCAGGATGGTTAGTCTATTCGATAACCATTCTTGCTCCTGGTTATGAATTATTCTTAATCAATTTTTGATTAAGTCTATCTGATTAGTCGACGGAGGCTTTAAAAAATGTTTTATGATTAATATGAGTTCCCAACAATTGTTCATGTTTCGTAAAGGAACCACTAGATGTGGTGTCCTATCTCTTGAATATGTATGCCTCATTCTTATCCTCTATGGGACTGCTAACTGTTGGATCATCGACCAGTTGTTATTCGGATTACGATGCCAATATGTTTAGTCACTACCATAGGAACCAGTCAATTTCTCCACTTGCTTAGTCTTTCATTAGACTTACCCGACCACTTTATTCAATTGCATGGTCGGCTGGTGTCCACCGTCCGTATACGACACATCAGGTATTTCTTGGAAGTTGATTTGAGAAGTGGATCAAGAAGTTGAAGAAAAGTTTCCAGAAGTTGTGTTTGAGCGAAGTTTATAGTTGGACCAGTAATATTCAGTACATTGTTGGAGAACATGATTTCTTGTTTGGCAAGTAATCCCGGGACTTCTTGACCCACAAGTTAACCTCAAGTAAAACCTAACGGTTAATAGGAAAGTAACCTCGTTTTATAGAATATCTATTATTTATATTCCGATGTATTAATTGGTTTTGACAAATCACAATTATATATTTATATATATATATACTTTTATCCAAGGAGATTGATCATATGATTATTTGAATTCCGTTCAATCAAACCCATCCAAATCCCGTATTAACCCTAATCTTATCTAACTTAACTAAAATCTTATCCTTACAAATAAATCTTATCTTTTACTCTCAGCCTCGTTAAAAACCGAGTAATCCTGATTTACGGATACACGATCTCAAATGAAGCCGAGTTCTGGTTTCGTTGTTTGTGTTGGGGAAGCTGAGAAGTCCGTTGCGACGCTCATCCTTTTGGGTGGTCACCGACGCCAGGGAGGCTTGTTTCCGGGTCCGTGTCGTTCGCTGCCGTTCGCTGTCAGTTTCCGCTAACCTCTGCGTTGTTGTCGACTTGTTACCCGACGTCGGAGTGTGTGTTCTGTTTCGATTCCGGTAAGTGACCTTGTTGGGTTACCTCCCTTTTCTTGTTCAAATCTGTAGCGGGAGTGGTTGATTTCTGTTATCGGGTTGGGCTATTGATGTTCATGTTTTTAGTAGGTTTTCTTTGTTTATTAGGTTTAGTTTTGATAAGTTTAGGTTTAGTTTGGTGTGTTTTTGGATAGTTTTGCATATTTTCATAGAAAGTATGGAAGCTACTCTATTTTGTGTATTTTTTAGGTTTTAGTAAGGAAAAGTGCTATATGGAGCTGAATTTGGAGCGCTACAGTGAAAGACAGAGGAATACAAGTTTGAAGAAGTCAGAGTCCAGGTTTTACGAGATGAAGTGTGGAAGAAACCAAGCCCAGGCTCGTTAACGAGGCTGTAAGGGCTCGTTAACGAGGCCTCGTGATAAGAAATTTCGAGGGTTGACTTTGTAACTCACCGATCCTGTGCGGAAAATTCTTTCCGTGTCGGTAGAGTATCTTTTTATGATTTTTAGGGTTATTATATTATATATTTTAGGTCTTGTTATCTTTTTAGATTTTGTTTCTATCTTTTTAGGTTTTTATTTCTATCTTTTAGGAAAGTTTTTATCTTCTAGCCTTATTAGTTTTTAGCCTTTTTAGTATAAATAGCCCTCTTATTTAGCCTAGAAGAAGGGGGGAACGAATCAGAGAAGCAAGTGGTAGAGAGAAGAGGAAGAGCCGAGATAGAGAGAGAAGATCGGAGTCGAGATTGAGAGCTCGGTGGACGAGAGTTACCGGGGTCGTTAGTCAATATTTCGGTTCGGTATTTGTTTATTTTCGGTTTCTTCTGATTTTCTGTAAGACAATATTTGTTATTTAATTTGAATAGTAATTTGTTTTCAATGATTTCTTTTATTGAGTTTATTTATTTTGTAGTGATGATTAGTGAGTAGTCTTCTTTTCTAGGATCGGGGTAAAGCCCGACATAGTTGAGCATGTTTGATGAGTAAGATTGTGTGTTGAATGCCTTTTATCTATTATTGATATTGTTTGTTGTGTTTATACCGAGATGAAAGTTGAGGTAATTTGAGTTTTTAACTTGATTGAAAGAGAAAGTTAGTAACTTGAAGGTTGATATTGTTTGAAAACGAAAGTTTCAAGCTTTAGATCCAATACAAGCAATTAAGTGAGTTAGGTTACGAAAGTAGGTTAATTTACTTCATGGTCAACGAAAGTTGATGAATCTATCTATTTAAAGGCATGATCTATTCTTCTTACGAGTTTATATGCTTGGCTATGTTGTGGTATCCCTAGTCCTAGATCTTTGTTTTTATTTGAATTATTTTAAGAGAATTTCGTTGCTGAGTTACTTGGCTCGGTACCGAACTTGTTTAGGTCGTTAGTTGAGTCTTTTTGTGTACGGTGGTTCGTTAACGACCCTGACAACGTCGTTAACGAGGCTGTTTGTGTGTGTTTTTGTTTGATTTTGTTTGCTTTTTAGTAGTCGATAAACGAACAACCTTGCTTCCTGTGGAACGATCCTAACTCTGCTATACTCAGCGGGGTCTTGACTATAAATTTATTTGTTGTCAAGAAACCCTCATTCAACAAATTGGCGCCGTTGCCGTGGAAGCAACTTGTTTGTTAGTTTATCTGTGGGTTCGGGAATAGCCCGACCCCGTTTTTGTTTTTAAATTTTGCTTTCTTTGTCTGTTTTCTCAGCGTATGCCGGTAGGACGACGAAGGCTCGAGTTTGACAACACTGGTTATTACTCAGAACCCGAACGTTCCCTGCACCGTAGACTCCGAGAAAACCGAGCCATGGCCACACCAGAAGAGATGGCTCTTCAAATGGAAGACCTCCGAAATCAGATGGAGGAATTGAAGACTGAGAAAGAAGGCGCTGCTGCTGAGGCTGAGCGTCAACGAGTTGCTAATGCTCGTCTACAAGAGGAGCTTGATGCCTATCCGAGGAATGCTAAACAGTACATGCATCCAGAACTGAGGGTGCCAGAATCTCCAATCGTGCTTCCTGCGATAGAGAAACCCTTTGAGATCAAGTCTCAATTCATATCCTTGATTAAACGGGCTCAGTTTGAAGGGAAACCTACTGAGTGCCCTATGGAGAATATTAGAAACTTTATTGATTTATGTGACACCATAGCTGCTGAAGGTGTCTCACTTGAATATGTTCTGTTAAAAGCTTTTAGGTGGTCCCTTACTGGAAAGGCCCTGAGCTGGTTGGAGAGCCTACCTTCTAAGTCTATCAAGACTTGGAAAGCTTTGTACGATCAATTTCTGACAAAGTTCTTCCCTCCTGCTAAGATGACGGAGTTGAGGAAACGCATCACCTCCTATCACCAGCTGCCTAATGAAACATTCGTTGAAACATGAGAAAGATTTAAAGAGATGCTTATACAATGCCCCACTCATGGGCAACCTTTATATGTTTTGCAAGAAATCTTTTTCCAGGGTATCAACGCAGAGACCAAGAACCGCATCAACACGCATACTGCGTGCGGTTTTATAGAGATGAATCCGACAGAGGCATGAGAACTGTTGGATAAGCTTTCCAATTACGATGCCATGTATGGAACCCAACAGACTCCACAACCTCAAAAACGTCTCTACATACCTAACCGAGACGAAGTTGACCCGGATGTTAAAAATCAATTCTTGCAAGATGAGGTCAACCGTCTGAAGAAGCAGGTAAGTTTTCTGAAATCCTCTCAATCATGTCAAGAATGTGGTTCTTCTGCACATAGTACTTCTGCTTGCACTAACATAGAGCAGGTTAGAGCCGCTGAGACAATAGCTGAGATGAATTATATGAGAGGACCATACAGGAACCAGCCTAGCTATAATGACAGGTCAAACAACTATCAGGCATGGGGCAATCAGAATACCAATCAAAACTATGCAATGCCTCCACCAGATAGACGACCTGCACCTTATCGACCTCCAGGCCATCAGGAGCCACCATCATGGGTTCAAGGATTACAGGAAGGCATTAATGGCGTGACCAACAAAGTTAACGAAGTGACCAACAAGGTTAACGAAGTTCAAGCCAACCTGAACCAACAAAATAAAAGATGGGGAGAGTTCGATATATGGAAGAAGAGTGTTGATTCCCAACTAGGGAACCTCGCTGCCCAAATTCCGAGACCACAAGGGCAACTCCCGGGCCGCCCTGAGGAGAACCCTAGGGGACAAATAGCAGCGGTGCACCTTAGGAGCGGGAAGACATTGCCGGAACGAGTTCAAACTGAGGACAAGAAGGAAGAGGACGTCACCACACAGCTCGTTAACGAGCCAGCGAGAGCAAATAACGAGCCCATATACCAAGGTGACGAGGCTTCGAGGGTTCCTGACGAACCTACCCCAGGTAAGTTTTCTAGACCGAGCCTTCCTCTCAACTCCAGGGTAGTTAACGACCCCATCAGGGTCGGTAACGACCCACCGAGGTCACCTGACGATCCCAGTAACGACCCGGTAGCACCACCTCTCGAGCCTAACTTGGTTCCGAGAATGGTGAGAACTCTTCCATTTCCAACTAAGAAATCTATGGACTCTACTGAGAGTAAGTTCAAGCGTTTCGTAAAGATTCTTCAGGGCATTAATATTTCCATCCCATTCGCTGAGGCCCTAAGCGAAATGCCGGCTTACACAAAGTTTTTGAAGGATATTCTTAGCAGGAAAAGATCCATTACAGAGCTGCAGGATGAAGTCAAAACAATAGCTCTACCGGAAAAGCTAGGAGACCCAGGGAGATTTGCAATAACAATCGGCATAGGCAACCACAAGTTCAAGGCTTTATGTGATCTGGGCGCCAGTGCTAGTTTAGTTCCTCTCTCAATCTGGTCTAAAGCTAATATGGGACCACTAGAGCCGGTAGATATGAATCTGTACATGGCAGATGGATCATGTGTCAAGGCCACAGGAGTCGTGGATGACTATCCTATTCAAGTCGGGAAATTCTTTATACCAAATGATTTCATCGTCCTCGATATGCCTGAAGACCCTCATGTCCCCATAATTCTGGGGAGACCATTTTTAGCTACAGCAGGTGCAAGAGTTGATGTGCGAAACGGACTCCTCACTTTTGATATTGGAGAGGAACGGGTAGAATTCAACTTGGATCAGAATGCCAACGACCCAATTGCAGTCGCACAAATCGAGTTGACTCAACCAGAACTCGATTCAGCCGTCCCTACCGAGCCTCATTGGCCAATCACCGAGTCCCACATGCACGAATACAACCAAGGTAAGTACTCTAATTATGAATCTGCTAAAGATGGTCATTCCTTATCTTTTATTCCTACACCATGCCCCATCATATGCACTACAGAGGAATCCAAACCACCTTGGTTTTCGGATTTCACTAACCATCATGTAGGAATACCGGGGATACTGATAGAAGAAAAGGGACCTAATTTAGCAACTCAAGCACACAGAAACTGCAAAGCTAATTATAGGGTACCTCAAGACCCCAACATAGCTACACAGGAGCCACCTTGAGTCAAAGGAGCACGTCGGGCTGACGACGTTAAAAATAGCGCTTACGGGAGGCAACCCGCTTTTTAGTATAGAATTTGATTTTTTCTCTTTTTAGACTCTTTTTCTTAGCTTTCTTTTGAGTTCTTTTTAGTAGTTTTTAGGATAGAAATTAGGATTAAATTTTGAGCTAACAAGATGCAGGAGAAGGGATCGAAAAATCACTCCAAGAGGCTACGGTGCCTCGTTAACGACCCACCCAGGGTCGTTAACGACCCGGTTCGGACGACCTGATTCGGCAAAACGGGGCAGGTAAGTTTTTTTAACCTAGTCTATCTTTTTCACTACCCTATCCGCCACCCCCCTACCCCTTCCTATCCCTTCCCTCTCCTATATAACCCTTCTACCCCTCCCACACTCTTTCACTCTCAAATCCTCCCAAATCCAACCTTCTCAAAAACTTCCCAAAAATCTTTGAAGACCCCTTCCCACCGATCGGAATCCCGCGCCAACCATCACCGAGCAACCGTCGTTACCGAAGCCCGGAAACCCTTCCCTCCACCGTCGAAGATCCGAGCTTTCGATAACCCTCACCGAGCTCGTTACTCACCCAATTTCCGACCCCTTATTCTTCATATTTCTCGGTTCTCCGGTATGTTTTCTAAACCCTAACTCGAAATTGCATGATTTATGGTATTTAGGGTAGAAATTTCATGTCTAGAATTGAGTTCATATAGAGGATCGATGTTCATGATTTGATTTTTGCCCATGATTGTGATTTTGCTTCGTAATTCTAGATCTAGAGAGGGATATTCATGTTAGATATCTCATTGAGAAAAGTTGATTGTGAAAAGCATGAATTTTTCTTGTTCTAGTATCAAGCTACAAACTTTGCATGTCAAAATTTCGGGCAAAATTTAGCATGTTCAGGATGGGTAATCGAGCAAGTATGGGGTGCGTATTTCCGATTGTGTGACTAGTGAGGAGTATAGAGGATTGCATGCTTGGTTTTTGTTTGACTTTTAAGGTAGAGTAAACTCGGAATTCTGAGATTTGGTTCTCGGCGGATCGTTAACGACCCACCCAGGCTCGTTAACGACCCTACACAATCTAAAAAAATCAACAACCAGTCCAGATTCGAAAACAACCCAATTGGGTAGTTAACGAATAATTCCGAGGCTATTTCGAGACCAAGTATGGGGTCTCTTGCCTATCTATCTTGAGTAGATCTTATCTTGAAAAGTTTTGATTATTTTGTAGATCTCATGGCAAGTTCAAGCAGACCCGCTACCCGAGCTCAGAAGAAGAGAAGGAACCAGAGGTCCCCATCTCCACCTCGCATGGACAACGTGATTTTGAGTACTCAAGGACAAGTGCATCGATACCGTGCCATTCTAGAGAAGGACCACAACACCCGTTGGTTCTCGAAGTCCAGTGCTATCAACACGGGGATCTACACGGACGTCAAGGAAGCCTTCCTTATCCTTGGTGCATCCCATCTCCTGAAGAAGGAGAATTTACCACACTTTCCGGCCCTCACATCCGAGTTTTTGGCCACTCTAGAGACTAGCTTCCCATCGAAGACTTCGGCGGGACGAATCCGGTTTCGGCTCGGTAATGTGAGCCGTGAGTTCACCATGGCAGAGTTCAACGCAATCCTAGAGCTACCAAATCCGTCTAGAGACTACAGTTTGAAAGACTACAGGGTGACTAGGACATGGAGGTACATCACGGGGGAAGAACAATCCTCCACAGCGGCATTATCCGGGGCAAGCATCATCAACCCCATTTTCAGGATCATTCTCCGAGTCCTAGCCGCTATGTTTTGGCCAAAGAGAGAGTTGAACAGGCCAACGAGGACAGAAGTTGCTTGTCTCCGCACCATCCTTTTCGAGGAGCCCGACCCCTTGAATTTAGGGTATGAATGGCTCTACTACGTCGAGAAATCAACCAAGTCCAAGGAGGTTTGGTGTGGCAACTTGGTTAGCCTTTTGGCTAAAAACCTGGGAGTTGACCTCACTCGCTACACACCGGCTCACGCTCAACTCCTCAACAAGAGCTATTGGTATAGCTCTAATATTTTCATTCAAGCCGAAGGGGGGTTCAAAGTAAAAGTTCAAGACCGCTTCGTTAGGCCTACCCTCGACAAGTTGGAGTTACTCTACGTACCAAATTGGTACGAAGCATGGACGGGGCATGCTTACCCGTTAGAGCCTAAGCTTGAGGATGAGCTATCACTACGGCCGTGTGAGACAAGATTTGAGCGAGAAGGTGAAGCAATGGATGAAGATGAAGATGAAGATGAGGATACCGAGGTAATTGGCGACGACACTGAAGAAGCCGACACCGAGGGAGGAACCGAGGAGCTAAACCTCGAAGATGAAGACCTCGACACGGAAGTTTTGGGCAGCAACGTTCTCGTTGACGAGCCCACCAGGCTCGTTAACGACCATTTCCAGCCTCCTCCCTACATTCCGCACGAGGCACCCAGCTTCGTTAACGAGGCGCCGAGAGCTTCTGTCGACCCACTGCCAGCTCCTACCGACCCTCAGTCCTATGGACTCATGCCATACAACCCGGTGCTGTACCAAGACCATTTCCAGCCTCACTATCCACCACCTCCTCAGCCCGAGTACACAGGATCGAGTATGCCACCACCGTGGGCCGAGGATCTTTCTGCTCATATGCAGCAACTCCACCTCCAGCAGGACCATATTCATCGGAGGATGGACAGATGGGAGACCGTCTATTCTGCTCGCATGTCGATGGAGGATGAGAGGCATCGTCAGAGAGAGGCGGATGATGCTGAGCGTTGGAGGACGATGTATGACTTCATGGGGAACTTTGTGCACTATTTTCCTCCACCAAACCAGTGATTCAGCCTAAAGATGAAGTTTTTCCTTGTTTTCCACTTTTGAGACTTTGTAAGTTTTTATGTTTTTCTTTTTCTTATTTTTTATCTTTGTTTGTTTTTCTTTTCTATTTCTTTCCTTCTTCTTATTTTCTTACAATGGGGACACTGTAATTTTAAGTATGGGGTGGGAGAAAATAGAAAACTTGTTGTCGTAGTTTTTTATGTGTTTTGAGTAGTTCTTTATTTTCAAAAAAATGAAAAAAAAATCAAAAATCAAAATCAAAAATTTTAAACAAAAAAAAGAGTTTTAGAATTGATAGATATCCCTTTCTTAGGTTCTATGATAGTAGTTGCTAGCTTAATCATATAATTCCTTGCAAGCATGTCTTTAATAGTATAGCCGGAATCTTCAACTTGAAATTGTTTTTAGAAAAAGATAGCACTTGATGAAATTGAGCACATATACTTTATAGCATAAGTGATGCAATCCAACAAAATTGTTACCTAGTGAGGAATTTTTGGCCTTATAGGGAGAACATCAATAAATCCCTCTTCTTTTCTTGTGTGATTTACTCTCCTTATGCATATTATCTCTTGGAATTGTGATGGTTATCTATTTCTTGAGACCTGTATGGGATTTATAGTTCATTACTTGTGAAAATCATATGATGGAGAACTTATTTTTTTTAGCCCTATTATTCCTTATCCACCTTTACATGATTCTTCTTTTGATAGCCAATTCTAGCCTGAAGCCTTTATTTTTAGCTCCACAAAATTGTTCCCTAGCCGATATAAGCTTGACCCTATCCGGGGATTAGGACTTAGATTGGAGAGGTATTTTTGTTGAGTGTAAAAAAAAAAGGAGTGACATATATTGTTTGCTATGATTGAGGGATTATTGGGTAGATTGGAAGTCTCTTGTTTTACTTGTAATAAGAAAGATCTCTTGATAAGTAAAAATGCACAAAATAAAATAAAGTTGTTGGAAAGAAAAAAAAGAGAAAGAAAGGAAAAAGAATACACGATGAAGCTCGTTAACGACTCTGAAGTGGGTTCGTTAACGAGGCAGTGAGAAGAAAAGAAGGAAGATTGAAGTGCATGTGTGTTTATAGATAATGTCAGAGATTCTTTTATTTCTTATGAGACTTTCTAGGATATGTTGGGTGAGTAAAATGAGTGTGCCTAATGAGAGAGTGTGTTTGGTATTTCTTTTATGAGAGTTTTTGGTATGTGTGAGTTTTTAGGAGTCTTTTGATTCCCGGATATTATTAGCACCACATAGCCAAAATATTTTCCACGCCTTATTGTCTTTACCAAGCCCCATTACAACCCGGCCGAATGGAAGCTTCTATGAAGTTTTTCATTGAGCCTAAGTTTCTCTTGATGATTTTTGCTTGTTTTTGACAAAATATTGGGTGGAGAGTATTGGTGATATAAGTTCCATTTTCTATGAGTTTTTGCATATTGGATTGAGTTGAGAGATTGAATTTATAAGCCTAAACACATGAGAGTTGAGTGAAACACATTATATCCCTTGTAAGGTTGGATTGTATTTTCTTATGTCTATTTGGTGCATATATGTGTGATGACGTTAAATATTCTTTGCTATATTTTTCTCATGTGTAGATGTTGCTTTTTAGAGGATGGCTATATCTTGATGAGTATGTTTGTTTGGTTTTGGTTAGTGTTTAGTGATTGCTTGAGGACAAGCAAGTCTAAGTATGGGGTATTTTGATGTTCATGTTTTTAGTAGGTTTTCTTTGTTTATTAGGTTTAGTTTTGATAAGTTTAGGTTTAGTTTGATGTGTTTTTGGATAGTTTTGCATATTTTCATAGAAAGTATGGAAGCTACTCTATTTTGTGTATTTTTTAGGTTTTAGCAAGGAAAAGTGCTATATGGAGCTGAATTTGGAGCGCTACAGTGAAAGACAGAGGAATACAAGTTTGAAGAAGTCAGAGTCCAGGTTTTACGAGATGAAGTGTGGAAGAAACCAAGCCCAGGCTCGTTAACGAGGCTGTAAGGGCTCGTTAACGAGGCCTCGTGATAAGAAATTTCGAGGGTTGACTTTGTAACTCACCGATCCTGTGCGGGAAATTCTTTCCGTGTTGGTAGAGTTTCTTTTTATGATTTTTAGGGTTATTATATTATATATTTTAGGTCTTGTTATCTTCTTAGATTTTGTTTCTATCTTTTTAGGTTTTTATTTCTATCTTTTAGGAAAGTTTTTATCTTCTAGCCTTATTAGTTTTTAGCCTTTTTAGTATAAATAGCCCTCTTATTTAGCCTAGAAGAAGGGGGGAACGAATCAGAGAAGCAAGTGGTAGAGAGAAGAGGAAGAGCCGAGATAGAGAGAGAAGATCGGAGTCGAGATTGAGAGCTCGGTGGACGAGAGTTACCGTGGTCGTTAGTCAATATTTCGGTTCGGTATTTGTTTATTTTCGGTTTCTTCTGATTTTCTGTAAGACAATATTTGTTATTTAATTTGAATAGTAATTTGTTTTCAATGATTTCTTTTATTGAGTTTATTTGTTTTGTAGTTATGATTAGTGAGTAGTCTTCTTTTCTAGGATCGGGGTAAAGCCCGACATAGTTGAGCATGTTTGATGAGTAAGATTGTGTGTTGAATGCCTTTTATCTATTATTGAGATTGTTTGTTGTGTTTATACCGAGATGAAAGTTGAGGTAATTTGAGTTTTTAACTTGATTGAAAGAGAAAGTTAGTAACTTGAAGGTTGATATTGTTTGAAAACGAAAGTTTCAAGCTTTAGATCCAATACAAGCAATTAAGTGAGTTAGGTTACGAAAGTAGGTTAATTTACTTCATGGTCAACGAAAGTTGATGAATCTATCTATTTAAAGGCATGATCTATTCTTCTTACGAGTTTATATGCTTGGCTATGTTGTGGTATCCCTAGTCCTAGATCTTTGTTTTTATTTGAATTATTTTAAGAGAATTTCGTTGCTGAGTTACTTGGCTCGGTACCGAACTTGTTTAGGTCGTTAGTTGAGTCTTTTTGTGTACGGTGGTTCGTTAACGACCCTAACAACGTCGTTAACGAGGCTGCTTGTGTGTGTTTTTGTTTGATTTTGTCTGCTTTTTAGTAGTCGATAAACGAACAACCTTGCTTCCTGTGGAACGATCCTGACTCTGCTATACTCAGCGGGGTCTTGACTATAAATTTATTTGTTGTCAAGAAACCCTCATTCAACAGCTATCGACCAAGATCGGGAGGGGAGATATCCGGTTGTTCCTTCTGTTTCAAGTGTGGGACGTATGCGTGACTGGATTTTGTCGATCGAGGGAGGGGCTTCAATTGGTTTACTCGATCTGGTATGTTAACGTGTTAGTGAAAACAAGAAGGAAGAAGGCATTTTTTTTCTTTCTGTTAGTTAGGTGGTTTAAGTGCATGCTTTGTTAAAGAGTTTTAATAGGCAATTTGATTAGTTAGTGGTTGTAGGATGGTGGGTGATCCGGTTAGTCCCTGGGTGAGGTCTGCTTGTTATGTAGTTTGTGGTTATGTGAACGTGGGAGTTGGTTATGATGCAGGGAGGTTAAAGTAAAGCTTTGTTAATTATTAGTTAGTTGTTGTGGATGAAAGTCTTTTAGTGTATTGTTTGAAAAGGGCAATTAAGCCTTAACTTGGGTACGTATATATATCGATAGATTTAAATGTTCATTAGGTATATGTGTATATATATATATATATCATTAGACATATAAGTATGTTGTGCAATCATTTATAATAAAGTGGCTAGGTAGTAGTTGATTTGGTACGTAAATTCGAGAGTGTACAACTAGTAGTATTAAGAGTCGTCATGGTTGTAAGTGAGGTTGGTTAATAATTAAGTATGCTAATTACTATGTTTAGGGAATCGTTTTTACTCAAGCTCTAAGTTTCAGTCCACGTACCAGGATCTTTCGTCTGAGGTAAGTCGTTTTCGACTTGCTCGGTTCTTCTTTATCCTGTTAGATTGCATACCGTTATTGTAGGGCGGGTTTTGGGAACTAGTCCCGAATACCTTTTTAAATTGTTTTGAACTTCTTGATTTGTTGTGTGTGTAAAATGGTTTTGAACGCATTTTATCGGAAGAGATTTTTGGAACGTTTTCTCTGTGTTGGTACCGTTTCTGGCACGGCCCCATCGTAGCTGGCGTTGAGGAAGAGTTGTCTATGTATGGCCCGTGTGACAGGGAAACCGTGCCCCTTCAAAACGAAAATTATTATCTATGTGTTTTGGTAAGTGCTCTAGTGGAGGCTTAGCCGGGGTTAGAAGGGAGATTGTGAAGTAGAGTGAGAGGGCTTGCCTCTGCACTCGGCGCGGTGTTGAGCGCCTTGGAGGTTGGATTGCAAGATGGAGGAATTGCATTGTTGTAAAGTTGTATTTTGTGAATGTGTGTGTGGCTGTGTGTGACTAACCAAAACTAATTTAGGTATTGGCCTTTAGAGTTATGAGTGCGGTTGTGGACTTGGATGTTTACTTTAGAAGTGCTTTCAAAACGTCATGCAGTTTCCGTATTCTTTCTAACTTGATTGATTAGTAGTTGACCCTTCGGGGAAATTTTCCAGTTCCAGGTATGAACCAGGGAACCGTGCAGGAACCAAGGCCAGATGGCGGGGCGGAGCGGTGAAGTGCACGTGTCATAGTGGGGTCGGGTTTACCTTAGTTTATTTATGACTTTTTTTTGGATGTTGGCTTTATTATTATATTGAAGTTAGTATTATGTCTTACATATTGTTATTTCTAGAATGATTCAATATTAGTACTGTTTCGTCGAATTTGGATATTTATGTTCTCGGGAATACATGCATAACTGTGTTTACTCATTTTTATTAAATAAGAAGGTTGGATGTTTTTATTAAGTTTTCTCGTCGTGGCCGCGTTGCAAGATCCTAAAGTGTTGTTGTCAACCCTCTTAAGTAGTACCTGGTAAGGTCTACCTCTAAGTAGCGCCTCGTCGAAAGACGGGGTGTTACAAATTGGTATCAGAGCCAGGTTGACAACAGGGCACAAGAAACTGACCAACAAGTACACCCGAGGTCCAACTTAAAACTAAAAACCGGCCGTTGTTTTCAAAATGTTTTCACTGGGGTAGGCATGTTGCATATCAGGGGGTAGGTGACACGTCGCGACTCCGCTCCATCAGCCGAAGGACCTCACGTAGAATAGTAAGAAACTATGTTTTAATAGGATGTTTAAGTTTTGATTGTGGGACTTTCTGTTATAGATGGCCCCACCAACCAGAGCGGGACTTGCTGAAGCCGGTGGAAGAGGACGAGGAAGAGGCCGCAGTAGAGGCCGAGGTAGGGGCCGTGGCAGGGGTAGAGGAGAGGCCCCTGTTGTTGCTGAGCCAGAGGTACAACTTAATGTTTCTCACCAGGAGGAGGTTGCTGAGAGTCATGATGTGGCTGTTGCTAATCATCAGGGGGACAGTGCATCTGTCGCTGGAGGGGTTCCCCCAGCTAACGAGGCATAAGTGGGAGGAGGAGTGCCACCAGCAGGACTGACCCCAGAGGTGAACGCTGCGATCCAGCTGTTGTTGTAGACCTTGATGGGTGCGGGGGTTGCACCTAATCTGAACGCAGTTGCGGGGCAACAAGAGGCTAAGAGGAGGGCACCAGATCCAGATTCTGTTTTGGTTGCCCAGTTAGGAGCACTGCCAGAACCACAAGGACCAGCAATAGTTGATCGTGTGGTCGAGCAGAGGAGACCGTTACGCGAGCCTCAGCCTGACAAGTGGCTCGCGGAGTTTAGGAAGACTGGGGTGCCGAACTTTGCTGGAGCTCAGGGTTCCGACGTGGAGTAGTGGTTGAGGAGGGTGAAATCTGCGTTGGACTCCATTCAGGCATCGGAGGAGAGGAAGATGTCCTTAGTACAGAGTCTGTTACAGGAGAGTGCTTTTGACTGGTGGGAGTTGGGTAGGGACCACCAGACTAAGGTGACTATTGAGGAGTTTGAGAGGAGGATTCGAGATCAGTATTGTCCTCTGGTGGTGAGGATGGCTCGGGAGGCTGCTTTTCGGGATGCTGGACCCGAAAACATCACAGTGGCTAAGAATATTCTGAAGTTTTAGAAAGAGTTGGTGGCGGTGCCGAATGCTGCCCCTATTGAGGAGTTGAAGATTGCGACCTTTCTAAAAAGGTTGCAGCCGCACTTGTGTGCCTATGTGTCTGGTCTCCGACTCCCGACGTTGAGAGATGTTCAGCAATCTGCTTTGGCTTATGCTATGGCCACGACCCGACAAAGTTAGTTAGAGGTACATGCCACGGGGAGTAAGAGGCAGAAGTTGTCTGCCCCGGCAGAGCCTAGGAGAGATAGGCGTCCCGACTCGTCTCAACAGTATCGATCAGGGTTTCAGTCACATGGTCGTCAGGACCAGCGCCGTCAGAGTCAGTCCATTGGAGGACTGAGAGAGTGCTTCAACTGTGGAAGCACTGCTCATTTGAGGAGTCAGTGCCCGAAGCCAGTCAGGAGCTGCTTCACTTGCGGGAAGCCTGGCCATTTACAACAGTATTGTAAGGTTGGAGCACCCTCACAGGGATCTTCACCGGGAACAGTGAACCAGGTGCCTCGTCGTCAGCCTCAGCAGTTTCAACAAGCACCGAGTCAGGGCAGAGGTCGCGACGCAGGAGTTAGTACTGCTGGGGGCAATCAGCCTCGTATGTTTGAGATGAGGAGGGCTGATGCCTTACATGCGCCGACTACTACAGGTACGATTTGGATTCAGTCTAGACCTGTTCATATATTGTTTAATACGGGTGTGCTACCCATTCTTTTATGTCTTCTGCTTGCGTGGCTAGACTAGGACTGACTTGCAATGAGGGGGTGTCTTTTGTTGTGGGGCTGCCTGACGGCAGTAAGGTGAGCGGGAATAAGGAGATTTTACAATGCCCTATTAGAATAGGGAATAGGGACTGGTATGCGGATTTCATAGTAATGCAGTTGTCACCGGACGATGACGTGATTTTGGGGATGGACTGGATGAGATGCTACCGAGCAGTTTTGGATGCACATAGGGGTACAGTTACAGTGACAGTAGATGATGGGACCAGACATGTGTGTCAAAAGTTAAAGCATGAGGGTCCCGGATCGGTGATTAGTATGGTAAAGGCCGCCAAGTTGCTCAGTGATGGATGTGTAGGATATTGGTGTTATGTCCTACAAGGGGACATGGGGAGACCGCACATTCAGGATATACCAGTAGTGTGCAAGTTTGAGGACGTTTTTCCCGAGGAGCTTCCAAGACCGCCTCCTTAGAGAGAGGTAGACTTTGGTATTGAGTTGGAGCCGGGGACGAGACCGATTTCGAGAGCCCCATATCGCATGGCCTCGATGGAGATGCAAGAGCTGAATGCACAATTGGAGGATTTATTGGAGAAGGGGTACGTACAACCGAGTGCGTCGCCATGGGGAGATCCATTCCTATTTGTGAAGAAGAGGGATGGTTCTCTCCGTCTGTGTAACAATTACCGGGAGTTGAATCGAGTTACCATCAAGAACAAGTATTCGATGCCACGTATTGATGATTTGTTGGATCAGTTGCAGGGGGCTATTGTGTTCTCTAAGGTGGATTTGAGGTCGGGATATCACCAATTGAGGATTCGGGAAGAGGATGTTCCCAAGACAACTTTCCGAACGAGATATGGGCATTATGAGTTCGTAGTGATGCCGTTCGGATTGACGAATGCACCCGCCGTATTTATGGAGCTGATGAACCGGGTGTTTATAGACTACTTGGACAGATTTGTAGTGTTGTTCATTGATGACATTCTAATCTACTCTAGGAGTAAGGAGGAGCACGCCGAGCATCTTAGGCTGGTATTGGGAGTGTTGAGACAACATCGGTTGTTTGCTAAGTTGTCCAAGTGTGATTTCTGGTTGCCTGAGGTTACCTTTTTAGGTCACGTGGTATCTTCCCAATGAGTTATGGTGGATCCTTTGAAGATTGAAGTTGTAAAGGCATGGGAGCCTCCGAAGAATGTGAAGGAGGTGGGAAGTTTCCCTGGACTAGCAGGGTATTACAAAAGGTTTGTGGAAGGGTTTTCCCGGATAGCCCAACCACTTACCAACCTGCTTAAGAAGACCACTCGTTTTCAATAGAATGAAGCCTGCCAACGGCGTTTTGAAGAGCTAAAGGGGAGATTAACTTCGGCTCCTATACTTGCCTTCCTCAGGGGAATGAGGATTTTGTGATTTACAGTGACGCCTCCAAGGTAGGCTTGGGTTGTGTGTTGATGCAGAGGGTGATTGCTTATGCCTCCAGACAATTGAAGCCGAACGAGCAAAATTACCCCACTAATGACTTGGAGCTAGCAGCTTTGGTACATGCTGTGAAGATTTGGCGTCATTACTTGTATGGGAGCACCTGCAAAGTGATGACAGATTGACAGATCATAAGAGCCTCAAGTACATCTTCACTCAGAGGGAGTTGAATATGAGACAGAGGAGATGGCTTGAGTTACTTAAGGACTACGACCTTGAGAACCTTTACCACCCAGGGAAAGCGAATGTGGTCACTGATGCCCTTAGTAGGAAGACGCCTCAGGAGCGAATGTTGGCTCATTTGACAATTCAGCCAGAGTTATAGAGAGAGCTGATGAGGTACGGTATTGAGGTGCAAATTCAGCGTTACCAGGTCAGTCTGAGAGCCCAAGAGTGTCAGCCGTCCTTGCTTCAGGAAGTGAGGCAGAAGCAGGAGAGTTGCCCGATGATTCAGGATCTAAGGCAGAGATTGAGCCGTGGAGAGGCACCCGACTTTTTGGAAAGAGCAGATGGTATTTTGTGTTTGCGTGGTCGGATTTGTGTACCTCGAGATGCAGAGTTGAGACAGAAGATTTTGCAGGAAGCTTATGCTACACCTTACTCAATCCACCCCGAAGCGAGTAAGATGTATAAGGATTTGCGGCAGTTTTACTGGTGGGATGGCATGAAGCCAGACGTAGCAAGATTTGTGTCCAAGTGTCAAGTTTATCAGCAGGTGAAGATTGAGCATCAAAGGCCAGGTGGGATGCTCCAATCACTTCCTATTCCAGAATGGAAGTGGGAGGATATCTCTATGAATTTCGTCACAGGTTTGAGACTCAGTAGAGGCCATGATGCCATTTGGGTAGTGGTGGATAGACTGACGAAGACTGCTCGTTTTTTGCCTATCAGGGAGACATGACAAGTGAGCAAGCTAGTAGAGGTGTTTATCAGTCAGATAGTCAGACTACACAGAGTGCCTAAGACGATTGTGTCGGATCGTGATGGGCATTTTACTTCCAGATATTGGCAGTAGGTACATGAGGCATTGGGGACGAGATTGCATTTCACGACTGCTTACCACCCGCAGTCAGACGGCCAGAAAGAGAGGACGATTCGGACTCTAGAGGACATGTTGAGGTCTTGCGTGCTAGACTGGGGAGGTCATTGGTCGGACCACTTGTCTTTGGTAGAGTTTGCCTATAACAACAGCTGGAACTCATCGATTCAGATGGCTCCTTATGAGGCTTTATATGGGCGGAGATGTAGGACACCGCTGTGTTGGGACGATCCCTCGGATGTAGTAGGTGAGAGGCCATAGATGATTGAAGAGACGATTTGGAAGGTGGCCTTAATCCGGGAGAGGGTGTTATCTGCACAGAGTCGCCAGAAGTCCTATGCGGATATAAGGCGTACACCCTTGGAGTTTGAGGTAGGCGCACACGTTTGGTTGAGAGTATCGCCTACCCGCTGGGTCAGGAGATTTGGAGTTAAAGAGAAGCTGAGCCCTCGCTATATCGGTCCATTTGATATTCTAGAGCGAGTGGGCGAGGTGGCCTACAGGCTAGCATTGCCGCCCGCTTTGGACGGAGTTCATCATGTATTTCACGTCTCACAGCTGAGACAGTATGTTCCGGACCCTAGTCACAGACTTAATTATGAGGAATTGGTGGTAGAACCAGACCATACCTTCCGAGAACAACCATTGAAGATTCTTGATCGACGAATGAAGAAGCTGCGGAACAAGGAGATTCCTTTGGTTCTAATTCAATGGTCTCGGCGGGGAGCCGAGGAGGCCACTTGGGAGATTGAGTCCAGGATGAGTGAGAATTACCCAGAGATCTACCTGGGTTTAGTAGAAGCGTTTGAGGAGAAGGTTAGTAATTAGTGTGTTGTCTTCAGATCTGATGTTTGCTTTGTGACAGTTGTTCGCTTTGACTTGTCGGTTTGACTGTTTTAACATTTTGTTGTCATGTTGCGTGTTTTGGATATTTAGTATTAAAAGGGTTTTATTTCTTTTATCGATAAATCTCGGTTCGAGGACGAACCCCTTCTAAGGGGGAGAGGTTTGTGAAACCCCGATACATCTTTTCTTCGTTATAAAAGTTTCGGGACGAAACTTTCTTAAGGGGGTTAATATGTAATATTCGGTACATTGTTGGAGAACATGATTTCTTGTTTGACAAGTAATCCCGGGACTTCTTGACCCACAAGTTAACCTCGAGAAAAACCTAGCGGTTAATAGGAAAGTAACCTCGTTTTATAGAATATCTATTATTTATATTCCGATGTATTAATCGGTTTTGACAAATCACAAATTATATATTTTTATATATATACTTTTATCCAAGGAGATTGATCATATGATTATTTGAATTCCGTTCAATCAAACCCATCCAAATCCCGTATTAACCCTAATCTTATCTAACTTAACTAAAATCATATCCTTACAAATAAATCTTATCTTTTACTCTCAACCTCGTTAAAAACTGAGTAATCCGGATTTACGGATACACAATCTCCATCAAGCCGAGTTCTGGTTTCATTTTTTGTGTTGGGGAAGCCGAGAAGTCCGTTACGACGCTCATCCTTTTGGGTGGTCGCCGACGCCAGGGAGGCTTGTTTCTAGGTCCGTTTCGTTCGCTGTCAGTTTCCGCTAACCTCTGCGTTGTAGTCGACTTGTTACCCGGTGTCGGAGTGTGTGTTCTGTTTCGGTTCCGGTAAGTGACCTTGTTGGGTTCCCTCCCTTTTCTTGTTCAAATCTATAGCGGGAGTGGTTGATTTCTGTTTTATGGTTGGGCTATCAACCAAGATCGGGAGGGGAGATGTTCGGTTGTTCCTTCCGTTTCAAGTGTGGGACGTATGTGTGGCTGGATTTTGTCGATCGAGGGAGGGGGGTCAATTGGTTTACTCGATCTGATATGTTAACGTGTTAGTGAAAACAAGAAGGAAGAAGGCATTTTTTTCTTTCTGTTAGTTAGGTGGTTTAAGTGCATGCTTTGTTAAAGAGTTTTAAAGGCATTTTTTTCTTGATTTTGTCTGCTTTTTAGTAGTCGATAAACGAACAACCTTGCTTCCTGTGGAACGATCCTGACTCTGCTATACTCAGCGGGGTCTTGACTATAAATTTATTTGTTGTCAAGAAACCCTCATTCAACAGCTATCGACCAAGATCGGGAGGGGAGATATCCGGTTGTTCCTTCTGTTTCAAGTGTGGGACGTATGCGTGACTGGATTTTGTCGATCGAGGGAGGGGCTTCAATTGGTTTACTCGATCTGGTATGTTAACGTGTTAGTGAAAACAAGAAGGAAGAAGGCATTTTTTTTTCTTTCTGTTAGTTAGGTGGTTTAAGTGCATGCTTTGTTAAAGAGTTTTAATAGGCAATTTGATTAGTTAGTGGTTGTAGGATGGTGGGTGATCCGGTCAGTCCCTGGGTGAGGTCTGCTTGTTATGTAGTTTGTGGTTATGTGAACGTGGGAGTTGGTTATGATGCAGGGAGGTTAAAGTAAAGCTTTGTTAATTATTAGTTAGTTGTTGTGGGTGAAAGTCTTTTAGCGTATTGTTTGAAAAGGGCAATTAAGCCTTAACTTGGGTACGTATATATATCGATAGATTTAAATGTTCATTAGGTATATGTGTGTATATATATATATCACTAGACATATAAGTATGTTGTGCAATCGTTTATAATAAAGTGGCTAGGTAGTAGTTGATTTGGTACATAAATTCTAGAGTGTACAACTAGTAGTATTAAGAGTCGTCATGGTTGTAAGTGAGGTTGGTTAATAATTAAGTATGCTCATTACTATGTTTAGGGAACCGTTTTTAATCAAGCTCTAAGTTTCAGTCCGCGTTCGAGGATCTTTCGTCTGAGGTAAGTCGTTTTCGACTTGCTCGGTTCTTCTCTACCCTGTTAGATTGCATACCGTTATTGTATGGCGGGTTTTGGGAACTAGTCCCGAATACCTTTTTAAATTGTTTTGAACTTCTTGATTTGCTGTTTGTGTAAAATGGTTTTGAACGCATTTTATCGGAAAGAGATTTTTGGAACATTTTCTCTATGTTGGTACCGTTTCCGGCACGGCCCCATCATAGCTGGCGTTGAGGAAGAGTTGTCTATGTATGGCTCGTGTGACAGGAAAACCGTGCCCCTTCAAAATAAAAATTATTATCTATGTATTTTGGCAAGTGCTCCAGTGGAGGCTTAACCGGGGTTAGAAGGGAGATTGTGAAGTAGAGTGAGAGGGCCTGCCTCTGCACTCGACGCGGGGTTGAGCACCTTGGAGATTGGATTGCGAGATGGAGGAATTGCATTGTTGTAAAGTTGTATTTTTTGAATGTGTGTGTGGCTATGTGTGACTAACCAAAACTAATTTAGGTATTGGCCTTTAGAGTTAAGAGTGCGGTTGTGGACTTGGATGTTGACTTTAGAAGTGCTTTCAAAACGTCATACAGTTTTCGTATTCTTTCTAACTTGATTGATTAGTAGCTGACCCTTCGGGGAAATTTTCCAGTTCCATGTATGAACCAGGGAACCGTGCAGGAACCAAGGCCAGATGGCAGGGTGGAGCGGTGAAGTGCACGTGTCATAGTGGGGTCGAGTTTACCTTAGTTTATTTATGACTTTTTTTTGGATGTTGGCTTTCCTATTATATTGAAGTTAGTATTATGTCTTACATATTGTTATTTCTAGAATGATTCAATATTAGTAGAGTTTTGTCGAATTTGGATATTTATGTTCTCGGGAATACATGCATAACTGTGTTTACTCATTTTTATTAAATAAGAAGGTTGGATGTTTTTATTAAGTTTTCTCGTCGTGGCCGCGTTGCAAGATCCTAAAGTGTTGTTGTCAACCCTCTTAAGTAGTACCTGGTAAGGTCTACCTCTTAGTAGAGCCTCGTCGAAAGACGGGGTGTTACAGGACCACTACAAAGCAATGTTGGGAAAGAAGAAGCTAGAGTTTACATACTAAAGACTTTGTTCAGATAGTAGACTGTTCTTTCATCTTGTCATAAAAGCTAATGTTGTTATAAGATCATTTATTATTTATTCCGTTGTAACGTTTTCTTAAACTTTGTAAAGTTTGAGTTATCAGGTAATAAAGATTAAGTTCTTTTACAACATTTTGTGGTCTTCTACTTTCATACTTTTGATTTAAATGCATCCAACTTTCAGATTTTTAGTTTGTTCAGTCAATATAAAGCATTGGGTAGCTTCGGTTTAGTCTTACTTGGGGTTACTGACGGTAATACCTCCAAGGTAGGAAGGGGGTGTTACAAGAAGAAGATTTAAAATGCATGCGTTTAGACATGTCAATCGGGTCAGGTCATTCTCGGTTCGGGTTGAGTCGGGTTCGAGTCGTAACAATTCATGAGTCGGACCGGATCGGGTCGTTGCGGATTTTTAAGTGGGGCGGGTCGACCCAATAGGTCAAGAAAATCGAATTTTTTTACAACTATTAAATTTTTATTTAAATAATAATATTTAATAATATATTATTTTTATATAATTTAATAACAAAATATATTATACTTTTCAAAATAAGTTTTTATAGAATCTGAAATATAAAAAATCAGGTCAACCTAACGGGTTTTTGGGTTTCAACCCAATCGGGTTCGAGTTAACTGGGTTGAGTATAAAATTTGGTTCCGGGTTCAATTTTTCAGGTTGAAACCCAAAAATTTTCAAGCGGATTGGGTTGGGTCAGCTTTTGACAGGTCTACATGCGTTATTTAGGCTTCGTTCGGTAAATAGGTACTTATCGGTGTTGATGCTGATGTTGATATTGATGCTGATACTTATGGTTGTTGATGTTGATCGTGTATGCTGATATGGGATACTGATATGAGTTGTTTATTTTCCAAATAATCCGGAATGTGTTCGGTAAACGGAATTGCTGATATTTTAAGCAAGATGTTTACAATTACCAAAAATGGCTTAATAAAGGGTAAAAAATAAAAAAATTAATTTAATTGGGAAATCACGTGGGTCCCGCTTACTTATATTTTGGTAGAAAAGTTAGCTTATTTGACATAAGGTTGGGGGGTGCTGATTATTTTTTCAGCAGATAAGTATCGGATATAAGTAACTTATTTCAAATAAGCAAATTTTGCCGAACACATAAAACGAAGCTTATTTTTTCCATATAAGTAACTGCGTACTTATAAGTATCTAGATAAGCGTTGCCGAACGGAGCCTTAGTTTAAGGATATAAAATAGGGGAATTCCTTTTATGTATCCCTAAATTTAAGGGTTTTTTTAGTGTCTCAACATTAACTTTTTTTCCTCAGGGTGTTTCTTAAGGTTTTAGGTTTTCAAGTTTGTACCCCTCTTTGGCTCAAATTGATTAAATTCAAGCCCATCATTGTGTTTCTCTCACTCAAATCACTCTTAAAACACTCAACTTCATACCCAAATCATCCTAATTTCAACTACTCATAAAAATCCCTTTAAAATGGAGGATTGTTTAGAAATTCAAATTATGAAAGTTTAGGTATTAATTTGGGTATTTTAAGAGTCGAATCCTAATAATTTGAAGGTGAGATTGACAATAATAGGCTTGATTTAATCAACGGAAATTTCGTTGGGTAACCTGGTTAAGCCAATTTCACATGGTACCCAATAGTTTTTTATAAATTTCGCGTAGTAACCTTTACATGTTTAAAAATTTCGCACTGTGACCTACCGTGAACTTGTAGCTCAAAATCGTTAAATGTGGGTAAAATTAGAAAATTACTTACGCGTCTTACAAATAGAAAATCATCTTCCCCAATGTCTCTTGACTCTCTTCTCCTCTTCTCTCCGGTTGAAGGTTGACGACAAAAGACCGACATGTGTACTCAGGGAGGTTGCGAGGAGGGCGAAGACGATGATGGCATGCATGGACTTTCTGCGGGATGAACTTGATCTTCGATCGTGGGATAGAAAACGGAGGCGCCCTTTGACGAAGCTTTTTGAAGAATGCATTTACGGTTTCAATACTCAAATCTCAAATAAAAAGGGCTTGGTCTTCGATCGTGGACTAGACGTTGGCGACAACCTTCGTTAAGAGGTACAAATTTCATGGTTTCAACACTCAATTTTAAATATTTATGGCTTCAGATTCTTGGGTTATAGGGTTAAATTTCACAAAATTTCACACATTTGACAGAAACATGATAGCTCACAACCTAGTTACAACTTTCTTTGACCTCAATTTTACGAGAATCTATTTATCTTCTATACACTAATTAAATCGTTGGATGTTTTTAGACTATTATACTGATGTTGCAATTGCAATCCATTTTGATTTGGTAGTTTAGGAAATTCCTTGGGAGTTGCAAGTTGTTACTCCTTAATGACTAGTTGCAAGCCAATAATGACTAAGTGTTAATTATGACTATCTGTGAACTTTGTATCCTAATTATTCTTTACTTTACTGAACATTTCCCACCATTTTTTTGTTTAATACATCCAAATATTTTTCAGAATTAATGAGATGTCAAACTAGATTGGGTTGATGATGATGACAAAGGCTTAGTGTTGTCGCCAAAAGTAGGTGTTGTTCAAGTTGATGTGAAAACACCCTATAAGGATGTAGATACACAAGAAATTGTAGTGATAATGCTGCAACTTTGAGTCAAGCAGACATTCAATTTGAAACAGATCTCAAGGATTATTTTTACATGGTTGGAAGTACTCAAATTGTGAAATGAAAGGTGTTCCTTTGAGGATTGAAATTGAACCGAAAGAATTAAGTTTTCGTATTTCTTGTTGGTCATTGATTTGAATGCTTAGTGAGGTAGTTTTAGGTGTTTGTCGCCAATCTGTTCCTCTTGTATGGCTGATAGATTTAATCAGGCATAGTTTATGGTTTCTAATAATCAGAATTTCTGAGGATGTTAAATATGTCATCTTTTTGAGGAAGGACATGGTATGTTTTGATGTGAAAATCATATTATTTATAGATACTACATTTGTTAAGTCATAGCTGATATTCAATCTGATAGGGTTCTTTATTTTTCATGTTTCTAAATTATGTATTCCTACAAAGATCATGACTGATGTCTCATTGACTAAGGCTTTCATTTAGAGCCTATTAGCTCAAATGGTAGAGCGATGTGTTTAAACACAAAGATGCGGGTTCAAATCCCACATAGGTTATCTATATATTTCATTGATCTTGTTTGTAGATTTTTGTGTCATGGCTTATTGAAGTGTTATTTTAGCATTATTTATGTTGACTTATCAAGATACTTACAATTGATGTCCTTTTGTTTCTGCTTCTTGCATTGATGTCCATTTTTTGCTAGACTCATTGTTGTTGAATATGCAAGTTTCTGATGGCAATTGCCGAGTTTGTTTCTTTACTATCAGATTTTTCATTTCCTCTGGATTTCCTTTATATTTTGCTTTCCTTCATTATCATTTGTATTATAAGATCATACAAAAGAGGGAATTACATATGAGTTTAACTTAAATGTCATGTTTCACCCTAGTTTCTATAATACTTAACCAGATGAATTGGTAGTTGGTAGATTAAGTTTTCATTATTAAATTCCTTGCCGATGAAATTGGCCTCTTCTAAGCATTTCAACACTTGGTCTACTGAGAAGTTAAGCTTCTGGAAAGGGGTGAACTGCCATGGCCATGTGTCTTCTCCCATCTCTGAATCATTGTCATCTTTGACCAGTTTTATTGCTCGAACAACAACAACTATACCTTGGATAATTAGCACTACAGTCAAAGCGACGAGTAGTGAAATGGCCACCTTAATCCATCGTGACCGCCTTTCATCCGAACTGTTTGTTTTCACATTGCTTAAGAAACAAGAGTTATGGCCTCGTGAGCATAGCATTGGGTTTCCTTCTAGTTTCGCAGATGAAAGTTGTCTAAACAACTTGTTGTCTGGTAAAAACCCTATGAAATTGTTGTTAGACACATTGAGAGAGACCAAGTTGTCCATTCCAGATAGAGCTGTTAGATTTACTTCGAACCTGTTATGAGAAAGCTCGAGTACGGATAGCCTTTTGAGATTGGAAATCTGAGAAGGGATTTTACCAGTGAGAGCATTCCAGCTGATATTAAGAGCAATGTCAAGGTTCACAATGTTGCACAATTCCTCTAGGATGATTCCAAATAGCTCGTTGTTGCTGAGATAAAGTGATTGCAAGCTTGAACATCTTCCTAGTGAAGCTGGTATTCATTCGGAGAGGGAGTTTTTCTTTAGAATGAGAGAGTTAAGTGATGTAAGATGCCGTTGCAGGCATCAGACCCACAAACTGGTTTTATGATAAATCAAGGGTTGAAGCTTTGTTAGAACTGGAGACTATATGACTTACTATTTAGGATTCATAACTGAAGGAAAACAGATGGGTGATCCCAAAATGTGTCAGGAGGATCAAATTCGATCGTCGAAAAGATTGTAGAACCCTATTTTAAATTTGAAAAAAAAGAATTGGTAGCAAGGTTGACATGTGAGAGAGGAATAAGTTTGGTGAGGACACAATGGAACTTTTTGCAGCTTGCTTGCTCGCACAATACACCCGTCGTCGATTCCTTCAGCAACAACAATGACATCAACTGATCAACGACTTCTACTGCACAACATCTTCAATTTCTCGACGTGGCTGGAGTAAAAACACAAAGGCCTTTTCTTTTTCGACCTTTTATCTTTTAGGGGTTTAACACTTTCATTAACGTTTAACTAACGGATGGGTATAAGATGAAAATTTACAGGACTTGAGAGTTACCATGCAAAAATGTCCATAGCTATGGGTATTTCGCGAATTTGACTTTAATAGAGGGTTACCATGCGTAAAATCCGTTCAATCAATTTGTACCAAAAAGGGGCAACAAAAAAAAACTTAAAATCTTAGGGGCACCCAAAAGAAAATAACTTTTAGCCGTTTTAGGACACTAAATTTTTTCCCCAAAAACAACACTTTCCTACACTATATAAGTAATAAGTCTATAATGTGTTTGTTTACGTACATTTAATCTATAGAGACTCATATTAACAATTTAAAGTTAAAAACAGTATCAACATTAATATAATATTCACATCTTATATTGGTAATGACAAAGTTTCTGCAATAAATTAAAATAAACTCGAGAATATATATACGTGTTGGCATATATATATATATATATATCAATGCAACATAACATTCTAAATCCCATTGTGACAGTACGTACATAGATATGTTAAGGCCCCGTTCGGACATCAGCGTCTTCCAGTGTGAGGGGGAGCGGGACGCAGCGGGAGCGTGGCCGGACAGTGTTCGGGTGTAGATGAGCGCACTAGCAGGAGCGGGGAAAGCTAGCGGGAGGACGCTAGTTTTCACCCCCTCCCCCCCCCCAGCTTCTTCCGAGGACGCTACTTTCATTACCCTCGATACCCCTCCAATATCCCCAAAAAAAGCCCCCAAAAACCTAGCTCGAAGCTATCCGAAGCTCACTCCATTTTCTCCAGCGGCGATTTGGCGACTGCGGGCTCTCTCCATCGTCTCTCCAAGCTCACTCCATTTTCTTCATTCTGGAGAAACTTCCAGGTACGCCTCTTTCTCTCTCCTTTTGTCGCTTGATTGTTTGAATTTCAGGTATTGAAACGAATCCATGAGCTTTGTGCATCAGATTATAGCCATGAGCTTTGGATTTCCGTTGTGCTTTGTGCATTTGCTTTCCTCGAATTTGATGAAGATCATTGAATCTGTGCTTCGGTTCAAGCATTATCTGAAATCTGATGTTGTTAATGGCTATACTTTTAGCATATCGTTTGTTGCATATCGAAATTGTGGTGTTCGGGAGATAGGATTCAGCTAGTTTCATTAGTAGGATCTCTCGTCATCTTAGATATATGTTGCTCTCGATCTTAACTCTGGAGAAATACAATGTTCTGGAGAAATACAATCGATCTTGCTTCTCATTGGGATCTCTCAACCTTGCTTTTGGATTAATGGCCTTTGATTTCTTGCAGTAGATATGTTATTGGTATGGTTAGTGCTTTCTATAGGAGCTTCTAAGTTTAATTGGAGCTTTGTGAAACTAATTTTCTTTTGGACTAATTGAGCTTTGTGAAACTAATTTGTGAGCTTTCGATTCCGAAACTAATTGAGCTTTGTTAGGGATTTGAATTTGTGTATAGCTCGACTGTTTCGTGAGCTTTTGTGAGCTGTGTATAATCGATTGATGCTTTTGTGATCTGTTCATGGTATTTTTCAGCTCTCAATTTTGTATTCTTTGGTTGATAATGGGAAGGAGCTAAGATGTATTTACTGGTTTGATTTGTTTTCAACCTGTCAAATTAGAATGCATCAATAAACCATAAATTCCTAATCCTATTTCTGTAGTTTGTTGTGTCTTGTTTGCCCTCTCCGTTCTCCATGCTTTCAGCTTCCTGTATTTGTCCTTACCTGAAATTGACACCTTGTGATTGTAGTTTGGTATAGTTGTACAATTTGGTATCTTCTTAACTTTTGAAGCTTGCGAAATAGGTCCAACCAAATTAGAAGCCACAATGAAAGAGCACATTGTATTTGTAGGGGCATGAAAAATAATACAGATTGTGAGAAATTAAACAGAGTACAAGTTCATTATTCTTCAAGTATTATTAGTTGAGTACCTAAGCAATCCTTACAAAGAGAGCACATCTGAAAATATTATTAGTTGAGTAAATTACCCTTGTAACTCCTTATAAATGCTCTTTCCATTCATTTTGAATACTTGTCATCATAAAAAATGGTTCTTGTTTGAATACCTGTCATCATAAAAAATGGTTCTTGTCTGGATTGCATAGGGATTGTGCACAACCATGGTGTCCCAGGATTCATGGAGTGAAGAAGGTGATAGTGTGGTGTTTGCTGATGACCAATTCTATAATGAAGAGGTAAAATCTTCATGTATAGTTGTGAACCACATTTTGAGCAAATGTTTGTTGTTGAAATCTGTGTTGTTAATCAATTGATGTTCAAGTGCAATTCTGTTGTTTTTGTTCTATGTAGTTCAATTCTGATGAGGAGGAGGAACAACTACTGCACCGGGATTTAAGTGAGCAACCATGCTGCAAAGGGCTACAAGAACTCGTACAGCGTCATAAGGAGCGAGCTGATGCCGCAGAGAGGTACGTGGCGTTGTTGGAAAGGAGCCTCCAGGCACAGGCTCACAAGACTAAGGAGCAGGTTGAACTCATTGAAGAGTTGTCAATCTGTACAGTCGAGCGTGCCTTGGAGCGTGACAAGGCAATCGAAGCTGTTAACCATTGGAAAATGTGCAACATTGCCCTCACGTTCATGTGCCTGGTGTTTTTCATTTATCCATACAATCCCTTTCCATTAGTTGTATGTATCATGTTAAGTTTCTTTGGATTTTAGGTGTGATTGATTAATTGTTGTTTAGGATTGAAGACTCGGTGTTTGTGAAGTTTTTATCCTTTTGGAAGTTGTAATGAATATTGCAATGCAAGGTTTGATGATGAAGCTAATAAAAACTATGTGACATGGAAACAAGAAACAGAAACCAAATGCTCACGGGAATACAATTGGTTTCCCAATTTAAAAACTAGAAACCATAGGCAGTAAAAAGCTAATTTATTGTTATAAATTTCTAGTTGACATAATGTAGCTCAATCTTTTTTATCATGAACATCAGCTGTGAAGATGATATCTTGTTGTGTTGACATAAGCTAATTTATTGTTATAAATTTCTAGTTGACATAAGCTGTGACCACAATGGTGATAGTAATCACTACTCTTAGGATGAAACATCATCTTGTTGTGTTGGAGTCTTCACTCACTCGGTTCCAATCAAGTAGTAATCACTACTCTTAGAATTAATGGTTGTTTCATTTAAATCCTTGACCTTGTTGTATCAATTCTGAGAGCCTGAGGTAAAATAAAAAGAAAGGCGTCCTCATGTAAAATATATATATATATGTCTCTGTTGCATGTTTTGCTTCCAGGCTTCCAACTCCTAGCACTGAAAAGAAGAAGCTGGTGTTGGATTCATTGGTAGTAATGATTCTTTTCATTTGTATCATGAAATATAAAGCTATGAATAGAAAGTGATGCATTCTGTATGTGGGAATTCCACAATCAGTAGCCAAGGATTTCCTACTTTGTTTGTCCTTGTTCTCAACTGAAGCAATTATGAGCTGGACTTGGGCTTGTCATTTGAATTGAGTCAAGTTTTTGAAATTTTCTTCCCTTAATTTGAATTATTATACTACCGGTCAAAGTTGTGAAAATAAAATTACAGAATCTTCCAAAGTCATTGCTTACCTTAGTCAGCTTATGTCACCCAGTTCTATAATACTTTATATGGTATAATATACTAGAATCAATGGCTCGAATTTATTGAAGATCATATCTTTTACATAATTGGTAAAATTATTCAATTATAATATAATACTTATAAGGTATATTATATTCATTTCTCACATGGTAACATATATTCAATTATAATATGTGACCTTTTGATTATTATATTAATATTTTTCCCCTTTAAATACAACCTCTCAATGCCCTTCTCTTCATCACTCGAGCTAAGCCTCAAGAAAGACAGTCTCCTTGGATCTTATTCTGACATTATCCAAGGTATGCTCTTCATCACTCGAATGCTCTTTTTTTTCCATGATGCATATAAGCTAGGTTGTTCTTGTATAAGTTGAGGTTTATAGCTCGGTTGAGATGTGTTTTTTTCCATGATGCATATAAGCTAGTTTTTTCATGCTGTTTTTGTTAGTAGGGTCATTGAATTTCTTGTCCAAATGTCTTGAACAGATGGCGGAGAACTTCGTTTGGACCGTGGATTACGACAAGATCTTCCTCCAGATCGTAAGGAGGGAGAGAATGCAACAGCATCAAATGATTCATTTCTGGGAGTTGGTGAATCTATTCGAGAATGCAACCGACCATAGAAGGCCCAACATCGAGTTGAAGTTTAGGCTTGATTTCCATCGAACCTAGTGGCGTGCATGGATCAAGTTCAAGGAACTTGGTGGTCATGATCACTGGGATTTGACGACGGGGAAGATCATCGGTGATGCAGCTTGGTGGAAGTCCATGATCGAGGTTTGTTTTCATATCCACTATGTGTTTCATTTGAGGTACATAATTTTATACTTGAATAACTCTTAACTCTACGTTGTGTGGATTGCAGCAATGCCCTCGCGTCAGGCGGTTCCGAACTAAAGGGATTGACCCGGAGCTACGCCTACTCTGGGAGCAATGCTTCGGGGTGCAAGACAACGACCCGGGTGAGGTGGACAACGATGATGACAACGACGATGAAGGGGCTCTAGAGAGCGTGGCGTCAGGGGCTAGACCAAGCGTGCGTCGTGGGGATTCCTCGGCTTAGGTATTGCTTAATATGTAATTTTTTTCCTCTTTACTGCTTTATTTTCATGAGATGATAATGCCACTTTGAGACTGATTTTTTTCCTCTTTAGTATGCATAGTATGCAATATATATGCATAATAAACACACACACACACACAAGAGATGATAATGCCACTTTGATACTGATTTTAGGGTAATGGCAGTCCGCATCAAGTGCTTGATGTGTAATTTTTTTAGGCACTTTGAGGCATGCAAATTTCCATCAATGCACTGGCCTTCACTACTGCCGAGCAGTGTTGGGAACAGTCCATTTTTGGACTGTTCGGAGCCTGCAGTCGCTGTGATTTATGGGGGGGGTGGACAACCATGCATTGTTGGGTTTACCCTTGCTGCGTTGCTCAGTCCATTACCCCTGCTGCGTAGGCAGAAAAAAAAGCAAGGGAAATAGTATTGATTCCCTGCGCCTTTGCTTTTTATGGGGGGTACAAATCATGCATTTTGAGACTTTTTTCCCTACCTAACCATGCATATATCCTATTATAGTGACTTAAATTTTTTTAAGTATTTTGGGAATTATAATTCAAGGCATAAAAACATTAATTTCATTGTCTTAAAATGCAGGTTGGAAGTCTAGCCGGGTGGCGGATGTGTTGCTTCGAAGGACTCTATCTTTGTTGTTTTTTTCGGTTTGCTGAATCTATGCTTTGATCAACTCGTGGACTATGGTTGTATTGATGTTTGTGTATGAATGGTTGTAAGGATTGCGAATGGTTTGTATGGATAATTATGGTTTTATGTGTTGTTATGGTGTGTATGAATGCTTTGATTATGGTTTTATTTGCATTGAATCGAATTTTTGGCAGGTTTGTGTTCTCTTCTTTTGCAGGTTTGATGCTTTTCTTACAGGTTGTAGGACATCTTTGGAAAGCAATGGAGGCCACGTGTAGCATGTCTTTGGGAGGCGCCATTTTTGGAAGTGTTTGTGATGTTTTTATGCCATGTAAAGCCATGTAAAGTCTTGTAGTGTACACATAAAAAAAGTTAGCCAAATTTTTGTAATGCCCTCGTAAGAATGATTTGTAGCACATATCTTTTGCCAAAGTCTTGTAGTTTTGTAATGCCCTCGTAAAAAAGTTAGCCAAAGTCTTGTAAACTTCACACTTACTTATGAATATAATTAATGTTGGGTTCCAAAAATCACTCAAGTCTTGTAAACTTCACACTTACTTATGAATAACTTCACAATCACTCAAGTCATGCAAATGAACCCAATCACTCAAGTCTTGTAAACTTCACAATCACTCAAGTCTTGTAAACTTCACAATCACTCAAGTCGTGCAAATTTAGGCAATTTAAAACCTTAATTTTCCAAGTATTCTCCTCCCATGTAACAAGTAATATTACCACTAGTACATCACAACCATTCATCAATCACCAATAACTTCGAGATTCCCATATTTGAGTTGCAATTGCATCCCTTATGTGTTTCATTCCCGTCGGAGCATTGTCTTGGCCTTGTTCTGGAACCCGGGGAGGAGGAAGATCGGGATCATCATAATCTTCTTCAAGATATTCATCCACAATCCGATTTTCCAAAATCAAGTTGTGCATGGAAAAACAAACGAGGATCAAATCAATTTGTGTCTCGATTGGAAAGCTCGGCATGTACGTCAAGATCCTGAACCGTTTTTTCAACACACTAAAACACCGTTCAATTGCACTCCTAAGCGACGAGTGAAATTTATTGAAAGCTTGCGGTGCATCTTTCGGAAGCGCATTTTGAAATTGGGACAAGTGGTACTTGACTTTGCCATACGGTACCATGTATCTGAGCTTGTCCGGGTAACCTTTATCGACAAGATAATACCGTCCTACATTAACAATCATATATTAGAATAATCCCATGTAATGCAAATGTTGAAGTAATATTTAAGGAAAAACATGACATACCGGGTTGCGGATGAGGGAAGTTCATTGTGGGGGTCGAAAGAGCGTGTTCAAATACTCGGGCATCATGAGCACTACCTTCCCAGCCAGCAGATACAAATGTGAAGAACATGTCGAAGTCGCAGCACGCCATGATGTTCCATGAGCACACTTGTTTCCGATTCCTATACGGCATTTGGTCAGCTCGGGGTATGCATGCTGTAACATGGGTCCCATCAATGCACCCAATCGCTCCCTTAAAAAGAGTGTAACGATTGTCGTTCAACACCCTATCTGGAATTTCTTTGAACTCCGGATCACGGGGCCGTAGTAGACGCCTAGCCAGACCCTCGAACCCTTGCCTCCTACCATTGATGGCGTCAATGACATCATGCAATGCACGACTAATTGTGTCCCCGGATCGTTGGAACCTCTCACACACGGCTCGGTACGACACCCCCAATGAAATTGTGTATAGTAGAATGCCAACCTTTTCCATGACACACATATGCTTTGATGCTCGGAGCCCATGCTTGGATTCTAGCTCGTCATACAACTTCCGAAACACGTGCTTCTCCATTCGAAAAGCATTAATGCATCTAACCTCAGACTCGGATTCCATTATCTCTCGCATCCATAAGTATCCCGTCAAAGGCGACGTGTAGCAAGGTGTCTTGTGCATATATTTGAGGTAGTACCCCATTAAAAGCCAACGCTGCCGTTGCCTAAACAACCACCACGCCGTCATTATATTCTCACGCTGACTAAGCTGCCTTGACGGTGCACGAGGCATTCTTCTTGGCATGTAAATGATCTAAATTGACAAACAAAAAACACACTAAACAACGCAGCCAGCATATAAAAATTACTGCATAACGTAAGCATATTGAATCCCTACAATTAACATCCAACCCTAAAGGCAATCACAGCCATGATTACTATCCACACACAATCTGGAACTAAAAATCATCAAGTCATGACACAAGACAGAAATTGACATAAACAAGAATCCATCATAACAATCCACACACATAAAAGTCAGCAGATACAAACAACACTCAACCGGTCTTCTTCAACGCCTCCTTCTCTTCAAACTTGTACCGTAGCCAAGCAATCCTTGCATCATCATTCTTCAATGTCAGAAACAGGAGGCGGATGTTCTCATTGTTCAACTGATCCATGGTGTAACACCATAGACCACCGTACTCCTCTACCATTCTGGCCGTCACCATCCCTTCAAGAATCTCCATTGCTTCATCAAGCTCGAAAACCCTCTTTTTTCCTTGGCTGTTAACCGTACCCTGTGACTGCCCTTCCAATAGCGTCACAAACTGCTCGCCTTGTTGTGCACTAATTAACAATTGCTCCTGGAAGAAGGCAATCCCCGATTGTTTCTTGCGTCGCTTAGGCACTCGTTGACTAGTACCGCTCGGTTGCTGCAGAGATTGAGAGTTGGTTTCTTGCTGAGAAGCTCGGGTTTGACCTGGTGTGTCGGTAAAGTCTCGAAGCAGATCATCCTCATCCAAGTCGTCATCCATTCCAAGCAGGTCCTCAAAACCTCTTGACCCAGAAACACCAGATTGGGAAACCGGCGTTTGGGACTCATCTGTTCCTACAACCGGGGGGTCCATTGTGGCCGCGACAACATGTTGGCCCGACGCACATATGTTTCCGAACACGCAATCCCAAAGATCACTCAACTCCGGGTCGGGACGCTTATGCCGGAACCTTTTGTACTCCGCCTTTTCCTGCCAATTATTCACGTGTAGCATTAACAACAACGCAAGCTTCCCATAAAATGAAATCCAAAACTTTCACTAAAAATCACCGTAACAAACTTACCCTTATCTTTCGCTCCCACCATTCAGGATCCGCTGTAATTGTTCCATCGGTCGGGTTCCATCCTAAGCCCGTTTCCTTGAACCGTAAACCAACCCAAAGCTTCCAAATCTTTTTCATGTAATCGAATTTGTTCTTCGCCGTATCCTTATCAATCTTCCGGGTGTTCTCATGGCTAAACTTCTCCGCAATTTCAACCCATTGGAAGTGAGTATCCTTCCCATTTTGCTTGTGATATTGTAGACAAATTGTCATTAAGGCTTTTGCCTCTTCATCGGTCCAAGCAACGCCCTTCCCATCAACCCCCTTTCCCTTCGATTTCGCACTTGACTCGGCCATTTATCCTCAATACCCTCGATTCACAAACATTACAAAAAACACACACACACAAAATCTTATACTCCAAAGCAAATTTCATTATAATTACCAATTAACAACACACAACAACATTAAAAAAAGCCTCATTTTTGTATATCATTCACTAACTTCACACAAGCTTAGGCACATCCTCGACCTAATTAATTCAATGTCACTACATATCAATTCTCAATTTCACACAAGCTCGACTGTTTTCAATTCTCAATGTCACAAATGAATCGAAAAATCATCAAATGCATCTCAATATCTATAACCTAGCTAAAAATCAGCATCGTAAATTTCCGTCAAACAACCACCTAAAATTGCTAACACTGGGACACAAGCTGGTCATCACTAACCTAGCTAGTTCAAACAAGACGGAAACCCATCACTAACCTTGTATCGTAGCCAAGCGGGTCTTGCTTCTAGGAGCCTCAGGCAGCAGCTTCCGAGGACGCCTCACTTGGTTGATGAATGCCGACCCTAAGGAGCTCGAGCTGGAGTACAACACACAGCCAGCAGAGTTCAAAGATTGGCTCGAGAGGAGGTCGAAGCTGGAGCTGCTCGAGAGGAGGTCGAAGCTTGAGCTGCTCGAGAGGAGGTCGAAGCTGGAGCTGCTCGACCTACAAATTGGAATTGCAATTATAAATTGGGGGAAATAAGAGGCCATGTGAGTTGCACATGTTCACAAGGGGCATTTCTAAATTTTTTTATAAGGGTAATTTTGTCAATTGATCTAGCTTTTTTGGATTTCTGCTACTACTTGCCAAACACTTTTTTTATCCATTCCGCTGATAAATTCAGTTTCAGTTTCTCCCAAAAATCCAGCTACCAGCTTCAGCTAGATTACAGCTCCAGCTGCCAGCTTCAGCTAGGTGTTCCAAACGGAGCCTAAATCACGTTGAAAATGTTATACGTTCAAACGTGCATATATATATACAAGGCAAAAGCTTCGGGAATCATATTCCTATTCATATTCGTTCATAGCTCGCCATTCTTTTCTGCATAGCTCCCTAACTAACTCCCCACCTTTGACAAAGTTCTGTTTTGTCTAAGCAAGTCAAAATAAAATGTTCTTTCACAATTGTTTTTAAGAAAAATGTAATATTTCCAATGTTTATAACATGACACATTAATTAAGAAGAGATCTTATCATCTTATTTTACCTTTAGATTGTTTGGCAAACACTTATCACTACCTTATAAGTTATTCTTAAATCATCGATCAACATATTTTTACTAAGCCCTTTTGACATAAAGTTGTACAATTAGCTTTTGTACCCTCTCTTATGCCGATATCCCACATGTATTGCCCACCTCAACTTAAACAAGACATCTTTACAACTAGCATGTGATAAAGTGATGTTACATGAGAACTTGATTCATGTAATTTTTTTTTTTGGTGCATCTCATCCATGAAATTATTTATTAGGGCATGATTGAGAACAATTTAAACACTCCTCCACTCCATAATTAAAACAATTATATATGATAGATATAGCTTATACAAAAATATTTATGAATACAATTAAAAATAATGATTTGAAAAACATATATATGGCGCAGACTAGTGTGCTCTTCCGTCCAAAACAGTGGAAGTCAATACGGTTTAAGGAGGTGGAACTGTATTTGGAATTGGACCGAGTTGTATTGGGTTAGGTCGTTTGGTGTCTTGTGGCTTCTGAAGATCTTTCATCTCGGTGGAGAGAACATCAATTGTCCAGTTCGCACAATCTTCGATAGATTACCTTTTGCCTGCGACACTTTTATTTAGTAATTTACTCACCCCGATCCCAAATTCTCCCTTGTTCTATATATCTCTTTGACGTTTGTACCTGTTTTAGTCATCTTTGCTTTTGTTGTGTGTTTCTTTTCTGATGCACTTAGCCGTTTATGACTGCCGTGTTTTTACGGCCTCTCGGTTCACCAAACATGTTTTGCGTCCGAATTCTTACCTTATAAAAAAAGTGTAAGTCAGTTTTATGACCAATCAATCCTTCTCATTGTGTATCAATCTAAAATATTAATTTCAGGGTCTATTTCAAATGTTATCCATAGGCCAGAGCATATAATAGTGATAATTTTCGCTATAATACTACGCAAACTAGAAAGTACTATTCTATAATAAAAGAAAGACTAGCAATTTTGTGTGGTGGGATTCTATTTGGATGTACTTTGAGACGATGGGTTTATAAACGACCTTTGCTTGAAGATGTCCATCTAATGACCTCATAGGCTCAGATCATTCATAAATGGATTTAAAAATGATATCAATGAATTAGATTAGATAAATATTGTTTATTTCTTAAAAAAGATAAATATTGTTTAGATTTAGTAAAATACTAGTATGTATTCCCGTACAAGGTACGGATTTTTCTTAAATAAAATATTAATAATAAAATATTTTTAAATATATTTATTATCCGAGAAAAGTAATCATGTAAATGCTTAAACATAAATTTTGAATAAATATTTAAAATCAATAAACTATAAAATTTGTTTATTTGAAACAATAATATTTTATTAGTGTTATGAATTAAATTAATATCCAAAACATGATAATTTATTTAATTATGAAAATAGATAAGTAATAAGATAAAAACTTATCAATTTATTATATACATGAGACCGTTCAAAATAAACTTAATTATTGTGATATAATATTTTACGTACATTTCACTATCTTTATTTTAAACTTAATTATCTGAACCTTCTCATCAAAAAAAATTATCTAAACCTAGCATATGCATTCTATCTAAAAATAAAATGAATATCCTTATATTTGTAATATATATAGCATAAAAGATATCTTAATAATCTTCCTATTTATCATATCCAAAAATAAAAGATTATTTTAAAAAAAATAAGAATGAGATTTTATATCTATTGATTATAGTGATATAATTGTACTTACATTACACTATCTTTATATTAAACTTAATTATTTTGCCAAAGATTGGTTTTAATAAAAGGGGTGGTGTGGCCCAATCTAAAAGTGACATGTGTCGTTTAATAATTTTTTTAACCTCCGCTTTAGTATATAGTTATATGATATGATTTTGGTTTAGATATTATTCTTTATTTTATTTTATTTTTGTCGAAGGGTGTAGATATTATTCTATGTATTTTTCCGATTAATGAAACTCATTTACAAGCTGGTATCAGAATTAATTAATAGTATTCACTCAGCATTTACATAACTTTATAATTACTCTGTCTTTAAAAATAACCTAAAAAATATCAAGATCGATCAAGGTCCTAATAATTAGAAATTGTTTCCTTAAAAAAGCTCTTGTTTTGAAAAAAAGCTCTCATTTCGCTATGAAAATTGTCTCAAACTTGGTGTTCGCACCAGGGAACTATTTTGCGGATAATGGAAGCTACTGGTTTTGTAGGGAGTGTTTGGTTACTTTGGAATGCCAACAATATTTGCCTAATTGTTGAAGAGAGGCATAGTCACTTCATTTGTGCCTCTTTTGTGGATGGGAACTAGAAAGTGAACTTTGTGGGGGTGTATTATGACCCTCCTCGATGTCTTGGTGTTAATTTTTGGGCTGATCTCGAGGCCTTTGTTAAGAGTTTGAATGGGCCAGTATAGTGATTGGTGGTGACGTCAAATGTATTCGTTTCTCTCATGAAAGGGATGGAGGTGCCGGGGGTCTTCATCATGATTCTGATGTGTTCAACAATTGGTTCAACCGTCTCGATCTTATTAGTATGGGGTTTTCGGGTTCTCACTTTACTTGGAGTAGAAGAATATCACAGTCCTCGATTGTCTCTAAGCGCCTCAATAGGGTTTTCATCAATGTGGACAATCGTATGTTATGGCTGGAAGCAAGGGGGAGACACCTTTCTCGTTTTTCTTTGGATCACAATCCCCTCCTCATCTTGTTTGCCGTCAGGTAATTGTTGCAAGTAATTGGTCAGACTCTATTGATTCTTTAAGCGTTGTTAATTCTTTAAGGATAGTCTTCTTGCGTGGAATAGAAAAGTCTTTGGAAATATTCACGACCGAAAATAGAAATTGGTCGTCAATGGTGCTGCTTGATTTAGAAGTTAAGTTACAACGTGACTTGGAAATTATTTTGGAACATGAAGAAATTTCTTTGGTTTCAAAAGTCTCGAGAATAGTGGTTGATGCTTGGTGACCGTAACACCTCGTTTTTTCATACTTCTACGATTATTCATCGAAAGAGGAATAGAATTGAGGGGTTGTTGGGCCCGATGGTTCTTGGATTGAGGACAATGTTGATACAGAAAACCTAGCTCTTGATTTCTTTTGTAACTTGTATGCTTTAGATGGGTAGCTGGATTGTGTTTTGCCTAGGATCGGTTTCCTGAGCATTGACTCATTTTCTTGGCATGATCTTATTAAGCATGTGACTCTTGATGAGGTTTGGCGGGATGTTAAGGGAATGGGTACGTTCAAATCTCCCGAGCTTGATGGATTTAAGCCGTTCTCTTATCATAAATGCTGGAGAGTATTGTAGGTTATTTTGTCATGGAGTTTGTTAGAAAGTTCTTTGAATCAATGACGTTGCCCTCTAGTGCTAATGACATGTTGATTCTTCTTTTGGCTAAGGTGGATAAACCGACTATCGTGAGTCAACTACGTCCGATCAATTTATGCAATTTCCTTTACAAGATTATCACGAAGGTTCTAACTAGTAGATTACAATTGGTTATGCCATCTCTTGTTGGCCCTACCCAAGGGAGTTTTCTGCCAAGTCGGATGATTACGAATAGTATTTTTGTAGCTCAAGAGGTCATTCACTCCTTGAGAAGGAAGAAATGATTGAAGAGGTGGATTCTTCTAAAGCTTGATGTGGAAAAAGCTTAAGATAGGCTTAGTTGGAATTTCATTCGAGATACTCTTATGGATGCTGGTTTTCCAAATTGTTGGGTTCGTTGGATTATGGAGCATATTACGACACCTAAGATGTAATTATTGTGGAATGGGGAGGTTTCATCTCAGTTTTTATTGTCTAGAGGAGTTAGACAGGGCAATCTAATTTCACCCTATATGTTTATCCTTTTTATGGAGATACTTAGTCATATCATTACTGATTTGGTGAGTTCAGGGAGTTGGAAGCCCATTAAGCTTACTCGTTCGGGATCGATCCTCTCACATATTTTCTTTATTGATATAATTTTGCTTATCGAGGCTTCAATGGATCAAATTCTTGTTATTAGGGGTATATTGGACTTGTTTTATAAAGCTTTGGGTTAAAAGTGAATGTTAACAAGTCCAAAATCTTTTTTTTTCTACTAATGTGAAAACCAACATGGTCCAAAGTATTCAAGAGGCCAGGGTATCTTATTTACTAAGAACTTGGGTAATTACTTAAGGATGCTTGTTCTCCATAATCGGGTTAGCAAGAGCACTTTCTCGAGCCTGATTGATAAGTTTAATACTAAGCTAGCAACGGGTTGGAAGAGTAATTCCTTTAGCTTGATGGGTTGTGTCACTCTTACGAAATAGGTTTTGGCGTCTATCCCGGTTTATTCCATGTCTGCTATGTTGCTTCCTATATCGATTTGTAAGAAGATAGATAACATGAATTGTGCTTTCATTTGGGGTGGTGGAGAGGGTAAGAAACACATTCATAAAGTTGCATGGAGCATTGTTAACAAGCCTAGGGAGCAAGGTGGTTTTGGGGTTCACTTGATGCGAGATCTTAATCTCGCTCTAGTTGGAAAATTGTGGTGGCGTTTTGTCATGGAGAAGGAGGGGATGTGGAGCTCAATTCTTAAGTCCAATTATATGGATAGAGCTCTGGGAAATTCCTTTGAGGCCTCACACATATGAAGGAGTCTTCGTACCAGAAATTTGGAAGTCATCGTCAAGGGCTCTCTTTGGTTGCTTAGGGATGCTAATTCAATTGATTTCTAAAGAGACAATTGGTTACTGGATAATGCCTTGATCAAAGAGGTTTCGGGTATTGCTCAAGAAAATATCAACCATGCTAAAGTCAGTAAGTTGTGGATTGAAGACATGGGTTGGAACTGGAATTATCTTAATTAGTTGTTGTTGACAAGCGTGTTATGCAAGCTGGCCTTATTTAGTGTCGTCCAAGACCAGCCTCTTAATGATGAGCTTTGCTAGAGCTTGTCGTCTGACAGAAATTACTCGGTTGCGAGTGGTTATAACTTAGTGCATGGCTGCTTTTGCTTGGGAAATCAGTGTGTTCAAGAAAATGTGGCAAATTAGTGCTCCGAAAGGGTCAAGCACTTTGTGTGGCTACTCTTGATGGGAGGAAAGCTCTCTAATTGTGAAAGGCGTATGAGACATTTAACTGAGAATGTTTTATGCGGTTGTTGCATGGTGGAGGACGAGAATTACTATCACTTGTTCCGAGACTGTTCTCTAGTGAAATTTAAGTGGTAAACTTTGTTTAATACTAATATTGATATTTCTTTCTTTCAGGATACTTTCTCATGGATTAGGAAGAATTTATTGAAGAAACGGTCGGTGGGTGAACCAGGTGATTAGAGATCGGTTTTCTCTTTGGCCCTTTGGTGGACGTGGAAGTGTTGAACCAGATTGTCTTCCAAAACGAGACTGTTAATATTAATAGAGATAAGTTTGTGCTCGATAGAGCTTTTGAATATGTTAGCGTTTGCAAGTCTTATGGCAGGAATGAGAATGTTACTACAAAGAGGTGGGAAGATTTCACATGGAGTTCCCTAGAGAATGATAGATAAAGGTCAATATTGAATTATTGATGTAGTGGTCAACAACAGAAGGATGGTTACAACCACATAGAGGACAATGGATTTGCGGCTTCATGCATAAGATAGATACGTGCTCGGTCCCGAGGGGATTTTAATTCTGTTATTTAATGATGTAAGGGGTCGGACTATCCAACGATTGTTGTCTACTTAGCCCTTTTTTTCTTGTTTTAATAAAATTCTTTCTTGAGGAACAAAGAGTGCTACCTCCTCTTTGCTAAAAAAAAAGATCAATCAAGTTTAGAAGGGTAAAATTTATCTCAAAATGTCATTCACCTAACTCAAGCAATATGAGATTAGTTATAATATTCTTAATTTGTAAACTAATTTCACTTATAAATGAATTACTTATGTTGGAATACCCCTCCCTTGTTTTATTGAAAGTTAATACTTAAACTAGACTAGTATATAAGCATATGGGTTACTTCTTCAATCACTAATTGGTTTTAGGATGAAATCTCCACTAGGACTTGTGTACTAAGCTTACATATGCACGACACCCCTATATCGGCCCGCAGATTTTTATATGGTATCAGAGTTGACGATCTAGTCTTGGGCCCGTTTCCTAATTGTTTGGGCTTATGTTTAGCAATTGAGCTACCCGTCTGTTGTTTGGGTTAGTTGGCTATAAAGAGATTAAGATGTCATCACACGTTATTGGAATCTATCATACATATATAATTTTGTGTACATGAGCACACTTAATGCACTTGATTATGATTCACTATCCATTTTATTAAAAAAATCCATCTATATATTTAGAGGAATTGGCTGAAAACCACCCGTATAATATGGCATATTTCACTTAACCACCCGTATTTTCAATAATTATGAAAAACCACCCATATCACATGCTCCGTTAGTGATTCACCACCCAAATCCCAGATTCGTTAGTTTCCGTCAAAAAAGGTGACATGGCACTCACATTTGATTTTTTTTTGTAAACCTTGCCAAATCACACACTTTTTTAATTTTATTTTTTCTCTCTTTTCTTTTTCCTCTCTCCTCCCCTCTTTCCTTTTCTGCGCATGCACCCTAACCCCTCTTCTCTTTCTTTTGCCTTCTCCATCTCTCAACTTCACCCTTCCTCACCAACAACCAATCACCTTCTCCTCTATCACCCCTCTCTTGCTTAAATCTTCCACCACCGCCCACTCTTCTCCGACCATGTTTGAGCAAGCCCACTTCCTAGGCAACCGTTGAATTTCTTGTGCATCAATTGCCCTAAATGTGCTTTTGTAATGACATCAAATCTATCTCGAATTCCACTGTCGATTATCAAAATTTGATTGGTTTCAGTGGATTTTGACCGTTGAATTACATTTGCATCAACTTCAAAATCCCCAATTTTGATGAAATTTAGAGGGTTTCTTCTTTCAAAACCGTCTGGATTCGATTGAATAGCTCAATTTATGGATTAAATTTGTCTTCGATCTTCTGGTTGCTAAATCGTCTAGGGAGAAAAGGGAATTAGCTTAGAAAAACATGCCCTCCATATCATCTGGTTCGGTGTGGTTTACTTCCCCTCTTCCCAATCGGTTTGCTCTTCTCACCAATTCTCTAATCGATGGTGCAAGAATCTTTCCACAGCTTCCTGGGCCACGAAAAATCGTGTGCGCTTGTGTAGCTCCTCATAGCAATATGAGCGAAGGATTCGCTACCCTTAAATTGAATGTAAGCCCTCTGTTAAATTGATGTCTTTCATTTCTGAACTCAGATGAAGAGTCTGAGGATGAATTTGATGTGCTTATAGACTGTAGAGATATATACAAATCATTTGGGGAGAAAGATATTTTAAGAGGTGTAAGCTTCAAGGTCAGGTTGTGTCCCAATTTGTCTTTTTTTTGATGTTTACTTCTTAAAATTCATGTATGCATCTATCAACTTTCATATCGGTTTAACCCTATTCGTTGGAGAATCTTTTGATTGCTTAAGCTATGAATGAATGTATGTTATAAAGATTATATTTCAAGTTATAAGACATGCTACTGAAGAAAGAAATTTAGAATTGTTTTTTTGATGTCTTTTACAAATTAGACATGGAGAAGTTGTTGGTAATTGCTTGCATTTGCAGGTCTTCCAAAGTGCAACTCTGTTTGATTCATAGATTGTACGCGAAAATGTTGGTTTCCTCTGTTTGATTCATTGACTGTACGTGAAAATGGTGGTTGGCTGTTGGTGAGGGAGGGTGAAGTTGAGAGACGGTGAAGGAAGAAGAAAGAGCAGAGGGGTTATGGTGCGCAGGAAAGGAAAGAGAGGGGAGGAGAGAGAGGAAAAAGAAAAGAGAGAAAAAAGAGAATTAAAAAAGTGTGTGATTTGGCAAGGTTTACAAAAAAAAATTCAAATGTGAGTGCCATGTCACCTTTTTTTGACGGAAACTAACGGATCTAGGATATGGGTGGTGAATCACTAACGAAGCATGTGATATGGGTGGTTTTTAATAATTATTGAAAATACGGGTGGTTAAGTGAAATATGCCATATTATACGGGTGGTTTTCAGCCAATTCCTCATATATTTATTATTGCAAAATATTTTTGACCACTTTTAATACACTTAATCACAAGCAAATTCCTATTTTAAAATATTAAAATAATAAATGAGTTTTGAGTCTCATTTCAACTAATTGCTATATTGAGTTCTTAAATAAAATTTTAGTTAAAATTTATAATCTATATACATATAACATTTAAATTTATGTACAAGGTGCATTTGCTATACATATTTAATTTATGAAAATTATCTCATTTTTTATAATGTCAATTAAATTAGATGATAAAATAATCTCCTTAGCTCAATGGTTAAAGTCATGAAATTGTATTAAAAGGTCTCAAGTTCATGGACTCAATTAATCATTTTTGAAAATATTTTTAATAACCCAATCAACTCATGGTAAAATCTATATAAAAAAATTCTATCAAATGCAACAAGGAAAAAATATTTTTCCAAAGTTAATTTTCTATAATAGTTTTTGCTTACTACCCTAAAAAAATTCCATGATAGTGGATATTGGACACCATATAATTCAACATTTTATTTTAAAATGCAAATTTAAAAAATATTTCACTCAAAACATATAACACGTTTTTTCGGTCTAAAAATCTAATAATTATTATAAGTATTTTAATATATAATATGGATGTACACTTATACATAGAGATTCTACTATGATGTTTATCCTCATATGTATACTTATTCCCTAGATTTACTACGCGTAATTAAACCCATATTTATGTCTATATTTGACTCATTATATATTCCATGTATTAACATATATATTTGGCCAAAACTAAACTTTTCAAACTTTTCTAATATAGATTTTATTTACAACTCTTCAAAAATTTCATGATAGTGGATATTATATAATTCAACATATATTATATTTTAAATTATAAATTTAACATATATTATTTGCATATTTCCATCAAAATATCTAACAATTTTTTTGTCAAAAAACCTAACAATTAGTATAAATATTTTAATATATAATATGAGTGTACACATAGAGATTCTCATAAGATTCCTATCATATGTATATTTATTATCCACATTTACTATACATCTAATTACACTCATATTTATGTGTGTTTTTGACTCATTGTATTCCATGTATACATAGAAATTCTCCTAGGATGCTTATTCTCATATATGCACTTATTATCCACATTTACTACATCTAATTACAACCATATTTATGTGTATATTTGACTCATTATATTCCATGTAATAGCTTATATATATATGTCTTATAATTATTGAAAAGGAAGAGTAAAAGAGATTCATTTGTATTCACATTCTCTCATCTATTGTTTCTATAATTCAAATCTAGATTAGTTTATAATACTTTATCAACATGAATTGTTGTAGATTGAAATATTGTTCTTTTTGGTGTTAGTGTTACCAATTTTCTTGCTTCTTCTCAAATTTGAGTTGAGAAAAAAAAATGGTCATAATATTCCCCCATGAAATTTGTATTCTTATCTTATAGAAATGAGGGAGGAGCTATTCACGATTATCAATTGGTTAGGTTAGGTGAGTTGATCACTATTGATTTTCATTTGTAATTTTACAAGGTACAAAGTAAATTTTGTTTCTTTAAATTTATCTCTTCCTTATTTTGTATTATTTTAGTTTTATATATGTTTATTTTCATTCCTCATGTGTATTTGGTGCAATGATAGATTTTCTTTTACACTTTCACATATAATTTTTTATATTATTTTTCTCAAACATATGAATGAATAAATAATTTTCCTCCTTTCATGTTATACATTATTATTTCTAAATTTATAGGTAGTAATATGCTCACATCTCTAATTGTTGTAAAAAGATACTATTTGGATGAATTACATTTTTGTAAATTTGTCTTCAAATCATTTATTAGATAGTCTCTCCAAATCATGTATTTACCTGCACATGAATGAAATATATAATTATTTTAAAATTATATGTCCTTAACTTCTATTTGTATACCAAAAAATATAACATATTGAATTTATAAACTTATGTTGTTTTCTCTCATTTAAATCTATGTATATATATCCTAATTTTATATATTTTATAATAGTTCAAGTCAACATAAAAAATCCAAGAATCGAAATATTATATACATTTAGAATTGAGGTGGAAAGTTAAATGGAATAAATTAAATTTAAAAATATTTTGTTAGAATTTCATTAATTTAATTTTAATCTCAATAATTTTCAAAATAAAAAGAATATATTTAACACTAATGTAATTTTACAGGTCGACAAGTAGAAAATATGCCCCGTGCGTACGCACGGGTATGTCTACCTAGTAGTTATACAAAAATTGAGATGGATCCGTTTGTCCAAGTGTCAACTGGGTCAGGCTAGTTGCACTTGCATGAGCCTGTTGGAATACCCCTTCCCACATGTGAAGTTGAGATTTAAACTAAAGTACTCCCTCCATTCCTCAATGTTCTTCCCATTTTCCTATTTGAGTGTCCTAATTTGATATTCTTATTTCTTATTTTTTTTCCATTTTTAATGGTGTTTAATTACAAAAATACCATCATCAGACTCTCAAAATTACCCCAAATCCTACCACTTTTAATACTCTACTTTTTAGCACTTTTCTCCCGCTTTTCAACACTTTCCTCTCTCATTAAACCATAAAAGACCCAAAATCTTCTTTTCTTAAATATTGTGCAAAACGAGAAATAAAAAGAAGAAGATTGAGGGACCGAAGAAGTAATATATGAATCTATGTGTCAATTAATTTTAAGACAGAATTCCTATTAAACTTGTGTAGAGCACATACATACCACAATATTGACACACGCAATTTCACAACTTAAATCAAGAACAAACTTACCTTACTCCCAAATCCCAATCAACGCACAAAAAATTTGACACCTAAGAAGGTTCTCATCCTATTTTTTTCATAAAAGAAGGTTCCAATTTCCATATTACCTTGTACTTGGGAACCTTCTTCCTTTAGAATATTTTAATTTCTTTCAAAAATGCTGTTCTGCATGGGCTGGCGGATCTGATAGTCCGAATCTTCTTTTAACAATTCCATCAACTTCCACCTCCAAACCACCTATGGTGCGTTTGCCTTTCTTTTCTTTTTAAAAGTATAAATTCGACAATCCAATTTTCTCCCTTCTTCCAAAACCAATTTGCTTATAATTCTAAGAGACAATTAATACCATTCCCCCTATATATTGCTGGTAATCTATTTATTTCATCTATCCGTCCATTTCTTCTTAATTCTAATCATTATCTATTTATAAGAGTTTGGCTTGTTTCTTGTAATCCACAGGACATCAATTCAATTATTCAATCGGTAGGTAAATCCCATTTCCTGCACTGTGATGATGTATGTGCTGAAACTCCCATACTCTATTTTATATACTTAATTTGCTAGATTTCATGTGGCTGCTGTTCGTTTTGATTTGTAAGTACTTTATTTAATTCCCAATTGGGATGCTGAATGCTAGCAATTAGGTAAACATTTGTGGTATTTTGGCTTCCAATCTCATATGGGTTGTCTCTATTTTGACAGAATGTTTCCATTTTATAATGTCTGTGGAGTTTTTACCTGGATTTATGCTTCAATTTTATTTAATTTTGGAGCAAGTGGGTTCCCTAATCTTTATGCTGCTGATTGTTCTTGTTATGCAGTGTACGTAGAAGCTTCTTTTCTTCTTCTTCTTCTTGTGGTTGCTGTGACATGAAAGTGACTTGCCCAAATCTAAAACCCACCTAATTTCTGAAAGCAATGGTCCTCCATTGACAAATTAGTTTTTGAGAAAAATACTTGAGTGTCTTCTGATAATGACCTTTCATTAGTTTTACTAATTATTGGGGATGGAGATCCATTTTTGGTAGGGCAATTCCAAATTTTATTTCATATATTTTAAATTTATAGTGTGCTCTCTATCATGTTAGGCTCTAATTAGGCATCACTCTCTTTGCTACTATACAGACGTGTGCATGAGAAGTATGTGATTTCTTCTTTATCACTTTTTAATGCAAGTTGAGGTAGAATTATTTCCCTTGTTAAGCATTTTTCAGTCTGTCCTTTGGTTATTATATATGTCCTGTCTCGTCTGCTTGTTTTTTAATGGTATGGATCTTACTTGAATTTGGCGCGAAATAAACCGACCCCTACTACAATCCTATGCATTTATTATATTGCCTAATTCTATTTATATACATATAGTCACATATCTTCAACTACACTACAGTGTAGTTGAATGCTTTCGGGTTTACCCAATGCAAGTTGCGAATACTGACGTATACTTACCGTTCTTGTTTCCTTTATCAGCATCTGTGTTCTTTGGATTCTGTCATTTGAGAATCCTACAATGGGAGCCAGAAGAGGAAGGCGATCAGAGGTACGGCTTCTTTGATAATTTATGCTGTTTTGGAGGCAGATTTTGATAATTTTGTATGCTGAATTGGATCTTGTGAATTTTTATTTATTTTTTCCTGTAGGCCTTTTGGCCGTCTTTGGTGATGAAGAAATGGCTGAACATCAAACCTCAGATGCATGATTTTAGTGAGGATGACTTTGATACTGAAACTGAGAGCGAAGATGATGGTATGTTATTCATGTTGTTTTTTGATTTGGTGAGCTAATGTAATTTGTTTATCTTGCTTCTGCTGAATCTTTGCTGCTTCTTTTTTCCTATCTTTAAAGTGAGCTCAGTCAAAGACGACATAACGCGTAGAGATGAAGATTGTGCTACTAAAACTCTAGGAGAACAATCTCAGTTCACAACTCAAACATCAGGTAATACAGATTGATTGTATTCTCCTTGTTATGATTATGTGCCTGATTCTGCTTTCTGAATCAAAGACACTAGAAAAATATCAAAATTGGCTTCAAACTTTTCTTAGTCAAAGAAATGAAACATCTCTTAGTCTTTTCTGCTTCCTGTTCAGATGGTAATTCCAGAGGCTACCAATTGAAACACAGAAGAGGAAAATCTGAGAATCTCCATGCTAAATATACCAGCACCAAGGATGTGAGGTTAGTTCGTGCATCCTTTTGTCATATGATTTCTGCTGTATAGAGCAAGCCCTTTTGTTATATCATAAAGATCATCGGCTTTCATGTGTTCAGGGTCACAATAGGTACTTGGAATGTAGCTGGAAGGGCTCCAGATGTAGATCTGGAGATTGACGAATGGCTTTGCATGAACGAACCAGCAGATATTTACGTTCTTGGGTAAACACTAACATCCATGTATACTTTTTTATGATTCTTTTGGCAAGAAGACAATATTGCTTATAACTAAGCAAGACACCAACAACTATTTTGACTATTTAGGGCTCGTATGGTTAGACTTTGAGTTTCCAGTTTTTCGTTTTGAAACATAGTTTTTCTTATAACTAGTAAATAAAATATGTTATAGTCTAGCAGTTACCTTAATTTTCAAAACTAACAACTAAACAAGCTATTGGTATTTCCAACATGTTTTGTAGTAGTGAATCAAAAGTTATATGATATTTTTTCCTTACTGAAATATTGACAAGTTCTGTGATACAACAGAAAAGTCACCAACCCTTTCCTCTGTAGTATAGGATTGATCTATAGAATTTGTTATCTTGAATCACAGGAATACTTGGCTTATTTCTGCAGATTCCAAGAAGTGGTTCCACTAAATGCTGGAAATGTACTTGGAGCAGAGGACAACACACCAATTGCAAAATGGGAGGCAACAATACGAAGAACATTAAACGGAAATCCTGAATCAGAACCGAATGGCATAAGCTACAGTGCTCCATTAGCTTCAGTTCCAACTGCCGGTTTTAGCATTGGCAGTCCTGAATTTAACCGAATAACTGATTCAGGCGGGAAATCTTTGATGGAGATCTATGGATCAGATATTTCTAATGCATTAGATTGGCCTGATCACCATGTAAATGAACCTCAAAATCTGCCATCTTCTCAGAAACTACGCCGGGTTATGAGTAGCTCAGGAAGCTGTGGATCTGATTGGATGGAGAATCCTCTTATTTGCAGATCTGCTTTTATACCAGAGGACGGTTTGTTCAAAAGATCATATTGTAGCTCTGGAAATTTAGAATCATTTTACTCTGAGAATCAAGAGAGGTCCGAGCCTCTTGAGGAATGTCTTTCAGACGCCTCTGAGGAGTCTGTTGGAGAAAATGAAAATGATGATTTCTTTCTTGAAGATGTCAAATGTCGTCCCAATTATGTTCGGATTGTTAGCAAGCAGATGGTAGGGATATATGTTTCGGTTTGGGTGCGAAGAAAGTTGAGACGACATATAAGTAACTTGAAAGTGTCTCCTGTTGGAGTTGGTCTCATGGGCTATTTGGGTAACAAGGTAACAACATAACTATGTTTATCCTCATCACTGTTTTCTTACATAGGCCTATTAGTTGACATACTATTGTTGTTGGTTGTTTGTGTAGGGATCAGTTTCGGTTAGTATGTCACTTCATCAATCACAGCTGTGCTTCGTTTGCTCGCATCTGACATCTGGCCACAAGGAAGGCGATGAACATAGACGTAATGCAAACGTGTATGAAATCTTGAAGCGTACGCGGTTCAGTTCTTCTATGCTTGATTCTGTTAATGAACCTTGCACTATTCCTTCTCATGAGTAAGCATTGGTTTTTATTAGATTTCATATCTTTGAGAACATATGGTTTCTAATTTCTTCTCCTTACTAGAGAGTAAAAAGGTGATTTCTTTCTCTTGTGAGCAGTCACATATTCTGGTTTGGCGATTTGAATTACCGTCTCAACATGTCAGATTCAGAGACAAGGGAGCTTGTGGGTGATAAAAATTGGGACATGCTCATCAACAGTGATCAGGTAAAATCTACAAAAAATGGTCAAAATACTCTAATCTACAAAAAATATGAATAATTCAAAATAGTCTAATCTTTGTTCAAGAGATCATGTTGATTATCTTGAAAATCTCTACATTGCCTAGATGACATGTATATGGTATACTCTTACAATTGTGTTCTGCATTGTTCTTTTCCTCTTCAGTAATACAAGTTTTATCTTTATGGCAGCTAATCAAAGAAATTCATAGTGGACATGTATTTGAAGGATGGAAAGAAGGACCGATCAACTTTCCACCTACTTACAAGTATGAGATCAACTCGGATAAGTACGTTGGAGAAAATCCTAATGAAGGCGAGAAGAAGAGATCCCCAGCTTGGTAAGTAAAAGAAATCAACCCAAACTAAAACCATCAAAATAGACATAGGAAAAACTCAATCTTGACAAATTTGGTATTGTAGGTGTGACAGGATACTATGGTCAAGCAAAGGAATAAAGCAGCATTTCTATAGATCTTTTGATCTTAGAATGTCGGATCACAGGCCTGTTAGTTCAATGTTCACCATTGAAATGGAATCAGTGGATCAGCAAAAGCTTCATAGAGTTCTGCACTTCAACAGTGCTGCTGTGCATCCTGAGGTCTTCACAGACGATGACGGGAACTTGTAAGATATTTCCTAAGGAATGTTCCCCAAAATGAAGAACTGATTTATAAGTCTCAATGGAGTGTAGAATACATGTAAGGATATTACAGTTTCTATACTTGTGTGCAATTTTTTGAGGGTTGGGTTTCTAATATAGATGTGCTTCATTGTGTTTGTGGAGTTTTATAGTGGAAATAGAAGGTGTGGGATTTTCCAATTTTGTATGCTTGCAAAATCTATGGATGTAAAATACTTTGGTTTCTTGATTTTTCTTCTGTTTAAGGAGGAGTATAGGATAGATGGTAGAGGAGAAAAACTTTTTTTTTTTGATTTCTCTCTTCTGTGAATTATCTAACTAATGACTTTTTGTACTTGCTTTGAGTTTCCTCCGCTTCTTCTATTATCTTTAATTGGTGGGTCAAACTATTTTAGTGTCCAATTAATTAGGCTATTTCTGTTGAAAATTGCTTGGGTTTGATTCAGTCACGTTACACATAACATTTTGACAATTTATGTATGAAATGCAAAGACACAAAACGGGTAACATACAACACAATTTAATAAGAGAATGGTCAATTGTTATTACAACCATTAAAATCACTTCATATAACAGTTTGGTCCTCTTTACACCACCAGGTCAGTTTCCACTAGACCAAATTAAAACTTGTAGTAACCTCAAACATCTCATTCTAATTGCTGGGCCTATAAAAACCAAACAAACCAAACCAAACCAAACCATCTCAATCCAACACTCAACTTGAACCATAGAAACACAATGGCACCACAGAAACTTAGCTTGCTTGTCCTTGCAGCTATAACACTAACAATTTCATCTACAAGCTTGCTTGTTCTCGCTGATTCCAAGCCACCCGCTTACCAAACCTTTGAACCAAAACCCGAGCCACCAAGCTCCGGCCATGACGGGAAGTCTTTTTGGCACATAGGCCGCCCTTCCAAGAAGTGCTACGAGTCCATGCACCGCGTGTTCAGAAAATGCTTTGCTCAGCAAAATATACGTGACCTTTATCCTCCTTTCCCCGTCTCCCACGAATGCTGCAAGGCTCTACACTTAGCAAAGAAGAGATGCCTTAGGCATGAACTCTATGGCTTCAACATTCCTTCGTTTCCGTTCTTGGACTCCTTTTGTGGGAGAGAATCTTCTCCGCGTGGTGGCAAAACCTCTCCTCCTCCACAAATCGTTGGTGGCTCTCCACCACCATCTGGAAGCATTCCGCCAGTTGTGTCACCTTCAAGCCCGAGTTTTGGAAGCATTCCACCAACAAAGCCACCTTCTACCCCGGGTTTTGGAGGCATTGCACCGACTTTGTCACCTCAAAGCCCAAGTTTTGGTGGCATTCCACCAACATTACCACCTCTTGTTCCGGGCTTTGGAGGCATTCCACCAACGGTGTCTCCTCCTTCTACCCCGGGTTTTGGAGACATTCCACCGGTTGTGTCACCTTCAAGCCCAAGTTTTGGGGGCATTCCACCAACATTACCACCTCTTGTTTCGGGTACTAAAGGCATTCCACCAACGGCGTCACCTCAGGCCTCGAGTTTTGGAGGCATTTCACCAACATTGTCACCTATAGTGACTCCTCCTACCCCAAGTTTTGGAGGTAGTCCACCGGTCATTCCACGTCCAATCCCGGGTTGTGGAGACACTCCACCAACGCCGCCTTCTACCCCGGGCATTGGAGCTATTCCACCAACATTACCACCTTTTGTTCTGGGTTCTTAGGGGCTTGATCTAACGACAATAATCGTGTTCTAGGTTTTCTTTATGCATATCATACTTCTCATATCATAGTTTATGCTAAGATAATGGTCAGAGCAGATGCCTGATCATATATGTTATATCTATACAACTTTTTATTAGTCAAGAAAGCTATATGATTGTTCTGTATTTTTTTATGGAACATGGTTCCTTTACTTTTGTTCTTTGGATCTAGCTCGTAATAAAATCACCATTTATCATATAATTTTGGAAATTTTATGCTGATACATGGAATGATTTTTTTTTTTTAATTTACTTAATTCGGTTGATATATGGTCGAGCAGGACAATGTAACACAGTGCATACGTAAGGTTGGATCTAGTAGCGTTTTAAATAAACTTTATGAATTGGCTCGCATTAAGCGGTAATGCAGTTCATGCTAGTTTCTTTACTTGTGATGATATGAAGACTTGGATTCATGATAATGTTAAAAATCAGGATAACTGGAGTACAATCTTTGCATCCATGCTTTGGTACACTTGCAAATCTCTGAAATGAGTTGAGCTTTGATGGAATTAACAATTATACTACACTTTCAAGTTTATTTCCATATTAAAAGATCACGCCCTAGCTAGCTTAAACAAAAATTTTATTGCAAGAGAGATGTGAATATGTGATACTGAGATTGGAGGTTTGACGCATTTTTATGTTGCTGACTTTGGATTGAGATTTATGAGTTTGTTGTTGCGGTTGTACTTATGCATATGTTGCTTTATTTGTGAAATTATGTCATATGTATGTCGGTTATTCATTGATGTGTTGAATACATATTTAAAATCAAAGTTCGAAGAAGATGATGCTGTAAATTGGGAGGATAATGTTGGAGAAAAAAGCATGTACAACATCAATTATTGCATGGATTAATTATCAAATATTACATTATGATGCCAAGCTACGTCATAGACTATGAAAAGGAATTTCTTTACTGTGTTGTCTTTTTATTATTGTTCAGAGTACTTTTTTTTTCTTTTCAGAGTGATGTCACTGTTTGCTATGTGAGTGGATTCTCAGGGACTTTGTCCGCATTAAATTGTAAAGGGCATTTACAGAGCATCCAATGCTTTTTCAAGCTCTATAAATAGGACCCTTGTAAGCAGAAGGAGGGGTACCGAAAAAAAAAAAACAAAGTCTAAATCTAGAGAAATAGAAAGAGAAAACTTTAAACTTGAAAGTGAAGCGACGTTCCCTTACTCTAAGAGTTTAAATCCTGCTATGGATCTTTCTAGTGTGAGTGTTTGTTTTTAGTGTGTTTGTGTGCTTGTAATCTTTTCAAATTCAATAAAAGTTTGTTTTTAAGTAAGAGAAAACTACTTAATCGAAAGTTATGTATTGAATAAACTTTTTTCTTGATTACAAATCCTTCATCCACTAAAATCGAGAGATTTTAAGTTAGAGATTACGATCTGAGCTAGGAAACGAAATTGATTTGTGTTGTACTTGAGCTAAGGAAGTCCTGGTTGAGGATTAACAACCCTAGAAGTCCGAAAGCTACAAGAACACCGGGGGTTCAGCGATACTACCCTCAAGTAACGGCCAAGCCTCTTTAATTTGTACTTTTCTTTTATTACGGAGCATGGTGGGCTTCTGTTCATAAAAGTAGTTTATTCATGATATAATTAGTAGATTATGGTAGTTAGTACCATTTAAAGTCATTAAATTTAATAAACCGCTTTAGTTTGGATATATTCATGTTAGTTTAAATCTTTCGGAAATATTTGGTAATTTAACCTATATTGAGTACAAAAACTAAGGGAGTCCTGGTTGAGGATTAGCAACCCTAGAAATCCGAAAGCTACAAGAATATTGGAGGTCCAACGATACTACGCTCAGGTAACAGTCAAACCTCTTTAATTTATATTTTTCTTTTATTATGGAGCATGGTGGGCTTGTGTTCATAGAAAGTAGTTTATTCATGATATAATTAATAGATTATGGTAGTTACTAGTTAGTACCATTTAAAGTCATTTAATTTAATAAACCGTTTTGGTTTGGATATATTCATTTAAGTTTAAATCTTTTGAGCAGATTTGATAATTTAACTTAAATTGAGTACAAAAACTAAAATAAAATAAATAAGTTGCTTTAAAATCTTGGCCGCTTGGAAAGCAAATCCGAGGCGCATAGAAGGAGTCTAAAACATTCACTAATTTTTCAACTATAAGTGCAAACACACTTTAATTATTACTCAGAAAATTTTGAAAATTTGAGATTTGAAAATCTAACATAACAACAAATAAAACCATATTGGCTCATAAGACATTAGGCATATATGGTGCTTGTAATAACTCGTCATGTGCTTACTTATGAGGTGCCAAACACGTACGGCCTCATGTCCTAAATGAGTGAATGTTTACCAAAACACGAGGTGCCTACTGCCTAACAACTATCAATCTCAACATAAAAGCATTGAAAGCGGAGACATAACGATGCCCTTATACAATGGACCAAGTAGTAGTGTAATGTCAATTCTCTCGTGTATTTCATGTTACAACTTGGAGAAGAGAAATCCAAATTAGGAAAAGGCCACGTGGCCCGGTGTTTTTACCCTTTTGCCCTTGGAGGATTCGGGGGATATTTCCCATTTCGCTTTCAAAAAATGGAGTCCAAAAAAACTGGTCTACCTATAATCGTCGTTATGGGCCCCACCTCTCTCCCCGTCCTTGCATTATTTCCTCCGCCTCCATACTTAACCCCTCAAAAATCTCGCTCCTCTCTTCAGTTCACTGCTCCCTCTTTCTGTTTTCCTCAGGATTTCCGCCACCGTTGCGATCTTCTTCTCTTCTACCTTTCTCTCAATCGAATCCGAATCTTAAGCTACAGATTGAGCTATCTTCTTGATTGTGTAGTCGAAAATGGCGACAGTGAATCTCTCCACGGCGCAAATGTCTGTATTGAAGACCGACGCCGTTAAGTCCTCCGATCGTTTGGTGTCGGCAAGGAGCTTCAGCGACTCGCGGTTGTTAAATGCGGCTAAGAACATCAGTAGTTGCAGAAATCGGTGCCTTTCCAAGGACGCCTTCTCCGTCCGATCCGTCAAGGTTGGCGAGCAGAGCCAAAGTGCTAAATTCACTCCTTTCAATGGAGCTCTTAGTACTGTGAGTCTTTCCTTCTCTCTCTGTAGCTTCCTTGTACTTCAGTCTTCAGTGTATCGTAGTTCTGACGAAGTATGCTGAATCAGTGTCGCTTAGGAAAGACTGATTCGAAAATTATTGTTAAACCAGTTGGAGAAGTGTAGAGCAACTGATGTTTTTTAGGTTGTATTGAGATTACTTTAGTCTGTAGTGGATGGGGACTTTAAAATGCGTAAAGTAGGCTGAACTCACCTTAGATTATTACACATGCCAATTGGTGCCATTCAAGACATTGGAAGTTCTTGGAGAATTGACCTTAGTTTTTGGCAGTTGTTTAGTTTTCTTTTTTTTTTTGACTTGTTTTCTGGAGACCTGATGCCGTGTTTGACTGAGGACACAGTTAAGAATTTGTGAAGTGTTCATTGGATAAATATCGTATCTTTGGTCTTCTCAATGAACTAATTGGCAGAACAGCTGAATACAGTCAAATTTTTGTAAAATAAGGTGTGCTGTGTTGTGTTTGAGTAAATAACCATTGCAGTTGTGTACTTGTAAATGATTAAATAAAGCTTATGGTAGTTTCTGCAGAGCATCAGCTCTTGCCTTTGAAAGTATGGTGATTGTTTAGAAATATAAATTTTCTAGCTTACTTTTGCCACTTTTAGAATTTCATTCAGAGCATGATTTTCTTTTCCTTGTAGCTTTTCTTCTTCATCCTCAAATCTACTTTACTTAGGAGTTAGGTACAGATGAGTGTATAATTGAGGTTTATACATGTAATATGCAAATACTTTCATGATTCCAATTTCCATGTATGTACTACTATGAATGAAGAATGCCAAAGCAGTTCTGGTTTATCTAACTTTTCCTTTTATTTTAGGCTCCTTTTGAACTGAAATCAAGCGATTATGATACAGAGCAAGCGAGAACAGCTTCAGATGCTTTGAGGAAAACAAAAATAGTCTGTACTATCGGTCCTTCTACAAGCTCACGCGAAATGATATGGAAACTAGCAGAATGTGGAATGAATGTTGCACGTTTAAACATGTCCCATGGCGATCATGCATCTCATCAAAAGACTATTGACTTAGTTAAAGAGTACAATGCTCAATTTGAAGATAAAGTTATTGCCGTCATGCTGGATACTAAGGTATTTCTATCTATGCCTAATGATGTTTCACTTTTAGGTTCATATATTTCATTGATTTTTTTTAGTGTTTCTGAAATTCTAAAATAAGGTTACGTTCGGCACCAAGAATATTTTATAGTATTATATCCTTATCCTATAAGACATTAATAGTAATAATATGTATTTTCCTATTTACCATCAAAATCCTAATCTACACACTTCTTCACAAAACACGGAGAAGACCTTGTATATTCAGATACAGCACCCCAAATTAAAAAAAATATATTATATTGTGTAATATAGTTTAAAAAGCAGGCCCTAAAACACTTCTCTTGTAGCCCAAGTATGGAATTTAATCATCCCTGTACTTATTTTCTCTCTTAGCTGTGTTTAAATGATTCTTAAAAGGAGGTACTCTTTCAGTCATGGTAAGATTACTGCACTGAATGTTGTAATTATGCAATTGGAACTCTTGTACTGATTGAGCTAGAGCTAGAATTGGGGGGGGGGGGGTGTTCATACTATGGGTACTGATTTGTTGTACAGTTATTTTTTATTTTCTACATGAGTGTATTGACTGAGAAGTTAGAAAATCCTTATGATTTTAGTATATCATGTAGGGTCCAGAGGTTAGGAGTGGAGATGTACCTCAACCAATCTTACTTAAGGAAGGCCAAGAATTCAGTTTTACTATCAGAAGAGGAGTAAGCACGGTGGATACTGTGAGTGTAAACTATGATGACTTTGTGAATGATGTGGAGGCTGGAGACATTCTACTGGTTGATGGTATGTATTTTAGAATTCTATGATGGTTTATCAGCTTTATGCCTATGTTTTTGTTAGTGGAAGATATTGAGACTTAGAGCATTACTCGTTAATATACTCTTATAGTGATTCCCTTGTACCCCGTTTCCTGATTTCTTATGGTGCAATATTGTTTTTGATCAAACATATTGGTGCTTCTCTATCACAACTCTTATTGTCTAGCTCTTCACGACTTCACCAAACAATGCTAATAATAGGTGAGTACAATTTTGCTTATGCATGATCATAACTGAGATACTTTTGAGTATGTGCTACATTAACCCCATCATTGCTCAATGATTACCTCAATCCTAGATTTTAGGAGGCTAAAATGCATTTTTTTTTGGCTGTTTCTCTTAATAAGTTTGCTTATGATTTGTGGGTGAGTGATAGGCCTTGACTTGCATGGTCATAAAGCGTTTTCTAACAAATAGTGAATATTGAAATTATGGTGCAATAGTGAATATAGCATAGCATATTGCATATGGCTACTAATAGTTTTGGAAGAATTGTATCCATATATATACCTCATCAGTATTAGCAATTAGCTGCACTGACCGTCTTCCTTTCTTTTCCAATTTTCTTTTTTACAAATTCCATGTGTCTTTGCCCACATTTGCATGTGTGCATTGGCATCACGGGCACTGAATAATGTTACAGCTAAAGCATGATTAATTATTTCTGATGTTCTTACATGTGTCCTCTTTTTTTTCCAGGCGGTATGATGTCATTGGCTGTGAAATCCAAGACAAATGATACTGTTAAGTGTGAAGTCATTGATGGAGGAGAGCTAAAATCAAGACGCCATTTAAATGTGCGTGGAAAGAGTGCAACTCTTCCATCCATAACAGACAAAGACTGGGATGATATCAAGTTTGGAGTAGACAATCAGGTTGATAGTTATGCTGTTTCATTTGTGAAGGATGCTAAAGTTGTCCATGAATTGAAAAATTATCTCAAAGGTAAAGCCAATCTTTCTCAATATGTCATCAATTGAACATTTGTTTTGCTCGTCTATATCTCACTTTGTTTTCTGTATCAATTTCAGGCTGCAATGCAGACATAAGTGTTATTGTAAAAATTGAAAGTGCAGATTCTATTCCCAATCTCCACTCAATAATTTCTGCATCCGATGGAGTTAGTTTCTTCATTCTTATTTTCTATTTTTCTTGCACAATCCTTTTTATGTTTTGAACAGTTCAAGAGAATGAAATCCATCTGTAACTTTCTTCTCTAGCTTCTAGCCTCGTGTGGAAGTTTGCATAACTAGGCATTTAAAAGCTCAACATATTATGTATGACAGTTTGAAAATGAATTTCATGGTTTCAGTGTCCCTGTAAACTTAAATGTGATTAATGTTTCCATCTTAAACATTTTTAGGATTCATGTTGGAAAAAATCTGGTTTGTCATGCACATCCATTTGTGCAAAAATGTACAAATGCTTATTGTCTTGTTATTGTGATAGTAATACCAATATATGGTTTATAGACATTGTAAAAATATAGGTTTTATAAACGATTTCAGTTGCCACCTTTTGCTCCCTTTCCCACATAAATTTAATCAACTATGGGTCCAAAAAATCCAAGTTATGGACCATTCAAGTGCAGTGCAATAGTGCATTCTCTGCCATACCTATAGTTGACCTTCCATGGATGATACGTTGAAGTTTTCTGAGTAGGTTGGAGAAGATTCTGTGACTGTTCGAGTTATCATTCTTTGACTTGCGATATTGATTTTTTTTTCCATTTTAATTGTGTTTTTTCTTTCCCTTTGGATCCATCAGGCAATGGTGGCACGTGGGGATCTCGGAGCTGAGCTTCCTATTGAAGATGTTCCATTGTTGCAGGTAATGCATTTTGTGATTTCTATTTATGCTATGATTCTTTTCATAATCAAACGAACAGAGTCTATTATACCTTTTAAAAAGATTGATGTTTCATTTTAAGGAAATGAGCACCATTATGTGACTTTTAAAAAGAGTGATTTCTATTATTATTATTTTATTTTTTCCCTACCCAAAAAAAATACTCTTTTTTTTTTGGAAAAGGTAAAATTCTCCATAGACAAAATACCCAGGGTGTATACCAATGATTCTAAACCTACAACTTACAGAAAAAAGGCTAAATCAACATATCACAATGGTTCCACACACATGGCACACTCACAAACTGTCAAGCAAATCAAAAGTTAAAACCACCCCACCCTATGATCTTAACATATTGCCAGCGCAAAGGTTAAAAAATCAAATATTCTGAGAGGCAAACCAGCTTCTTGGCTGTGTGTCTCTACATCGAACTTTGTTGCTTTTTTTTTCAAGATGGTGTTGCTAGTATTTTACTTCTCTCCTCTTATTGATTTGTATGTTTGATCCATGTGATTCAGGAGGAAATCATTAGGCGATGCCACAGCATGCAGAAACCAGTGATTGTGGCAACTAATATGCTTGAAAGCATGATTAATCATCCAACACCTACTAGGGCAGAAGTTTCTGATATTGCTATTGCAGTTCGGGAAGGGTCTGATGCAGTCATGCTTTCTGGTGAAACTGCTCATGGAAAGTAAGTAAAATGCAGTTATGCACCTATATAATCTGGACATTGACAGCATTTGCTTTCCCTTTTTTTTTTTTAGTATTTTACTTTATACTACTTTGAAGTGACTTAAAATAAATAATACCTCAATCAATGTAAAGTGTTGTGTGATAATTTCCTTTTCTTATTACATGTGGTTTGAGTAATTCATACAACTTTTAAGTGTTTTTTTTGTTTTCTCTGACTTACCTAGAATGTGTATGAGAAATTGAGAATGGGGCTCATTTTTACGAACTTTCTTTTGATTTATGATTTACTCCAGGTATCCTCTTAAAGCTGTCAAAGTTATGCATACTGTTGCACTGAGGACCGAGTCAAGTTTAAAACCAACAAATGTCAGTCCTCCAGTACCTTCTGAAGCCTTTAAGGTATGCAATTTGTGAGTTATAGCTGAATTGTTAACGCTTGTTAAATAGTACAGTGATTTGAGTCAGTTCTGCTCTTCTTAGGGGCATGTATGTATTCCAAACCCATACTCGTTTTGTTGTTTCAGAGCCACATGGGTGCAATGTTTGCATTTCACGCCACTACAATGGCCAACACTCTTGATACTCCCATCATTGTTTTCACAAGAACAGGCTCCATGGCTGTCCTTCTAAGTCATTATCGACCATCCTCAGCAATCTTTGCATTCACCAATGAGTAAGTTCAGAAACATACTGTTTTTTCATAAAACGTTTCATCTTATCATTTTGTTACTAACTAAAGCCATTTTTTTTATGCATTTCAGCCAGAGGGTTAAACAGAGACTGGCTCTTTATCGTGGAGTGACGCCAATATACATGAACTTCTCAGATGATGCAGAGGAGACCTTCTCTCGTGCCTTGAAGCTATTAGTGGTTAGCATTCTTCTGATTTCTGAATCCTAGATATATTTTTTTGCCAAACTTTTCTTCTGTTGGTTTGCTTAATTGTCATTTAAAATGTTTCAGGATAAGAGCCTGGTAAACGGAGGACAACATGTAACTATTGTCCAGAGCGGTGCTCAACCAATCTGGCGGCAAGAATCCACTCATCATATTCAAGTGCGCAAGGTTCAAGGCTGAGTGATCTTTTTGACAAGGTTTTCATTCTATAGTTGTGGTAGACGAGTACACTTCAATTATTCGTTTCTTCTTATTGATGCCATGGGTGGCTCTGTTTATGACTTTGTTAGTGTATTTGTTAATTTGATCATCCACGTTTATGATAAATTATCTTGGAAATGAATTGATGTATGCATTTTCCCTTGTAACTCTGTATGTTGTTTTGTTGAGTCGTATAAAAATGTGGTTGCCTTTGTATTTTATGCAGGCTAAGCCAAGTTGCGTCTTGTGGGGAAGTTTCATGCTGTACTTATCCTAGTAGCGAAACACTCCCATGAGAATTTTTTTGTTTTGGTTGAAAAACATTCCAATAGATTTAGAAAATCTTCACTGTAATACCCTTTTGCAATATTAAAAAAACATTAAAAAGAAGTAATTAATTTTTGTTGTACTGATCAACGGTCGATAATCGTCGGCACACTTAGTTAATTTTGGTTTTGGCTTAGGATACTCTTGTGGTAAAATCTTTTGCTTAGAGTGAAGACTAATTTCAACTATTAAATTTATAGTCATTATTATATATTGGATCGTCAAGATTTTTTTTAATTTTAATTTTCGGAATTTTTTTCACCTTTTTTATATTATTTTTCTCTTAAAAAATTTTAAATATGGCAATTCAATTTTTATATACTATGAGTTTATTTTTTTATATACTACGAGTAGAAGTTTATTTTTTATGTTAGGGGTTCATTTTTTCTATATTGTATGAGTTTAATTTTTATATTTATGAGTCTCTTACTGGTTACTCCATTACTTTAGGGAATTCACCGATTTCTTGGAAGATCAAAAAGCAGGTTATTGTGTCTCGCTTATCTATTGACGTTGAATATCGGTCCATGGCTTCCACATGTGATGAACTCCATTGGCTTCAATTGTTGTTGTGCTCCATTGGGTTTGCACATAAGTCTCCTATCCAGCTAGCATGTGACAGTCAGGTGGCGTTGCACATTGCTTCTAATCTAGTCTTTCACAAGAAGACTAAACATATTGAAGTTGATTACCGCTTTGTCCGGGATTTAGTGCTTGATGGACGTTTACCACCACTCAATTTTTTACTGATCAACAACCAACTGACTTATTCACCAAAGCATTGGGCACACCTCAATTTCATTTTCTTCGTTCCAAGTTGAGCATTCTCGATCCCCAACCTCCAATTTGAGGGGGAGTATTTGATGTCCGCCATTTTAGTCGTGTTTTTAGGGTGTGTTTTTAGTGTGTTTGAGTCTTTTTCTTTAGTTTTGTGTTTTGTTTTGAGTCGTTTGTGTGGGTTTTCGTATTTTCATGAGATATGGAGTCTAGATAAGCTTTGGTGGTGTTTTGTAGGTTTTTAGAAGCTATTTGAAGCATATTTTTGAAGAAAGGAGCAAAGTTAGTGAAGATAGCACTCAAGAAGGAAGTGAAGATGAAGATTAAGCGCTCAAGTAAAGTCATTGAAGATCAAGTTTGAGCTTGGAAAGCGATAGAGAAATTCGTTACGAGAACATAGGAAAAAGAATCGAGTCAATCGGAGTTGTAACGAATCTTCTACGCAAGTTTTACTCAAGGCTGTTCGAAGTGCTGAACAGGGTCGTTAACGACCCTGTCAAGGTCGTTAACGAGGTACCGCGAGGAGCAGCGTGTCAGAGTCGGTGCTATTAATGGGCTTCTATCTTGTTTCCTTTTATGTTATTAAATAGATAGAAGGGATATATTTTATTAGAAGATATTATTTCCTTATAGTTAGATTTAAGATAGATTTATTTCCTTAAAGATAGATTAGTTTCTCTATAAATACACTTGTCCTCTCTTTAGTTTTCATATCATTCAAGAGGAGGAGGAAGGGAGAGAGAGGAGGCGTGTGAGAGGGGGAGACGAGTGAGATTTGTGAGAAGAACTATCATTTGGATTCAAAGTTGTAAGCTTTCCCTTTAATTTAATTTAGTTTTGCTTTTAATCATGATTTGTGAGTAGTCTTCCTCTCTAAGGTTGGGGTTAAACCCAACAATGGTTGTGCATGCTTGTTTATGATCATGTCTTGATTGTTTTTATTGCATGAATCTTTTCTCTTGCTCTTAATCCTTGAAACGAAAGTTGAAAGGAATTTCTCATTCATAGTTGAAGCGAAAGCAGAAACCTTGAATCAGAATAGTCAAATTAGGGTTTTGAAGCGAAAGCAGATCTATCCTAGTTGAAGTAGAAGAGATTAGATAGTAAGTTTATTGATTTAGCGAAAGTTAATTGATTTACTTGCTTAAAGTTAACGAAAGTTAGCGCCTTTATGTGATAAAAGCATGATCTATGTGTTTCATTAGCGTTTGGCATGCATGATTATTGTTGTGGTGATACCTTTACCTTAGATTTCTTCTTTCCTGGTTAAAAATCCTTGCTTTGTTTGATTGCTTGCGTGATAAGTAACAAAACTTGATACAGACTTTCTCCCTGCGGACGAACCTGACTCTGCTATACAACAACGGGGTCTTGATATAAATTTATTTGTTGTCAAGAAACCCTCTCAACAGTATTAAGATATTATTATTTGTATAGAAAGTGTATATCTTGGGCTCAAAGGTAGGATAGTCCAAAGATATCACATTGTAAACACATATAAACTCTTCAAGGAAGAGATTGGAAATCAGATTAATACGGAATACAATTCCAAATCTTTATTCGTTACATATATATAAATATATCCTTATTCGATTATTACAACTTATTTTATAAATAAATAATTATAAATGAAGAAGCTTTCATAGATGTTCTATGAATTAATATGATGTGAATTTTTCTAATCAGTGACGGTGTGATGCATCCCTGGCAGAGTCCGCTGTCTCCTCTGCCCTCCTCATTTGTTGTTGTCCAGCCTGCAAAAATATTCCAAACAACCGCATTATACATACCAAATGCATTAAAATTTAATAATAGTTTACCACATATAAAATATACCCCTAAAATCCAATTTCATATAAATAAAGTCAAGAGTTTACATGGCATATTTATAAATTATTGTAGACGTTGAAGCTTATTGTTTCTTTATAATTTTTATCAAAACATAATATAAGAATTTTTTCCTATTGGTTTGGTTTTAGATGCTCGAAAAGCATAATGTTCGAGAGTTTAAAATCAACACCATGTTAATAAAACTTTTATTTTCATCACCATATTAATAAAATTGTTATTTTTTTTTCTCATACTTTTATGAGGTGCAGGTGCAAACCTCGTAGTCGAAATATTCATTAAGATATTTCCTTCATATCAATATATTTGCCTTTCTAGCAATATTTGTATTTATAAATTTAATTTTTACTTTTTTAAGCACCAGTACTATTAATAATTACAATGACAAATGTGTAAGATAAAGTCAAAATAGCTAAGAAAATACAGTAAGTTTCTTGAAACAAAAAAAGTAAGGTTACAAAGACAAGTAATTTGATGCAAAAAAATTAGTTTTTAATTTTTAACCCTAGTCCATTAATTAAAAATCTAAAAGTGAATTCTTATATAATTTGAAAAAGCTTACCTCCTGGGCAGATTCTGAAGCATGATGGGCCGCATTCTGGACTGATTGGGCTGCACCATGGGCTGCATCTTGTGCCCTTTGCATCATACCCCTGGACTGCTCCTGTCATAATATAATTATAACCAAATATTAGAGGCCCATAAAAAAGGCCTATTGTTTTTTTTTTATCTGACAATTGGTCTTATCTTAATCCAATTCAATAGTCTAATATCTAGAGGCCTGAAACGTAACCGTGTATATAAGAACTAAATATAAGAGCAATCAAATTTAAAATTAAATTAGATTAGTAAACACAATATTATCATGATATGATTCTTTAGAGCTTAAAAATGATAATGTTTGAGACTAACCTCGGCATGACCCTTGGTCTGACCAGCATTGAAGCTTGCGCTTTGAGAGTTGTCCATTGTCTTTTTTTTTGTAGAGCAAAAGTAATTATTTTTTAAAGAAAGCAAATTATTGAAAGAATTGTAAGAGGAATAAGAAATGGAGTATCATATTTATAGTGAGAATTTCTTAAGTATGAGATTCAACATCTGCCAAGATATTCCGGTAATTTCGCTGAATTTAAAACATGATTTGAGGTTGAACAATTCTTCAGAGAGATTAGGGGTGCTAAAATACTCACCACCACTTGATTGTTTATTATTAATTGATTTTAGATTATTTTTAGCTAATACAAAAATCAATTATACTAAATTGTGGTAAAAATTTAAAGAGAAGATATATTGTATTCTTTAGAAAGTAATAAAAAGAAAAAATAATTATTGAATCCATTTTATTTCACCAAGTCTATTATGAAGTTTGTTGCGGCAAGTTCACTTGTAAGGGGATGATAGTTAACTTCATAGAATAAAGGCCAAACTCAAAAATTCTCCATGCAGCTTCTACACAACTAGCCCATCGCCCAGACTAGTACGACATAATCTCGTCCCCAACATGCTGCGCATTTCATCCAATATTAAAACTCACTTTTTCATGATCTTTGTAGATCTAATTATATAGATATTTGACAACCTATATCATTGAGCAAATCTCAACATTAAGATGACAGACGAATGCAGATAATATCAAAGGGTTGTAAGGAAACCACCCAACCATTATCTAATTTATTGTGCATGTTTCACAAACAAAGTCGTCGTTGTCACGCATTCGGGTAGCTATGATTAGTGCAACTCGTAAATTCATCACATTTTTCTAGGGTAGTCAGTCATGCACATTTGCACTTAGAAATGGAGCCAACATTTTGTATGCATGCACAATGTCGACCTAGGTCTCCATAAGTTCCATGCATCATATGGCACTCAATAAGACTTCGCAAACAAACATTTTCTATCAAGCCAATTCCACACAAATATACTAATCGAAAGAGTCGGGATTAGAAATCTTTGATCCACCACCTAGAATAATCAACGTATGTAGCCATGTAGGTGAGGCGATCCTCTTTTTTTGGGAATTCAACAACATCAAGTCTAGCAGGAATTGGGCTAGAGATGAGTTGATCAAATGGAATAAAAAGACGTTTGGTAATATTCATGAACGTAAGAAGAAGCTGTTGGCCCAACTTGAGCCTATTCAACGCAGATTAAACCTTTACCCGTCTACTAATCTGATTGATACTGAGATTGCTGTGGCTAAGGAGTTTGAACAGGTGCTCGAGCAAGAGGAAGTTTTGTGGTTCCAAAAGTCGAGGGAGCAATGGCTCAAGTGTGGAGATCGAAATACTTCGTTTTTCCATGCTTCTACCATTATCAGACGAAAACACAATAGAGTGGAAGGGCTGAAAGATGACAGTGGAAGGTGGATTGATTCTAGTGAAGATTTGGAGAAACTTGCCATTGAATTTTTCAAAAATCTGTATTCTGATGATTGCCTGAACTCAAGTGACTTTACTGAAATCCCCAACAGTTTTCCTATGCTCAACGAAGAGGATAAGCTCATAATTGTTCAACCGGTTACAGAGGAGGAAGTTTGGAGGGCTGTTAGGAGTATGGACGCTTTCAAATCACCGGGTATCGACGGTTTTTAGCCTGGTTTCTTTCAAAAGTGTTGGGGGACCGTGGGTAATTCGGTCACTACGTTTGTCAAGGATTTCTTTAGGACCAGCAGGCTACCGGAAGGAGTTAATGACACTCTCATTGTCTTAATTGCTAAGGTAGATAAACCGGAGAAGATATCTCATTTCCGACCAATTAGCCTTTGTAATGTGTTATACAAGGTGATTACCAAGATCATTACCATGAGACTTCAACCATTTTGTCGAGTATGATTGGCCTGACGCAGGGAAGCTTCCTCCCTGGCCGTATGATCACGGACAACATCGTCATCACTCAAGAAATTGTGCACTCCATGAGAAGGAAAAAGGGTCGGAAAGGGTGGATGGTCCTTAAACTTGATCTCGAAAAAGCGTATGATAGGCTAAATTGGCGTTTCATTGAAAACTCCTTGAAATGCATTGGCTTTACTGATCAGTTTGTTAATTGGATCATGTCATGCGTTTCATCAACTAGGATGCAGGTTCTTTGGAATGGTGAAGTTACAAATCAGTTTGAGGCATCACGAGGTGTCCGACAAGGAGATCCAATTTCTCCCTATCTCTTCTTGATGTGCATTGAAAGACTTAGCCATATTATCTTGAAATCTGTCAACGAAGGGACTTGGAAACCGATCAAACTTACAAGACAAGGATCCTCTCTTTCGCATATTTTCTTTGCGGATGATATTCTTTTGTTTGCTGAGGCTTCGACAGACCAGTTCCATATTATTAAACAATGAATTGATCAGTTTTGCTCGATCTCAGGGCAAAAAATCAACATCAGTAAGTCCGAATTGTTTCTATCTCCTAATGTTGCTAGGAGTACAGTACGTGAGCTCAAGGATATCAGTGGCTTTGAGGTGACGACCAATCTTGGGAACTATCTCGGAATGCTGGTTCTTCATAAACAAGTTAATAAAGACACGTTCTCCAGCCTCCTCGACAAATTTAATTCGCGTCTTGCGAGATGGAAGGCCAAGTGTTTAAATTTTGCTGGTAGAATCACCCTTGCCAAGTCAGTTTTGACGTCAATTCCGGTGTATACTATGTCAAGCGCTCTCCTTCCTGATGGTCTACGCAAGTCGATTGATAAAGCTGTTAGAGGTTTTATTTGGGGAAGTTCTAGAGAGCGCAAGAGAATGCATAAAGTCGCTTGGGAGGAAGTTACCAAACCTAAAGTTCATGGCGGTCTTGGTATTCAATCAATGAGAGATATGAATATCGCCCTGATTGGGAAACTAAGCTGGCGTTTTATTATGAGTAATGGCGAGCTGTGGTCGTCTGTTTTGAAGCATAAATACGTTGACACTGCTTTGGGGAATTCTAGTGCAGCCTCTTACATTTGGAAAGGAATCAGAACTGGACTTTCTCAAGTGATCAATGGGGGTGTCAAATTGTTCCTATGAGATGGAGAATTAATCCACTTCTGGCTGGACGTTTGGTTTCTGGATACACCATTAATTAATCTAGCTACTAGGATTATCTCTGCTGAACAGAAGATGTTGAGTGTTAGAAGTTACTGGACCAATGAAGGCAGTTGGGATTGGGCAAGATTATCATCTTATCTCCCTAATACTATTATTATGAAGCTCGCAGCTACGACTGTACTTCAAGATGACGCTTCTGAGGAGGACCAGCTCGGGTGGAGATTTACAACTGATGGAAATTACTCGGTTAATTCAGGATACAATCTTCTACAGGGCAGTTATAACATAATGGTTGTTGATAGCAGATTCTATCAATGCATTTGGAAACTTCAGACTAATGAAATAATTCGTCACTTTATTTGGACTGCTAGCAAAGGTGGAGTCATGTCCAATGCGGAACGGGTCAAACGGCATATTGCGACTTCAGGAAATTGCACGTTCTGCAGTCACGACATGGAGACTTTCGAACACTTATTTCGTGATTGCCCCAAGGTGCGTGTTATTTGGAACAATTTGAATGCTATTAATGTGTGCAGTTATTTCTTTCAGGTACCATTCGCTAGCTGGCTTCGGGAGAACATAACCTGCGCTACTGTTATTGAATTGATTGAGTGGCGATCGATTTTTGCAACAACGCTTTGGTGGATTTGGTGTTGGCGCAATGCGAGGGTTTTCAAGAAAGATATGGTTATTGCCAATCAAGCGGCCTATATTTTAGAGAAAGCTAAAGAGTACATCCACACTGCAGGTATGAGTTCATTCTCAATTCCTATTACAACTGCTAGAGTGCAGGAGATTGCGTGGAAAAAGCGTGAGAAAGGATGGTTTAAACTGAACACGGATGGAGCTGTGAATGTTGAGAGCATGGCGACGGCTGGTGGTATTCTTCGAGATAATGATGGTAGATGGCTCAAGGGGTTCATCCACAATATTAGATCGTGCACCGTGCCGATGGAGGAACTCTGGGGCGCTCGGGATGGTCTAGAGATTGCGTGGAATATGGGCTGCATGAAGGTGATTTTAGAATGTGATTCTTTGATGGTTATTAATTTATTGAATAGTACTATTAGTAGAACTCACCCTCTTTATAGCCTGGTTAAGCAATGCTATGGCTTTATTAGTAGGAACTGGAATATCCAGATCCGTCATGTGTATCGAGAGGCGAATACGGTTGCCGATCGCCTTTCGTCTCTTGCTTTTAATTTTCCGTTTGGTCTTCATGTATTGAGTGCCCCGCCTGAGAGGATTATTTCTCTGTTAAACGATGATGTAAGGGGTCGGGCTATCCCCCGCTTGCTGACTACTTAGCCCTTTTTCTTTATTAATAAAATGCCTCCTTGAGAACCGGAGAGTACCGCATCTCCTTCCAGCAAAAAAAACTTTCTCATTAAATGCACTTTAGCATTAAATACTCTTGTGGATAATTGGACGATGGTTTTGGTTTTGGTCAGGTAACAGATGATCTTTGATTTCATGCCAACTAGGGTTACTCGTCATAGTAAGGAATAGATTTGGTTTGCCAAAATGCTGAATGAGAGACATTGCATTTAAGTACCAACATTTCATATACCCTGGACCACTAGTAAATGTAGCAGGTAAGATAGCACATCTTCTAATTTTAGCAGCAGAGTGATTGTCGTCATTAACACTATGATATAACTCGCTTCATATTAAGGTTTCGTTGCACCTTGGATAAGCCAACACATATTTTCTAGCTTGACATACATTTCGAAAATATATCAGGCAAAAATTCTGCCCATATTGATGAGAAAATTATTTGGCTGGATTTGGAACCTATACGAATAGTATTCCCCGCACGACACATCCTTGCTTTCCTTCAGAGACATATTGGTTGAAGCTTTTAAACATGACCTTGGTGATAGACAACCCTTGCAATATTAGTTGACCTTGGTGATAGACTGCTTCCAATTTTGGTTGATGAGTCTCATGACTGCTTTTAGAAGGCACAAATTACAGTTCTGATTAGATATGTAAACAAACATGGACAAGTGGTAGAGCGAATTTTAGGTTTGGTTCATATAAGAGAGACATCGACAATATATCTGAAGGAGGGTATTGATTCTTTGTTTGTCAAATGTGGTAAACTAATTTGATTTGTCCGTATTTTTTTTTTACTATTATGCTTTTTGAAAGTTTACTCTCCATCCAAGCGATCCTGAGTCCGCTATTCGAATTAGTCAACAAACTCGAACCTTTAAAAAGTGACCAATATATACACATGATAATCTCGACTTCCCGCAGCACCAAATGCCATAATGGAAAGTTGAGATTTTATTTTATTCACACTCTTTATTTCGCTAAAGTAACCACACTCTTTATTTTCTTTTAGGCAAATTTTTTTAAAAAAATTATCAAATCAAATTTTTCTACTTTCTAAATATACTTCTTTATATACTCCCCTATGATGTGGGTGATGAATTTCCAAATTACATAAAAAAAGAAACTTAATTATTACTAAAATATTAAAAAACACCTTGTAATTAACCAATTAAAATAAGGGAGTAGAAGATTTGGACCCAAAACTTATAGGTGGCTTAGTTGGGTTCAAGAAGGGCGATTGAGATTTGACGGAGATTTTATCCAAACTCGTATTTTCCTTAGTAGGCCCCATTATTCCCGCATCCAATTCATCTCTCCCGTTTTTTTTGTCTCAGTTCCTAAACCGTCCCGCCAATCGCTCTCTCCACCTCTCCTCTTCCTCTCCCCTTATCAAGTTATTATTAATAATAATAAAGGTTTTATATTATCTTGCTTTAGATATAATTAGTCAATATATGCTTTAATGAGAGTGTCAACCACATAACCTATTCTAAGATAGTATCCCTTGATTGACTATCTTTAATTTGTACTCTTGTAATCGCCTATTTAAAGGCTCCGCTCCTATAAATAACTAGTGGTGATGCCCGTGCATACGCACGGGGTTATTTTTTGTATAGATATATTAAGATATTTTATATTTTTAATTATACCATTTTCATGCTCGTATATTTATCTTAATTTATTTTATAAAAATTTTAAATGCGTTTAATGATGCCAAAATATTTAAAAAGTAAGCATTTGACCATCTTACATTTTTCTTAGATTAAAATTAATTATGTAAATCGAGATTATACAGTTCTATTGTTAATGTTTGAATATATGGCTATTTTCATAATATGTGGTTAATGTAATTTTTTGAAACTATTGTCCCGTGTAATAATTAAATTATCTCACTTATAATTCTTCCCGAGTACTATAAACCATGTAATTGCAATTAACATACATAAATATATATAAAAAAACAAATTCTAAATAGTTTAGGTTTTTTTCTTTACTTGCAAGGTTTTTTTCTTTTTCATTTGGATAAATAGAGTAACATAATCCCATTAATATATTTTGGTTCTTATTTGTCAATAGAGTAGCATTGCATTTTGTACGCTGAAAATTTCTCTTAATATATCTTCTTATCGATGAGAAAATTATACAAAAAATTAACTAAACCAAAATAAGTATTTTCTCCTTTCACAAATTTAATTTACCCCGAATTTGATAAATTTGAAAATGGATAACATGTTTCTTATTGTTTTCTTAAGTTTGAATTGCTATCGTCATTAGTTACCTAATACATTTGCAACATATATCCTTTGGTTTATATAAACTTCAACCTAATCTTATTTTTCACTTGATTATCTTTCACATTGCTTCCTTATTCTTTTATTATATTTTAGAGGCTAAAACCATTTACAAATTACTAAAAATAGCGCATGAATTACGTACAACCAAGCATAGAGCTTAAAACATTTTCCGACAAATATATGCACAATATTGATAAAGTAATTCACACCTTATACAATAAAACATACATATGGTTATTATCTTAGTTTATTGGCCAACAAAGATACTGGTTCAAACTAAATATGGTCATCAATATCATTAGGAATAGTATGAAAAGGAGGTTGGATATTGTAGAGGATATAGTACATGTTTGAGTTTTGAATTGTTGTTCGTCTTGTGTACCTCAAATTATGATGCTACTTAGAGTTTTTTCTTTGTTCTTCTAAGGATCCTCCGAGATCCCTTTTTTTAATTTCACTACATGAAGAGGGATTGAGGGAGAATGAATTAAATTTTTTTATAGGATATTAAAAATAGGCGTTAGATTTGAGTGTAAGTGTTGTACGAAATTTTAATTATTCAAATCTTACTTTTCTTTGATTTATTATGAAATGCAAACATCATAAACATTGAGTAAAAGAAATATTTTTGATTTAATATGAATGAAAACATAGTATATACAAAAAATGTTTCTCAATTGTCATGGATTTTTCTTCATTTTAAGCTTCTTATCTCATATAATAAAATGGATTTATTTTGCAAATGGTAAAATTATACTTAACTTTAAAATTATGGTAGCAAATGTTTATATGAAAAAATGTCTATAAAATGATAGCATATCAATTTGAATAGTAATTTTTTGATTTGTACACAATCACCATAACCACCGAGTTAGATAAAAAAAACATTTGCTTTATATGAAATGAAAAATATACACAAAATATTTCTTAATTATGATAACTTTAAAATTATGGTAGCAAATATTTATATGAAAAAATGTCTATAAAATGATACCATATCGATTTGAATAGTAATTTTTTGATTTGTACACAATCACCATAACCATCGAGTTACACTAAGAAGATTTGAACCAATGACCTATGGATTGATGGGAAAGCACTCTCACCACTAAGCTACACATAACTTTTTGACTTGTTTTTGCCAATAGTAATTATATAGGGATTATTGTGAAATAAATGGTGGCAAAACTCAATCTTATATGTATATAAGATATTACTAATCTTTTCACACAAATTATATTCTCTATATGGTATCAGAGCAATTTGCCTAACGGCTTTTGATCTTCTATTTTTTTTCCATGGCTTCTGATGTATATGATCAGTTTCCATTAACTACCACCAAATCAAAAAATTCGCTTCCGCAAAACTCTTTCGTTCAAAATGAATCCAATCCACTCCGTTTTGCCACTAGACAAAGCACCATCGATTCCATATCACTACCAAGTGACTCCTTCACAAAACATCAACAAATTAACCGCTCGGGATCGCCTCCTGGCATCTCCAACAAAACCAGGATCGCCTCCCGGCGTATCCGACAAAACCAGGATCGCCTCCCGGCATCTCCGACGAAACCGAGATCGTCTCAAGGCGACTCACAAAAACAGAGATCGCCTCCGGGCAACTCACACAAAGCCGAGATTGCCTCTGGGCAACTCACACAAAGCCGAGATCGCCTTCGGGCGTCTCATACCAAACTGAGATCGCCTTTGGGCGTCTCAAATAAAACCAAGATTGGCCTCGTCCGACTCATACAAAACCAAGATCGGCCTTGTCTGATCCAACAACACGAGATTGGCATTGTCCGGCTTCAAACAATCATCTCCAAGAGTCTCTACTGAAGAACAAGTTGGTGATGTGCTTACAAAACCACTTCCCAAACCAAGATTCAACTACATTCTCTCCAAACTTAGCTTATCAAGAAGATCGTTAATCTTGCGGGTGGATATTAATAATAATAAAGGTTTTATATTATCTTGCTTTAGATATAATTAGTCAATATATGCTTTAATGAGAGTGTCAATCACATAACCTATTCTAAGATAGTATCCCTTGATTGACTATCTTTAATTTGTACTCTTGTAATCGCCTATTTAAAGGCTCCGCTCCTATAAATAATATTACTAATCTTTTCACACAAATTATATTCTTTATAGTTATCAGGCATTCTCCGAGCCAGTAATTTGTGTACAACTTCTATGTCTTTAGAAATGGAAACATTGAATTACTCGACGCCGTTAAGTCCTCCGATTGTTTGTCATTCGCCAGAAATTTCGCCGACTTGCTACTGTCTAATGCCGCCGAGAGCAGCTCGAGGAAGCGCCGCCTATCGAAGGACGCATTCGTCGTTCGATCTATTGAAATTCAAGATTAGCGAGCGGAGTCCTAGTACTCTCAATTCACTCCTTATAGTGTGAGTCCCTCTTCTCTCTCTGTACGCATCGGTAAGCTTTCCTGTTGTTTGGTGTTGATTTGACTAATTAAATGATGATTCGCGCGTTTACCAAATCTGGCGAAATATGTTGAATAAAGGCTTTTGCTACGAGATAATTTGGAGAATTTTTGTTTTATCAATCGGGGAATTCTGGAGATTCTACTGTTTCGGATGAAGTATGCTTTGTAACAATTCGTGAGAGCTTTGAAATGCAAAATTAGACTAAACAGACGACATCATTTACAAAATGCTTTGGGAAATTGCTGTAAGTGGCTATTTGCTTAGTCGAAATTGTGGCAGAACAGATGAAAACAAGTTAAAACCCTTGGAATTATAGAGCATGTATAGAGTTGTTAATAGTCAATTGTCTTTAGAGTGTCAAGCTAGTGATAAAAGTACAGAAGATCTTATAAATTTTAACTAATGACACAGAAACAGATATTGGTCTGAACTTCTGATATTTGTCATTTTTCTGGACTTGTTATTAGGTATGTTAAGAATGACTAGTATAGCCCTAAACTTGTTATTAGGTATTCTTTCCTAGACAGCTGTGCATAGTTTCAGCTATGAGGACCCAACCCTATCTTGAAACTCTGCATGATCTTGATTAGTGCTGCCATACGAAATCTGTTGTAATTCAGTCATTACACATGATGGCATTCCGATTGTTGAAAATGAGGCATTCGCCATTTCATTGATATGTAAACTATTTTTCAACAGAACAGCAAACAAAGAATAAAGAAGCGTTACATTGCATTATCACAAGTCCTTTAGGTACAACACACCAGCTTTAACATTATTTGAATCATACAAGCCAATTAGGCACAGCAATCATCCTTCATATGAATTTCATCACATTTTCCTTCGCGCTTGATACTCTTGTACCATTTTGCGCATACCAGATAGGCAAAGAAGTCTATAAGTGTTAGTGCTGCTAGAAGAAAATAAAATCTGTCCAAGTGACCCTTGTTCAAGTTCCCTGGGATCCATCCTGGCATGTGGTCATCTGTTGAGATTCTCATGACAATGGACACTAAGAAGCTGCTCACGTAGTTCCCAAGTGAGATTGATGTCATGCAAAGTGCACTCCCAAAGCTCTTAAGTCCATCCGGGGTTTGAGCATTGAAAAACTCCAATTGACCCACATACATGAACACTTCAGAAGCTCCTATCAGTGTGTATTGGGGAACTTGCCAGAAAATGCTCAGAGAGCTTGAGTTTGCACCCTTGCAATGTAGGCAATCTTTTGGCGCGTACTTTAGTCTATATAACTCCACAATTCCAGCTGAAATCATTGCCAATACTGCTATAATTAGGCCAACTCCCATTCTTTGGAGCTCAGTGATCCCTCTAGATTCACTCTTTCTGATTCTGCTCACAATGGGATCCAAAACACGTCGGTAGATGAAAATAAATGCTGCTACACTCAATATGTCAAAGCTTGACATGCTTGCTGGTGGGATTTGGAAGCCTGAGACAGTGGTTTTCATTGCAGCACCTTGCTCAACAAAGAGGGATGCCATTTGAGTGAACACTACTGAGTAAATAATGGTGCACATCCATATGGGAAGCAGCCTTAAAATGCATTTCACTTCTTCAACTTGTGTAACTGGGCATAGACGCCATTGATTACGAGGTCCAGGGCCTCTTTCTGAGTCTTCTGACAAGTCACCTTTTGCCACTAGTGCTGCTTTATCTAGAGCTCTGCAGGTTAAACAAGAAACAAAAATTAGTATCATTTAGTTGTCTTGTAATTTTAAGGTATTAAAATAGGAATTAGGAATGGAACTTCAAAGTTTTTTTTTTTACGCACTTGAATCCTTCCGTATGGAGCATTTTTCTGCCGGCATTTGCTGAAGCTTCCTTGTCATTCACTTCATACAGTGTTTTGCCTTCTGCTGGTACTTCAGCCCTCCATTTTCTACAAGCAGCAACAAGGACCTGGCAAAATCTTGACAGAGGGTTGCCACTCGCTTTGAAGTGCCTGTACCTTGGTGTCCCGAGAAGAAACAAGACTAAGGCGGCAAAAGCTGAGGCAGTAGATGCCCAAAATCCAAGAACCCAAAGCCCTTCATCTTCAAAGAACACCAAAATTGTGTTGGAGAAAAGCTCTCCAAGGTTGAGTGCTAGGTAGAAATAGCTGAAAAAGGACACCTTTGAGTGCGCCTCCCTCGGATGTTCTTCATCAAATTGATCAGCTCCAAATGTGGCAATGTTAGGCTGATACCCTCCATTGCCTAGTGCTATGAGGTATATGGAGAGGTAGAACAATCCCATCTCCATGTTTGTGTGGGATCCACATGGAGTCGTTACGTCTCCACAACCCTTTGGCTTGAGCAAGAAGAGGTGAGTGCATAGTGATAGTAATCCTACTCCCTGTCATTTACAAGAAGACGCAGCAAATATTTAGACAAGAAGACGAGAAGCAAGAAAAACGAGTCTTGATGATGCCTTTTAAATTACTTACCACAACGAAGATGACTTGAAACACAGCGCATGTTTTGTATCTTCCCCAGTATGAATCGCTGAGAAACGCTCCTACTAGGGAGAAGATATAGACAGTTCCTGTCCACTTGCTAACGTTGTTAGCAGCATCTGCATTGTTCTGCCCCAATACCCTAGTAAGGAAGATCACTAGGTTTACTCCCACACCGAAAAATGCCAGTGTTGCAAGCCCTTGGTTTACTGCATAGAAAGAAAAACGTTAGTTACAGTTTCTCTGTTCCTTTGAAGTCACTGTAATCTGACCAGTACTAAACTACTATAGTAGCTCTGTTTTAGTTTGTAATTGTTGTAAAATGCCCGACTTTGCAAAATCTTCTTAAAAGACAAGCTTAACATGAGCTAGCACTTATTTTCTCCTTTTCCCCGTGTCTTGTGTATGTGAATGGTCTAAGACTGAATAGAGACCCTTAAGTGAAAATTATCATAAGATTATTTAGACCCGTAATAGTAAATTTTTTAAATGAAATATTAAGTTTAGTGCATAATTATCCTTCTATATTCATTATTGATTTTATAATATTGTTCAAACATGCTTATGTATTTAGATCACAATTTGCAATCGATACTAAATTTTTTATGTTTTATTGAAATAATCATCTTTTTCTATATATGAATAAAATATATTTTTAACTTTTTTTTCTTCAAATACCTATTATGACCTAAATAATATTGATTGCTTGTAACAGAGGATTTGCACTACTTAAAAGGCTCCTAATAAATAAAGAGGACATGTGAGGACAAGAGGCTCGATTTTCTGTTTATTTAACTAGGAGGGATGTTAATGACATGACACATAGACATCACCAATTGATAAGGGAAAAACTGGCCGGGAAAGACTGCACGTAGGGCTAGTTTTAATGCAGGATAGGGTGCATGTAAATTTATAACTTTGTTTCATCTGTAGCTTGTATTAATATTGCATATGAGTTTGCCAAACATCTCCTAGATGACTCAAGATTTAACATACTATTACTACGTACTTGTAGGTTGAAATTAATAGCCAGTTAATTAATTCCTCATTTTCTTCAGCCTCACATATCGATCTCCTAACAACCCTACTGCTACAATCAATTGTCATATACTTTGGACATCCAAGTCAAACAATCAATTGTCATATGCTTTGTACATCACTGTTGATTGCCATTACATAAAGATAGCGACTTATAGACAATATTTATTGGTCACTCAAACACATAATCCTATAACCATTCCCTTGGTTCTAAGGCATCGTTAACAACATATATATCTATAAACTTATATACATATTAAAAGAGTCTTTTTTATTACACATCTTTCTATTGTTCATTTAGCTAATTAGCTCGTATCAATTTATAATATTTTTTGGATTCTTATAAATAATTATACGAACAAATAGTTATAAAAACTCAAATTACACATATATTTTATATTTGTATAATCTATACAAATCTTTACTTACAATAACAAAATTCTTGCATGACACAAAGATTCAGGTGGTGAAGCTACTAAACATGCATTCCACATTGTTCAAAGATCATCAATATATGCTCTAGAAAACAATGGTAACAATCTACCATGATACTATCGCTTTCTACATAGTAAATATGTTACACAAACAAATGAAGAAGCTTAAAGCTTACCAAGTATGATGATCCCGGCATTCCATTGTCCAGTCTTGTGACGAACGGCAGGGCTGCCATGCTTATCCACCGATCCATCAAGCGTGTATACTTCTTCTACTTCCTTCACATTCATCTGCAAGTATTTTCATCTTCAAATTAGACTTATTGTTTCGTCGCCATTATTTGATCTTAGTTGAACAAGATGGTAATCGATCGCCATATTGTTTGAAGAAGAAGAAGCATATGTATATAATATATGTATGACTTACCTCCTTGGAGACCTCAAAAACATCCATGGCAAATGATCGAGTTGATTGAGAATTCAAGAACGCGTAGTTGTACGTTCGATCAAATTTCTCAATGCAAGAATTGTGGATGAGTTGGTGAGCTAGGTATGAAGTGCAGTTTGTGAGCACAAGCTGGGAGGAGTAAGGGAGGTATTTATAGAGGAACGAGAGGTTGATAATCGAGAAGAAATGTCAAGTTTTTTGAATTATTGTAATACAATATGACCCCAACTTTTACAAATGAAATTTTGTTGGGTTTCGTCACTTTAAAATAAGTCGATCGACTGTTTACATATCTTGAATATTTATTAAAAGGACACTAATTTTAGAGACTTAACAAGCCGACCCTAATCTACCTAACTTATTTGACATGACTAAAGATCGTGCGAGTACCTAAAAAAAACCCCGATGAAATTAATTCCAAACAAGAAAAATGAATAATAAATTTGGGAAAGAATTTAGTAACACAAAAGATAGGAAATTAACATTAATCTGCTTTAATGCATTTGCTGTATGGCTGTATCCAATGTGTCATAAGGTTGGGGCTGATGTTGATTGATTTGTGATTGCTTTTGCAATTTTGCGAGCCCACTAACCAAATCTATTTTTCCAGCTTGCACCTACAATCAAATGCTTGCATTTTTTGAACTTAATTTTGTTTTATTTGCTACTTAAAATTCAGATTTATATACTCACTCTTTACACATTTTAACTATTCTTATGTTAGTTGCAGTTTGGAAGCTTCATTGTTTCCTTCCTTTATGGAAGCTAAAATACACTTGCAATCATTCTTTTCTATGTAAATCTTCTATAATGACATGTGCTTGGTTAAGTGCAAGCTAGCTCCAACCCAGTTTGTTCTGCACTTCTGCCAAGTCTTTCCAATTTAGACGATAAGCATTATATCTAGTGACGAAATCAGCAATGTCCCTTGTAAAGATAAATAAATACATTTACATATATACAACAACAAGAACATCGATCCAACAAAAATGAGATCTAGGGGATTAAGATGTATACATTCTTGTCCCGCACATAGTTGGGAGGATATGTCTGAAACAACCTAAAGAAGGAAGGGGTGTCAACAAGAGGGAAGAACATACCAAAGAGGAGAGGAAAAACGAAGTGAAAGAATGAAAAGAAAGTAAGGAAACAAGGACTAGAGGGAGAAAAAGAAAAATGTGGCTTGCCCTCGCCTTCTTGGCCACCACTACTCCTTGCAGAAAGCTAAGTCTGCTAAAATTGCCAAACTGGTGAGGTCATGCTTTATAAAATCTTTTCAACTCTTCTTTGGTCTAACCCTATATACCCATGTGTATAGTGCTAGTAGTCAAACATTCGCTCCTCCTTACTGGGGTATCCAGCGGCCTCTTCTAGAGGTGCCCAAACAATCAGTGTCTCGATTCACGTATCTTCTCCCCTATATTGGCTACTCCTACCTTGTCCCTGATCACTTCATTTCTAATCATGCCTAATCTCGTGTGGCCACACGTCCATCACTTGATCTTTTTGTCTCAGAGAACCCCTAATGCTACCCTTCTCTTCTGCCAAACCCTTTGAATTCTTTGTTTAATATCCTCATCGATAACCCCGTCACTCCGCAACACTCAACCTAAATACTTGAAACTCTCCTTCTTCAATATGGCATTGCCTCCCAAACGCGCTTAATCTCCGTCTGCCTTGACCCCCTAATCAAACTTAAACTCCACATACTCTGCATCACTCAACCTAAGTACTTGAAACTCTCTCTCTCTCTCTCTCTCTCTCTCTCTCTCTCTCTCTCTATCTATCTATCTATCTATCTATCTATCTCTCTCTCTAGCTCTCTCTCCCTCTCTCCAAATTTCAAGTTTTCTACCAGCTCAAGCCCCCGACTCATCCACCAATACAATGTTGTCTGCGAACAACATGCACCACGGTACCTCTCCCTGAATCTCCCTTGTCAGAACGAGGTCCCTAACAAGCACGGACAAAAAAGGACTCAAGGTCAACCCTTGGTGCAGTCCTACCATTACCTCAAAAAACTTTGTGCCCCTGGAGGTACACACACTGGTTAGAGAGTCGTCATACATATCTTTTAGAATTTTGATATACGGCCTGACACTTTTTTGGCCTCTAAACACCTCCATAGTAAGCCTTCTCCAAATCGATAAAAGTCATATGTAGATTTTGCTTTCTCTCCTCTATATATGCCTCTAACAACCTCTTGAGGCGGAGAGGGAGGGGGAGAGAGAGAGAGAGAGAGCTCAATTAGAAATGTCTACCTAAAACACACATCATTAAGAATATAGATTTGGGTGAAAATGGTTAGGAATTTTGTTTTAAGTGTTGACAAGTAGATCAAATAATGGAAGGCGTTTTTAATGATAATATCTCTTGAATCTATTGTTGATTGAAACTCGTCAGGGGTTCGAGGGCGGAGCCCCAACAATACCAAGAGTCCTAGGGAGCGGAGCCCCTTGGCAAGGGGTTTGGGGACAACACCCCACGACGGCACGCTATGTTTTGTATTAACGGGCTTATCGTGATCTATTTTAGGCTCAGGCCCATAATCTGATTAGGGTTTCATGTATCGCTATAAATACTCATGAAACGCCTTACTATTGTGATTTGTTCTGTTTTGCCTCCATAATAAAATTCTGGTTCTCTGACCGTGGACGTTGGTAACACACCGTTACTGAACCACGTAAATCTTTGTGTCGATCTTTACTATTTATTGTTCTCTTTACAATATTAAAATTTATGGGTGATTATTTGGCAATACTTAAAAGTTCAATTTACATGAATGTAAAGGTGATTACTACTTGGCCACACCTACAAGCTCTATATGCTTATTGTTTTAGGAAAACTACATAAATCCATAAACATTTTTTTTTTTAAATGAGCTCCTAGCTCATTTCAAGACAAAAATCCATAAAACATTTTGAATTGATTATTTAGCCATCCCTACAAGCATTTTCTAATTCTACGATTCTACTGTTATTTCTTAAATTTTTAGTGGGCCGATCACACGAAAATTACAAGCGTGACACATCCAACATATAATAAGTGCAGTAGAATTTCATCCTTGTAGAGACGAGAATTTCTATTACTTTCACTTTCAAGGTAGACTTTATATTTTCAACATTGCCTTTATTTACAAGTCTTGTCACTTGTGTGGTATAAATGGATATTATAAAGATAGCGAGATATGAGATAACATATCCTAAAATATTATGTCAATACAAATTTGGTTTGTTGCACCACTTTTTCCCATTCCAAATCATGATGTTCACAAAGGCCAAAAAATAAAATTATACTCTGTATACATGCTGTCTAAAGTGGAACCGGACTTTTTTAGGTAAAGATTACACTAATTTTACAAAAGTTTCAATTAACACCAAAATTATACTACTAAGCTTTAGAGGCTTCCATTAATATTTAAGCTGCGGGGAACAAGATTACTTGCATCCGATAATAAAATATTTCAATACCCAATCGGGTTAAATTATAAAAAATATAAAAGGGAAAATATATAATGTTGTGTACTATTGATCTCTCTAAAGATACAGCACTATAGACTATATGGTTTATGGTCCATAATATATTAATTTTCACATTTTTCGCCTGCTTGGTATTTTAAATACATATATGAAGTTTCTAGATACTTACTAATTTATGTCATATAGTTACTTCGGAAGAGGGACTTAAGTCGATTACTATAACAAGTCAATTTATGAACTAATTTCGATTTAATCATATGAAATATTTTATTTATTAGTTTAGTTTATTGACTATATATACTACTTATCCCGTTTTGTTTGCGCAAAAATTATACGTGACATTATGAATTTATGACGTAGTACACTTTCGGGCATTTATTCAATCGGTTAAGACTTTATAATAGTACCGTAAGGTTTTCTTTTCGACTTTTATGGTCTACATACAGTGTCCAAGAAAAAAATAATTATGACGTAGTAAACAACAAGAGCGTTTTCAGAACTTCTGGATGAAAACCATGTATTAAAAAATCATACTATATTTTTTCACGATTTTTTATACTAAATATCACAGTTGTAATGCTACTATACAGTTGTTGCTATTTTATGGAAGTTCTTTACCTAATATTTTGATCACTTTTTAAAAAAAAAAAGTTAGGGAAAGTGGAAAAGTAGCATATATATTAATAAGGATTGGTTTGCTCTAATTTCGATCAATTAAATTCGGAAGTGCATCCTTCTTATATGTGATTCCACTACTAAGTGGACGTAGCCAATAGGAAATATACACTTTTTCTCAACGAAATGAATACGTACCCTAGAAAAAATTATTTTACTAATTCTTGATTATATTATTTTACAATGACTCAAATTTTATAATTTACTTTGAATATTAATAAAATATTTATAAAAAAAAATGTAATGTAAGCATCTCAAACTATATATTAAAGTTGTCCACATAGGCCCACATTAAGTTTTAAAAAAAATTGTTGATATTATTTTATCTTTTCTAATTAAATTCTTTACTATTTATTTATATTTAAAAAATTAAAAGTCGAATTTTAATTAAAACTAATGAAAATTACATTATCTTTATTTTCTTTATTTATTTCTATAAACAATTTTTAATCAAATTTTGATTAAAAAAAGTAAACATGTATAATATCTTAATGATTACTTGCTGAAATTGAATTTTGAAAAAAAAATTCCACATTATCTTTACTAGTTAGAGTTTGGTTCAAATGCAACAAACTCTTATTCTGAAACAAACTCTTATTCTGAAACGAATGCACTTTTCCTACTTCGTAATAATTCCTATTTCGGATTGCACTTTTTCAGGTTTACACTTTTCGTAATTTATAGTGCACTTTTCGCACTTTTTCAGATTACACTTTTCGTATTTTGCAATGCGCTTTCGTATGAAAAGTGCATTCGTTTCACGTTTCAGGATAAGATTTTGTTTCATTTGAACCAAACTCGTGAAATTTAATAGGAAAATTTGAAATAATAGAAATAAAAATTAATTTTGTAATTATGAAGTGAGGTCGTAATTAATACGGTAGCTCGAAAATGGTCGACTTTTATAATATATATTGATTGATTATCATACCCTCTATTCTAATGATCTTGTTTCAGTTTTCATATTAGGGTCCAAATCTAGTTCGAATGGATGGCCAAAGCGAAATGAGAAAGAATAATAGTCGTTGGATGGAAAGAAATCAAAGGCATGAAACATTTCATTAAAAAGGAAAAAGACATAATTGATTTTTTGGGGAATATTTGGTGTAGTTTAAAAAATGGATATAGGGTGCCTGTTGGTTATGCATCAAAATTAGGATTTTATGCATCAAAATTGTTTGTATGTGCATCAAAAATGGTCGAATGTGCATCAGAACTGTGTGCATAAAAATGTATATATATATATATATTTGAGCATCAAACTTAGTCGTATGTGCATCCAAACTAAGTTTTCTATGTGCATCAAAAGCATCTACATGTGTATCAAATTAACTAAAAGTGCATTTTGTTTGTGTGTGCGTCAAAATTGATTGTATGTGGTCAAAACTAGTCGATTGTGCATCAAGACTTTGTGCATAGATATATGTTTGTGCATTAAAATGAACGTTACGTGCATCAAAATAACTCAAAAATATATTTTGTTTGTGAGTGTATCAAAATTGGAAAAATGTGCATCAAAAAATAAAAATGCTCGACATCGATGCACAATGTGGATTATGCATTATACAATTGATGAATGAATAGCTAGTTTTAATGCACACACAAGGTGAAAACAATGCACAAAAGTGTGTCTTATTTATGCATGTGCATCAAAACTAATTATATGCTCATTAAAACAACCAAAAAATGCATCTTATTTTGCATGTGCATAAAAACTATCGGTAGGTGCATCAAACTATATGTGAAAATATTATTCATGCACATAAACAAAAATAAAAAAAAAGTTGGAAATCGATACACAATGTGCATAAAAAATAGATGCACATTTAATTACTTTCAATGCACATAAAACTAATTTTGATGTATATTCAAAGCAAAACCAATGCACAAGATATGTGCGTTTAACGTAAAATAATTTTTGAAAAACACTCAAATAATTCGTGAAAAATATGTGCAATTTTTTTCACCTTTTAATAAAAGCTTTTTTCTTGTGCGTTGATTTCTTTTAAAAAAACGAATGAGATTCAATCTACCTAGAATAATTAGAAAGCAAAAACCAAGTCTTTGTAAAAGTTTGAGTCACTTGGCAATTTGAAATATTTTTATTTTTTCTAAAATACTTTCACTTACCCACTATCTCACAAACCACAACCCATAACAAATTAATATTTTGTAATTTTAGTAAGAAAATAATTTAAAATTTTAAACCACTTTCACCTTACCCACTTTTTCCACTATCTCAAAAACCATCACCCACTAACAAATTAATATTTTGTAATTCTTTACTAAAAGAAGTGTGATTTAGTCATAAAAATGTGTTTGTAAATTTTTTTAAGAACAAGTCAAAAATAATTTATAAATGATTTTTATATTAAACCCGTACAAGGTACTTGAATAATACTAAAAAAGTGTGACTTAGTTGTGAAAATGTGTTGGGGAAATTTTTTTAAGAACAAGTCGAAAATAATTTTTGTAGAATAATCTATTTACTCTTACTAAACTCGAATCTCTCTATCCTATTTGTCACCCATCTAACTATTCCACATAAGCATCTTAATTTTTAAAATTACTTCTTTACCCTTTCTTTTTTTTAGTATTTATAATCCTTAAAAATATATAATATAATAATATTACTATTCCTATTAATATACAATGATCTACTACTTTTTTATGGACCAAATTAAAATATTATATAATTGTACATCATCATCTTTAATGTGTATTGTTATTTTTTCAATGGCAATTGGCAAGTATGAAAATATCCATACAGAATATCTCTAATATACAATGATCTGCTACTTTTTTATGGACAAAATTTAAATATTATATAATTGTATATCATCATCTTTAATATGTATCATTATATATAATATATACTAACTTTTTTATCGAGAAAATTTAAATATTATATAATTGTATATCATCATCTTTAATATGTGTCATTAAATATAATATAATAATATTGCTAATGTTATTAATATACAATTGTATCCTTACAAATAAAAATACAAATAATTATATACACTATATAATTCTTTTACACTTAATTTATTTAATTACTAAAAGGTATTGACTTTTTAAGATCAATCCGTATTAAATAGTTTTAATTTTAAGATAACTTTATCATTACTATATACTAAAGCATGCATTTAAAAATATATATATAATAACATGTGTCAAGCTCACATTGAACCACATCACCGATCATTTTAAATCAATCTAATTGGTCAGCATTGAATTGGGCTATGTTTTATTGGTTGAAATCTGATTGTGAACCCTATATATTATCTATATATTAAATAAAAAAATATTTATGTTTATTTTCATATAATTTGGATTTGTAAATTTTTTTTCCTCCTATTTTATACTATTATTTAATTTCAATTTAAACATTAATAATAAAAAAAATTCCACATTCTAGAGTAATCATAAAATTATTATTTTCATAAGATTTGGATTTATCAAGTAGAACTATTTTGCATTATTATTAATAATAAACAAACTAAATTGTAGAACAATCAAGAAACCATTATTTTCTTAGAATTTAGATTTATCAATAGGACCAATTTTATATTATTATTATTCAATTTTAATTTTGGATATTAATAATAAAAATAATTCATATATATTTATATGTGTAAATTAATTAGATGTCACATTTGAGAATGAACCTACAAGACTATTCTTTGTTCAAATCAAAGATATCATAGATAATACGATATTGTTAATCAATAACTAAACTAGATCTTGAAAACGACACATGTCAATCTCACCTTCAACCACATCACTTATATTTTTATAATCAATCTAATTGGTTAAAATATAATTGGTCTATTTTTTATTGGTTAAAATTTGATTGCAGATCCATCTCATATATAAATATTTTATTTTTATATTAACTAAATAAATGATTTATATTTATTTTTTAATTTTCTAAAAAAATCATAGGTTTTATATCCTCATCCATGTATCACTTCACCAATCTTTTTTTATTTTCTTATAACAAATAGACAATTAATTTATTAAACTCATTTATGCTAAACTTAAGAAAATTTAAATTTCACAAAGATTTTAATAAAATTATTAACTTAGGCTAACTTGGATGTGTTGATGTACTTTTTGATGGTATTATCATTCTTGCAAACAGTGCAAAACGAAAATTCAACCTCAATAGGTTGAATTTTATTTCACTAAATGTGCCGCTATTGCCAGATACATCATTCATAGGTATATATTTACAATTAAAATTTACTTTTTTAAATGATTAAATTAATCTTCTTAATATAAATTACAATTTGTTATAATCAACGATGAATCTAGCTCAACAGATTTTGTTATCTTTGATCAAGATGTTAAAAATGGGTTAATCAATCGGTAACCACATTATTAGAAGTAAATATTAAGGTATTCTATAAATGATATTGTATAATTCTATTACAATTATTGTACATACGTTAATTAATGATATTGCATCTACATACATCATTTAGTTGATAACTACATTTTAGAAGGACTAAAAGTTTTAATTGGAAATACATGTTTGTCTAGAACTGATGTTGATTCCCGTAAACTTGAAGAGTCGTGCATTCAGTGTTACTAATATGACAATAATCCAGAAGTCCTTTCTAAAGTAAAAAATTTTTTTGAGGTATTTACTATTCTTTTATAACACCATATTTTCCCTTATTAACTATTTTTAATATTTTAATCGTTAAATGTTAATATATCCTAATTCATAAGTCATTATATTTCATTTTTGCATAATAATGTTGAACCATCTCGATCTGAGCTTGAAATATACTCCAATTTAAAGTCAAATAAGTCACTAACTACTTCAAAGCTTTTCAAAGGAAAAACTCGTCTCTAAATGATGATAATGGAGAAAAACTTAGCGAAAATCAACTTTCCACTTCCTATTCCAAAAAAAATACGAATCACGAAAAAAAAGACTAGGTTGCTTGCAGAACCCATGCAAATTATTGCAATCTTAGAATATGAACTTTGTTTCTCAAGCATTATTTCAGATACATTTTCTAATTTGATTTAGATTTATTTCAAACACATTTTCTTATTGTTATTTCTATTTAGTATTTGGAGGTTAAATGATATGAAAGTATATTGACATGAAGTTATATTTGATTTGTTCTAAAATAATTATTAAATATTTACTTTTATGCAAAATATCAATTGATATCACCTACATAAATACGTTTCAACTCCAACTACCAAACACTCACACTAGTTGAATTTTTTTAAGATCAACTACATAAATGCATTTTAACTAGCATATCAACACTACCGAACGACCCTTAATCTAAAATTTAGTAAACCTCTTAAACCTAAATCTTTAACACCATATATATCCATGCAAGAGTTGGGCATAAATACTATATCAATTTTCTAACCTATGCCCTTAGGCATAGGTTAGAACCCTATGCATTCAACTAGCATATCAACACTACAGAACAGACCCTTAATATAAAATTTAGTAAACCTCTTAAACCTAAATCTTTAACACCATATATATCCATGCAAGAGTTGGGCATAAATACTATATCGAATTTTCTAACCTTAGGCATAGGTTAGAACCCTTAACATGGAAAGATTTGTTGATTTTTATTATATATGACAATTTAAATTTTTTTTAATAGGGTTCATTATTAGGCATAGGTTAGAACTAGACCTGCCAATCGGGTCAGGTCGGGCGGGTTCGGGTTCAGTCATTTCGGGTTCAAGGTTGAGTCGGGTTCGAGTCGTTATGGGTCACGTGTTAAACCGGGTTGGGCCGATGATGCGGATTTTCGGGCGGGTCGGGTTGACCAGCGGGTCAAAACATAGAATTTTTTATGATTATTAAAATAGATTTTTAATTAAATAATAATATTTAATTATAATATTTTTTATTTATTTTAATAATAAAACATATTATATTTTTTAAAATAAATTTTATAAATACACTAAATCGGTCAACCCAATGGGTTGCGGGTCTATCGGGTTTCGGTTCACTTCGGCTTTCGAGTTTAAATTTTCGGGTCTTGACCCTAAAATTTTCGGGCGGTTCCGGTCGGGTTTGCGAGTCGGGTCGACTTTTGACAGCTCTAGTTAGTACCCTTAACATGGAAAGATTTGTTGATTTTTATCATATATGACAATTTAATTTTTTTAATAGGGTTCATTATTTTCTTATAGGATTCATAACTATAACCTAAAGCGGGGGTTAAAAAAGTTATTAAACGACACATGTCACTTTTAGATTGGACCACACCACCCTTTTTTTAAATAATCTTTTATTTTTGGATATGATAAATTCTTATCCATGTTTTTAGAATATAGGATAGAAAATCCCATTATTAAACAATCTTTTATTGTTGGATATAATAGATAGGAAGATTATTAGTATATTTTTTATGCTATCATACAAATTCTAGAATATTTATTTTATTTAATTTTTTGGTAGAAATATTTATTTTATTTTTAGATAGAATTGTTTTTTAACTAAGAAGATATCTTAATTGAATAGTTATCTTTGTAACCGTATATTATTAGCAATCTCCTTGCCAATTTGGTTATTATTATAATCCAATCATTTGTTACCTTATATGAAAAGATCGTGATCAGTTATATGATAATTATCTTATCTTTTTACGCATATCATAAAAAAAATTATATTTAAGCATTTAAATAATTATTTTTCTCGGATAATAAATATATTTGAAAATATTTTAATATTAATATTTTATTTAAGAAAAATCCGTACAAAGTATGAGAATATATACTAGTTTATTTTCTAAAACAAGAGTGTTTAGCCTATGTGCTTAGAACATAGGTTAGAAAAACCGAAACTGTATATTAGATCTCTGGGATCTCTAAAATCAAATAAACTTGACAGACATTGGATGTATATTTTGGCCTTGTGTGTATTAGTGTATATATAGTCACTTCACATTAGAGATGTCAAAAGCTGACCTGACCCGTAAATACGACCCGAACCGCCCGACAATTTTAGGGTCAAGATCCGAAAATTTGAACACGAAACCTGTTGGGTTGACCGATTTAGTATATTTATAAAATTTATTTTAAAAAATATAATATATTTTTAAAATATATAAAAAATAATATATATTTTATTATTAAAATACATAAAAATAATATATTATAATTAAATATTATTATTTAATTAAAATCTATTTTAATAATCATAAAAAAATTCATGTTTTTGACCCGCTGGTCAACCCAACTCACCCGAAAACCCGCATCGACCCGACCCGATTTAACTCGTGACCCGTAACGAGCCAAACCCGACTCAATCCAAAATGACCGAACCCGCTCGACCCGACCCGATTGACAGGTTTACTTCACATGCATTCAATTTTTTGGATTGAATCTCAGTTTATATACTGTATATAGTCTCATTTTCATGAATGACATTAATAATTTGCTCAAATAAAATAAAGTTAAGAAGCGGTTTTTAATAATGGACCCCCTTATAAACATGTGGTAAATAATATGTTGATGAGATCAATTAAGAAGATATTTTTTGGATCAAACAATTAAGAAGACTTTTGATATGAAATGTACGTGATTAGACAAACTTTAACTAATTATATATGACAATATGTACGTGGAAATAGTGTTTCCTACCACTAAAGAATAATTTAATTAGGTTGTAAATTTGATCTTATTCATTGATAATAAAAAAAAATATGTATACGTACCTTCTACAAAAAAAATATTTATACATATTATAATGATTTGAAACCCAAGATTTAAATATCTCTAATACTCTTCTTTAAGTTGGAGCATGAAAACTTCGAATTGCCAACTTGTTAAGAAGAAACCGAATAGTTGAGACCCGAGAACCTTGTTGAAAATATCAGTCGGTTAAGAATGAGTAAGAATACGAGTAGTTCGAAAAATACTAGACATAAGAAGATCCTTAATTAATAAAATGACAAACAACATCAATGTGTTTCGTGCGGTCATGAACACAGGAATACTTGCAATATGCAATGCAGTCTCACTATTACAAAAGAGACACATAGGAGCAGTTTGAGTCAGAGACGGACACAAGGGTGGGCAGATCTGATTGAAGCACTGGCAAACCAACAACCCACCCTAAAAAATAAAAAATAATAAAAAATAGGCTTAAATTTAATAATAAAAAAATAAGGTAAATTTAGTAGTTACTAGTTGAATTAAGGTAATTTAGCCCACCCAAAATTTTTTAGTGAAAATTAGCCTTTCCCTGATTTCAAATTCTGCTCCATCCCTGAGTTTGATGAACACCAAGAGAACACAAAAGTAATTTCAACCACAATAACTCACAACATCAACAGTGAACACGATACTCAACCTCTGCAAAATAACATAATACGTTCTTTTGTTTCTTGATTCTCCAAGAGGTCGGGGAAGAACTAAGCTTACATAGTAACATATGATGGACTGACAAGTAAGAGGGCAAGTAGCACAATTAGAATCACAAAACGTAGTAAGCTCCAAAGTGGAATTTCGATATAAGAAAATACCCCGGTCGGGATGACTCTTGAGATAATGAAGCACTCGATGACCTACATCCCAATGAATATTTGTCAGATTCTGCATAAAATGTGCTAGAGTATGAACATCATAACCAACCTCTAGTTTAGTAATAGTCAAATATATCAAATGGCCTATGAGATGTCTATAACGATATGTTTCTTCAAACTTGTGATTATGCTTCATAGGAAAATCAAAATGTTTGCCTGCACTAGTCCAACCTCAAATAAAATATCCAAAGTATACTTGTGCTGACAAAGGAACAAGATCTTAAGATAGCGAGCAACCTCAATGCTCAAAAAATACTTCAAAGGACGCATATCTTTCATATAAATAAAGAATTGAGTTGACCTTTGAATCTAGCAATAGCATCAGAGTTATTCCCAACAATAATTAAGTCATAACATATATCAACATTTGCATACAAACACCAAAGCGAGAGTAAGAAAATAGGGAACAATTGGCCAATGATTGAACAAAACCAAACTTACAAAGAGAAGATGCGAGTTTAGCCATGCAAAGAACGATTCAGACGAAAGAACCGACCAATCACAAAGCTTGAAAATCCAAGAGGAGGACTTCTCATCTAAATCACCATGTAGAAAAGTATTATGGACATCCATTTGATGAAGCTCACAATTGCAAGCAATAGAGACCACTAGTAAAGTATGACCAGAGACCATTTTCGCTAATAGAGCAAAGCTCTCATTATAATCAATACCAACCTTTTGATTACTAACAAGAACACCAATCGATCCTTGTAACATTTAATAGATCCATCGGAATTGTAACTGAGCAGAAATACCCATTTGTAGCCAATGGGTTTCTTCCCTCTAGGAAGATCTAAAAGAGTCCATGTACATTCACCTCTAAAGCATCAATCTCATCCTTCATATCCTCTTTCTATTAAAGAATATAGATTTCTTTTGAAAAATTAGTAGGCACTGTAGTAGACTAAACATCAAAAATAAAAGCAAGATGCCTAGGCAAAAACCGATCATAATTGACAAAATTCGCTATAGGATAGGAGGTACTTGATGAAGCCGATTAAGAGGATGAAGCTAGGAGATGATGAATCGCCCTGTCCTCACACATTATTTCAAACTAGATCACTTAACTTTACGAACGGAGTATGATCACAGATAAAACAACAAATATTGGCTTGAACGACAATAGACGGAGATTGAACTCCATTCCCCTATTGTTCATCTACGAATGATCATTTGAGGAGCTTGGTGAAGCGATATCTTAAACAATTGCAGGAGGAGATTGAACCACGCTCCTCGCATCAACTGTCTGTGTAAGATCATTTAAGGAGTTCGGGATTAGTTATTGGACTAGCACAAGGGAAGATTGAACCCCACTTCCCATGTCATTACTCATTTCTTTGTGTTGGAGCTGCAAGACTAGGTAATTCATCAAAAATAGAGGTGTGCATGTATTTAGAATCAGAAACATATGGGTCAAGTTGGCGTATATCAAGCTTATATGGAAATGTGTTTCATAGAAAATAATGTCAAATGAAACAAACCATTTCATAGTTTCCAAATCAATAACTTGCCAACCGATTTGACCCTTAGGATAACTAATAAAAGCACATTTCCTAGCACGAGGTGCAAACTGATATGAAGATCAAGAAATCACCAAAGCATAACAGATCCATCTAAGGGTATGCAAATGTGTGTAGCTATGAGGTCGACCATACAAAATTTCACAAGGGGTTTTATTTTCAAGCAAAGGCATAGGAATTCGATTAAGTACGTACATAACTAACATTAAGAATGCAATCTTCCCAAAAATGTAGAGGGAAATTAGCATGAAAATGAAGGGCTCTAGCGACATTGAAAATGTGATAATGTTAACGCTCAACTCTACCATTTTATTGGGGTGTGACGTCCTAACACATGATGTTTGAAAAACAATGCCATTTTTATCAAAGAAGGATCACAAACGAATAAATTTAGTTCCATTATCACTCATAATCCTTTTGGCATTTTTATCAAATCGACAATTGACCATAGAACAAAATTTTGGAAGAATAGAAGCAACCTCGGCTTTATGTTTCATCAAAAATATCCACACACCTAGAAGAGCCATCAACCAATGTCAAAGATTAATGAGCACCTGAAGTAGACGGGGTTCGATAAGGACCCTAAACATCACAATGAACAAAATCATAAACGTCTAAAGCTTATGAACTATTAATAGGAAATAAGAAATAGGTTTGTTTTGCTCTATGATACATATCACAAGGTTCTAGGGGACCATTTATTTTAATACTATACAAAATTTAAAGAACAAGTAAGACGAGTGCCCAATATGGGAATGCCAAAGGGAAGGTGAATCAATCTCTAACCATGAAATATATGTCGTCGCCACCACAACATGAAGCCGGTATACTCCATTTTGTTCCTCACCCGCCCAAATAAGCCTCATCGAAGCCTAGTCTTTTAAAATACACAACTTATTAGTCAAGGTAAAGATGTAGTTATAATTCTTCAATAATTAAGCAATCAAGATCAATTTGTTATGCAAACTAGGTACATAAAGAATATTATGCAAAATCAAACTGTCACTTAATCTCAAACTCCCTACAGTCTTAGTAATTCTAGATAACTTATCCAGAAGTTAAATTGTGGAAGCTAGCACTTCATTCAAATTGGTCAAAAAGAGATGGGTCACATGTCATATGAAACGATATCAAAGTATCTAAAAACTATTTAAAACAAAAGATACTCGACAATTTGTTTGACGACCCGAAATTCACTAATTGCAAGAGATTCACTAATGTAGACCATTGTGAATTTGTCATACCCGTTCCATCACGACAACTTGCAGATGTGCCAACACCATCGTTGTACTAAGTCGCGTTTGCGAATTCGCTATGGCCATGACCACACCCACAACACCCATCATAATTTCCAAAGTTCCGTTGTTGATCACTACCACGCTCTCCGACCCATCAAAAGGGATGACCAATGAGTTTAAAACAGGATCACTACAAGTGGCCATGTTCTCCGTAGTGATGATAGACGGAGCGCTCATACTCATCATGTTAGTCACCTCTACCTCGTCTAGAACCATAGTAGTCAGTATCTTCATCATGACTTCGGTCATCGTAGTAGTCTACTTATGATGGGCCCCGTCTTTCTAAGCGACTTCCATGATATTGTGCGGCAAAAACTTCATCGTCGGCTCACTTCTCTTCCCAAAAAATTGCAACTAATTGTTGACGTTCATCTTGATTGACAAGGGAGTAAACTTTGTTCAGCCCCGACAAGGTTTCCTACACTACAATATTGGACCAAATAATTTCAAATTCAACATCTAAACTCAACAAAATTGATGGACATTTTCCTATTCACAATCCAAGGAAGCAGATCCAGACCATGAACAAAAGCACTTGCCGCAAGATCAAATGTGTTCCTGTATATAGTGGAACAATTCATCCCAAAGTTTCTTCAAAGAACCATAATAAACTACAATTGGTTGACTGTTTTGAGTGCATCAGGCCAAATCAAACTATAGTTGTTGAATTCGGGAATGTTTCCAATTGAGAAACACTGCTTACGATTATCCCATAACTCTTTATCGGTTTCAAGATAGGTAATAGTCGATTGGATCCACTCTTCTATTGACAGGATAATCTAGTCCACAAGCATGGAGTTTACACTCCACCAATCATCAAAATCATCAAGATCTTCAGACTTCGTAATTAGTCCATCGATAAAACAAAGTTTATGCTTTGCTCGTAGAGCATTACACAAACATAGTTTCCATTCTTAATAGTTATATCCCTTGAAAACAACACGGCAAATCTTCATGCTCTGATGGTCCAACAAATGAAGATAATAAGGAGAGTTTGCAAGCTTGACACCGAAGGTGTCACCTTTACTATCACCGGACATAGTGGTGGAAAAGGACAACAAAACACGGCGGTACAAGGGTGGCCGAAAGAAGGATAGCGTTTGTGTTTTGATGAAATTGCTCTGATATCATAAAGAATAATTGATTATGCAAATTTGATACTATTCATTGACAAACAAAATATTTATTTGTTCAGATTATAATAAATTGTGCTCCAAGACTTATATATTTTACCTATACATAAAATACCATATAAAATACAATAAATATATCTCTAATAGGAAGTTTGGTGAATAAATGTCTAGTACATGAGACCTTGAGTTATTCCTCATATTGTCAATTGGTTTTTGGGATAAAACTTTACTAGACTTATGTTTTAAGCCTATCATAACATGTTCGCACAAACGTACACCCACTCCGTCATTTTCCATGAATTTTGTCATGGGTTCCTAGTTATTTTGGTTCGGCTGCACGTATGTTATCCACCCATTTTGGCGGCTTGCCAACCGAACTAGGCCAAACCAGTATTCATTTGATCAAGGGGGCGTGTTTAAATAGTATTTTCTACTTCAAAAGTTTGTTGAAAAAATACCTACTATATACGACTTTGGATACTCATCTTATTAGCAATTGATTTTGTAGTGAAATCTCATTGGACTTATATGTTAAGCTCATCGTACATGCGTGCACGGAACACCTCCTCCGTAAGTATTAGCCCCCATGTTTTGTCAACGTACAAGTGTACATATATATACATAAACATATAAATATAGAGCTTAACTAGCGAGACCCGGTCGTGCCATACACGACTATAATTTGAGAAAAAAAAATTATGTAGGTAATTGTACTCGTCAATCGAATTTTACAAAAAACTTATTCGATAAATTAAAAAATTTTCCTGAATAAAACTTTCAAGCGAGAATATACTAAATTTTAAAAAAATATAATAAACAATAAAGAGAAACAAATCTAATGTAAAAGATATAAATAATTTAATTATTAAGAGAGAGAAAGTTAATAAATGAAGTTTATGAGATATGAAGTGGATCCAATATGGTTCAAGTGGCTTAAATATAATTTCTTTTTAGAAAAACTAATATATAGTAAATAACAATTGTTTTATGTGGGAAAGTTAACATATAATCTATTAAATTAATATATAAATAGATAAAAAGGTATAGATAATATAACATTTTATTATTTTTAAATCAAAATTTAATTATAAAAATTGTTTATCAAACTTCAATTTTTAAATATCCATTTTACATAAATAGAAAAAAAAATTATTATAATTTGAATAAAGTTGATATTTTTAATCATGGGTTGTGAAAATGATAAATAGTTATATATAATAAATTTTTAAAATCTTTAATAGTAAATTCAATTTTTATAAAAATATTTTTATAGAAATAATTAAAGAGGAATTTAATAGGAAAATTGGAAAAAATAAAATAAAAATAATTTTTTGAATCAATGTGGGGAATAGTAAATAAATAGGGAAAGATTGATAATTAGATTTTTTTAAAATATTTAATAATAAATTCGGTTTTGTAAAAATATTTTTTACATAAATAGATAAATGATAATTAAATAGAAAAAATTCAAATAATATAAATTCTATGAAAAAAATATGGTGGATCAAAAAAGGTTTCTCTTTTTTATGATATATATTAATTTTATAAATAAGATTCAATTTAATAAAGAAGAAGAATACAACTTATTTATTTAAAAAATTAAAATATAATTAATTTAATGTCAAGTGGGATCATAATCGTTTTTTGGCTCGAAAAGAATATCTTTTATATATAAAACTATAAATTAAAGGTAATTAGGGTAGGGTTTATAGTATAATATAATTTGTTAAATTATGTGTTAAAATATTTTTTAAAAATTAATTTATTCTAATTGTGTCACATGACGCAATTCTTTCAATAAAGATGGTTTATACTTTAAAATGTATTAGAGTAGATAAGAAAATACAAATATGCAATTTAAAAATATAAATACACTCTTTTAAAATCATGCATATGCAACTTATAAATACATTTTTTTTTGATAAGGTAAGAATTCGGGCACCAAATAGGCTTGGTGAACCGAGAGGCCGTAAAAACACGGCAGCCATGAATGACTAAGTGCAACAAACAAGAAGCGCACAACAAAAGCAAAGACGACTAAAACTAATACAAACGCCAGAGAGAAGGAACAAAGGAGAATTTGGGATCGGGATGAGTAAAGCACTAAAAAAGCGCCACGGGTAAAAGGTAACCCCTCGAGGGTTGTGCGAACTGGACAGCTGACGTTTCCTCCACCGGAATGAAGGATCTTCAGAAGCCACAAGGCACCAAACGACCTAACCCAACACAACTCGGTCCGAATCCAAATTCAGTTCCACCTCTATAAGCCGAATGTACTGCGCAAAAGCCTTACCATAATAGTGATCTTACGATTCCTATCAAATTGGTTGAATTTGATCACCGATCAATAGTATGCATCACTTCTATCAATTACAAGTTGAAAACGTGTATAGATAGCCAGTTGATAATTGCAGTGATAAGCCTAAGTTGGTTCATAGATGTTGGACAATCGTACTCATCTAGGTCAAGTCAGAATGCGACATTACTAAAATTATTTTGAAGAATTTCAATTGCAATTTTAGAAGTACAATGTTGACTTGTTTATGACTTTTGTATGTGATACACTTATTTACCAGCTGGAGCAGGTGATGGGTGAGTTGTACTATCAAAAGAAAATTATCTTCATTAACTATTGTGAATTCGTGTGATACGTACACGTACGTATACGTGGATATGTAATCTTAACCTCCCTAAAAGTATTAAAGTAAGTCCTATATTTCCAATCTTCGTCCACTTATATAAGTGAATGTTTTGGACAAAAAATGAACATTTCAATTATTTGCTAGTTTGTGGGATAGAGTTACAACTTACAATATATGTGTGTGTTGGCTTCGTCGCTTCGAGCTTGGACCCCTTTTATAAGACTAAAATGACTTCTGACATTCGATCAAAGGAACCTTTGAGCTTCGCCCGTGCAAGGGCTCCTCATAATTCCTTCCTCATTATCGGCTAATTAATGACATTAATTGGCCGTTATTCACCTAATTTATGAACATAACGTCTCTTATTGATTTAACCAGCTTTAATGGAGCTTCAAATGATGTGTTCATGTTAGTATCGTCTTTCAGTTCCCAAGATCATCTTATACCATCTCCAATAACTTCTCCATAAGGTTGGAAATTGTGCATTTGTAGAATTTAACCCATTTTTTTGCCCCAACAGCTTCCTTATCGAATTTTCTACGATGGAGTAAGTTAGGAAAAAACTAGTGAGTCTCCCTAAATTTAGAAAATTCTCCATTTTGAAATTTAATTCTCCATTTTTATTTTTATTTTTTTATAAAAAAATAAATTACATATTAATTGATAATAGTGAGATTTTTTTATTTAACTGATATCACTAAAGTAGTGGATTTTTTTAATTTAATTGGATTTTCAACTCGATTTTATGAGTCACAAAATCATCAAACTATTAGGATACTACTATAAATTCATATTGGATAAATTACAATTTTTTGTACACTACAAAAAGGTAGTGGTCTCTAAATCAAAAACAATGGTCGCTAAAAGGCGTGCTAATCGATTGGCGACCACTTGGTCGCCAAAATTAGTGACCACAAGAAGGTGGCGACCACTTGGTCGCCAAATTCTAGAAAAGGGCCAACGACCTTATGATCGCCAAACCTTGGCCAGAGTTAGCGACCACATGGTCGATAAATATTGATCATATGGTCGCTAATTGCGTAAAATAGACGCACGATACTTACCTTTTACTGAGCGCAAGCGCACGATCTGTGTGAATTTAGCGACCAAGTGGTCGTCAACATTTATTTAATAAATATAAAATAATTATGTATTAAAAATGAAATATAAAAGAAACAATTATAAAATATAATGAAATAATTATTTATATTAATTAAAATAATTTACAAATTTTACAAAAACATTTCAAAAAAACTAAACTAGTCGGTTCCGTCGGGGCCGGCCAGACGCGTCTCCGGCGGATCATTCCCATCGGAACCGGGCTGATGGGACCCAGGCGGCTGCGGGTCGAAGCGTTGGTTTGTCCGCTCCATGAACTTCTCCGGCTGCTCCAACCTAGATTGTGTCGACCAGAGCTCTTCCCGCAATTTTGTCACGGTTTGCGTAAGGGCGTTGTTGTCTTGCGTCATCTGCGCCACTCAAGGAGGTTGTCGACGCGGTACAATGCTGACAATCGCGAGCCGTAGTACTAGGATGCAGCGTTTCCAAACTCGAATACAGCGCCTCCCGGGCCCACCCCTCTAGCGGTCGTTAGATAGGCATCACACTCGTCCTGAAAGGATGGCGGGGTGTCCGAGTCGAAGGACATCTGGTAGAGGGTCTCCTGGGACCGCGCCTAAAGAGATTGAAAACGGAAAAATTATAAATTAAAAAAACATTAAATAATAAATACGAATATAAAATATAATTAAATAAATGTCGCTACTTACATCGATATCGGCGAACCGCTGGTCTATGAAACGTCCGCCCGTCGTTTTTCCCCTTTTAAGTGAAATGATCAACGCCTTTGATTTTTCTCCATCCAACGGCTCTTGTTCTTTCTTATTTCACACATATTCGCACCTGAACCGAACCATATACATGTTAATTAATGTTCTTGGCAAAAGAGATTAATTTCCCAAAAGATGATACGACATTTGAAATGGATAGATAGATATATAATATGATATATTCAATCTGAAACATGTTAACTAAGTTCGATCACTCGATCAAAGGTTATATGCTGTAGATTACGTGCACCAAACCCTAGCTACCTAAGTAACTTATTAAAAGAAAGGGACGTGCAAGGACCTATCGATCGATCCAAAACAAATAAAAAGCAACAAGCACAAATTAACTTTTTAAATTTGCTACTATAGTATATAGTATCGATCAACACGTTATCATTTCATATTTTCATTGTATACCAACCAATATGACAAAAGGAAAACATGAAGTTGAAAGCACCACCACCGGTCCACCACCATCATCACCAACACGTCGCCATGGCCTCCAGCGAAGCCGGCCCTACCACCACCACTGGCCACCACCTTAATCGGTCCTCATTCTAGCAAGCTAGGTGAAATTAATTATGTGGGTAGTCGTCGACATATAAATTTCTAGCTTTTACAGCAACCAATCAAGTGGCCAATTTGACAAGGTAAAGTGAGATGTAACATACCAACCCAAAATAGCCTTTCATCCAAGATTAAAACTCAACCCTTCAAAGAGCCAAAGGATTTCACATTTGAATATATTTAGTTTGTCTTTATGACGGTGAAATGCAATTGCTCCTATATATATGGCTTTTGCATATCAAATGCGACTTATCACCACATGTACATACGCGGCGTCCCTATACTCTTCTGTATATGCATGTCCAAAATATGTATTTTATATGGTGACACAGAGAGAGAAATCTAAGTTTGATTTGGCCATGTAGGAAACCCACTTTAGAATAGTTTAATGCAAAATAAATTGATTTTATATTATATGATTTTCAGATTTTGTAAGGTGATGAGAAAACTTAGGTATTTATTTTCTATACATATTGGTTTGTCGCATCAGCAAGTTTTAATTCGCATGCTCTTACCATACGTTCGCTTGACTTTATATCTATCACTTATTATTAGGTCATATGGATATATTAGGTCATGGATGGGCCTGTACATTCTGGTGCAATTTGAAATTAGTAAATTTTGAGCCAGATTTGTTTAAACAATTTTTTTTATAATGTCTTAAGATATTTGTATATATTACCAAAAAAAATGGTATTGTGTATACAATTTATAGTAATTAATTATGTATGTTATTTTAATTATTATATGTACATTATTTGTCTCTTTAATATCTTTAAGCTTATTTAAGGATAGTATTTATTATGTTCTTTTATACTATCCTTGGTATATTTAATGAATAGATAGAATTATTATCTAGTTCAATTATTACTTAGAAAGAAAGATATCCTATCTACAAATGGATAGAATTTCGAACTACTTGGAGGACGAGGGGGAGGCCTGATGAGATTTGGTATCCTACTTGGTTAGCCAATACATTTGTCATTAAAAAGAAGACATGATGAGCTAGATTGGAGAGTATGCGTGGATTTTACTTATCGATCTTAATAAGGCTTACCCAAAGGACTTATTCCTTCGGCCTAAGATCGACTACTTAGTCGACGTGACAACTAGGCATGAGAGAATGAGTTTCCTAGATGTGTACAAGGGCTATCACTAGATAGGAATGTATTACAAGGATCAAGAGAAGACTGCTTTTGTGACACCTCGTGGATCAGGGTAGCTGATTTCCTAGCAAAATTATCCAAGACCTTGAGGCAATAAACAAAGTGATTGTTGAAGGGTTGAAGAAGCATCTTGAAAGAACTAAGGGAAGATGGACTGAAGAGTTGACGACCGTGATATGGGCCTATCGTACCACCCCGCGTAGATCGACCGAGGAGTCGCCCTTCGCTTTAGCATATGACACGGAAACAGTAATCCCGCTAGAGGTCGGCCTACCAACCTAGCTTGAGAACGACATTATTTGAGCCTGAAGAAAATAATCGCACTCTTTCTGCCCACCTCGACTTCGCCGAGGAACGCCGAGATATTGCAGTCATGCGCTTTGCGGGTTGCGGCCTACCAAGGGGCAGCCGATCAAGTCCTAGCCCGATGTGTGAAATACCATAATTTTTGAGTCGGTGACCTCATACTTCGACGAGTCTTGGGAAGTGCACGCGACCCCGTAGATGGCAAGCTCGGCCCAAATTGGGAAGGTTCGTATCAAGTGACAGCAGCGTATGAGTATGTGGGGAGCGTACAAGTTGAAAAGTCTCGATGGGAAGGTCGTCCCCCAAACTTGGAATGTCGCCCACTTGAAGAAATTCTTCCCGTAGAAGCAAAACCGCGACCGCGACCCCAGGCCATTTGGTAGCGACTGCGGAATCGCCGACAATGAATTCATCGGGAGGTCGCTCGCGTGGATGTTGAGTTGAGAGAAAAGCTAATGAGACAAGCACCTCGTTCTTTGTAATTTTGTTTTCTTGAATAAAATCCTGGCCAAGAACTTTTTGTTTTCAACGTTCTGTTAACAGAATGTTCTCCCTCCTCTGTTTTGCTTGTTCGAATGAGTCTACCTTAATTTTTAACAAATGATGCGCTTAAGGGTGAGCAGGGATCCCATGATATATTCGCTCATGGATGTACGAATATACGAATATACGAAAACGCACGTAAGGGGATCCGAGCGACTAATCTGCATGTCCACTTTGTATAAGACTTATAGTACCCTACGTCCTAGTTACGTTCTATCATAACAAAGACGTAGGTGCGGCATTTGTGAGGGGTAAAATTAATTGTAATAATTATTTTCGCTACCTACCGCCATAAAGGTATTTCATTTATTATGCTTTTTATATCTTTAAGTAGTTTTTATATAAAATTAAACATGGTGGTTATTCGTTATAATGGAAGATTATATCTTAATCGAAAGATAGAATTTACGTTTGGAGCGGGGAGCAATATACCACTTGCTTGGGTGATAAGGCAGATGGGCCGACCCTAGGGGTAGATTTTTCAGCCCCCTACCCTCTCTCTTCCGTAATAAATACATGTCATCGTCATGTATGATGAGCACCCTATATTCGCTAAGCTCGCTAGCAAGTCTTGACAATTGTTCTTCTGACTTAGGCATCGGAGGTGGATTAGCCCTTTGTCCACTGTTTTACAAATTCTAGGTTAAGGAAGCAGTTGGAGCGGAAGGCGAATAAGAGAGTAATCAATTGGTGCTTTAAAGGCGATTTTTTGTGCACTAATAGTTGTCGTCACGTAACTTGCTTGGTTAAATCTCTGCGCCGAATTTGCACGAGAGCTCTCTGCGATTGATGTGCTCGATCACTCACGGATCGGATTTTCGCTCGTAGTGCTTGGGAAAGAAGGCATACATGTGTTGGAGGGGAGTTCTTCTATTCCGCAGGGGCAAATTTGGAAATTGAGACATACACTTAATTAATTTTGTTAGCCTCCAAATGCCTAATTATGCACTCTTTATTAGGCCATATACCATTTTTCCCCTAAAATTCTGGCCATTATATCATTCACGAAAACATTTGGTAAATCCTTTCAAACTCTTTTTATGTTTTTTTTTTCAAATATAAAATGATTTTATGATTTTCCGAATTTAAAAAAAGAAGAAGAAGAAGAAGAGATGATCAAGTCTGATTTACAGCAAAAATGCCCATACAAGAGTGCAATGCAATTTCATAGAAAGCCACTTATATTTTCTAACCCATAAAATTTTAACCTAAATGTACAAATTTGCTTAATTATATTAAATTAAGACTCGTTAGGTCAAGTTGGATGACCTTTAATTAGCATGTGGTCATATGCCTATGTAGAAGTAGCTGCACAGCTTTACGTTTGTGGATCAAATTAACAAAAAAAAATTTGGAGCAACAAGCATGCAAGTTGATTAATTAGTTAATAAATTAATTGATTTTTTTTTTTGTTTTTGTTAGTTAAAGTGGATCACTTTAAATAGCTTGACGTATTAGACAACATATCACACTGCATATACAAATCCTAAAAATTAGATTTGAAGCCTTAATGTTGGAATTATGTGGGTTTTATCCAAGTGGAAGATCCCATAAAGATCGAGTCAATATTGGTCTTCAAATTTAATACGATATCAGGTGTAGATAGCTGTAAATGTATATATTAAGAACCAATATTGCCTTGATTATGTGTATGAGATAACGTATATATCATACACACCTGTGATGTGTATATATCATCAGATTTTTTTTTAAGTTGGGTTAAGTTATTCAATGCCATGCTTTGCTTTTAATTTTTATTTTGGTTAAATGCTTTTGTTTTTTTAATTAACTCTTATGTTTTGCAATCTCTGTTCGGAGATGTATAGGACTCTCCCTCATCGACAAATATGATAATTAAAAAAAAAAACAATATATAAGTGGGAGTGTTTGAACATGAATTTCGAACTTAAATGCTACATGATTTTTTTTTATATGTGTCCAAATTTAATGTGTATGATTTTTAATTTGTTGTTTTTTTATTTTTTTTAAAGAGTTCAGTAGTTCACCCATTTTCTGATAGAAAACAGTTTTGAAAAATCTAAAATTAAATTATCAATGTAAAATATTTGAGAAATCGGATACATCACCTAATCAATCACTCAATATGTATTATAAAAGAATTAAAAGCCGATTATTTCATAGTCACCACCTTAATTTTAGTTCCACCTCATATTTAAAAATTAATTTTTATACACATTATTTTGTATTAAATTCTTCTTTGTCTATTTATGTAAAAAATAGTTTTATAAAAATTACTATTAAAGATCTATACAATTATTTTACTCTATCCAATTTTATATCTTTTTCCTATTTATCTATTTTTTTTCATTTTTGCCTTTTCTATTTATGAACGTATGTTTGAGTATTGTGAGCAAAAAAAAAAATTTACTTTTGAGTATAAACTTTATATCTTCTATGTACTATTATGGTAATATCAATCTCAAAAACAATCTTGTCTTTTTTTAAAAAAATATACATACTAAATTATGGAGTATTAAATTTTACATTATATTTTTCCATAAATATCCTATATATAATTAAAAAATAATCTCACATTTTAGTCTTAGTCACTAGTTATGCATGACATGACAGGTTTAACTAGTAAACGAATTTTATTTTAAAATAAAATATTAAATCTACTTTGGCTTAATAAAATTGCATCCTTATTTTGATAATTTATTATATTCGATTCTCCATAACATAATTTTTATTACCGTCATTAATTACTTATTTATGTCTTCTTTTTAAATATTCAACTCCAAAAAAATGGCAATATATATGTTATAGATATTGTAAAAAACAATGTAAGGCATAATTATCATGTAAACTAGTATTTATTTTGCAATTCTAATCGAGCAATAATATTTTTATATGTAGTTGATAATTTTATTGTTTTTTAGTGTATTATTATAATCTAAAATTACATAAAAATGGTTATTGGTTAACCGAGAAACCGAATCGAAAATTTTAATTAACCAGAAATAGGTTAACCAAGATTAACAGGTTAGTTATGATTAATGATTTCAACTAACTGAAGTCATGGTTAACCAAACTTCGGTTAGCCGAAATCGCGGTTAATCGGGTTTGGACACCCTCTGCTCCTACTATATGGAGTAGAAGACCCCATTATTAATAAAAATATGATTTTGCTAATCTTAGTAATAAATATGTTCAGGAAACTTTTTTTTTTAAATGATTCATTTTTAAAACTAAATAAATTCATGTTGGATAATTCATGATTGGCCAATTTGGCCTTGTGGAATTTAGAGTCAGAGGATAGAACTTCCATTTTTTTTATTATTTTGCTTTTCTTAATTCAAAAAACATGAAATCTGGACCAAGTTTCCTTTTAGGTTTTTTTTATTTTTATTTACTCCATTATTTTACTTTAAGGTCAAATTCGATTGTCGAGAATAGTCTTGTACTCAAATGAATTATAATTTGGGCTGGGCTCTCGATTATCAGATTTTGGGTTCAATCGATAAATTGGGCTGCTTTAGTTGTAAGATAATTTTAGCATTCTATGAGTAAACATTCCTCTGAATGACCGATCCGAATACTCTTATTAAATCAAAGCTGAGCATGTATATGTTTCAAAGATTTACTAGTAATCCTATTTCTGTTTTAATTATAATTATAATTATAATTATAATTATAATTATAATTATTATTATTATTATTATTATTGTTGTGATGATATTAGAAATTGTGTTTCCTGGTTTCTGAAAATGTATGTTCAACAAGGTTGAAAAATACGTAAGCTCACTTAGCCGCCACAATATTGTCGCACGACATTATTATTTAGGCACATCACATCAGTTTCCCAAAAAAATTGTCAAAGCTTGTTCAACTTAATCCACATTATTGATTTGACATAACAAGTTGAATTTGACATACCAAGTTGAGTTTGGCTTTGGATTAAATTTTATTCTTGCATCCATTCAGTTTGATCCATAGTAGTTATCCACAATTTATTTTACATTTCACATTTGTACACTTATATATGTTGATTTCATGTTCGTTACTAGGGGAAATTACATAAAATAACTTTACATTTGAGAGTATTTGTTGAGAATCGCCTAAAGCTTGAAAGTTAGCTTCAATCATAGGTTTAAGTTGCAATCCAAACTAAGTGTCATTTGGAGCGACATTTTTTATCCTCAACAATCACGAGATATCATTTTTACCGTTAATATTAGTCACCATAATCAACCTCGACAAGCCATAAATGAGAATTACATGTTACAATTAATAATAAAAAATCTCGTTCCAGATGATATATGCCTAGGATAGCGATCTCAACCCATCCTATAATTGAGCCATTTCATACAGAATTTAAAGGTTCATGCCATTTTGTGCAAATGCTTCTTTTTTTAATATATAATTTTCCTATATTTATAACCCACATTTTTAGAGATAAACGCAACTTTAACTACTTGGCAATTGGCATAGTTGCATAGTTGCATGTGCTATTTGGGCAAATAGTTAAAAACACGTTTGTTAATTTGGTTTATAGCTTGGGAAATCTCCGGAAAGTTGCAAATCGTCAAATGGCGTGCTCTAAGATGATACGTATATTACATCTCTTTTTGGTCGGTCGGGCGATGATATATTGATATCTTTCAACATAAACGCAACTTTAACTACTTGCATTGTTTTGTAAGCTCCTCTGGTGATCGATCAGCCTCTCTACATTTAAACTATGGAGTAGATATTTTGTGGCCCTATTTTAACAAGCCAGATCTTCTGCATCAACAATTTACTCTAACTCCTGCTCCATGTTGTTGAGTGAATTTGAGAGAATAAAAGCAGAGAGTGATGAGGAGAGATTGAAGAAATTGAATGAGAGAAAAAAAGGGATCGAGAAGAGTCATGGAGCATCCATCAGATTGAGCAGAAATGCTCTAGTTCATTCATCTGAGAGAGTTGGTCTCAAAAGAGACTTTACAAGCCCTTTTGTATGAGCACCTACAGTCTGGCGTAACTAACCAGCTTCACGCATAAGACACGGGAAATTAAAAGGGTAACCCACACAATACAAAAGGGTACTTAATTACAGAAATAGCCTATTGTAACACTCCCCCTCAAACTAGTGAGTTGAGAACAAGTTCACAACTCCTAGTTTGGATAATAATTTGGAATTCTGATCCACCTTCAAAATTTTTGTGAAAAGATCTGCAGGTTGATCTTTAGTGTTGATGTACATTGCTTCCACTTCTCCACTCAGTACCTTATCACGAACTAGGTGACAATCGGCTTCAATGTGCTTGGTTCTCTCGTGAAACACTGGGTTTTTTGCAATGTAGAGGGCTGCTTGATTGTCACAGTACAATTCTACAGCTTCCTTGTGATCGACATTCAGATCTCTGAGTAATCTGAGCAGCCAGGTGACTTCACAGCAAGTGGCTGCCATTGCCCTGTACTCCGATTCAGCAGTTGACATAGCCACGAAGCTCTGCTTTTTAGTTCTCCATGAGATCAAGGAATTTCCCAGCATAATGCAGAAACCAGTAAGTGACTTCCTGGTCATTGGACAGGCCTGCCAGTCAGCATCACAATAGGCTCTCAATTTCAAATCTGATTTTGCAGACAACATTAGACCTTGTCCAGGAGTGCCTTTTAGATATCTAAGAATGTGTTTGGCTGCTTGCCAATGTTTTACACTAGGTGTTTGCATGAACTGGCTCAAAACTTGTACAGCATAAGTGATATCAGGCCTGGTTACTGTCAAATAAATGAGCTTGCCAATCAATCTTCTATATTGATGAGCATTTTTAAGTAGCTCCCCCTCTTTAGATAGCTTGTCATGGCTGTCTAATGGAGTATTCAAAGGCTTAGAGCTGGTCATTCCAGTTTCTTCAAGCATCTCCAACACATACTTTCTTTGATTTAACAAAATACCTTCCTCATTTCTGTCAATTTCTATTCCCAGAAAATATCTCATGTCACCAAGATCTTTGATTTGAAAGTGATGTTGCAAGTGTTTCTTCAAGTGAGCAATCTCTCCATCATTATTTCCAGTTATCAACATGTCGTCCACGTAGACTAACAAGGCTGTAAAAGACTTACCTGTTTTCTTGGTGAACAATGAATAATCTGCCTTTGACTGAGAATAACCAGCAGACTTAACAACACTTGAGAACTTTGCAAACCATTGTCTAGGGGCCTGCTTGAGTCCATACAAGGACTTGTTTAGCTTACACACTAGAGGTGAGCAATTGGACTCATGATATATCTCCCCCTGAGGACAATTGTGTGAACTCTCCCCCTGATTTCGATGCTGAATAGTCTTGAGAAACTTATAAGCTGGTGGCAAGGTCATGTACACATCCTCCTCCAAGTCACCATTTAGAAAAGCATTGGTGACGTCCATCTGACTAATATGCCAGCCTTGAGCAATAGCAATAGCAAGAAGTACTCTAACAGTGATCATGCGGGCTACAGGAGCAAAGGTTTCTGCATAGTCGACCCCTTCAATTTGTGAAATATTCAGTAAGAGACAGATTGTCTTGCTTGCAGTCTTGTATTTCTTTCTTGAGTTGAAAAATAAGTGGAGCATTCTTCTGACCATAGCTCTCCTCTAGGTCTGCCCACATATCTTTGGCCGAATCATATTCATCTATAGTGTTGTATATTTCTTTAGATACCGTGTTCAAAATCCACGAACATACAATATCATTGCAACGGTCATATAGAGCACCATTTTCAGCAGTTCTAGAAATTGATCCCTCTATAACCCACAACTTGTTTTTCACAGAAAGTGCTTTAGTCATCGATTTCTTCCATCTTCGATAGTTATCACCAACCAATTGGATGGTGGATAAGGTCATGCCAGAATTATCGGATGGATGAATAAAGAGGGGATTTAGAAGATCACTTACTGAGATCTGATCTCCTCTCCTGCGATCGGGATTCCATGGTGAGTTGCTCCATGGATTGTCCAATTCCGGATTGTTTGAGCCTGAACCTGATACTCCGTGCTTCGACATGACAGTCAGATGAAGCAAAAACACCAGACAATGGTAGAAGAAAGCCAAATAGAGATAACTGAGCTTCGATGTGGCTTGGCAGAGAACCAAACCCTAGCGTCACCGGAAATTGCCGAACAAGAGACGATCAACGCAGCAATTGATCGTAGTACTGCTCTGATACCATGTTGAGTGAATTTGAGAGAATAAAAGCAGAGAGTGATGAGGAGAGATTGAAGAAATTGAATGAGAGAAAAAAAGGGATCGAGAAGAGTCATGGAGCATCCATCAGATTGAGCAGAAATGCTCTAGTTCATTCATCTGAGAGAGTTGGTCTCAAAAGAGACTTTACAAGCCCTTTTGTATGAGCACCTACAGTCTGGCGTAACTAACCAGCTTCACGCATAAGACACGGGAAATTAAAAGGGTAACCCACACAATACAAAAGGGTACTTAATTACAGAAATAGCCTATTGTAACACATGTTTGAGCCAAAATTTACCAAAGGTAGAACCTTGGCTTAGATCGGGCCTTGATCGAATGAACTAAGAAGAATATAGACGAAGGTGTGTGTTTTATTGATGTAGAAATCAGAAGAAATTGTATGAATCAAGCGTGCTTTTCCCCTAAGGGTTACATTGGCTTATATAGCCCTCTAGAGCATATCCTATCTTAATCAAAGATACAATCTTATCCTTAACTAACAAATCTCGGTGTATTTCTATCTTATAATGAATACAACCTAGAGAAAAATCTATCTTGTAACAAACATATCTCGAATCCTCTCTCCTCTAACCGACTTATCTTATCCCGAAGATCTTCCGTAGTCCTGTATGCGTCAGAGATTCTCTATCTATGGCTCAACGCTTCATCACCTAAAATCCGGGTCTAACAATACCCCTAAATGCAATTTCAAAATTTAAATTTCGAAAATTGCATTTAAGCTTGATAGGATGTTTCAGGGATCGTCTTGGAAGACGGGATCTGCTTCTGTCGTTTCTCTTTAATGACCCAAGAGGCTCTTTGTTGTTTACATCATTATCTAGCCCACGCCTTCTTTCCTTCTCAATCCCTGCTTTCGTCTTCTCAGGTAACACTTCTTCTTCCTCGTTTATAGCTTTTTTCTACTTCAATCTCCATGGCCAAAACTCCGACTTTCGCTTCTTCTTCATCCCTGGGTCCCCAAGATCTTCATCGCTGCGATATGACGTCGGAGGAGATCGCCGACTGGATCTCCTTCGGTGGCTTTCCAGAGGGGACCCGTTTCCACGCCCCGACTGTCGAATTCATTGATTAGGTTCGGCCAGGGTGGATCTGCTTTCTCGATTACCCCTTTTCTTTAGGTTTAAAGTTTCCTTTCTCCCCCTTCATTCGGGAATTCATTCAAACCCTAAAAGTTTCTCCATGCCAAATCCTTCCAACCACTTGGCGCACCCTTGCTCGAATTGATGAGCTTGCCACAAAGAGGGGTTTGGAGATGACCATGGGAGAACTTCTCTTGGCATATAAAATCGTTCCTCAGAGGGCGGGTCGCATCACTTTGCATGCTAGGGACACAAAAAAACCCCTTATTCCCAAACTGAAAATTTCCTCCCGGAGCTGGCAATCCCGATTCTTCTTTGTCGAAAAAGCGTCTTTAGGCGATCTTGATGACGGAGTGAAAGACGTCTTTCGAGATGAATGGAACACATCTCATAAGACGATCTGATCTTCTTTATTAAACCTCTTTTTTGCGTATTCTGGTCTTCCTGTTTTCATATCTGTCTTTCTTGTGCAGTACCGGTGGGAATCAACTCCAAGAGCACGAATACGGGTGTGTGTCGGCGCTTGCTAAAGATCAAGCCTGAAAAGTGAAAGCCCAAGAAGATCTGTCCTGACCCAGCGGGTAGTGGTGAAGACGAAGATTCTCCAGGATCCGACGAAGACAAAACTGAAACAGAAGTCACTCCTTGTCCTTTGACATGATGAGTTCCTCCAAGAAGAAATCAGGTTGGTTGCTCCTTCTTCTACTTTTCATGTGTTTAATTTCTTCAAAATTACTTTTAAATCCATGTCTTCTTTTCTCAATGTGGCTAAAAAACTCCCCCAGGCGCTATCGTGGATACCTCTGCCGCAACAATGGTTCGACGGCTGAGATCCGTTGGGGTCAGGCTTCCCTTGTCTCTTCCTCCCAGCTCCGAGACCAAAAAATCTTTCTCGTTGAAGCGGAAAAGGGTCGACGATTCTCTAACCTCACAAGTTGCCAAGAAAGCGGAGCCAAAAAATCTCCTCAGCACTTTTGGGGACACCTTGCTCCCGAACGTGAAGATGGACTTCCAAGCCCTCACCCCTGACACTGCGTTCAGCCACGTGGGTGCGACGCTAAGAGTGGTAAGCTTGATTAACCGAGCCTTTAGATATTCGCTGTCATTTCTTTGGCATTTTTTTTGACGCTTTTCTGCCTTTTTCCTGATTTATCTTGCTCTTTTAATTTTGCAGGCCTTCCAAGAACTGATGGCCACTAACGTCCGTTGTCAGGAGGAAATGAGGGCGTTGGAGGAAAAAGAGAAGCAGGCGAGGGATTTGGCTGCTTCGTTGGACGAGAAGGTGGGTCAACTTCAATCGTCGGTGGAGGATCTTCAAGATGAAAAGGCATCACTTGAGGCGAAGGCGTCGGAGGCGGAGAAGGAGATTGAAGGTTTTTCCCAGGTGGTGGTAAACGTAGCAGCATATTACACGATGAAATCTCAAGTGGAGCTGCTGCAGGACTTTGCCTACGGGAAGAGTGCCAAATGGGACTTGAAGACGCAGCTGGAGGTCCTGGAGGAATACTACCCCGCTGACCATCCCCCTCCTGGCAAAGAATACCTGGTGGCTGAAGACCAGGAGGACGACATGAGCTCCCCGATTAAGGAAAAATGTCAAGACTATGATGATGGGGGCCCGTCCAACAAGGAAGGTGATGGTGAGAAGGCCATGAACAAGGAAGAACCTTCGACCCCCGATGGCGGACAGTAAGCTCCTGATGTGCCTCTCTTCGATCTCTTTAGAAGTACTCTTTTTTTTCTGTTTTTGTTGGATGATTGTCAGGATACTTTGGTAATCTTATGGCCTGGGGCCTAAAACTCATATGGCGTCTGATTTTGAATGGTTTTGACGCCCTCTGAATGGCGCGATATTATTTTATTTGCTTGTTTGTCTGTATTTGGAAATTTGCGTAGTATATTAGCATAGGGAGATTCTTGGAGAATCTCCATGAATGTGTCGCCCGCAAGTGGGGTACGCGTTAGGTTTTAGCGTTCTAAGAAGGAGTTTTAGTGCTCCTCTCGTTAGCGACTTACTGTGAGTCCTGTGTAGGATCACGTTTTGCGCGTCGAGTGCTTAAATTTTCTGCAAAGGGGCCGTGCGTAGTTTGTTACGATTAGGCTGCCTTTGGCCACTGCCAAGGGTCATTAAGAGTTGACGCGTTCTTGGGCAATGGATCCTTAGATTAGGATGTAGTGTCATCGCGGCGTCCCGCGCATATGGCCTGGGTTTTATGCTATAGCTTTCCCCTTCCCGTACTAATTGGATGTTTCGTTAAATCGGAATTAGATAGGGGGTAACCAACTTATGGGTTACTTCGTCGACGTTGTATTCGTGACGACTTCGCCATTTCTAGACGGTATTACCATGTGTCTTAACAGTGGTATTTAGTGTATGTGACGCGTCTCATGTTGTATGTAACTTTGATTAGCGTATGGGTAACCATCTTATGGGTTACTTCATCAACGTTGTGTGCGTGATGACTTCGTCGTTTTCAGACGGTATAACCATGTGTTTCAACAGTGGTTTTTTGCGTTCGGCGCGTTTCATGTTGTATGCAACGTTGATTGGCGCATATTTGCGTTTATGAGCAATAAGAGAGTGTGCAAGAATGGGAGAATATTTTCTCGCAAATCAATATGTAAAAAATGTGTAAGAACATGATTGATGAGGTAAGAATTTCGAAATTTTGTCCGACAGTGTGAGCAAGTGCTCGGAGTCGTTTATTTGAAAAAACCAAAAATTGTCTAAAGATTCTCTAAGCTAGAGCTAAGAAATGTCTAGGAATAAACCATGATAAGGAATTAATTTAGAAGTAATACTTTTTTAGGTGGGTCGCGTTCCAGCTTCGTGGCACTGCTGTTCCATCCTTGGATTCTAGCTGGTAGGCACCGTTTCCTGCGACTTTGGTGATCTTGTATGGCCCTTCCCAAGTGGGTGCCAACTTGCCAACGTTTGCTTCTGTAGTATTCTGGAAAACCTTTCGCAATACCCAGTCTCCAAGCTGGAAACTCTTCACCCGAACATTTTTATTGTAGCTCCTAGCTACTTGCTGTTGGTACCTTGTGATTCGAGCATGGGCAACCTCTTTGAGTTCCTGAATAGTATCCAGGTTTGCTTCCAACTCACGTCCGTTGCTCTCTGAGGTGGCGAGTCCATACCTTGCGGTTGGGACTAGGATTTCGGCTGGGATAACAGCCTCGCAGCCATGTACCAGCGAGAATGGAGTTTGTCCGGTGGCCCCCTTTGGGGTGGTGCGATCGGCCCAGAGCACGTAGGGTAATTCCTCGGCCCACTTTCCTTTGGATTTTATCATCCGCTTCTTTAGGTTATTGATAATTACCTTGTTGCTAGCCTCAGCCTGTCGGTTGGCTTGTGGGTATCTGGGAGTAGACAAGACTAAATCAATGTTCCACTGCTTGCAGAAGTCCCGCATCTTCTTGCTTATAAATAATGACCCATTGCCGCAAGTAATCTCCGCGGGGACCCCAAATCTGCTCAAGATGTTGCGCTGGATGAATGAAATTACTTGCTTGTCTTTAATCTCCCGAAAGGCTTCAGCTTCGATCCATTTAGAAAAGTAGTCTGTCATGGCGAGGAAAAACACCTTTTGCCCTGTAGACGGGTGTAACTTGCCGACGATGTCCATCCCCCATCGCATGAATGGCCAGGGGGTGATGGATGGGTGGAGAATCTCTGGCGGCTGATGTGGGACTGGTGCGTGCCGCTGGCACGCCTCGCATGATTGAGCATACTTGGTGGCATCTTGGCGAATGGTGGGCCAATACCACCCCTGCCTTAAGATTTTGTTAGCAAGACTGCGACCCCCAGTATGATTACCGCAATCTCCGCTGTGCACATCGCGCATGATTTTCTCAGCCTCTTCTTTTTCTACACATCGTTGTAGGAAGCCTGCCTCAGATTTGTGGAAGAGGATCCCTTTTAAGATGGCGAACTGCGTTGCCTTTAACTTTAATGCTTTGGCTTCTGTCTTGTCCTTGGGTACCTCGCCGTGTAGGAACCAACCAAGGTATGGCTTGGTCCAGTGGTCGCCTGAGCTGACCCCTGGACTGGTGGATGCTTGGAGAATATCCGGGGCGAGTTGCTCTGGTGGTGGTTCAACAGCCTGTGTCACCGACGTTTTGGTTATAGCCGACTGTAATAAGTGGACCAATGGTATATTATCATACTCCCTGGGGTCTAGGGTTGAGCCTAGACCGGCTAGGGCATCGACCGCTGCATTCTGATCTCGAGTAATTTGTTCGAATTGTATTTGCTCGAAATTCTCGGATAGTGTTTTAACCACGTTGAGGTAGCTAGCCATCCTATCACCTTTGGCATCGAAAATGCCTAGGATCTGATTGATGATGAGTAAGGAGTCAGCGCGTACCTTGATTTTCTTGATGGACAGGTCTTTAGCCAATTCTAACCCAAAGATGAGAGCTTCATACTCCGACTCATTGTTAGTAGCTTCGAAGTTGCATCTGACCGCCTGAGCTATCGTTTCCCCCCTTGCCGACTTTAGCACGACACCGAGCCCTGCTCCTCTTGCGTTTGAGGCTCCATCGGTGTTTAGTATCCATTCTCCCTCAAGTTCGTCGAGGGATGAGGTCAAGACCTCCTCTTTGGCGCTTTCTTCAAGAGTCGGGGTGAAGTTGGCAACGAAGTCGGCCAGTACTTGTGACTTGATTGCTTTTCGAGGTTCATATCTGACGTCGTACCCGCTTACGTGGATTGCCCACTTTGCCATCCTTCCTGAAAATTCTGGTTTCTGCATGATCTGTCGGAGGGGGTAATTCGTCAGGACGATGATAGTGTGTGACTCGAAGTATGGTTGGAGTTTATTCGAGCACATCACGACCGCCAGGAGCAGTTTTTCTGTTGGAGAGTAGCCCGTTTCGGCGGACACCATCGTTCTGCTCACGAAATAAACTGGAACCTGTTGGTCGTCTTCTTCCTTGACCAGGACTCCACTTAGTGCGCGGTCTGATACAAGCAAGTAGAGGTGTAGCACCTCCCCCGGAGTTGGTTTAGCCAGTAGTAGGGGATTGGCGAAGTAGCCCTTCAGCTCTTGGAAGGCGACCTCGTGTTTTTCCGTCCACTGGAAACTCTTGTTCTTCTTTAGTACTTCGTAAAATAGTCGGCACTTATCTGAGGATTTGGAGATGAACCGATTGAGTGCAGCTATCATGCCGGTTAGCTTTTGTACGTCTATCACGCTTCGAGGGGATTTCAGGGAAGCAATTGCCCGCACTTGGTTTGGACTGGCCTCAATCCCTCGCTTGGTTACTACATGCCCCAAAAAAGTCCCAGATTGTACCCCGAAGATGCACTTTTGGGGATTTAGCTTCATGTTGTATTCCTCGAGGACCTTGAACGCTTCTTCTAAGTGCCCCTTATGTAGGGAAGCGCTTGTGCTTTTTACCACCATATCGTCGATATACACCTCCATTGTTTTGCCAATGTGGTCGCGAAACATCCGGTTGACTAATCTTTGGTAAGTAGCCCCGACGTTTCTCAAACCAAAGGGCATTACGCGATAGCAATACGTTCCCTGCCCTGTGATGAAGGAGGTTTTCTCTTGGTCTGCAGGCTCCATCTGGATCTGGTGATAACCGCTGAATGCATCCATGAAGGTAAGTAGTTCGTGACCCGCGGTTGCGTCCACCATTGAGTCTACATGGGGAAGAGGGAAAGAATCCTTGGGGCAGGCTTTGTTGAGGTCAGTGAAATCCACACAAACCCTCCACTTTCCGTTCTTCTTAGGCACCACGACTACGTTAGCTAGCCAGTCGGGGTACTTCACTTCTCTGATTTTTCCGGTGTCTAGTAATTTTTTGACCTCTTCATCAACCGCTTGTATTCGTTCCGGGGCGAACTTTCGTCTCTTTTGCCTGACTGGAGGATGTTCAGGATCTACGTTGAGCTTGTGTGTGATGATGGAAGGGTCTATTCCAGTCATGTCTTCGTGACTCCAAGCGAAGCAGCTCTTGTGACTTTCCAGGAATGTTACCAATTCTTCTCTGACTAGTGGCTCCAGATTTTCCCCGATCTGGACGACCTTTCCTTCCTCTAAGGTCACCTCCTCCGCTTTTTCTCCGTCTTCAGTTCGTTCCGGCGGAGGAGTGACGTTCTGTAATTGCTATGAATCAGGTCTCAGAGTGGTTGGCTTGAGGGATGCCTTATAACACTCCCTAGCCAACCTCTGGTCCCCGCGAATTTCGCCTATTCCCCATGGTGTTGGAAATTTCACCGTCTGGTGGTAGGTGGATGCTACTGCTTTCATATCGTATAACCATGGTCGTCCCAAGATTACGTTGTAGCATGAAGGGCAGTCCATTACGAGGAAATTGACTTGCATATTTATGCCTTTGGCCAAGGTTGGGATGGCGATGTCGCCCACAGTGTGCTTAACCTCACCGCTGAATCCTACTAAGGGCACCGGGTGTTTATGAATGTCGTTTTCAGACAAACCCATCTCTTTCAGGGTGGTTAGGGTCATGAGATTCGTGGAGCTTCCTGTATCGATCAGTACCCTTTTCATCAACACGTTCCCAATGTGCACGGATATTACAAGACCATCGTGATGTGGTTCGGAGGTGTTTTCTGCATCGGTGTCGTCGAACACGATGGCTTGTCCTGGAGATTCTCTGGCGCGGTGTCTTGATGACGGTGGTCGATTGAAGCTGCTTTCTCTTGCGTGGCGTTTTGCTGCCGAGTATGAAAGTCCGCAGATGCTTGATCCTCCGGATATCACATTGACCACTCTGTCAGGTGTTGGAGGATTTCGCCTTTCTTGGTGCTCGGGTTGGAGATTCTCTAGCAAACCTTTGGGTACTCGAGCATCTGGAGCTACGTCTTTTATCCTTCCTTCCGCGACTAGGCGGGCCAATTCTTTTCGGAGCATAAGGAAATCTCGCGTCCAGTGTCCGTGATACTCGTGGTAATCGCACCACTTAGACGTGTCCCCCCCGGGTGGGGAGTTCTGTCTTTTCTTGGCCACCTCACGAGTTCTCCTTGTTTCGCCATGTTCCGGAGCAGCTTTTCCGTAGATATGTTGAGTGTGAAGGAGTCGAGTGAGGGCGGCATGTGTGACTCCCCTATACCCTATGACGTATACTTTGTAAAAACTTATTTCTTATATAAACATATAGCTCACATATATCAACTATCCACGTAAGCACATAGCGGAAATTAACAACCATAAAAGGTTGCACACACACAAACATCTATGTCGTTACTTCTCATATTAAAACATCTATTAATCTAACTTCTATTACAACCCATATGTCTATTATGCAAAATGAGGAGGAGAAGGTTGCATTGAGCTTCAGCCGGCCTACCTGTATGAATGTGACCTCTAAACGGACACATGTCATTAAGAACTAGCTGAACTTGAAAAATTGTTTTGCGATTTACATGAGTCGCATACTCAGTGAATATAAACCATCATCAATTATTTCACAGAGAGTCAAACATTTAGTCCATGTACATATACATACATATTATATATATCATATATGAATTTACTATGCAAATGCAAATGCTGATGTTTCCGATTCTTTATTCTGTGAACTGTTCAAGCCTGAATCTGCCCCGGGTTTACTGTATATGGACTCTTATGGTCCCCTTTAAGAAAGAAATCCGAAGATCTCCTCATTATGACTCTTATGGTCGCTTTAAGAAAGAAATCCGAAGATCTCCTCATTGACCCGTAGGTCCTGTATGATCCGAAGATCCTGTATGCTTTAAGAAAGAAATCCGAAGATTTCCTCATTACAGTTCAGGGCAAGACAGTCACAGTTCCTTTTAATCTCATGCAATATGCTATGCAATCAAGTGCATCCTGTAACCATATATCATATGCCATCTGTTAACATACCTTTTGTGCAAACAACTCTGAAAATTTCAGAGCTATCACATCTATCCATATAATCCATATAACACATATATCCATATAGCTCATATAGCACATATATTCATATACCTCATATACCACATATAGCGCATATATCCATATATTCATATTTCACATATAGCACATAGGATTGAATCTCCGGTCTATACTCACCTGATTAATACAGATACTATTTATCTTCCCTTTCTCTTTGACCACGATCTATGACTTTTGCTCCTATATATAACCCAATACAAATTAGGCTATTTACTCTTACAAACTCTAACCCCAAATGCAATGAAATGCCAGAATGCATTATAACTTCTTGTGCATCTTTCCAAATCCTTTAAAACTTGACAACAATAAACTATATATATAGAAGAACATTTTTCTAATTCAAACCTTTCTGAAAAACTTGATAAAAGGGCTCCCTAATATCCTTACAAAGAAAAACCCTAAGATTACTCTGAAATCTTTTTCCGAATATAAATCCGCTATCAAAAACACCCTCTGAGAACTATAGATCAACCGATTTTCAAATCAAAAGCAACTGTAGATCTAGATCTGGAAAAATTAGGAAAATCCAGATAAACCATTAACTAATTAAAAACTTACCAAATCAAGCTTGTACTTCGAGATTAAAACCTGATAGAAGAGATCTCGTACCAAATCCAACAAATAAACTCAAAACCAACAAAATCAACCATTTTCTTCTCTCGAATTTTCTCTGATCTCTCTTTTGTGCTTTGCCATGTACGTAAGTTTTGTAAAGGTAGTTCACAAATGAACCACACGTGTATATATATCAAAGTGAAGGTCGGCTAAATTTATTTTTTCAAAATTGCGATTTCCACCCTCAAATCTCGTTTACTACAAACTTTACCCTGAAATAATTAATAATTAACTTTTACTTAAAAACTTTTTAAAATATAATAAACTTAATTAGAAAATAAATAATACTTTTAAAAATGCACTATATATCATGCCACTATGCTCTGCATATGCTCTTAATCTTATATGAACGTCAAATGACGTATGCATTTTGGTCGGGGATGTTACAGCATGGGTTCTCGCTCCTTGTCATTCGTCCATCGTGCCTTGGCCACGTTGACCTGCCCTGAGGTAGGCCGTGAGTAAGGATGGGCACGGCGGTCTCTCCTCTGATCTGTTGAACCTCGCCGGCTGTCAACGGGTCCCTTTCTCTCGGTTTTCTCCGTCTCTGAAGATCTCTTCCTCATGGACCTATCTTCTTCCAACCGGACGTGTGCCAAAGCCTTGACTTGTACTTCTTCGAACGTAGCACAAGGGTGCTTAGTTAGTTCCTTGTACAGGCCGCCATCGGGGGTGACCCCTTGCCTGAATGCTTCCACTGCGGTCGTCACGTCGCAAGATGGGATGGAGATCTTCTCACGATTGAAGCGATCCAAGAATTCTCGGGTAGTTTCTTGGTTCCGTTGGCGGATCCGGTAGAGGTCGCTGGATTGTTTCTCAAATTTGCGGCTGCTGGCGAATTGAGACCGGAAAGTGTCCGAGAGGTCTGCGAAGGACCTAATGCTCCCACGTGGGAGGTTGATAAACCAAGTTAGCGTCGGACCTGTTAAGGTTTTGCCAAAACCCTTGCACATCACCGCCTCTTTGGAATGGGATGGGACCGCACTCGTCATCATCTTCTGTTTGTATATGGCCACGTGCTCGTTAGGGTCCGTAGTCCCGTTGTACGTGGGCATGCTCGGTACAGAGAGCTTTTTTGGAATCTCTACTCGGGCGATTCGACGAGAGAACGGAGATTCGTCAAACCCGTCGGGTGCTTCAGGCTCCAAAGGTTGGAAACCTTGGTTTCCCCTCCGGAGTTGGTCAGCGATGACACTTATTTGTTCGGTCACCTTTCTTCGGATGGCTGCGTCTAAATCGATTGGTTCGCGCCGTTCTCGATCTTCCCCATCAGTGCCATCATCTTTGATCCAGACTTCTTGAGATGGCGCTCGGCGTTGATTAGCCGCTGACCGGAGATTGATTGGAGGATTATTGTCGTGGAAGACTTCCTCATGGCGGGCTCGGCCCATGGGCTCCGGAGTCGCGTCTCGTTGTGCGGGTGCCTTGTCTCGGGGGTCCGGGTTTGCACCCTTTCCAGAAGTTCCTTCTCCAGCGTTGAAATCCAGCCTTCTTATTACTCCGTCAGTGCGTCGGGTGACGCGTAGGGAGCGACGCCCCGTAGCCAAGACCTCATATTGTTGCTTGAGTTGGCTGTTTTCGACGGTGAGGCGTTCTACATGTGCATCATAAAAGCTTTTCTGGTCGCTCAACGCCTTTTGGAGAAATTCCATGCGCTGTCTGAGGTCCGTCATCTCCTCCTCCTGAGACCGAGCGCCCTGGTTTTCAAGATTTTGGTCGTCCCCGACGACCGGAGTCTTAGGACTTCCTTCGCCGTTTTCAGACATCGTGTTCCTTGATTCGGAAGGAAGTAGAATGGTGATTCTTCTGATGGTTGTATCGATCACGGCCCCACGGTGGGCGCCAAATTGTTTGAGCCAAAATTTACCAAAGGTAGAACCTTGGCTTAGATCGGGCCTTGATCGAATGAACTAAGAAGAATATAGACGAAGGTGTGTGTTTTATTGATGTAGAAATCAGAAGAAATTGTATGAATCAAGCGTGCTTTTCCCCTAAGGGTTACATTGGCTTATATAGCCCTCTAGAGCATATCCTATCTTAATCAAAGATACAATCTTATCCTTAACTAACAAATCTCGGTGTATTTCTATCTTATAATGAATACAACCTGGAGAAAAATCTATCTTGTAACAAACATATCTCGAACCCTCTCTCCTCTAACCGACTTATCTGATCCCGAAGATCTTTTGTAGTCCTGTATGCGTCAGAGATTCTCTATCTATGGCTCAACGCTTCGTCACCTAAAATCCGGGTCTAACACTCCACAATTTTTTTATTGGACCACTTGTCACTTTGTCAGCATTTCAAATTTTCTAAATACGTTTTAGATTTTATAATGTGATATTAGGGTAAATTATTAATTAAAACTAGGGCGGTCTTCTTGTTCCCTCAATATACACGGTTTGATTTTTCTATTCCCTAATCATATTCCCTCTTATACTCCCTTATTTTAATTGGTTAGAAGATATTTTTTAATATTTTATTAATATTTATGTTTCTTTTTTAATGTAATTTGGAAATTCATCACCCAATTACGTCGTAGGGGAGTATAGAAGGGAGTAGAAGATTTGATTTGCAATATACATGGCTGCAACTCAGATTCCCGATATCAAATTTGATTGAACATAAAAACACTACAATTAAAACCTTCTTCTTCGTTTGCTCATCCGCCGTCTCCAGAAAACTCATCGTAGTTTTGTATTCATGCTTGAATTTGTCGGCTTCACCTTATTGGCGGATGCTAATTATCCTTTGGCACTCAGAATTGTCGACTTCACCTTCTTCAAACGCCCAATTTCACGGCATTTCAGTATTCAATTTTGTAGGTCCTTTCTATTTTGAGATCAAAACCCTAAGTTGTCAAATTATCTAATAAAGTCGGGTGGGCAGATAATCTGGGAGTCATGTGGTAACGGGCCTAACATACAAGCCTTGTGAGGTTCCAACCCAAAACCATATGAAAATGGGTAGAGTAGCTCATTAGGTTATATACTAAGCAATTGTAGTTCCCAATTTTAGATATGGGACAACTCTCAACACGCCCCCTCAAGTGCAACTGTTTGAGCTAGTTGACACTTAGTTCCCAATTTCAAATGTGGGACAACTCTCAACACGCCCCCTCAAGTGCAACTGTCTGGGCCAGTTGACACTTGGACAGATCGAATCCCTCAAGGTTTGCGAACCGTCTCTATTTTGGATCGGTCGCTCCTTTATTGGGCGGGCTGCTTGAATATACTCTCATAAGGCCGACAAGTACGAATAAATCCCTCAAGGCTCGCGAACCGCCACTTTTGGGATCGGTCGCTCATTTATTGGGCGGACTGCCTGAACGGGCCCATGAAGCCAGCAAGCCCGAAGACTCAAGGAAAGAATTCATACCAATACTTGCTCTGATGCCATAATAAAGTCCGGTGGACCAATAATCTGGGGGTCGTGTGGTAACGGGCCTAGCATACAAGCCTAGTGAGGTTTCAACCCAAAACCATATGGCAGTTGGTGGAGTAGCTCGTTTGGTTATATACTAGACAATTGTAGTTCCCAATTTCAGATGTTGGGCAACTCTCAACATTATCTAGGATGTTAAAGATCCCTCTCTTGAAACCTCACTGTTGAGAGGGATTTACTTAACAACAAATAAATTTGTAGTCAAGACCCCGCTGAGTACAGGGGAGTCAGGTTCGTCCACGGAAGAAAGTCAGTATCAAGTTCTGTTCTTATTTAGAGCGCAAGTAAGAGAGAAAGTATGGATTTTTATATCAATAAAGAGAAAATCTAAGGTTTAGGGTATCCCCACAATAATTATGCATGCAAACGCTAATGAAACATAAAGATCATGCTTTTATCACATAAAGGTGTCAACTTTCGTCAACTAAGCATGTAATTAAATCAACTAACTTTCGTTCAATCAATAAACTTGTTAATCTATCTCTTCTACTTCAACTAGGATTGATTCGCTTTCGCTTCAAAAACCCTAAATTGACTATTCTGATTCAAGGTTTTCGCTAACTATGAATGAAAAATTACTATCAACTTTCGTTTCAAGGATTAAGAACAAGAGAATAGATTCATGCAATAAAAACAATCATAACATGATCACAAACAAGCATGCACAACCATTGTTGGGTTAACCCCAACCTTAGAGAGAGAAGACTACTCACAAATCATGATGAAAACAAAGCAATTGAATTAATAAAGAAAGGAAAAGCTTACAAACTGAATTCAAAATGTAACTTTTCTTCCAAGCAATCTCTACTCGTCCTCTCTCTACTCTATCTTACACGCCTCTCTCTTCTCTCTCTCTCATGCCCCCTCCCTTCTCTCCTTCTCCAAAAGATGATGGATGTAAAAACAAGGGCTAGACAAGAGTATTTATAGAGAAAACTTATCTATCTAAAAGCTATCTATAAGGAAATAATATCTCTAAAAGATATATCCCTTAAAACTATCTAAAGAAGGGATAAAAATACATTCAATTGCGCCGACTCTATCTTCGCTAACGACCTTGAGTGCCTCGGTACCGACCCCCTCAGGGTCGGTAGGACTCTGCTAAAATCTTTTGATTTTTCTCTTTTTTGAATACCTCGTTACCGACCTAATGTACCTCGGTATCGACCTCTCCAGCCTCGGTATCGACCCCCTTCAGCACTGTAAACAGCTTTGAAATTGAGAGTAAAACTTCAGTAGCGGGTTCGTTACACCTCGGTTTGACTCGATTCTTTTTCCTATGTCTTTGTAATTTCTCTACTTCTTTCTTAGCTTTAACTTGATTCTTCACCTCTTTACTTGAGTGCTTTTCCTTGGCTTTGCTTCTTTCCTCAAAAGTATGCTCCAAACAGCTACAAAAACCTATAAAAACACCACCAAAGCTTATGTAGATTCCATATCTTAAGGAAATATGAAAACCTACACAAACGACTCAAAACAAAACACAAAACTAAAGAAAAAGACTCAAACACACAAAAACACACCCTCAAAACACGACTAAAAAGGTGGATATCAAAATACCCCATACTTAGACTTGCTTGTCCTCAAGCAATCACTACACATAAACCAATACCATCAATACATTCTTCAAGTCAATGCCCTTATCAAAAACAACATCAAAGCACAATTAGAACAAATAGACAAGTGAATCTAACGTCATCACACACATATATATAAGCAACCTCAAGCAAAAGCAACTAAAAATCCAACCTCACAAGGGTAATGTGTTTCTCTCAACTCTCATGTGTTTAGGCTTATAAGTACAACTCTAAAATCAATCCAATATACAAAATCAACATAGTCATTGTTACTTATATCACCAAACTCTCTACCAGAGAAGTCAAAACACATAAAAATCATCAAGAGAACTTAGGCTCAATGAAAAACTTCATAGAAGTTTCCATTCGGCCGGGTTGAAATGGGGCTTGGTAATAACAATAAGGCGTGGAAAACTTTTGGTTTGTGGTGCTAAAAATATCCGGGAATAAAGACTTCTAAACTCTCCACACAACTTCACCAAAAACTCTCATAAAAGATCATACCAAACTCACTAACGCTTTAAAGATCAAACTTCAACTCTTCAACCCCTTTAATATCCAACTAATATTGCTTATAAATACTAAGGAAACTTGGCTCATGCACATTATACATTACTCAACTCTTTTTTCAGCTTTTTCTTCCCTTATGATTTTCACTTTTTTCTGAATTTCTCTCTGCGGGAGGTTCGGTACCGACCCTGGTAGGGTCGGTAATGAGTCTGATTTTTCTCATTCTTTCTCTTAACTCCACTTCTTTTGTAAGTGCATACAAGGAACCAAACTCCTTTTACATGACAAAACTGCAAGACTTTCACTTTACCCAACCCATATTACCCCACACTTGAACCAAATAACTCACTCAACAAAATCATCAACCAACCAACACTAAGTCCTAATCCCCGAATAGGGTCAAGCATCATTGGCTAGGGAATATTTTGTGGAGCTAAAAATAAAAGGCTCTAAGGCTCAACTTGGATTCAAAAAGAGGATAATGATAAGGTAAAAAAAGAAGCATAAAAAGTGGCTTAAAACAAATAAGTTCTCCATCATATGATTTCACATGTAATGAACTAATATCTCATAAAGGTCTCAAGAAATAGATAACCATATCAATGACAAGAGATAATATGCATAAAGAGAGTAAATCACACAAGAAAAGAAGAGGGATTTTTGACGTTCTCCCTATAAGGCCAAAAATAACTCCAAAGGTAGCAATTTTTGTTGGATTTCAGTCACTTCTACCTAAGATCATATGTGCTCAATTTCATCACATGCTAAATATCCACATAAAAACAATTTTTCAACATGATTTAGGCAAAACTATCCAAACATGCTATGGAATTACATGATCAAGCAAGTTAAAGCATATCATAGGACATCTAAGTGGAGCTTTATCAATCCTAAAAACACAAACAAAGACATAAGAACTGAGTTTCCTTTTGTCATACCCCATACTTAAACCAAACAATGTCCTCACTGTTTAAAACAAAGACATAAAAAGAATAAAGAGGATAAGAAAAGGGAACTTACAAAATAAAACTGAAGCTGTTTAAAACCATTGATCACTGAAGAGTTTTGAATTTTCTCGGTTATCTGTTAGAGGTCGGTACCGACCCTGGTAGGGTCGGTAACGAGCTTGGCATGTATTGCCACCGAATGCCTTTGATTGTTATCTTCTTTTTTGTAGCACTTCATCGTCTTGTACCTGAGTCACTTTAGAAAAACTTCTATCCCTACTACACTAATCTAACCTAAAAACAAGTCAAAAGAAAGCTAGCAAAAAGATCTATGAAAGCAAAAACTTAAAAGCAAAAACAAAAAGCGGGTTGCCTCCCGTAAGCGCCATTTTAACGTCGTTAGCCCGACGAACTTACCTTGGTGGATTAGGGCGGCTTCCATCCAGCTATGTCGGGTTCAAGAAAAACCCCATACTTAGATGGAAAAGCTTCAAAGCCTCTTTCTAGGAGATGTGGTCCTCTATCTTCCACAAGTATGCTTGGTAATCCTACAACAGGGTTAGTATAATCCGAAAACCAAGGAGGTTTCGACTTTTTCACAAGTCTAACAGTAGGATCGTTAAAACAAGGATTAGAAAACGGATCATGACTAGAATTGATTGAATCAGAATAAGAAAACTTACCTGAATTGTTCAGAAAAGGGCTCGTTACCGAGGTAGTATGGGTCGTTACCGACTTAACTGGGTCAGGAAGTGGCTCGATGTCATGCAGGTCAGACTCGGTTGCGGTGTTAGGTTCGGTACCGACCCATGGTGGGTCGGTATGCTCTTTAGTACTGCAACTAGCAACCTCGTTCACGGCTGGATTGAAATGAAATTCGACCTTCTCTTCTCCAATATCAAACGTGAGAAGTCTTTTCTAACATCAACTCGTGCCCCTGCGGTGGCTAGGAATGGTCTGCCTAGAATGATTGGCACCGCAGGGTCTTCTGGCATATCTAGCTCAATGAAGTCGTTGGGAATAAAAAAATTTCCAACTTGGATAGGAACGTCGTCCACGACTCCAGTTGCTTTTACACAAGATCTGTCCGCCATGTAGAGATTCATATCGACAGGGTCCAATGGTTCCATGTTAGCCTTGGTCCAGATAGACAATGGTAATAAACTGGCACTGGCACCTAGATCACATAGAGCTTTAAAACGGTGAGTTTCAATACCAATTGAAATTGCAAACTTACCTGAATCACCGAGTTTTTCAGGGAGCTTTATAGATCGGACTTCACTTGACATCTCTGAAATAGATATTTTCCTGCTTAAAATCTCTTTTAAAAATTTAGTGTAGGCATGCATTTCATTAAGGGCTTCAGTAAAAGGTATAGAAATGTTCAAGCCTTGGAGAATCTTCACAAACCGTCTAAACTTTCCTTCCTTGACATCATTAGCTTTCTTAATCGGGAAAGGAAGAATTTTTGACGGACTCGGAGTAGAAAGAGGTCTGGATCGAGGCCCTACCGAATCGACAAGAGGGTCTATCGGTGTTGTAGAATGGGGTACCGAGATAAGAGTTGGGTTCAAAAGACTTACCTGGTCTGGATGGCTCGGCATCGACCTATGTGGGATCGGTAACGACTGGTGGAGCCTCGATATCGACCCTGTTGGGGTCGGTCTCGGGCTGGACTGGGGCATTATCTTCATCGACGTGCTCAATATCTGTAGTCTTGGGTCGATCTGGAAACTCTTTGCCACTTCTTAGGTGTATAGCTACAATCTGTCCTCTCGGGTTCTCCTCGGGACGGCCCAGGAGTTGACCTTGAGGTCTTGGAATCCGTGCAGCAAGGTTACCTAATTGGAAATTGACACTTGTTCTCCATGTTTCGATCTCTCCCAATTGTACCTGTACACCTTTTAGGTCATCACAGACTCCATCAATCTTGTTGTGGACTTCGTTAATACCCTTTTGTAGGCCATGTACCCATGAAGGTGGCTCTTGATAGCCCAGAGGTCTATAAGGTGGAACCCTTTGATCTTGCTGAGGAGGTTGGCTCCCTTGGCCATAGTTGCCCGAGGTGGGCTGATTGTTGTTCCTCCCTGCATAAGAATTATATGTTTGGTTCCTATATGGACCTATTATATAGTTAGCTTCTTCATATGCCTCAACAATACGAACCTGTTGCAAGTTAGGGCAAGCAGAAGTAGCATGGGTTTGAGCCCACATTCTTGACAAGATGGAGATGATTTAAGAAAACTTGCCTGCTTTTTCAAGCTTTGATCTCGTCTTGCAAGAATTGGTGCTTCACTTCGGGGTCTACCTCATCTTTGTTTGGATTATAGAGCCTTCTTTGAGGCTGCTGGGCTTACTGTATTCCGTACATTGCATCGTAGTTGGTCAACTTGTCAAGCAACGCCCACGCCTCATCTGGATCCATTTCTATGAAATCGCAAGCAGTGTGCAGCATGGGTAGGGCACTGTCTAAGCATCTCCTTGAATCTCTTGGAAGAAGATTTCTTGGAGTACATATTGTGGTTGCCCATGGGTAGGGCACTATCTAAGCATCTCCTTGAATCACTCCCATGTCTCCACAAAGGTCTCATTAGGCAACTGGTGGTAGGAGGTGATGTGCTTCCTTAGCTCCGTGGTCTTGGCGGGTGGGAAGAACTTTGTCAAAAACAAGTCATGCAAAGCTTTCCATGTCCTAACCGACCTAGGAGGTAGACTTTCTAACCAGCTCAGGGTCTTTCCTGCAAGAGACCACTTAAAAGCTTTCAACAGAACATATTACAAAGAGACACCGTCAGAAGCAATATTTTCACATAAATCAATAAAGTTTTTAATATGTTCTATTGGACAGTCAGTTAGTTTCCCTTCAAATTGAGATCTTTTAATCAAGGATATGAATTGAGATTTGATCTCAAAAGCTTTCTCTATTTTTGGGAGAACTATTGCAGATTCTGGCACCCTTAGTTTTGGGTGCATGTATTGTTTAGCGTTCTTTGGGAAAGCATCCAACTACTCTCTTAGATGATTTCTGTCACCCTGGAGCCGCTCCATTTGTTGTCGGAGATCGGTCATCTGTTGTGCCATCTCTTCAGGTGTAGCCAATGCTTTGCGTTCTTGTAATAACTGCGGTTTTTATGGATATTTTTGAATTTTTTTCGGATATCCTTTTAACCTTTTTGGTCCGTTTTAACGCTTAATCCAATATTTTTGTTGGAGATTAAATCCTAGAAAATTGTTGGTGATATCCTAAAATCACAAAGAAATGATTTTATGGATCGGTGTGAATTCTAGGATTTTTCAGAGGAAAAAGAATATTTATTGGATAAGCCGTCTTTTAAATTATGTACTGTAAAGGATTTGAAATACGAAACGGAAGCCTTAAAAATTGAAGGTAGCAAGATAAAATCATGGAAAATTGGTTTTATTGGTCTACATAATTTTCGGGACGTTTTTCGTTTAGTGAGTTTTTCCACCCGAGGTACATAATTTTACCGCTTTGACGCGAGTCCCGTTCCGGGACGGAAGATTTCTTTGGACCGGCTCTTGCTTAACACTTAAGGGTGGGAGATGGATTTGTATAAGACCATTTTTTTGACTTTTCAAACTTTATCTTCTTCCTTCTTCCAAAACAAAGGCCGAGAGAGATAAGGACGGAACGACAGCGGACTCGGGGAAAGAATTCGCCTTCACCGCCGGCCGCCTTCTCTGCCCCATCCGTCCACCATAGCTCCTCCACCTCTCACCTCTTCTTCTTGCCATGTTGAGCCAGAACCTTGTGAGAATCAGGTCGGAACGATGGGACTCGGGGAGCAAGACGTTTTCACCGCCGGCTATCTTCATGCCTCGTCAAGCGACGCCGCCGGCGACCACCAGGCTGTCCGACCACTACCCACCGCAAGGGCCACTGTCAGGCAATGCCCAGCCACCCTTGGGCTCGGGGATCGATCCATGATCGAGCCAAACGAGCCATGGGCTCGAGTGAAGGTATATACGATCGAAATTAAGTAGCGGGTTGATTGCGGAGCCACCGTAAGGGCCTTTCGGTCCCTCTTTGCTAATTAAATTTATGGTTTTTATAATCTTGACGTTGATACGGTCCCACAGGTTCAAACCGCTCGTGAAACGGACGTCCGGATCTTCCGTTATAGCGAAGACAAGTTTTGGTTACCGATTGGCAGGTAAAGGACTTCGGATAATTACTCAGGATTCGTTGTTAATCCGTTTGATCCGAGATTTGGTAATCTTTAAGAACTGTTGCTGATGAACAATTTTTATTTAGAAAATTGTTTCAGTGAAGTGGATAATTAGTTATAATTCCGTCAAGATGGCTCCTTGAAGCATGATAACTAAGGATTTATTATATATCGATATTCAGAAATTAAATCGTTTAACGATTAGGAAGTTGTAGGAGTTGAGAATACAACTAAGAAGTGTTTCTGTGAGCTCGTTGTTGAGAAATCCTTTGGTTATATTTGTCAGAAGGATGATAAAGATTACTGTTGGAATTGCTAAGGACGTCGAGCACGCCTTATAAGGCAAGTGGACGATTCTCTCTTGCGTTATTGTTATTAAATGAGGAATTGGATCCCATTTAATATTTGCGTTGGGAACAAATTGTATGATTAATAAAATATGATAGGTTGTTATATTTGTTAGAAATAATGACCATGTTGTTTATTCAGTTTTGCGGTAGAACTGGATTTAGGTCCGTTATGGGTGACCTTGTATGCTGTCTCACACTGAGACTTTGTTGTGATTAAGATAGTTCAGGGAGTGGTTCTATACCCTCTCTTTAAAACAATACTACATTAGGAGGGGCCTAATCCTAATGGCGAGTCATGACTCTGATCCCCTACTCCCGTGTGAGAGGGTTGATAGGCACTCTAGCTAAGTGCAGGTTCGGTACGGTGTAGTGTAGACGACCTGGTAATAGGCCTCTGGGATCTCTACCTCACCATATGCAAAATGAAAGATCAAGGATAGCTTAAGTCTTGCGATCTTGGTGTTGAGATGATTATGGATGAAATAGGCCCTCTGATCTCTACAACATCGGGACTCGTGCTATTCGGGTTGTTCAAGGATGAAATAAGCCCTCTGACCTCGGTAGCATTGTGTTCCATCGGCAGTAGTTCGGGCCGATTAAAAGCCACCAACTTGTTGTGAAAATTTTTGAAAGTAATATAAGATAAGTGTGTTAGGCACATTAATATACCTGAATGGTTCGTCCAGTCGGAAAGCCATTCTTACACCCGGTTATGAATGATTCTTAATCAAACTTTGATTAAGTCAATCTGATTAGTCGACGGAGGCTTTTTAAAATGTGATGTGATTAATATGAGTTCTCAACAATTGTTTATGCTTCTTAAAGAAACCACAAGCGGTGGTGTTCTCTCTCATGGATTATGCAAGTCTCCCTCTTTTCTCTATAAGACTGCTAACTGTTGGATCATAATCCAAGTCTATTCGGATTTTGAATGCCAATATGTTTAGTTACAACCATAAGAACCAAGTTAGTTTCTCCGCTTGCTAGTCTATCATTAGACTAACCCGTCCATCTTCTTCTCTTTTATATGGTCGGCTGGTGTCCACCGTTGTATACGATACATCAGGTTCTTCTTGGAAGTTGATTCAAGAGGCGGATTCAGATGTTTGAAGCTCCAGAAGTTGAAGAAAGGTTTTCAATGGTTATACTTGAGTGAAGATCATGGTTGAACTACTTCAAAGTGAAGCTGAGTTTCAGAAATAAGAGCTTAAGGAAGACTGGATGAAGATTTTGTTCAACTAGAAGGTTGTTCTATTTATTTATTCTTTTTGGGTTAAGATTTGTATAAGACCAATTGTTTTTATTCCGTTGTAATGTTTGTTTTAGTTTGATCAGTCAATTTAAAGCCTTGGGTAGCTTCGGTTTAGTCTTAATCGAGGTTACTGGCGGTAATACCTCCAGGGTAGGAAGGGGAGTGTTACAGTTCTCTTAATCGGCGGTGGAAGGATCGCTCGGGTTCAGAGTCTACTACTTGATTAGAGACAACTCGACGTCCTTCAGCTGGCATACACTGTAAGCAAAAACAAAAACAAAAATGAAATTAAAAGCAAAACGGATTCTCAGAGAGGGTCGGTACCGAGGCCCAGAGGGTCGGTATCGAGCCTCCAGTGATCCCATAAAAACGAAACCGAAAAGAAAAGAACCGAGATCTGTCGACAGGGTCGGTACCGACCTGGGTAGGGTCGTTATCGACTCGACAGTGAACCTGAAAACAAACAGAAGAAAGAAGAAAAATTGGGTTTGCCGACAGGGTCAGTACCGACCTGGGGAGTCGTTACCGACTCAGCAGAGTCTCGAAAAACGCTAAAAGAACAAAACTTGGTACTATTGAAATCTCCCCGGCAACGGTGCCAACTTGTTGAGAGGGATTAATTAACAACAAATAAATTTGTATTCAAGACCCCACTGAGTACAGGGGAGTCAGCTTCGTCCACGGGAGAAAGTCAGTATCAAGTTCTGTTCTTATTTAGAGCGCAAGTAAGAGAGAAAGTATGGATTTTTATATCAATAAAGAGAGAATCTAGGGTTTAGGGTATCCCCACAACAATAATTATGCATGCAAACGCTAATGAAACATAAAGATCATGCTTTTATCACATAAAGGTGTCAACTTTCGTCAACTAAGCAAGTAAATCAACTAACTTTCGTTCAATCAATAAACTTGTTAATCTATCTCTTCTACTTCAACTAGGATTGATTCACTTTTGCTTCAAAAACCCTAAATTGACTATTTTGATTCAAGATTTCCGCTTTCGCTTCAACTATGAATGAGAAATTCCTATCAACTTTCGTTTCAAGGATTAAGAACAAGAGAATAGATTCATGCAATAAAAACAATCATAACATGATCACAAACAAGTATGCACAACCATTGTTGGGTTAACCCCAACCTTAGAGAGAGAAGACTACTCACAAATCATGATGAAAACAAAGCAATTGAATTAATAAAGAATGGAAAGGCTTACAAACTGAGTTCAAAACAAAACTTGTCTTCCAAGCAATCTCTACTCGTCCTCTCTCTACTCTATCTCACATGCCTCTCTCTTCTCTCTCTCACGCCCCCTCCCTTCTCTCCTTCTCCAAAAGATGATTGATGTAAAAATAAGGGCTAGACAAGAGTATTTATAGAGAAAACTTATCTATCTAAAAGCTATCTATAAGGAAATAATATCTCTAAAAGATATATCCCTTAAAACTATCTAAAGAAGGGATAAAAATACATTTAATTGCGCCAACTCTATCTTCGCTAACGACCTTGAATGCCTCGGTACCGACCCCCTCAGGGTCGGTAGGACTCTGCTGAACTCTTTTGATTTTCCTCTTTGCTGAATACCTCGTTACCGACCTAATGTACCTCGGTATCGACCCTTCCAGACTCGGTATCGACCCCCTTCAGCACTGCAAACAGCTTTGTAACTAAGAGTAAAACTTCAGTAGCGGGTTCGTTACACCTCGGTTTGACTCGATTCTTTTTCCTATGTCTTTGTAATTTCTCTACTTCTTTCTTAGCTTTAACTTGATTCTTCACCTCTTTACTTGAGTGTTTTTCCTTGGCTTTGCTTCTTTCCTCAAAAGTATGCTCCAAACAGCTACAAAAACCTATAAAAACACCACCAAAGCTTATGTAGACTCCATATCTTAAGGAAATATGAAAACCTACACAAACGACTCAAAACAAAACACAAAACTAAAGAAAAAGACTCAAACACACAAAAACACACCCTCAAAACACGACTAAAAAGATGGATATCACTCACTACGGATTTGCTTTGGATTCCATATAAATTCTCTTCAGATAATCGATCAGATAAAATTAATCTACTAAATCCTCCTCCTAATTTGATTCTGTCATAAAAATGTGCAGCATTTGTTCCATAGAAGTAATCCGACGTGAGAATGTGAAGGTGTCCTTTTTTCTTTTCTTTTTTACGTAATGCATCTTTTTTGACAATCTAAATTGTAATTCATTTAATTTAATTTTTAACAAAAAAAATTGATAGATGGTCCAATCAGAAATCTAGAGCAGGAGTTGGAGTGCATTGTTGGAGCAGAAGATCCGGTTTGCTATTTTAAGAGAGAACCTACCAATACTTGCATAGTTATTAAATGCATCTTTCTCCTCTCTCTCTCTATTCTCTTCTATAGAGATGAAAAGCAATTGGAGACTTGATATCGTTCCTATTAGAAAGCACATTTTTTTTTATAGAAAGCACATTTTTTACTATAAAATACTTGAAAAATAATTAATTTTCACGTATTTTAAAGCAAAAAAAGCATTCTTTTTATTAAAAATATGCTTTCTAAAAAGAACTATAGCATTCCCTTAGGCCGAGAAGGCAAAGCCGAGAAATTTTCTAATGAGAAGGCATAAAAATTTGCAAAGAAGGATATCTCTAATGTGGACTAATTTGACCCATAAAATTAAGCCTGACCCATTAAATAAATAAGCCCAAACAAATTAATAATAAATTAATTTATGAAACTCTAATCCTAATCAAACCCTAGCTCCCTACTCCTCTTTATAATAGGGTTGGGCAAATTCTGGTCCGGATCGGAGTTTTGGACCGGACCGAGAGTATACCGGTCCGGTCCTCGGTCCCTGAATTTTAAAATTCTGGTCCCGGTCCGGAAGAAAAGATCGCAAGGCTGATGGAAGCAGGAAGCAAGGGACTCACAAAGGCAAAAAAGCGCGGGAGAATGAAGGAATTTGTGGAAGCTCGTATGCAGTGGTGGATCTAGGGGGCATGGGTGGGCAGCCGCCCCTCGTTCTCAATAACCTAGCAACCCGCTAGGTTATATAGAAACAGCGTCGGTTGAGGGGGCAGGGTAGGAGAGGGAGGAAGGAGGAGGCGGGACTGTTGTCGGCGGGACATTGAACTCACTCTCTTGGGAGGAACAACACCGGTTGAGGGGGCAGGGCAGGGCAGCACGAGGGGCGGGGAACGCGGGTCAGAAGTGGGCATGGGGCCGCGAATCGGATGCTGGAGAGGGAGGAAGGAGGAGGCGGGACTGTTGTCGGCGGGACATTGAACTCACTCTCAATAACCTAGCAACCCGCTAATTGAACAAGACGATGGAAGCGTCGTCGTTTCAATTAAAAGGGATAATTTTGTTTTATATTTTTGTCCTTTCTTGGTTCACTCTTTTTTTATATTTGGTCCTTCCCTAGATTTTTTTATTACTCACTCTTCAATTAAACGATGGTTAACTCGCATCTGTGCAAGGTTTTTTATTACTTGTTCAAAATTATTACTTGGGCTGAATACCAACTTGGGCCGAATGTAAACATGGGCCGACATTTTAATTTTCAAACACAAACGATGATAGATGTAATGTAATGAGGGTAGTTGAATGATAATTTGGTGGTATTTATCGAGAGAAATATATTTGCAACTATTGAAAATAAAATTGTTTTGAATCGTTTTCAAAGTTTAGAAATTCATAGATGTCAATTATCTCGTAGCTGGAGGCATATGTAGTTTGATTTGTACGCTCATTCTTTTTTAATATCATAATAGAATTACTTTGATGTGTAAACTAGTTTGATTTGTTTGAAAAAAGTTTTACCATTAGACTGTTCAACGTTCGCCCCCCCATCCAGTTAATCCTGGATCCGCCACTGCCCGTATGAGTCAAATGGCTCAGTACAATCCAGGGGTAGTACTCACCCTTTTGGCAGGACGAATAAGGACATCGTTACTGCGAATCCAAGCACTATCTGGGAAGAGGAGCAAGGGCCCTCTTGAAGCGAAGACACAACTTAAAGATGCTTGTACTTAGGAAACTTTGAAAATTCATCAAAAAGCGGACCGTCAAAGGCAGAGTAGCAAACCAGTCCGGGAAACCCCGTTTGTCGCCAAGGACGACTCGTGTAGCGCAACAGAGGGAGGAGATCATGACCAGGATTTGATCTGAGCCATGAAGTTGGTAGTGCAAGAAAACGATAAAATTGAATCCAAGAGTGCACACCTCTAATTGTTAATGTTAGAAAAATGACGAGGAAATACAATGTTTGAATCGCAACGTAAAAGAATGGCAAAAGAATATCTCCATAAACACAACCATGTATCGAGAGCAGGAGTTGGAACTGTGTGAGGCTCACAAGGAGAACCACCACTTTAAGGAGACATTGGACGGAGTTCGGAAGGAACCATTACCGAAAGACAACAAGGGCGTTGCTGAGAGCTTAGGTGAAAAAACGTGAAATGACGCCCGCGCCTGGAGCCCAGACAAAGAGGGATGTAAGGGCGGGGGCTCCAAGCATTCGCCGATACAAGGACGAAAGCCAATATGGAAAAGGTGTATATTATTGTACGAAAGATTATTGTCCGGAAATAGCCTTTGTCACACTTTAAATAATTTTTGTTTTTCTAAAAACAACATTAATCTATGGCCTTGTTGTTTTTCATGTCAAAAAGTAATTTTAGTGTAGAAGTATCTTTACTGTAAAAATAATTATTTTTTCGTACATTTTAAATGTTTTAATATTCTTAGAGTCAATTATGTGAGAAATTATTTGCTAAAAGCAACTCTTATTTTAAAAGCTGAATGTAAAATTACTACTATACCATAGGTTAATTATATACATTATAAAAATTTCACTGAATAAATATGATTTAAAGTAAAAATTACAATGCATTAAAAATTAAAACATTCATACACACTCCATAATTACATTGGAGTTGGCGCTCAGCAAAGGGACCTCGCCACGTCGGATTGATCTGGACTTTGATGGCTGGCTTCGGACGAGCAAAACAATGCAGTGCTACAACTAGGCGAGTGGCCCTGCTGACGTCAGATCCAGCTGGAGACAGGTTGGCGGCTATAGAAAAAGTTAAGATCGAGCGCGAGCAACTTGGGGGCAAAATCGTCATTATCTTTTAACGGGTAGTATAAATATTCAAAATTCCCCATTCGACAAAAGCAAACCATTCGGATCCTGATTGGAAGAAGAGAGGCTAAGCACACGAAACAGGTGCGTCTCCCTCCCTCCTTCCTCCTCTTTATTTGTTCTTTGAAAGACCAAATCCGTGGATTTTAACTTTTTGTAGCTCTTTGAATCTTCATTAATTGTAGGAATTTTTTTTTCTAATTTTTGTTGGAATCACGGAATCGAATTTTATAGAAAAGAACATGGAATCGATTTAGGTACCTACCTGTAATGGAGATGTTGATGCTGCAGCTTTTTAGAAAAGAATCAAGAGTTAATTTGACTAGAAATTTCACCGAGTTTTAGTTTTAGGGTTTGATATGATGTCCTTGCGTTCAAATGATTCAATTTATTCATCCGTTTTTTTTTTAATTGAGCTCGCTGTGTGCCTGTGTGTACGGTTATAATTGACATATGTGGATGGCTAGATGCATTTGAAGAAGTGCCTTTGTCTGTCGCCATTAGGACTTGTCAATTTTGATATTGAAGATGAAGATGGAGGAGTCTTGTTGATTTCTGTTGTAATTAAGTGCAAAAAAAGGCCTGGGTTTAATGTTTATCGAGAATCTTGAAAATGGCTGAAGGAAATCGACATATATGTGCTATTGAGCATTTACTGCCAGGGATAGGAGGGGATAATGTAGATTTTAGCCTTATCTCATTAAAATTCTAATGTGGAAAGTGAATAAAAGGAGCATATCTCTAAATTTGCATACATGACACTAGTTTCCTTAGTAGTGCAAATGCATATCTTGAAATCATAAGCAGCACCATCTTGGCAAGTTTTTTCTGTCTGGTTAAAGGATAAATGGATTTATTTAGGTGGGTTGTTTGGAATCTAATGCAGTAATCCTTTCTATATGGTATTATGAGCAAGATATTCATTTGAGAATGGAGGATGTACATTCTTTCTTATTATGATAACCTAGTGAATCCTAATAATATCTCTGATTCTGTACCTACCTCTGTATCACAAAATATGTAGGCCAAGAATCTTTGTACCCATTAAGAGCCTTAATTAATGCTGGTCTGTGAGATTCTTTTGTTAGGAAAGACCACTGATAAGAAGTATTGGTAGTTCTCAATATAAGTCATTTGTATGGCTTAGATTCTGGCTTTTAATATTCACATCTTGCCGGTGGCTCAAGCTCTTGGGCTATATATAACTCATTAGTTGGTTCACTACCGCAATTATATCAATATGATAACTATACAACATGTTCTGATGAACAAGTTCTTTTGCATTGTCCCCACTCTCAATGATTCCCTTGCAACTAAATTTTTTTGCAAGCTTCATAGAATGAATGATGAATGAAAATGTTTTCTTCATTCTTATAGGGAGTCGCTGAATTTTATGGATATAAATACCCCCAAGAAGAACGATTCGTTGGAGCTGGCTAGGGAATTGCTGATTGCAATTTCCAATTCTGTACCAGACAAGCCTTTGAACTCAAAATCAGCATACAAGAATTCAAAGACGTGGAATGGAATTGCAGTGAACAAGAAGAAGGGCACAACAGATAAGCTTAGGTCGAAGCTGATCTCCATCTCATCTGTACCATCACCGGACAAAACCGCGCTTCCAGAAGTGGGCGCTCAGGAAGTCTGAACTTCTTGAGGGGTTATTTTCTGTCTTATGTCTTGTATCTTGAAAAGGATTACTATCTGTGTATGGTAATCTGTGTTTTAGTTGAATGTTTGTTGCTGTGTATGGTGTGATTAAACTCACTTTGAGTTAATGCTATATATAATAAATCTGTGTTTGAAAAATCCATGTTAGTTCTCGTTTTAGATTTGGAATCTGTGTAAAAAACTTCATCAAGGTACTAGACCGGGTAAGTGGAACCGGCCGATTTGGAACAGGAACCGGAACCTCTGGTTCGGAACTGGAACTGTACCGAAATTGTTGAACCGGCCAAGGTCCGGTTTTATAGAACCGGAACCGGACCTAAGTCTAGGTAGAACAAAAACGTAGTACTAAAATCAACACAATATTGCTTCTTGTGTTGATTTTTTTTTTTCTCATTACAGTTGAGATAAGTCCCATAGAAGGCATAGATCCCTTAATTGATCCACAAAATGAAAACAGTTTACATTTTGAGTTGTTGATATTATTCTCTTGAAAATTGAACTATTTTCAACCTAGCTTCTTCCATTCCTCATAAATGCACCAAACATAGAAGGTGCTTTGAGTCAGAATTAAGTAAGATAAACTTTGAGCTACTTAGGCCCCGTTTGGTTTGTCGTGACATATGGAAACGTAAACGTAAACGGAAACGAAATGAATTTAGACCATTTTTAGTGTCATAATACATTTATATAGCAAAATCATGCAACAACTTGTCCATTGTAAAAGTGGGATAGAAGGGAGTGACTCCACCATTTTGTTACCCACCCCCTTGGTGGAGGAATGATTGAGGTGAGCAAGCCCCCTTGATTTCTTTTTGTCAATGTATTATGACACTAAAATGGACTACATTCATTTTTATTCCGTTTACGTTTCCATGAATTGCAACCAAACGGGACCTTAGTACTAATCAATGCGGTTGAACTCACTAGCTAGCTTATTACAAGTGGATTTTTCTGTCGATTGCTAATGTTAAATTGATCCGAGAAAAATGATAGAGACAATAAAACCAGATTAGTTATGTGAACAGATCTGAAAGATAACTCACATGTCAAATTTTGATCCCCATAAGTTAACTGTAAGAGCAAAATTTTAGAGGAATACTTGATTCGATCTTGAATTGGAGTATATGTTTCACACCCAGAAAAAAATTGCTGACAAAAATAAAGTTGTTTATCCATCGGCATCTTCCCGCTCTACCACTACAAGTTAAAAGAATTTGTAGTTTATCAATGACTTTTAAAAGACTATTATACATTCATTGACCATATGTAGATGTTAACTTTACATTTTGGTAAAATAAATAAATTAATATGCTAATAGTAAAGTGACATTCAACAAAGTGGTGAAACTGTGAAAGTGTAATTAGAGAAAGGATATAAAGCGGTAAGGATAACCCAGTTGCTTGATGTGTACCATAGTTTAATTTTAAAAAAGGCTCGAGTTGCTAAATAAAATGATAAATTAACAGTTTATGAATTATGATAGTATTAGTCTTTATTATAGAATATTAATGTTCTTTTTGTTTCGTATGGCATTCATTTAATCACATTAAAAAATATGATACGACAAACGTTGTAAAAAGTATGACGACTCAAATTACTCAATGCCCAATGACATCTTTGACTCTGAGTATACTCTCTTAAATTGTTTATTCTTATGTGACACTTTAACCTCGATTTGTTAAAACAAATTTTTGGACAGGTTTTTGCACGGAGAGAGATTTTTTTACAAGAGTTAGGATTATTGTTTGCAATTTTCTACTCCCTTCGTCCCTTTTTTATTTGTCAAAAAATACAATATTTTATCATAAAATATTTGTCCAAATTATCTCAAAATCTAATACAATTTTCCTCTTCTCTCTCCTCTCTTATTTTCTACTATTTGTTACTTTTATTACAAAATTAATTTAATTTTATCTTTTTTCTTATTTTTTATTCACCCACTGCAATTTCACACTTCCCCAATACAATTTTACACTTTCTTAAAATATGTATTTTTTTGTACAATTTGACAAACAAAAAAGGGACGGAGGGAGTAACATTTAGTTATAAAAATATTAAGGTATACAAACTCGTAAAGAATTATACTCCGTATGTTTTATCCTTCATCTTGAAATTTAGGAAAATGTTGGTTCATGTCCCTAAATTTAAAGGTATTTCGGTTGGTGTCCTAATATTAATATTTCTTCGGTTGGTACCCTAGGGTTTTAGTTTTTCCAATTAGTACCCCTCTTCATTTTAATTTGATTAATTTCAGACTCAACATTTTGCTCCTTACACTCAAATTAATGGGATTTAATAGATAGAAGATGAGATAAAACCAAATCTTCTTATCCTTTTGTATATTATCTAATTTTCGTATTATGTTTATTCTTATCCTTGTATTCCTTGTTCTCCAAGTTGTATATTATACTCCCTCTATAAATATAATTCTCCTTGTATGAGAATATCTCAACAAGGTTCCATAATTATTTTTTATGGTAATCAGAGTAAAGATCCCCCTTTCACAAAAATTCTAATTTTTTTGGGCCAATAATCACAACTCGGTTGAATTTTTTTCCGATTTCCTACCTTTGTCGTCGCCATGTTCGACGACGCCTCATCCTCGTCTGCTGGCTCTCGCACTAGTGGCGCCTTCATCCTCTCGGCTACTCTCGGGTCCAACTCTTCAACATGATTTCAGTTTCTGGTTTTTTCGTTCAAACTTGAACGCACCAATTACGCTATTTGGAGGTCTAATGTTCTTGATGCTCTAGATGCTTATGAGTTGAAAGACTTTGTGACTTCCGACGTCCATCCGATGGAAGCGATTCGTATCCTGGCTACTGAAAGAAGTGTGGCTCGCCGTGAACCTAATCCCGACTATTTAACATGGAAAAGATGGGACAAATTCATCCTTATTTGGCTTCGCACTACCATCTCGGCTCCACTCCTCGGCTACCTTGTCAAGGCCGAGTCCTCTCGTGATGCCTGGTTGACGCTTGAACGGATGTGTGAGGCACAATCTTGGGCTCGTTCTATTCATCTCAAGAATCAATTGAACACTTTGCCTAAAGGAGGCCTATCCATGATCGAGTATTTTGAGAAAAAACACAATCTTGCGGATGCTTTGGCCGAATGCCTTCAACTGGTTTCAGACCAGGACTTTGTCACCTTTGTCCTCCATGGGGCTAGACTCCTCCTATGGCGCATTTAAAGCCGCCGCAAATATGCGGGTCGAGCCATTCACACCGGACGATCTTCTCAACTATTTGCTGACCGAGGAAGAAAGGCTCCAAGAAGAAGCGCGTTGTTGAGATATTCTCATACAAGGAAAATTGTATTTATAGAGAGAATATAAAATACAACTTGGAGAGCAAGGAATACAAGGATAAGAATAAACATAATAAAGAAACTAGATAACATACAAAAGGATAAGAAGATTTGATTTTATCTCATCTTCTATATATTAGGATTCAACTAAGTACTAAAACACTCAAATTCATTGAATTTCTAAACAATCTCCCATCCTTAAGGGGTTTTAAGGGTACTCAAAACTATTTTTAGAGCCTTTGTTTGCCACCTTCACACCTCCTACCGTCTAGCCATTGTCCAATGCATCTTTGACATCTTGTGAGTCAAGCTACACCCAATTGAGACTACTTGAGCCATGTTTGATCATCACAAAGACCTCTTCTCGATCGAACAAGGTTACAGAACAAACAAACTTAAAAAACCTTAATAGTACCAATTGGAAACAAATTTAATATTTAATTAGTTGTACTTCGTACCAAACACGACAAGTAATTTAGTGCATGTACCATGTACATAACAAATCAAATCTAAATTATTAAAAATGGATTATTAAGATAAAATAGTCTAGATTGCTCATTTTCATTGACAATATTTCATAAATAGGTTTAATTTAAAGAAAATGAGATAAAATATGAATAAAAGAAAATAATTATGTACCAATCATGTAACTATTTTACTTACTGCATCTATTAATTTAAAAAAGTTATCAAATTAGAATTGTCACGACTTGATTTAGTGAAATGATGAATAATAACACTTGATTTTCACCTAAAAAAATAAAAATAAATATTACATTGGGAAATCCTCAAACATACTTTAACTCTCCTTCCACTCGATCACTCCAACAAGGGCACCCCATTTATATGTTATTCCTTAGTATTGAACATTACACTTTCACCTAACTGAACTACCAACTGACTGAAAATGTCTATCTTACTAGATAATCTAATACTCCGTAGTTTCCAATTTAAGAAACCTACTTTAATTTGCACAACAAGGATAATTAATTGTAGCCCTAGGTAATAATAATAATAATGATCATAACAATAGTATGATAATATGAAAATAAGGGTGTGGAACATCGGAACATGCTGGATCGATGGTAGTTGGACTGCAAATCCTCCACGGCACGTAACTTGCGGATTTTAATTGGTCAACTTATGAGCTTTCCATTTTCAATATATCGGTTCACATTTTGAGCTTATATTAGATCGAGTTTCATTTTTTGTTACAAATTTTAAATATGTCAAGTAAATTTTTTTTGCTAGCGACAAAATATAATCAGCCGGGTCACATGGTGTTAGACTGTTAGTGTGTTACCATTATTATATAGGGTCGAGTTTGAGTTTTTGATCGGCCCGGTCGATTTTGTAACAGGTTGTTTTGGATCGATTCTATCTTCCATCTTATGTATTCAACGTCCATTCATGTTATTTTAGACATATTCTTAACAGGGCGTGTAGATTTCAAGAAAGTTTCATCTTCCAAGTAATTTTATAGTATAGGTTTTTTTTTAAATGATTAAATAAACATTTCAAGGAAAGCTAATATCTAGTTTTTTACCACAAAAACAAATTACCTTTTCCCTACGTTAAAAGATTATACTACTCCGTATTAGTAGTAGCGTTAATTGTCTGTTGGAAAATATGCATTTTAGGATATCGATCTCAACCATATTTACAAATCAGGATCAAATGCAACTTTATTTACTATTACAGCCCACTATCAATTTGAGTTAAGCATTAACTACTGTCCTAACTCATTTGGTTATTTTCAAGCACGGTTTTTATGTCAACAACTAAATAACTACAGAGTACGTACTTTCTATTCAGCATTATTACTATCAGCCACCAATAAATGTAGCTGAACTGTATCTTTGATTAGTAAGCTGGCATAGATTTACCTGATATAGCACCACACTTTTTTTTGGGTGCTGATAACACCACAATTAATTAAAGTGGTGATAAGTTGGTATGTACTGTATACAAGATCATCATTAGTCAAAATTGAACGTGCCCTTAAATTTACCGGTTTGCTATGAAATGCATAAACACTAAATGATGCACACATGTGATTTTATTAAATTTATAGTATTTATTACAATGATAACAGATACTCTGTAGGAGTATTAGTTTTATGGTAGAAATAAAGTTTAGAATCACTCAACCATCGAATTTATAAGGTCTAATAAAAATACTGTACTACATAACACATTTATATATTTGTATGTCAACAACTAAGATATGTCTTTTCGGTAGCACGTACTTTTCATTCCCTCAAGGAGAACTTTAGTGTTTTGGCCTAAATTGTTCTAAATGAAGTTTTTGTTTTATGGTTTCTAAGGTATAACAAAGGAATTTCTAAGAGTTTTGTTGCACTTTCCCAAATGATCAGTGTCTTGTTAACTTCCTCACGACGACATTATATGCCAATGTGAGTTCTCTTCAATTTGCTCTATTGTTTTTTTTTAGTTAGTTTGGCTACCGAGTTTTCTCGATCTCTTAATCTATCAAACTTTCTGGTACATTATTTTTTTCCCTATTAAAAAATGGCATATGCTTGATGCCACAAAACCAAATTGAAAGAAATTTTACTAGACATATGCATGGTAGATCAAGAGGCCAAAACAAAAGGCAATTGGACAAACTGACAAGGGCACAAATAAGAAAATACTCTAAACAAGTAAAAAAAAAACAATTTGGGGAGTGTATGGACCACATCGACGTTACCTCACTAAATGAGGGATCTTCAAGAGCCTCAAGCACCACCATGACTTCGACCAAAACAACTCGTTCCCTATTTGATACGATCACATGCAAGAAGCGCCAAATTTCAAGAAAAATTAAGAATGTTATTTACTTTATTCAGCATCTTAGACTAACATTCGAGTCAAGTAAGACATGAAGCTTGTGACATTAATCACCTTCAAGAGAAATCAAGAAACAAGAAGCCATGTGAATCTCGTTGAGGGTCGTGTGCCTATGCTCAATGTTATCCATCTGCTTATGCCTTAGTTTTCCCTTTAGGTTGCGTGTTTGGTTGAGCACCAACCTTAGTTTTATCTCTAGGTCGTGTGCCTGGTTGCGTGCCAACCTCAGTTTATTCTTTGGGTCATGCACCTCACACACATGATCATGCGTCTTTCCACCTAGGGTCGTGCGCCCTTGTCGCCACTGTTGAAGTCGTGTTTTTGCTTGGTTTCGCCTTTTATATATAGTTCCCTTATTAGTAGTAGTCTTTATGAAATTTTAGTCTTATTTATCATTTTCATGAATTATTTTATGTCTTATTTTATATTTATTGAATGAAAAAGCCTAAGAGAAGACAAATCATCTTAGCAGGCAATAATACAAGGGTTTTCTCTCAAGAAAAACAAGAAATTTTTAACTAAAGATCGCGAGAAATGACACCCATAAAATTAGCTTTGTGAGATTTAATCTTAGGATTAGTTCTTTGAGTGAATTTTCAATTCATGATCATGAAATTCGGATTGAAGAGGCATTTAAGCTAATCAAATTGGTTCATGAGATTTGAGCATAAGGAATTTGTAGATTCCACTCCAACAAGAACAATCGGGCCAATCCTCTAATGTGCGGTTCTTCATCACCTACACAAATTAAATCAACTTCTCCATTGCTGAAAAGGATCTCAATTTCAACTCAAATAATACTCCCTCTGTATAAGTCTACTAGTCTTTTTAGAGTTGGACACATATATTAAGAAAATTTTAAATTAGACAAAAAATGACTTTAGTTAAATGTTTACTTTATGCATTGAAATTTGAAAATGAAAATGAAGTAAATTTAGTTCACTTTTTCATTAAATGTAAGGGTTAAATAGGGAAAGTTGGGTCCAAAATATGCAAAAGGATAAGTTCTTTTAAACAAGATTTGAAGCCTAAAAAGACAAGTAGATTTATACGGAGGGATTATTTGATATTTCATATAAGAAGATCGGCTTAATGGTATTATTGGTGTGTAGTTTGCCAATCTTTTTTTTTTCTTTTCTTTTATGTGGCTGATTGTCTGTCATCAATTGAAATCAACCCAAAAATTGTGACGCATCTTGCAATTTGTTGAAAAAGAAAGTCAAAACTTTGGAAGCTAACGTTCTTTGTATTCTTCTCTATTTTCAGTTGTGGCCCATAATTTTATGGAATTGCCAGGTGTAACCGTCAAGCCCAAACAGGCAACAACTTCACTCCCCAACAACAACATTACTTACCAAAACCCACCACCACCACTCTCTCGCTTTCTCTCTTTCCTCAACTTTCAAATTTCAAAGTGGAATTGCTTTGACTTTTATTTTCTCTCTCCCTCTTCCCCAAGAATTTTTCAATAAAAAAAAAATTCCTACAATATTCACTAAATCCTTTTTCAAATATTTTCTCACTGCCCATTCCCCCACACACACAAACCCCCAGACCAGCAAAAATAAAATAAAAATAAAAACAAAATTCCTCCTCCATTTCCATCTCTCTGCAAGTGTGTTGAAGTTGCAGAAGAAGCTTGAAAAGCTGGGAGGAGGAGGAGGAGGCGAAGCAGGTGGGGGCAGAGGGGGATTAGGCTTCAAATGTGATGGGAAGCGGTTTCTCCCACCTGATTCCATGCTTTAAGCCGGAGCACGCGGCGGCGCTCGATGATCCGGCGGCGGTCTTCACGGTGGACCAGCCTCTTGACGAAACCCTAGGTCACTCCTTCTGCTACGTTCGATCTTCCTCCCGCTTCCTCTCTCCCTCCCCTTCCGATCGCTTCGTTTCCCCCACTCAATCCCTCCGCTTCTCTCCCTCTCACGAGAGATCCGACCCGAAACCGACCCGCTCGGGGCTCCACGAAACCGGATTCCGGACCATCTCCGGTGCCTCCGTCAGCGCTAACTCCTCCACTCCCAGAACTGTCCTCCAACTTGACGGTATTTACGATGATGCCACCGACAGTATCGTCCATGGCTTCGAGAGCACGTCGTTGTTCAGCTCCCTTCCGCTTCAGCCGGTCCCCAGAGGGGAGCAATCGGGCCCGATCGACCGCGGCGGATACTTCCTTTCCGGTCCGATCGAGCGCGGCGCCCTCTCCGGCCCTCTCGACGCCTCCGCCGCCGGCGGAGAAGCGGCCGGAGTTCCGTTCTCGGCGCCGCTCGGTCCCGGCGGTGGCTTGTATCCGAAGAGGAGGAGGAGGAAGAGCTTTTCGGCGATCAGGAAGGCGTTTCAGAGGAGCTCGTCGGAGAAGAAGCGCCCTTGGGTTGTTCCGGTGAGGAATTTCGCGCGCCAGAAGGAGGCGCCCGATGGAGGTGGGGCCGCGGCTTCCATGGTGGATAATGAGAGCGAGAGGAATGTGCAGTGGGCGCTGGGGAAGGCGGGGGAGGATCGGGTTCACGTGGTGGTTTCAGAGGAGAATGGGTGGTTGTTTGTGGGGATTTATGATGGGTTTAATGGACCGGATGCGCCTGAGTTTCTGATGAGCCATTTGTACCGGGCGGTTTACAATGAGCTCAAGGGTTTGTTCTGGGACAGTGAGGATAGTGGTAGTAGTAGTACTAGTACTAGTAAACATCAGGCAGCTGATGGACAATCAAGTGTAAATATAGAGCCATGTAGTGTGACAGCACCAGCTGTAGAAGAGCTAAACTCATCTGTTAGTAGGGAAATTTGTGATGATGGAAAGGTTCCTGGAGAGACGAGTAGGGATAATCGGATGCCCTGCGTTGAATTGGATGGAGGGTCTGTTAAAAGAGTGACCTTCCAATCGGAAAAGAGGGAGAACAGGAGGAAATTGTGGGAATTTCTTGCAGAAGATGACGCAGAAGATGGTCTTGATCTTTCTGGTTCAGAAAGATTTGCGTTCTCTGTTGATGATGCTGTTAGGGTTAGCAATGCAGGGTCTTCCGTTTGCAGACGGTCATTGTTGTTGTCAAGATTGAAACATGGGTTGTCTAGGAATAAGGATACCCAAAACAAGGGACTGTTTACATGGAGGTTTGGTACAGAGGCAAAGGAAAAGAATGAAGCAGTTAATCGAGTTGAAGAGAGGATACCTAGGGGTTGTAAGAGAAGAAAGCCGGGTTCAGTTGATCATGAGTCAGTCTTGAGGGCACTATCCCAAGCATTACAAAAAGCAGAGATGGCTTACTTAGATTTGACTGATAAAGTTATAAATCAATATCCGGAGCTCGCATTGATGGGTTCTTGTTTATTGGTTGTTTTAATGAGAGACGAGGATGTGTATGTGATGAATCTGGGTGATAGCCGTGCTATTGTTGCTCAGCTTGAGACCTCAGAAATTGCCATTAATATGGACTTGAAGAGCAAGGAGGACACTGGGCCCATCATGATTGCTGATGAGTCTGCTGGTGACACATCAAATGCTGTGGCTATAGAGGCTCCAGATCAATTGAGAAAACTCACTGCCCTGCAGCTGTCAACTGATCACAGCACAAGTGTTGAAGAAGTGAGTTTGGCTCTCTATTTTTTAGGCATTATTATTGTTTCTGATAAAATGAGATTTTGTCTTATGATTTGTGGCTCTTGTGTGAATTTAGTAGAACTATGCTCTATGTCAATGAAATTCTGTTTTTCTACCATTGTTGATGTTTATATTTCATATCTCTCTCTCTTTTTTTAGACTTTCTGTGAATTTAGTATGCAAGAACTCCATAACTGAAGACCATGAGGTGGTGCTTTAGAGACATGAATGGATTTTGTGATCTCTTGTGCTATTAGGGAGGGGAAGTAAGCATAATCTAGTTGGAAGGAAATGGTGGAATGATGGAAATGATTGAATGATGAGCCATGAATGATGAGATAGGGGAAGAATACGAGTGCATCTTTTTATAATTTTGCTGTAATATTTATAGTTTTGTTAAATTGTGTTGTTCACTGGATTCTCTGCGGACACTTTTTGGGAGGATACTTTAAGAGACATGGCTGGGTCTTGTGATGGTATCTTGATTGATTTGGATCAATTGCTTTTTCGTTTTTGTATTTTAATTATAAACTTTATACTTCTCCTTCTCAATGTTTTAGCTCTTTGTGGAAACCTAAGGCTATCAATTAATGTATTCACATAAAATTAAATGCGCCAGGGTTTCTTTAAATTAATGCAATGGTTTATTAGTATAGATGGTAAAAGAAGTTTTGATAATTGTTTGGCTTGTATTTCTGGATGTGAATGGAGTTTTTTGGACATCCAAAAATGGAAAGAAAGACTATAACACACTGAAAATGAGGAAGATTAGTTTTTTATGTGTGATATCTATTGTATCTTTGTGTAAATTATATTCTATTGTGAGTGCTCTTACTAGATGTCAAGGGCTAGTGCTTGATCTGAGCCTTTGCCAACGATCAGGCTCTGGTTCCATGACAATCTGTTTTGCTGCAAGCATCTATGTTTTGTCATTATGGTCCGAAGAACTGGCCATCTATTTTGGAAGTGCTAAAATGACTTCAAGGGAGAGAATTGGTGTCTATAAATATTCGTCACCAGGCTTCCTTTAGGCTTCTCAACGTAATGATCAGTGTGATCTTGAACCTGTTCATTCGGATGCCTCATCTTGAAGTTCATGTTTGATTTTTGACAGCATAAATATCAGTGCTATGTCCTTGGCCTTATGTTGGTTTGCTTTACACGATATCTTTTTAACGTGACTAAAAGCTGAATTAATGAACCTGCTTTGACTATGCCACTAGAATTTTGCTCAGTTCCAGGTGGATGATGAGGTATTTGTCTCGGATAAATATATTTCAATATAGTTTTAACACTTTCATTCATCAGGTAAGGCTTGTAGTTCTAGACTTTTGCAGTTGGTAATTACTGATTTGTATTTGAAAATGTAGTTTATTCTTTTAGGGTACCTTTAGGTGTGTCTGACATATCCTACTCTCTGATTTTCAGTCTTGCCTTCAACAATTTGCCAAAAATAGAGTTGATGAATTAAAAAGGTTATCTAGCTCAGCTGCTCATCTCAGTGATTTTATTTTAGGACATCCTCCTGCTCATTGGCTGATACAATGCCTTTGAGATGGATATATCCCCTATATTAATATTGGTGCATTTTAACTAAATTCAGTTATTATTGTCACATAGCTGAATTTCTGTTTTCCTTGGGGCTAACGGGCACATCCTCCTGACATATTCAAGGTATGGGTGCCCCCATCTTGACCCCCAGATCCTGCTTGTGCAGGACTATACTAGGGCGATGATGATTAAAAAAAAAACGGTTGTTTGTTTCCTCAATGGTTTCCTGCATTTTTTTTTTTGCTCTTCTGTTTTCGTCTTGTTGTTGCTTACTGCTACTATTCAAATTACATGACACCTAATTGTATCATAAAACATTTGAGGGCTGTGATGATCGTCATGTAACCGTTTTTAGTAGGTAACAGTTTTGTCTTTGTGTTTGCAGGAAGTCTTAAGAATCAAAAGAGAACATCCGGATGATAACCGTTGCATTGTCAATGATAGAGTAAAAGGTCGACTGAAGGTCACCCGAGCATTTGGTGTTGGGTTTCTAAAACAGGTTAGTTAGCCAATGTCATATCAATGAGTGTCTAGTGGCTGTGTGATATTATTCACCGACTTTTATTGAGACTGATAGGTTGTTGACTCATTATCTGCATATGGAAAAGCTATACATTACATATTTACATACTTGGCCACTCTTGGAAAGATATATGGTTTTCCTCTTTGCATTTAAATGTAAACTAGCGCTTTTTTAGAATGAGAGCATTGTCAATTTTGATGTACAAAGTTTCAGAACATTGTAAGCAGAGCTGAAGGTTATAATCTAGAGTTTCTATACTTGTTTTCTCTTATAAATAACCATTTAACCATTATATATACTTGAGCTTCATGGACATGTTTGTAATCCGATGAACAAAATTTTTGCTACGAGCGTGCGTGATTTTATGTGATTTTTATACCCATTGTTGCAGGCTAAATTTAATGATTCTCTATTGGAGATGTTCCGGAACGAGTTCATTGGTAGTCCACCCTATGTGTCTTGTGAACCTTCTCTCTGCCATTACAAGCTTGGTGCAAGGGACCAATTCTTGATTCTCTCATCTGATGGCTTGTATCAGTACCTGAGCAATGAAGAGGTCGTATCGTATGTTGCAAGCTTCATGGAAAATAATCAAGATGGAGATCCTGCACAACATTTAATTGAGGAGCTCCTATCTCGTGCTGCCAAGAAAGCAGGTAATTTAATTTTTTATTACATAATTCAGTTTTTTCTTTTTCCTTTGGTGGTGGTGATTTTACCAGTTCGCTTGCAAGTTCTTTGGTGGTTCTTGGATTTTTGTTGCCTGAAAGACTCTTTTAGGAGTAATGTTTAGTTGTTTACCTTGTTTTTACATTCTCATTTGCATCTTATTTAGTGAATAAGTTGTCATCTACTAGAAAATGATCTGCAGTATCTTTTTTAGCCTCAAAATTACCCTCTTCTTGTTCCTGCAATGAAGAAACAAAGGATTTTTTTTTTACTGAAAAAGCCGAATTTTGCATCCTTGTACATGTAGATTGCTACTTATGATGATAACCTCTGTTTGCTTCTAATCAGTAATCAATACTTTGTTGATCTCACCTTTAATCAATTTGGTCCTCCCTATCTGTTTGTAATTTAAAAAATAACCATAGTAACGGTTTTTAATAATCTCTCCGACCCTTGTACCTCTTTGATAATTGCTTTATTTCGTGTAGGTATGGATTTCCATGACTTGTTGGATATTCCTCAAGGAGACAGAAGAAAGTACCATGACGATGTAACTGTCATGGTGGTCTCTCTTGAAGGAAGAATTTGGAAGTCATCTGGGAAATACCCTTGACCATATACAACAGGAATACTTGGTTTCAATCGCGTCTCAACGTGGAAGCATTATCAATGCCTTCTGAGTCTTCACAGCAGCTCAAAACTGGCTTGCTTCTGTAAACATTTTGCAGCTCAGCATATGTGCTGTTTAAATGTTCAAATCCTTCCAAAGGAGATAGCTGCTGCATGGGAAAAAAAAATGTCAATCTGTGGTATAGAGTTCCATCCAGATTATAGTTAAGACGAGAATATTGGTTCTCAATTGGGGGCAGGGTAAAGTTGTGAAGAGATTTTATTTGTTGTTCAGGCTGGGGAAAGGTTTGGCGAGGAAAATGTTGAAGAGAGAAAAGAATCCTTCTCGGGTTTCTTTTGTTCTCTTTTTCGAGATTTTGAGGAACATGCTAAAGGTTCTTCTTCCATTCATATTTATCTCTATATTTTCATCTTGGAGCCAAATGACTGTCTGGTTTAACATTGCCCTTCTTGTCTTTGGCTTTTGTGGGTTTTGCATACATAATTGCAGCAATTAAACCCTAAAGGGGAAAAAAAATAAGAAGGGTCTCAGCGCAGGTAAAGTATATTAGTTTCAAAAGGACTTCAGCACAGGTTAGAACTCTGCTTGACCATAGAATTTGATGCTTCAGTCCTCTATATAACAGATTGATGTGAAAATGAGTTGTTTAGCCAAGCCCACTCCTGAGTTCTTGTAAAAATGGTTTGGTGATACAAAATCATTGTGGCTGGGATTTGTGAAGAATTTTGAGTTCAAGACAAGCAATTTGTTGTGATTTGTGAAGAATTTTGAGTTACTGGCTAAGCAGTTCTTGCTTGTTAATTTTTGTGTACAGAGTGGGGAATTTACAAATGAGAATATTTTGACAAAATTTCATCTCGGTTGCAACTTGCAACTGATACATACAATCATGCATCAAGTTGAAAACATTAAACCAACTTGCAATGCAAAAGTCTCAAATCTTAAGGAATATTCCGACTCAAGTTGAAACTTTGACACATGAAATATCAATCAACATTAGAAAATTTAGCGTCTAAAAGTAAACATAGTAAGTAATGCATTTAGTAAGATCAGAATGTAAGAGTTTGGTTCAAATGAAAAAAAAACTCTTATCCTGAGAAATAAAAAGTGCACTACAAAGTACGAAAAGTGTAAATTCGAAAAAATACACTGTGAAGTACGAAAAGTGTACTACGAACTAGGAAAAGTGCATTTCTTTTCATTTTTTAGGATAAGAGTTTTTTTAATTTGAACCAAACTCATAATGCAATTATATCATCTTTGTATATTGAGCTAGTTTCTTTTTTAAGCCAGGGCTCTGGAGAGTCCACATTCTAATTTCTAAACAAGTTTAAACGTTCACAACTACCATTTTTTTTTCCACTTCTTTCATTATAAACCAAATACAACCATGAACACAAAATCAACATTACAAAAGGAGAATTATGCATCAGATTAGATCATTCAAGAAGCGCATATATAGCACCTATATCCTTTAACCCATATAATCATTTCAACACTACAAAATGGAACTTGACATGGGCTTTCTAAACAAAATATAGGAAACTTAGAAATGGCAAAACAATTGTGCCATTCACTCTAAGCAGTTCAGCATCAAGCAGTCACAGAGACTTGAAAGGCAACTCTGGACTGTATCCAAGACACTAAATCCTCTCTCGTCGCCACAAAACAGCCAGCTTTATCTTTGGTCTGCCTAAACGGCGCATCCATTCCATTCACATGGGAAGCAAAGGCATTAGCCAAGCCTTGTGAGTATTTATGTGTACCAGAGCCAGTGTATGCAGAAAACACCTCAGGCAACTGTTCTTCACGCTCTACAATCTTTGACAAGCTTGACATCCACTCCTCAAATGCAGTGAGAGCTGCACCAACTGACAAAGACCTCACATTCAAACTCCATTCACTAGCATTTTTCTTGTGCAAACCCGGGTATAGCCCGTACTGGCTTCCTAGATATAACAAATCATGTGCTCTCTCATGTAGACCTTTGTTTCTACAAATGTCAATTAGGTTGTTGCAAAAGGGTCTTCTTGCCTCAACTGCAGTGTCGGTTAGAATGAACTTGAATTCTTCCTTGACTCTCTCAAAGTCGGTTTCTTTATCTTCTATCACCTTGATAAATGCAACTAGATTTGGTTTAGCTCTTTGCATACAACCAATGACTTTGTTAATATCCTCAGTGTCTTTACAAACCGACATGACGGATAGCAAGGACCCACAAAGCCTATCATCCGGCTTAATTCCCATTTCTACCGCGAATTCAAAAACCCTAACCAAATCATTAATCTTCTTAGCTCTCCCTAATCCTTGAATTAAGCAAGTACAACCCATCACATTGAGATCAACTCCCAACTGAGACATCTCATCAAACAAACTCATCGCCTTGTCAACTTTCCCTCCACTGCTATATATATTCAGCATAGCCGTGTAACTCCAACTATCCGGCCTGCAATTCTCTGACTGCTTCATATCCTCAAAAAGATGCTCCGCCTCTTCCTCCAAACCAAGATCAGCACACATACTCAGCAATGTGTTGTACAAGATGAAATCGATTGGCCACCCATTTTTCCTCATTCGTTCCCAAAGCACCAAGGCATCTCTACTCCACCTAGCCTTCCCATAGATCTTAACAAGTGCAGTTAGTGTCTTTTCATTCGGGGAAATACCTGATTCTACCATTTCCTCAAACAAACCCCTAGCTAAACCGGGCTTCCCAGCCTTACCCAAAGCCTCAATCAAAGTATTGTACACAACTAAATTAGGCTGCACACCAAGAGCCTTCATTTCCTGCAAAACATACCTAATTCCATCATAATCTCCGGCTTCACCGAAAACCTTACACAGCACCGAATACGCAACTTGGTCAGGGACCCACCCACTAGCCCTCCCTCTAGAATACAAGCTCATGACCTCTTCAACCTTTCCTGACTTAGCATAAACATCCAAAATGGCAGAGTAAGTAACCTCATCAGGCATCAAACCAGCCTTGTAAATCCTCTCAAACCACTCCACAGCCTTGTCAAATTGGCCAACCCTCTTAGCACAGGTGATAATGGTGGAATAAGTGATGTTATCCAGCTCAACCCCAGTTTCAATCATCTCATTCGCCAGCTCGTCAATTATCCCGAACTGTCTATCATACCTCAGTGACTTCATAGTGACGTTGTAGAAGATGGTCTCCATGGGAAACAAGTTCTGGGTCTTGACCCAATTGAAGAAAAAGTATGATTTTTGCCAGGGCCTCAAAGAATTGAGGATAATTAGAGCATTATCCCTTGTAATAGGATGAGGGTTTTGCTGAACAACTGATAATAAAGTCTCCTCTGAAGGGTGACATTCATTCAGCTGCTTGGCGAAACGTTTCAAGTCTCTCATTTGGGGATTGTAAGAATATTGAGGAGAGCGTTTCTGGCGCTGGAGAGAGAGAACGGAGGTCTTGGGTTTGGCCGGGTTGACCCAGTGGGAAATGGGTGGCCTTGTGATGAGGTGAACTTGGTCTTTGGGCTCATCGTTTGAGAGGATTTGGGTGGAAATTTGAGATGGGTTTTGCTGGGTTTCTTCCAAATTTGCAGTGGAAGAAGAAGGGGAGGAATTGCAGCAGATTACGAACCTTCTAGAAGCGCGAGAATGGGGGAAAGTTGGGGATTTTGCAGCGGAGAAATGAACATCCACATACATGGAGAGAGAGGAAGCCATGGATGGCTTCAGGCAGCATACACAGAGAAGAAAGAGGAGTGAATTTGGTTTACCTTATCCTCTTGCGAGGTGCGGGAGAGATATTTGCAAAACCCCTCTTTAAACCCTTGCTTCTTCTGTAGCCTCCTATTAGTATTACAAGCCTGTAACGACTACAAGGCGGATAAGAATTGAAAGGATGGAGACGACAGAGGGAGGCGTCGGCGAAGAAATGGGCTTGAAAAATGGGCAGAGAAATATTGAAATGAAATAGGAAATTTCAATAAATGGGCTCGCTCAACTTTAGAAAAGAAATAAATTAGGGAGATCATCTCAGAGACGAGCAATATTTTAAAACGTTTTTTATGAATGTAGTCAAGAAAACCTGAATTAGCAACTAACAATAAAGGAGACTTGAAAAAGGGTTTGACAATAAAATATGCGACGAAGTTGGTCTCTCTAAAAATATGAGAAGCTTGCAAAGGATGTCGGAAACAACAAGCTCGACTTTCACAGGTAGTTCCACACGTCATTAGTTGTGTTAATTAAAAACAAGTTATCTCCCTCAATTTCAACGTGAGAGATTACTCGAAGGTTGGCATCTCAGATCCCCTTTCTCAAGGCAAGAGCCTCGGTCATCTGGATAGAACGAGACTTTGAAAGGTTATCGTCCACACACACCGCTTTGCCTATGGTCTTTGGGAATGTAGCCCTAAGTTGAAGCGCCAACCTCGTTCTTTGCATCATCAAAGTTGATTTTAATAAAGTTGGGTTTTTGGTTTTCCCATTTGATTTTCCTTCTATTTCTCCTAGTGGCCATCTTGCTTCTTCGGCCCATTGGTTAATGGGATTGTCGGTTTTATCTCTGAAGAGAGCTTCTTTTCGGTCTTTCATCTGGTTCTTGATAAATGCACATATGGTGATAATAGAGTTTGGTGGGTTATGGTTGTTCTAGATGTTTTTGATATCAATTGTGTTGACGAGTTAAAATTTGTGCTAGAGTATAACATTGACTTTCCTGGTTTAGAATATGCTTTGTCTGATAGATTCTATGAAATTTTGGTTGAATTGAATGCTTGTTGTGAACCCCATTCTCATGCTTTGGCCATTGGGCCCATGCCACTAACTCTCCCAAGTGAGAAGGTTCTACCTTTAGTAGTGCAAGATCTAGAAATTGAGTTAAAACAGATCTCTGATCATCTCAAGTATGTTTTTCTTGGAGAAGGTGATACTTTACATGTTATTATTTCTAACAAACTCTCCAAGGAGCAAGAAAAGAGATTGGTGGAGGTACTTAAGGAGCACAAGACCGCTCTAGGATAGGCCCTTGTTGACATTAAGAGGATTAGTCCCTCTACATGTATGCATAGGATCCTCTTGGAGGATGATGCAAAACCATCAAGACAAACACAAAGAAGACTCACCCCACCTATGATGGAGGTAGTGAAGAAGGAAGTGTTGATCAAGCTCCTACAAGCAGGTATGATCTACCCCATCTCTGATAATAAATAGGATAGTCCTACACAGGTGGTGCCCAAGAAGGGATGTATTAATGTTGTGGAGAACCAACAAGGTGTGAGTTGGTTCCTACTAGGGTCCAAACAGGTTGGAAAGTTTGCATTGATTACCATAAGCAGCTGAATGCGGTAACTAGAAAATACCATTTTCCTTTGCCATTTATTGATCAAATATTAGATTTTTGAAATTGCCCTTATCAAAGTGGGCGAAAATTTCACCAATTCAAACCAGATGAGAATTCCAATTGTTATTTCTTCAATCTGAGCCCAAATTCAAATTACCCATATATTTAATCGAAAATGAGACTATAAAAACCGAGTAAAATGAACTTTTTTGTGTCAAAAGTTTCTCTTTTAGGCCATGTTTTAGTTAGGCTCAAAATATCATTTTACCCCATAATATTATTTTATACATTCTTAAAATACGTGTCATTTCTTTACTTTTTACGTTTTTAAAAGACAATCTAAATAACATTTTAGTTCATGACATTAAACAAAGGTGATGCAGAACGTTTGTACAAATGAAGAAACGGTATTAGTAAGCCCAACTGATATGGGCCAGTGTCTTGCTCACTCAATAAAAGTGAGGTTAGCCTCAATTGCAGTTTCATCTACATCCACAAAAAGTTTCTGGACAGCATACAAAGACAATGCAGAAACACTATTAGTAAGCCCAACTGATAATAGGGACCAATCCTGCTCAATTATTAAAGTTGAGGTGGGCCTAATTGAAGTTTCATATATCGAAGATAATTGAATTATTGTTATACCAAATGACGCATTCTTCGTTACATAATTATGATGTCATCGATGTACTAATTAATCAGCCTTTTAAAATTATTTATTGTCAAATGCGCACGTTCTCAAATGTCGGAATCTCAAAATCTCATCGTGTTTCTTAGGTAAGGGATGGATGGACCTTAACAGCTAACACTTAATATAATATTTTCTATTCATTTAACATTATTCAAGTATCTATTTATTTTTCTATTCTAATTAATAAAGTAACCCTTTTAAAATAAGTATTTGAATGGAACTTGTACATACAAAAATAAATAGTTAATATTTTTCAAGTATCTATTTATTTTTCTATGCTTATATAAATCTCTTCACCATAAATAGCTAATATTTTTCTTTTTTTTTCCCTTTTAGATAAATATTTAATAAATACCCTTAAATAACATAGTAGGTAGTACTATTACACATGACCAGTCCATAGTTGAAATTATATCGTAATTTTAAAACGTCAAACCTTTTCCCACTATTCTACTACTACTAGCCTCAAGTTAAAATATTCCTATAGTTTGACCTATTTTGGTTGTATAGGTTGAAAAAAACATGTTCACTACCCTCACAAGTTAAACTATTCCTAATCCAATCTCCCTCCCATTCATCGTTTTATTGCATCGTGAAGAGTTCTTAATGTTCAAGAAAATAACAATGAAAAATTTCCGGTTATAACAGAGGATTTCATATATAACAAATTTGTAATTAAAATTTACTAACAACTTAGCTTACTACTGACCAAAAAAAACTTAGCTTACTACATTAACATTAGTATGAATGAATTAAGATCCTGGCCGATCGAAACAGAAACGAGATAAAAAAAATTAATATTAATGCATCATAAATACCATTTTGTAAATGTATAGAGTTTTCGTTGATGTTTTGATTTAACTAGCTACTCGTCAATTCTAAATTTTTTACTCTTTCGATCTCTCTCGCAAAATAGTGCTTCTAGTTCGTGAAAACACTCGCATATGCGCGCATTTACATTGAAAAGCCAAAATCATTACATACACTAGATAAGAGTGACAAGTGATCAGATAAGATGGGGTTTGTTTTTGGCTTTTTATCCGAAAGATAAAGGCATCGATTATTCCCCACAGACAAAAAGTTTGCATTTCAACCCTTATACTGTATCAATGAATCCGGTGGAACTCATAAAACCCCAAAAAATATCTACTTTTTTCATTTCTCTCTCTTCCACATCATCTTATACTCTCCCAATTCTATTTAATGAAACCCACATAAATATCAATAAAATCCATGAAATTCACTTTTCTACTTTTCTCACTTCCCAACAATCATTTATTTTTCTATACACAATTACAATTATACTCTTCATTCATTAATTTTAAATATTTCTTTACCTAATTAAACATGACACATTAATTTTAACAAATTATAATTTGGCTAATTTTATTATATTTTTGAGTTTTAGCTTTGTAAAATTATGTTTTAAATTCCAAGAAAAATCAAAATCAAAATTGGCTATTTTTCAAATAACACGGATATATGTTTATATATAACTAGTTTAATTTTATAAAAACTAAATTTTAAAATATGTGTTTGTTTACTCTAAACCAACCCAATAAACTAATTTAATTTTAAAATAATTCAAACATATACAAAATGGGTGTCTATGGATAGATAAAAAAAGTTATAAATTATAGTATAATTTTTTGTTATTATTATAAATTAAAAATTAACCAAAATTACTAAATACTAACTTAAGTTCAATTAGTCAAATTTGATCAAAAGTACAAGCCACATGGCATTTTCTAATTGGCCAAATTAGCTAGTAGAGGAGGGTGAAACTTCATACTCCCGGTTTCATGAATCGAAACCCAACTCAAAGTTTCACATCATTTTTTTTTGGTGAAACTCAAGCGAAACTAGGGGGTGAAACCCCCAATGTGGATGACCTTAGAGGCCACGAAGCATCACAATTTCACCTACATCCACAATTAAATAGAATCATATGAATAGTTCTTTCTACATGGCAGAATACATATACTGATGCGACCCCCGCCATGGATGCTAGCCAGGAAGACGACGCCTTCACACTTCGCTCGGATGGCCCCATCACTCGTGCCAAGACTCGAGCAATCCAGGCCGCGACACAATCACTTGTGGCGCGCCTCTCCGCAGGCCACGACACGCCCCTCGCCGCGCCGACGCACACTGCCTTGTGCGTCCTCGGCGTCGAGGAACCTCAACTCGGACCGACAGTGACAACCTCCAACCCCTTGCCACCATCGTACCCGAGCCTTGCACCATGCCATGGATCACATCTTGAGGTTCTCGCGACCCTCGCACCAGCGCCCAGTGTCACGCCGTGACCTCGCCAGCGCTGTGTCCGAGTCTCGCCAGCGCCGCGCCAAGCATGTCGTGACACTCCTTGCTCGGCCACGGACGACCTATCCATTTTTAGTAGTTTTTTGCATTCTTTCCATTATAGAACATTGCTATTACTAGTTTTATGTTTTTAGGAAGTCATTCATGGGCCTTGCGCCGAGGGTTTATGGGCTCGCGCCGATGGGCCTTAGCCTGCGTGCTAACCCTAGGCGCGCACCGCATCATTAGGATTTTCTTGCTTATTTTATGCCGCCTCTCTATATAAGGAGGCTTAGACTTATTTTTTACAGTCAACGCACATTTAGGGTTTAATATAGTCGAGGATTGCTCCTTATTTCTCCCTTTGTGCTTGCGCCGCCACCTCTATACAATCAAAGCTCTCGTTTCATAATTGTTCTTGTGAGTTCGTGCCATGATCAAGTCTTCCGCTGTGTTAATTCGAGACCTACTACTCAAACACCGTTCGATCCGAAGCATCCCATATGAGGGACGCATCAACTGGCATCAGAGCCAAGGTTTGGGTAAGTCTCGTTCAACCCTCTTTCGTTCATTCTCACACGTTCTTCCGCTACATCAAACCCTAGATTTCATCCTCCACTTCGCAAATCCGCCATCTAGGGTCCCAAAATTTTTTTTTTCTTGCTTTCGTAAATTGTTAAAAAAAAAAAAAAATCAACCGTGACCTAGCTCGATTGATCTATTGATTTTGGTGAAGATTTCGCTTTGTCTTGCTAGTTGCATGAACATAGGATTTGTTTTGCCAATTTCTCATGTGCTTCTTTCGACTTTATTGCGTGTTGATCTTGCTACTTGTGCTCTACGATTCTAGAGGAGTAAACCTAGTCTCGTTAGTATTTTAAAAAAAAAGACGTACTTCGACTACCATAGCCAAAATAAGGTAAGGTAGTAGCTTGTGTTACAAAAAAAAAATCTTTGGACGCTCACAAGCCAAAATAAGGCAAGAACGATCCATTGTGTTGGGTTCTCTTTCCACGCAATCATTCCATCACGTCTACTGTTGTCTTGTTGATCTTGGTTGCAACTTATTCTTGACGTGCTTGCTTGCATTGTGATTTTCGGATCCAAATCTTAGATCGAGATCGAGTGACCTAAGCCTAGCCAATCCTTGTTCGTGTGGTTTGAACTAAAGGGTCGACTTGACTTAAGCAAACCGTAAACTCGTGTCTTTTGTTGTGAACTTCTTACTGCTTCGATGACTGGTGTAACAATAGGTACAATTTCGGACTCGGGAGATGGTGTCAACAACGACAATCCTACAAACAATCCAACCGAATTGCCGAATCAAACTCAGAATTTCTCGCTAGAGGCTTTGGCGCGCATACAAGAGCTCGAGAAGCTCTTAGCCGAGAGCCAAGCTTAGTCCAAGCACACGGTGCCGGGGGTCCATGCCCTCTCCTCGGAGATCCACGCGAACCCGGGGGTGTCCGCGGATGAGATAGCCAAGGCTCGTGCCAAGGGGAAGCAGCATGCCCAACCATCCTCACAATTCGGTACCATGCATCGCATGGAGTCGATCAAAGAAATTCGCCAATATGATAAGCACGATGGTGGTCCTCGGACCGCGGATCGCTATCAAATGGCGCGAGATTATAGGGACACACAAGTGTATGCCGTATATTCCGATGAGGAGTACAACTCCGAGGAGTATAGACGCCAACACATGAGTGGGGATCCCAAGAAAAAACATTCAAAGAAGAAGACGTCGGCATTTGTTTACGAAACCCCAAAGCGGAAGAACGAGGCTAAGTATTACGATGCCGACGCATACAGAGTTGAGGACGACCTCGGGCATCAAAGTGCTCGAAGTCCGTACTCGGATTTTGAAAATGATTATGAAGAATTTTCTGATTATTCTAATGAGTCGTCTTTTGAGCATCCACATGTGCAGGATCCGGAAGAACTCGACAGCCGGCCTTCGGATTGGATCCCACCGCCGCACCTAGCCAAGAATCGCAAGGAGTACGACCGAGTCTATGGCTCGGGACGCAAGCATAGCGAGAAGGCACGGCGCGACAGGGACCGTGACGCTCGGCGTCCGCGAAGGCCCGATGATGGTGATGACGATCCACCACGAGGCCCATCTCGGCACCGTCGCGACAGGCGTGCGCCCTCGCCTCGGCGCTCTAGCCCTCGGCGCGATCGTGATCGACGCGATGCACGGGATCCATGCCACAACTGACGTGATATTAAGGTAAAATTCGAACCCTTTTACGGTTCTTATGATCCTGATGTTTTTATCGAGTGGTTGCAAGGCACGGAGCACACACTCCGACACTTAGGTTATGAGGATGACGAGAAAGTGGAAGTTGTAACTTTGCACTTCCATGGTGCCGCTAGGACTTGGTGGAACCGATTCGAGTCCGAAAGGATTCGACAAGGCAAACCCCTAATCCGAGAGTGGCATCAACTCGTTTATATATTGAAGAAAAGATACATTCCGGCGGATTATAAGGACAAGATGCACATAGAGATTATGCGCATCAAGCAAGGATCGATGACGCCAGAGGAGTATTTTTCCAAGCTCGAAGACATGTTCTTTAAAGCGGGAATGAGTGTGTCGCCCTCGGTGATGAAGACGAGGTTCATCTCGGGTTTACGACAATCCATTCAAGATCGCTTGGAGATTCTTCCAATCAAGGACATCAACAACTTGGTTCACACCGCCATGCAAATCCACAAACAAGAAATGCGAACCAAGTCCGGTTGGTCCAATTCGAGGTATGTTTCTAACTCTAGTCAATCCGGTTTTTCTACTAATCGGGTTGCTCCTTCTTTGCCAAGTGCTTCGACAGGTTCCAAGGCCAAGACCGAAACCCCGCCTTCCAAGGTGCCAGCCGTACCACGCAGCGCCGAGCCAAGTGCCGATCGCGCACGAGACATGGCATGCTACAAATGGGGGCCGTGGGCACATTCAACGGAACTGTCCGAATGCCAAGAAAGTTTTGTTTACCACACAAGGGGAGCCCTATGACAGCCAAGAGGAAGAGGAAATCGAGCCTCCAGTGATCGATGACGCCGAGCTAGAGTGCGATCCTTTAGAGGCTCTCGGCGTGTCCAAGCTACAATTGGTGACTAGGCGCACCTTGAGCATGCGAGAAGCGCCAAAGACGGATCAAAGAGAACAACTTTTCCACACACGATGCTTGGTCAACAATGTGTCTTTGAGCGTGATAATCGACTCCGGAAGTTGCGCCAATTTCCTCTCCAAAAAAGTTGTTGATCATTTCAAGTTGCCGACCACACCACATCCACAATCGTTCAAGCTACAATGGATATCCAATGACGGAGGAGATTGGGTCGACAAACAGGTAATCTTCAACTTTTCAATTGTTCAATATTCGGATTCTATTCTTTGTGACGTAACGCCAATGGACGCCACACACCTCTTGTTGGGGCGCCCATGGCAATACGATCGTCGCGTGCTTCACGACGGGTATTTGAACACTTACATGTTCAATTACCACGGGAAGCGCGTGACCCTCTTACCTATGTCGCCTAGTGAAGCTTTACAGGATGAAGCCGAGAGGCAACGACAGAAGGCTAGCGACAACGGCACCGGCGCGCCTATCACGACGCCAACGGCGTCCACGGCAGATTCCAAGGGCGTTTTTGGTGCCAACACTCATCAAACCAGCAGTGACGATGTTAAAGCTGTGAAGCGTCGACAAAAACAGGAATCGAGCCCACCGTTCGAATCGCGAGGCCTCGGCAACGCACCGAACGCTGCTGATTTCAACAAACAGGGGCTCCAGCAATTTTCTGATGATTCCATGGGCGTTTCTGGTTCTAAACAGATTCAAATTGAATTTCCTCAGATTTGAAGAAAAAACGCCCATGAGAAGTCAATTTGAGCAAGGGACCGCCGAGTGAGTCTCCTAGCGTCGCGCAGCACGCCGTCGCTGCACGAAAACTTGGATTTCAAGAGCTACGAGATGAATTTCACGGCGTTTCCAGGGGCGTTCATTCACAAAATCCAGGGGCTACAACATATCCAAAAATCGCCCCGGAACCACCTCGTTCGAGCTCCGACGCCGAGCCCCATTGCTTGGCACATGCTAGGATCGTCTTCTCTTAGCCAAGCGTCGGGACGTTGAGAAATCTATCCAGGGGAGTCTTTCTCGTTTCATTCTTTTTCCCCTACTTTCTATTACTAAAACTGTGGACTCTTCACTTCCTTCTTGTATTGTGTCTATTTTGAAGGAGTTCGAAGACATTATGCCGGATGAGCTACCGAATGGCTTGCCGCCAATCCGAGGGATCGAGCACAAGATCGATCTAATGCCCGGCGCGTCCCTTCCTAATCGAGCCGCCTATAGGACTTTGCCTAAGGAAACCGAGGAGCTACAACGACAGGTTCAAGAGCTTTTGAACAAGGGTTTTGTTCGAGAATCTTTGAGCCCGTGCGCCGTGCCGGTGATCCTTGTGTCAAAGAAAGATGGTTCGTGGCGTATGTGCGTCGACTGCCGAGCCATTAATCAGATTACGGTGAAGTACAGGCATCCGATTCCGAGGCTCGATGACATTCTAGATGAGCTCCATGGCGCTGCCTTGTTTTCCAAGATAGATCTCCGGAGCGGATACCACCAAATCCGGATGCATGAAGGCGACGAATGGAAGACCGCATTCAAAACCAAGCATGGTTTGTACGAATGGCTTGTCATGCCTTTTGGCTTGACAAACGCCCCTAGTACTTTTATGCGGTTGATGAATTTTGTATTTCGAAAATTTTTAGGACGTTTTGTCGTTGTGTATTTTGACAACATCTTGTTTTTTTCTAGAGACTGTGACTCTCACGCGAGGCACCTTAGGTTGGTGTTAGAATGCCTTCGCGAACATTCATTGTATGTAAACTTGTACAAGTGTTCGTTTTGCAGGGACACGACGAATTTTCTTGGGTTCGTCGTGTCCAAGGATGGGCTAAAAGTGGATGACGACAAGATCCGCGCCATCCGAGAGTGGCCCACCCCTACGACGCCGACGATGGTTCGCTCCTTCTTAGGGCTCGCAGGGTTCTATCGGCGTTTCGTCAAGGACTTTAGTTCCATCGCCGGGCCACTCCACAATCTCACCAAGAAGGCAACCACAATCAAGTGGATGCCGCACCATGAGACCGCCTTTCAGGCCTTAAAATCGACTTTGTGTAGCGCTCCGGTCTTGCAATTGCCAGACTTTACTAAGCGCTTTGAGGTCGAGTGCGACGCCTCTGACTATGGCATAGGCGGAGTACTCCTGCAAGAGAGACGCCCCATTGCATACTTTAGTGAGAAACTTACGGGGGCAACTCTAAATTACCCGACGTATGACAAGGAGTTGTACGCCCTGATTCGGGTTCTTAAAACATGGCAGCATTATTTGTGGCCTAGTGAGTTCGTGATTCACACGGACCACGCGGCCTTAGCATATCTCAGGAGTCAAATGACTCTCAACAGGCGCCATGCTCGATGGGTGGAGTTTATGGAAACTTTTCCATATATCATCGCCCACAAAAAAGGAAAGGAAAATATCGTGGCAGATGCACTGTCACGCAGGTATGTTCTCTTGACTCAATTACATGCCAATTTGCTCGGGTTCTCCTTGATTAAGGAGTTATACTTGCATGATCCATATTTTAAACCGATCATGGAGAACCTCGAGCAAAGTCGAATCCATGAGTCCTATTTTTTGGACAATGGGTACCTCTACCGAGCCGGGAAGCTTTGCATTCCGGCCTCGTTTGTGAGGCATCTATTGCTCAAAGAAGCTCATGACGGCCGAGGCCACTTTGGCATAGCCAAAACACTAGCAGCAACACTTCGTGAACATTTCTTTTGGCCACACATGGCTTCCGATGTTCACAAGTATTGCCAGGGTTGTATGCCGTGCCATACTGCTAAATCGAGGTTCCAACCTCATGGCCTATACACGCCCTTGCCCATTCCGGAAACCCTGTGGGAAGATCTCTCCATGGATTTTATCACGGGCCTTCCAATGACAAGGCGGGGAAAAGATTCGATCTTCGTAATTGTGGACCGTTTCTCCAAAATGGCTCACTTCGTGCCATGCAAAGGAAACAACAATGCGACTGAAATCGCAAACTTGTTTTTTGAGCATGTCGTGAAGTTGCATGGCGTGCCTCGCACTATTGTTAGTGATCGAGACACGAAATTTTGTAGTCATTTCTTGAGAACGCTTTGGGGTAAGCTAGGTACATAATTGCTGTTTTCAACCTCTTATCATCCCCAAACCGATGGTCAAACTGAGGTGGACAATCGGAACCTGGGCACCCTTCTTCGAACGGTGCTCAAACATAATCCACGCCGGTGGGAGGATCTAATTCCTTTTGTTGAGTTTGTTTACAACAGGTCCAAACACTCGGCTACCAAGATGACGCCGTTCGAGATCGTCTACGGCCTCAACCCCCATTCTCCCATGGATCTTGTCCCTCGCCCCTTGAAGAACAGCGAGCACATCGACACGTCCAACCGCGCCGACGCTATTCGCAAGTTGCACGAGCAGACTAAGACCCAATTGGAGCGTAGGGCCATTCAGTATGAGGCGCAGCACAACAAGGGTCAGAAACGCATGGTTTTCAACCCCGGAGATCTCGTTTGGCTACATCTTCGCAAGGACCGTTTTCCGGACTTGAGAAAGACAAAGCTTCACCAACGCAGAGACGACCCTTTCAAGGTCTTGGAGCGAATCGGGGACAACGCCTATAAGATCGACCTCCTAGGCAAGTATTCGGTGCATTCCACTTTTAATGTCGCCGAACTCTCCCCCTATGTTGAGCCTGCTTATGAGGAAACAGGGACGTTTCCCAACCAAGTGGGGGAGGGTGATGCGACCCCCGCCATGGATGCTAGCCAGGAGGACGACGCCTTCACACTTCGCTCGGATGGCCCCATCACTCGGGCCAGGACTCGAGCAATCCAGGCCGCGACACAATCACTTGTGGCGTGCCTCTCCGCAGGCCACGGCACGCCCCTCGCCGCGCCGACGCACACTGCCTTGTGCGTCCTCGGCGTCGAGGAACCTCAACTCGGACCGACAGTGACAACCTCCAACCCCTTGCCACCATCGGACCCGAGCCTTGCACCGTGCCATGGATCGCATCTTGAGGTTCTCGCGACCCTCGCACCAGCGCCCTCGCCAGCGTCCTCGCCAGCGCCCAGTACCGCGCCGTGACCTCGCCAGCGCCGTGTCCGAGTCTCGCCAGCGCCACGCCAAGCATGTCGTGACACTCCTTGCTCGGCCACGGACGACCTATCCATTTTAAGTAGTTTTTTGCTTTCTTTCCATTATAGAACATTGCTATTACTAGTTTTATGTTTTTAGGAAGTCATTCATGGGCCTTGCGCCGAGGGTTTATGGGCTCGCGCCGATGGGCCTTAGCCTGCGTGCTAACCCTAGGCGCGCGCTGCATCATTAGGGTTTTCTTGCTTGTTTTGTGCCGCCTCTCTATATAAGGAGGCTTAGACTTATTTTTTACAGTCAGCGCACATTTAGGGTTTAATATAGTCGAGGATTGCTCCTTATTTCTCCCTTTGTGCTTGCACTGCCACCTCTATACAATCAAAGCTCTCGTTTCATAATTGTTCTTGTGAGTTCGTGCCATAATCAAGTCTTCCGCTGTGTTAATTCGAGACCTACTACTCAAACACCGTTCGATCCGAAGCATCCCATACGAGGGACGCATCATATACGATCCCTTGACCTTTGACCAATTGGTCACTTTGACACCCCACCTTTGAAAATGTTCGATTGAGTACTTAAACTTGCATAATTGAATGGAAGAAACATTGATGTACGTAATTGAATTTTTAATAGTGAGTTTTGCATTCTACAAATCTATTAGAGGATATTTCAGGATATTATGTATATTAGCGGATATTGCATAACCCGAGAATCTCGTAATTATGTATTGTTAATATTTATTTCCTAGTTTGTAGGATAACTAGTAGCTTGTATATAAACCCTCTTTTCCGTAATATCAAATCAGGCTTTTACGCTACAATATTCTTTATGGTATCAGAGCTCCGGAAAATTTTCGATTCCTGACCTAATTCTTGGCCGCTACTCCTTCAGCCGCCAGTCACCACCGGTTTTTACCGGCCTCCCACCAACCTCACCGCCCTTTCGGCATTCAAACTCCTCCCCGTGTGAAATTATGCCGGGCAAGGATGAAAATCTCAAACCCAATTCTCCATATTATCTACATCCGTCGGATCATCCCGGGATGAAGATTTGTCCTATTGTTCTTCGTGGCGACAATTATCAAGAGTGGGATCTCTACATTCGCAATGCGTTACGGGCAAAGCGAAAACTTGGCTTCATTGACGGATATCCCGAATGGTGGACTGACGATCGAATCGCTGCTCACAAGGCGAAGCTGGGAATTGGTTCTGATGCAGCCGCTGATCGCCAGCAACAGCATGGCCGTGGCCGCGGGCGCGGGATGGCAGCCGCATGGCAGCCGCGGTCGCGGGTCAATCCAGCAGCGAGCAGAGTTCACAGCTTGGCTCCAAAAATTTTGGTAATTACTCGGCTTCTGATCGCGCCGGGACTGGGCTTTCCGACGCCCAATTTCATCAACTAATGCAAATGGTTCAATCTAAAAATTCTGGTAATGCCGGTAACAATTCGGGTATATTTTCTAACTGGATTTTGGATACTGGTGCATCATTTCATATGACGGGTGATCCGTCATTGCTTTCTGATTTGAAGAATGTTGACACATCGACGATTTTGTTGCCTGATGGATCGTCTACTACGGCATGTCGTGCCGGAATTGTCCGTTTTAGTGATCGATTGATTTTGAGAGATGTCTTATTTGTTCCTCAATTGACTTGCAACTTAATTTCATGCTCTCAATTATTAAAGCATCAGAATTGTGTGGTGACGGTAACTGATAAGCTATGTATTGTACAAGATCGCACTACGATGACCTTGATTGGAGCGGGTGAGGAGCGAAATGGAGTCTACTGGCTGCGTGTGGCACCTGCAATGGCACTTGCTTCATGGATTGAGTCCGATTCTGCAGCAATTTGGCATTCCCGTGTTGGTCATCCTTCCCTTTCTGTACTTCAGCAGTTACCTAATGTTAAAATAAATGGTCACTTAGACCCATGTGATAGTTGTCATAGGGCTAAGCAAACTAGATCTATTTTTCCCATTAGTCAGTCTCATTCTTTAGCATGTTTTGACATTGTTCATTGTGATGTATGGGGTCCTTATCGGACTCCCACTACATCTGGTGCTCGTTATTTCTTAACTTTGGTTGATGATTTTTCTAGAGGAGTTTGGATTCACCTTATGGTTCATAAAAGCGAAGTTGCTTCTTTACTTTCAAATTTTTGTGCCATGACAATGCGTCAATTTCAAAAACAGGTTAAATGTTTTCGTAGCGATAACGGAACCGAATTTACTTGCATGCGTTCTTTTTTTGAGCAAAATGGTATTGAGTTTCAAACTTCTTGTGTTGGCACGCCCCAACAGAATGGTAGGGCTGAACGGAAACACAAGCACATGTTAAATGTTGCAAGAGCACTTCGTTTTCATGCTCATTTACCTTTGAATTTTTGGGATGATTGCATTTTGACTGCCGCTTATTTAATAAACAGAACTCCAACTCCTCTCCTTCAAAACAAAACTCCATTTGAGATTTTGTATAGTCGGCCTCCATGCTATGGCCGATTGCGTGTGTTTGGTTGTTTATGTTTTGCATCGATTATTCCCCATAATTTTGATAAGTTTGCTCCTAGATCTAGGAAATGCATTTTTTTGGGTTATCCCAAGGGTAAAAAAGGTTGAAAGTATATGATTTAGAGACCAATGAACATTTTGTATCTGCTGATGTTGCATTTTATGAAGCACATTTTCCTTTTCAAGCCCTTTTAACTCCAGTTGCACAATCAAGTGCAGAGCCACACCCATCTGTTTTTGATGATATCCATGACCCTATTTCCTATTCGCAGACAGACGTCAGGGAGAGTGGGGTTCAATCTCCTCTTGTCGTTGTTCAAGAACTTGACCCAAACTCCACAAATGCCCCAACGCAGAGGGGGAGTGGGGTTCAATCTTCTTCTGACTCTGTTCAAGTCAACTCCGATCCTAGCTCCACATTGGCCCCAACGCAGACAGCTGATGGGATAGGTGGGGTTCAATCCCCTCCCGTCGCTATTCAAGAAATGCCCCGTCGTTCAACCCGTGATCGGACTCCTTTTGTGAAGTTAAGAGGCTACATCTGTAACACTGTGCGCAGTTGTGTAGCTTTGTTGTCTTCTTCATCTCAACCATCACGGTTGTCAGGTACATCCTATCCTATAGCTAATTATGTTAACTGTTCACGGTTTTCTCCTGCCCATACTGCTTTTATTGCTGTTGTTCAGTCTATTCCAGAGCCTACTACTTTTGCTTCTGCTGCTTCTGATCCTTTGTGGAAAGCTGCAATGCAAGCTGAGATTGATGCCTTAAAGCGTAATGGGACTTGGATGCTTTTTGATCTTCCTCCTGGCAAGAAACCCATTGGTTGCAAATGGGTTTATCGGGTTAAGTACATATCTGATGGTACTGTTGAGAGATACAAAGCTAGACTGGTCGTTCTGGGTAACAATCAGAAGGCTGGTATTGACTACAAGGAGACTTTTGCTCCTATAGCCAAGATGGTTTCAGTTCGGACTTTCCTTGCTGTAGATGCTATTCAGAAGTGGGAACTGCATCAGATGGATGTTCATAATGCTTTTTTGTATGGTGATCTGCATGAGGAGGTTTATATGAGACCTCCCCCTGGTTTCGCTAGTGCTTCTGGCAAGTTCTACAGGTTGAACCGTTCCTTGTATGGCCTTCGACAAGCGCCCCGAAACTGGTTTGCCAAGTTGGCCACTGCGTTGCGCAGGTTAGGTTTTACACAATCTCGTGTTGATTACTCACTGTTTTCTTACACTCGCTCTGGGATTTGTATTCATGTTCTGGTGTATGTTGATGATTTGATTATTGATGGGAATGATTCTGCTGCCATTTCCAAGTTCAAATGGTAATTGAGTTCTTGTTTTCATATGAAGGATTTAGGCCTTCTTAAGTATTTTCTTGGGATTGAGATAGCCAGATCTCCTGAGGGACTGTTTCTGTCTCAGCGGAAATACACTCTGGATATTTTGACTGAAGCTGGCATGCTTGGAAGTAAGCCGTCATGCTTGGAAGTAAGCCGTGTGAGTTCCCCATGGAACAAAATCATACTCTTGCTCTTTCTTCTGCTCCTTTGTTTGAGGCTCCTGACAGATATCATCGTTTGATTGGGAGAATGATTTATTTGACTATCACACGACCTGAGATTTGCTTTGCTGTACATACTCTTGCTCAGTTTATGCAAGAGCCTACTATTGATCATTGGGACGCTGCAGTTTGTGTTCTTCGGTATCTCAAGAGTCATCCGGGCCATGGCATATTTTTGTCTTCTAGTGGTTCTCTTGATCTTACTGCCTTTTGTGACTCAGATTATGCGACGTGTCCTCTTACGCGTCGTTTAGTTACTGGTTACTTTGTTCAGCTTGGATCTTCTCCAATATCTTGGAAGACTAAGAAACAACACATAGTCTCCAGGTCATCTGCTGAAGCTGAATATCGTGCCATGGCAAGCGCTTGTTGTGTGAGCTCTTATGGTTGAAGGAGCTGCTTCGCTCTCTCGGGATCTCTCATTTAGCTCCCATGCGTTTGTTTTGCGACAGTCAGGCTGCTCTTCATATTGCCGCTAATCCGGTTTTTCACGATCGGACTAAGCACATTGAGGTTGATTGTCACTTCATTCGAGTTCTTCTTCTGGCTGGCATGGTTCAGACCTCTCATATACGTACTCACTCTCAGCCAGCTGACATCCTCACCAAAGCCCTTGGTTCTCAGTAGTTTCATCTTCTTTTGGGCAAGTTGGGCATTCGAGATCCCCATGCTCCAACTTGAGGGGGAGTATTAGAGGATATTTCAGGATATTATGTATATTAGCGGATATTGCATATCCCGAGAATCTCGTAATTATGTATTGTTAATATTTCTTTCCTAGTTTGTAGGATAGCTAGTAGCTTGTATATAAACCCTCTTTTCCGTAATATCAAATCAGGCTTTTGCGCTGCAATATTCTTTAAAATCATTAGATCTTAGATACAACAACAACATTGACCTAGTTCAGTACCCAAGGGAGTATCTGGGAGTCAAGATGGAACCCCCCTGGCTTAAAGATGAGGAGGTGCAACCGAGAGACCCAAAGAGACCGAAGACCCACGACAATTGTAACAAGCAAAGAGCGAAAGCAAAATAGAACGAGAACACGACCAAAGACAGAACAACAGGAAGTAAAGCGAAAACAAAATACAAAAGCAAGCACGAGGAACGGAAAACCAAAGCCACGAAAAACCAAAACCAAGCGGAAATCGTCTGTCCAAGCGACTAGCTGTTGTCTGCCACTCGTATCTTCTCCCTCCATCTGTCCCTGCAAGCTGCCAAATTTGTTGAAATCCCCAACTGATTGATATCCTATCTTATACTATCCTTCCAACATTTCTTCGGTCGTCCTCTCCCTCTACGAAGGTCTCCTAAGTCTAGGTTCTCGCACCTACGAACTGGCTCCCCAGGCCCTCGCCTCTGTATATGTTCAAATCAGCACAGTCTCGATTCTCTCAACTTTTCCCCTATATTGGCCACCCCCACCTTGCTTCTGATCACTTTATTTCTGATCTTGTCTAGGAGCATGTGTCCGCTCTTCCACCGTAGCATCCTCATCTCCTCTACATCAACCTCTGTTCTTGTCCCTTCCTGATGGGCCAACATTTTGCCCCATATAGGATGGCTGGTCTAATGGTTGTCCTATAAAACTTTCCCTTAAGCTTGAGTGGCACCTTCTTGTCGCAAAGGACCCTCGACGCTGCCCTCCAATTTTGCCAATCTCTTTGTATCCGGTGCTTGATGTCCTCATCGATGCCCCCGTTACTTTGTAGGACTGACCCCAAATACCTGAAACTATCTTTCTGCGTCACCACTTCTCCTCCTAAAAGCACCTCAACACTGTTTGTCGCACCCTACCTGAACCTGAACTCCACGTATTCCATCTTGGTCCTGCTTAGTCTGAAGCCCTTAGACTCCAACTTCTCCCTCTAACTTTCGTGTCTACTACTAACTCCAACTCTAGTCTCATCTACCAAGACAATGTCGTCTACAAACAGTATACACCACGGGATCCCCCTGATCTCGCTCGTCAGAACATCCAGCACGAGCGTAAAAAGGAAGAGGCTTAGGGCGGAGCCCTGGTGTAGACCCGCCTCCACCTAAAAATACTTTGTGTCCTCTTCTGGGGTACAAACACTGGTCAACGAGCCCTCGTACATGTCTTTGACGATCCTGATAAACGTGCCAGACACTTCCTTGGCTGCCAAGCTCTCCCAAATCAACTCTCTAGGTACTCTGTCATAAGCTTTCTCCAGGTCGATAAAAACCATGTGCAGATTCTTCTTCCTCTCTCTATACTCCTCTTTTAGCCTTCTCAACAGGTGGATAGCGTCCATAGATGATCTCCCATGCATGAAACCAAACTGGTTCTCCGACACTCTGACTAGTCTTCTCAATCTCAACTCGATGACCTTCTCCCACACCTTCATTGTGTGACTCAGAGGCTTGATGCCTCTATAGTTGTTGCACTGCTGCACATCTCCCTTGTTCTTATATAATGGGATTAACTTACTAAGCCTCCACTCCTCAGACATCCTAGTCGTCTTAAAACTTTCATTGAAGCGCCTTGCTAGCCATTCTAGTCCTCTCTCACCCAGGCATTTCCAAACTTCTACCGGAATCTCATCTGATCCTACTGCTCTTTTGTTACCCATTTTCCGGATCACTTCTTTTATTTCTTCTTTGGAGAACCTCCAGTAAAAGCGGAAGGGGTTTTCTTAGTTGTCTAGACCCATTGAACCATGCCGACCCTCATTTGTCTCATGTCCCTCATTCAGAAGCCCACAAAAGTATCTTTCCCAACGTTGTCTAATCTGCGTGTCATCCACCAACGCTCGCCCATCCTTATCTTTGATACATTTCACCATGTCTATGTCTTTGCTCTTTCTTTCTCTCTCCTTGGCCAACCTATACATAACTCATTCCCCACCCTTTTCGTCCAGAGCCTTGTACAAGCCCTTGAACACTTTCTCTTTAGCTACCGCCACCGTTCTCTTTGCTACCTTCCTCGCTGCCTTATACTCTGCTAGCCTCGCTTGTCTGTCTGGCACCCTACTGAGCGACCACGCTTTGTAGGCTTGTTGTTTCTCCTTCACTTTCTCTTGAACATCATCATTCCACCATACTTCAGCCCTTCTGTTGCCAGAAATTCCTCTCCACATGCCCAACACTCTACACGCCGCTCTACGAATACACTCCGCCATCTTTCCCCACATCATGTTGGGGTCGCTTCTTTCTTCCCAAGCCCCCTTAACGCTTGCTTCCTCAAAAATCCTACCACGCAAGCTCTACGTTTGATTCAGAATCATTAGATCTTAGATACATGATATCAAATTAGTACAATGATCTTAAATACATCATAACAAATTATGTAGTAATAATTAATTGTTCGCTAGCTAATAACTTGAAAGTTTATGTCGATATGTATGGTGTATTATAATTAAGCTAGTGACTACCTGTTATAAGGAAAACAGATCCAACATACAAGTTTAGTGATGTTTCGTCTCAAAATCAATTAGTAATTCATAACTTATATACTAGACTTGTATCTCTCAATTTTTCGATATAGGATTGGCTAGCATCATATAATTTGAATATGCAATAACGCGTTTATGTACTTAAGATTGTACGGACTTCTCTATTATATTTGGCAACTTATGATAGGCCAAACCAAAGGTTGTCTGGTTTGCATGTAGATGAGTGACAAGGCAATATGCTAATCATGCATCACTTGGTTCAGAACTTTAGTAGCAAAGTTTGAGAAGATGAATTGGATGGACCCCATTGCATACATAGGCTAGGGCGTTTTACAACTTTGCAAGTCCTCGCTCGTGTGAACTTGTAAAAGAGAAGAGAGAAAAAAAGACTTTACTAGGAGAATGCACGTATGTGTATAGGAGCGAATCTAGCTAAACAATTGGGGTCGTATAGATGTCATACTTAACAATACATTTTTACGAATGACTTTTGGCATTATTTCATGTATTTTTTTTTGGTAGGAATTATTTCATGTATTCTACGTCCACTTCTTTTTATTCGATTGTTGTTAGAAAGGTTTGCATGTTGGATCTCCACGATTGAGAATAAAATATATCTCATATCTGAAATAAGAATATAAACTGTCTATCATTATAACTAAATGAATTACTTGTTATATTGTCAATTGGTAGGCATGTTATGAGTGTGCGTTGGAACGGTCTCTCTCCATCTGTATTTATTATATCTCAATTTTATATACCTTAGGAAATATAATAAAATGATGATGTAATTTTTCGCCCTCAATTGACTATGACTTACGAATACCTAAATAAGTTAGATATTTTCTCTTATTAGTTATACGGACCAAATCAAAGATTAATGTAACTGCTCGATGAAAACCAATTAAAATGATCTTCATGCCTACATAAGATTTGCATTTGGTGTGTAGCTGATCGAAGAAAATTAAAATGAGAAAAAGGGAGGATAATGTGATCGAAAAATAAAAATAAAGAATACAACACAGTTATAGGGATGTAATCGAACCGAACCGAGCCGAGCCGAGCCGAGCTTTGAGTTGCTCATGCTCGGCTTGGTTAAAACTAGGCGAAATCGAGTTCGAACATACGCGAGCTTGGTTCGAGCTCAAAATTTTGTTGGAGCTTGGTTCATTTAAATGCTCACCGAGCTCGAGCTTGTTCCCGGGTCTCTCATTTAGTTTCTTCGAGAGACAAATTCTTGAACAACTCAATTATAAAAGCAAATGAACTAAAATTTAAACTATGTGGTTTGAGAAAGACGACCAAAACCATGTAATTTAACATAAACTATACATTGTATATAATATATAAAGTAGAGTTTATTCATAAACGTATAATCTAGCTAGTTTTTTATGAGTGTATAATCGAGTTTGCTCATGAGTATATAATCGAGTTTACTCATGAACAAACGAGTTGAGCTATCTTGTGTTCAAGCTCAGTTAATTTCATTTATCTTTCGAGCCTTAAAATTGTGCTGAAGCTCGATTCATTTACAAATCAAGCTGAGCACGAACAAAATTTAACCGAACCTAACACCGAATGTCTCACGAACGGCTGTGTTTGTTTACAGCCCTACATAGCTATGGCCAGTTTGAAAGGCTTTCTCTTTTGAAAGAACAGACTAGGGTTGGGGCCCAAAATGACGCCATCGCTAAAGTGATATAAAGAGGAAAAAAGGGATTTTGTCCTACTCATGATGACGTGGAAGGTGCTTGGACTCCATTTCCGGGGAGAGAGGGAGACTTGACCATTGAAGCTTTGCAAATACCTTACTTTAGTTCGTACTTCGTAATAAGATATTTTGCTCTCATTTGAGAGAAAAACGCAAGAGTGAGGTCTAAATGTTTTGTGTTGCTCAATCCATGTTGGATTTGAGTTTCAATTGATTTCTTCTCGTTTCGATGCTGGTTTGTTTACTCAATTACAATCATTCGCGGTTTCTGCCCATTATAATTTGTTTAATGAAATACATCTCCCCACAATTCTTCTGAGGCGCGCATACTTTGCGATCGGGCAAATATAACCGACGCCAGAACAGTTTAGATTCATTGATGTGAGGGAAAAAGACATGAACGGAAAAGCATGTAAATGCAAGATTTGGGTGCATCATTATTAAGAAAGATTACTACAGTATGATTTAACATGATACGACCTAGCTTAGCTAAATCCAATTAACTATTCATTACCATTATCATTGACTTATCAGCAGACTTTTGTGGAAATTGTAGATCAAGCACAATCATGGCAATTAACAATAAGCATGATTCGACCAAAAAAAAAAATACTATATACTAACAATGAGCACGAGGATCTCACTAAATAGCAACTTAGAAGATTAGATAAAGATGATTATCATTTATCAACCCAAATACAATTATATTCTTTAAACCATAATCGTCAACGAACTAACCATATCAAGCTCAGTACTTTTAGTAAATTTCATTATATATTGCTAGTGAATGAAGACTTTACAAAGATTAAGGGTTATCAAACAACGACTAAAAATCATACTTCGTATAAATTATTAGATATTGTTAAACAATTCGATTCTTAAAGTTATAACAAGTCAAGTTTTTCGGTTTAAACTCTTTTTTTTGGTTGAATTTCCGTTTAAACTTATAAGTATATATATTTTTTGGTGCAAAACTTATAAGTATATTTAGTGAAATGATCTCCTAACCGTTTGTCCATTAATACATAAATTTAAAATTATATAATTTTATATAGTGAATGGTATAAATTACTCATATGTTCAGATAAATGAATAAAATTATATCAAATAAATTTAAAATTTAAAAGTTTATTCGAAAAAATACTCTAAATTGACCTTCTAGTTATAATGATATTAACCGTTCTAAAAATTCCACTATCTCTGTCTAGGCCCCACCTAGCTAGGCACCGGATAGTGCTAGCCTAGTAGCCTGCATAGCTTTCCAGCCCGTCTAATCTCCGTCTTACAGGCTACTTAGACACTAGACGGTCTCTCTCCGACTAGGACCCGCCTAGCGTTTTTTAGAACCCTTGTTATATTTGAGGCTAAAGTTAATCCTCTGTATCTTATAAAAAAGTTCATTTTACAAGTGTTTAATAACTTAATTATATTTTAACAATTTTTCTTATATAAAATGGTGGATAAAAAAAAATTGAGAAATGTGAAGGCTGAAACAAAAAGTAAATCAACGGCCAGAATTAAAGGAATGTGTGAACGGGGTTCAGGGTTTTATGGGGCCCAGCCACTTTGGAATTTTGCGGGGTCGCTCCACACAAGCAATCTCTTCTCTGCTTCTCCTCTTTCGGTGTTTTTAAAATATTGCAAAAATCTTTTAAAAAATGTACAGTTAACATCACAACGTATTCTCTTTTGTTTGCTTCCCAAATCTCAGGTTCTATTTAAAGGAGCAATTCAGCCCCTCTTCATTTCCCCCCTCCTCCTCTTTCTCTTCAAACTACACTTTCCAATTAATCCCTTCTCTCCTGCGCAGGCGTTTTCTTCTATAAAGTCACTTCTTGATTACTAAATCTTGTTCCTTAGACTTTGGGTTTTTTCATTGAGGACTTTTGTCGAACACTTGGACGGTTTTTAGCATCTGGGCACTGTGGAAATTTTGAGCTTTGTCGAATTCTAGCTCATTTTATTTTTTTGGGGGTCATTTTCAATTCAAATTTGAGGGAATTGGGTAGGTGGGGAGGGGAGTCTTGGTTACTTAAAATAAGAAAAAGCTCATCAGAAAATGATCATAGTCTTGCACAAGGGATACATTCTGTGGAAATTCTGCTTAAATCTTGTGACCAAACTCTCTGTTGAGAAAAGCTTCTACTTCTGGATCTTCCAGATTTTTAATAGGTACAGCTTGGGCACTTAGGCAGGGCCATAATATTTGTGATACATTTGGATTTGTTCCTTGTAGTTTTTACAAGCTTCTTGTTCAATTAATTTCTCAAGTCACATAAGCAATTTGATAGCTAGTGAGTTGTAGCATAATGGGATCATTGCCACCTGGTTTTCGGTTTCACCCGACTGATGAAGAACTGGTCGCTTACTACCTTAAAAGGAAGGTAGAAGGGCTAGAGATTGAGCTTGAAGTAATTCCTGTGGTGGATTTTTACAAGCATGATCCATGGGAATTACCAGGTACAATTCTTTTATGAGTAAAAATTCTTTTGTTATTATTCTCCTACATATTCTATTTTTGTATTGTGGGGCTTGGAAGCTTTTGTTCACCAAAAAGCCAGTTTTATTGGCTTTGTATTTTATTCTTACACTCAATTCAAAAACCACATTTTAAATGCTTGTTATAATTCCTTCCTCTCATTTTTATAATGCAGATAAATCATTTCTTCCTAGGAAGGACATGGAATGGTTCTTTTTCTCTCCAAGGGACAAGAAGTATCCAAATGGCTCAAGAACAAACAGAGCCACCAAATCCGGATACTGGAAGGCGACTGGTAAGGACCGAAAAGTGGTATCCGAGTCCTCAATCATTGGGTACCGTAAAACCCTGGTCTTCTATCATGGGCGCGCTCCATTAGGAGACCGAACTAATTGGGTTATGCACGAGTATCGCCTTTGTGATGAGCATTCTGATGGAGTTCCAATTTTTAAGGTACAAAATGTACTGCTAGATATTTTTAACCAGTTAGTTTTGTAAGTTAAAGCTGAATGCAACTGATGTATTGTATTGGGCTGCAGGGAGCTTTTGCTTTATGTCGTGTTGCTAGGAAGACTGATGCAAAAATCAGTTCAACTGATTCATTTGGAGTTGTGAAATCAGGCAATATGGATTTGGCCTCTTCAAGAACCACAAATGAGACAATAAGCAATTCTAATGAATCTGCATTTCATAATCAATTTAATCAGAGTGCTTATTCCACTCCAATGTCTTCCCCGTTTAATATGGCTCGAATAGGAGAGTTGGATTCGAGTTTGACAAACCCAAATTCAAATAACATGTGGGTCTCTCCAGATTTGATTCTTGATTCCTCCAAGGTATCAGTTCTGCTAATTATGATTGCCAACATTTTTTTACAGCTATCTCAGCTCTGTTCAAATTTAAAAACAAACTTACAATGAATTTTTTGGCATTTTGTTTTTGCAGGAATTCTCACAAGGGCAAGAGGCTGCTTCAAGCTACTTACCACAGTATGAGTACCCAAACTCAATTGTTTCATGGCAGCCTTATAACCAACAAGGGATTTCGCCGAGTTCATCATACTCAAACTTTAATGGGGAGATTGAACACGTGGATAATCTTAGCGGTATTGGAAATGTAAACATGGACTATTTAGGGTATTATGGGAATGAAGATACACAATATGGATACTATGACCAGATCAATTCCCATACAGGACTGTTCTAAAGGAAGCCAGGAAAACCAGATCAAGTGTGGAGCCTTCTGAAATAGATCTTTTGTTGTGCTTTCTTCAATTTAAGTATGGTTCATCTTCCAAGACAACATATTTTTTAAGGTTTTGGTCTTGGGATGAATTGAACTCGTATGCCTTGTTATTATAGGTATTGGTATTTCAGATGTAGTTTAACAAGCATTAGATGGACATTTCTCTTGGCGGCAATCACTATTAGCAGTTGTACTAGGGAGATGTTCATCTTGCTTTTTCCTATCTTCCTGTTTTCTTGTAATATAAGCATCTATGGAAAGCATTTGCTATTTCAAACTGTCTGTCTATGAATGTCAAACTGCTACTATACAAGCATGCTAACTTATGAATTACCTTTACTAAGATCGCATTTAGTCTGGCTCTTGGAGCTGTTTTTGATCAAAAGGCCTGTGTTTGTTACCATAAAGTAAGTAACTTGTCTTACAACTGTGCTTAATCACACCCTTTTTTCCCATAAAAGAATGAGTTAGAGCATTAAAGTAAAAAGAATTAATCTTTATGCATGTCCCAACTCCTGAGACTTGTATTGCTGGTTGCTAAGCTGCTTCATCTAGACAACTTGTAAAATCAACCGAGTTTAACAAGATTCTGCACAAAAAAGACATGTATTTCAAAAGCTAATGCTTTCAAGTTTACAAGGTGTGAACAAGGAATTCTAGCTCCAAGGTATAGTGGGTTATTAACATTAAGTTGAACCATGCTCAAGGAAAGGGACTCTTCTAACTCAAGTGCTGTCATATTCATCCTCTTAAAATGCCTGCTTTCATTGTCATATTCTTTTGACAAATCACACCTCCACCCACAAAAGAATTCAGACACCCAAGTGCAAATTAAAGTTAGCCTTTTCTTTCTCATCCCTTCTTCACAGTCTAAGAACCAACTATTGGACACAATAAAGTGCCAACAGATAAAAAAGAGCTTTACTAATTGATCGACCGCGTTGTATACTTGTATTGACTGGTTTAAATTGGCCTTAGGTCCATTTCCTGGCTATTTGAGTTGAGTTTGTCTATAGAGAGATTGATATGTTCAACATCGTTGTTTGGGTTAGGTATATAGATATTGAGATGCTAGACACATTATTCATGTGTCAACTAGGCCAAGCTAGTTGTACTTATCGGGGGCATAATGAAAATAGTTTTCCACATCGGAAATTAGATGAAATAAAACTTATTATATAAGGCTGGTGGAATACGCATTTTATTGTTAATTGATTTTAGAATGAAACCGTATATATGTAAAGTTTGTGAAGTAGCAACTAGGCTAACTCTTATAATCAGAACTAGAAAGTCAACTAAATGAACCAATTGGGAACATCTGAAGTGAACTTAATTATGACTACCTAGCTAAGTCATAAGTTTTCTGAAATTGCTATTCAGAATAAGAATCTCACTTATAAGAGCATGACACTCATATAACTTTCAGCAGAAGCACCCAAGAAAGTCCAACATTAGTAGTGGACTCTTTTTCCTTGCAACCCCAATTGACATTCCCTTCCAACAATAAAAAAAAAATTGAACAGATTCGCCGTCCGCCCTGAATAATTTTGATCAAATGCACTTACAAAATCATCCTTATACGTGCAAGTGGGACATGGAATAAAACCCTTTGCCCCTGCAACTAAACTGGTCCGGGACCATACATTTTTCCTAAGCATCAAAGGAAAAACTGATAAAAATGGCTACTTTGGTACTTTAGGGTATAAAGTTTAATGGATTATGCCTTTCTCTTGCTTTTGGGGTTATAAAGAGAGTTATTGGAGTATGGCCATGCAATTTGGATGAAGCAATTAAGTGTTTTAGATGCATTAAATTATGATTAAACACTGAAAGAAGTCACATACAAGTTTCTGTTTTGGTTTTGTTTCACACCACAAAAGATTTTGATATGGAGTTTGTATTCTATATCTATACATATATCACAATCCCAATGGGAACCAAGGAAAAGCTAAAGGAGAACTGCCACCCCATCCCTTTTTAAAGCAAACTAGACTTTGATTTGTAGCTAATTGTATATTATATATGTAAAATATATTAATTATTTGTAGAAAGAAGGATGATGTATCATGTAATGTATGTAATTGCATTGGATAAATGTAATGAAATTATGAAAATAAACATATACAATATTAAGTTTAAAACTCTTACAAGAAAAACCGTGAGACCAATCGGTATTCATGTTTTTGAGTTGCATATGCATGGTTTTGAATGATTGTATTCATGGAAGAATACGACTTTTTGAACTCTAACAAGGAAGAATACGAGAGATGAAGTCCATCCGTATGGTTTTTATGGACTTCTCTTCTCTTGTCTCTCTTTCTTTCTTTGTGTGTGAATGTTTGTTCTGTGAGAAGTGCTTACTCCAAGCCCTATTCATTGGCTTTATACACATTTGAACTTGGGCTGCTATCTTTTCTTTCATGTTGTCCGAAATACCCTTTATCTTGCACGCCAGGTTTGCAATCTTCACATGTGACTTTGATTTGAACTTGGTCAACTTTGAGAATCAATCGGGCTGTTGGATCACTCGCCTCAGTCTGTTCCTCAGACTGAGCCTTCGTTCTGTCCAAGATAGGATCCCGCGATTTGCGTTGAACGGTGTTGTTTGCACATGTGAGTTCCCATGCGATGGGAACTGTTCTCTCCAGAGTTCCTTTGATAGGAACTTGCTATCATATATTCTTGTGTTCCTTTTGCGTTCTTGGAGATTATTCGTTAGACCTGGTGTTCCCTTGAAATACTTGAGTGTAAAACGTTAGTTCCCATATGGCGTTTGTCATTATCAAAACTGGAGACAAGTATCGTTGTTTGGATGTTTGGAACCAGAGTTCCCAACATCGTCCCAACAGTAGTGTACATGTTCAGTATGCTACAATCACTCATCCTAAGCTTAGTTTTGTTGTAAATCGTGTTTGTCAATATATGCATCGTCCCATGTAGCCACACTAGCATGCACTAAAATGGATATTACGTTATTTCAAAGGAAAATTGGATCATGGTTTTGTCATTCTTGTGTCGCCTAGTTCTCGAATTATAGTTTATTCAAACTCAGGATGGGCATTCGATCCCCTCGGCCTGCTTTCACAACACAAATTTGCTATCTTTTATGGTGGCAATCTTATTAGTTGGGCTATTTGAAAACAAAAGGTGGTCGCTAGTTCAAATACGGAAGTAGAGTATCAAGTGCTTTCCTTCACTACTATCGAACTAGTCAACATCCAATTTGTGAGGTTCTTATGCTTCTGTGTGACAATCTATCTGCAACTTTTCTTACAAACAATCCAGCCATAACCAACAAGTTTAAACATATTCAACTTGATTTTCATTATGTTCGAGAGAAAGTAGATTCTAAGAAATTGTTTGTCCGCCATGTATCCGTTGTTGATCAAATTATTGATATGTTTACAAATGCCCTTAGAGGCCGAGCTTTCTACACTGTTCGTTCCAAGCCGCTGGTCGCCCTTCGTCCATCATCTTGCGAGATATTAGTCAAAGATAATAATAATGTTATAAAAGTATATAATTATGTATAGGTTATATTTTCTATCTTGTGTAAATATTTTCGATCCTTTTGTATTTAAGAGAATTCTAAGTAGTTTGAGGAGCAACTCATAACCTCCTATATATGTATATTTTCTTTCATCAATACAATTAACCTAGTCTTTCTCATATTCTATTATGTGGACCGTGGACGTATCTAAATCAATGTGAATCTTGAGTGATAAATAATGACATCAAAATTGACTAGTTTCATTACACTTTCTCATTTTATTTTCACAATTAGAAACCACAGAGAGGCCCTTAATATCTAGAATCAATCAGATTATACTTAAGGATTCTTAATGAACCAAAAATAGAAAGCAAGTTCATTCAACGGCACCATGACAAGGCAAGTGACTCTGCAAAGGGTTTTCCATCTTCTTGGACTTCTTCTCATCGCCTGCAGCCTCGCACTTTATCTCCAAGCGGTCCTCATCATGGGGGTCAAACTCCTTGAAGTGGGCCACCCTGCTGAGCTCCTCGACCTCCTCTATCACCAGGTCCAGCCTGGCCACCGTCTCCACCAGTAACGAGGCGAATGCTGCAAACGGAAGAGCCTCCGCGAACTCGAGGCTCGTGGTGGCTATCTTGCTGAGGGTTGGTCGCAGGGACGCCATCGTCGTGGGCGCCTTGCGCTGTTGGAGCTTGCTCTTCCACTCCAGCAACGCCGAGCTGTCCGTCTTCACACTTGCTATCGACACTCCGTTAGTACCGCCTTTTCCTGACCAACAACAACAACAACATTGACCCAATGAGGTTTTGCTACATCGAAATCTGGGGGTAAAGATGGAAGTACGCTCGAAAGACCCGCGTGGAGCCCAAACTCCACAACACATAAAGTTAGCACAAAATAATTGCCTTTTTCTGACTATAAAAAATAATCGTCATCCATATGAAAAGTACTTTTAAATAATAAAAATTACGCATTTGTCTTAAAATATGTAAAATATAAGTGTTACACATTTTAAACCAAAAAACGATATTTATTGTCCAAAAGCATTTTTCACATGGAAGTAAGAAAGCCCTTAAATTGATGTATTTAACAGTATGTTTTAGAATTGCTATTATAAATTTTGTTTTGTTGAATACTTACTCAAATTTTTCGTCTGTTTTTTTTTCTACAAGGATAGAACTCAATGAACCAGACAAACCTGATATATTGTGGGACGGGAAAGTTTGGAAACCACCTTTTTTTTTTATAGTGTGTAGTTATAATTAAGTAAGATGTTTATAGTAAGGTTACCTAAAGTTTTGTTACCGGAGGCGGCAGCGGCAGCAGCAAGAGCGATAAAGTTTTGGTGGTTATTCTTGGAGCCGAGGAAGAGGCGAGGCTGAGACTTGAGGGCTTTGTCGAGGTCGTGCAATGCCTCGTGTAGGTGGTCGGAGAGTATCTCCGGTGAGCAATGGCGGCGGTTTCTTATGCTGTTGGCAAGTTCCTCCAACACTTTAGAGACTTCTGCAGCTAGCCTTACACATGGGTCTTTGAATATGGCGCGTATTGATTTCGGTGTCTACCAATTAATTAATCCCAACAATAAAAACATATGAAAATGTGAGAATTAATCAAGAAACTTGTGTAAAATCGAGACATATATCATGATCAAGGGTGACACTTCAAAGTTTGGTCCAAGATTTTCTTACCTGAATTTCAGTTTGTAAACAACCATGTAACGCGACGACAGTGTAGCCAAAATGGCGAAGAACGCCTCCGAGTTTAACATACTGCTGCCATGGGAGCTTGTACCTTGAGCGTCGAGGTTCCCAACTTGCATACAATGCCTAAACAGTCATGAAGAAATCAGCTTGTTAGAATGTCTGCCCATTCCATATCTGAAGGTTGGGATTAAACTGAACTAGTATATATAAATCAGTGGATTACTCATCCTATTGGCAATTGGTTTTAGGATGGAACCCACTGGGCTAATACAGCTTAGTTAGTGACATTTAAAAACTTACAGTTTTCATAAAATAAATTATTTTTTTCTAGTATGAATGATCATTCATATAATAAGGTCTGCTTTGTTACATACCATAAGGTCATCGCTGGACTTGGAATCGAGTACCGCCTTGATTATGGGATCCTCTTTCGGGTTCTCCTTATCCTCGATATCCAAATTTTCAGATTCGTCAAAGTAGTCATTCACACAAGCTACACATACAAAACATGATAAAAGTTAAAGCTAATCTTGAAATCCATCATCATAGGAACCAAACTACAATCAAATTAAAGTATGCATAAATTAATTTCACCTGTGATAGATCTTGCAAGGCCTTCAAGCTTGGAGACGGTGACATTATGAAGGTCCTGTCCGGACCAAGTCGGAAAGACGAGGAGGCTCATAAAAAGGCAAATCCCACATCCTATGGCTATCATGTCGAGTCGGTCCCTTGCTACATGAACCACATCTTGAGCTCGATAGCCGGATTGCGTGATCAAGTTGAATGTCAAGAGGAAGATCACCACTCCATAGTCGTAGTTCTTCTTTATATATGGTATGAATCTTATGTATGTAGCCGTCGTCCCTATAAACAACATAACCATATATGACAATCTCCAAGAGTGATGCAACATTTTAAATAAGTAACCTTAATTTTTAAAAATGTTTCCGAAAATCGGAAATTAGAATCTCAAAGCTGAATCAAACAAACAGTATAAGATCATTTCCCCACCTATAAAAAAGACCGCGCTTCCAACGAAGAGTCCGCGGAAAACCTGGCCTGATTCATCAGCAACAAACTGAATGAAGAAGGCCATTGAACCTGCCAAAAGGGTTCCTAATCCTCTGTTCAGCCCTTTGCACAATGTTGCACCTACACATCAAGTTCTTTAAAGCCTCAAAAGCCAAATAACAAAAAATAAACAAATTGTGAAACCAATCAAACAGTGAACTGCAAATCTTTTATTTAGATTGTTACCAGCGGTGAACTCGAGCACGACAACAACAGTCATGACGGCCCAGATAGCATTCTGACCGATCCCTTCGGCTAGAGGTTGAATGAGGTAGAGAAGAGTTACCAATGTCAACGACGTCCCGACTTTGAGAGCATGGATTGCTCTTCTAGGATCTTCTCTTCCGACTCGCCAAAGATTGCGCCAAATTAAACCAGGAAAGCTTCTCACTTTGCTTACATATGGAGCTATCTTTTTCCAAAATTGAATGCTTGGGGAAGGCAAAGCTTGTTGCCCCATTTTGTTGCAGGCTCTGTTTAGGCCCTTAACAGGAAAGCTATAGCATTTGCGTCTTGGAGTAATGATATATATAAGGTTGGCCAAGAAGGGTATTTGAAGCTGTAAATATCACATTTTATGTCACAAAACTTTTAACACTCATATTTAAATTATTCACTTCACCATTCACATGTTTTCTATAAAAAGGCAGGATCTTTACAAATGAAGGCGGGTTGCGGATTCACAAGTGATTCATTTAAAATGAAAAAATATACGTATAAGATAAATAATATTCTTCTATAAATGCCAATGATATGTAAAATAGTAGAATTGTGTCAAGACAATGCCAAAGCACACCAAGATAATAAAAATCAAATGCCCTCGACCAAAAAATAAATAATAAAAATCAAAGAAAGGCAAAAATCTTTTGCTAATCTAGCACTTAATAATTGCAGAATAAGGAGTTTCTTATCAAATTGGAAGGATGACAACTAGAGTAAAAAATGTGTAGCTAATCATTTTGTAATTAATTAGCAAGGATTTAGGACGTGACAACAAAAGTGTTCGACGAATGTGTAAAACTAGGAAACGAGAGAATACGTAGAATATTTACCATAATAGAGATTACAATATATATAGTAAATACAATGACTTAAGCCCCAAGGACTAGAATATCTACGGAATAGTAATAATATATATGTATAAATATCCTAATACTTTGCCTCAAGTTGGAGCATGTAAATTCATAATGTCTAAGTTGCCTAGAAGATGCAAAAATTGTTGCTTGTCCAATGCTATAGTAAACAAATTAGCGGCTTGCTCTAAGGTACGAACATAGCTTGTAATAGTCTGACCTTTCCGAAGTAAATCTCGCACAAATGACAGTCAATCTCAATGTCCTTAGTGCACTCATGAAATACGGGATTAGCAACAATGTAAATAGCTGCCTGATTATCACACATGAGATGCATGGGAGCATAATGATAGATGCCGAGTGAAATAAAAGAGGTTTGAGCCATACAAGCTCACAACACGCAACTTCCATGGACGATACTCATCCTCAAAAGATGAATGAGAGACAATATCTTGTTTCTTAGTCGTCCAAGAGAGAGAAGAAATACCAAGAGACACAAAATAACATGTCAAAGAATGACGAGTAAGCGGACACGCCACCCTTTGAGATAATGAAGAACTCGGAGAGGAGCCTACCAGTGAACAAGTGAGGGGTTCTACATGAACTGAGCAAGCGTATGTACAACAGATATCAGGACATATAATGGTAAGGTAGATGAGATGACCTACTAATATACAATATTGTCTTGGAAACTCGATTAAACCCTTAGAAGTAGTAGCAAGCCAATGTTGTTGCTCCATCGGAAAAGCAGAAGGCTTGGCAGCTATTAACCCGGTCTCAAAATGGATATCTAAGGTATATTTTCGTAGAGAAAGAAAAATGCCCGAAGGACTACGAGCAATTTCAATTCCAAGAAAATATTTAAGAAACCCCAAATCCTTCATATAGAAACAAGAACTCAGATAATCCTTAAAACGACTAATAGTGGAAGAGTAATTAACAACAATAATAAGATCGTCAACATAAACCAGAACATGTAGAGTGACATCATGACTCATGTATAAGAATAAGGAATAATCGGCTTGACTCTATCGAAAGCCAAACCGACGCAAAGTAGTAGATAGTTTAGTAAACCAATTACGCGGGGCATATCTCAAGCCATAGATGGATTTCTGCAACTTACAAACTTGACCATGAAGACCTCTGGAATATCCAAGAGGCAAACACATGTAAATTTCCTCAACAAGATCACCATGGACAAAAGCGTTATGAACATCCATCCGATGGAGTTCCCAACCCCTAATAACAACAATTGATAGATCATTACCATCTTTGCAACATGTGCAAAGGTCTCAGAAAAATCTATGCCCTCAATTTGGAGATTGCCAAGAATATATAAACGCGCCTTGTGACGCTCAATCGAACCGTCAGAACGATATTTAATATGAAAGACCCATTTACACCCGAGAGGCCACTTATCAAGAGGAAGATCTATAACAATCCAAGTATGATTATGCTCAAGAGCTTGGAGCTCGGCGTCCGTGGCAGCGTGCTACTCAGGATGTCAAGCCGCCTCCTCGAAATAACTAGGTTCAAGTGTTCAACGGTAGCCTGTATGGCTGCCAAAAACCCAACATGCTTAGGCAAAAACTGATCACAAGAGACAAAATCGAAAATCGGAAATCTCGTACTAGAGCGGATATTACTAAGTATGAAGTCTTTCAGCTTGATTAACAGTAAATGCTACTATATAAGCCCCATGGGTTACTCATTCTATTGCCAATTGGTTTTAGTATGGAACCTCACGGGCTTGTGTGTTGGGTCTAACACATATATGCGCAAAGATGAATGTGTGTACCCCTATGTTAATATTGGTCCACCGAATATTGACATGTTATCAGAGCTTGTTTGGGCTTGGGTTTAGCGGTTAATGCTACTCGTCCGTTATTTAGGTTGTCTTTGGCTATAAAGAGATTGAGATGCACCACCTGTTGCTTGGGCTCTCTATAAAGAGATTGAGATGCTAGACCCGTTTGTCCAAATGTCAATTGGGTCAGGGGGACGTACGTGTTAGAATACATTCACACATCGAAAAGGTGGAACTTCACATGCCTACTATATAAGTTTTTTGGGTTACACCCCATGAACTTGTGTATTGGGCCTAACACGTATAGTTTTAGAACTATATAAAAAAGAATAAGATGTCAAAATGACATGGTGATGATATTTTATGTGAAAAGTTATTTGTAATCATGAAAATGCACTGTATTTAAAATCTTTATTTTAATAAGTTATATTACTTTACAATGTTTAGTATGTTATATTTAACTTAGAACTGTAATCAAGTAGACAATCATGTAATTTCTAGAATGGGAACTAGTGAGAAACCAATTGAACAATACTTACAAAGTAAGATGACACATAAATTTCAAGTGTAAGACCTCATGATTAATGTTCAACTCCATCACAAAAATCATAGAGATCAAAGTCAACGGATGTTGACGTGTTGTGTTGGGTGAGCTAGCTACAGTTGTACCAAGCAACCTATCTCACGGGTGAAATTGCCACCACTCACAAATTTAAGTCACAAGCATAAATAGTTGCCCTTTAACCAAAGCCATTTCAATCTCACACCAGAAAGCTATAACAATGGTAGCTATCACCCGTGTTTGCTTTCACAAGCTCAAACTCATAAGTCATACCAAACCAAATCCCATGACCCGAATTAACACTTAATGCACTACAGCTTCAATGGCTGAGTTCAGGCCAGGTGTCGCCTCCGTATACGATTCAATCGCCACATCTCACGTTTGGCGACTTTACACATGGCAAGAGGCTTGGCCTCATCAACTGTTTGATGATCTTACAATATATGTCAAAGAAAGAGTGAAGAGAGAAGCATATGTACTAGATTAAAATTGATTTATGATCGACTTCATTTTTCATCATATCTTGGTATTACGATTGTCCAGTCTTAATGAATTGCACTTTGCAATACGGTGGAGTCGTTTAGTATGTAATTGCTACAAGTAAATAAGTGCATTTAAATTGTATTAAAGTTATAAGGATTAAAAGAAGTGGTTTCCTCTATAAACTTGCATGGTGTCTACTTATAAGGACCAATATGGAGGCTTATAAAAAGCTTGAAGCAGACAAAAGAAGGTTAAAAAGGTTGATTATGTGTTCTTGGATCCATAGAGATTAGGAAATGCAAGTCTTAGTGGATGACATTTAGACCAAGTAAATATGGAAACAATATTTCTTCAAGCTACTAAATGAGGGTATGGAGTTATCAAAAGTTTTTCAGGCTGTAGAGACTAGAGAGTTAGACTAGATCTAGTGTGAGAAAGTGAAGGAGGGAGTACGCAAAATAAGAAACAAGAGAGCAGTAAAAAAAGATGAAATTTTAGTTGAAGTTTGGAAGTGTTTAGGGGCAAAAGGTTTGGAGTGGCTCACGTCACTTTTCAATGTTATTCTAAGGACAACTAAAATGCATGGGAAATGATGCTTTGGCAAACTAATTCTTTTGTATAATGTTATGTTCTAAGATTAAGCTAAATATTATTACTAGTGACATAGTATTGGTATAGCACAAATTGTAACATGAATTGAGGTAGAAAAATTGTACTAAGTATGGAACCGGATTCATTAGTATTTATAGCTTACTTAATCTAGGTGAACCGGCTTAAGCAACCCCGGGTCAAACCGGTCGGATGGCTTAACCGGATCTCACCGAGCTTGGTTTGTTAGCTAAAGTGCTATTGGGCTTCAATATTGATTTTGGGATTTTATGTCTCGACCCATCTCTCCTGATCCATTCCTGAAGAACGCGCTTCAACCCTAGCTATATATAGCTGGCTTGCTTCCTTTCAAGCTCATTCCACATGGGCACATCTGAAAGAGAGCTAGAGAAGAAAGAGAGAAAATAGAGAGAAAAGAGAAAGAAAGAGAGAGACCGGTGGCGAGCGAGCTTCTCCGGTGGTCCGACGGTGGTGTCAGTGGAAGCCTATCCCGCTTCTACCTCTTCATGGTCCAGATCCAAGCGAGGCTCCATCTTAGAGCTTCGCCAGCCTTAGGGGGCCGAAACCCTAGATCTTCTCTTCTTACCTTTTCTGTGTTTCTCCGTTCTTGTATCTTTGGATCTATTGTTCCTTAGTTATTTTTCGCTCTTCTTCTTACGTTGTGTAACCTACTTGTAAACTTCTGAGATCTAGTCGATATCTTGAGACGAGCTTCTTTTCCGAGGCTCCGCAGATGTAGGCATTGCCTAACTGCGTCACCAATTGCTTGTGTCCTCTTGTTCTTACTGTTCTTGCGTGTTAAACTTGCTTCACGTTGGTTTCTTTGAGGTTCTGAGTGGATCATGAATTACAAATTGGTATCAGAGCATGAGTATTCTCTTGTTTTGACTTAGATCATTTTGCCTCCGCTTTCACATTCTTGTTTTGCTCAGATCTTGCTTTATCCTGTTGTTTGCTGTGTGTCAAGCTTCGGGCGGGGTTTCTTGTCAACTTGGAGTAACGGATTGTTCCGGTGTAACTCCTGGCAGGCCCTACAGTAGAAGAGTCTAGATTTAGGTTGTTTTTTCTAGGGTTTTCTTCTCCTGTGTTTGCTTCTGTGCTTAGTCTCTTGACTGTTGTCACTGTGTTCCAAGCTGAAGGCTCACTTGGACAAGCAGGGGAACCTTGATAGACTGGGTGTCGACTTGTGTCGTTCACTTCCCACTGTCCGGTCCTACTGTAGAAGTCTAGGAGTTCTCTTCTTCTTGACTTGTATTTTGTGTTGAGTTCTTGTTTGTTTCATCTCTTGCATTCTTTAGGTCTAACTTTCTGTTCTTGAAAACAGGTGCCTAAATGGGAGATGCTTACACGATTAAGCCCTATGACGGGCATGCTGACTATGCCATGTGGAAGGTGAAGATGAAAGCAATCCTCACCAAAGAAAAATTATGGCACACTGTCACTAACACTTGGGATGCTACTGCTACTGATTTCCAATAGAAGCAGGCCCAAGATCTTGCTCATGCAGAGATTATGCTTAGACTATCCGATGAGGTAGCTAGGCAGGTTGTAAGTATTACTGAACCAAAACCTCTCTCGGATGCTTTGGATGCTAAGTATCTTTCCAAATCTATGCCTTGTCTTGTCTCTCTGTTGTCTAAATTGTTCAGTTTTAAAATGGACACGAGTCAGACTATTGAGGAAAACCTTGATAGATTTCTCAGGATTATTTAGGAAAACCTTGATTTTGGGCTTTTATGTCTCGGCCCATCTCTCTTGATCCATTCTTGAAGAACGCGCTTCAACCCTAGCTATATATAGCTGGCTTGCTTCCTTTCGAGCTTATTCCACAGGGGCGCATCTGAAAGAGAGCTAGAGAAGAAAGAGAGAAAAGAGAGAGAAAAGAGAAAGAAAGAGAGAGATCGGTGGCGAGCGAGCTTCTCCGGTGGTCCGACGGTGGTGTCAGTGAAAGCCTATCCTGCTTCTACCTCTTCGTGGTCCAGATCCAAGCGAGGCTCCATCTCAAAGCTTCACCAACGTTAGGGGGCTGAAACCCTAGATCCCTTACCTTTTCTGTGTTTCTCCGTTCTTGTATCTTTGGATCTATTGTTCCTTAGTTGTTTTTCGCTCTTCTTGTTGCATTGTGTAACCTGCTTGTAAACTTCTGAGATTTAGTGGATATCTTGAGACGAGCTTCCTCTCTGAGGCTCCGCAGATGTAGGCACTAGGCATTGCCGAACTGCGTCACTAATTGCTTGTGTCCTCTTGTTCTTACTGTTCTTGCGTGTTATACTTGCTTCACGTTGGTTTCTTTGAGGTTCTGAGTGGATCATGAATTACATATAAGATCAAGGGAGACGTGCAACAATGCAACAATGGGTATTAAGCTTCTTAGTCACACAATTAAGGTGTGGAAAAGAATTATCGAGAGAAGGCTAAGGTAGTTTATCAGTGTGTTTGAGAATCAATTTGAGTTTATACCAGTGAAGTCAACCATGGAAGCCATCCATTTGTTGAGGAGGGTGATAGAGGCATACAGAAAGAGGATAAAGAATATGTATATGGTGTTTATAGATTTGGAGAAGGCATATGAAAGGGTGCAAAGAGTGCTTTTAGGGGGGTCCTTGGAGGCTAATGAAGTGTCAAGAAAGTGCATAAGATTGTAAAGGACATGTATGAGGGTGTTTTGACCAGTGTGTGTATGCCAGGAGACATTGAGTATTTTCAAGTGAGGGTATGTTTGTACCAAGGGTTGGCTTTGAGCCCCTGTGTAAGGTATTGTGGTGTATGTTGTTTGCAGGTGGCATAGTGTTGGTCGATAAGACAAAAGTTGGTGTTAGCAATAAGTTGAAAAGATGCATGGATGGAAAAGTTGGAATCATAGGCTTTTAGGTTGAGCAAGTCAAAGACAAAGTACATAACGTTTAAATTTGGGGAGGAGGGGAATAATGCTAACACATATTTAAGGGTTGGTGAGAACACCATACTTCCATAGCAAAGAAAGAGCATTTCAGATATATAGTCATGCATGCAAAGTGATGGGGGTATATACACAAATGTCAAGCATCGAATTCAGATGGGTTGAAAAAAATGAAAAGGAGTTTCGAGAGTATTATCCAACAAAAAGGTGTTGCTCAAACTCAAGGGCAAATATTATAGAGTGGTAATTAGGCCAACACTTATGTACGAGTCGGAGTGTTGGTCGATTATGAGGGTTTTAGACTAGAAGTTGATGGTGGTAGAGATGAGGATGATCCGATTGATATCTAGAAACACGAGGTTGGACAAGATTCGAAATGAGGTTATCAAAGTCAATGTTCGAGTGGCCAATATTAATGGAGATAAGATGAGAGAAGCATGTCTACATTGGTTAAGACATATGTTGATCGAGGAGAAGAGTCAATGCCCCAGTGCACAGGTGTGAAGGGCTACTTTTGAGATTTTTTTGCAGAGGGAGATCGAGGAAGGTCTAAGAAGAGTTGGAGGGAGGTGATCGATTAGGCAAGATTTCGTCAAGTTGTCACTAATTGAGGATATGGCCCTGGATAAGGAGGTTTGGAGGGTTAGAATTAGAGTTGAGGAAACCTAGTTCATTTTCATCTATATGTTTGGTGATTGAGCGCTTGCTTTAATTTTCTTTCATTTTTCTTGGGTCTATCAGAAATACCCTCTCGGCATGTTCGGAGTAAGGGTGCGTACATCTTAACCTACCAAATCCTGCAGTAGCAATTTGGGAGGTTAAGATGCAGTCGCAGGACTTCACCGGAATGAGTTATTATTGCTTAAAAATTTACACCTAACTAGTCTTTTGAATCGAAGATCGTTATCATGTACCAGTAGGACACCTTATTAAAAACCGTAAAAAAAAATCCTACTAATAGTAGTAGACTAGTAGATGATTAATGAAGAGATATACTAAATGTCCTTGTCTAATCCTTGGACAGCTTGTTGGGATCAAACAAAAAGATGAGATTTCCAAATCTCATGTGCTAAACTCAATCCTTTCATCTGATGACAGATATAATTCCAAATTTGTGTCCATCTACCTTAATTTTTCTAATGGTTTTTCTATCTTATGTAGCTATGTCCTTCTCAAAAAAACAATGTAACTGTCCTAAGAATAGAATAATTAAAATTATTATTATTATAAAAACTAAAACTCTATATTCAAGAAATAAATCCAATGAAAAATATGAAAAAAAATCTAAATATGCCAAATTTAATAAAATCTTTCTATAAATGGAATCTTATCCCATGTCATATGGCGTCTTATTGCATATAGGATGGATTTTTTTTTTTTTTTAATTATTATGTTGTATCTTTTTCACTTATGATCAAACTTTGTAACTAAGATGTGTTATGGACAGTGGCCGAGTCAGAGCTTTTTGTGAGGGGGGTCACACATAAAATAATATACTATTATTTTTCTAATCAAAATAGTTACAAACCTATAAGTTACAAATAATTTACAAATAAAACAATCATATTGATCAATATCAAATTACATTGCTCAAAAAAAATATCAAATTAAATTAACTATCAAGTTTAATCTATACAGTATAATTAGAGCTGTCAAAAGCTGACCCGGCCCGAAAAACCGACCCGAACCGCCCGAAAAATTTAGCGTTAAGACCCGAAAATTTGAATCCGAAACCCAAAATAAACCGAACCCGATAGACCCGAAACCCGTTGGGTTCAAACCCGAAAAAACCGTTGGGTTGACCCAATTTGTTATATTTTAAGAATATATAATATATTTTGAAAATTATAATATATTTTATTATTAAAATATATAAAAATAATAGATTTATTATTAAATATCATTTTTTAAATAAAAAAATATTTTAATAATTGTAAAAAAACCAATTTTCTTGACTTGTTAGGTCGACCCGACCTGCCCGACAACCCGAATGACCCGACCCGATTTGACCGGTGACCCGTTACGACCTGAACCCGAAATAACCAAACCCGAACCCGACCTGACCGACCCGTTTGACACCTCTAAGTATAATCAATAAACAAGTGGAACTACCCAAAGCAATAATTTTTTCTTTTTGATAACAACAGAGCTTCAATTCAGTAAACGTCTGCTAATATCTTGTGAGTCTTTAAACGTCTGCTAATATCGTCTGCTAATATCAAGTGGAACTACCCCAAAGCAATAAATTTAATTGCCCATGTGATCCAAAATTACAGAATTCAATATTAATTAAAAACCCTAATCGATCAACTCAAAAAATTAAGCCAAAAAACCTATTGATTTAAGAAGTATGCACGGATGTATACCGATTAGGCAATTTGGGGATTTTGGGCGACAGGCCGGGACGAGTACAGCAGCGGCGGTCCGGAGATGAGGAGCGACGGGCGACGGCGATCAAGCCTGGCGGCGAGTGGCGTCGTGGCAATTGGCAACTGGCAAGGTCCGGCCGATTGAGTATCCTGAAAAGCAAAAAACCCTTCTCCGTTCTTATCATGTGTTTTGGGGTTTTTCTTTGTTTTTTTTTTAATTAACCAAAACGACGTCGTTTTGGTGTGTTTTTAAAAAATAACCAAAACGACGTCGTTTTGGAAGTTTATTTAAAATTAAAAAAAAAACGACCTTCTTCCACAGTTCCACCTACGTTTCTTATCAACGCCGCCGGCGCCGGCCCTAATTTCTTCCATAGAGACGCTTTACTCCTCGCCTCCTCCGGTATAATACTCTATTCTCCGGCGGGTTGAGGGGTCACCGGACCCTCCAGGACCCCTCCCAGCTCCGCCACTGGTTATGGATGGTGATAAGTAAACAAAATGGATAGTATTGTGTACATTATATTTTCACGGATAATTTTAGAATACTCTCCTATTTTATGGGTAAACTTTTATATTTCTCTATTTTCCAGGAGTTTACTTCGGTTTTTAAAAATTGAAAAACCACATGAACATGCCTTGCATAATTTACTCCGGAGTTTTATATGGATGCATATCGTTTAATTTTTTAATTTTTGTTTTTTTTGGGTGTTGTCATTGGGAGATTAAAATAATTTTTATCGACATACTTTTTTGTGAGATTAGACACTTTAATCAATGTCTAGTCTTCAATATTAATTTGCATAAAACTGAAAAATGTAGCTGATCTTTGAACCTTGCAACCAACCCACATCATGTTAATCTCACTCGTTACGATTCTCTAGAGCAAAAACAAATTCGTTTTAGTGACATTTTTTTTTGCATGTTCTAGAAAAATATAGCATGCGAATTGGATTTTGTAGGGCATGGACAGGAATATACGATTAGATCACTTATATATGCTTGATAGGGAGACAAAAACAAAAGCGATCGATATTTAGCAAAGTCACAAACATGTGGTCCTTTGAGTTGCATGGCTCCCGATCTGCCACGAATTTCCCCTTTTTTCTTGGTCTTTCGATTAATATTCAACCTTCATTTCAACTTTTGTAGCCTACTCAATACTCATTGTCGTCTCCTTTTTTTTTTCCCTGACCTATAATATGATAAGAATTCGGTTTTGGTTCACTTTAATTAACCAAGTATTGATGAGTGATCCAATTTTAGACTTTTGTTTATTAGATCATTAAACGTGTGCAATTATGCCCTAAGGCTAATGGCATAATTACGCTAATTAAACACAATTTACAAATAAAAATTATAATATATCAATTTACATATGGTATATGTATGCTAATTTAAATAATAAAATATACTACTATAAATAATTAAATTAAAAATTACATATAATAAAGTTTAAGGAAAAATTCTCTAAATATCCTAACCTTTCATTCAATTGCATACTCTACCTCGACCTTTTCAAATTTCACAAAATATCCTATACTTTGGGGATAGTTGCGCACTCTACCCTCGAAGTGTCTACATTTTGAGTAAATTTATGGATTGACTCCTCACCTTTTCATTTTGTGACAAAAATACCCAACTCGTGTACAAATAATTTTAAAAAATTATAAATCTTGTCCTTAATTATAAGGATTAAAACATTCAAAATAATCATTTTAGATCTCTTTTTGTTCTAAATTAATTTTAGTGGAAATTAATTTAAAATAATCAATTCCCTTTATATAAAATATATTTAGTTAAGGTTAATAACATTTTGGGTAAGGTCCAAAGTAATAACATAACATTATATATTTAGTCTTCTCATTTATATGAAAATAATGCCATTACTTTTATTATTTGGTTAATATAAATTCTCTACTTCATAATTAACCACATAAATCTATAGTCATAACTTTTACTTTAAAAGTAGTTTATTTTAATATTTTTTGTCCATTATTATTTGTTAAATAATTTTAGAAAAAAATTAATAAGAATTTTCATAAACTTATTTTTATAAAAGGTTGAAATATTTGAGTTATTACATAATCATCGAGTCCAACTTTTATCAAAAATAAAAGAAACTAATTATGAATATATTTTAATTCCTTGTTCGGGTTCTTTTTTTAAAAATAATTGAGTTTTTAGTTTTCCTTTTACAAAAAAGGAAATTTGAATTTTATGTTTAATTTAATATTTTTTATTTAAGTAATTTATGTCATTGTGTTTAAATAAACAAGCCAGAACATAAGTTGTACACTATCTTTTTGGTTAAGTTGGACAAGGTAGAACACAAGCTTTAAAACTTTTATTAAAAAAAAGGGGGTTATGGATTTTTTTTCTTGTGTCTAAATTTATTTCGAAAATAATAATGAAAAAAAAGTATTAAAATGAGCTACTTTGTAAAGTAAAAGTTACGGATTAATTATTTAAGTGGTTAATTATAAAGGTGAGAAGTTATAACATAAGTTTTATAAAAAGGTTATGAAATCTCTTTTAATTTTGTTGATTTTTTAAAAAAGTAATAATGAAAAGAGTATTAAGATAAAGTACTTTGTAATGTAAAAGTTATGGTTTAATGATTTATGTGGTTATTATAAAGGAGAGAATTTAGCAAATAACAAAAGTAATTATATTATTTTTTTATAAATGAGAAAATTAAACCTATAAGGCTATGTTATAAATGAAAAAAAAATTGTTTGTACATGGATTGGACATTTTTGTTATAAAACGAAAAATTGAGGGGCTAATTCATAATTTTACTCAAAGTGTGGACATTTTACTGGTAGAGTGTGCAACTATCCCCAAAGTATAGGGTATTTTGTGAAATTTGGAAAGGTCGAGGTAGAGTGTGCATGAAAGGTTGGGATATTTGGAACAATTTTTCCTAAAATATTTTTTAATTATAATAATATATACAATGGGTTAAGATCAGGTGAGGAGGGTTCTTACCGTTGATAATTAGGAGGATCCTCTACCGTCAGATCTGATTTTTTAAAGATTAAGATTAAAGGAGAAGTTGTTCATTGGGATATAATAAAAATCAAAAAATAAATAATTTTGGTAACTACGTAAATTACGGGATTTGATTGTTATTATCTTTACCAATATTCTAGTAGCCTAAAATACCCGATATTTGAGAGACCTGTATCAAAAAAGCGCATTCTTGCTGTGGGGCTCGTACAACATCAATCTCAGACATAATCGGTGTCGTTCCATTATCCTAAGCAAATTCATTATCGGTGCCATAAATTGGTCGAGTTGCATCAAATTTGCAGAATTCACTCCATCAATCTCAATGTTTTCACCTATATGAACAAGTATAATGACAAAATGAACAATTATATAATAAATATTAAACAATGCTAACAACATTAACTAAAGATTGTATAAACATATTAACTAATGAACAATTAACTATAACAAAATAAACAAAAAAAATATAAGTAAAATGAACTAATACTATAAATAGATGAACGATTATCTAATTTCGATTGATTTAATGTAATGAACAAGTTGTACGTATAAATGAACATTTATTTAATAAATCAAAAAAATTGGATGTTATGGAAATGTTAAAATGAACAATTATATGATACCAAAAGAACAAATATATAACACATATTGAACAAGAAAAATATGAACACATATGTTGAAAAAAATAACGCCATATATAGAAGAACCCTAACATATGTAGTGAAGGAGTAGTCTCATAAATGAACATCTATTTAATAAATCATGAACAAATAGCCTGGATCGTATGGACTTGTTCAAATGAATAAGTATATATATGACACCAAAAGAACAAATATATATATAACAAACAATGAACAACAAAAATATGAACGACATTTCACATATGTTGCAAAAAAATAACGCCGAAGAATAACCCTAACCTAGAGTAGTACACATAAATGAACATCTATTTAATAAATTATAAACAAATAACTTGGATATTATGGAATTGTTCAAATGAACAATTATATGATACGACAAGAACAACTATATAACAAACAATGAACAACACAAAAAAGGCATAATTGTGCAGAAAAAAAAACCTAAATTATTCCACGCACATATGCCGCAGGAAAAAAACGCCATTGAAGAACCATAACGTCTTTAGTAAAGGAATAGTATAACATTAGAAGAAAATCTAAACTAGATAGTAAAGAACTACTAAAATACTAAGAACACAAAATCGACATAATTGTTGTGATCGAAAAAAATAACGGAATGAACAAGTTGATATAGCTGTCTGTTTTTGTGAGATATGGAGAAATAGAACGATATAGGATACTCACAACTGAATGAACAAGTTGATCTCAATAATCTTTTTTTCATAAATAAAACTATCAAATACTATAATTACGTAACATGATTTATCCAATTTCTTTTAAATGATAATTACCAATTAATCTCATCCCTTTAAAAAACCAGATCTGACGGTAAAGGATTCTCCTAATTATCTACAGTAAGAACCTCCTCACCTGAGCTTAATATTATTTCATAATCATAAAAAATTGACGAAAATTGACGCTCTTGATTCGTTGGGTCGACCCAAACATGCACAAAAACTGCATGAATTAACCTAATCAACTTAAAATTTTAACAACATGAACTTGTACTCAACTCGAACCCGAAATGACCGAACCTAAACCCGATTGAACCAACCTGATTAACCAGATTGGGATCAATAATTTTATTTATTTATTCTGGGATTTGTAATCTATAAAATCAACATACTTATAAATAAAAAAACCAATATATTGCAATACTTGACATATCAATACCCATCTATACAACTATAAAAACTCTCCCTCTCAAGAACAATAAATGTTCTATTTTTTAAATACAAATTAATTATCCTACTAATATATCTATTTGGTTTACACAATCTTCTCCTTATTGAAATAATAATTTAAAAATATTCTAAATTACAAAAGGCCTCTAATAAATATTGAAAATATTATTTAAGTTAATAACACTTCTTTCTTACTACTTAAATGCATAAATGGTCTCATATTTCACATCGTAAATTAGTGATAAAAATGAATTCAAATTATAATCTATCTAAAATTAGAAAAATATAAACAAGTTGGTTTTATGAAAATGCCAAAATTAAACGTACAACACAAAACATCACAACTGAAATACACGATCCTACATATACAAAGCAGGGAAAAATATAACATTACATCAATTATATCATACAACTATATACTTATATCTATATGCTTAACCTTTCATAAACATATACTCACTTTTCTATATATAATTGCACCAAATCAACCATTCAAAATTTAGGTTTAAATACAATTTTCTTACATTACTTTTTTCATCAAATTACACATATATTTTACATTTTTATACTAATTCAAATAAAATGCACATTTATCTATCTCCACTTATAAAATCAATAACCATAGACACAAAATTATACCCCGTCCATCGGACGGGCTAAGCCATCTAGTATTAATTAAAAAGTTGGCATACTTATTACAATAAAATTAATACAGAAAATTAACATACTTATGGATAAAAAATTTAAAAAGTTGACATACTTATGAATAGAAAATTAATGTATACAAATCTAATATATAATAAAAAAATCTATGATTAAAAATATGAGACATATTAATTTAAAAAGTTATCATAGAGACTTGGACACGAACAGGATTGAACATGAGTTTCAAGAGTGACGATACAAGCTCGAAAAGGAATCTTGATTGACCTCGGTGGATCACATCATCCTCTCCTCCTTTAAAAGGATTCGTCCTCGAATTCGTTTGATTGTGTTCCTCATTGTGGTGATCCAACAAAAAGGATGTGGTAGTCTCTTCTTCTTCAAGTAGAAATGACAAGCATGAAGAAACATTAGGTGTTGGATCCATCCATGGAGTAGCCAAAGAATTAAGTGAACTACACATAATGGTGGGTTGACACTTGGTTCTCATTGATGAAGGTGATGGTTCTACTACTTCTTCTACTTCATGTATGTCTAGGACTTCAACATACTCATCCTCACACTAAAGTAGAGTTAGAGTAGGATCACGTTCTGGATCTTGGCGCATGGTGGCCACTTCAATCGACATGACATCCCCTTCTTGCAAAGGCTCACCCCAAAAGGGCGGTCCTTCAAAATAGTGGCACTCCTCTTGTAGTATTTGCATCATTTCGATGGGACACTTGATAGTGCTAAGTTGGTCCAAGCTTTGGAAGGAAATCTTTCTTTTCTTTTTGCTTGCAACTTCCAATAAGATAAGGTTTTAACCAAATTTCGAGTGTTTACCTTGCGTAGCTCTGATACCACATGATGTGAATCAAGGATCGCGAAGTCCACAGTGCAAGGTAAGCCCCCTAGACTTCCAAGGAATTCGACAACAAACACCCATAAATTTGGCATGTCTTCAATTGGCTTGTTCTTCCTGATTCGAACTCGGATTTGAGTGATTCCAACTCGAGGAGTTAGATCTTCGAGTCAGTTTTAACTCCTCAAAATTTAAGATCAATATCACTCGTGGTTCAGAAGTTATAATAGTTCTACTAAGGTGTTACAGAATCCACCGAGAAGAAATTGTGATGGGAATTTGAATGAAATTGATTGAGATTGATGGAGTGGCGATTGAAGGGGAATAAAATAGGATGGTTTCTTATGAGATGAAGTGATGGATATGGATGTGGAATTAGATAGATATGACTCACTCTCCAAGAAAACGAACTATGGATTCAAACAAGGATATGACTCACCTTGAATGGATCCTTGAAGATGGCTCGATATGACTCACGAACGAAGGGGATTCACTAGGCTTAAGGACAAGTGGATCAAGACTACTAAGAAAAACTCAAAGCTTCATTCTCATTAGGTTTTAAAACATGTTTAAACAAGAAGAACAAAATGCATATATATAGGCACATAAAATGGGGTTACAAACAACTCTTGGTGTTCACTTTCACCTACCACCTTATCTGCCACTTTACCTACTACCTCTTTATTACTTTCGTATAATAATAGAAATATAGAATACTTACATTAAATAAATAAATCTCATACATTTATTAGAGACTTGGACGAAAACGGAATTGAACATGAGTTTCGAGAGTGACGACACAAGCTCGAAAAGGAATCTTAATTGTCCTTGGGGTGGATCACATCAATATCTAACAATGGATTTGTAACCCGAATGAGACGAATCACATTAGTAAGCCAAAGTTATCAATGGCCAATTGAAATGGTAGTAAAGGACGCATTTCTCATATAACTTTATTCATATTTTTTACGTTAAACTACCTTAAAATTTTTTTTTTTTTGATTTTATATTTTTGATATATCTTAAATGGATATGTTAAATTAACCCGATTATTTTAAGAACAATTGTTTAAAATCAGTCCCCCCTACCAAACTTATATGACTCCGCCGTTGTGTTTAAGTGTCTTGTGATGGTGGATTTCCAAAACGAACGAACTCGAATTCCATTGATGAGGTGTGGTTTTGTGTAAAGTCGTCTAAAATAGGGATGCTTTTTGTGTAATTTACCGTTAAAATTCAGTTTATCAAAACCTGGTCGTTGCACACAATTCTTTTTTTTTTTTAAAGTATGCGCACCACTTAAAGTTAAAAAATGCAAAACTTAGGGCTATGGAATCAAAATTTCCCAAAGCTCAATAAAACATTGAAACAAAGATCTCAATCTCAATTAATTTCTCATAGCTTCTTTCTGTCCTATTCCCTTTCTCCCTCTCTCATCTGTACCTAGCAAAGGTATGTGCTTGCCCCACTCCATTATTCCCACTGAAGCACTCATCTCATTCCCCAAAGACCCACTTCATTACTTCAATTCAATCTTTCTTCAGTCTCACCATGAATCCTTAAAATTTCCCCATTCGTATGTGAACAAATGTATATATTTATGTCGTAATTATACACTTCCATTAAGAACCAAATTCTTCACATTGTTTTTTTCTACGCTTAATTACTTTGGTTTGACTGCATATCTCTATGCTCTAGGAGGAAAATTTTGGTAAGACATTTTTTCTTGCTTCCCAAATTTTATTGTTGGTTTTTTCTGTTCTTAAAATTTCTGTGTTTTGACTAGTATTTTCTTTGCTTTGAGCATGTGTAGCTGAACAAATACGAGAGATGGGTTTGCTTTTGCTTGTTGAGTGAAAGATTTGAGAATCCATTAGAGGACGCTTTATAGAGCTTAAGAGATTAACAAATATTTTACTAAGTAGAAGAATTCTTGATTACCATGCCAGTTCCTCTAGCACCTTATCCTATTTCTCCAGCTCCAGTGCCTTTTACACCAGCACCAGCCAATGGTAAGCTCAGTTATACTTCAAAATTATATTTGGAGTTGTGATTTTGTGAACCCTTGAGATATGAAACCTACTGTTTTGATTGAATAAATCAGGATGCAAATTATGAATCTATGATTACATGACTACCCTGTTGGTTAATTTGCTTTACAAAACTTTTTCACCATGTTGTTTGGAAATTGTAGAAATCATCTTTCAAATCCTTGTACAACATCCTTAATCATTTATGCCATTGATGTTGATAATCAGTAACACAAAGCCAATTGGTATGCTCGGGTTGTCGAAATCTTCTACTATACCCGGCTGGAGCGACTTCTGTATGTTGCGCCGTCTGTAATTCTGTCACACCTGTGCCCCCTCCAGGTAATTTTCTTTAATGACAACATAGATTAGTGCAAATTGCAACCATGTTAGATGATTATGTTTATCTCCAATATTTTGATTAGTAGCATATGGTTAGGTTATGCATTGAGTATCTTTATAAGGATCTTATGAATGATAACTTTGTAAAGAAACTAACAATAATGTTTGTTCTGAATTAAGAAGAATGTGTTGAACCAGAAAGAGAGAAAAATGAAAACAAGAACAAATTTGAAGCAATTGTCTTTTATAAGATTTATGTTTTCTAATTTTGTGGATAAGTAACAACCTTACAGTGTGTTATATAGTCCCACAACCCGATATAGATAAACTATCTTTTAATCCTAGTCCTAATGCAATTCGAGTAGGAGTACCTTAAGAATATTGTACTAGTTAGCGCCCTGAGCGAGCCCCACTTTCTGATTTTAAGTCATCTAGAACAATGTTGAATCATGTGTTTTTAAATTAGGCACAGAAATGGCGCAGCTGGTGTGTGGAGGATGCCACACTCTTCTCATGTACATAAGGGGAGCGACAAGCGTTCAGTGTTCTTGTTGCCACACTGTCAATCTTGCAATGGAAGGTACCCAAGAAGACTGTTTCTTTTTTCCCTGAAGATTTAATCATTTCATAGTGACTCTCACAAAGATGAGCTTGATTGTTTTTTGATGCAGCAAATCAAGTAGCACATGTGAATTGTGGGAATTGCAGGATGTTGTTAATGTACCAGTATGGAGCGCGTTCTGTCAAATGCGCCGTCTGTAATTTTGTCACACAAGTTGGGGTTAGTAATTGTTCCAAGCTCTAATTCCTCTGATTATGGAGTTCAGGATTATGGAGCTATATTCCCTATTCTTCTTCTTGTTTTGTCATGAAAATGAGGAAAGTTGTTCATGAATTTCATGTGTTAGAAGAAGCTAAATGCTTAGCTTTCTGGACAACTGTGGGGGTTTTGTCCAATAAACCCCACTATGATTCCTCAGTACCCTCCAAATCAAATCAATCACTCTGCCTCTAATAAAGCAACATCACAAAATTTAATAAATGCTTTATGGGACCAGTTCTCATTCATACTATATGCTGAAATAGAAGAATTACAAAGATAGATATTTCTTCCCCATTTATATGAACATGATAAAACTTATTTTGCAGGCCTCAACAAGCACTACTGATCAGAAGTTCAACAGCAACTGACCATATAACTGCAAATGCATTTGCTTACTTAAAGGCCTTTGTTACAGAGTCTCCGGTTACAGCGTTATCTGGATCAATAAAAGTCCTAATGTATAGAGTTGGTTTTCATCAAGGCGTAAGTTGCAGCAAATAATCTTTCGTTTTGGAAACAAATTGGTACCCATCTCCTCTTCTGAAGGATTTGGCTAGCTGAGTTGGTTAAAAGAGTTTACAGTTAGTTTTATGTGGATAGGTGATAACTCATTGTCTAGTACTGTGAACTGTGATGTGTGTATGAGCAACCTAAAGTACACGGCACTTTAAATTTCAAAATTCACAAGGCAATTCTTGTCTTTGTCTGCTATTACATAATGCTGTTCTTAAATGTTAATTTTCAATTGAAAGAATCTTTTTGGTTTGTTTTCTTTTTGCCCACTTTTGATCAAATCCAAGAAAAATTGATTATTCAGCAAGGATGGAAGATAGAAAGCATGTCAATGTCTTCCAAATTGAAGTCAAATATATCTGCAAAATCATGTTTTCAGAGTCAGAGAGTCCATACTTTTTTTGGGCATTTTTTTTGTGATACAGAAGACTTATCAAGATCAATAAATGTAGCAAAGTACAGTGACAAGTATAGTAGTGTCCACTCCAACAGCAGAAACTCAAGTTCATCCTCTGTCCCATCATCAGACATCTGCATAATAATCAGAGAGACTAAGTCTATCTATTCAGAATAAGGTTACACAGCTTTTTCAGTCTTCCTCTTATGCATCAATTATTGATTAGAAATAAGTTTGTTATATGGCTCTACCATATTGAAACTTTATCCAGTTCTTGATAATGTATTAAGGCTTGAGAATTTCCTACACTAAATCCAGAAACTGCTCTGCTCCTCTGGGTTTAGGTCAATGAACAAATCAGAATTGTGATATGTATATAAGCAAACCCTTGTCGTTATTTAATGATTTTGGTTGTTTTTCAGCATGCTATTAAATGTTACTCCATAATATTCAGTTAGATGAATCTTTCTGAGTTGTATGCCTAAATGATTGACTATATTGCTATTAAGTTTTCTGTGACTCATGAACTTGCAATTGGTTGGCCTACTACATGCACAATGTCTTCCAAATTGAAGACAATTATATCTGCAATTTCACGTTTTCAGAGTCAGGAATTCGATCATACTTTTCTTTGTACAGAAGACAATTATATCTGCAATATCACGTAGTAGTAGTACAGGGAAAGCTATAGTATCCACTCCAATAGTAGAAACTCAGTCAGGTTGATCCTCTGTCCCATTGACTTCTGCATAATAAACAGCAAAAAACTACTGATATTTTCTTTGGATAACAATTTAATTTACCTATTAAAGACAAGTAATCCAAACTATGCCGATTTTGGAGTGATTCCAAGTAAGTAAGTAACATTATGGTTAAATTTGATATGGAGCGTTGTTGCATTCAAATTAAACGTTTTTACATGGCAAAAACATCCATTCAACCCAATGACAAGACTCGCCTTTCCTTACATCCACAACATTGGTAGTGGCTTTGGATCATCATGTGAGACTTGGTTTAGGAATTCATCGCCTACATCTCCGCTTCATCTACTCTGAAATACTTAGCCTTGAGTTTTTGTACCAAAAGAGTTGTTGTAAAACCAATCTTATAGAAACTACAAATTACCGTTTATCTGGACAATGTCGATCAAGCTGAGCAGAATCTAGATATGACTAAACAGATGGTCACAATGAACCACTACAAGTACTATAAATAAAATTGATGCATAGCTGACATCCATTCCACGTGCAGCTTCAGTGGCACAAGCAAGCAATTGTACAACAAAACAATCCATCGAAGAGACAAACAAGATTACTAATTTAATCATCAACTTTTGATTACAAATAAGCAGTCTACAAATTTGAAGATTTATCCAGTTCTTGATAATGTATATATACAAAGCTTCACATTTTCCTACGCTAAAGAAGCTTTAAATCCAGAAACTGCTCTGCTCCTTTGAGGTTAGGTCAATTTCTGAGTGAGCTTGCAATTGCATCACTAATCATTCTTGATTCTCAACTCTCACGAATAAGAACTGAAATTTCACCGAATTAGAAAGCAATAACATTTCAAAATCAACAAAACAAGCAATAAATTCACCTGAATGGCACCATCACCATCACAAAGAATGATAAGAAGCCCCAAATTGGGCCTCTGGGTGGTGACCTGAACAGGGGCATCAAAGTCGATGTGCGGGGCACCAGGGATCGGTTGGACACTCACCCGATCGCCATGAATATTGCGAGTGCCATCATCAGCGTCTAAATCATTGTCCTCTTCATGGTCCCTGGCCTTGTAGTGTTTCACGATGCAGGATTTCAATATTTCATAGTACACAATCAATTGTTCTATCGCTTGAATTGAACTAGTTGATGACCCGGGCCTTGTCCGGAGGCTTTTAAAAAAAAAATTAATATATTGATTTACATATGATATACGTTTATAATTTATATAGTGAAAAAATAATAATTCAAATAGTGAAACTAATAATTACATATATATAATTTATTTTAATTATTCTAATATATTAAATAATATTTTATCATTAAAAATATTATTTACTTGTAAAATCATTTTCATATCATAAAAAAATAATGATCTAATCAACCCGTAAATTTTAACCCGAAAGAAAACCCCAAATAACTGACCTAATCAACTCGTAAATTAACAACATGAATATGTACTCGATAACCCGAAACGACCGAACCAAAACTTGAATGAACCAATCTGATTAATTAATTTAACATTAAGGGATCATTAATTTTTATTTATTTATTTAGGGATCCGTAATCTAAAAAATCAACATACTTATATATAGAAAATTTGAATAGTTGTCATACTTTTAAATAGAAAATTATTATTAAAAATGTAAAAAATTAATAAAAAAATATATGTAATTAAAAATATGGTTCATATTGATTGAAACGTTGATATATTTATGGATGGAAAATAAATATAAAAAGAACATGTAACTAATTATATGGTGATTGAGATATATTTAATTTCAAATTTTAGAATAATAAAACCGTTGCCTATCATATTTATAGATAGGATATTAATATAAAAACTCAACATAATCATGTATGAAAATTAAAAAAGTATCATGTATAGAAAATTAATATAAAAAATGAAAATTAATATAAAAATCCGTGATTAAAAATATGGTTCATGCTAATTAAAAAATTTATTATACTTTTGAATAGAAAGTTAATATATATGAATCTAAAATTTTAGGCCGAACGACCGAAAACCACCCTTATAATATGCCATATTGCTCTAAACCACCCTTTTAATATCAATTTACCGAAAACCACCCTAATAAGGGCTTCCGTTAATAAATGACCACCTGCCCCCAACTCCCGTCAAAAAATACGTCAGTGTTGTATGCACATGTCCCATTATTAATTTTTAATGTGAAATAAAAGTACAAAAAAAAATTTTGGGCCAAAAAAATAAATCTCAACATCAAACCCTAAAATTCGAGCTCAAAGAAAATGAATCTCAAGATCAAACCCAAAAATTCGACGATTGTTGCGCTTAACCCTAAACAAAGGCGAAATTTGGGAACGAGGGAGTTGACGGCGAACCAGTAGCAACCCAAACTGCACAAAGGCAAGCCAAATCTGGATTGGGGAAAAGTGAGCCCGTGATTTGGTGGTCAAAGTTCAAGATCCGAATTCATTAATGTTGTCCCCGACAAGGTCACTGGTGGCAATGAAGTCATTCGAGTTCAAAGAAAGGGTTAAATCGTGTTGGAATTTTGCTTGGTAGACGTCGAGGCTGTCACTTGGGTTTAGTGAACCCTAAAAATTTTAGTGGCTAATTGATTCAAATCTTCATAGTATTGAGAAATTTAATGCTCGAATCTTTTTGCATACGGATTGAATTTGAGTTTTTTGAGATTAATTCATATTTTTGTGGTGGCTTTTGACAACTGATTTTGTCTTGTATGTGTGATTGGGTATTGGTGTTCATAGTATTTGTTGAACGGAGGTGGTCAAGGTTGTTTCTTGGCAGCGAGCATGACTGATAAGTGGTGTAGGAGATGGAAGAGGAAGACAGGAGAAGTTGCAGGTAGAAGACGCAGAAAGTGGATTGAGGAAGAAGATGATATAGATCTCTTTTTTGTGCAATAATTAGTTTTAATTTATTAGGTATATTTATAATAATATAATATAATGAAAAATAAAGGGTGGATTAGTAATTTCATACTTTAGACGGATTTTTTTGACGGGAGTTGGGGACGGGTGATCATTTGTTAACGGAAGCCCTTATGAGGGTGGTTTTCGGTAATTTGATATTAAAAGGGTGGTTTAGAGCAATATGGCTTTTATAAGGGTGGTTTTCGGTCGTTTGGCCAAAATTTTAATAATGAAAATCCGTAATTTAAAATATGGTCCATATTTGATCCTCATGGATACAAAAGTTATCTATTTCATTTAGAGATAATAAAATTAATATTTTATTGGATATCTAATTATAAAAGGTAGTTGGGATATTAAATTACTATTTTAGATTTGTCATACATATGAATTAAAACTTAATAATAAAAATCTGTAATTAAAAATATACTTCCGGATAGAAAAGTTGAATAAAAAATGATTTTATATTCACCATATTTATGGATAAAAAACTTATCTAATTTAATCTAATTGATTAAATTAGTATTTTTTGTGTGTCATATAAATGGATATTGATTAACCGATTTAAGATTAAGTGATCAATAATTTTTATTTATTTATTAGATGATCCATAATATAAAAAATCATCATACTAATAGAAAATTATTATAAAGAAATCTAAATTTCAATATAAAATCTTCAATTAAAAACATGGCCCATATTTGTCATAGTTACTAATAGAATATTAATGTAAAAAAATTTGTAACTAAAAATATGGTGACTAAATAAATTGACTTATCTATTTTACAATAATATATTAAATTAGTATTTTTATGTGTCATATATATGGATAGAAATTAATGTTAAAAAATCTATAATCATAAAAATGTTGACATAAATATAAAAACTTAATGACAAAGGTAGAGATAAAAATTTATACAATCTAATAGTAAACTGATAAAAAAAATTATTGAATAAGATGAGTGGATAAAATAGTAAACTGATATGCGGTATATAATTATCATGTGCAAGATCTTGTAATATATAAAACTTATAAAAAAATTATTATTAAAAATATAAGAAAGATAGAGAAATAACATAATATATATAAGATAATTACTATATGGATAAAAGATAATTACATATTATAATATAATGAACATGAACAAAGATAAAAAAAAATAATGGGTATAGATATAGTAAATTGATTAAAAAATTATTAAATAAGATCAGTGGATAAAATTGGAAATTTCATAAGGTGATTGAATTACATAATATATAATTAATTAAAAAATCATTATTAAAAATAGGGTTGATGATGCTCAAAATAACGAAGCAAGAGGTGGGCCCGAGGTACGAGGGTCAAACCAGGTCAAAGGGACCCCCGAGGATGATCCTGGGGCCCACAACCATACCCACTTATTTTAACAAAATTCCTACCCCACGAGGTCCCCCTCGACCTCGGAGCGAGGTCTCGACCTCGTAACCGACTCTACTTGCGCCCGCCCACCATGACCACTCAGCGAACGCCGCTCTTCGAGCCAATCACCGGCTGCCTCGCCTCTAGGCCAATCAGAGCCCTTGATCTCGGGCGTCCCACATCGGACAACGACCAAAACTCGACTCCCCAATCCTCTATAAAAAGAGGAGATTCTCGAATGGAAAAGGGGTCGAAAAACATCTTGAACTCAAGAACTTTCTTGCTCGTTGAAGATCGACGTGATCGGAACACCGTTAAAAGGCCTCGCAGTAGACAAGCGAAGTCCACAAAAAGATTTCAAGCCTCACAGAGTCTCCGCTCACATCAAAGACCTCGCTACACCACCTCGCAAGCCTCTTACACCTCGCTCTACCTCACATCAAAGACTCCGCAACTCAACCTCGCTCAAAGGGACCGGCAAGTAACGCTTAGAGCTAGCTGGCCAGTGGGGGATCTCGGACATTGTTTGGTCGAGATCTCGGATAATCGTAGGAGGTGAAGGGTGTAATTCTCAAATAATCTGTTGGCCTCGTGGGCCTGTAAACCTCGCTGTAAAGAAAGTCATAAATAAAGAAGCAAGTGTTTGCACCTTCGAATATAATAATCTCGTTTCTTGTCTTCTAGCGAGCCTTTCATTTCGGGTTTCATCACTGGCGCCGTCTGTGGGAACTTCTTCATCCTAAGCAGTTCCTCGATTCGTGCAAAACCTTGGCTTCGATTCCCTCAAAATGGCTTGCCCAAACAATTTCTTCCCTCAACACCCCGACAACATGCCAGAAACTACGCAATGGACAACCGCGGGACCTCCGGGCTGCCCGTTCGTGGTCCCTCCGGGATGGACGTACATCGCCCCGCAAAATCCATTCCCATTCCAAAGCCTCGAGCAGGGCGGCGAGCCCCCGAACCCATACCCCTACCCGGCTTATGGGCAATACCAGCAGGGCTTCGCCCCTTCGTACGTCCCCTATCCCCCCAGGGTGAGCCGCACTCCGAGTATGTCCCCGCGTACGTCCCTAGGCGTGCGCATGAGCCCGAGTCCTCCACCAACGGCTCGTCGACAGAGAGACCTCCCCGAGATCCCATGCAGATCTCGCGGTCCCGATCGCGTCGATCGAGGCTGCAGGAGCCAGAGTTGTCCGAAACAGCGGGGAGCGCGATGCACTACCCGAGGTCTCGATCGCATAATTCGAGGCCACCGCCCCAAAATCAGGAGGAAGCCAAGATCACCTCCCCGTTCATGGACGCGATCCGGAACGCGCCCATGCCCAAGGGCTTCTTGAGGCCGCAAATGGGGCTTTATGACGGTTCAGCGGACCCCGAGGAGCACGTAAAACACTTCGCGGTCCAGATGAATGTCAATGCTTATAATGACGCGATATTCTGCAGGGTTTTCCCCACCATCCTGGAAAAGGCCGCGTTGACATGGTTCTCAAGCAAGAAGGTCGGCTCCGTGACCTCGTTCGCCCAACTGTGTGATTCCTTTGTCACGCACTTCAGCGGCTCCACGAAGCACAAGAAGAACATGCGGGACCTCCGCGGGATCGAGCAGGGGGAGAGCGAATCCTTAGGCGCTTTCTTCACAAGGTTCACGACCGCGGTGGCGGAGATCGCGCACGTCGATGAGTCGTCGGTGCGCGACACCCTCATGGGCAACCTGCGCATCGGGGAATTCAAAAACCGCATTTTTTATAAGAATCCGGACATACGAAAGCTTGTGCGCCCGAATCACGGCCCAAGTATACGCCGAGGATGCCGCCAACCAGAGTTTGCGACCACGAACTGATAAAGAGATCGTCGCCGAGGCCAAGGGGAAGGCAAAGGCGGCCGCGCCGGCCGCACGCGATGCGTATGTGACGCAGGCACACAACCCCAACAACAACAACAACAACAACAACAGGAACAACAACAATAGCCGGAACAATGACAACAACAACAATAACCGGAACAACAACCGTGGAGGCGGTGGCGGAGGCTGGAACTGCTTTGGCAGGAGACCGCGGGGTTACCGAGGCAAGGGAGGTCCCGCATATGACCCAAATGAAAAGGGCCGTGCCAACCCCGCGTCGGGAGCCAACCTCGAGCCGCGAGGCCCAAGTCAGACCCAGGCTAACAACAACAACAACGTCGAGCAACAGGCGCCCGCGAAGCAGGCCCGGTCGGGACAGGCAACGACGCCCGATGGGTACATCCATACTATCTCGGGCGGACCATCTCCGGCTGGGTCAACCCAGGCAGAGAGGAAGAGATACGCGAGGGAAAGCCATCATGAACCCTCGGTGTTCAGCGTCGCACAAACCTCGCGCGCCCACGTAGGTTTGTCCTTCTCGTCAGATGATGCCGAGGGGCTTCACATGCTACACTCCGACCCCCTGGTAGTCCACGCGTAGATGGGCTCAAAGATGGTTAAGCGAGTACTAGTGGACACGGGATCCTCCGTGGACATCATGTACTATGGCGCGTTCGAGCAATTGGGCATCTCCGAGACCTCCTTGAAGCCCTACGCTGGGAAACTCACCTCCTTCTCGGGGGACGAAGTCGACGTGACCGGACTCATCGACCTCTGGATGACGCTCGGCACCGGGTCCACCAGGAGGACCGAAATGGTGGAGTTCACAGTGGTGCGCCTGCCTTCGGTGTGGAACGCAATCATTGGGAGGGTCTCCTTGATGAAGTTCCAGGCGGTAGTTTCTATCTATCACTTGAAGATGAAGTTCCCCGTCGATGGCGGGGTTGGAGAGGTAAAGGGCAATCAGGAGGAAGGTCGCGTTTGCTACGCAACCTCTGCAAAGCAAAAGTGCCCGGTGTTCATGGTGGAATCTCCCGGCGAGGCCGACCTCGAAGTCTGGGATTTCACAATCCCCACTCCAGAGCCGGAAAGAAGGGTGATATCCCCTTTCGAGAGCGAGTCCGAGAAGATCTACCTCGGGGAGTGCCTCTCGGGGGCATCGGCGACGTCGCTAGAAGCCTTGCTCGCAGGGTCCCGTGACGTTTTCGCTTGGGCTGCGAAGGACCTCCGAGGCGTCCCGCGGACCGTAGCCCAGCACTCTCTGAACGTCGACGTCACCACTCGCCCTGTGGTGCAGCGACGAAGAAAAATGAGCGAGGAAAGGGCAAGCGCCGCAAATGACGAAGTGGCAAAATTGCTGGCTGCAGGGTTTATACGCGAGGTCCAATACCCCCGGTGGTTGTCCAACGTTGTGCTTGTCAAAAAAGCCAGCGGGAAGTGGAGAATGTGCGTCGATTTCAAGGATCTCAACAAAGCCTGTCCCAAAGACAGCTACCCCTTGCCCTTGATCGACGAGCTCGTTGACTCAACCGCAGGTCACGGGGTTTTGAGCTTCCTCGACGCGTACTCGGGGTACAATCAGGTCCTGATGAACCCGCGAGAAGAGGAGGAGACATCCTTCATCACCCAGCGCGGCACTTATTGCTACAAAGTCATGCCGTTTGGGCTGAAAAATGCGGGGGCAACCTTTCAACGCCTCGTCGACCGCGTTTTCAAGAGCCATCTCGGACGGAACGTGTCCGCTTATGTTGACGACATTGTTGTCCGGAGCAAGACCCTTGAGAAGCATCTGGTCGACCTCGCTGAGGTCTTCGCAACTCTCAGGCACAACCGCCTCAGCCTGAACCCCGAGAAGTGCGTCTTCGGCGTGTCATCGGGAAAATTCTTGGGCTTTATGATTAGCGAACGGGGCATCGACGTAAACCCTGCCAAGGTCGAGTCGATCCTCTCCATGAGGTCACCACGGTCTCGCACCGAGGTGCAACGGCTTAACGGTGCTGTCAACTACCTTGGGAGGTTCTGCTCCCGCCTGGCGGAAAGATCCCTCCCCTTTTTCGCGGCTCTCAAGCAGAATGACAAGTTCGTGTGGGACGAGAATCTGGAGCTCGCCTTCTCTGAGCTAAAGGCCTTCCTGACAAAGCTCCCCACACTGTCGCCCCCACTGGCGGGTGAAGACTTGCAACTTTATGTGGCCGTCAGCCCCGAGACGGTCAGCGCGTTGCTCACCAGAAAGGCCACGCACCCAGTTTATTTCGTGAGCCGTGTGCTCCAGCCCGCGGAGCAGCGATATTCCCCAGCCGAAAAGATGGCGTTGGCGGTTGTGACCGCCGCAAGGCGTCTGCGCCCTTACTTCCATGCGCACCCCATCCAGGTCCTGTCTGACCTCCCACTTCGACAAATCCTCCACCAGCCCGCCCTCTCCGGGCGGATGACGAAGTGGGCAGTCGAGCTCTCCGAGTTCGACATCAGCTACCTCCCGAGAACTGCCATGAAGGGGCAGGCCCTCGCTGACTTCATGGTGGAGGTCACTTTCCCCGAAACAGAAACAAGCTCGGAAGAGTGGAAGGTGTTCGTCGACGGCTCGCGATGTGACGCCGGTGGTGGGGCTGGAGTATTCCTCGCTGGGCCCTCGATCGAGACGGAGTACTCACTTAACTTCGCCTTCGACGCCACCAATAACGAGGCTGAGTACGAAGCCATGATCGCGGGAATCGAGATGGCGCTCCTCAGTGGGGCCCGGAAAATCAGGGTCTACACCGACTCCAGCTCAACGGTTAGTACGACACCAAAACGGGGTTCCTGCCCGCGTACCGAGAAAAGGTCAAAGCCTTGGTGTCATGCCTGGAAACCTTCGCGGTAGAGTCCATCCCTCGAACCTCGAACACCAAAGCAGACGCGCTAGCAAGGTTAGGATCCGCCCTTCCCCTTGAAGTGGGGAACCGCGTGATGGTAGAGCGAAAACTCTCGCGGAGTGTGAACAGCGAGGTTCTATCCGTCACCGCGGAGGATTGGAGGATCCCGATAACACGGTATGTGGAAAGCGGGGCCCTCCCAGAGGACCCCGCGCAGGCCAGGAAGCTGAAAATGCAGGCGGCGCGGTATTGCGTCATAGGTGGCTGCCTTTATCGCCGAGGCTACGCCGAACCCAACCTACTGTGCGTCCCGACCGAGTCGACGGAGCACATCCCCTATGAGGCCCATGAAGGGGTCTGTGGCGGCCACCCCGGATGGCGAACCCTTTCGCATAAGATCACCCACTTGGGGTACTTCTGGCCCACCCTCCGGCAAGACGCAAGGGACTACGTCCAGCGATGTGATGGATGCCAGAAGCACAGTAACCTCTTGCACGCCCCGACCTTGCCGCTTCGCTCCATCCACGCACCGTGCCCCTTCGCGATGTGGGGGATGGACATCCTCGGCCCCTTCCCCCCAAGGCCCCCGGTCAGGTGCGGTATATCCTGGTCATCGTCGACTACTTCACGAAGTGGGTTGAGGCACAAGCAATGGCGAAGATCACGGGGACTAAGGTCTGCGACTTTCTGTGGAAGAATCTTGTTTGCCGCTTCGGCATTCCCATGACCATCATGACCGACCATGGCCCCCAATTTGACTGTGAAGAGACCCGGACATTCTGCTCAGAACTCGGCATAACCCTCAAGTTCTCCTCCGTGGCCCATCCTCAGTCCAACGGCCAGGTAGAAAACGTCAACGCCCGCATCCTGTCCGATCTAAAAAAGCGGTTGGGCATGGCGCAAGGTCGTTGGGCAGAGCTTCTCCCGCTCGTCTTATGGACGTACCGCACCACCGCGCGCCGCGCAACCGGAGAAACGCCGTTTGCCCTAACCTACGGGGCAGAGGCCCTAGTCCTGGTAGAAACCCTGGTCCCATCGGCGAGGGTGTTCGATTTTGATGAAAAGGAGAACGAGGCCAATCTCAGGGTCGAGTTGCTCTTCCGCGACGAGCTACGCGAAGTAGCCGACCTTCGCTCCAGGGAATACAAGCGCCGCGTGGCAGTTTACCACGACAAGAAGGTGAGACCTCGGCTCCTGGCCACAGGCAATCTCGTCTTGAGAAGATTTGAAGGTGGCAAACTGGACCCCAACTGGGAGGGACCATACATCCTCAGGGAGGAGGTCGCTCCCGGGGCCTTTAAGCTCAAAGACAACGAGGGGCGAACCCTCAGTAAGACGTGGAACGTCGACCGGTTAAGGAAATATTTCGTGTAAACTCTCTGAACTCCGTTACTGCTTTTTGTGAATAAAGGGTTGTGGGACTTTCAAAATCTCTCTCAAAAATAAAAACTCCGGGTTAAAAGCCCATCTCCCGCTTGGGGTTGGAGATCTTCGTTAAAGTCCATCCCTCGCTTCCCGCTTGGGGTTGGAGATCTTCGTTAAGTCCAAACCTCGCTTCACGCGAGGTGTTGGAGAATCTCGTTAAGTCCATCCCTCGCTTCCCGCTTGGGGTTGGAGATTTTCGTTAAGTCCAAACGTCGCTTCACGCGAGGTGTTGGAGAATATCGTTAAGTCCATCCCTCACTTCCCGCTTGGGGTTGGACATCTTCGTTAAAGTCCAAACCTCGCTTCACGCGAGGTGTTGGAGAATCTCGTTAAGTCCATCCCTCGCTTCCCGCTTGGGGTTGGAGATCTTCATTAAAGTCCAAACCTCGCTTCACGCGAGGTGTTGGAGAATCTCGTTAAGTCCATCCCTCGCTTCCCGCTTGGGGTTGGAGATCTTCGTTAAGTCCAAACCTCGCTTCACGCGAGGTGTTGGAGAATCTCGTTAAGTCCATCCCTCGCTTCCCGCTTGGGGTTTGAGATCTTCGTTAAAGTCCAAACCTCGCTTCACGCGAGGTGTTGGAGAATCTCGTTAAGTCCATCCCTCGCTTCCCGCTTGGGGTTGGAGATCTTCGTTAAAGTCCAAACCTCGTTAAAGTCCAAACCTCGCTTCACGCGAGGTGTTGGAGAATCTCGTTAAGTCCATCCCTCGCTTCCCGCTTGGGGTTGGAGATCTTCGTTAAGTCCAAACCTCGCTTCATGCGAGGTGTTGGAGAATCTCGTTAAGTCCATCCCTCGCTTCCCGCTTGGGGTTGGAGATCTTCGTTAAGTCCAAACCTCGCTTCACGCGAGGTGTTGGAGAATCTCGTTAAGTCCATCCCTCGCTTCCCGCTTGGGGTTGGAGATCTTCGTTAAGTCCAAACCTCGCTTCACGCGAGGTGTTGGAGAATCTCGTTAAGTCCATCCCTCGCTTCCCGCTTGGGGTTGGAGATCTTCGTTAAAGTCCAAACCTCGCTTCACGCGAGGTGTTGGAGAATCTCGTTAAGTCCATCCCTCGCTTCCCGCTTGGGGTTGGAGATCTTCGTTAAAGTCCAAACCTCGCCTCACGCGAGGTGTTGGAGAATCACGTTAAGTCCATCCCTCGCTTCCCGCTTGGGGTTGGAGATCTTCGTTAAGTCCAAACCTCGCTTCACGCGAGGTGTTGGAGAATCTCGTTAAGTCCATCCCTCGCTTCCCGCTTGGGGTTGGAGATCTTCGTTAAAGTCCAAACCTTGCTTCACGCGAGGTGTTGGAGAATCTCGTTAAGTCCATCCCTCGCTTCCCGCTTGGGGTTGGAGATCTTCGTTAAAGTCCAAACCTCGTTAAAGTCCAAACCTCGCCTCACGCGAGGTGTTGGAGAATCACGTTAAGTCCATCCCTCGCTTCCCGCTTGGGGTTGGAGATCTTCGTTAAATCCAAACCTCGCTTCACGCCAGGTGTTGGAGAATCTCATTAAGTCCATCCCTCGCGTCCCGCTTGGGGTTGGAGATTTTCGTTAAAAGTCCAAACCTCGCTTCACGCGAGGTGTTGGAGAATTTCGTCAAAAATCCATCCCTCGCTTCCCGCTTGAGGTTGGAGATCTTCGTTAAGTCCATCCCTCGCTTCACGCGAGGCGTTGGAGAATCTCGTTAAAATCCTCCCTCGCTTCCCGCTCGTGGCCTCGGCGAATCATTGAAGCAAAGCTCGAGATCTCGATACATAATCAGAAACACCCGATGTGGCCCGAATACCACAATAATTGTGACACTCGGGCCATGGGGTTGGGTAGATAATATGTGCGAGCATATACGAGAAAGCTAGAACAAACAAGCAATCATAGGGTAAGGAAAATAACATAAAAAGCTGGGGCAACGTGTGCCCAGATGTTTAATTACAGGCCCCGCAGGGCCACCAGCAAAACAGCAAAACAAAAAAAAACAGAAGCAGACAACGACATCCTTTACATCTTCGAGGCTTCGGCGGCAGGGTCGGAGGTCTTCGGAGGATCTTCAGGGGCTTGAGCAGTAGGTCCTTGGGGAGTCTCCGGGGCAGGGGCGGTGATGGCAGAAGGCTGGGAGCTGGGCGCGTCTTCCTGGGCGATGGCTGCCACGGTAGGCGCCTCGCTAGCCACAGTTCCATCCTCATTGAGAAAGAACTCGCACTCTCCCTCAGGCTCTTCCCCCTCAAGTTCCCCCATAGTCTCCTGATAGTTGGGGATGAAAAACTTGATGCGGGGGTCGAGGTGCCCATACTTCGCGACCGCCTGCTTTACCCCCATCCTGACGGACTGCTGGAACATCTTCCTCACACTCTCCACCATCTCGGCCTGAAAGGCCTCGGACTTCACATACCTGGGCCCCTCGAGATCCAGTTCCTTGCTGAGCTCAACAACATGCCCTTGGAGCCTGGTAACCTCCTCCTCGGCTTTCCGAAGCTCCGCCTCCTTCTCTCTGAAGAATTGGTGCTCTTCGGACAGCTGACCTTTGAGCTTTTTGACCTCGTCCTTGAAATCCCCGTTCTCATACTTCAAATCCTTATTCTCCTCCCTCACCTTCCTCAGCTCCTCCTTGGCCCTCGAGGCGTCCTTGGCCTCGTCCGCTGCCGCGATCTCCGCGGCGCGAACGCGTTTCTCGGCCTCTGCAAGGCTCTTTCCCTTCTTCTCGAGCTCGGCGTCCCGCTCTTGGAGCCTCGCCTCCATCCTGCCCAGATTCCTATGGAGGAGGACGATGCGGCCGCAGTTGTAGTTCGCGAAGAAGGTATTTTGGAGCAATAAAAGAGCACGTAAAAACAAGAACAGAATAATAAAGCCAAACAAAAAATAATGAACGAAAAAGGGCAAGGTATACCATCGCAGAGTAGCGGAGGATCTCATCGTTGAGAGCTGCCTCCGAGAGGTTGTTGGCCCATGCAACCTCGTCGGGCCAAACGGTCCTGTCCCAGTCTTCGGACACGCCCCGGGAAGGACCAGGGCAGTGGAACTTCTCGGCAGGAGGCCCGGTGGCCGAGATAACTCGGCTCGCGGGCCCAGGGCGTTCGACCATCACGCCCCCCGGGGTTTCCCCCTGCCCATCCTCCTTTCGTTTCTTCCTTTTCTCCCCCCGAGGAGAACCCTCGTCCTTCCTTTTGGACCCGGCCTTATCCCCGGATCCTCGAGAGTGATGGGAGGATGTCCTTGCGGCGTCCCCCTTGGACGCCACCCCCCGCTCGTCTTTGCCGCCGGTGCCTTCAGCGTCGGGGTTGTTGTCTTGCTTTGCGGGGCGGGAGGCCTCGCCTGCGAGGCCGGTTCCTTTATGACGACCCCAAGTTGGCCCTGGGGTCTCGGAACGTTGGAGGAAGAAGTCACAGGCCTTTTGCCCTGTGACTTCGAGGTAAGAGCGCCGAGTAGGTTCACTGCCAAAAAAAAAGAGAACGAAAAAATTAGATAAGAAAAGCAAGAGGCCAGTTAATGACAGTAATGAGACAAAATAAGCCCGCGGGGTTGTAAACCTCGCCCCTCAACTTCAAAAGAAAAAAAAATCAAATTAGGGAATGTCAGGAAAGAGATTGAGTACCCTCTTTTCCCTCGCGGGGAGGGAGGCTGAGGCTCAGTCCAGCCCGCTCAAGCTGGTCCTGAGAAAGATACACCTGAAACGGTGCTTGACTCGCCGTGGCGTATCGGACCCTGAGCGCCTTGAGCTCATCAACCTCCAGCGGGGTCACGCACCGAACAAATTCGCCAGGCGTTACCGGAAAGTTGAGATATCTCCCGGTGGGGTCGCGAACCAAGAACCAATTCGGCTTCCACGGCCCGACGTTCGAAGGGGCCGTGGTGATCTTGATAAGCGGCGTGCTAAGGTTGATAAGGCTTCGGGACCGAGTGTCTCTCCTCGCTAGGAATAAAGCCGACAGGTAGTCATGTCTCGGTCCGTCCCCAAGTTCGCGACTGCGAATCGTGTAGGCACACAGCAACCGCCAAGCGTTTGGAAACAGCTACGCAGGGCAGATCCTCATGGCCCACAGATAATCAACAAAATGCTAGGCCAAGGGCAGCCTGAAGCCCGCCTGAAGGCTGAAGAGGTGCACAACCACGCACCTGTCGTAAGACGCCAAGGAGTGACCCCCCTCCTCGGGAAGCGCCAACTCAACCCCCTCGGGCCAAGCAAAGTCCTTGGCAATATCTGTAAGGTCCTTCAGCTCGAGCTCGGTGGCCACCCCCTCGGATAGACGAGCCTCGGCGGAACCCGGGGTCATGGGGATCCGTTCCTCCAAGACCCTCGGGACGCGGGACACAGCGTCGGTGATGTACGCCGCAGGGAAGCTTGGGGGCACGTTAGGAGGCGGCGCTGAGGTCGTTCCCACAACCGGCCGCGCTTCGACCTCGGCAACAACCTCGTCTGGGGTAGAAGACGAAGCCATTTCAACGCCCGATGACGTTCGAAGATGGGAGAAGCACGAATTAATAGAGACCTCGGAGTCACTTGAAGAAGGCTCGCTGAAAACCAGCGAAGGGGACCTCGGATTCTGAGAGTCGCTGAGTTCTACGCTTCCCGCGGACTCCGAAACCTCCTCGTAAAAACCCTCTTGGACTCTGAAAGCGAAGCCGGGCGGAGGGCTAGCAGAGGCTCTCCTAGGCATGAAAAGAACGATGTCCAGGCCGCGGAAGGCTAGCACCTGGAAAAGAAAGAAGCATTGAGACGTCGGGCACTATAACCAAGAAAAAACAATGCGAGGTCGCAACCTCGGAAGAAAAGCGGTGCGAGGTCGTAACCTCGGAAGAAAAGCAGTGCGAGGTCATAACCTCGTGAGAAAGAGAAATCCCGGATCATAAGAGGCGAGGAGCCACGTGGCACCCTAGGGGCTACTCTGACAAGATAGGACGGCGAGGGAGAAGTCGAAGCGCCAAAAAGGAAGAAGTCGAAGCGCTTGAAAGAGGAAAGAGAAGATGAAATGGAAGCCAGCGGTCGAGAGCGGCGGTGGAGACCCTAACGTCCCATCAATCAGTCGTCAAGACGTTTGGGTTTCCAAGAGCTTCAAAAATTCAAAACCGCCGAAAAATAAAAAGAGACAACCGTCGGTTGGAGGGCGAGGAATCCGAGTGCATGGCGTTCGCCACCCTCACCCCACTGTCCCGCCACCTTGTCGCCGGTACGAAACGCCAAAGGGCAACCACTGCCCGCTAGGGCGCACGGCGAAACGAAAGAGAAATGAAGAGAAAGGTGATGGTGCGCGAAATAACAACTAGGTAATTAACCGCAAGTGATACAAATAAATAATCGCGTGCCTGTATATGCATGGCGAACGGGTTTGAAAGCCAGGTTGCAAAGATATATATATTCTTGACCGTATGGCACTCTCTTAATTTTCCATGCAGGTGATTAGTTGTTCGAACAAATATATATTAATCCATATTTAAAGATGCATGGTCATGTGACCGGCCCAAAAACTCTCTAATTAGCTCAAATGTGATATTCATGTCACACATAAATGGTCAAATAGAAACAAATCCACACGGTGGCATATGTGGCCACTAAAACCAACTTCTGTATACATATCTCACAAAGTCTATGTGTGGGGTCAAATGAAAATTGGCCAATCCACCTCATGCTTGTATCACAAGCATTATTTGTGATAAAAACTCTCGGATGGGCGTCCCACATCGGGAAAATCCCAACAAGCTAGCAACTCCCAATTAATATATATAGCTAGTCTATGACATATTAGAAAAGGTCGAAAATCCTCTCTGGCTCGAGAACTATCTCGTTTGCCAAAGCTCGACGTGTTTGATCTCCGAGTGAGATCGCGCTATAAACGGTATAAAGTCTAAAGGCTTTATTCGTAAAGAGCACAAAAACAATCGGCTGAGGGGTGGGGAGGAGGAATAATCCACGTACAAAAACCGTTCGGTTGTACGAATCCCGAGAGTTAGTATTTTTATAATCTCGTTTATAGCGCGTTTATTTCGGGTTTCATCAAAAGGAGCAAAGGGAAAACGGCGAGAAAAAGCAGGCGGAAACTCACGCCGACCTCACCACCGCTGTTTCGCCACCATGATGCCGGCGCGAAACACCAGGCGACGCTCCATCGCCTCTCCAAAACACGGCACAAAAAACAAGCGGGGAGAAATCAAAAGCAAACAAGAAGCGGGAGAAGAAAAGTCGAAGACTTACTTGTTCAGAATCGACGAGGAGGCGGTGGTGCAAACCGGAAGATGGCTGAGGCTCGCCAGAAACTGTCTGAAGAAACCGTTCGCAGGAAGCCAAAAAGACAGAAAGAGAGAAGGCGAAAATCTGGGAAGAAGAGATAAATGGGGAGGCGTGTGATGTACGCACTTACAAAGGGCAGGCTTGGGCCTCCCCTACCCAGTTAGGCTTATTGGGCCTGTCCCTCCTGCGCGGCCCATTAAGAAAAACACGAAGAGCAAGCCCAGAAAAGCTTTACATTTGCCAACCAAAGAAAAGCTAAGTGTAGAACCTCGCAAAGGGAGGTCTTCGCAAGATGCTCCCCAGGAACCTCGGAAACCCTTGAAGCCTCGCAAAATGCCTACCCACCTCTCAGAGCCTCGCACCCCGCAATCTTTGAGAACTTATGCCCTGCGACCCTCGGGGCGAGTTCCCCAGGCCATGGGGTTGTGATGATGCTCAAAATAACGAAGCAAGAGGTGGGCCCGAGGTACGAGGGTCAAACCAGGTCAAAGGGACCCCCGAGGATGATCCTGGGGCCCACAACCATACCCACTTATTTTAACAAAATTCCTACCCCACGAGGTCCCCCTTGACCTCGGAGCGAGGTCTCGACCTCGTAACCGACTCTACTTGCGCCCGCCCACCATGACCACTCAGCGAACGCCGCTCTTCGAGCCAATCACCGGCTGCCTCGCCTCTAGGCCAATCAGAGCCCTTGATCTCGGGCGTCCCACATCGGACAACGACCAAAACTTGACTCCCCAATCCTCTATAAAAAGAGGAGATTCTCGAATGGAAAAGGGGTCGAAAAACATCTTGAACTCAAGAACTTTCTTGCTCGTTGAAGATCGACGTGATCGGAACACCGTTAAAAGGCCTCGCAGTAGACAAGCGAAGTCCACAAAAAGATTTCAAGCCTCACAGAGTCTCCGCTCACATCAAAGACCTCGCTACACCACCTCGCAAGCCTCTTACACCTCGCTCTACCTCACATCAAAGACTCCGCAACTCAACCTCGCTCAAAGGGACCGGCAAGTAACGCTTAGAGCTAGCTGGCCACTGGGGGATCTCGGACATTGTTTGGTCGAGATCTCGGATAATCGTAGGAGGTGAAGGGTGTAATTCTCAAATAATCTGTTGGCCTCGTGGGCCTGTAAACCTCGCTGTAAAGAAAGTCATAAATAAAGAAGCAAGTGTTTGCACCTTCGAATATAATAATCTCGTTTCTTGTCTTCTAGCGAGCCTTTCATTTCGGGTTTCATCAAGGGTGACTATAATATAAATTCTTAATCACAAATCTTCTCAAAAGTGCTTCAAGTTATATATTGATTTCATTTCAAAATAGAGATTAAGTTTAAGATATATGGAAACGTTTAAAATATAAAGAAGATATAGTATATGATAATAAATATATGTTAATTAATTAAAAACGTTAAAAATTTGATGATAAAATCCATATTATCAAATATGGTCCATATTAAAAAATTCTTATGGAAACGTACATGATAATAAATATATTAACTTTATCACATATTTATAAGTCAAAACGTACATGATGTTAATTAATTAAAAACATTAAATTCATCTATATAGAAGATATTTCCTTTCGTAGCTACAATATGTTAATATTATCTTAAAAATCAAATCTTCCAGCTTGCACACGAAGGATAAACACTTATGGATATCTATCTTATATCTAGATATTGAAATTGATAATTATACCATAATTAAATATTAGAATATAATGTAATAATAAAAAAATCATCGTATAAAATTTTGAAATTGATAATCATACCATATTTAAATATTAGAATATAATGTAATAATGAGTAAAGGTAAAAATTTATCCAATCACATATAAAATTGATTAAAAATTATTAAATAAAGTTAGTGGATAAAATTGGAAATTCCATAAGGTGATTGAATTACATAATATATAATTAATTTAAAAAATCATTATAAAAAATAGGGTGACTGTAATATAAATTCTTAATGACGAAACTGCCCAAAAGTGTTTCAGGTTTAGAAGATATATATTGATTCCCTAAATGTATCCGATTTGTTTCGTCTAAGCAAGCAATTTGTTATGCTCTTTTGTCTTGTACTAAAAGCCTCATATCATCATATGGCTTCGGAATCAATCAAATTTACCTACACAATTTTTTTTATGAGGAAAAGATTCGGGTATCGGATATAGAATTAGGTTTTCCAACTGATAATATTATTGATGAATAAGTCTCTTTAAATAGAGAATACAAAGTACTTGTATGCCTTGTATGCCAAGCAATATATAGGGTTTCCTAATAATCATTGTAGAATAGAAAGATAAAAGAAAACAAATATAAACTATATCAGAATACAAAGATATGATAAGAATAATATCTCTAATATGCCCCCGCAAGCTAGACGAAGTAAACTATGAAGGTTAACAAAGGTTAAGCTTGGAGACAAGCAACTAAAATTGAGCTCTCGGCAATGGCTTAGTCAAGACATCAACAACTTGATTATGCGTAGAGACATAAGACACACGAAAAGACCCATGTTGAACATGATCACGAACAAAATGAAAAGCCAAGGCAATATGTTTCATTTGAGAATGAAAAACCGGATTATCACTCAACTGCTTAGCACCAACATTATCACAATAGATTATCGGCTGAGTGGAGACGTGAGTGCCCAATTCAGAAAATAAGGACAACACCCAAAGTAATTCACAACTTGAATCCGCTAAAGCCCGATATTCTGCCTCAGTCGAAGATCGTGCGACCGTCTTTTGTTTCCTTGAACTCCAAGAGATCGGAGTACCTCCAAGCAAAACACAATAACCCGACGAAATATAATCATCCTTGTCACCCCTCCCAAACCGCATCAGAAAAGACGTGAAGATTAGGTGGATTATGAGTATGAAGAAGAATACCATGTGTGAGGGTGCCATTTAGATAATGAAGAAGCCGTTTGGCTGCACTCAATGCTCAAAAGTCGAATTTTGCATGAATTGAGACAGTTTATTAACCGAGAAACTTATATCAGGCCTTGTAAGAGAAAGGTATTGTAAACTACCAACCACCATGCGATACTCGATCCGATTGGCAAGTGGCTCGCCAAAAGCACAACGAAGAGAAGTGGTCGAGCACATCGATGTCGAAATAGCATTAGAATCTGCCATCTTGACACGCTGTAAGAGATCAAGAATATACTTCTGATGGTTGAGAAAGAGACCTTTAGAGTGAGGGTGTACTTCAACTCCAAGAAAATAAGACAAGTTGCCAAGATCCTTGATCGAGAACCGAGTAGCAAGAGCGTCAACTATCCATTGAAGAGTAGAAGAACGCTGCCAGTAAGAATGATATCATCCACATACACGAGTAGGAAAAGAGTGACATGGCGATCGTTGTAGATGAAGAGCGATGAATCTGCCAAGGAATTCACGAAGCCGAGGCTGAGTACGTACGAAGTTCCGTGTACCACGCCTAGGGTGCTTGTTTTAACCCATATATACCCTTGTTTAGTTTGCAAACATGATGGGGAAACCGCTTGTCAACAAAGTCGGGAGGTTGTTCCATAAAGACATCCTCATGAATAGAGCCTTGAAGAAAGGCGTTATTGACATCATGCTATCGAATTGACCACCCAGAACTAACAGCATGAGATAGCATAGTGCGGACAGTAACGGGCTTAATAACCGGGCTAAAAGTCTCGGTATAATCACACCCGAGACGTTGATGAAAGCCTTTAGTAACCAAACGCGCCTTATACTTTTCAAGAGAATCATCCGAGGTGATATTTTATCTGATACACCCATTTACAACCCACAATGTTCGATGCACAATCCGAGGGAACAAGATCCTAAGTTTTGTTCGAAATTAGGGCAGTAAATTCAGCTTCCATGGCATTGCGCTAGTCCGGATCATTTAGGGCTTGGGTTATGTTCTGAGGTTCTTTGGGAGTGGGAAGGGTTACATGAAGGTTAATTCTTTGGACGGGTTTATGTATATTGTGCATGGAACGAGTTACAACTCGATGTGGTGGAGAAGAGGGTGGACTGTCAAGCGAGGATGCAGCAAAATCGTCAGATGTGTAGGAGTCCTCTGTTGATGAGGGAGTGGAATTAGGTAAATTAGGGTTGGGAGAATTTTCTTGTGGGTAAATAAAAGAGGTAGTTGGTGAGGTTGGATTAGAAGAATGGTGTGGTGGAGGCGTAAGAGGCTTATGAGTAGGTAGGATTTGGAGAGGGGCGTTATTAGGTTGAGGAGGGTTAATGGGTTGGGGTGGGTTATTGGGTTGAAGCAAAATCAGGATGTGAAGGACCGCACGAGACGAGTCCAAAGCAGGCGGTGAAGGAGTGGAATTTAATGGGGATGGTTCCAAAAAGGGGAAAACACGCTCCACAAAGATGACGTGGCGCGAGGTGTAGACCCGATAAGTTTTAGGGTCAATACATAGATAGGCACTTTGGGTGAGGGAATAGCCCACAAAAACACATGGAGAAGATTTGGGGTCAAATTTATTTGTGGTATACGGTTTTAACCAAGGAAAACATAAACAACCAAAACATTTCAATTTTCGATAATTAGGTTGAGACTGAAACAGTTTGAGGTAGGGGGAAAGATTTTGAAGTGTGGGGGTGGGCATTCGATTAATGAGATAGACAGCAGCTTGAAAAGAAAAAGGCCAAAGAGTATGAGGAAGCTAGGCCAGAGTGTGTTATAAGGGCAAGTCCGATTTCAACAATGTGTCGGTGTCTACGCTCGGAGTCCCATTATGTTGGGGCATGTGTGGCGGAGTAGTGAGGTGGGAAATTCCGGCTTCGGCGAGAAATGATTTGAGAGCAATGTATTCTCCACCGTTGTCGGAATAAAGAACTTTAATTTTGGTTTGGAAGAAATTTTCCACAAGTGCTTTAAACTTAATGAAAATGGACTTGGTATCGGATTTGTGTTTGAGTGGATAAAACCAGATATATTTGGTGAAGTGATCAACAAAGATAAGATAATAGCGATAGCCATCAAACAAAACAACATGAGACATCCATACATCAGTAAAAATCACTTGCAATGGAAACTGTGAAGAAATTGTTGAAACACCAAAAGGTAATTTATGACTTTTATTGATAGAACAAGAGGAACAAAAATCAGACTTAGAACTAGAACCAGAAAACTAAATAATATTTTGCATACGTTTTAATATAGGTGGTGCAGGATGTCCCAACTTGTGATGCCAAGATGAGCTAGCGAAGAGATGAGCGGAAGAAACACTAGGGTTGAAAGCGGAAGACAAAAGATATACACCATTGATGCAAGGACCACTAAGAAGAGTTGTGTCGGTTGCCAAATCCTTCACAAGAAAAGAATCAGGTAAGAATTCAAACAAAAAGGTGATTGTGAGAGGTGAATTTAGAGATAGACAGTATGTTGTTGGAAATTTGAGGAACATGAAGAACATTATCTAGATTGAAAGTTTTGGTTGTTGTATGTAAAGAAAGTTTTCCAAGATTAGAGATTGTAAGACCTTTACCGTTACCAACAATGAGTTCATCGGGGCCGTCATAAGGGTAGTGAAGACTAAGGTTTTGTAGAGCATTGGTGATGAAATAAAAAGGTGCTGTTGTCCATGATTCATGACTGATTGGAAGATGGGTTGAAGGGAACGGTTATGGCTTGGTTAGCTTGAGGAGGTGGAGTAGGTGGATTCGGTGGAGTCGGACGATAGGGTTTGGGAGGAGGGTGTAGATTCAGGGCAACACGCCGGAATTCATTGTAAAAACTGACGACATGTCCGACTTCACGACACCATTGGCAACGACCAAGAAAAGGTAGAGGGGGAGGTCGATTAGGCTTAGTGTTTTGCATGGGTGGTGGTGGTGGTGGATAGGAGTAAGTTGGTTGATAAGGTGACTGTTGGTTTGAGTTTTGCATGGAAGGACGTTGCTGAGGTGGTTGGTTCGGCCAAGTTGGAGAGGTTTGGGTTGCCGAATGTGGCTTGTTGCGTGACCAAGACTGCATCGTCATGGCGTTGGCAGGTTCGATGGACGCCGAAGTTGAGCCCTCAACTTTAAGTTCAAGTTCTCGGATAATAAGGCGCTCTTGAAGTTGAGCCGGATTTGGTGTTGTGATGGCGGCGCCAAGAGGAGTTGCGACAAGGCAAGGGTCTGCGCCATCGAGGAATTTAAACAGGCCATAGCCAACCAAGATGGACTTGATTTGTGTTTTCCAAGTAATATAGTTTGAAGGAGTGAGTTTGATGGCATTGGTGAAGTTGATGATGAAGAGAGGTTTGGTTGGTTCAGCGTCATTCAGAATTGAGGTGGAGGATGACGCGGCCATGGCAGAAAAAAACGTGTATTTTGAGTTTGGAGGTGTAGTTTTGATCAAGCTCTGATACCATATAGAGAACTGAAAGTACTTGTATGCCAAGCCATATCTAGGGTTTCCTAATAACGTTATAGACTAGAAAGATAAAAGGAAACAAATATAAACTATATCAAAACCCAAAGATATTGATAAGAATAATATCTCTAATATCGGATAACCGAGAGGCCGTTAGAGATGGCAGCCGAAACCGGCTAGGTGAGGCACAAGATTGACAGAAAAACAACACGAGTAAGCAAAATACAAACAAAAAAATGCGAGTCTAGGTTTGAGATGAGTGAACACTAATTAATAGTGTCCGACAAATGGTCGACCCAAATTAGGTTCTGGGAAATGGAATACTAACGTTCCCTCCATCGAGATGAAGGATCCTCGACATTCTCTTCATTTCTGCTCCATCATTAAGAAGATTCTAGAGTATCTTGAGGTTTGTGAGGCTCAGGAGGAAGTAGAACATGTCGATAACCTCAATCCTGACATCGTCCGCAAAATGGGATTTAAGCTGGTGAATAACAAATGGATGGAAAGGGGTGTTGGTAAGGAAGTTGTGTTTGATGAAGAGATGGGAGATACTGAGTGGGGCAACACTAATGAGGAAGGTGATGATTCACAACCTAGTTCAATAAATAATTTTGTTTGCTCTCCAATGTTAGAACTAGTTTTTGCTAGAAAAGGATGGGCAACTCTTACAAGGTCAAAATGTGCTAAAAGCTAAAGTTCAAGATCTAAGTGGTGCACTTGATGACCTGTCTAAGTCCTTGACTTAGCTTGAGTCGCCGACATCCATCTATCCTCTTTCCTATTTATTTTTTATAAGGAAAGTAATTTGGGCGGTCACTAGTGAGCTAGTGATCGACCAAGGGCATCCTGGCGGATGAGGGTATGCAACCCCGGATCAACTGCGAGCGGAATAGAAGAGACGCGTCGGAAAGAGCCAGCGATGTAGTCCGCCACCGAATTGCACTCACGATGAACGTGCGTGATACTCCAATCCCGAAAGCGAGCCAACAAGCAGTGGATGTCCAAACGCATCAACTCGATCTCCCACGGACAGCGCCAGTCGCCAAGCACGGCTTTGACCAGCTGAATATTATCGCCTTCAATCTGGATCTGAGTGATACCACGACTAATAGCCTCGAGTAGTCCCTGGCGCAAGGCGATGGTCTCGGAATTAATCACAGACTGTCGACCAATCAGTCCTCCGTCGAAGTGGATAGGGGAGCCACCGGAGTTCCTAAGGATGAATCCGAATGAGGCCACGCCATCCAAGATAACTGCACCATCAAAATTCAATTTAACAAAGTCATCATTTGGTTTTACCCATTTAGTTGTTTTATGTTCGTGCCTAGTCCTCACGACCAGGGAAGACGTGCTTTTGTTTTATGTAGTTGATGTTAGCTTCCAGTCTTTGATCTGGTTACAGGTCTTAACCTAGCATATCTTCTTATCTCAAAACTTTTCTCTTTGGTTTTATGTTATGTGTTGTTATTTTCTTTAGATTCCATGGTTAAGACCTCTAAGGTTATTTTGATGTGGTTTATGTGTGTACTCTTTGGATAATTCCTATGCACTTATTTGACTACCCTGTTGCTTGATTTTTTTTGAATTTCTTTTTGATGATGCCAAAAGGGAGAATAGGTTGGATGACTCGGCTAAAGTCGTTGTTGCCAAGATAAAAAATAAATTACCCTAGACTACAAACTAGTATAGCATGCAAGTAAGGGATCGTACCCAAGAGAATCGGTTTTCTGAACAATCAGCAAAGACAAAACAGGGGTTTTTTTGGGAGTTTTAAGCAAGCAAATAAATTCAAGTATCAAATCAAGTAAGGAAAAGCAGAGTTCATTCAATCAATTCCACCTTTTTAATCATTCGAGCATCAATTCATCCACTTTTCTATTAATTTCCAGGTTAATTCCAATCCTTATAAAAGATTTTCGCTTGTCCACGGTCCAAGCGAAATTATGATATGAACAAGAACGCTTAATTCAAATCATGCAAAGTATTAAGGATAGAAGGATATCAAATCATGCAATCAGGCTACGAGTCTCATGCATAAAATAACAATCAAACACTCTTTCTCAATTCTAGTCCACGGTCCTAGAAAAGAGTTGTTTCAAGGATAAATAAGATTGCATGGACAATAATCAAACTAATCCAAACAGTAGAATATCAATCAAATTCAACAAGTTGCGCACCAAGAGAAATCAATTGATAATCATAAAATTTAGCACAAGAGTTTTGATATTAACCAAGGGATAGAAAAGTTACCAAAATCTCACGAACCACATAAAAAGGCTTCTTTGATCAAACAAACTCCAAGGGAAATTAGTTCTCCATAATAAAACTGAAATAAAACATAAAAAATAAAAGTATGCTAGATAATGTGTGTTTTCAAAGTCTGCTACGAAACTAGGCTTAAATAGTAGAAAAATAACTGAAACCTAAAGATATAAAAATAGATAAAAGATAAAATAAAACCGAGAGTCGGCGCTGAAACATCGCCACCCGTGAGCGCGGTTAAGAACCGCGAGCGCGGCTCCAGTAAGCTTCGGCGTCCGCGGAATCCTGATCACCCGCGAGCGCGGGTCCTGCGACAGCATTCTGGTGTCAACTTCAGAGGTGGTTTTGACCCACTTAGAGTTGGAATTTGAACTCGCCGTAAAAACATGAATTGTATCTCTTCGAGTTAGCTTTCCAATGATACCAAATTCAGCTTCATCCGATCACCGTAGCTCCCGAATGATGCGTCACAAGAAAATGGCGTCAAAACAACTCCAAATCAACACTTGTCTTCAAAACTCTTGCAATTCTTCAAATCGTGTCTTCGGTCTTCATATTACAATTATGCTCAAAACTAACCTAAACACACTCAAATCATACCTAAAATACAAGAGTTAACCTATACTAAACTAGAGCGTATCAAATTCTCCCATGCTTAAACCTTGCTCGTCCTCGAGTAAGCTCAAAATAAATCTAACAATAAATCCTATCAAAGATACACATGAAGTAAAGGGAAATATGAAAAATAAAAACTCTCAACTCACAACCTGAACCCAAGTAGAGAAATAATGAGCAAAGACATGAAAGCTCAAATCACACACCTCACAGAATACAGAATATAACACTCAAGTTCTAAAAAGTGTAGAGCAACCTAGGATCTACCCAACATCTAAAATGTAATCCCCAGACCCCAAAGTAAAATATGATCCTAAACACTCTAATTTTACCACTCATTCTACTTAGGCGCCCTTTCGGGTTTTCACCTAATCACTCTTTTCATTTTTCTTTAGGTGTGCTCACATATACTCACATCTCTCATAAACCTCATATTACCCCACCTATTAATGCTGGTCCGGGTTACCTGCTTATTACCTGAGCCGCCCTTTTGGATTTTTATGCCTTTTTTCTATTTTTATGGCTTTTTTCATTCATTTTTTTAACTCTAAGTACTGAATCAAATGACAGAAATAGAATGCAACTGTACATATATCACAAGCATAGCAGTGAATCCCCTCCCCCATACTTAAACCATTCATTGTCCTCAATGAAGTAAAGAGAAAGGAATTAAGCATAGAAGAGGAGAATTAGAAGACTCACATACGAAAGAAGAGATGAACTTCCGGAATTATAAGCACCAAACTCAGGAATAAACAGATTTGTCTGGGCACGAACCGCGAGCGCGGGTCAAGAACCGCGAGCGTGGATTCTGGCGACAGTGAAATCTCGAACGTCGTTTTCACAACTTCAGCAACCAGATCCACATCATAGGAAGTCTCCAATGAAAATGAACTGGACTCCTCAAAATAATAAAAATTCTGACGATGGCAGCACCCCCATACTTGAACAATGCCGCAAAGATATGATGGAACCTGATAGTAGTAACTAACAATTCCAAGGAACTAGACATGGAAAGATATAGAAAAATGGATTGGTGGATGATGGTAGAATATGGAAGAACACTCTTTTTTTCTCTCTCTCTTATTTTTCCTTATTTATCTCGGGGGTTTCACCCGAAAACCTTTTATTTCAGGGGTTTCACCTGAAAACCTTTTATTTCTATTTTATTTTATTATTAATATTTTTTTATATTTTTTAAAGTCGAAAAGAAGAAACTGGATTCCGTCAGGGCCGACCCGCGACCTCGGATCCTCGCCTCGGGCTTGCTTTCTTCGAGATGGAAAAATTGTACCTGCGAGTTAGCCCGACAAAACCAAAACGAAACTAAAACTAAAACTAAACTAAAAAGACAAAAAGAAAAGAAAAGAAAAACTTACCTCGGGTTGCCTCCCGAGCAGCGCCTTTGTTTAACGTCATTGGCCCGACGTCTACCTATTGTCTCGAGACTCGGACATCGTCAAAGCCTTGAGCAATCTGTCAAAATCCTGCGAACAACTCTCATGTAGGAAAATATAGCACAATGATACTTTGAAACTAAAGAATATAGCATTCAGACACCGTTTCAGTTTATCAAACCCACTAGAAAAATCAGGGTTAGCAGGTTTAGGATAGAACCAATTGAAAGGACGAGGTAGTTTATCAAAAGTTATGATTTTTATCTCAACACTACCACCCTTAGAATTTGAGAAATCACTAGGTAAATTATCATGCTCAGGACCTTTTGCAGACACAACAGGCAAACAAATATCAATAGATAGTAAGGAAGAAGAGGAAAGGATACAGGGATCATGATCGATCACAACAAAGGGCTCCACGGCAGGAGACATAGACATCTCCTCAGGTAGAAGGGAAACCTCCATATCATCATCTGGCTCCTTCTTCGAGTCATCAGGGTCGTCGTCATCATTCCAGGAGCTGTCAAACTTAAGGAAATATTCCTCCTTCGTCATCGTATGACTATGATCATCCATCTCTTCATCCCATGAAGGATCTCTGAGTGCCTCTGGAAAGGGTGGAACTGGCTCTTTAGGGGGATCTGTCGGTTCTGTACTGGAACCGCATGCGCGGTTGTCATCCTACGTACGCGGTTCTTGCACAGAACATTGATCTTCAAGAATTTCCGCTTGATGGCCAACACCTCCTCTAATTTTCTTTGTTCAGCAATTTGGTTCTCCAATTTCTGCACCTCGATCTCTTCGGCTCGGATATTACAAAAGAAATACCATTGGTCGATGGGTTTCCAAATGACGTATTTTCCATTGCTCTCGTGATACATCCTTAGTTGGGACTGAAGAGTCATCCCAATAAAGATGTGATTGCAAGCATCATCAAGACCTACGTCTAACCCCCAAACAGAGAGATCATGCAATTGTTTCTGGCACCTAGTGAAGTACTCATGAAAGGGTTCATCCTGCAACTAACAAAACATAAACGCAGACATTAGTATATACAAGTGTAGACCGTCAGATAGGTCTACACAAGAGGATTCAGGATTTCTGGATGAAACAAACCGCGAGCGCGGGTATTAACCGAGGGCGCAGGTTAGGCCGCGGGCGCGGGCTTTGAGCCGCGAGCGCGGGCTTCGAGCCGCGAGCGCGATCGTCAGAAACGTCGATTTATTCAGAAAAAGTAAAATCGATTCCCCAGCAACGACGACAAAATTTGACTCGGCTAAAGTCGTTGTTGCCAAGATCATAAATAAATTACCCTAAACTACAAACTAGTATAGCATGCAAGTAAGGGATCGTACCCAAGAGAATTGGTTTTCTGAACAATCAGCAAAGACAAAACAGGGTTTTTTTTTGGGAGTTTTAAGCAAGCAAATAAATTCAAGTATCAAATCAAGTAAGGAAAAGCAGAGTTCATTCAATCAATTCCACCTTTTTAATCATTCGATCATCAATTCATCCACTTTTCTATTAATTCCCAGGTTAATTCCAATCCTTATAAAAGATTTCCGCTTGTCCACGATCCAAGCGAAATTATGATATGAACAAGAACGCTTAATTCAAATCATGCAAAGTATTAAGGATAGAAGGATATCAAATCATGCAATCAAGCTACGAGTCTCATGCATAAAATAACAATCAAACACTCTTTCTCAATTCTTGTCCACGGTCCGAGAAAAGAGTTGTTTCAAGGATAAATAAGATTGCACAAACAACAATCAAACTAATCCAAACAATAGAATATCAATCAAATTCAACAAGTTGCGCAGCAAGAGAAATCAATTTATAATCATAAAATTTAGCACAAGAGTTTTGATATTAACCAAGGGATAGAAAAGTTACCAAAATCTCACGAATCACATAAAAAGGCTTCCTTGATCAAACAAACTCCAAGGGAAATTACTTCTCCATAATAAAACTGAAATAAAACCTAAAAAATAAAAGTATGCTAGATAATGTGTGTTTTCAAAGTCTGCTGCGAAACTAGGCTTAAATAGTAGAAAAACAACCGAAACCTAAAGATATAAAAATAGATAAAGATAAAATAAAACTGAGAGTCGACGCTGAAACACCGCCACCCGTGAGCGCGGCTCCAGTAAGCTTCGGTGTCCGCGGAATCCTGATCACTTGCGAGCGCGGTTTCCACCCGCGAGCGCGGGTCCTGCGACAACATTCTAGTGTCAACTTCGGAGGTGGTTTTGACCAACTTAGAGTTGGAATTTGAACTCGCCGTACAAACATGAATTGTAGCTCTTCGAGTTAGCTTTCCAATGATACCAAATTCAGCTTCATCTGATCACCGTAGCTCCTGAACAATGTGTCACAAGAAAATGGCGTCAAAACAACTCCAAATCAACACTTGTCTTCAAAACTCTTGCAATTCTTCAAATCGTGTCTTCGGTCTTCATATTACATTTATGCTCAAAACTAACCTAAACACACTCAAATCATACCTAAAATACAAGAGTTAACTTATACTAAACTAGAGCGTATCATTGGGGGTAGATAAAAGGGAAAATTTAATAATGAAGAACCTGCAGGTTATCCAACTTAGGGGAAACTTTTGGGAAATTTTGAGTTTATTACATACATTGTCGATATTTGGTCTGGTCATGCTTTTTCAAGTTTTAAGGAGTTTTTCACCATAAAAAAGGGGGAATTTGTTAGAAAAGTTGAGCTTTGATTTTGATGGTTCCAAACACAAGTCACGTGGCCGAACTCGTGTCTGCAAAATGAGTCGCCAACGTGAGTCACGTCCCCGACGTGAAAGAAAGGCAAACGGAGAAGATCTTGAAGACGCGTGTGATATTGAAGATATGATCGAGATATTCAAGTTATAGATAGGATCTTCGATGTTTGAATAAGGTGTCGATGATTGCCTTAAGTCCTAAGCCATATCTTATTGTATTATCTTATTTGCTTAGGATGATCTTTGCCTTAAGTCCTAACCGAATTGGAAGATAATATATTTCTAGTTGGCCTAGTTTTCATCTATATTTATCTAGATATTAGTTTTAGATACCACAAACTCATATTTTACTTTGTGTGAATGAGAAAAACAAAGTGTTCGAGAGTTCGAAAACAGAAGAATATTTGTAGGCTTGATAGGGTTGGGATTGATAGAGCCTGATTTTGGGATTAGGCGGAATAGAGATAAAGGTGAAAGGAGAAGTTAAGATGGAACAAAAGGGATCGAGAGCAGGGAGCTCGGTCACCCCATGGCACGGAGGACGCGTTTACGAGGGTCGACCGCCAACACGGGCATGGGAGACGGGCGACGCGGTCGCGGCACATCGCCGGGCGCCCGCGTAATTCCACCAGTGGACACGCCGCGGGCTGGGCGAGAAGGTGGCGCGCCCACCCCACAAGGGGTCGGCCGCGCCCGCGCCACATGGGGTCGCGCCCGTGCAAGCAAGTAGCGCACCCGCGTCACATGGAGAGGCGCCTACAGAGTCTTACGCGTCGGATTTCAAGTGTTTCGTATCTTGCAAGGCTTTGGGTTATTTTTGGTAGATAAGATTTTCTATAATTAATGGGTAAAATATATTAGATATTAGGAGAGAATTATATTTAGAGGATATTGGAATATTCTATCCTTGCAAATATCTTGTAATATCTTATTTTCATCTTTTAGGTCTTGTGTTCTCTATTTAAACTCAACTAAGATTATTGTAATTGGTGTGCTGAAAACCTGAAAATAGAGAGAGGGAAAAATCAGAGTGTTAGAGAGATTATGTTAGGCTGTCAGGTCTTGTAATCCTTGTAAGTCTCAAATCTCGTGAAAGCCCTAGGCTTGATAGTGCCCCAAGACGTAGTCATTATGACGAATTGGGTCAACAAATTCTCTTGTTTTTTTCCTTGTTTATTTTCTTACTTCTCTTGTGAATCTGTAAGACCGTTATTGTTGCAAGTAGGTCGAATTTCCCAACAAATAGTTGATTGAGAATAGGGTTTTTACTCAGTTCAAACGAGTGCTAGCATACTTGGGAAGTAGGGATATATAGTTCTAGGTTGTTCTTGTAAGCATATTCGAAAGATTAATAAACAAACTACGGCTTTTAATCCTTCCAAGCGAGAGTAGCCAACTTCGTTGAGGTCGTTGATCAAGTGTTTCCACTATAAAAATTATTGACAGAGATTGGATGACAGAGTTTGTTGATCAAGTATTTCTACTATAAAAGTCTTGTCGAGTAAGTATTTCTTATTATTAAATCCCGCTGCATATACTTTAAGGTCGACGAATTTGTTGAGGTCGATGACCTAGACGTATTAACAATTCTACTATTCCTACACTTGTTTTTAGAAATAACATTTTCGTTCCCAAAAGGGCCACATCTATAAACTTGTATGCTATTTCTTTTAAATTATTATCGAAACTTAATTTTGTTTGAATTGACTTGGAACTTCAAATGACTCGACTTATTTTACAATTACCCCTTTATTCATACCGATAATTTAGTCGTGCATCGCGATCCCTTAATTTGCTGTAATGCTAAACCAACTTAATCACTTGCGAGGGGAGATCGATGGGCGGTGGGTAGGTGTTGGTATTTTCCAACATAAACCCACTACTCTACGCCTTCTTTGCTTGCTTTTATTTTTGTTTATTGTCAAAGTAAACCTAAACTATACTAGTTTGTATACATCCTTCAATTATAGATGGCTTACCTACGCAGATACGTGCTTGTTTTCTTGGTGCCATTTCATCTACCCGTTCTTGAAAGCACCTTCTCCACCTTATTTTATTCCTTTCCTTATCTTTCCTACAATTATGATTATATTCCCGGCCTGCTCCTTCATCATATTATTGATCACTCAATTAATTACTTCTAAATTTGACAACATAATGATATCTCTACTTCAATAAAAACCCTAAACAAGTTATAATTACATTGCACGTCATTAAATCAGACTTATTAATCAAAATTCAAGTCAACGTGTATTGGTTGCGTACTTGCGTACCTAAATCGTAACCCTCTCTTAAGCATTAGTTCATCCCCGGGCCCACCCGGTAGGCCCATTCCCAACTCAATTCACATTTCTTCCGCCTATAAAAATCTAAACTCCCACGCTCCTCTTTAGCCCAACGGCTATTTTTTATCCCTCAAAGTGAAGATTCCTCGCAAATGCATATACAACTCAATCAAAATCCCAATTCTCATTCATTCATAACATCAAAAACATGAAATCTTTTTCTACCCATTAATTAATCTCTCGTAATAATAATAACACCCGTTATCTCAATCCCATTCAACCCCCCTTCAATTTCCCTCATAAAACTCCCCACATTTACTAATTTCAATAAACCAAATTCAGAATCCTGAGGATACATAAATAAAATGGATTGCCTGGTGGCGCCGGTGTCGGCGTTGAAGCGGCGGTGCTCGGGTCGCTACGGGTACCGTCAATTGGTGGAGGATGAAGAGATTTCCGGGTTCGGGTCGCCGGAGGATCCGGTGACGGTGGTGGTGGGGAAAGAGAAGAGGGAGTTCCGGGTCGACCGGTTTGTGCTCCGGGAGAGCCCGTTCCGGGTGCTGATTGACCTGGTCAACGGCTACAGGGGAGGAAGGGAGAGCGGCGGCGACAGGGTGGTGCTGGTGGAGGTGGATGCAATTCTGTTCGAGCATATGCTTTGGCTGATGAGCAACGATTGCTCTTCCCTTTTCAAGCTCAATCTGGAGGAAATTCTTGATTTTTACGCCCTCGATAATTAGATACAACACATATATGATACATCTGATTATCTGAATCAATTTGTTATTCTTTGTCTGTTAATGGGTGCATTTTTAATGTATGATACATGCTGTGATTTCATTTGTATGGACAGTTTACTGTACTTGTTGGATGGGGGGAAAATTGAAAAAAAGAAGCAAGAAGATCAACCAGCAATAGCTCTGTATGTGTAACTGTCTCGATTAATTTGTAAAATGTCATTTACTGATCTGAATAACTGATCTGTAGAGAGTGTGTACTCGTGTAATTTACTCGTATAAAAATACAATTATCAGAAATTTCAAGTTTGGTAACTAATGGAGGATGGACTCACGAGCAACGTCTAGGTGATCCTATTATAAAGAAACAAAATCAAAGTATTTATTGATCACTCACAACAGAATTACAGAGTCTAATATTACACTCACCCAAGATCATCAAGATCCATTCTATCCCTCCTCAGTCCTCACGCATACAGGAACTCTCTGTTTCACTCAGAAAGAATACCAGAATTGTTACTAAAAGCTAAGTAACAAAACCTATTTATACTTATTACATGACTCGGGGTTTCACTCATTACGTATATCAAAAGCTAAACCCGGTTCACCACCTCTATAGATCCACTCAAAGATGACCCATTAATAGATTATCCGATAGTACTTTTTTTGTTATACTAAATTTGATATAGATATAGTCCCTATATTAATATTGATGTATTTTAACTAAATTTAGTTATTATTATTACATTTCTTAGGTTTGTCGACAATGATAACAATGCACAAAGCCTTCCACGTACACCCTCTCAATTTATCTCGAGGTAAGAGTGTGTATATCTTGATCCCTTAAAACCCAAATTGGTGGTTTATTTGTTGTTGTTGTTATTGTACTTAGCTTAGATGTCGTACAATTCTTGATCCTTCCAATTGGGTTCTTCTTTGTTTGGAAATTTATGAATTTTTTTTCTAATTGGTTTGTCTAATTGTCAATTTGGTGGTATTCTTTTTTTTGTAGGAAATCGATTGAGCAAGAAAACCAAAATCAAAACTGGAAGTGGAATTTCAGAGATAAGCTCCTATCGCTCACTATTTCATTCAAGTGGAAGAAATGAATTACAACTTTCTGATAAAGGGCCTTTTATATGAACATGGTTACCATACATCATAACCGCCTAACCATAGTAAACAAGGCTAACTAGAGTAGAGTTATCCATAACAGAAAGTTTTAAAAGGCTCGTACATAAAGAACACATATAGCTCAACTAATTAAAATATAATCTCATTATTCCCCCCTCAAGTTGGAAGAGTTGTGAAACCCAACTTGAGTATAAGATATTCATGTTGAGCTTTTGATAATGGCTTTGTCATCACATCAGCAAGCTGCAAACTAGTGTGTATATAGGTTGTTCTGAGGAATCCAGCTTGTATTTTTTCTCGGACAAAGTGGCAATCCATCTCGATATGCTTTGTCCGCTCATGGAAGCAAGGATTGGCTACTATCTATTGGGCTGCTTTGTTATCACAAAACAAAGTAATGGGACCTCTCATTGGCAACTTCAGATCATGTAGCACAAAACTGACCCACACCAATTCTAAAGTTGTATTGGCCATACTTCTGTACTCGGCTTTTGCTGAGGATCTGGAGACTACTTTTTGTTTCTTGGTCTTCCAAGACACCAAAGCCTTTCCTAAGAACACACAAAACCCAGTTAATGATCTACGTGTGGTGAGATACGCCCCCCAATCTGCATCTGAATAACCAGCAATCTCCATATCTAAGCTTTTAGGATAAAATAAGCCCTTGTTAATGGACCCCTTCAGATAGCGCAAAAGATGAAGTGCAGCTTGATAGTATGGTTTTCTCGGTTGTGAAACAAACTGGGAAAGGTGTTGAACAGCATAGCTAATGTTTGTTCTAGTTAAAGCCAAATATAGCAATCGACCCACCAACCTCCTATATTGTTTTGAGTCTTCCAGCAACTCCCCTGAATCTGCACTCAACTTTAATCCAGAAGGAAGAGGAAAATTTGCAGGTTGTTCTTCTGTCATCTTAGCAGTTGTTGCCACATTAGATACATACTTCCTCTGACTTAAGAAAGTTCCTTTATCTTTCCTTAGGATTTCCATGCCTAAGAAGTATCTTGCCTCTCCTAAGTCCTTGATGGTCAACTTTTCTTGAAGTACCATCTTAACTGACTGTATCTCTTCAATGTCATTGCCTGTAATCATCATATCATCTACATAGACGAGCAATGCAGTGAAGCTATCTCCCTGAGCTTTGATAAACAAGGATTAATCATTTGTAGATTGTAGATGACCAAGAGTCACTAAAAACTGAGTGAGCTCTTGATTCCATTGCCTAGAAGCCTGTTTGAGGCCATAAAGGGACCTCTTTAGTTTGCAAACCTGATATAGAGAAGCTTTTGTGTATCCATCAGGTACTTGCATGTATATTTCCTCATCAAGGTAACCATGTAAGAAGGCATTGTTCATGTCTAACTGAAACAATGGCCATTCTTTTGTTGTGGCTAAGACAATGATAATTCGAATAGTTGGTAACTTGGCAACAGGACTAAACGTGTGCTTGTAGTCCTTGCCTAATTTCTGACCGAATCCTTTCACCACTAGGCATGCTTTGTATCCTTCAACTGTTCCATCTGCCCTGAACTTGACCTTAAACACCCATCTCGATCCAATAGCTTTGTGTCCTTGTGGCAATGTACACAATTCCCATGTACCATTTGAGTCTAGAGCTTCAAGCTCCTTTCTCATAGCTTCTTCCCATTCTGGTTTGCCATTGGCCTGTGCATAAGATGCTGGCTCAAAAATCTTCATAGTGTGGGCTAATGAAACATGGTATTCCCGGATAGTTGAAGAATTATGATCATCACAATTAATAACTGTCATGACATAATTTTTGCTCCATATTGGAGCTTTGCTTGGCCTGGTCGATCTTCTAAGGACCAATTCTGGCTGCACTGAAACTGATGATTCTGAATTAACATGCTGATTTGGGATGCTTATCTCCTGCGGGTTTTGTTCTTCCTCCACATCTGGAACTGATGTGTGAGGAAAAATCCCTAATTCAGCAGGTGTTATGAACGAGGTACTATTATTCCTAAAAGGAAAATTTTTTCATGAAACACCACATCATGGCTATGATAAATTTCTTTAGTTGATAAATCATATAACCTATAACCTCTTTGATTGCTTGGATAGCCAAGTAAAATGCTTCTTCTCCCTTTTGGATCAAACTTGTCCCTGTACCTTTTAAGAGCTACCCCATAGCACAAACACCTCATTATTCTTAAGTTTTCATAATGTGGTGTTTTATGAAATAACACTTCAAATGGTGTCTTCCATTTTATACTACTTAAGGGCATCTTATTGATAAGATAGGTTGCTGTCATGATACACTCACCCCAAAATTCTTTGGGTAAGTTGGCATGAATACGAAGGGCTCTAGTTGTATCCAATAAATGTTGGTGCTTCCTCTCTACTACACCATTCTGTTGAGGTCTGTAAGACATTATTCTTTGATGTTGTATCCCCTTTTCTGATAGAAACTTGCTCATTTCTCTATTTAACAATTCTGTTCCATTATTAGATCTAACCTGCTTAGGCATGACTCCAAACTGTGTTTGCACCATTGCAACAAAGGACTTCACTATTGCAAAAACCTGTTGCTTATCATGAATTAAGTAGGTCCAATTGGCTCTACTCAAATCATCTACTATAGTGTAGAAATATTTCTCACATGTGAGACTAGCAACAGAATAAGGACCTTAAAGATCCAGATGTAGCAAATCAAAGCAAGCTTTAGATTTAATTTCACTTGATTCAAAAGGCAAGTTATGCAATTTTGCCATTCTGCAAGTATCACAAAAAATATCAAAACTTCTCATTGTTTTACAACCAGGCATATGTGCTAATCTAGAAAAGGAAAGATGTCCTAGTCTATTATGGATCACATGATTGTTGTCTTCCACTCCAGAAGCATAGAATGCCTTATCTTGGTTGTTAGTTTTATTCTCTTGTGCTTCAACTCTATATAGTCCACCTCTTTTAACCCGAGTTGATATTGTCTTCTTACTCAAAAGGTCTTGTAAAGCACATTGCACTCTATCAAAACATGCTACTAAACCCTTCTGAGCAACAATTTTACTGACTGAAAGCAAATTAAACTAAAAGTCCGAGACATATAGAACATCATTGATCATAAACTGATCTGTTATAGCAACATTGCCTGACTGTAGCACTTTCTTAACTGATCCATCTGGTAGCTTCACAAATACAACTTGCTTTAGCTATTTTATATCCAATAAACACTCTAAGAAAGGTGTCATATGTTCTGTTGCTCCTGTATCAAGTATCCACTCATGTTTTTGAAACCCTTTAGTAACAAAATTAGCATGAGTACTACCTGAAAAATTGGCTGCAAAGTTGGCTGATGGCATCACCATTTTTCCCTTGAAGGCTTTCATCATTTCCTGACACATTGCTTGAATGAATGCGTGATCTATGTTGCTGTAATTTCCACCAGAAGTTCCCTCTCCTGCATCCAATGGAGTGGATTGGTTGCTCACCTCAGCTTGTGCTACAACTTTTGGAGCATTTTTGTTCCTTTTACCCCTGAACCAATCCGAATACCCTATTATCTCAAAGCATCCTTCCTTGGTGTGACCTATCATCTTGCAATGGCTACATTTCTTGCTATCATCCTTGACTTTTCTGTACTCCTTCTTCTCAGACTGCCCTTTCCTTTGCTCACTAGTACCAACAGCAAAAGCAACCGGATCTGGCTGACTAATGTTGATTTGCATCTGCGTTTTATGCACCAAAGTTGTATTGTAAGCTTTGCTCAACTTATGCAAAGGATCCGAAGCCAGTACTTGGTTTCTTACAGGATCAAAATCAGCATTCAAATTCACCAAAAAATGCATCACCCTATCTTGGGTTTCCAATTCAGCAACCCTAGCTAACACTTTGCAAGAGCACTTGGCCAAATTCCCACAGGTGCTACTCGGTATCCCATTCAGAAAATCTAAATCATCCCAACACTTCTTCAATTTGGCATAATAAGATGTAACAGAGAGATTACCTTGAGTTGTCTTCATCAATTCTTGCTTCAACTTATACACATGTGGTGCGTTGGTCTGGCTATAACGTTCCAGAATCTCTCCCCAAAGTGCCTTTGCTGAAGATTGGAAAACGATGGAACCTGACACCACCGATGTCATCGAATTCAGTAGCCAACACGCCACCATTCGATTAGCTCTCTGCCAATGAGCCAGATCTGGATCTCCATCATCTGGTTTCACTATTGTGCCATCGATGAATCCAGCTTTCATCTTCGCTCCCAAAGCTAGGTAAACCTGTCGACGCCAAGCGATGAAATTCTTCCCATCGAAAGGAGTGGTGGTGAGAGACATCCCTGGATAATACGAATTGGTTAGATGAAGCGGATCTCCAAGGGAACTTCCTTTAGTCTGCGCCATTCGCGCAATTTGCATCATCGGGTCTTGATTCAGATTTTCTTCCGGCATATCTAGGCGAAGCTACCTCACTCTTGTGACTCTCCACTCAGGCGAACAAGTAGAACAAATCTCTAGCTCACTCAACCTAATCGAACCTCGCTCTGATACCATGTAGGAAATCGATTGAGCAAGAAAACCAAAATCAAAGTTGGAAGTGGAATTTCAGAGATAAGCTCCCATCGCTCACTGTTTCATTCAAGTGGAAAAAGTGAATTACAACTTTCTGATAAAGGGCCTTTTATATGACCATGGTTATCATACATCATAACCGCCTAACCATAGTAAACAAGGCTAACTAGAGTAGAGTTATCCATAACAGAAAGTTTTAAAAGGCTCGTACATAAAGAGCGCATATTTTTTTTTGGATAAGGAAAGAAATTTGGGTGGTCACTAACAGGCTAGTGGCCGCCCAAGCGCATCCTGTTGGATGAGGGTGTGCAAACTCGAATCAACTGCGAGTGGAATAGAGGAGACGCGTCGGAAAGAGCCAGCGATGTAGTCCACCACCGAATTGCACTCACGGTATACGTGAGTGATACTCCAATCCTGGAAACAAGCCAACAAGCAGTGGATGTCCGAACGAAGCAACTCAATCTCCCACGGGCAGCGCCAGTCGCCAAGAACGGCCTTGACCAGCTACAAATTATTGCCTTCAATCTGGATCCGGGGAATGCCACGAGGATTGGTCTCGAGCAGTCCCTGGCGTAAGGCGATGGTCTCGTAAGTCAGCACAGACTGATGACCAATCAATCCTCCGTCGAAGTGGATTGGGGAGCCGCAGGAGTCCTTGAGAATGAACCCGTAAGAAGCCACGCCATCCGCGTTCACTGCACCATCAAAATTCAACTTAGTGAAATCCCTTCTGGGTTTTTCCCATTTTGTGAGTTTTCTCTTGGGCCCACTTCTAGCCGTTCCAGAAAGTGGGAAGTCCGATACCGCGGCTTTCGTGTTTTTCCAAATTTTAGTTTGGTTGTGAATAAAGTCGCACATGTTTGCGGCGTTATTCAAGTTGTTGTTATTATTGTTGTCGAACGCTCTTTTATTCCTGGAGAACCATAGGCCCCACCAGGAGATAGGAAGGAGTTTCATTTCTTCCTTTGTTAATCTCATCTTAATCTCATCCAGGACAAGGTGTGAGTTTTTATCCCCAGGGGAAATTTAGTTGAGGCTACGACAGATTTTGGGATTTACAGCTTTGATGCTTTCCACGGTTAATGGGCACGAAAGTAACATATGGTTAGTGTTTTCCTCCGAGTTGTTACAGGCCTCGCATCCCGGCGGAACCGGGATATGGTTAGCAGCGAGCCTCATCTTTGTTGGCAAGCCATTTCTGTCTACTTTCCAAATGAAGTTTTTCACTTTTGGAGGGATGTTAAGTTTGTTGATCCAAGAAAGGTTAATTTTTTGTTCGCCTTTAGATTCTTGGATCCATTGCATGGTAGAATGTGTTGAATACCAGCCATTTTTGGTAGGTTGCCAGTATAGTCTATCCGGGATTTTGTTAATGGGGTTTATAATTTTGGATATGATTTCAAGGTCGTCTGCATTAAGGAACTTACTCAATTTTTCAAAGTTCCACGAATTATCCTCTCTGAGATACTTATCCACGGTTTCGTCCCGGTTAATGAGATTAACCGCATCTGACCTTGGGTTGAGATGGCCCGTACCGATCCAGTTGTATTTCCATACTCGAACGGTTTTACCATTCCCAATCCGCCAGATTAGTCCTTTCACGAGCAGGTCTTTAAGACCTATTAGCTTTGACCACTGCCAAGAGGTATTCTGTTTTTTCTTGTAGTTTAGAATGTTTTCCGTTTTAAGATATTTTTCCGTAATAAATTTAAACCAAAGATTTTTTGGTTCAGCTAGTATTTTCCAGAGCAGCTTCATTTGTAGTGCTTGGTTCATCTCTTCTGCCTTGGCGATTCCCACCCCCACCATGAGCGGGTTGGCGACAAATGTAGTTCCAGCTAATAAAAGGTTTTTAGTTGTGATCCTTGTTCCAGAAGAAATTTTTGTTGATTTGGTCAAGCTCTTGTAAAGTAGCATGGGGTAGCATAAATGATTGCATAATGTAGTTGGGTTGTGCTGATAGATTTGCTTTGATTAGGGTTTTACGTCCCTCCTAGGATAGAGTGTTTGCTTTCCATTTTGCAAGTTGGGATCTGGTCCGCATGATAAGTGGTTTAAAGGTGTTTTGCGTTACTCTACCGTTGATAATCGGGCATCCTAAGTATTTATCCAACGCAACTGTGTTTGTAATTTGGAGAATCTGCTTGATTTGTTCCTTAGTTGTATTGCTTGTATTTTTGGTGACCTAGAAGGTGGATTTATGGAAGTTGACTTTCTAGCCAAATACCTGATAATAGTTATTACCAATTCCTTTGATGTTTTCGCATACAGTGTTATTTTCTTTCGCGAAGATGATGATATCGTCAACGAAAGCGAGAAATGGGATTTTTGTTCCATTTCTCGTGATTTGGATCCCGATACCACTTTTGGGGTTAGTGCTTTGTAATTGGAGTTGTCTTGCAAGAATTTCCGATGCAAGAATGAATATGTAAGGCGACAGGGGGTCTCCCTGTCTAAGTTCCCGTTGGGGGTAAAATTGTTCTGTTGGCCCGTTATTGACCAATAACATAAAGAGCACATATAGCTCAACTGAATAAATATAATCTCATTATTTTTCCTTGTAATTAAAAAAACAGATACCATAAACACACCTTTCTTTTATGGTCGTATCACATGTTAGGAGGCGTCAATGAGATTGGCCTCTATGAAATCTCATAGGCCGGGCCCAAAACTACCCAAATCAAATTGTGACAATTTATTTTGGGCTGAAGGATGAAACTAGGGCCCAAAACCCCTGAAGCCTGAAGCCCACTACTAGCTTTAAATTCTAATGGTTTATGAATCGGATTCGAATGAAACATATCCCAACAATGGTCTCAATTTTAATTACACTAATTTGATTAGATACATTTTTTAGGCAATACTATGACTATATTATTTTTACGGTTACTTGCAGCATTCAAATGGTTGACCAATCTGTATGACGAGTGTCAATTATTCTATGCAAATCTATAACCATGTATTAAAGCTATACCTTTTTAGTCACTAGAACGATTCTGACCCCACCTCATATATATAAAATTATTTTTATTTTAACTTTTTCCTATTAAATTATTCTTTAACTATTTAAATCTATTTTTAACATCAAACAAATATCTATTTAGTATAACAATATCTTTTAAAAGCTTCCTTATGCAAATATTTAAAATTAAAGATAACAAATTTAAATTTTTTTAAAATAAGTATAAATATCTTTTATCTTTTAGCATAATATCTTTTCACGAATTTATTTATAGATATATATATTATTTTATAATAAAAAATAATAATAAATACTTATAATGTTTAAAAATAATAAAAATAGGTAATATGAGCAATAAATTAATTATATTAAATTTTATATTATATATTTATTTATTAATATGTTATTTATAATGTATATAAAATATCGAATCGTATTTATATATAGTGTCGAATTGTAGTCATACATGGTACGACGGGTACAACTAGTTATTTTAATACGGAGTATGATTTTATATTTCTAGAAATCATACTGCTCGCTAGGTAAGTTGGCTGATTTAGATAGACAATTTCAAGCTGTGTGTGTATTTTTTTTTATTGTTCTACTTTTTTTTTTGATTAGGTAAGAATTCGACTTACCGGACAGACCCGATAAAATCGAGAGGCTGCGTAAACGGCAGTCGGAAAACCGACAAGAGCAAACCGAGACAAGCAAAATACGATAATAAAGTACAAATGACGAAAAAAGCACTAGAACTAAAGGGGAAGTGGGAGAAGTGAGGGGCTAAAGATCAACGTCTTTAGCATTCGGGTCAAAAGCGGACAAGTATGATGAAGTGGACTACTAACGTTGCCTCCACCGGGATGAAGGATCTTTAGCAGCCTCGAAAACGTCCAGACGACCGCGCCAATCACCAACGAACCACGCCCCCAATCCTAGAGCCAAATCTCGAAATTGTACCAATCATGCTTGGGTCAAAACCTGCGGAAAGAAACCCAACAAACCACGAACAAACAAACAAAAGAAAAGATATATAGGCAGGTTTGGCGTATCTCAAGTAACAAAGAAGGGTCCAACCACAAAGCCCAAAACCAAGGCATACTAAAGCCCAAGCCTAAAAAGGCCAAACGAAGGCCCAAAGGTCACGAATTATCTCCAAAAAACATAGCAAAAGCTATGAACAAGAAACAGCCACGTTCCTCCACAAAATGGCCTCAAATGGGCCTAAACCCAAATAACCAAAATTCAATCCACCAAACCACTGTCAGCAGCTTCATCCCCTTCCTTAGAAAAATTGTGACATAGAAACCAGGTACAAACCAACACAAAGATCATCGTAGGAAACACCTCCAATCAAGCGAAAAGGCTGGCTATCAAATTCCACAGGAGTAGCCGAGTAGAACAAACGTTATATACCCAAACAAGATAAACGGACGGCACAAACTTTCGGTAAGCAACAGTCAAGCAAACGACACCGGAACTTCAAAGGACAAAGTCGAATTTGGATAGGGATTTGTCACCCGTAAAAGAACGATCTTCTTTCAGATGTAATAGAAGCAAAAAAAACCCACACAAATATTCCAAATGGCCGATTATTGTTTTAGAATCCCATAAAACACTGAGCTTTCAACGTATACAGCTTTATCTAAAAATTTGTCATCAAACAATACACAATTTAGGAATTATTGCTTCAAAGCAAGAAATGCTATCCTTGATTTTCTCAATCTTTAAGGATAGGCAAAAGGACAGATCCGCCTTCGACTTTCTCAGTCATTGAAGGAGGAAGATAGTCAAAGACAGTCTAAAGAGGCAGATATGTTCATACTTTCTTCGTTGTCTTTTAATTTTCTCACAAGGGAAAGTTTTTTATTCTTCTACTTTGATAAAATAACAATAATGTGTTGTCCAAATAGACAGCCCTAGAGAGTAGAGACCCCCCACCCCCAGCTCTATCTATCTCCCCACAATTGAGAAAGTCAATTTTTAATTTTAGGGCAAATTGATTAATAATTTAGTGATATTTATATGTGGATGTTGTCATGATCATTGCTACTATGCGAACATCATCATAATTGCAGACAATTAGATTATTATAAACTTTTCGTGCTAACAGTACAACATCATTTGGTAACGCTTATTATATCCAAATATTTTTCTTATTCATGTTTGTCTTGTGAACACATATATTATAGTAATCAATATCAGATTCAAAGGTTTTTGATGATATTATACTTTCATGTGACAAGTTAATTAAAGAAGACTGCGTATGAACAATATATAATGACAAGTTAATTTCATTAATATTCAATAATATGCTTGTATGTTTCAACAAAAAAAAATAAAAATAATATGCTTGTATGCTACTTCGCTATTTTATACTCCGTACTTAATTTATTACAATTTCGCATTTTTCTCGTCGAGGTTCTTTATTATTTGAAGTTGGCATACCATGAGAAATTTGGTAAACAAAGATGCATTAAATTATTGATGAAGAACATTAATTTAACTCCTTCGAACAAAAAAAAGAAAGAACGTTAATTCCACTCAAAATCAAAGTAACAAAGGTGCTACTAATGGTTGATAGATTCCGGTGGCTAATAATATGTGGGTCGTGCAGTAACGGTCTAACATACAAGTCTAATGAGGTTTCAACCCAAAATCATATGACAATGGGTGGAGTAATTCATGAGCTTATATACTAGGCAATTTTTGACCCAAATTTTCCATGTGGGAATACTCTCAACACGCCCCCTCAAATGCAACTGCCAAGGCCAGTTGACACTTGGAAATAATCCCCAAGGAAACTCTCGTATATATTGGGTGGGCTACTTCAATATGCTCATAAGGTCGACAAGTCCGAACAAATCCCTCAAGGCTCACGGACCACCACTATTGGGACCCGATCGCTTCTATATTTAGCGGACTGCCTAAACAGGCCCATAAACCCACACCGAAAAATTGTCAGTAAGCCTGAAGGCTCCAAGAAATAAACCCACACAACCCACACCGAAAAACTGCTCTGATACCATGATAAAGTCCGGTGGACCGACAATCTGGGAGTCATGCGGTAATGGGCCTAACATACAAGCCCAATAAGGTTCCAACCCAAAACCATATGGCAATTGATGGAGTAGCTCATTTGATTATATACTAAGCAATTTTAGTCTCAAGTTTACGATGTGGGATAACTCTCAACAATGGTCTTTCTACCAAAGTAACTTACTCCGTCTATCACACCAATTAATTATATACTTTAATGGAGTAATCTAATAACTTGTATTTAGAACATGTTTAGGGTGCATTTTATATCATGTTTAATTATGTTTTTAGTTTGCATTTCGAGTTTCCTAGTTGTTTTTAGTTATTTTGGTAAGTCTTGGAATTCGGTATCTACGCTTTGCATTTTCGGTATTGCAAGTCTAAAAGAGAAGGAAATTGAGCCATTTTAGAAGTTTGGGAAGTCAATGAGCCCAAAGAAAAGTCAAGCCAAGTGATTTGAGGCTAAACAAGTCAAAGGACGGGAAGAACCTGGGTGTCAAGTCAGGGTTCTTACCTGAGTAAGAGGCTGAGTGATGAGCAAGCCAATTAAGGGCTACCCGATTGAGACCCAACCCGGGTACATGCCCGAGTAAAACCAACTAAGAGCTACCGGATCGGTACTTGGTCGGGTTGTTGGTTGGGTAGCGTCGTTTTAAGATTGGGGTGAACTCAATGATGTATAGGTAGACAAACGTATTAAATTGCACAGTCTATTATTTGAAGCTTTGTTTGATTCAATCCTAGATGCATGCGTTAAGCCACAATAACTTGTGTGAATTGGAACTTGTTAAAGTTTAAGACTGAAAGATAATAACTTTGATAAGTAATCAGACATGGAATTGAGACTGAAAGGTACTTTTTCCTGTTGGAACCCTAGGAATTGAACCTGATTTTTCTCTATTACGAAAGTATTTTGAATTCTCTTGTGAAATAATAATTGTCATAGAAATCTTGAGATTAGGTTGATTTTGCAAGTCACAAAAGCGGATGTTGAATCAATTAGATCTTAAATCTTAAGTGCTAAAAGGTCTAGATTTTAATTTGCAAGTTACGAAAGTGGATGTTTAATTGAGTCTAGATACATTTGCTAACATTAGAAATAATTTATTAGATAGATTAGCCAATTGCCTTCAAACAAAGACAAAATTAAGATTTTGCAATCATCATTTAAAGTCTACCAAAGCATTATTGCGAGGATCCTTGATCGTAGAAGCTTTTCTCCTATTGATAGTTTACATATTTTACTTCTGTGCTTGTCTAATTAGTTTCGTAGTCACAATCATCTCTCAATATTTTCTTAATTTTTACGACTTAGTCTACTGTTAAGTTGCAATTAATACTACTTAGTCCCAGAATTCGACATCTTGATATTACAACCGATCTCGTACACTTAGAAGTTAGGACTTGGCCTATCATTCTCCATACTATTAAATTTAACGTGGCGCCTAATATTTGATGTTTTATTTCATGTTAATATGCCTTGAATCGGTTATTGATCGGTACTCGTCTAGGGTTGGGGAGTGGAGCCACAGACAACGCCAGGAGTTCTTGGCAAGGGGTTCGAGGACAACGCCCCACAACGGTATTAGGATTTCATGAGTCATTATATATACTCATAAAATACCATATTATTATAATTTATTCTGTTTAACCTCCCTAATAAGAATTTAGTTTCTCTACATGTAAAATAGATATATAACACACTGTTATCGATCCTCCAAACATTACTACCATTTTCCATATGTCTGTTCTACGAATTATCCATTGGGTGTCTTACTGTCTTCAACCTTCGGAAGATTTAAATACTGGAATTTTCAGGTTAGTTTGAACTTTAAACATTGGTATATATATAGGGGACCTACAAACCTTATTCAATCTAGCTAATTAACGAATTATTTGGTAATTCATTGACTATATATGTTACTACCTTATAATTAATTGTTTTTGTATATTTATCAAAACAAATTAGTAATGTGAAGGAATGTAACCCTCTCTAATAGTAATTGGTTTTTAAGATGAAACTTCACTGAATTACATTTTTTTTTGTAAGGTCATTGAATTACATATTAAACATAACACAAATATATATATACGGACAGACGTATTGCATTTGGATCCCATGTTATATTGGCTCACCAAATTTTAATGCTAGTAAATTAATTGGTATCAGCCGGTCAGTTAAATAGGATCAAAAATAAATGAAGGATAAACATATTAGCAACTTAAGAAATGGATATAGAAGCTAAGAAATAGATTCGATCATGTGAGTGGGAACTGGGTAGTGAAGATGCCTAAGACAAGAAGTACAAAGTGAAAGATGCAAGTGCCCAATTAATTATAAGTTTACACATACATATATATTTATAATAATTAATTAGGTTATTCTTATTCGTCTTCCATATTCCGTACACATGAGTGTAGTTTCTGCTTAAATTTTAAGGCTTAGGGTGAGTTTGAATCACACTATATTTAACATAGTATTATTTTATATTAAATTATGTATTTAATGTAATGTTATGCAAAATAATGTATTAAATTATGACGCACACTTAGTATCATGCAAATAAACACCTATAAATTAGGCACACTCTCGAGCAAATTAAGGTGCTTCCAAGAGCATCTCAGTACATAAGACAGCATTTATTTGTTTGAAATTAATTCCTAAATATGTTCCATTGCCCTAAAACAATAATAATAATTATAGTCGATATATACTGTATTATATATGCATGGCCACAATAGAAAAAATTTCCCACCTTTCTTCTCTTCTTCAAATATTTCATGAATGGTGAATATATTAGTACACAAACGACCATGTACGGCTTAGATGATAAGATAAGATAATTTAAAACAAGCACCTCAGAGTTGTTAATAATAATTAAGGGCATATTTTGGGTTCTATTACACATTCAAGTAAGTGCTTGCTATCTTAAAGAGGCTACTATATATATTGAACAAGAATTAATTTTATATATGGCTAATTATACAATTGAGCATTGTACGAGGATGATCACTGTTTTAAGTTAATTTAAGAAACATCAGGAGAGAAATTCTTATACATTGAACACACATGACAATCAATTGGATTTTTTTGAAGGTATCATATACATATATAGGCTCCGTTCGGTAACAATGTACTTATATGAGTTGATGCTGATGTAGTTGATGTTGATATAGTTGATGCTGAAATTATGTGTTGAAATTTGTAGTTTAAATTAGATGTTTATTTTTTAGATAAACTATATAGTGTTCGGAAAAGAATAATTTATCAGAGTTGAAAATTAATGTAAAATTACAATTAAGGGCATAAGTTGTAGAGAAATCTGATGGGCTCCATTTCGTAAGTTTAGTAGTGTTTTTGTTTGTTTTTTTTTTGGTAATTTTTTATACACTTGCATGCACTCAGTCTGGAAAAAAAAAAACTCAGTTTGAAAGACATTAACTTAGCTACCATCGAGAAGTTGCGCATGAAGTTTAGTGGTGTTCTTGTTTTTTTTTTAGTGTCGATATATGCAGAATATCGAGCAAAAATGGAAAATAGGAGTCGAGAACAGAGAAGAGAAAACCCGGCGTGAGAGAAGCGAACGAAAAAGAAGAACAATGGTGAGAGTATCGGGGTTACGTATGGATAAAAAAGGAGGGGTAGAAAAAGGAGCAAATTTTTAAAGGGGGAAAATAAACTCATATCAACTCCTTAAGGTCCCTCCCCCCACCTTATTTTTTTCCTAAGATTTCAACTAGTATCAACAACATAAACACGTTTCAACTCTATCTACCAAACACTCACACTAGTTAAAATTTTTATAGGATCAACTACATAAACGCATTTCAACTAGCATATCAACACTAACGAACGGAGAATAGTAAGATGTACTATTCAGTGACGAGTCTAGCTATTATCTAAGTGAGAAATGATACCTCTTCTCAATGATTATATAATTTTTCTATTTCCCCTTAATTATCTACCCTTATTATATTGATAATTAACCATCTTTTGTTAATCGACATACCACATAGAAACCAATTAGGAATACAAAGTCAACCAAAATGCCCTAGACTTAAATAGTTAATTGTACGTCCATCTCTTACAATTTATTTGACAGGTTGAAGCTAGAGAAAACAAGCTAGGTAATATAATTATATATGTAATTATCATTTTTATATAAAAGATGACATATATATATGTATCAATTAAGATATGGAAATCCATCTCCTTTGTTTTATTGGTAGATCAAAGTTGGTATGAAAAAACTCAAGTTGGGTTTCAAAGCTGGATTTAATTTGCAGATTGTTGAGAGAGAGAGAGAGAGAGAGAGAGAGAGAGAGAGAGAGAGAGAGAGAGAGAGAGAGAGAGAGAGAGAGAGAGAGAGAGAGAGAGAGAGGTGTGGCAATTATAACATGACTTGTAAAAGATATATAAGAGTACTACAAGAATTAAGGGGTAAAAAAGGTAGCAATTCCCAAAGGAAATGCAGAGCAAGAAAGTCAGGGAAGAAGATTAATGGAAATTGTGTGTTGGTGGGAATCAACAATTTTTACACTCACACACACCTTCCTCTTTGTAATCTAACAAACAAGAAGAATCACTCCCCATAAACCCTTGCTTTCATTTCATACATTCCCCTCAAACATCATTTAATTTGTTTTAATTATTTAACTATTTCTTCACTCTTCTTAGCTGATTAATTTGTTGTTTAATTAAGTGTAGTACTAAAAGGAAGTGCCTTTTATCTCCGTTCCTGAAATCAATGCAAAGAAAGAGCAAAAACCTATGCAAATATTAATGTAATTGCAATCACTTCACAAGATTTGATACCCACAAGGCCACAACACATTTTGAATGCTAGCTACTTAATTAACTAGAACTAGATATAGTCAAATTAATCTACTTAATGATTGTGTTAGTCTTAGAACACTAATGAGTAATGACCCATCTGATCAAAATTTCAGACAAGGGAGTTCATAATTAACTAGGAAAACATATACTTATATATATGGTGTGGACTTCCAACAAAAAGATCTAACTATTTAATCCTCACGCATCATTTCTTACAAAACACAAGACTAATTCATCCGAGAGGATTAAGTTTTCCATGAAGAAGAAGACTATGTTCCATAATGACAGATAGAAAAACGACCATAGCCACTAGATTAACAAAGACCCAAGAAGAAAAAAATAAAAATAAAAGCCAAGAGAAAGATCTAGCTACTAATTAAACCCCAAAAGTCCTCCGAAATTAACACAAATTAAAAGCATAGATCATTTCATTTAAACATGATCAATCAACAAGGATGTTTAATTTTTTGATGCATGTCACCTCTTGAATTGATCTTCATATGCTATAGCTTTTAATTTGCACTTCAAATTAATTAACACGTACCACCACCAATCGAACCGATCTCTATCCAAACGGCGGCGGCCTACCGCCTGCGGAGTTCCCAGCTCCGCCCCACGCGCCGCCGTCGACCGGCATATTCTGCATACCAAGCGGCAAATTGAAGAACGGGAGCCCTGAAGACGGGTCCGAGAACTGCCCTCCGGCGCCGCCGCTAACAACATTACTGCCTCCTGGCGGCGGCGGCGTCTGCATCTGCAAACCCGGCGCCGCCGCCGAGTCCTCCTCCTCCAGCGGCAGCCGCTCGTAGGCCACGTTAGTGAACGAGGAAGCGATAACGATGACGGGCCCGGCGGCCATGAGCTCGCCCACGACGCTTCCGCCGACGACCTGGCCCTGTCCGCCGGCGAGGAAGATGGAGAGGCTGGTGGCGCCGGGCGGGGCCGGTGGGGGGAGGAAGGAGCCGGAGAGGGACAGGATCTCGAAGCGGCCGTGGAGGGTGACGACGGCGCCGGCGGCGGCGGGCTGGCGGAGGCTGACGTTGGTGACGGTGCCGGAGCCGCTGAGGATGCAGATCCCGCGCTGGCGGCGGCGGGCGTAGGTGGCCACGCAGTCGAAGATGTCGCAGCCGTTGCCCACCTCCAGGATGTGGGCGCGGAGCGTGTTGGCGCTCTCGCGCGTGATGATCACGGGTGGCTTCGGCTTGTTCTTGGACCCCGGAGGCCGGCCTCGGGGGCGGCGGCCGTTGGATCCGTCGCCGCCCGAGGGGATCAGCTCGAGGCCCTGGTGGTGGTGGTCTCCGTTGCTGTTGTTGTGGTGGTCGTCATCGTCGGCGTCGGCTGGAGTGGGGCGGTGGAGGTGGAGCTGGTGGTGTTGGCGTTGTTGTTGTTGCTGTTGTTGCTGGTGGTGTTGTTGGTGGTGGACGTAGCGGTTGGCGCTTCCTAAATCTAGACCGGCCATCTGATCTTGATATGAGGCCCTAACAACATTCACACATCAAAAGCCAAAACAAACTATTTTTTTTTTCACTAATTGAAAAATGATATTCTTATATAATATGGAGCTATTTAATTAACAAGATTGAAATGGAACAGAAGAAGGGTTTTTTTAATAAAGAAAATTTGGGTATTTTAAGATGGAGAGATTGGAGTGGAGAGAAAGGGAAGAAGAAGAAGAGAAAAGAGGAGTTCTTGAAAGAAGGTGAGGGTGGGAGAGAAGAAACCGAGACAAGTCTTCTTTCTTATCTGTTTTATACACCCTTTAAAATAAAATTAAATGTTTTATTAAATATTGACTTTTTTTGGATGAACGCTTATCCTGTCTTATCGAATAGTTCATTTAAAATATTTTCTTTAAATGCCCAAGTTCATGATATATTATAAACTTGGACATTTTTTTGGTCTGGGGCACTGTCTGTAAGAGTTGAAATAGAAACTTTATAATACTATCATGGTACTTGATGTATCATTAGGTCTTAACCGCTAGACATTTAAAATTCATGTTGTGGTACTAGAAATTCAAACGATTAATCTTTCTAAATCGACTTGATCTCGCGCTTGAATCCCAAATTTTGCAAGAAACTAACAATCAAAAGCGGAACCTGTCCGAGAGAGATGAATCCCACAACTTTACACCTCATCTCTAAACACAACATCTCGTCGGGCTACATGATTTTCGCCCTATTTCCTATTGCACGACCATGTACAAGGTGATCTCAAAGATACTTGCTTCTAGGCTTCGTGAAGTGGCCCACATTGACAACCGACAAGGGGCCTTCATGCTCGGGAGGGGTGTATGGAGCAATGTTCTTACCTGTCAAGACCTCCTCCCTCATTACGGTTGGAAGAGGATCATTCCGAGATGTGCCTAAAAATTGACCTCCAAAAAGCTTATGACATAGTGAGTTTGACTTTCATTATTGATGTGCTTAACGGTTTTGACTTCCCAACCCATTTTATGAGCCTCATTAAGGAGTGCATCACCACAGCTTGGGCCTTCGACAAGGTGATCCTATGACACCATACCTTTTTGCTTTTGGTATGGAATACCTCAATAGGCTGCTGAATGTCAAGAGTCCTGACATTAAGCAGCCCATTGAGGCCGGTATTGCCCAACCCTAGTCAGGACTCACTCGGAGTCCTTCTCCTTCCACCCAAACTACAAAGACATTAGCCTTACCCATCTTGCTTTCGCGGATGATCTGTTCCTCTTTTGTAAAGTAGGCCTTGCTTCTGTCAATGTTATCAAAGGAGTGTTGCAGGAGTTCACTGCTATCTCAATCCCTCTAAATCCAATGTGTGGCATCTCTCTTTGTAAGGTCGCAAACCTTAGAAGCTCCGGTTATGCCAACATAAAGTCTTCCTAGGAGGTCACTTATCATGGACTCATGGTACCACTTTATCCTAACATGCTTAATTTTAGAGTTTTTTTTTATCCTTAGTGGAACCTTAAAAAGTAAAAACTCCCATTTCATATATATATCACTACCTCAATTAAGTGCAAAGTATATACTCCCTCTATAAAAAAAATACTTTTCATTCTATAAATTAACAAAAAAATATCGAGAAATCACTTAATTTTACCTAAATGTCCTTTTACAATTAGTTTGTTTAGTTTTACTTTTGAAAAAGGAGAAAAAATTTACCTTTTTGAGGATAAAATCAAAAAAATCGGCAAAATATATATAATAACAAGTATTATTAAAAAAGTTTCTAGAATTCTGATGATTTTATTTCTGAAAAAAAAATTATAATATTAAGAATTTACAAAGTGACATTTCAATATTATTAATACTTGATTATACATCCTTCAACCAAAAAAAAATTACTTGATTATACAGTACATTTTTTTTTCTTCTAATCGTGCCTAAATCAAAATGTTTTCTTAAATTCAGTGCACGTCTAGTTTTCATATTTTTTCCATTCACTGTTGTTGGTTAACTTAATTCCCGTGTAGCATCATCAATTGTTGCATCATGTTCTTCAATCTAATAGCTGGACATGGTCTTGGCTAGCGTAATAAACAACCCAAAGAAGCTGCTTAAAATAAAATAAACCATGGTGATTGGTGCATGATCAAAGAAAATTAGTTTAATTCACCAAAAATTTACTGTTTTTAAATGTGATCACTTAAATAATTGAACCAGAATCATATAAAATCATTATATTTACTTATAATTAAAGAGTACAATGGGAAATAATATATAGTATTTGAAAAATCTTGCACTAACAAATTAACTACGGAGTATAACTATAAACTATCGAAGCGAAAAGTAAAGCTTTTGGATATTCAAATTAAATTAATGAGTGATTAATTTAAGGCGATTTCCATAAGCAGAAGACCGACAATGTCATGGTATATGTTTATGAGATTAATGTGTCTTCGGGATGAGGCAAATTGATAAATAAATATATGAAGCTAGTTTAGTATATATGTATTTTTTGAATAGTACGTAATTAGCACATTGAGCCATTCTAAAGTGTTTTTTTTTATCATAATATATAAACAAATGTATCACATGGCACGTTAATTAGTACAAGTATCCCATGTTTTCTTTCAAAAAAAAATGCTATTACAAGAAGAACTCTTACTGATATGCATTAATCTTTTTGTCAATATAATTTTATCCAAATTAATAAAGTAGATTTGAATCATTTGATTATATATTTATGTTTTGGATCAAAATTTTATTATATTTTCAGGGCCGCTAGAAAACAAATTACGGGACTATAGTCTATAGAAAATTGTTCAGATGGAACGATTCCTGTATCATGTTACTTGTAATTGTCAATTTGTCATGTTGCGCGATTATTATTATTAGTTTTGTTAATCTAATACTCCAGTATTTTTGGTCAGTTATTGTTCTTTCTTTTTGGGTCTGATATATTGTTCTTCCTTTATGCAATATAGAAAATTGACACCGAAATGACAAAAAATATATATTAATATCACACGTGAACATATATTCGTGAATTATCAGGCATTAAATAATTATGATGTATTACAAAGAACTTATCCATATAAAAGATTTGAGGGTATCTACTATCTAGCACTGGATATTAACAATTATTTTAACTACGAAAGAGAAGGTTGATGATTAAATTTAATGAAATATATTTGTCAAACAATTTTTACTACACAAAATACATTTTTATAAGGTGATAAATAGGAGGTGATTAAACTCAAGTCTTGTTATATTTTCTAATAAAAATTATTTGTTGTTAAAAAGTATTCTTTCCTATCCTTAAAGAGTGTCGTTAAATAAAAAGGCATTAATTTTGATGATGTCGCCGATTTGGTAATAAAAAGGCATCAATTTTTATAATAAAAAGTATTTAATGTTAAAAAGGCTTTGATCTTCCAAAACCCTAAACCTTCCACTATTCCTATGCAATCGCTTGATGATGTCGCCAATTTGGTGAAAGAAGTGGCAGAAGAGGAGAAATCAACAACGGCCACAAAAGCCATCAATTTTGATGATGATGATGCAAAGGCGATGGTGGATGATGCCTCAACATCGCTGGTGAAGTATGACCTAGAGATTGACTTTATCGCATCATAAAAGACAAAAGGATATCTGATCTTTCTTGATCTGTTAGGAAAGGATGCAGAAATGGAGGTTTTTGAAAAGGAGTTCGAAGAGGCTCCTAAAGAAGATGTTGATGAGTCATCCAAGGTTCCTAAGAGGAAGAGGGAAAAAGAAGGTGATCGGAGAAGAGGACGAGGATGAAGATGATGACGTTGTTCTAGTTGATCGGTCAAGAATAGCGGAGTAGCCACGCACTTCGAAGGCAAAGAATTTGAAGGTGATCCCCACTGATTCAGGGATCAAAAGTAAGCTACGATCTTCTTCAAAGAAGGTTGTACATGTTAAGGAAACCTTTTCTCCTTATGCTATTTCGAAGGGAATATATAATTTGTTTCTCTTGATTGCTTCTTAATTTGTTGCTCTTGGATCACTCTCTTGATATTGTTGCTCTTAAATGGCTACTATTCATTCGGGTGAGTGATATCCTTGACCTAGCTTCATCGCTTTCCTTTTATATGTGTGTGTAAAATCAAATATTTTGGTAAATTTTCTCTGATCTTTCATTCATGATAAGCGTACAATATATATAGAGTTATAAACTTGGGCCTTGAGCTAGGGTTCTTTAATAAGGAAATATATAATATCATACTATCCTAAAATACAAGATAGAATAATATCCATATAATATCTAATACTCCCCCTCAAGTTGAAGAATGTAAATTAAGAACGCCTAACTTGGGAAGAAGATATTGAAACTACTGTTTGCCTAAGGCTTTTGTAAAAAAATTGAAGAATCGATGTTTAGTGGAGGAAAAACGCAGTGGTAGGAAATCTATTTAGGGTTGGCTCTGATGCCATATAAACTTAAATATTTTGGTAAATTTTCTTTGATCTTTTATTCATGATAAGCGTACAATATATATAGAGTTATAAACTTGGGCCTTATGCTAGGGTTCTCTCCTGGAACATTAGAGGCCTCAATGAGGCCTCCAAACAGGACCACCCCGCCATCTTATTAACTCTAATAATCTTGACGTTATTGCCATCCTTGAAACCCGACTCCGTTTCGATAAAGAAAAACGGATGGGAAAACACCTCCTCAAAGGTTGGGCCCACTACTCGAACAACCACCTCTCCCACAATTGCAGAATCTAGGTTTGGTGGGACCCCTTCAAGCTCTCTATCAACCCACTTCTCACAACCAACCAAATGATTCATGTTACAATCAACCCAAAGCTGGCAATATACCCTTCTCCACCTCTTTTGTTTATGCTAGCAATGACTCGACTACTAGAAAAACTCTCTGGCATGATATCCTAGGCATCCATAGCGCTACCTCTACCCCATGGGTACTGCTTAGGGATTTCAACGCCATTCTTGACACCACTGATAAGCTTCTGGGGGACAATTCTCACCCTCTGGTGATACCCCAAGACTTCCCTAACCTCATCTCCACTACAAACTTACAGGACCATGCCTTCTCGGGTTGTCGCTATACTTGGACCAATAGGCAGCAGCCCCCCGACAGAATATACTGTAATCTTGATCGAGTCCTTGTAAACCAAAGCTGGAGACCTAACTTCCCATCCTTCTCTGTGTTGTTCTGCCCTCCCAACGTCTCTGATCACTCCCCTTCCATCATCCAAATTTCACCTATGCTTACAAATCGCCAACCCCCCTTCCGTTTTAATAATCCCTGGGTTGATCATGAGGATTTTCTTCCTACTGTTGCAAACATCTAGTCAACTCCCATCAATGGGCAACCTATGTTCTACATCGCCTAGAAGTTAAAACTCCTCAAAAAAGCCTTGAAAAAATTCGAGAGCAAGAGCATGGAAACACTTTGTTGCTTGGTTCAGCAGAGCCGTGAAAAACTTCACAGTATCCAAACCCTTATTCAGGCCACACCCTTCGATCAGGCCCTTGTTGACGCTAAAAACCAATCCCTCCTTGACCTTGATAACCACATGAAAGAGCTCAAATCCACCACGTTACAAAATGCAAAAATCAGTTGGCTTAAATTCTCGGATCAATGCTCTTCTTACTTCTTCAAGCATGTTCAAGCTCGGAGAGGCTTCTCAAAAATCCATCACCTCTCTGGTCCCAATAACACCCAAATCACTTCCCCTTCGACCATCTCCCAAACTATTGTCAACCATTTCACCCAACTCCTTGGAAGCTCTCAAACACTCCACCCTTTCAACCACACACATATGCACAAGCTGGTCCAATCCTTGACAGCCACATGTCCTCTACCCTTATTTCTGAAGTCAACCCGAATGACATCAAAGATGCCCTCTTTTCCATTGAAACAACAAAGCCCCGGGGCCGGACGGGTTTGGCTCTCTTTTCTTCAAACGTTTCTGGCACATTGTGGGGAATGATGTAATTGCCAGCATTCAAGACTTCTTCCGTCATGGAAAACTCCTCAGGCAAACCAATCAAACCCTCATAACGCTCGTCCCCAAAACGAGCGATCCCACCCCCAGCTCCAAATTCCGACCCATCTCATGTAGCTCCACTCTCTACAAGACAATCTCCAAAATCCTTGCCTCTCGCCTCAAACTCGCCCTCTGTCAAGTGATTGATGGAAACCAAGGGACCTTTATTGTCGGCCGCTCAATAAAACACAACTCTCTCCTCTGTCAAGAGTTACTGAAGCACTATGGAAGATCCAATGTCTCGCCTAGATGCGCCATAAAAATCGATCTCCAAAATGCATTTGACACGATCAGTCATGATTTCATCCTCAGCGCCCTTCGAGCATTCGGATTTCCAAGATGATTTGTTAACTGGGTTAGCACCTGTATCACCTCTGTCAGTTATTCTATTAATATTAATGGCTTTGTTGGATCGATACGCGTTAGTAAGAGCTTGGGAACTGGCGGTTAGGCTGTTCCCCAAGGCAGCGGAAGTAATGTAACAAGCAAGTAAACAGAATGCAATTGACACAGTTCCTTTATAGAGGAACCCTACAACAACCAACTAGTTGTGTGGGTAAACCTCTACCTCCGCTTGGAGGATTTTGAATGATCTTCTTATCTTATTGATTGTTTCCTAGTTACACAGGCACGACTTACACTTCTCTGTTCCTAGCAGTTCTACCTAACTCTAGCAACACTAGTAATTTGCCTTGTTCCTAAGCGAACATCTCAACTAAGCATAAGACAAATCGAACCTTACACCTTGAGCTCTATGTCGCAGTTCCCTATCTCCTGGGAACTCGGATTCGCCATCGTCGAGATCGCACATTCGCCGACGGGGACTTCTCTTCTCTTGTCTTTCTTTCTTTGTGAGTGAATGTGAATTCTGGGAGAAGTGTTTTTTCAAGCACTATTCATTTGGCTTTATACTTGTCCTTGCTTGGGCTGCAATCCTGACTTTCGTTGTGTCCAAAATGCCCTTTGTCTAGCACGCCAAGTCTTTATCCTACTCATGTGACTTGATTTGAATTGAGTCAACTTTGAGAATCAATCGGGTCGTCGGATCACTTGCTTTAGTCTGTTCCTCAGACTGAGCGTTTGTTTTGTCTTGAGACAGAATCCCGTGAATCGCGTTGAGTGGTCTTTATTTGCACATGTGAGTTCCCATGTGATGGGAACTGTCTTCTCTAGAGTTCCTTTGAAAGGAACTCTTCGTCATGTATTCCGCTGTTCCTTTGGCATTCTTGGAGATTCTTCATTAGACCTGGTGTTCCTTAGAAATACTTGGATGTAACACGTTAGTTCCCATATGGAGTTTGTCATTGTCAAAACTGGAGACTAGTATCGTTGTTCCGATGTTGGAACCAGAGTTCCCAACACCGTCCCAACAGGCTTGCTTGAAGGTTTTTTTTAGGGACAAAGGGGCCTCAGACAAGGTTGCCCCCTCTCGCCTTATCTCTTTACCATTGCAATTGAGTATCTCACTAGAATTGTCAAAACCGTCACCCTGAACCCTAATTTCAATTTCCATCCCAAGTGTGGCAAAGTGAGACTCACACACCTGTGCTACGCTGATGATCTTATTTTTTTCTACCGAGGAGACTCTGAATCTGTCAGAATCATCAAATCTGCCTTGGATGCATTTGGTGACATGTCCAGCCTGCGTTGTAACAACTCCAAATCTAGCGTTTACATGGCGGGCATCGCACAACGGGAACAAGACGAGATAATACGCCTCCTCAACTTCAGCAAAGGTAGTCTTCCCCTAAAATACCTTGTTCATGGGTTCTCGGAAACTTTCCCTTAATTAGTACAGCCCGCTCATCTCTAGAATCACAAGCCGAATCCAATCTTAGTACGCCAGAAACCTCTCCTATGTGGGGCGCATCCAACTCCTTAACTCTGTCATCTTTAGCATGTGCACTTAGTGGTGCAATGCTCTAATTCTCCCCACGTCAGTAATCCATAAGATTGAATCGATTATGAGAAGCATCCTCTGGATTGGCAAGGAATACGGGCAAAAAAGTCTTGTTGCTTAGGAACTGGTTTGCAAACCAAAAGCAAATGGAGGGCTCGAATTCAAGGAGTTGGTATCGTGGAATAAGGCATGTATCTCAAGGCTCATCTACGAACTAGCCACAAGGAAAATTAGTCTTTGGCAAAACTGGGTTGAAGCTTATCATCTTAACAACGCATCAATCTGGAATCATGGTAAGAAGGGAAATGACAGTTGGTGTTGGCGTTCAATTCTCGCTACCAGGGATCACCTTCTCAATTGTGGCAACCCTAACTAAATCCTCGTTGCCATGAACTCCACAACAGGTACTTACTCCACCAAAGCTGTCTACAACCTGATATGTGACCCTGGGCCTATGCTCAGCTGGGCTACTTGTATTTGGGGGGGGGGGCTGCTTCATGCCCCACAGTGCAGTTTCATTGCTTGAATGGCTATTTTGAAGCGTCTTCCCACCCTCGAAAAGCTGAAACGTTGGGGAGTGGTGGATGATGACACTTGTAAGCTCTGCAACACCTTGATTGAAACTGAAGAACACCTCTGGAATCATTGTTCTTTCACCAATTCTGTTCTCAAAGTTGTCCACGACTGGCTGCGGATCAGCACAACCTTTCCCGATCTCGAATCTTGGCTCACATGGCTTCACGTTGGTCAATACAAAAAATCCCTACTTTACCAGCTCCGTTGCAGCGCTATTTCCACTTTTATTTACTTCACTTGGCAAGCACGGAACAACACCATCTACCAACGTTGTAGCATTTCTCCTGAGGAGTGCAGCAACCTCATCATTCAATTGATGAAACAGTGTACTTTTGCGAATTGGGCCAAGAACAATGACGAACTACGCTCATGGAGAAGCATCATTGGGACCTAATTTTTTGTTCTTCTTGTTTGCTGGTGTTGTTGAAAACAATGAGCCCCCTACTTGAGCTCAATTTTGATTGTATATTCCTCTTTCCCCTTTCAATATAATTTACAGTAAACCTTCAAAAAAATAAAACAATATCCATATAATATCTAATAGTGTGTCTTCTACCAAGAGACACTTCTATCCTTTTTCACTTGGGGCGCAAAGCTCGAATCCCAATGACCAGCGTATTCTTGGGTATTCTTTCCTTTTAAGGACACTTTTGTCCTTTCCTTGCCGCCCAAGTCGGTTCCATAAAGACTCTTTTGCCCATTCATCATTTTCCACATAGGCCTGGTTACATGGGAAGTGTTTCCAAAGCTTTGTACCTTGTTTAATTTCCTTCATAGTTCATGTGAACCTTTTCTTTTCTGAAATACTTAGACAAAAGCTCAATTCCTAGTGACGTTTGTTATCATCAAAACTTGTAAAATGAAACGTTGTTCTAATGTTCAAAACTTAACAGTTCCTCACACTGTTCCAACAAACATGGAGAGATTTTTGTAATACCTAAGGACGCCTAGATTTTATAATCTCGTTTTTTTTATCAAAAAATAAAATACCCTTTCATCTAAAACAAATAAAAAAACTAGTATGTTTAGTCTAAAACTACATAAATAAATAAAATGGAAACACATAGGTTGAGTTTTGTGTGTTTTACGCTTTTAAAATATTTCCTTAACCTTTGAATTCAAGTTGGGCCATATATTGTTTATCATAATGTCCATGAGGGCGCTCGAGATAGATTAAGAAATTAATTAAACATCTAAATTTGATGGTCAAATCAACTTGATGTAGACGGCTATGGATCTTGTGGCTGGGGTTTTGAATTGATATATGAGGTGGTTCTTACATATGTATATGTTTGTATCTCTATATATATATATATATATGGTGTGTCAATGTGGGGCCTTTATTGGACTTTATGGTGAATCAATTAGGTATGCTGTATAAATAGCCTATCTTAGTATTTGCATTGTTAGTGCATGAAGTTAAAACCGTGTTCCATGTTTTTTTTTTGTTCTCTTGTAATTAAATCTGATTAAAATAGAGCGTCCCAACCCAATAGCATTTTCATCCGAGTTTGATTGGATGGGAATGAAAGTAAGGTAATTATTCTCTTTCCAACCATCACACGTACGTTGATGTTCTTCAATTTATATATTCATCTAAATATAATTTAAAATAAAGTGTCCTATTATCCAACATAATATCTTTCCTACACACCTTAATTTTTCTCGCTTTCATTTCTATCAGAGGATTTGAACTTGAATATTCTGATCAATATTTATAAAACCTAATATATATTGCTAGACCGATGGAGTATTGATTAAAAAGTAGGTTGTCAAACTAGACGAAAAGTCAAACAAAAAACGAATATGACATTTTCACGCGTAATTTACATCGAAAAAAGCCTAGAATGAAAAGAGTGGACGATTAGATTAGCACTAATCGGCGATTAACAAAAATGTCTAAAATACCCCTCAATCACTTTAGAATGAATGCTTAAGAGAGAAAAAAAGAGAAAGAAAGTAGTAATTGAGAAGTGGTCCAAAGGGTTTGGTAAACGGGAGTAGTTAAAAATGGGAAGCGCAGGTGCAGGTGAGTGAGTTTACGTGAGACAAGAACAAGAGGGTCAGACCATTTTAGCTGTCGCCCACCACCCTCCCCCATCTTCCTTCCTTCTTCACACTTGCTTTTCCTTTCTTTTTAACCCTAAAAGAGAATACTACGGAGTATAATAATAAAAAAATATGAATTTTTGTAAGGGAAGAACTAAATGCGGGCGTGTTGGAAGTGGCATAAATCCCGGGGATAATGCAATTGCAAGGACCCCCTTACTTTGCCTCAGTTCCCCTCTCTCTCTGTCTCACCAATCCTAAACTCTCTGCCACACCTCTCCATTTTTTTGTTTTTATTTTTTTAAAAACAACAACGGTCTACACTTTTTAATATATTTTTTCTCAATTTTAGGGATTTTTATTTTAAATTTTAAAAAAAGGACATAATCAACATTAATTGTACAATGTAAAAGTATTACAAGATTGATTCAAGTATTGGGTCAATGATTTAAAGCTTTCATGTTCAAGATACATAGAAAAGATGGTTTCATTTTTTGTTTGAAGATGAGATTTTAGTATTATAATGGAAGATTTATTATTAATATAACACTGGTAGTGAGTACATATGAATTTTCTATCTAAAATTATAACTAAAAAAAGAATAGAGTTAGGGTTCTTCTACATAACCGACCCTTTTGTTTCTTATAGGCAGTATTTCTTCATTGATGAAATGAGTTCACATTTCATTCAAAAACAAAATTACTCCATTGAACAATATCTATGGTGTCAAAATCTTCTAAAGTCTAGATAGGACGGTTTTGAGTATTAGTCATGTCGATGGTAAAAACATTCACAGAGTTTCAATGAATTGACATGCATATTAACAAATTCAAATTTTAAAATTTAAAGCAGCTGAAATTTGAGCCTAGATTCACATAGATTCAAAAAGTTGACACGCATATCAAATATAAACTCACAATGGTTTACATGTTTATATAAAAATAAAAGTGTAGGCATGAAATTAAATTTACAGTTTAAATATTTTTAGTAATTTGGGTATTGATACCAAAGAAAGATATATGAATTTTTAATGTACAATTAAGACTAAAGAATATTAGAATTCTACATAAGCGAGCGATCCTTTTGTTGAGTGTCACTTACATAGATGTAACAACATTAATAGTACTTGTAAATTAATTACCATCAAAATTTGAACCAGGAAGAATTAGAAAACTATAACAAAAGAATATTGTATTCTCAGCAGAGGGAATATATTAACCCCTCACAAAACCAAAAGGATGTGATCATTAATGTAATCAAGATAAAACCTAAAGCTAATTCTCTTAAGTAGATGCAAAGATCAAAACCTTGAAACAGAAGACTGAAGTATATATTTATCAAGCTAATTCATGTATGCGTCTTGATATATTAACACACATGACACACCTAAACTGTGACAGGAGGAGAGCTACGCATGGCCGAATACAAAACCCTAATCGAAAGGCTTTAAAAATTTTTTTTTGGAAAGAATAGCAGCTTTACAAAGTACTCCGTAGCTAGATTTATATTTAAAGTTATCCACTGAAACAATTAACAAACCTGCTCATCTTAGTTCAGAATTTCATAGTTAGAATCCGGCAGTCAAGCAGCTCAGAAGTCTCTGATTACATTGAATGTGTGTAGGGATTAAATTAATAAATAATCAGACTGTTAAATTCATTCATTTTCAGCTTTATTTAACCCTTTTAACCTGCAGTGAGTGGTAACATTAGCACATAGGAGCTAGATTTGAGTTGTTACTTCCCTTCCTCTTGAACTCTTCTTGGAGGGTAAAACCAAAAATTACAAAACGATGAAAACATCATCCATGTATATTCTTATTCTAATCTATTCTAACTTCAAAGGAATAATAGGTTAAGAAGTTAGATTTAAACCCATTTACTTGGTTTATAAAATTTTCAACCGTTTTATAGGAAATTGAAATTTATGTGAATATTATTTCTTCTTTATATAATTTGCATTAATATTTGAGAAAATTAAAATGGAGGATATGGTGGGGGCAGGATTTTTAGGGCAGGCCACACCCATGACCACCACGACTCAGGAAGAGAGATCTCTCTCTGTGTTTCAGAGTCATTGCGCAGAGGCTTCAGACTGCAATTCAACATTAAAAATAAAAGACCACTGACTGGATTTTGTACCACAACGATGTACACGATGATGCTTACTTACTTTACTTACTGATAACTATCCCTTTTTATTTCCCATTTCTTATTAATTTTTCTTGTAAAAGAACAAAAATAAAATCTAAAACGTACAGTAAGGATTGACTTAGTTAGATACATCCACCAAACCCCCCACGTATCCATCTCTCATTAAAACCCTACCTAAACACCTCCAAAAATTATCATCTTTATTTCAAATGTTCATCTAAACCCCGCTCGTATTATATATTAAGAAGAGACACTAGTGTTTATTGGGAAAGGTAAAGTAACTAATGTTGATTCCCTAACTATAGTTTTATATAACAACTACATCCGGGCATAACCCATTTCTCGGCATAAACCGAGCACTTTATATAATAAAATCATGCATCCCAAATCTAGCTTACAACCACATTTTAAAGGCTAGTTAGTTCTAGTAATTATTTGAGGATCCAAACTCGTCTCAACGTTGAATGTGTTGAGCGTATTTACAGGAAAGAACATACGTTGTAAATCATGCTTTGAAATGTTTATATTTGGTTATTTAGTTAATTGTATTTTATTAGGGTGTTAGGTATTTGGTAATCTGTCAAAAGCAAAGTTTGATTAAACCAGTTCACACCATGTAATTTCAATTTCTATGGCCCTCTAATTAATTTCCTGTTGAACACTTGAAATTAAAAAAATAGACAGGACCACTTGTTCATCGTGATTCTACAAGTGCTGTTTGGAGACTTCATTCATGGAGGAGTGAGCTAAATTGTCGCATTACCATATATAATATTGCCCTTAATCTTTTCGATCATCTCATTAATCACATCACATTCGTCCAATCAAAACGCCTCAACGGACCCCAAACCACCTCATTAGAATCATTAAACCCTAACACTCAAATCCGATGACCCCCGCTTGCTTGCTTATCTTTTCGTTTTTCAAAATTTCAAGGTTTAAAGATGAGATCAAAGTTCATAATCGGATTTAGCAATATTGCCAAATTCTTGCATTGTCTATTCCAAACTTGAATATAAGGTGATCTCTTGACTAAATTTAAGGTTTTATAAGTGTCCAATCTAGTGATTGATCACGTACTATTAAAGAGGTTACATAAGTAAAATCATAAGTTAATTAACTGTGCTATAAGGGCCTAAAGCAGATTCAATCTGTATACGTATATTTATTTCATAGAATAATGAAAAGAAATCATTTATTTTTTCAGTTTGATGTTACTATATGTTAGGTCTTTTCACTGGTGTTTAAAATAATGTACGTAATTGAAAAGTCTAAACCTCGGATGAACATTTGTTTTTAATTTCATCCACCAATCATTTAATGATGAGCAACTCCAATAAAGATGGACTAATTAATATCGTTAATCCTTGATAATTTTTTAACAACTTAAACAAACCAAAAATTCATATTTTACAATGAATTCTAGCTAGCATTTTATATTTTAAACAAAAGTAACGCCTGCCTTTCTGGTTCATTTGATAGTTATATAAGTGTTCATATTTAATAAGATATTTTACTATACTTCATAATATTAATAATGTTGAAAGGTGATTGTTAACTACACACGAGTAATTCTTGAAAAAAGCTAGGTAGATGATCACAGTAAAATGTCCCACTGCTCGGTTTAAATAATAAGATCGAGCTTTAATTTGTTTATTGCATAAAAATATACAATTAATCGTACTCTTACTTTCTAATGAAGTCCTAACATTAATCATGATGGCCGATTAAATAATTACTACATTAACAAGCTAGTCCTAGTCAAGAAATTTGATTAATTGGATAAATTAACCTAGCAGAATAACGGTATAATAATTTTAAATACGGGTGTTTTAGCTAGCTTTGTATATACGGAGGTACGAATTACTGCTGGTAATGGTAAAAATCTAAAATATCCGTGTTTCACAATTAAGTACTCTCCTCCTATCAATTCTGCAAATCTTTTTAAATTCAATTTTTTGCACATATTTTTTTATGTAGACTATAATTAAGGTTATTTGAATACAAAATAAAAATTGCTAAATAGATATGTCAATTACATTACTCCCTCCGTTCACGAAAATATGATATTTTAGGGTTTTTTTATTTATTCAATAAAATATGATGTTTTAGCTATTTATGTACACATTTTTTCAATTTTACCCTTTTGAAAAAAAGGGAAAAAAAGGGAAATCAAACCAAATCAATTTAGGAACATTAATTTAGGAAGTTGTACGTTAAATTGGATGAGAATTGGGAAGTAGTAAATCTAAACCAAATCAGAAAATATTCCATAATTTAAATTTAAGTAAAAGTAAAAAATTGATAAGAAGGGTAATTGAGTCAAATTATGTACTTTCTTAATTTTTAGGGTTTAGGCTAATTAAAACATTATGTTTTTATGAACGGAGGGATTATTAAACAAACATGTAACAACTAAACAGAGAAAGTATTAAATTAGTGTTCTATTTCCAGAAAGTTTGTTAAAAATTTTATGGGTGAAGTTTTAAAATTTTATAGTAATTTGGTAAAATTTTAAATTGTATCGAGTAATTCTTATTGAAATTGAGTATATAATGTCTTTAATTCAATAAAAAAAATAATTAACTATCTAAACTAGATAATTATAGATTGAATTTGATGAAAAACATATTGGAGACATCAAAGAATGAAAAAGGGCCAGAAACATGCCACCAAATTAAAGGTCTTTTTCTCAATAGCTTTGTATTCTTTGGAGAATACTTGTATTGGAAGTCACCAAAGCATCAAATTGACAACCATATGCATATGTATTCTTTCTTTAATTAATTAATTCATAATATTTTATGCTTAATCTAAAGCCAGCTTTTTAAGTCACTTAATTTTTTTTATAATAATGTATTTCCCAACTAACCAATGGAAGCTAGCTTGTAAAGTATTTTTGGGGGTGGTGGGAGGCTTTCCCCACATAAAATTAATTTATGGTATAAACTATAAAGTAATGATTTAATTCAATGGGTCGCCCCAAACAACCTCGCAGCATAGATTCCATGGGGCTTCAAAATCTTAATCACATAATTAAATTAACCTAAAGAAAGGGACTAAATGCTTAAATTATTAATGTATGAATATATTTTATTAGGGTTCTTATGGGCGACAATGGACGGCCCACGTGGCTGACAGCGACTAATTTGATTGTTTAATGCCCTAATTTGTCGAGATAGATTGCCTTTTATCAGCCATGGATTTGCTTACCAACGGGCTTTCTCTTTGTTTTTTTTTAAATTGAAGCTCATCTTCTATATACATGACCCAACTAAAAGTTGTAAATTTGCATAGTGAGTTACTATTTATTTTTATTTTTTGTAAGGAAAAAATAATTTAAACAACAAAGAATTTAAAGCAACAAAAAAGAAATCCAGAAAATTTCTATTCCACATTTCCCACGTTAATTATATCGAATGATCATATATACTTAATTTGACTAGCTACTTCTATATATGGTAACAAGGTTTTATATATATCAGTTACCCTGACGATATTAATAAATAAAACATTTTTTAAGGGGAAAAAAACAGTAAAGGGAATTAATATAATCAAACCGCGCAGGATAATATATATAACATCCATGGCTTCCTTCTTTTGATCAGTTGACTATGCAAAGAAATATAGAGACAAGATGAATAATTTTTTGCTTGGGCCTTTCATAAAATTAATTAATCCTACCTTATTGAAATTAAAAAAAAAAAAAGATCTACAAAGTTTCGTCTAATATTTTTCTATGAACTTCTTAATATATAGTATAAGCTTATTGTACGTTCTGGATAACAAAATCCAAAGCAAGATGGTGGCATATATGTTAAATAATTTTACAAGGGCTCATGATTGCATAGGAACCCAAATAATAATTACGCCCTCTTAACTTATGGATCTTTATATTTGATTAATTAAAGAGCTTTCTGTTTTTTAATTAAAAATTGATCAGTTTCCAATATCTTGTTCATCACCTGAGTCGCTCATGAAAGTAGTGATTGTATATTACCAATAAATCACAACAGTAATTTGCCTTATTTTAGTAGGAAATTGGGGATGTGTTTAGTCAATAAGCTAAAACAAATAAGGAATACTCTGTATGTACTAACTGATTACGTCATTAACTGTAACTATAATCTGTCGATAAACAGAAGATCAGTAATCTCTCACCATATGCTTTTATTTTGTATCATTTTACGACATTATTTTGAGAGTTGCATGTACACAAGTATGTTGACTGTCCTTAGAACAAACAGAAGTATGCAAAAAGATTTCTTCCCCCCTTTTTTTTTATCTTTACAACTTTCACAAAAGTTCACCAAGCGTGAAATTTTATGCTATTGCACGTGCCTTGTTGTTGTATGCATAGTTTTTTTTATAAGGTAAGAAATCGGTTTATCGGACAAGCCTATATAATTGAGAGGTCGTGTAGACAGCAACGGGAAAACCGGCAAGAATGGAGAAACAAACAAAAACCACACGTGAAAAGTTCAACTGATGATAAAGGAACTGGAACGAGTTGGACAATAGTGGGACTGAAGGGCTAAACAAAGCAACACCTTTAGCATTCGGGTAAAAAACGGACAAATCAGGTAAAAGGGCTAAAGAATGCATAGATCGTAAAAACAACACAATAAAAATTCAAAAAAAAATTCTGAGAATTTATGTTCTTTCAACGTGCCTCATTTATTTTATTCACATTTAGAAGGGAAAAAATGTTTTCAGCAAAAATAGAAGGGAAAAAATGAAGTAATTTCAGTTCAATTAATATGGGGGCCTTTATCAAAAAAAAAAATATGGAGGCCTGTCTGATATTTATAAGACTCGTGAAGTTTAGTATTATTGGACCATCATCAGCCCGGTCTAATTTCACAAAGTCTTGCTTTCGGCCCATGAAGTTTATTATTAAAAAACGGCCCATCGGTTGAGTCCAGAGTCTTGCTTACGTTTTTCATGGAATTTGTATCTAAACTAAATTATGTTCAAATTAGTTTAAGGTTCGTTTGGTATTTCATATTAAGATATTAGGTATGGATAGAGCTGTCAAAAGCTGACCCGACCCGAAAAACCGAATCCTTACCACCGGCTATCTCCTTTGCCTCGCCGTACGTCGTCGCCGGCGATCACCAGCCCCTCCGACCACCACCCACCACGAGGGCCACCACCGGGCAGCACCCAGCCAACCTTGGGCTCGGGGATCGAGCCACTATCGAGCCAAACAAGCCATGGGCTCAAGTGAAGGTAATTACGATCGAAATTAATTAGCGGGTTAGTTGCGGAGCCACCGTAAGGGCCTTTTGGTTCCTCTTTGCTAATTAAATTTATGGTTTTTATAATCTTGATGTTGATACGGTCTCACAGATTCAAACCCCTCGAGAAACGGACGTCCGGATCTTTAGTTATAGCGAATACAAGTTTTGACACCGATTGGCAGGTAAAGGACTTCGGATAATTACTCGGGATTCATTGTTAATCCGTTTGATCCGAGATTTGGTCACCTTTAAGAACCGTTACTAATGAACAATTTTTATTTAGAAAATTGTTCCAAAAGTGAAGCGGATAATTAGTTATAATTTCGCCAAGATGGCTCTTAAAGTATGATAACTAAGGATTATTTATGAATCGATATTCGGGAATCAAATCGTTTATCGATTAGGAAGTTGTAGGAGTTGAGAATACAACTAAGAAGTGTATCCATGAGCTCGTTGTTGAGAAATCTTTTGTTATATTTGACAGAAGGGTGATAAAGATTACTGTTGAATTGCTAAGGACGTTGAGCACGCCTTCTAAGGCAAGTGGACGATTCTCTCTTGCGTTATGGTTATTAATGAGGAATTGAATTCCATTTGATCCTCATGTTAGGAATAATTTGTATGTTGAATAAAGTTTGATAGGTTGTTATTTTGTTAGAAATAACGACCATGTCGTTATTTCAGTTTTTACGCTAGAACTGAACTTAGGACCGTTGTATGATTAGCTGTCTTATGCTGAGACATTGTTGCGAAGTAAAATAGTTAAAGATGAGAGTTTAGACTCCAAAATATCTCTTTAGTGGTCCTGTGCTGAAACACTGTTGTAAAATAAGTTAGTTCAGGGGTAGGAGCCGAGTCTCCAATGACCTCTTTATAACAAAGTTTGTATTGGGGGGCGTAGCTTGCTAGCGTATCCCAATATTGGAGTCATGACTCATGTCTCGCTTCACGTTGAAGGAGGACAAAGGTGCACTCTAGCTAAGTGCAAAAAGAACTGATGTGGGTCAAGTGGTCACGGATGAAATAGGCCCTCTCACCCTGACGACATCAGTTACAAGGAATTTATCGGCAGCAGTTTGAGTCGATTAAAAGTGATTAAAATGAATGTGTAATGTTAAAATCATAAAGTGAAGAGAGTGCGATAGGCACGTTTGTGTAACTGAATGGTTAGTTCTTTTGATAACCATTCTTGCTCCTGATTAAGGTTGATTCTTAATCAAACTTTGATTAAGTTAAGCTGATTAGTCGTTGAAGACATTTGTGAGTGTTGTGTGGCTAGTATAAGTTTCCATTAATCGTTTATGTTTCTTAAAGAAACCACAAGATGTGGTGTTCTCCCTCTTGATTATGAAAGTCTCCTTCTTATTCTCTATAAGACTGCTAACTGTTGGATCATAATCCGAGTCTAATCGGATTTTGATGCCAATATGTTTAGTTACAACCATAAGAACCAAGTTAGTTTCTCCGCTTGCTTAGTCTTTCATTAGACTAACCCGTCCATCTTCTTTTCTTTTATATGGTCGGCTGGTGTCCACCGTTGGTATACGACACAACAGGCTCTTCTTGGAAGTTGATTCAAGAGGTGAACCCAGAGGTTTGAAGCTTCGGAAGTTGGAGAAAGGTTTCCAATGGCCATACTTGAGTGATGTTCTTGGTTAAGTTGCTGCAAAGCGAAGTGTGAAGGAAGTTAAGAACTTAAAGAAAACTTTTTAAAGACTTTGTTCAAATAGAAGGTTGTTCTATTTATTTGTTCTATTTAAGTTAAGGTTTGTATAAGACCTTTTACTTGTTTTTCCGCTGGAATATTTTACTTAATTTTTGTTAGGTTTTAAATGGTTTCTTTTATCTTGTTCTAGTATGTTCTGTCAGGTTAAAGCTTTGGGTAACTCTGGTTTAGTCCTAATCGGGGTTACTGGCGGTAATACCTCTAAGGTAAGTAAGGGGGTGTTACAGAATTGGTATCAGAGCTAAAAGTTCCTAAATCTTGCTTAAGACTTTCATCTTCTATATAGAATTATGGAGAATTTTATATGGATGTTATCTTAGAACCATTTATGGAAAGTGGTTAAGATTGGAAGCCAGACTCGTGAAGAGATAGAAGGAGGAAAGGGAATTGAAGAACACGAGGTAACAAGTTTGTAATGGCTTATGTGAAAAAGGTCCTATAGTGGACATTTGATTCCCTGGAGATGGGAATGGATTCCGAGAAGGATCCAAAGTAAGATTAGGTGAAGATTTCTAAAGTTGACCCGGTTCTAGACCAAGTTCTCAATGAATTCCTATTCTCTCTTGAGAGTCTGAACTGAGTGTACCTTCGTCGTTTCTTTCATGTTATTTGGAAATTTCTTGTGAGATTTTGAAGTTAAGTATTGTACTTCATAAAGACTTTCTATTTTGAAGGTTTCCTATTTTAAGCTCGTATGATGGAAGATTCCAAGTTAAGAATTTTGTTTAATAAGATCATGATTTAAAGCTATGTGAAAGGAATTGGTAGTTTCCTTGTTTGAAATGCGTATGTTAATGCTTTGTTTGTAAAAAGGAAATTCTGAAGTCAAGTTTCTTTGAGACTGAAGTTATATGATTATGAAATTTTTACAGAAATACTTTCTTAAAAACTCTATGTTTTGGAGTTGAGTTTCAAGAGAAGTAGAAGTTGGAATCTCTACTTTTGGCCTTAAGATTGAAAAATCTTGACAAGGTTGGAGTGTTTATGAAAGTTCAATGTGGATGGTGAAGTGATATAAGAATATTGAAAAGAAAAGGATTATCTTTGGAAACTTTCTTCAACAAATTGTGTTGGTAAGTCTATAGTATAGAATCTTGGATATTCTATATTTTCTATTGTTTGGAAGTGAGAGTACGAGCTTTGAAGTGCTCCAGTGTTTGATCAATTAAATTGATAATTGAATTTGGAAATGCAACTCAATTCTAATCCGATACAAACTCGGATTCCTATATGTGTTGTATCCTTTAAGTTGAAAGGGATTGAGGATCCGAAACGACATGGGAATCTTTTGTGACTATGGTAAAGAAGAAAGGAGGGATGTTGGTTCAGTAAAAGTTGTGTATAAGTGGTTAATCATCAAGGTTGTTATGGATAAGGTGGATTGGTTAAAATGGATTAAGCAAATAGAAGTTCATCAGTAATGTGTTTATATTCAATTAACCACTTAATGCAAGTGTTGATTGACTAGGATGAGTTTTTGGTACTCAAGTGATTAACCCAAGAGGCTATTCTGTTAGAATTTTGTAGCAGTATGCCAGTTCAGGACAAAAATATGAGGCTTGAGATGTTTAATCAAGCAGTAAGGGAATTAATGTTAAAGACATTTCTAAGTTGTCAATGGTACGGGCTTATGTTTCTTCAAGGATGGAAACAATGAGGTTCAGGATTCAAAGAATTACTCATAGAATGATTTTGGTATAACTATCTGTGTTCTGTAAACAGTTGAGAGAAAAATCTCAATCATACAATGTTATGATCAATAAGGCTTAGACCATAACCCTGGGAAGTGATTTTAGTTATGGTTGGGTTCTAAAGATTATATATTAGTCAAATCTAATGCCTAAGGTGATGCAGTTGAAATTTTTAAGTTTTAGGTGATTTCCTAACAATAAGTTCTTCCCTTGCAAAGTGAGTTGAAAGTAAGATAATAAAAAGGAATATTTCATCTCTGCACAGGTGATACGCTCTATTTAGTATAGGTTAACTCTTGTATTTTAGGCATGATTGGAGTGTGTTTAGGTTAGTTTTGAGCATAAATATAATATGAAGACCGAAGACACGATTTGAAGAATTGCAAGAGTTTTGAAGACAAGTGTTGATTTGGAGTTGTTTTGACGCCACTTTCTTGTGACGCATCTTTCGGGAGCTAAGGTGATCGGATGAAACTGAATTTGGTATCATTGGAAAGCTAACTCGAAGAGCTACAATTCGTATTTTTACAGTGAGTTCAAATTCCAACTCTAAGTGGGTCAAAACCACCTCCGAAGTTGACACCAGAATGCTGAAAGAAGGATCCGCGACCGCGGGTTGAAACCGCGTTCGCGGTTGTCCGAGGATCCGCGGCCGAGGGAGATCACTTGATCCGCGCCCGCGGTTTTGATCCGCGCTCGCGGATCGTGGTTTTCCAGCGCCGACTTCGTCTCGGCTATTCTATCTGTTTATATTATTTATATCTTTTAGGTTTCGGTTGTTATTTCGACTATTTAAGTTTAGTTTCGTATTTTTAGTTCGACATTCTAGCATACTTTTCAGAGATTATTCCATTTTTTAGTTTTATTATGGAGAACTAATTTCCTTTGGAGTTTGTTTGATCAAGGAAGCCTTTTTATGTATTTCGTGAGATTCTGGTAACTTTTCTATCCCTTGGTTAATATTAAAACTCTTGTTTTTATTTATATGATTATCAATTGATTTCTCTTGGTGCGCAACTTGTTGAATTTGATTGATATTCTACTGTTTGGATTAGTTTGATTGTTGTCTGTGCAATCTTATTTATCATTGAAACAACTCTTTTCTAGGACCGTGGAATAGAATTGTGAAAGAGTGTTTGATTGTTATTTTATGCATGAGACTCGTAGCTTGATTGCATGATTTAATATCCTTTTATCCTTAATACTTTGCATGATTTGAATTAAGCGTTCTTGTTCATATCATAATTTCGCTTGGACCGTGGACAAGCAGAAATCTTTTATAAGGATTGGAATTAACCTGGGAATTAATAGAAAAGTGGATGAATTGATGATCGAATGATTAAAAATGTGGAATTGGTTGAATAAACTCTGCTTTCCTTCCATTGATTTAATCCCAAATATTATTTGCTTGTATGTTTGTTTGCTTAAACTTCCAAAAAACCCTGTCTTGTTTCCTGCTGATTATTCAGAATCCCGATTCTCTTGGGTTCGACCCCTTGCTTGCTTACTATACTAGTTAGTAGAATAGGGTATTTATTTTTGATCTTGGCAACAACGACTTTAGCCAAGTCAAATTTTGGCGCCGTTGCCGGGGAATCGGTTTTTAATTTTCTAATAAATCGGCGTTTCTGACGATCCGCGCCCTCGGTTTAATTCCGCGCCCATGGCTGATCCGCGCCCTCGGTTTAATTCCGTGCCCGCGGCTGATCCGCGCCCTCGGTTTTAAACCGCGCTCGCGGTTTCTATCATCCAAAAATCCCGAATCCTCTTCTGTAGACCTTTCTTACGGTCTACACTTGTATATACTAATGTCTGCGTTTAGGTTTCTTCAGTTACATGATGAACCCTTTCATGAGTACTTCACTAGGTGCCAGGAAATCTTGCATGATCTCTCTTTCTGGGGGTTAACCGTAGGGCTTGATGATGCTTGCAATCACATCTTTAGTGGGATGACTCTTGAGTCCCAACTAAGAATGTACCGCGAGAGCGATGCAAAATACGTCATTTGGAAACCCATGGACCGATGGAATTTCTTTTTTGAGCTCCGAGCCGGAGAGATCGAGGTGCAGAAATTGGAGAACCAAATTGTTGAACAACAAAAACTAGAGGAGGTGTTGGCCATAAAGACGAAAATTCTCGAAGATCAACCAACAGATCCCCCTGAAGAGTCAGTTCCATCCTTTCCGGAGGTACTCAGAGACCCTTCATGGGATGAAGAGATGGATGATCATAATCATATAATGACGGAGGAGGAATATTTCCTTAAGTTAGACAGCTCCTGGAGTGATGACGACGAGCCTAATGACTCGAAGAAAGAGCTAGATGATGATATGGAGATTGCCTTTCCACCTGAGGAGATGTCTATGTCTCCTGTCGTGGAGTCCTTTGTCGTGATCGATCATGATCCCTGTATCCTTTACTCTTCTTCCTTACTTTCTATTGATATCTGTTTGCTTGATGTGTCTACAAAAGGTCCTAAGCATGATAGTTTACCTAGTGACTTCTTAAATTTTAAGGGTGGTAGTTCTAACATGAAAGTCATTACTCTTGATTTATATTTTGAAAAACTACCTCGTCCTTTCAACTCGTTCTATCCTAAACCTAATAATCCTGATTTCTCTAGTGGGTTTGATATACTGAAACGGTGTCTGAATGCTATATTATTTAGTTTCAAAGTATTATTGTGCTATATTTGCCTACATGAGAGTTGTTCACAGGATTTTGACAGATTGCTTCGGGCTTTGACGATGTCCGAGTCTTGAGATAATAGGTTGACGTCGAGCCATCGACGTTAAACAGAGGCGCTGCTCGGGAGGCAACCCGAGGTAAGTTTTTCTTTTCTTTTATTTTTGTCTTTTTATTTAGTTTTAGTTTTAGTTTCGTTTTGGTTTTGTCGGGCTAACTTGCATGTTAAAAATTTCTAATCCCGAAGGAAGTGCGAGCAGGCCCGAGGCGAGGACGAGCCCGTGGCTCGTACCGTGCCCACGGAACCAAACCGCGCTCGCGGTCGGCCCAGACGAAATTAGGTTTTTTCGGTTCTTCGAAAAAAAATAAAAAATAAAAAAATAAAATAAAAGGTTTTCAGGTGAAACCCTTGAAATAAAAGGTTTTCGGGTGAAACCCCCGAAATTCTACCTTCTATTTTCCATCCTTCTATCTTTTCCATCTTCTTCTATCTCCATTCTTTTTGGAGACTTTTATGGTTACCCATGGCCATCCTCAAGTATGGGGGAATTTCGTTTTCAAGGCTCGTACTACATTAATGCTTAAGGCGAGATTCAGAGTTCGTTTGTGAACGTGTTCAGTTTTGTTGATCGTGTTCTCTAACCATTTTTTTTCACGATCGGAGCACCACCGCTTCCGCGGTTTTTCCTGACGACGGATCATTTGGAGATTTCCGAGCTATTTATCCATGCCTTTGAAGAGTTCTTCCATATCTTCTTTCGTATGTGAGTCTTCTGATTTTCCTCTTCTATGCTTAATTCCTTTCTCTTTACTTCATTGAGGACAATGAAGGATTTAAGTATGGTGGAGGAAGTACTCGCTACGCTTAAGAAAAAAGAAAAAAAATGAAAAAAGCCATAAAAATAGAAAAAAAGGCATAAAAATCCTGAGATGAGTTGAAAACCCGAAAGGGCGGCTCAGGTAATAAGCAGGTAACCCGGACCAGCATTAGGCAGGGGTAATAAGAGGTTAATGAGAGATGTGAGTATTTGTGAGCACACCTAAGAAAAATGAAAAGAGTGATTAGGTGAAAACCCGAAAGGGCGCCTAAGTAGAATGAGTGGTAAAATCAGAGTGTTTAGGATTATATTCTACTTTGGGGTCTGGGGATTACTTTTTAGATGTTGGGTAGATCCTAGGTTGCTCTATACTTTTTAGAGCTTGAGTGCTATATCTTGTACCTATGTGAGGTGTGTGTTTGAGCTTTCATGTCTTTTGCTCATTATTTCTCTATTTTGGGTTCAGGTTGGTGAGGTGAGTGATTTTTGTCTTCCCTTGTACTATGCTGTAAACCTTGATAGGATTTCTTGTTAGATTTATTTTGAGCTTACTCGAGGACGAGCAAGGTTTAAGTATGGGGGAATTTGATACGCTCTATTTAGTATAGGTTAACTCTTGTAATTTAGGCATGATTTGAGTGTGTTTAGGTTAGTTTTGAGCATAAATATAATATGAAGACCGAAGACACGATTTGAAGAATTGCAAGAGTTTTGAAGACAAGTGTTGATTTGGAGTTGTTTTGACGCCACTTTCTTGTGACGCATCGTTCGGGAGCTACGGTGATCGGATGAAGCTGAATTTGGTATCATTGGAAAGTTAACTCGAAGAGCTACAATTCATGTTTTTACAGCGAGTTCAAATTCCAACTCTAAGTGGGTCAAAACCACCTCCGAAGTTGACACCAAAATGCTAAAAGAAGGATCCGCGCCCGCGGGTTGAAACCGCGTTCGCAGTTGTCCGAGGATCCGCGACCGAGGGAGATCACTTGATCCACACCCGCGGTTTTGATCCGCGCTCGCGGATCGTGGTTTTCCAGTGCCGACTTCGTCTCGGCTATTCTATCTTTTTATATTATTTATATCTTTTAGGTTTCGGTTGTTATTTCGACTATTTAAGTTTAGTTTCGTATTTTTAGTTCGACATTCTAGCATACTTTTCAGAGATTATTTTAGTTTTTAGTTTTATTATGGAGAACTAATTTCCTTTGGAGTTTGTTTGATCAAGGAAGCATTTTTATGTATTTCGTGAGATTCTGGTAACTTTTCTATCCCTTGGTTAATATCAAAACTCTTGTTTTTATTTATATGATTATCAATTGATTTCTCTTGGTGCACAACTTGTTGAATTTGATTGATATTCTACTATTTGGATTAGTTTGATTGTTGTCTGTGCAATCTTATTTATCCTTGAAACAACTCTTTTATAGGACCGTGGACTAGAATTGAGAAAGAGTGTTTGATTGTTATTTTATGCATGAGACTCGTAGCTTGATTGCATGATTTAATATCCTTTTATCCTTAATACTTTGCATGATTTGAATTAAGAGTTCTTGTTCATATCATAATTTCGCTTGGACCGTGGACAAGCGGAAATCTTTTATAAGGATTGGAATTAACCTGGGAATTAATAGAAAAATGGATGAATTGATGATCGAATGATTAAAAAGGTGGAATTGGTTGAATAAACTCTGCTTTCCTTCCATTAATTTAATCCCAAATATTATTTGTTTGTTTGTTTGTTTGTTTGCTTAAACTTCCAAAAAACCCTGTCTTGTTTCCTACTGATTATTCAAAATCCCGATTCTCTTGCGTTCGACCCCTTGCTTGCTTACTATATTAGTTAGTAGAATGGGGTATTTATTTTTTATCTTGGAAACAACGACTTTAGCCGAGTCAACAGGTGTGTGAGAAGAGAAGACAATAATGGAAGATTTCGATTTGTTTAACCAAGGTAGAATTTGGAAGGATCTCAAAAGGTTATGTGGAGCCATGTGCTTTCATATATGATAAGGAATTGGAAATTGAAAGAATTTCCTTATGTAAGGATAAAAAGGGTAGCAAATACCGTGGGACTTGTTATAGAGTAAGTTTGTTTACCTTTGAATATAGGAGTTGGGATGACAAGTAAGCTCCAAAAGATCTATAGTTTTGGAGAATAGATGAACTCAAGCTTTGAATTCTAGTAAGGAATCAGTAATGCATCATCTTAGAGCAGTATGTCAAGATGATATACAAGTTGAGAATGATCTCAGGAGAATCTATGTTATAAGTATAAAGATGTTGAAATCTTTTCTTTAGTAAGGACTGCAAGTAAATGAATTAAAGTAATCAACCTTTTTATTGGAACTTGTAAAGTTAAGATGAGTTCTGACCAAGTTGTATCAAATGAGGATTACTTCATACTATGGAGTACGGAAAAGTATGATAATGTGTTAGAAGTGAGGAAAGGTCAAGGTACATCTCCAGGAACTGCCTTGAAGAAGAAAAGAAGTGTTATACTTCAAAAGGGAAGTGATGTGTTTAGAAACGAATTAGTTTGTCTTTGCTCCTTTGAGACTCATCTTTGTTTTTGAGAAAAATTCAGATATGAAACTTTTAAGGCAATGTTAGGTTTTAAAACGATTTGAGAGTAAGTGTTTTTACGGTTTTCATAGTGGTGAGTAAGAATGTAATTTGTCTTCCATCCTGATCACATGGTAAGGCAAGATTACATGTCCTATTCCTATGAGAATGCAGTAAAGGATTATATTTAATTTTATTTCCCATCCTGTTCACATGGTGGAATAAGATCACATAATTCCTTGAGTTTTAGAAGAAGTAAAGAATTTGTAAGAATTGCAAATATTTGTCATAATTTGAGTAATGTGCAGTACTGTCTGGATAAGATTTTTGAAAGTAAGCATTTCCTTCCATGTAAAGTGTTTGAGCCAGACTTTAAGACTATTTTTATATAGTGTGTTGGTCATCCAAGGGATACGTGATTTTCTTGGGTTTCTAAAGAATGGTTTCTAGTATGAGTTGGTAATCATATAAGTTTTTCTCAAGTAAAGTTATTGAGATTCAAAGACGAGAGTTTTCTTGTATAGTAATTGCTATATCAACTACTTTGTAAAAATCCTTTGAGTTAACTTAGTATTGGCATTGTATACTATTTTAGTAGTATTGCCAATTGTTATATCTAATCTTGAGAATTTCGTTGCTCAACAAGCCAGAATGTTAAGTGAAGTCTAAACAGTTCTTTGATGAAAAAAAGACTAAAAATTGTCAATGGAGACAATTTTGTTGGAAAGTATTGGACTAAAGGTATTATTGTTCAATATGATGGTATAGTAATGCGTAAGAGTGTAGTTTGAAGTAGTTGAGAGAGATAACTACTTTTGGATGTCAGTATGCCCAAGCTGAGTTTTGTTGAGAAAAGGATGTAAAGGGGTTAACAAGATAGGTTATTATCTTGTCATGGGTTGGATAAATCTCATATTCTTGGTTAAAGTAATACTGAGATTTTATCCCAAAAAGGAAATTGAATAAGGATTTTAAGTAATCCTTGTAAAGAAAATAATTTGAGAAGGACTAAAGGTTTAATTTGGATGACAACAAGGTTGTGTAAATACCCTAAGATTTTATTCAGAATTTGTTGACCAGATCAAGGAAAAGTGGTATGATAAAGTAATGTTATTTAAGATCATTGGAGAAGATCAAGAAGGTAAGACACTGGGATTTGTTATTCAAGATTATGGATTGCTTGGTTTTGAAACTGTTCATGTGTATCTATTGTTGATGAGCTTTGAAAGCTTAATTCAAAGGAAGCATATTTATTTGCTTAATTAGTTCATCTTGGAACAAGTAAATGTATAAGGATGTAAGATAAAACTTTTGATGGACTGACATGAAGCGAAATGTCACCGAGTTTGTTTTGATATGTTTAGTTTATCTGGAAGTCCTGTTTGAGCATAGAAGACCAGATAGAATGTTATAGTCTCTTCCTGTTTCAGAATGGAAGTGGGAAGATATTACAATGGATTCTTGTCATTAGTCGTTCAAGACTTAATGAAAGAAGGATGCATATGGAGGTTGTTAATAAACTCACCTAGAGTGTTCTTTTTAATGCATTTAAGATGACTTAAAGAGTACAGAAGTTAGTTGAGGTGTTTATGCATGAAGTTTTTCATCGTCATAAAACTGCAAAGACTATTATCTCTGATTGAGATGGATGGTTCATGCCAAAGTTTTGAAAGGAGTGACATCAAGCTTTATGGAGTGAATTGAATTTTAGCGTTGGCCTCCCTCATCAAACTGATAATTAATGCAAAGAAACAAATTCAAACTCCCGAGAACATGTATTCTGGATTCCACACAAGTTGGGATGTTAGCTTGAGTTTGAGTGACTTCACATACAAGAATTTTGATCACACGATAAAGAAATGACTCTTTTTGAGGCTTGGTAAGGCTGGAAGTGTTGGTTGTCAATTTGTTGGAATGACAATGCTGACAAGGTTCTTCATGGGCCAGACTTGGCCAAGAGAACAACAACTGATATAACACTAATACGTTCAAGGGTGCTAACTGCTCAAAAGCGACAACAATTGTGTGTTGTGCTTAAGCGAGAGCATGTTAAGTTCATTGTAAAGAACAACGTTTTTGTTCTGGTATCCGCCTTGAAAGGCGTATTCCGCTGGGGAAAGCGAGACAACGTAAATGCTCACTATGTTGGATCTTTCAAGATACTGGAAAGAATAGGTAAACTTGATTAATAGTTTACATTGCCACCTTCAGTGCATTCTATTTGTAATGTCATCCTTGTGTTTCTTCTAAGATAGTATGCGTTCAATATATCTCTTGTACTCAACAATAATAAGGTGGATATTCAACCAAATGACACCTAGGAAGAAAGGCCAGTTTGAATCGTGAATGAGAAAATACCTTTGGTTAGGTTACCTTGGTCTAAATCTGGAGGTGAAGAAAAGACTTGAGAAATTAGACAGGAAATGCTGAGCCATTTTCCGAAGTTAATGAGCGTTGTAAAGAAGAAGTTTGGTAATTAAGCAGTGATTGTTTTGTACTTTGTGCAGAAGTAACATCATGTTTTTTTAAGGGGGTACTACAAACTTCTGTATAGGTTTGTAGTGGTTGTGTGTGTGTGCTGGTGCTATCCTTCCTTGTGATCCGAGTTCTCCTTGGTTTCGAAGACGAAACCATTTTTAAGGGGGTACTAATGTAATATCTATGGTTTTTAAGGATATTTTTGAATTTTTATCGGATATCCTTTTAACCTCTTTGTCCGTTTTAACGCTTAATCCAATATTTTTGTCGGAATTTAAATCCTAGAAAATTTATGGTGATATCCTAAAATCATAAAGAAATGATTTTATGGATCGGTGTGAATTCTAGGATTTTCCTGTGGAAAAAGAATATTTATTGGATAAGCCGTCTTTTTAATTATGTACTATAAAGGATTTAAAATACGAAACGGAAGCCTTGAATGTTGAAGGTAGCGTGATAAAATCATGGAAAATTGATTTTTTTGGTCTACATATTTTACGAGACGTTTTTCGTTTAGTAAGTTTTTCCATCCGAGGTACATAATTTTACCGCTTTAACGCGAGTCCCGGCGCGTTCCAAAAACGGGAAATTCTTTACCTCCACTTACTTAATGGGGAAGGAAAGCCAACTTCTTTATTCTCTGCTATGTGATTTCGGATAGAAACAGAGGGAGAAGTTCGAGAGAGTGAATCAAGGAGGACGACGGACTTGGAGAGCCGAAACCTTCACCTCCGGCTATCTTCAACTTCTCCCGCCACTTCCTTACCTCCTCCTACACCTCATCCTCTTCCTTTCTATGAATTTTTTAGCGTGGCTGCTGGTTAAAAACCAGAACAAATGCAAAAACCAGGACAGAGCCGGACTCGGGAAGAAGGAATTCGAATCCTTACCACCGGCTATCTCCTTTGCCTCGCCGTACGTCGTCGCCGGCGATCACCAGCCCCTCCGACCACCACCCACCACGAGGGCCACCACCGGGCAACACCCAGCCACCCTTGGGCTCGGGGATCGAGCCACTATCGATCCAAACGAGCCATGGGCTCAAGTGAAGGTAATTACGATCGAAATTAATTAGCGGGTTGGTTGTGGAGCCACCTTAAGGGCCTTTTGGTTCCGCTTTGCTAATTAAATTTATGGTTTTTATAATCTTGACGTTGATACGGTCTCACAGATTCAAACCCCTCGAGAAACGGACGTCCGGATCTTTAGTTATAGCGAATACAAGTTTTGACACCGATTGGCAGGTAAAGGACTTCGGATAATTACTCGGGATTCGTTGTTAATCCGTTTGATCCGAGATTTGGTCACCTTTAAGAACCGTTACTAATGAACAATTTTTGTTTTGGAAAATTGTTCCAAAAGTGAAGCGGATAATTAGTTATAATTTCGCCAAGATGGCTCTTAAAGTATGATAACTAAGGATTATTTATGAATCGATATTCGGGAATCAAATCTTTTATCGATTAGGAAGTTGTAGGAGTTGAGAATACAACTAAGAAGTGTATACATGAGCTCGTTGTTGAGAAATCTTTTGTTATATTTGACAGAAGGGTGATAAAGATTACTGTTGAATTGCTAAGGACGTTGAGCACGCCTTCTAAGGCAAGTGGACGATTCTCTCTTGCGTTATGGTTATTAATGAGGAATTGAATTCCATTTGATCCTCATGTTGGGAATAATTTGTATGTTGAATAAAGTTTGATAGGTTGTTATTTTGTTAGAAATAACGACCATGTCGTTATTTCAGTTTTTACGCTAGAACTGAACTTAGGACCGTTGTATGATTAGCTGTCTCATGCTGAGACATTGTTGTGAAGTAAAATAGTTAAAGATGGGAGTTTAGACTCCAAAATATCTCTTTAGTGATCCTGTGCTGAAACACTGTTGTAAAATAAGTTAGTTTAGGGGTAGGAGCCGAGTCTCCAATGACCTCTTTATAACAAAGTTTGTATTGGGGGGCGTAGCTTGCTAGCGTATCCCAATATTGGAGTCCTGACTCATGTCTCGCTTCACGTTAAGGAGGACAAAGGTGCACTCTAGCTAAGTGCAAAAAGAACTGATGTGGGTCAAGTGGTCACGGATGAAATAGGCCCTCTCACCCTGACGACATCAGTTACAAGGAATTTATCGGCAGCAGTTTGGGTCGATTAAAAGTGATTAAAATGAATGTGTAATGTTAAAATCATAAAGTGAAGAGAGTGAGATAGGCACGTTTGTGTAACTGAATGGTTAGTTCTTTTGATAACCATTCTTGCTCCTGATTAAGGTTGATTCTTAATCAAACTTTGATTAAGTTAAGCTGATTAGTCGTTGAAGACATTTGTGAGTGTTGTGTGGCTAGTATAAGTTTCCATTAATCGTTTATGTTTCTTAAAGAAACCACAAGATGTGGTGTTCTCCCTCTTGATTATGAAAGTCTCCTTCTTATTCTCTATAAGACTGCTAACTGTTGGATCATAATCCGAGTCTAATCGGATTTTGATGCCAATATGTTTAGTTACAACCATAAGAACCAAGTTAGTTTCTCCGCTTGCTTAGTCTTTCATTAGACTAACCCGTCCATCTTCTTTTCTTTTATATGGTCGGCTGGTGTCCAACGTTGGTATATGACACAACAGGCTCTTCTTGGAAGTTGATTCAAGAGGTGAACCCAGAGGTTTGAAGCTTCGGAAGTTGAAGAAAGGTTTCCAATGGCCATACTTGAGTGAAGTTCTTGGTTAAGTTGTTGCAAAGCGAAGTGTGAATGAAGTTAAGAACTTAAAGAAAACTTTTTAAAGACTTTGTTCAAATAGAAGGATGTTCTATTTATTTGTTCTATTTAAGTTAAGGTTTGTATAAGACCTTTTACTTGTTTTTTCGCTGGAATATTTTACTTAATTTTATTTAGGTTTTAAATGGTTTCTTTTATCTTGTTCTAGTATGTTATGTTAGGTTAAAGCCTTGGGTAACTCTGGTTTAGTCCTAATCGGGGTTACTGGCGGTAATACCTCCAAGGTAAGTAAGGGGGTGTTACACATTCCATCCATATAAGGATAGTCTTTCTTCGATTTTTGTAGAGCCTAAACGAATTGTTAGAAGTCAGCTTGATAGTTCTGCGTGTTATGCGCACAACAACCTTCAGACGCTTTTTTGACCTCTTTCAATAGGGCTTCTGAGTTTGGTCCCTGAATATGAACTGAAGTAGGCTCACTGCTCTTTCCGATTCTTCTTGAATCATCCCTAACCAGTAATTGCAGCTTCCGAACAAGGCATGTGTTCGGTCATACGTCAATTTTTATGGGTTAATATCTCTTATCCTCTAGATCCCGGATCATTGCCCCGGTTATTAACCAGGCCTCAACACGATTTTGATCTCTTTTCGCAGGGCTCTTTTACTAACGACAACACATGGTAAGAGCTTATGAGTTCGGTTTCGTGGGTCACGACAAATACGCGATAACCCTTCTCTAATGACACCCCTATCAAGGTTCGATGGGAGTCAAAGTCTTGACCTTTACGCGGTGTCGTTTGGCAGCACTCTTGGTTTCGGGGGTCGTGGTGATTCCATCGATACTCTTCGTCGATACCATGTCGATTAGGATTTTAAGGTAGTCGAAGCCTCCGCCATGCATGGTGTTGTGTTGAGTGAGTTTTCGCCTAAGGCCCGTTATGAGCCTCCATACTGTCCACTACTTGTGTCGTCGTGCCCCTGCGTGATCCATTATTCGTGTTGCTAAGCCCAATTTTGTGCCGCTCTTTTTGTTCGTCGATTCTTCTTGGATCGTAGTCTTGCCTAGCTTGGTTCCATGATCGCACCTGTTATACATGTTTTTATATATTACCGACCAATTAAATAATAAAGCCCACTTTAAAGCTTAATAATTAATTAAAGCCTATTCTCTAATCGATTTTTAATGTATTTTGAATCTTCGATTTGTTTTTCGTAGTTTTTGGTCTCGATGTTCTACCGGGGCTAGTACTTGATCGATTGGGTTTGTTACGTAACGTAACTCCGACGTAGATCGACTCCGAGCGATTCTCTCGGTCTCGCGACGGGCTGGTGAGGTATGACCTCTCCATGAACTAGGCAAGGTTTGACACCGAGTGATGTTCTCGGTTCCTTGTCCAACCGCTGAGCTAGGGTCGACTTCAATCAAACCGGCATCCACGATTTCGTTCGAGCAATTGGCCAGTCTTGATTAAGCAGTGACTGCGCTCATGGTCACAATCAAGCGATAGACCAACCTTGTTTAGGCCACAACCACGTTTGCGATCTCGCTCAGGTGACCAATCGAATTTGATCGAGTCGTGACCGCGTTTGTGATCGTGCGATCAGTTGGCTTTGATTGGACAACGATCGCAAGGTAGTCGACTGATCTCGACCCATTGGAGTCGTAACCCCGTGGGACGATATTTCCATGGATTTTATCATGGGTTGTCTATTTCTAGGCGAGGTAAAGACTATTTTCGTGGTTGTGGACCGTTTCTCTAAAATAGCCCACTTTATTGCATGTAAGAGTAACAAAAATGCTACGGACGTGGCAACGTTGTTCTTTGATCATGCGATAAAGTTACATGGTATTCCTAGGACTAATTTTAGCGATAGGAATATCAAATTTGTGGGCCACTTTTGGAGAACACTTTGGGGGAAGTTAGGTACACATGTACTATTCTCTACTTCTTATTACCTTTAGACGGATGGCCAAACTGAGGTCACCAACAGGACTTTGGGCACCTTCTTAAGAATGATGCTCAAAGCCAACCCACGCCAGTGGGAGGACTTACTTTCTACAGTTGAGTTTGCTTACGAAAATTCCCAACACTCGGCGCATCAATTATACCGTTTGAGGTCATCTATGGATGAAATCCTCTTACGTGTTTCGATATGGTGCCAAGGACATTACAAGATGGAGAGCACTTTGACAACGTGCATCGACCCGAGCTGGTCCAACGCTTACATGCCCATACCCGTGACCAGCTCGAGAGGCACGCTTCTTAGTATGCTGTTTAGCATAACCGTGGACGTCACATGATGATTTTTGAGTCTGGAGACTTGGTTTGGTTGCATTTGCGCAAGGAGTGATTCTCAGTAGCCCGCAAGACCAAGGTACACCCTTGTGGTGATGATCCTTTCTGAGTCCTTCGGCATATTGGTGATAACGCTTATTAGATTGAGCTCTAGGAGTTCTATGGTGGGGTTCATGGCATATTCAATGTGTCCGACCTCTCCCCTTATTTCGGGCCTAAGTATGATGATCTGGAAGGAGAGACGCTTCCCACTCAGGAAGGGAGAGGGGTGCTATGATCCCACACAATATGAATATTTTAAAAGTAAAATAAATCCCACACAAAAGATCACATCATATGTAGTCTAATTTCGCATCACACGTGAAGTGACAGAGTCTTTTCAGAATTCCGATAGGCCACTAGATGAGCAAACAACCAAGAGGCGAGTGGACAAAAACTACGTGTGGTTCACAAAATTACATTGTTTTAAAGGAAATTATATATAACTCCACTCTCTAGATTTTTTTAGGAGAAAAAGAAAACTACACAAGTAAAGTACATATCAATTAAAGCTCGCACTTGCATTGACCAAAAAAAAAAGCTCGCACTTGGATAAGCAATGGACTTAATTGATCGAAGTCATCATATCAATTGCTGAAATGATCAAATTCACCTACTAATCTATGAATCAAAATAAAGAAAATTACAACACACATCCATACTTTAGCTTCCCCGTCGATCAGGGGCATCACTAATTATTGATTACTAACTACCAAGTTTTTCTTCAACTATTGATCGAAAAGAAAATAATTACTCAGTGAAATTAGGAATCGTGGCATCGGGGTCGCAAGCCTTGGCTGCAGGAGAGGGCTCAACGTCCGGGGAAGGCGGAACGGGTGCGCACACGAGGTCGAGCGGCAAATCCTTGATCCCTTTGAGATAGAATGTGTAGAAGAGCTTGAAAGGGAAGATGAGTTGTTGGAGCTTGACTTGACCACGAGCTCCTTCGAACACACCCGACCCACCCGTCACTGCCAGATACGATTCCTCGTAGGTCAAGTAGGGACCCTGCACGGCCAGGTGGCCGTAGTCTCCAAAGTAGAAGCTGTATATGGCCTCGTAGCGATCGCCTTTCTTATCGGGGACGTGTTGGATGAGAACGCAAATGCCGGCGGTGATGCCGAGCCTCTTCTGGAGGTCGCCGCGGTAGAGCTTGTTGGAGAAGGGAACCAGGTCTCCCAGGGAGTTGACTTGCTTGTTGACGCTCAGCCTTAGATACGCCGGGCTCCCTCTGTCGCGCTCGTTTATCTCGTACACGTACAACTCTTGCACCTTCTCTGCTAATACATTCATTCACATGTTATATTGCGGAAGTAAAGATCTTCTCACATATAAAAATTGAAAGATAAATGTCTACTATATAAGCACTTGGGTTACTCCTTCTGTTGCCAATTGGTTTTAGGATGGAACCAAACAGGCTTTGATAGTCACTCTGTCGCTGTGATAGTCAAGGTACGTTTTAATGAAATCAAACAAAAGTGAAGTAGAGGGTTGATTAAATTACCGGTAGCAGGGTTTGTAGAATCATCAAGGATGGAGGAGAAGGTGGCAGATTGGGAGTGAGCATTCTTGGGGCCTTCGGGAGATTTGTTACCGTTGAAGAAGAAAGCGGAGGTGGTCAAAGCTTTCCTCTGGTGGCGGAGGGTGGGTGAACATCTGATCAGCCGGCCGACGTTGGTGGTGGGGGTTGAAATAAGGGATTTTGGGAGAGGGAGGAGCTTCATAGACGAAGACACAAGCCCTACAGATGAAGCCATCGATCGGTGAGGGAATCAAATCAAACAATCAATTGTTATAACGAAAGAGAGAGAGAGGGGGATGAATGAATGAAGAATGAAAGCTAGAAGCATACACGTATCTTTATATACGAAAACTAGGATGGATGGACCACTATTGATCAATTCAAAGGCTTTTATTTTTTATTTTTTGGGGTCTCGTGATTGTGCTGGCAATAATGCAATAGTACTTGCGAATTGTGTAAAACAATAAACAAGTAAGAACACAAGAAGAACGAGCTATGGGCCCATAACGTACTGGTACTGGTATTCGATGCTCATACATTTTGTGAAGTTTGTAGTTGTCGTTTCTAGAATTTCAAGTAAGAGGATGTATTTTGTGGGTGGTGGTGACGGTGAAAGGTGGAGTGCTTTACCAATTATGGAACACGTGGAAGCTTTAAATATGTGGGCGTGGTTAAATTAGGTAGCTTAATCCCAGAAACTTTGAAACAGAGTGATCAAACGATGAATAGGACCGGACCTTGGCACTTTATATGGATGGCAATATTGCATGTATATGGTGGATTTCCACAGTCCGGCAGGATCATGTTAAACACATCTTACATGTGCCACTATTTAAAAAAAAAAGTCTTGTATATTCTTTATCAAATCATCTTCAATTTAAAAATAAAAACAGCAAGTATTATTTATTAAAATTAAAGATAGAAGATAGTATCTACTTACCTTATTCTTTTCTTATAATCAAACAGAGTCCAAGGATTTTCAATTAATGTTCGATCGATTAGCAACTTGTTGGGACCTAGATCTACTCAAATCCACTTCGATTGTTTAAAAAGGAGTTTGAAAACCTTTCAAACAAAATACAAAAGGGATACAAGGATTAGTTGACGCAATTCGAACCGAAGTCCTACGGAGCCTCAACAGGGGAGACTCACCCAATCCACTAGACACCAAAGGTCATAATCATACACACAGTTACAAGCAAGCACACACACAAATAGCTAAGGCTAGAAACAAGAGCAAGAGCAAGAGCAAGAGGCAAGCACAAAGAAACAAGAACGGAGAGTGGAACAAACGAGCTCAAGCCACAAAGGCCCCAATCTCCCTCATCTCTCTCTCTTTTCTCTCTTTCCCCTTTCTTTCTTCTATGGTCTCACCATCTCTTTGAGAAGCGCAAGAGAAATCGTCGGGCTCGAGCTCGAGAGAGAGTCAAACCCTAGAAATCTAGAGGGCCGCAAAAAAATTAGCAAGACGAGACTATATGGTTTCTTTGTTAAGCTTATGAAGGAACCCCAAAGCCAAGATGACGTCGTTCGCCCTCGAGGACGTCTCATTAACTCAAACACAGTGTTTGGCTTAATGAGCTCATCAATCTGAATCAGGGGCGAGGCGGACCAAAATCACAAATAGGCCCAACAAGTCATCAAGCAGGCTTATGCCAAAAGTCACGCAAGGAACCGACCCAACTCAACCTTACAACATGCATAAGATCCATGCTTGACCATGGCTAGGTAAAACGGCTCAAGTGATGAGTCATGGTCCGATTTAGGCGGTTCGATGGCATCTTAGGCACGAGGCAAGTCCCTGTCCTAGCCTCTATCTAAACCTATATGTGTGTTACTTGTACTATATATAGTGCATGTTCATGTTACAAATTACAACTTAGGATTAATAACATTACAAATGCTCTCCTAATCCTGGGTTCTAATAAAGCCTAAGGCGCCAGTAGTGAATTGGTAGAATCATTGTCTCATGTCCATCATCGGCCAATGAGCCGTGAAGCTCATGTTGTGTCCCAAATATGCAGGAAATTCTTGCGGAAATGGAACTCGTCTGCAGTCACAATCTTGGTCCCAAAGTCGGTAGGGTTCTTATCTCCCTTCACCTTCTTGACCTCTAGTGATTTCTCTTCAATCTGAACTCTGATGAAATGATGTCTCTCATCTGTGTTTAGACCTTTCATGGAACATTGGGTCCTTACATAGATATAAAGCACTTTGATTATCCATGTGGAGCACTGGAGTTAATGGAACAGTTTGGATTTCCTTCAAGATTCCAGTAAGCCATATAGCTTCCTTTGTAGCTTCAGTGGCAATAATGTATTCAACTTCTGTTGATGAAAGAGCAACAAAAGACTGTTGTTGTGCCTTCCAAGAAATATAGTTGCATGCCCAGGTGTAATAGTATAAAGAGGTAGATTTCTTATTGTCTTTATTACTTGCATAATCAGAGTCACAAAACCCAAATAACTCATTAGTAGAGGAGTGATTAGAGTAAACAAGACATGAACCTCTAGTGCCATTCAGATATCTGAAACAATACTTCATTGCATTCCAATGACACTCAGTAGGATTAGACATTAATCTACTAAGCACACTAATAGCAAAGTCCAAATCAGGTTGAGTGCAAAGCATGGCATACATGACAAACCCAATATCAAAATCATAAGGCACATCAAACATCTTAGCTTTTTCTTTAGGTTTACTAGGAAAGAACCTCTTAGACAACTCTAAATGCCCTCCTAAAGTCATAGAAATAGGTTTAGAGTTAAGCATCTTGAATCTATCTAGAACCTTAAGCAAGTGATCACTTGGAGACAACCACATTGTTTTTATTTCTTCCTATCTCTAGTAATTTTTATGCCAAGGATCTTTTGAGCTACACCTAGGTCTATAATATCAAAGTTTAATTTCAAGTTTCTTTTCACACCAACAATGATAACTTTAGAAGAACACATCAGCAAGATATCATCAACATATAAGAGCACAAACAGGGGGCCGGAGTTCTGGTTCTAATGCCCTTGAAATAAAGACATGTGTCATAATTGCTTCTTTAGAAACCAAGTTTCCTCATGCACAAGTCAAACTTAATACTCCATTGCCTAGGGGACTGCTTAAGACCATGGATTGATTTTTTTTAGCAAGCAAACATGATCAAGTTTAGCAGAATTCACAAAGCCCTTGTTTCATATGAATAGTCTCATGTAGTTCACCATGCAAGAAAGTAATTTTTACATCCATTTGTTCTAGTTCTCAATTATACACAGTGAGCTCAAGCCACAAAGGCCCCGATCTCCCTCATCTCTCTCTTTTCTCTCTTTTTCCTTTCTTTCTTCTATGGTCTCACCATCTCTTCGGGAAGCACATTGGAATCGCCGAGCTTGAGCTTGAGAGAGAGCCAAACCCTAGAAATCCAAAGCGTCGCGGAAAAATTAGCAAGGCGAGACTCTAGGGTTTCCTTGTTAAGCTTATAAAGGAACCCCAAAGCCAACACGACGTCGTTCGCCCTCGAGGACATCTCATTAACTCAAACACAGCATTTGGCTTAATGAGCACATCAGTCTAGATCAAGGACGAGGCGGCCCAAAATCACAAATAGCTCGAACAAGTCATCAAGCAGGCTTATGCCAAAAGTCACGCAAGGAACCGGCCCAACTCAACCTTACAACATGCACAAAAGCCATTCTTGACCATGGCTCGTCAAACGGCTCAAGTGATGAGTGAATGAGTCATGGTCCATGTTAGGTGGTTCGATGACTTATTAGGCATGACCCAAGTCCATATCCTAGCCTCTATCCAAATCTATATGTGTGTTAGACACTATAGTGCATGTTCATATTACAAATTATAACTTAGGATTAATACCATTACACAACTCTTGCATAGAACGGACGGTGATTAGACTTTTCAAAACTCCGGAACTCTTGCATAGAACGGACGGTGATTAGACTTTTCAAAACTCCGGCTGGGTCGTGCTCTTAATTACTCCGTATAAGGTTTGATTTTTTAACTTTTTTGAAATGTAAACTTTGGTACGTACGATCAAGTTTGACTTTTTTTTGTGTTTATGTATGTGGCATTTTGTGAATTGTATTTTTTTTTATAGGAAAGGAATTTGGGAGGTCCCTAGTGAGCTAGTGACCGACCAGGACATTCTTGCGGATGAGGGTATGCAATTCCGAGTCAACTGCGAGCGGAATAGAAGAGATACGTCGGAAAGAGCCAGGGATGTAGTCCGCCACCGAATTGCAATCACAATGAACGTGGATGTCCAAACGAAGCAACTCAATCTCCCACGGGTAGGGCAGTGGGAGATTTGAGTAATTTGAATGATGTGTTGAGTAATTAGTAATGTGAATGATGTGTTGATTAATTAGTGTGGGTGGGTGGGTGTTTGTTGCTCGTCCATTTTATCCATCCTTCTCAGTTATCTCCCATTTGATTTGGCCGCTACTATTTTGATCGACTACTTACTTGGCCACGATATTTTCATCCCTTTCAGGCTTTCAACATCCATGGTACTATTGCCCATTAAATTAATGTGCGTTTCACTTTCCTTTCTTTTTTGCCCATATTTCTATGTTTCCACACAATACATACCGCATTATTGATCACAATTTCCCATCTTGTAACAAATGATGATATTAAATGGACAAGACCAAGACCACCGACCCCCCTGATTTTTTCCCCGATTAAAAAACATATAAAAAGACCAAAAAATAATAATTATTAGTATTAATTCAACTTTATTAATAAACTAGTATGTATTCCCGTACCTTGTACGGGTTTTACTTAAACAAAATATTAATAATAATTTTTTAATATAGGAATTATTCTTGAAAAATAATCATATTTACACTAACTATAGAAATTTTTGAATAATATAAAATCAAAAAACTATAAAACTTGTCACATATCATTTAAATAATAAATTTATTAATATTATGAATTAAATTAGTAGGAAAAACCGGAAAACATGATATTTTAAATAATTGTGAAAAAGATAGATAAAAAGATAAGATTTATAAATTAATTATATATGTGGGATTCGTTCAACCAATTATAATATTTAATAGATTTGGATCCTATGTCTTCCAAATATATATGTAATCTTTTAATAAAGTAAAGGAGTAATCTATGTCTTCCAAATATAGTCAAAATAATATTCTTATAAGTAATATAAGGAATATTATTATAATATATAAGGATTGTAAATACTAAAAAAAACTAAGGGCAAAGAGGTAAATGGAAAAATTAAAACGCCTATGTAGTATAGTTAAGACGATGACACGTAGGATATAGAGATTCGACTTTAATTATTGTATATTGATGATTGATATTGATCAGTAAGGAGTATAATAGGAGGGAACAACCTTCGTATTATTAATCCGATTATTGGTATTAGGAGTTGTTCACCGTAGTCTAGTGGGTTGCCATACATCAGTAACATACTCATCACTAGTGTTTATAAAAATTTAGAAAGTAAAATATAATTTTTGTAGTAGAAGATAATTATTTGTCAATAATAATAATAATAATAATAATAATAATAATAATAATCTTATGAAAGTAAGATTAGATATTAAAAGTTGAAATAAATATTTTTATAAAGTTTAAAAAGATATTTTTTTTGAAAAATTAAACACTTATAATGACACATGAATAAGATTACAAATAAATATACATAAAATAAATAGACTTTATTTCATACATATAATAAATTCGAGACAAGAGTTGACATAGGGCACATGGGTTGTCCTTAGCTGCCTTGAGTTTTTCACTCCGTTCATTTGCCTATGAATTTATGTAACCAAACTCCACTGATTCTAGACCTTTAAGGGGACGTTTGGTATAAATTCGGGTTTGAGAATGGGATGAGGTATCGGTTTGGGTTGATATGAGGTTGAAAACCCATACTTAATATCAGGTGTTTGGTATAATTTGGAGATAAAATTAGGGTTCACTATTTTAGATAGACACAATGTATTGATTATAATTTGGGGATAAAATTAGGATTCACTATTTAAGATGAATACAATGTCGTCAAAATTAGAATTGGTATATGAGCGCTAGTTAAGTTTCATATGCAAGTGAACATAATTCAAATAGGTTAGTAGGCTTATACAGTATAAAAGCTATATATTTTCTTGGATGGTGACATAGTGTTGAGATTATTAATTTAGAAATTAACGAACACATGCAATTGAAAATTTAAAACGACAAAAGATAACCTTGTGAAAGCAGGAAGTGCAAGCAAGGAGGCGGAACAAGAGAAGTGCAAAAGCAAAGTTGCGTGAAGTAGAACGATAGGGTTTATTTCACTATAATTGGGAATGAGATTTTAAACCCGAGGTAAGTGGATGGTATGAGAACTCCATACCTATCGGATTTGAGGTATGGGTTTGAAAATTAAAAATTTACGTATCAAATATTAAGTATTGGATTTTCATTCCAAAACCCGATACCTCATTCCTCATACCCATTAACCAAACATTAAGTATTGGGTTTTAATACCATCCATACTTTTTTGATAATACCATCCATACATAGGTTGAGATATTCGAAATTATCATACGCACACACAATGTGCTCCACCACACCAAGGTTCTAGTTCATGATGAGATTAATATATTATCAAAGTCTTTTTTTTATTAATCGTTGGTATTATACCATTAATTTAAAGTTGTAAGATTATTTTTTCAATAATTATTATCTATTTTAATTTAAAATTATTAATTCTAACAACCTTTTGTATTGCACAAAAAAATACCAAAAATAAGATCAATCTTTTGTATTATACCAATAATTTAGGAACCTTTTGTATTACATATTTACACACAAAACACAACATCGATCAAAACAACTTTTGTTATTAAAGGTAACAAATGATAAGATCCAATTTAATATCGGTTGGATCATAAGGCGTTAGCGAGAGCTTGGGAACTAACGGTTAGGCTGTTCTCAAGGCAGCGGAAGTAAACAAAAGCATGTAAACAAACAGTAATGAACACAGTTCCCTTATAGAGGAACCCCACGACATCAACCAGTTGTGTGGGTAAACCTCTACCTCCGCTTGGAGGATTTTGAATGACTTACTTGTATTATTGATTGTTCCTTAGTTACAAACAGCCAGATTCAAACTTCTCTGTTCCTATGAGTTCTACCTAACTCTAGAAACACTAATGAATCTTCTTAACTGAGTTCCTAAGCGAACAACTCAACTAAAACAAGTAAACCAAACCTTACACCTTAACTATCTCAGTTCCCTTGCTCCTGGGAACTTAGCTTCGCCGTCGTCGAGATCAGACACTCGCCGTCGGGGACTTCTCTTCTTTTCTTCTTTCTTTCTCTGGGAGTATGAGTGATTTCTGGGAGAAGTACTCTATCCGAGCACTATTCACTTGGCTTTATACTTGTGAATACTTGGGCTGCAATCTTGACTTTCATTTGTGTCCGAAATGACATTTGTCTTGTATGCCAAGTCGTTGTCCTTCACATGTGACAATATTTGAATTGAGTCAAATTTGAGAGTTGATCGGGCCGTTGGATCAAATGCTTCAGTCTGTTCCTCAGATTGAGCGTTTGTTTTGTCTTGAGGCAAGATCCCGCAAATCTCGTTGGCTTGTCTTTGTCTTCACATGTGAGTTCCCGGCCCATGTGATCAGAGTTCCTTTGAGAGAAACTCTAGTCTTATTTTTAAGATACAGGAAATTCCGGTTCTAAGTATAGATAGAGATAGTAGTCAAAAAAGACTTTTCAATTTAGACCCATCATGTAAGCCAGTGTTCCTAGGACGTTCATGAAGATTTCTCACTGGACCTGTGTTCCTTAGAAATACTTGGACATAACACGTTAGTTCCCATATGGTGTTTGTCATTATCAAAACTGGAGAAGGGTATCGTTCTTCCGATGCTTGGAACCAAAGTTCCCAACACCGTCCCAACAATATCTAACAATTTTTATTCTAGTTATAAAAACACTATATAAATCTTTCTTTTTTAAATTAACACATCACAATTTCATCCTCTATTAAGCAAAAAATAGAAGACAATTTCAAATTGCAAGAAACAATGAATAAATAGAATCACAGATTGAGAATGGAGAGTGAACAATGAGAACTCAAAACTTAAGGGTTTAGGTGGACAATAATTATGTACTAATTATATTAATTTTATTATTCTCCTTTGATGTTAATTTTGTATTATATATGTAAGTTTTTATAAGCAAAATTTTATTTTAAACCTTAAAATATAAATTTTGCACCGGATGATCTTAGACCAGCTAGTGTATTACTAAAACTATGAATCACACCTAGAGGTGTCAAACGGGTCGGTCGGGTTCGGGTTCGGTTATTTCGGGTTCGGGTTGAGTCGGATTCGGGTCGTAACGGGTCACCGGTCAAATCGGGTCGGGTCATTGCGGGTTGTCGGGCGGGTCGGGTCGACCTAACAGGTCAAAAAAATTGATTTTTTTACGATCATTAAAATATTTTTTATTTAAAAAATGATTTTTAATAATAAATCTATTATTTTTATATATTTTAATAATAAATATATTATAATTTTTAAATTATATTATATATTCTTAAAATATAACAAATTGGGTCAACCCAACGGTTTTTCGGGTTTGAACCCAACGGGTTTCGGGTCTATCGGGTTCGGTTTATTTTGGGTTTCGGGTTTAAATTTTCGGGTCTTGGCCCTAAATTATTCGGACGGTTCGGGTCGGTTTTTCGGGTCGGGTCAGCTTTTGACAGCTCTAATCACACCAAATAAACTTAATTTTTGGGAAAATGAGGGGTAAAATAAATAATTATTTCATATATTTTAATGAAATTTTAGACCGCTAAAACGATGGGTGACACAATTTGCTAGATGGAAGATTTTTAATGGATGATCGGAAATTCCGTGTGGTAACCTTGAGGTATTACTTAATTTATGAGGTGTACCGAAGTTTAACATATTTCGCGTGATAACCTTGTGTTTTATACCAAATTCACCTTATACCCAAAAATGATAAAATAAAAAAATTGAAAGTAAAAATAAGTTAAATGTCGTTTTACTTTCTTTTTTTAACGCTAGCCATTTTATATATTTTTATGCTAATCCTTTTCTGTAATGACTAATTAATTATGTCCATCGTATCAATGGTAAATACTATTACTGTCGAGTGCATTTGTCATTCTTATTTGTGAGAGTGAGATTGAAGCAGCTAGAAAAATGTTCTAACATAGGGCAAAATTGAACGGATAATTACAATTATCCTTCAAGAATATAATTTTGATCAAACAACCCATATGTCACTAACATTAAATTTGTTTCAAAACCCTAAATAGATTAAAAGCCCTAATTTTAATATAAACCCTAAATCAATTTAAATCCTTGAATCTTAACTTCAAATCTTCTTTGTCAACCTTCTTTGTTGTTTCATGAATCCCAATTAACCCAATCTTGCATTCAACAAGCGCACTGGAGGCTTCTTTGTTGTTCGTCAGCCACCACAAAACCATCTTCTTCAAACGTCAGCAAACCAACATTGACGTACTCCACAGGCATCGGAAACAAGGAGCTGCAGGCAAGATCGTCTTCTATCGTCAATGGCAGCGTCGGCGTCTTTGCACGGCACCAACTCAAAATCGAGACCATCTTCTCTACAATAGCGGCGTGCGGCGGTCGAGCTTTGGGGATGGCAGTTTAAAATTATCATTGAATTTGTTTTTTTTGCCAACAAAGTAAATTTGCGTTTTGCCTTTTTTTTACATTCAATTTTCCTTTTATATTTTACATTTTTGGGTATGAGATGAATTTGGTATAAAATTAAGGTTACCACGCGAAATATGTTAAACATTGGTACACCTCATGAATTAAGTAATAACTCAGGGTTACCGTGTGAAATTTCCGTTAAAATTAATTCGTGTGATGTATATGTAATTCTGCCTTTTTATAATGTGCAAAAAGAAATTCAAATTGCATCCATCATCCATGAATTATTAAACAGTTTACCTAATCCACATCTAGCTACCACGACATAAAATTATTTCAATTAGAAGGCTACTTGGACATCTTCTTTCCATTATAAATAATTAATTGAAGTCTTTGAAGATGAGTTGGCTCTCCGCAAGTTCTTCTACTTAGTCAATGGCGCCAATTAACCTCATAATTTCCTATTTTGTAAACATATAAGTAACATGGTCATGGTTTTATATATCTATTACTCCGTATTTAATACATAATTACGATTATTGAACAGAGTCGATCATAGTGGTCATATAGATTTAGCTAGCTGGATCCAACTCCTTACAATGGTATATCAGTATTATGTACTAATTACGATGATTTGAGAGTAATTTCCATTATAGAATTAGAATTCGATATCATCAACATTGTTTGTTACTTTGTTTTGTTTTTATAATCAAGGGGATCAGAGAGGTCTGAGTGTAAACGTATCTTCATTATTGATAAAGTTGTTTTTTATGCTTCATTTTCATGAATAATAAAACCAAAAAGTTTGTTTTTCTTGGTAGAATAATAAAAACAAAAAGTCGTACATGCAGGAGGTTGTCCAACTGGACACGTTCAATACATCGTATCATACTTTGATTAAAAATAATCGAGAGAAAGATATTGTTAAAAAACGACCCAATGTGAGAACTTAATTTAGGATTTCAAAACTATTCCGTAAAATACTAGACTCTTAACGTCTATTTTATATCTGTTGAAGTCATGTATATTAGTTCTAAAATTATGGTGCTTTATACATTTTTCGAGTATTTTATTGATTTGCTTATATTATTTTTACAGTCCGGTGGACACTATTTTTCAGCTAAATAGACATTATTTGATGCGCTTAAATAAAAATACAATTTGATGCGTTAATGTTAAGCGTACAAGGATAAAATAGGAAGAAAAAAAACAGGTAACACATCTGGTACAACTAAGCAAAGCGTACATGTACACTTAAGTAAAGCGTACAACTAACCCGTGTGCAAGAACTGGTACGCTTTTGTTAAGCGTACTCGTACGCCTAACCTAAGCGCACCTGTCCGCCTAAGTTAGGGGCAAAAATGCGCTTAGGTTAAAAGGCCGCGGGATGGTCTTCTTCCTCCTCCAATTGTCGTTTTGTTCTCTCAAACTTTTCGATTCCGATTTCAATCTCGTACCAAATCAACGAAACTAGTGTGTGTTTGCCCAAATTGAATATGGATTCAGGTCGACCACCAAGTTCCGAGTACAATGGTGGTGGTTTGAGCTTAGACTCAACGGTTGAGGGAGGCGGATTTCAAGGCAGCGACCCGGAGCTCCATGCGGCGATTGCTGCCAGTCCAAGCGGCGGTGGCAGTGACGTCGAGCGGGATTTGAGAGGCGAAGGCGGTGATGTCGACTGTAGCGGTGGTAGTGGCCCATGGGTGGCCATGGAGGAGGAGATCCAAGAACCTCTTTTGGGCGGGGGACGATTACGGCCCATAACTCGGTAGTCGTTCAACTCTCCGGGTATTCCCGCCGTCGGCATTCATGTGGTATTTATTTTGAAATTAATTCTCATTACCTTAATATAATTAAATTTATTATTGTTTTAAATATTAACTAGTTGAATCCCCGTGATATTCATGTGATAATTTTACTAAAGATTATACAATATTATGATATTAATATAAAATTTAAAACACTTATATATAATATCATAATAAAATTATGTAATTTATAAAAAATCTTTTAGATTATGCCCCATATTTTATCAACATATAGATAAAAAATTATATACTTAAAACCTGAGTCTTGTTAAAAGATAAAAAAATTATTATGCATAAAAGTACTATAAAAATATTAGATCAAAGAAAATTCGTTGTTTTGATCCGAAGGAGGCCGAAGACTAAACACGTTAATAATGAATGACCACGGAGAGTTTTTATGGTATATATAGAATAAACTACGCATCAAATTATATCTTATAAAGATTATGAAGGTTATATATCCCAACTTCCTAAAACTCGAAAAATTTATTAGTAATGTCCTATACAAAGAGATTGCACATTCAGAATACTTGTGCAGGAGTACATAATCAAAAAAAATTCATCAAAAAATAAAGAATCTTAACTAACCTAAATTCAAAGTGAAAATTCGTTGTTTTGATCCAAAGGACGCCGAAGACTAAACACGTTAATATTGAATGACCATCAAGAGTTTTTATGGTATATATAGAATAAATTACACATAAAATTATATCTTTTCTCAAAATAAAAATATATCAGCATAACAAAATTTATTATTTAAAATTATATCATTATATAGATATAAATTTTATACTTGGAGCTCAAGCCTTGTTAAAAGATAAAAAAAAATATTAAGACCCTAAATCTTGTTAAGAAATAAAAATATTAAATTAATATGGAAAATATCATCTCATAGGAATTTATGTACATAAAAATTATATAAATATGTTATCTATTGTAGTAAACTAATACATAATCCATGAATCGAAAATTATATACATAAAAAATTATATAAACATGTTATCTATTTAGTATATATAGCAAGAATACTATAAGTTGTTACAAAATTTATTAAAATATAATTTCACATTAATTTAGTCAAAAATGCTACGTGGCGCAAATTTTACAACAAACTTGGGTTCTGCTTTATAATGTATTAGGGTAGATTCAATTAGACTAATAGAATGATTTAGAAAAATTAATAGCAACTAGATTAAATTGATTGCATTAGATTAAATATTAATTATTGCTATATTATATCTAGATAGTGAAAATTATTATAGATAGTAATTCTATAGTTTAGAAATTATTATTTAGATTAAAAACTAATTAAATTTATTTGCTCTAACTTAATTAGTAACATTAATTTTCTTAACTAAATAAATTAATTAACTGAATTTAGAATTAACTAACATAATTAGTTATATTAACTAAATATATTAATTAGTTAAATGTAAAACGAATAGTGTACGGGTTGCCCTGCATTCCATGGCACCGGCGGTCGATCGTCGACCGCGGCGTACAGGCTTATCTGATACAATTCGTCAGATTAGATTTTTTTTTAGTCATCAGCGTTTAATTTTAGATTTTTTTAAGATCACCCGCAATGATGATTTAGGTTGGCCTTGAAATCTTAGGACAATCTAATATTAGTCTTGTAATGATCTAGTAGCTCATTTCTTAAAAAAAATTAATAAAATTCATTTCTTTTTTTTTAGATTTCTTTTTTCTTCTTTCAATGTGCCTCATTTTTTTTATTCACATTTAGAAGGGGAAAAAAATGTTTTTGAGCAAAAATTGAACGAAAAAGGAAGTAATTCAGTTCAGTTAATAACTTAATATGGAAGCCCGTCCGATATTTATTAGAAGGCCCATGAAGTTTATTATTGGACTATCATCAGGTTGGTCTAATTTCGCAAATATGGGCCCGTTAAAAAACGGTCCATCGGCTTTCGTTTTTTACAGAGGTTGTGGAGCTAAACTAAATTATGTTCAAATTAGTTTGGGGCTAGTATGACTAATATTTATATCTAGTGTTTGGTTAGATTTGTAATATTGATATTATACTGATATTTGTTGTTTATACTAGGTTGATATCGAAAATAATATTAGTATTATTTTGATATTTTTCGAAAAATAAGAATCAAAGACCAACCGAAATAACAACAACAACAACATCAACTCAATGTTAATCTGTCTAGGGCGGGCCTGGGGGACTAAGGTGTACACACCCTTACCTCGACATAAAATCAAGAGGATGTATTTGGAGGGTCCAAGCATTATCATCATCACTCGATAAATTTAAGGAAAACTGAAATTCAACTATGTGGCAATAATAACTAAATTTAGTTAAAATGCACCAATATTGATAAAGGGACTATATCCATCTCAAAGGCATTGTATAAAAGCCAATAAGCTTGAGGATACCCACAAAGTATATTAAAATATCACTTATATACATACCCGTATCTAGGTCGGTATATTAATATCATTCATACTCATATTAATACTGATAACCCGATATTCTATCTTAGATATCGATAGTAAACGAGACCTTAATGATAGAATGGTGAAAATGTGATATTTTCCCTTCTTTGGTATGAAAAATTATTTATTTCCAACAACTTGAGTTCAATGATACAAGGAGGTATTGAAATGAAAAACATATTATTATATTAAAAACTCGACATTTAGAATCTTTATCTGCTTATTCATTTTAATGTCATGATACAATTAGGGGGTCTGTTTCGTTACAACTAATGAAAACGTAAATGTAACGACATGAATCTATATTAGTTCACTTTGGTGACATGATAAATTAATTAAAATTTTCACTTCGGTTTGTGGCTACTAATATTTGTTTTTCTAGAGTAGGGTGAGAGAGAATAATTTTACTGTTTTGAAACTCATTGCTATATTGGGGAAATGAATAGTTGCATCATAGTGAAACGCAAGCTTATTTTGGTATAAGAAATGAGGCGTAGTCTAAATTTGTTTTTTTTTCCTTTACGCAGTAATGTTTAAATTACAACCAAACGTCCCTTCACCTAATATGATATCGATAAACATTTTTTTTTTTGAAAAAGGTTACGCTTATATTATAGGAGGCATGAATATACAGTGTAGCAAGTTCCAGATGTACAAAATGCACAAGGTGCTAACAAAATCTGGGGAAAACACTGTAACAAGGGAGCCAGGGACAAAAGGCCATTCAGATGCCGAAGGTACGATGCCAAGAGGAGGCGTGATTGTTCTCACTCCAATTCACTTGGACAAGCTGCTTGGTACATTGGATGATCTCAGCTGCAATGTTGTTGATGTCACAGGGCTTATGCTGGAAAATCAAGGCATTCCTGGCAATCCAAGTGTGGTAGACATACGAGGTGAGGGCTGGGCACCGAAGTTGCTGGAGCGGCCTGCAGCGGATCTGCCCGGTGGATAGCCAATTCAGCCAGGAGGACAGGTTGGGAAGACGCGTCTCGATGCGCAGCCAGTTGAGGATGGAATTGGTGATAGAACAATCATTCCAGAGGTGGGATTCCGTTTCCGGGGCAGCGCTGCAGAAGGGGCAGATATCGGTGGTGGAGATTCCCCAGGCTGCAAGCTTACTTCTGGTGGGGAGTTTATTGAGGGCGGCGAGCCAACAAATGAAGCTGCATCTAGGGGAGTTTAGGCCACCCCATATAGCGGAGCACCAATTGATGTCATCGTGGTTCCCACGGAGGAGGAAATAGATGTTGCTGGTGGAATAATTGTCGTTGCCCCCTTTCATGGCGTTGATAATGTCCTGGGTGCTTCGGGAGCTGAGGAGCTCGTCTTTGACTTGGATAATTGAGCGCCAAACCCAACTTTGATTAGGTTTAGGGTTGGCTTGCCAAACGTTGGATCGCTTGAGATAGGTGTTGGCAATCCAGTTGGCCCATATACTATTGTTGTTCGTGGTGAGCTCAAAGATCGACCTTCCGATGCAGACTTTGTTCCATGACAAGAGTTCTTTAAATCCTAGGCCACCGGCTTTTTTTGGTCTGCAGATAGAATCCCAGGCGACAAGGGCTTTGCGGCCTACTTCTTTGCCCGACCAAAGGAAGTTCCGTAGGAGTGATTCAATTTTTTGGATAACGGCGGCCGGGATGAGAAGAGTGTTACACCAGAAGGTGGTCATAGCAAAAAGGATGGATTGGATGATTTGAACTCGCCCTGCATAAGAGAGACAGCGGGACGCCCAAGATTGAATTCTAGAAGTGATGCGGGTGATAAGGGGAGAGTAATCAGCAACATTGAGTCGCTTGGTGCCCATCGGAATACCCAAATAGGTGGTGGGAAGGGATCCGATACTAAAGCCAATGGCATCAGCAATCTGTTGTTTATCCTGGTCGGTGATTCCACCAAAGAAGATGTTGGATTTGGCGGGGTTGTAGTGAAGGCTCGAGATGTTCCCGAACTCATCAAGGGCATTTTTAAGGACTTGCACAGATTCGAGGTCACCCCTGCAGAAGAAGAATAGGTCGTCGGCAAAGCATAGGCAGGTGAGGTTTGAGGCTTCACATTTTGGGTGGTAGTTGAAGTTGGGGTTAGCGGTTTTAGTTTGGACAAGTCTGGTGAGGTATTCAATGGCAATCGCAAACAAGTAGGGGGAGAGCGGACAGCCTTGGCGGAGTCCACGACGTCCCTGGAAAAACCCTTCAAGCCATCCATTAATATTAATTGAAAAGGAAACAGTGGTAATACAGAAGTGTACCCATTCAATGAATTTTTCATGGAATCCGAAGGCCTTCATGGCTTGGAGGATGAAGTTGTGCTCGATGGTGTCGAAGGCCTTCTTCAAGTCAACTTTAATGGCACATCTCGGGGAGATGTTGGTTCTGTCATAGTGTTTGAGTAGCTCTTGACATAGCAGGGAGTTGTGCCGAATGGAGCGGCCAGGGATGAAGGCGCCTTGGTTCTCGTTTATGATGCTCGGGAGGGTATTTTTGAGGCGATGAGTAAGGGTTTTGGCAATGGCTTTGTAAATGGTACTACAGCAGGAGATGGGGCGGAAATTGGCAATGGACAAGGAGTCACCAGATTTAGGATGAAGGGAGATCATGGTGTGGTTACTTTGGCGGATGAATTTGCTGGAGCGGTAGAAGTCAGAGACACCGGCAATAAGATCAGCCCCGACTATGCTCCAGGCCTTTTTAAAGAAGAGAGCGCTGTATCCATCTGGACCTGGGCATTTATTGTTCCCCTGGGAGAAGAAGCCCTTTTTGATTTCCTCTGGAGAGAATGGGCTAGTGAGTTGAAGGGCAACATCATTGGGAAGGATGGGCCCGGGGTGAGAGTAATCATGGATGAAGGGGGTGGTCGGTTCTGAGGTGCCCAACAGGTTGGTGAAATGCTGGACAATGTGGGCAATGATTTCGGGTGGGTGGGTGAGGGTGTTGTTGTTGTGGGCAAGGGTGAGAATTTTGGAGTGGCCTCTGCGGGTTTGAATTTGCTTGAAAAAGAAGGAGCTGCATTGATCGGAAAATTTGAGCCAGTTGATTTTGGCGAGCTGACTTGTGGTGATTTTGAGGGATTGGAGGGTACTTTTGAGAGTGGAGAGAAGGGAGTTTTCCCTATCTATGAGTGTAGGATCAAGGGGTCTTGAGATGAGATCAGCTTGGGTGGAATTAAGGCCAAGTTGGGCAGCGAGGAGATCGGAGTGGAGGTCCTCCATTTTCCTGCTAGAGAATTTTTTGAGGGAGGTTTTCAGGGAACCTAGCTTGGTAAGGATGCCAAACATGGGTCTTCCCGGGATGTTACGTTTCCAAACTTCCTCGACAATAGGGTGGAAATTTTCATGGAGGGCCCAAGCATTATTAAAGCGGAACGGGGGGTTGGGACGAGGGGAGGCTTGGGAGAGCCGTAGGATGGCCGGGGAATGGTCAGAAATTCCCGGGAGATCAAAGAGGACAGAAGAGTTAGGGAAGGAAGCATCCCAAGCGGGGTTAACGAGAACCCGATCAAGTTTGCACCAGATTCGCCGCTTACTTGTTTGGCGGTTGTTCCAGGTGTATAGGGAGCCCGAGAAGGGGTGGTCGGAAAGGTTAGTGGTGGAAAGGCAGGTAGGTAGTTCTTGGGGAGTTTGGAGAGGATGGGAGTCAATCCCGGAAAGTTTCTCATTGGGTTGAGAATAACATTAAAGTCACCCAAGAGGGCCCACGGGTCATTGATTGTGGTGTTAATGGAGTTGATGTCGCTCCAGAGTACTTTTCTGGTTTGGAAGTCATTAAAGGCATAGATGAAGGAGACAAAGAGGGAGGAATTATTGTGGGGAGTTTGGACTCTGAAATGTATGAGTTGGGGGGTGGAGTAAATGGGTTGAAGGTTGGCAAAGCAAGGATCCCACCATACCATGATTCTGCAGTTGGATGAGAGATGAGAATTAGAGTAAGAATTCCACCCCCTTAGAAGATTGTGGGAGAGGCGGCTAGCTTTATCAGGTTTGAGACGAGTTTCCAAAATGGCAAGGATATTTAATTGAAATTTTTTGACTAGGTTGCGAGCTTCATCATGTTTAACGGGGTCGTTGAGACCCCGGATATTCTAACAACCGATTCCTAGTAAATTGAAGATCATAAGGTTACTTCACGATATATTTTCCGTATATTTGGTGTATATTGTTGGTGCAGATCTTAGTGATAAAAATCTTAGATCATGTTTTAGGTGACGACTGAAGAATATATTAATGACTAATCACAACAATTTGTTATCATATTATTGAGACCATATTTGATGTTACTATTAGTACACAAATCTCATATAGAATTACGAAGTATCACTTAGTCTACTTTAGATTTTCCTTTTTTTTTGGTGGAAGGAGAGACAGTACTCTCCGGCCCCTCAATGAGGCGTTTTATTAATTAAGAAAAAAGGGCTAAGTAGTCAGCAAACGGGGGATAGCCCGACCCCTTACATCAGCAGCAAGTAAAGAAATAACACCCTCCGGTGGGTCAAACAATACATGAAATCCTAAACTAAAAGAAAAAGCAAAAGAAGCTAAATAGTCAGCCACACAGTTTGCTTCTCTGTAAACATGAAGGACCTGAACATGCCAGTTCCTACTAATTAAGCCATGGTTGTAATATCCGCTCTTTTTAATAAAGAGATATTACTATAATTTGTTCGAGTTAATAATAAGTGAAGAGTTACACTTAAATTAATTCCGTTATAAATGAATGAAAACTTGCAAAAATAAAAATTTATTCTTATGAATGAATTTTTGGCAAGTTTAATTGTACTTAGCGGAAAATTTAAATCTTTTAAAAAGTGTAACAAAAGAAATGTTGGGTACATTTTCAAAGGCAAATAATAGCAAGTCTATTTCTAGTAAAAAGGGAAAATAATTTAATCTATTTTCCTTTTCTTTTACTCTTTCCCTTCCTCCTCTCTGTTGTTTCCCTCTTGCTTGGATAAACTTCAACTGATTGCCCGGCCAAAACCCGATGATGGGCGCCGAATTCTTCGATCCTCGTCATGCTCAGCCCAGAAGACACCTAGAAAGGACTACCCGTAGCCTTTTGTGCTGGTTTGACCTATCGTTGCCACCTCTTCTTCCTCCTCTGTTCGGACAACTCTACTCATGCCACCCGAGTTCCTTCGTGGCACGATTTCAGGCCCAGTTTTGAGGAAACGAGGATAATTGTTGGGCACTTTAAAAGGAATGGAAGGAATTGTTGTTGAGGGGGATGGACGATTTGAGACCAAAAGGATCGAAACGCTCGGTTTTGATCCAAAATACCCAAAACTTCAAAATTCGATTGTGGATTCGTTTCTTAACCAAAAATCGTGATTCAAGTCTCTAAATGTCGAGGATTAAGTGCTCTACAATACCCCTCAATCAATTTGGAAGAAACCATTCAAAAATTGAGCCAAATCGACGATTTTATGCACGAACTGAGATCTGCCCAGAATTTTCAGAAGTTGGTGACGAGCCGTTTTCTTGGGCTTCTATCTCCGTCTTCTGGCAACTATTCCGGGGAATTTTGCCAACAGTTAGAAGGTGGAAACAAGGGCTTTATACTGTCGCAAGTCCCGTCGCCATCCCGTCCCTGGTGTATCCGGTGAAAGCCGATGTACAGGCCTTCGTGACCAACGTTGCTGCTGGTTTCTTTGCCCGGAAAATTCAGCAGCGACGAGTTAAGTTTGTGGGCTTCGTGGTTGACCTTCCGGCCACCAAATCTGTCGGAAACTGCAAACAGTAAGTAGAGGGGATGTCGGAGGTGCTTCTGTCGCTGCCCTCTTCGCCTCCCCGTACCTGGTGTCTCCTCCACAGGTCGGTGAACAAGAGTTCGCGACCAGCTTTGGTACTGGTTTATTGAGCCCAGAAATTCAGCCTTGGCGAGTGATTTTCGTCGCCTTTGTTCTCCGTCTTCTCTCAATGAATGTAAGATCTGTTGCCAACAGTAGAAAGAGGGTGATGTGGACTTCCAACTGTCGCTTGAATCACTCCAAACGGATATCAAACGAAGTCGCTAGACATCGACGAAGTTGGTTCGTCACTCACATTATTTCCGGTCTTCTTTAGTTTTAAAAAGGAAAAGGGAAAGGTGTTTGAACCCGGTTTCCTCGGTATGCGTGACCTGGATTCCGACGGATCGTTTTGATTCACATATTGCCTCGTTTTGTGCATCACATCGTTTTGCGTGCTGCCTTGATTTGCGTGCAAGCAAATCCCGAAAGCGTATCGCTAGGTAATCTTCTTCTTCGAGCTTGACTTATATTATAGAATGATTTTTGGATAAGATCATTCAAAGTTGGATTGTTGTATTAAATGTCGTAAAGCGTGATTTATCGAATTAGTTAAGTTATAAAGCCGGATTAAGTCAAGCAAGTGTTTGACAAATTATTATAAGGACATAATAATTTGTAGTAGTTAATCTTGAAACGGAAATAAATTGATTATAAATTATTTATATATTCTTTCCGGTACAACCCGAACTCGAGTCTTGGATGCACGTCGTTCGAGATGGAACTAATCGCCTTAAAAGGAGAAATCTTATATAAGGCAAGTGGACGATTCTCTCTTGCGTTATTGTTATTAAATGAGGAATTGGATCCCATTTAATATTTGCGTTGGGAACAACTTGTATGATTAATAAAATATGATAGGTGGTTATATTTGTTAGAAATAATGACCATGTTGTTATTCAATTTTCCGCTAGAACTGAATTTAGGTTCGTTATGGGTGACCTTGTATGCTGTCTCTCGCTGAGACATTGTTGTGATTAAGATAGTTTCAGGGAGGGGAACGTGGTTCCATATCCTCTCTTAAAATGAATATTACATTAGGAGGGGCCTAATCCTAATGGCGAGTCATGACTCTTCCCCTGCTCTTCGTGCAAGGGGTTTGATGCGCACTCTAGCTAAGTGCAATTGGCACGGTGCAGTGTAGACGACCTGGTAATAGGCCTCTGGGATCTCTACCTCACCATATGCAAATGAGAGATCCAGGATAGCTTAAGTCCTGTGATCCTGGTGTAGGGTAGATGACCATGGATGAAATACTCCTATGATCTCTACGGGACCAAAGGTATAGGGTAGATGACCATGGATGAAATATTCCAATGATCTCTACGGTACCAAATATTTCGGCAGTAGTTCGAGCCGATTATGAATCACCAACTTGTTTGTGAAAAGTTTTGAAAGTAATATAAGATAAGTGCGTTAGGCACATTAATATACCTGAATGGTTCGTCCAGTCGGAAAGCCATTCTTGCTCCTGGTTATGAATGATTCTTAATCAAACATTGGTTAAGTCAATCTGATTAGTCGATGGAGGCTTTTCAAAATATGATGTGATTATTATGAGTTCCCAACAATTATTTATGCTTCTTAAAAGAAACCACAAGCGGTGGTGTTCTCAAACATTGGTTAAATCAAACATTGTTAGGTTTTAAATGGTTTCTTTTACCTTGTTTTTAGTTTGTTCAGTCAGTTTAAAGCCTTGGGTAGCTTCGGTTTAGTCTTAATCGGGGTTACTGGCGGTAATACCTCCAGGGTAGGAAGGGGGTGTTACAATGGCATTGAGCAGCCAAGCTAAAAAAGAGGGTGGTAACGATCTACATGTTTATTTAGAAAAAGACACACAAGTTGTGAGTCCAATTCTAAACAAACCCTCCTGTACCCCCGGTCCCACGCTAAACGTAAACCTTGAAGCGCACCCCAGAGTTTAGCCATAGGAACATCACACATGCCAATATTATGAACAAAGCCTATCTGCCATTGTCCATTGCTATCCCGAATGACGCCACCTGTCGCAGCTAATCCATCACGAACAGATCCGTCAGTATTAATCTTCACCCATGGATCCAAGGGACGGGACCAAAGAATAAATCGCTCTTCTCTTTGTCCTCTTTCCGTTAACAAGGAAGCCCGAGAATACGCCGAAGATTTCTCTAGAACGAAACCCTTACAGTTGCCTGTGAACGGAACAGAATCAAAGATACATCTATTACGCCATTTCCAAATCCACCAAATAGCGGTCACGAAAATACAATTCCAATCACCACCACTAATATGTTTGTGATTGGAAGAGATATTACAGCGTAACCAATAATCAAAATCAGACTCGAAGAAGACTTCCCTGGCAAGAGGAGGGTGAAGATCTTCCCAAAAACGCTTTGTGATATCACAATCGTGCAAAAGATGGATCAATGACTCCTCCTCGGTAAAAAATATCGAGCAAAGGGCACTTGTGGCGAAATGTCGCCTAACCCGCTCTACATTTGTTAGAACAACGCCTTTCCTAACAAGCCAAGCAAAAATACGTGCACGTTCAGGAACATGAACGGACCAAATACGCTTATACAAGCACCGATCAACTTCTAACAAAACAACATCATTCCTAAGATAAGCATAGGCCGCACCAACAAAATATTGGCCCGAAGTAGAATTGGACCAAGTTAATACATCCAAACACGTATCATCCTCCACAAGGCTAATTGAAGCAAGCTTAAGAAGCATAGCAGTATGAAGAAAACCATTCAGCATGTGCCATTTCCATCCCTCACCTTGCTACCAATAGTCATAAACCATCAAATCCAACTCAGTAGGCCCCACAAACTGAAGGGCCGAATCAGCGAGGCACCCATCCAATAGCCACCGATCGAGCTAGAACCGAACGAACCTGTCATTACCCACGCACCATTTCGAGCCATGAACAACAACTCTCCGCACTCCCAGCTCAATACTCCGCCAAATATGAGACTTAACCATAGGCATCGATCCCGAGGGCCGAATATATTTGGCCCGAAGGACATCCACCCAAAGCTTATTTGATTCCGTTAAGAACCGCCAACCAAGTTTACCCACCAAGGCCACATTGAAATCTTTCATTGCCCGAAAGCCAAGCCCGCCACTCTCTTTCGGTCGGCAAAGCTCTTCCCACCCAACAAGGTGGATCCGACGCCTATCCTCAGTACCGCCCCAAATGAAATTGCGAGTTAAAGCATCAATCTTCAAGCAAATCTCACTAGGTAACGTAACCGTGTCCATTGTATAGACCGGTAACGAGGACAAAACAGACTTAGCAAGGGTAATGCGCCCCGCAAGGCTAAGAAACCGCCCCTGCCAACCTTGGAGTTTCTTTGTGATCTTCTCCAAGAGAGGTTGGAAAGTCTCCTTTTTAACTTGGCCATGAAACATAGGCATACCAAGATATTTCCCAATCTCCTGCGTAACCTGAAAACCACATTCTTGCTGAATTCTTCTCACTAGATCGGGATTAACATTTGGCGAAAAAAATATCTTCGACTTTGCTGTGCTAACTCGCTGGCCTGACGAAGTACATAAATCATCCAAGCAACGCTGAATAACACGAATCTGAGCAACAGAAGCCTCCGCAAATGTCATAATATCATCCGCAAAAAGTAAATGGGAAATCGCTGGACCCCCAAGAGAAAGCCGGACGGGTTTCCAACGATTAGCCGCCACTTCCTTGGATATCATTTGGCTAAGACGCTCAATACACAAAACAAATAAATACGACGAAAGGGGATCTCCTTGCCGAATACCACGAGACGGGAAAAAGCTGGAAGTAACTTCACCATTCCAGAGAAGACGGAAAGAAGTGGAGTGCAAACAAGCCCGAATCCAATCAACCCAAACTTGCGAAAACCCAGCATCCATGAGCGTATCAATAACAAAATCCCAGCGGAGGCGGTCATAAGCTTTTTCTAGATCAAGCTTCAATAACATCTAACCCTGCACACCCTTTTTCCGATGCATAGAATGAAGAATCTCCTGAGCAAGCACAATGCTGTCCGTTATATAACGGCCAGGGATAAAACTTCCTTGCATCGGGCCAATTAACTGAGGGAGAATTGACTGCATACGATTAACCAGGATCTTCGTAATGATTTTATATGTCACATTGCAAAGACTGATAGGCCGGAACTGACTAATAAGCTCAGGTTCATCCACTTTAGCAGTAAGAGTAATCAGAGTTTCATTCAAATCAGAAGGCAAAGAAGCTGTAGCAAAGAAATCCATGACAGTACGAACAATTGAACTACCAACCGTTTGCCAACATTTTTGGATGAATATAGGTTGAAACTCATCAACTCCCGGCGCCTTGAGCGGCCCCATCATCTTCATAGCTTTGAAGATTTCCATCTCAGTAATGGGAAGATTAATAGAATCCCAAGATACATCATTAATAATCGGAAACTGACCCTTGTAGCAAACGAACGACATGCTTTCCTCAGCCGGCAAGTGGTATAGTTGCTGAAAAAAGCGAACGACATATGATAGCTTGCATATAGGAGTAGTTTAGTTGCATGTTTTATATATGTTTTAGTTAGGTTTAGGTTGATTTTTATGTAGTTTTTAGGGTTTTGTGTTGTCGGGTGTTATGCGCTGGTTTGCTCGGTTTTACAGATTTTTAGGTTCAGGAGCAACAGCGGGGCGAGTACAGATTGACCATGGCGGTGGTGGACGAGCTAAAGGAAGCTAGGAGTGCTAGGAGCATAGATGGAGAAGAGCCAAGACAAGAAAAGCCAAGAAGAAGCTAAGGAGAAAGCTCGGCTTGCAACCCGAGCAATCTGGCCGAGCAATCCTGACTGAAGGCAGAAAGCGCGGGGTAGCATAATTGTGCGGCCGTGCAATTTGGTTCCGAAGCCGCGCAATCGGGGTTTTACACGGGCATTGTTTTGGGTCGAGATTTGGTATTGGACTTTGGTCTTTGGTTATTTGGGCTTATGTCATCCGAGTATATGATTTAAGATATAATGTTTGAGGTTATTTTTAGTAGACATATAAATACTTTATGTTAGTTTTATTTTCTCATAACTTTTGATCAACTTTGGAGGCTAGGGTTTTTCTCTTTGGAGGCAGACTTTGAAACCTTTGTAAGTTTGATTTTAATTCAATTATGCATTGCTAATTTCTCTTGTGTTTGGCTAGTTATTGAAGTCATGATTTGTATGTAGTTGTGAGGTTTGATTGATTCTCAACAAACTTGAATAGAAATTATTCCATGTGCTTAATTGAATCTAAACTAGGGTTTTATTAGATTAGCTACCTAATTGAATTTCTAGTTATAACTAAATCTGATTAATTACCGGTTGGAGTTAATTAGATCAAGAGTATACTTTAATCAATTTAGTACCGGTTGGACAAGTTGGTTACAGAAGGGAATAAATTCACAAGTCACTTAGATGTCTGGTTGCTCTAAGTTGTTTGTTTCTATTGATAACTTGAATCGTCATGCTGTTATTTAATTGAATCTAGAAGGTCTTCTAGGTTGTTTTATAATTAGGGTTGTTAGACTGGTAGTTCTATCAACTAAATCTGAAGTTTGAGTCTTAATCCTTAGTAGGCTCATTATCCACAATAGATTATTCAAGTGAGAAGAGAATCAAGAGAATCGATGATCAACGAATCAATATCATGATGGATTTAACTAGTTGAACACGTTTGTCTCTCATATATTCAAATCGTCTTTGCATTCATAGTTAGTTTTATTCTTGCATAATAGGTTAGAATTTACAATTACAAACCCCCTTTGGTTACTTGGCATACAAGTAATAACACATTTACACGAGTCTCTGTGGGATCGACCCTTACTTACCGCTCTACTGAGTTGGTTAAGCTAAGGATTCTTTGATAGGTATAAACGACCACGAAAAATATTTCATCAGCATACGCCTCAAGTTCATCACTATTCGTTATCCACCGAGCATCAGAATCCTTCAAAGTCTCAACACGATTTCGACGACGCCGAATAATTGTGGATGTATAGAAAAAACGAGTATTACGATCACCCATTTTAAGCCAATCAACTCTTGATTTTTGAAGCCAAAGCAACTCTTCTCGTTCTAAGGTAAGCTCAAGATCGCGCTTAACCATAGATTCCTCATTCAATAAGGCATCCGAAGGATTACTACTCAAACGCTGCTGTATATCTTCAAGCTGCACAAGCAACTATTGTTTCATGGCATGAATATTTCCAAAGACCGCTTTATTCCAAGCAATCAGCTTTGGCCTCAGGTCTGAAAGCGCTTCACTAGAACTAGCTTCCTTCTTCCAAGAAGCATCAAGAAACTCAAGAAAATCAGAGTGGGTAAGCCAAGCCGCTTCAAACCGAAACGGCATTCTCTGTCTATTACACTGAAAACTCGGTTCCAACGTGAGCAGAAGAGGGGAATGGTCAGAAGACAGCCTTGGCAAATGTCGAACAACCGCCTCAGGCCACAACAGACGTCCCGAAATATTCGTGAAAACGCGATCAAGACGCTTCTCAACAAAAGTCCGAATCGAATTCCCCCCGGACCACGTAAAGGCTTGGCCTATAAATCCCATATCAATGAGCCCAAGATCATTAACCATCTGATGGAACAACGGAGTGTCTTCCGTGAGTCGACCCGACCCACCCCGGCGGTCAGTTATATTCAAAATGCAATTAAAATCCCCTCCAATCAGCATCGGTTCCGTAATAGAGCTTAAAACTTCCGTTATCTTTTTCCAAAACCGTCCACGCCTACCCCGGGAAGGAGGAGCATAGACGGGTACAACGTGAAAGCGGGTCGAACCATTCGTAACAATAGCATGTATGAAATCATCATAAAGTTGAAGCACAATCAGATTCATGCGATCTTTATTCCATAACAGCCACACACCACCTGCAAGCCTAACAGCTTCAACACAAACACATTCCTTCAACCTAAGGCGAGAGAAAACCTCATGAGCCTGCGGACCAGAAATCCTAGGATCAAACACAGCTAACACATCAACTTTAAAGCGATGAATCATATACCTTGCTGCTCGTCAAAAACTGGGCTTCCCGGCCCCAAAACAATTCTAGAAGAGGCAATTCATTAACAACCGGAGGAAGATTCGGGCACTACAAACCCGGACGATGGTGGCTGGGATACCAGGTTCGTCACTCCCTGGTTTGCCTCTTCAATATGCATAGAGTCATTTGGCTGTTCAATATGGTGCTTAGCCCCTTGCTGTTCCGTTATCTGAGTCTGCTGGTTAACCTCCGGCGTTGAAAACTCAAACGCATGAACCTCACTTGTTCTTGGTCTCTTCCCCATTGTGTTGTGCAATTGGAGTGTTCGGAAATCAAACGAATTGGCCGCAACCTGCTTCCTATTTTTCTTAGTACTTTTCCTTGCTGGTTTCGTCTTTGACGTGCTTGCCACGTTAGGGTTTGGCTGGCTACTATTCCTCGGTGATGCAGTAAACGGGTTCCCCACATTCCGAACCACTGGCGAGGCGGCGTTCGATTTGCCAGCGGTTGTTTCGACCACAACCTGACTCTTCTTAGCAACCGAAGCAACATCAGAATGTTGCTTAGTACCTTGTTTTCTTCTTCTCAACTGAAGCCACATTCCCAGACTCATCATCCTTCGCCTTGCCTTTTTCAGCCGCAGGGTTAGACTTTCCCCGACGTCGGCGTTGAACAACAGTCCACGGCCCATACCTGGGATCGTCATCAGTCGGCCCTGGTGTCTTCTTTGGGACGTCGTCAACAACGACAATTTGAGACTCACCGCTGGGTCTGACGTTTTAGGCTGATTCAATGGCCATTTTTTCTCTTGGTGCCCATATTTGCCACATTGAATGCAAATCACGTGGAGTCCTTCATACTCAACATGGAACTTACATCCATTAACAGTAATAGATCCTTTAAGTGGTTTTGTTATATCCACTTCCACACAAACCCGGGCAAAGCGGCACCGATTCGAATACAACGTCTTCTTATCAACTTTAATCGACTTCCCAACCTCAGCAACAAGAGTCATTAACATATTCTCCTCATACAGAATCATCGCAAGACCCGAAAGTCTCACCCAAGCCGGCGTAGTAGTGATCACATCAGTAAAGGGATTGAATTTCGGGCTCCAAGGACGGATAATCAAGTAGTTACCAAAAACCATCCAAGGACCACCCATTAGCGCTTTCAAGTAGTCTTCCTCAGTAGAGAACTTAACCACATAATACCCATTCGGGAGATCTGCAACAGACATCCGGCCACTAGGCAACCACATATCTCTTAACTTCTTATCCATAATTGCATGAGGCACCATCCCACCAAGCGGTTTCACAATCAGAGAAGACTCCCAGACCGTAGCAAGTGCTTGAAAGACTTCCGTATCAATCTGGAAAACGGGGTCTCCATCATCACCATCAGGGAAGGTCATTGCAACCTTCCCCTTCAGGAATTCAGCAGCCAAAACGATGCGTTCTTCCCCGTCATCGCTTTTGACGAGGTCGCGCCATGACTTGGCCTGAGCAGGCGTTCCATTCATAGCTTCACTACCGTTGCGTTCCGTCTTGCTATCATCAATCTGCATAATTTCCCCCGTCGAAGAGGGAGCCGGCGCCCTAGGCGGGCCAGCCGACGAGTCGCTCATGAGTGCGCACTTGCAAAAACCCTAATCGTCAAAACTCGCGCGTGACAGGCGCGTTCTCTTTTTTCTTTCGCTCAATTATGGGATTTGTTACTTCAGATTTTGCAAATCCATCTTTACTTCTACTAGCAATAAGCCGCGCGTTGCGCGGCGATTATAAGACGGAGAATTCATTACTGTAGAGATATGGAAATGGCATTTCCGTAAATTTACGTAAAGGGGCATGGTTTTCGTGGTATTAATTTACATGACTTCACGCCATCCAATGTCGAAAAAATTGTTTTATTACGTATACGAGCTTTCTTCACAGTTAAGAAACAAACGTATCCGAGCTTGCTTACAAGCGAAGTAACATGGACACGTTTTTCGAGACATATCAAAATTACCCATTTACATACAAATATCACTTAAGTCGATCACGCTTTTCAAAGAATATATACCGAGATTACTTAAGAGCTAAGCAATGTCGACACGAATTTCAAGGAACATTAAAATATCAACACTATTACTATACGAGATTTCTTCACAACTAAGAAACAAACTTATCCGAGCTTGCTTACAAGCGAAGTAACTTGGACACGTTTTTCGAGACATAGTCGATCACGCTTTTCAAAGAATATATACCGAGATTACTTAAGAGCTAAGCAATGTCGACACGAATTTCAAGGAACATTAAAATATCAAAACTATTACTATACGAGATTTCTTCACAACTAAGAAACAAACTTATCCGAGCTTGCTTACAAGCGAAGTAACTTGGACACGTTTTTCGAGACATGTCAAAATTAAACATCTATAGCAAAATATCACTTAAGTCGATCACGCTTTTCCAGGAATATATATCCCGAGATTACTTAAGAGCTAAGCATGACCGACATGAAGTTCGAGGTTCATTAAAATAATAAAAGTATTCTTGAGAAATAATGAATTAATAACAGCCGCACGATAGTGTTATATAGAAAACTGTAAAATGAACGAACGGGATTCAATAGTTAGCCGAGAGAGAAGAAGAGATCGGGACCGCACGATAGTCTGGCAAAATTTTTACGGAAAATTAACGGACCCAATCTGTAGTTACGCATGCTTTTATGTTAGCAAAATTTTTACGGAAAATTAACGGACCAAATATGTAGTTATGCATGCTTTTATGTTAGAATAGAAATAGATATATGTTTTTTTTTTCCGTTAAGGAAAATGGATCATTTGTGGGCCATATTGAAATGTTTGCTCCTCGCACTTTCATACTTTTCTCTGTACATAAATTCGCCCACACAGAAGAACAATTATCGACCGTGACAACAAAAGCGTCTCTCAGCATTGATAGTTGGTGGGGGAGAAAAACTTCATAGAAAATAGCTTGGGCCCTTAAATCTTCTCCCCCCTCACCCATTAGATTTGAGATTCACAGAATCACAGACTTCTTTTATGGTAATATGTTTATTTCTATTTCGATGTTTATTCATTAGTTCTAGGTTTTGCTCTTTTTTTTTCATTTTCTTGACAAATTCTGTTCTTTTGATTCATCATCTTCAGATTTTGGATTCTGATTGGGAGTAGAAGTTGCAAAAAGGCGTCTATTGCTTGATTGCTATTTGATTCAAGTTCTGTCAACCACCAATTCCAGTAAGATCCTTGATTTTATACTGTTTTAATTGCTTCTTTGAGTTTTTCGATCCAGCATTTAATAATTTAGTCTTGCAGAGTCATGATTTTGGGTCAATTAAGCAGATTGTAACTTTTAAATTCCCAAATAAATTCCCAAATCTCTCCGAATGATTGCAACATTGAGCTGTCTATTGTCAGTGACTGAGATTTCATTATAATGTGGCTGTTATGGATTGCTCTGTAGTGAAGATTCTCTTCTAGAAAGTGAAAGAATATATTCAGAATCATGATAGTGATGTATATATGTAAGTTTTTTTCACGGATTGCCATTTCCCAGGACTTTAGATTGTTCAAATTTATGGACAATCTCCTTACTTGAGTGAATGACAGGAAATGGGATCAGAGAATATAGAAGAGCTTATTATGATGAACCTTTGAATACTGAAATGCACAAGGCCCGGTAATATTGCCTTGAAAACTAAGACTCAGGGGCTGTACATTGTTTAGATTGTGCAATTTGTGCGGAGATCTAATTGACAAAGTTAGAATAATTTTTCTAATAGGAGAAGTGAAAGTTTAGATCTTTAAGGAATCTTAGGATCTCTATTTCGTGTGCCATGTTCTTTCAGATACCACTAGGAGGCATTTATTTGCATTTGAATGGAGGAGGTTAATTTGTTCCAATTGAAACCTTAGTCAATATGGGAAGCTGAAATGCACCTTTAATTTGTCAGATGGTAGACGCGGCGAAGGATCTGACAGCTGGCACGGTTGGAGGGGCGGCCCAGCTGGTCGTGGGGCACCCCTTTGACACCATCAAGGTCAAGCTCCAAAGCCAACCCGCTCCTCTTCCCGGTCAACCACCGAAATTCACTGGTGCAATAGACGCTGTCAAGCAAACATTAGCCGCAGAAGGCCCTAGGGGCTTGTACAAAGGTATGGGAGCTCCACTTGCCACTGTTGCCGCCCTCAACGCTGTCCTCTTCACTGTGAGAGGACAAATGGAATCTCTCCTAAGGTCTGAACCCGGTTTACCGCTCACCATCAACCAGCAAGTTGTTTGTGGTGCTGGTGCTGGATTTGCCGTCTCTTTCTTGGCTTGCCCTACAGAATTGATCAAGTGCAGGTAATTATCAAAACGATTCTTTTTTTTTTATTATCCTTTATAAATTAGGGTAATAGTTTCCAATTATGGGATAAGGCATAGGATAGAAAGACCGGTATAATAACTAGAATGTGCATTGGAGTGCCTAATTTCCCGCATACAAATTGATTTTACACTAAAAACTGATAACTAGAATGTGCATTGGAGTGCCTAATTTTTGTTGTATAAATTGATTTTACACTAAAAACTGATTACTAGAATGTGCATTGGAGTGCCTAATTTTTCTTGTATAAATTGATTTTACACTAAAAACTGATTAGGACCATCAGATTCAGATCAAATTGATTTGATATGACACTTATTTTGGCAACCAAATGCTACATGGACCATATTTATAAATTAAAAAAAAAAGTGCTAAATGGACCACCATTCATTCAGAGAAAACAAAAAAAAAAGAAAAAGGAAGCTAAACCAAAAATTGGCCTATTTTTTCTGTTGGAAATGCAATTTGACCACTAGAAAAGAGATTATGACTGAATATGTGTGTGTCTTTCATGCCAAGAGTAGGTTACAAGCCCAAAGTGCGCTTGCTGTTGCTGGTTCTGCCACTTTGGCAGTCAAATATGGAGGGCCAATGGACGTTGCAAGACACGTCTTATCAGAGGCCGGAGTGAGGGGCCTATTCAAAGGCCTTGTCCCGACTCTAGCACGTGAAGTGCCAGGAAACGCCGCCATGTTTGGAATGTACGAAGCGGTTAAGCAGTACATTGCCGGTGGAAAAGACACATCCACCTTGGGAAGAGGCTCTTTGATAATGGCTGGAGGGATAGCTGGAGCTTCTTTCTGGCTGTTTGTGTATCCAACCGACGTTGTGAAGAGTGTCCTTCAAGTGGACGACTTTAAGAAACCGAAGTTTTCGGGTTCCATTGATGCTTTTAGAAAGACGCTGGCGTCTGAAGGCGTTAAGGGCTTGTATAAGGGCTTTGGCCCTGCTATGGGTAGAAGTGTTCCTGCCAATGCAGCTTGCTTCTTGGCTTATGAGATCACTAGGTCCAGTTTGGGATAGGTTTGTTTGATCTTGTTGACCTTCACATGATGAACTTGATATTGTTGATTGTTTTCTTCCCCATTTTTGTACCTCAAGATTTCTTTAGAATAAAACATTTATTTTTACAAGAGTTCATCCCAGATGGCTCGTTTGGTTCAGTTTTGAGTTTTGAACATTTTTATGCTGTTGTGGTTACCAAAACAGATTCACAATATCTGTTATAAACTGAATCACTTGAAATCCAACACATCAGTATCTTTGCAAAGATAATGTTTTTTTTTTTTTTAAATTCAAGTAAGGAAACATGCTCCCATACCATGCTACTGATGCATAAATCTTAAATGCCACGTTTTGGTTTAACAAACTTATCTACAAACTTGCACAAGGTGCGGGCTCTTTGGTCAAAATCATGACTAGCAACAGCTTGCAAATTTATGGCAACCAATCGTCCAATCCATACAGATTTCATTTCTTTTTATTTTTATTTTTATTTTCCCTCTTAAAGCCAATCTCTAATATCTTTTTTCTTCAGTCCTAGCTAGCAGCTCAGTTAGAACAAGATAAACCCATCCATCATGCCAAATCTTTATCCTCTAGCAACTGAAACGGCTGCCACCACAAAACCGCCATTGCCGCCGCTCACAACCCCTTTGCCTCTCATTCCTCGGATTGATCGTTTGGACTCCATTGTTAGCCCTCTCAAGTCTCAATCATTCTTTCCTGTCATTTCTGGGTGATTATATATGACTGATTTGTGTGTGACTGTTATATATGAATTGTGCAGATGAAGATTTTGGAAGAAGATAAAAATGAGGCAAAAAGTTCAGTTGATTTAGGGAAGATGCCAATGGATATGGCTGTCAGAGAGGCTCAGTTGCAAGGATCTCTCATGGACAGAGTTAGATCTCTCGAAAATCGGTTGCTTCAGGTATCGAAATACCCACCAATTCTGATAACTTAGAAGTTGTGATCATACTTAACACCTATAAAAGATTTAAGCTTTAGTCTTGTAACTTGACAAGGAATGAGTTCTATTATCAGATATGCTTAGAGATGGAACCACGTGGCACATCACTTCAAGACACCTCAGTATTTCAAGTTTCGAAGGATGCTAAAGGATCATCTTGCTCATCCATGGAATTCAATCCTACTCGTTATTACGAGACCATTAATTCTCAATTGCTACCGAAATCTCAAGTTCAGACCCAAAATAACAAGGTCAGTGTTAATTCTTAGCATTAGTACATCCTGCAACAACAACAACATTGACCCAGCGCAGTTCCCCTATCGGAAAATCTGGGGGTCAAGATGGGGGCACCCCTAGCATTAGTACATCCTAATATGTTTTATTTGATTTTTTTGGATGATTATATCATATGTTACATATAAAAATGCAGAGTAAAACGAAGACGGATATAAAGATGCTGAAGAATGAAGCTGATGAATCAAGGAAGAAACCTACTAGAAGTGGCAAGGAGCAAAAATCAGTTGTGACCCAGAAGAAAGCAAAGCATTTAAAGTGGTTTCATTTTAAACTTTTAGGATGTTGAAAGCATTTAGTTCATTCAATAAATTGGTTCAAAATAGTTGCCTGCAAATTGTCCCTAAATTTATAGTTGCTCTAGACAATGTACGTTACACCCTATCTTCTATTATCGCTATGTTATTATTAACGCGATTGACCGATTACATTTAAATGATCATATATAAGCTAAGCTCCCAATAACAGGATCATCCAACACCAAACCCTTCATATGACAGCTATGCAGCTATGATTAAGGAGCACAATAAGAATTTTACAAGTTCAAGATATCCCCTGAAAACAGAGAAGAATTGATACTTGGCCATTGCTGATTATGTTTTTCCTTTTCTGCTTGATTTTCATGTAATGTTTGAACTATTTTTGCCCATTGTTGTCTTATTTTACTACTTAGCCATTTTTCATTACGAATGAAGTGGGGAGAGTACCACCTCTTTAGACCAAACAAAATTTGATAGGCACTTAATTAGCCACCTTTACATCCCTTTCTAAATGCTTTTATTCGGTTTGCTTAGCGGAATGGTCCTAATTACATACATTTATTGCATGAGCAGGAAAAGTCAAGTGATTGTAGAACCTCCCCGATAAGAAAAGATGCACATGCAGAATTAGTAGAAGATACATAAAGCAAAGTACAAACTTTAGAATCTGAAAATGGCTTCCACATGCACTAGTGATTGCCGCATATATATACAGATCCTTCAACAATACTCCGTATTATTTTATGATAAGAATTAATAGTGTTTACTGTAGCGAATATGCGAAACCAACTCCAAAAAATCCACATTTACCGGCAAACAAAATATTCCTGACCGTGTCCTCTTGCCAAATGCCAACCCCACTTCTCTCTTCAATCACATCATATGCTTCATATGCCTCCAAAAATATGTATAATTGCGGATCGATTGTCAAGTTTAACTAACATATAAATGTGGTATATATTTGTTGAGTATTAACCATGCAGAATACAATTGACAATGATATGTATTGCAGCAGTCCAAGTCCTAGGCTCAGCTTACTTAGCTTGCCATGTCAACAATCCTAGTTTGTCATAGAAATGACCATTTGCAACCATCTCATACAGAGACCGACGCAGAAATAAATTGAAGGGGGCACAATTTATTAATTTTTTTTTTAAATTCTATATATATTGTTAACACTTAATCAAAATAGTAAAAAATGAGTTAACTACAAGAGTTGTATAAAAGATTGATATCAATTAAAGTACTCACTAAAAAAGATTAATATGAACAAAACAAGAGACTACTATTAGTCAAATCATCATGCATGTCTCTTCTTACTCTTCAATCGGTAGAGGTGGTAAATCCATCCTACAAGTCTTCGTATACTAAAAATGTTGGATCATAACTTCATTGTCAATGTCTTTAAAAACATCCTTCTCAATATAACATAATAGACAATCATTTAGGAATTCATCTCACATCTTGTTATGTAAATCTGTCTTGATAAAGGATTTTGCAGAAAAGACTCTTTCCATTGTAGCAGTAGCAACAAGCAAAACCAAAATCAACTCAATGAGGCGATATACCAAGTCAAAAGCATTTTGAATTCCAACCTCAATCATCTTTTAAGTAAGAGCTCCAAAAATTTTCAACTGTGCAAACTTTCCATTCTCTCTCATCTCATAAATCTACAACTCGAGTTATTCCTTAAGCTCCATTTGATCATAAATTGAGAAGTCTGGTGGATATAATTTCGTGAGTCGAAGTAGCTTTGACACGTTAAAGTTAGAGAATGAATTCTTTGTATCAAAACATGCTATATATGTAAGTAACTTTGTGCTTGACTCACTGAAACATTGCTCCATCTCTATGCCAATTTGATCAAGAACCTAAAAATATATCATAAAATTAAATCAATTAATAAAATTAAATCTTTAAATAGTTAATGGAGAAATAATTAGATACTTGGAAAAATATCTCAACTTTAGAGTAGTGGAGGTATGTTACAACGTATCCAGCACGTCTAGACCGAAAACGACCTGAAACATATTAGGAATGATGATATCATGTTTAACACAAAAGTTGTTGACTTCTTCTATTAGCTCATCCCATCATTTATCCCTAACAGTTTGCAACTTCTTTTTAGTGCTTTGAACCAAACTCATAACCTCGAGAATATTTTGATCCTTTTGTTGCAGACAAAACATTTGTCAAGCCAAAAATTAGCTTCATGAAGTGAACAACAACAAAAAATTAAAAATTTTTCATTTTCTCACCCAAATTAAGGGTAAGAGCTCGAGCTTTCGGATTGGTGGCATAATCAAATCTAGTTTCAAGCACTTGCATTGTTGAGGACCACAAAGATAAAATACGAACAATGGTGGTAAAGTGGGAACCCCAACATGTAGATCCCGGTCGAACTAAGCTACTTTCTTGATTCAATCCTCTCCTGATAGAAATTTCACCATTTACTAAGCTCTCCACCATTTCTTCATGTTGTTTTTGTCGGAATTGATCTTTCCTTTTGCATGAAGCTCCAACAATATTTGCAATCATGGACAAATACTCAAAAAAAATCCATCACAAATTGATTATTTTGTGAAACCCCCACACCAACCAATTATAATCGGTGAGCAAAACAATGAATATACTTTGCACATGGATTTTAATTCAATATAAGAGTCTTTAATCCATTAAGCTCGCCCCGCATATTAGAAGCTCCCTCATATCATTGACCTCTTAGTTTAGACAATGATAATCCATGTCTAGCAAAAAATCATCAACACCACTTTTCAAAGAGAGTGTGGTGGTGTCAACAACACGAACAACTCCAAGAAACCATTCCTTCACTACTCCGCGGTCATCTACAAATCTCAAAACAATAGTCATTTGCTCCTTTATCGAACTATCATGAGCCTCATCAATCAATATAGAAAATAATTTGTCTCCAATATCACGATCATAAAGGTTGTTGTTGTCTCCAATGCACAAGAACTTATAATTTCCTTTTGAATGCGAGGAGAACGAAGTTGATGATTTGTCAGTGAATTCAATTTCACAGCCTTTCTAAAATCAATATTGCGTGAGCTATACCAATCAAGAACTTCAAGAAAATTTCCTCTATTAAGTTAGCTTGTTGACTTGTCATCCCCATGAAAAGCCAATCCTTGTCCAATTAGAAATCTAACAACATCCACACTTGCGGTCAAATGAATGCGATATGCATCACCCAATTCTTTCTTTCCCGAAGCCACCTTTCTTGTCGAACTTTGCCTTTTGTCTTTGAAAGCAAAAAATGATGTTCGAGCATCATTGTGTACACTGCCAACCGCTCCCACATGATCTTTAAATATTTCACAAGCCCTTTTTCCAATTACGAAATCTCATTCTCACAAATGCATCTTCTTCAGTTCTTTTACCTTTATTCTCTTTAAAAAGATATAAAAAAAATGCAACATCTTTAGAAAACACTACATTCTAACCATTCCCATTTCTTGAACCATCCAACTTAGAAACACCTCGATTTTTTTACCAAAGTAGCTTCTTTGAAAATCACGAGAAGATGGTTGACAAGTGCCCTTGAGAGCATATTCTCTTCTAATATCATCTCTAATTCAAGGTTCGTAATCATTAATTGGTATCCTCAATGCCGAATCACTAATAATTTCATCTTCAGTGATAGTCTCCACTCGATGGGCTTTTATGGCTCGGTTCACCAACATCATGATATATATTTTGAGGTTCGCTAGAGTTGATTAGGGGATCAATACTTGCCGTCATCGGAATTATCGAATTTTTATGTCGAATAACAAGTTTGGCTGTAAGAAATGTGACTTTAAGAAATGTGCCATTAAAATTTGATTGTGTTCTAGGCGCATATTGCCCTTATGTGCAAAGACGGACATGTGGACCCCCACCGGACTTTATCATGGTATCATAGCGATTTAGTCCCGGGACCATTATCTATCTTGGGTTGGGCTTAGCGAGTTACTACTACCCGCCCGTTATCTACCTTACTGAACCTAACTATGTCCAAGTGTCAACTGGTCATCCCAGTTGCACTTGAGGGGGCATGTTGAGAATAATAACCTATCCTACATTTGAAATCCAAAGAGAACCAGCCTAATATATATACACTTAGGTTTCTCCTCCTATTGCCAATTGGTTTTAGGATGGAACACTATGGGCTTATGTGCTAGGCACATCCGCGCATGTGCGCCCATACCGACATGTCCCCAGTTTACCTACCTACCGGGCCCACTAACTTTATCATTGTACAACACGGTTATCACAAAGGAATTTGATTGGGGTTTCAACTTTGACCTTTAAATCGTTTAGCAAGTCTGCACCAAATTAACTCTGAAGTAGTGGAAGCCATGCTTCTATACTCTGCCGGTAGAAGATCTAGAAATTGTGGTTTGCTTCTTTGTCTTTCAAGACACCAATGCATACACTAAGAAAACAATATACCTTGATAAAGACCTCCTTGTGATCAAACATGAACCCCAATATGCATTAGTAAATCATGTCAACTTCAAGCTTTACTCCATCAAGAAGTGCCAAAGCCTTCGCTTTTAAAATGCACATATGAAGAATTGATTTTCTATATAACGTTAAAATCTCACATTTATGATTTCTTAGAATAAAACTAATAAACATGGAAGAATTTGTTTGTTTTTAAGCATCAAATTTTAACTTACTAAAAGATAAGGCTTAATCCACACTATTTTTCAAACGTTTCCACTTTGATTTTTTTTTTGAAACATCAGAAGCAATTGTTGAAACTCGTTGAAAAATGCTGAGAAAAAGTCAAGTCAGAAGGTAATAAATTAGAAGATAAACAAGAAGGATTAAAGAGAATAGAATTTCAGTAGAATCGGATATTCCACCAAAAGAAGTATTAAGTTTTTTTTTGAAGGAAGAAGCATAAGTTTATTACTAAAAGTGTTTGAAAAATGTTAGTGCCTAAATTATCTATAAACAATCTTGAATTATCCAAATGAAAAGTAACATTAAAATTTTATTCCAAATCCGTAATTATTTTTTGAGTGAAAGGACAATTAAATACCCTCCATAGTTTTGATTGAGGAAAGTTATACTTATAATTACACCATTCAGTTACATTATGTTATTACATAATAACAGTGTAATAAAAAATGTAATATTATACGGAGTATTATATTAGAGTAGTAGAATAAAAATGTGTTATTGTTTCATGTTGTCTATTTATTTTTAATATTAATAAAATGTGTTTGAACTTACACATTATATCAAAGGTACATCCTTGCGGCCTAAAACCGATAATCCTCCAAAAGGATCACCAAAATTCTCAATACCAAATTTTTTTCCTCCAACGGAAGTGGTATCTTTGCAATCTTGTTCAAGGTTTTCGGTTGTCTCAAACTCTGGTCGAAGTTTGTGATTTGTTTCGTGGTGGTTCGAGATGATATTTCGGTGTTGTCCGGTGGTGTGTTTCCTTTTGTTTCCAGGCGATTCGTCACACCTCCCAAGTCGGCTTCCTGTTGTCTTGTGCTCCGACGACCCTATACGCTTGTGTTAGTCCTCTACTGACCCGCAGAAGTGCCTTTCTCCTCCCTGGACTCAAGTCTTTTGGCTTCCTTGCTCGGCGTTTGTTGATTGGTTACCTTGTTCCTTGTTTGTTTTTTTGTTTTTTTTGTTTGTTTTGTTGTTTTAGTTTCGTTTATCGTGTATTATCGGTTTGTCCGGCTATTGGGTTTTATCTTAGTCTCTCGATCTACCAGGTCTGTCCGGTATTTCGAATTCCTTTCCTTATCAAAAAAAATATTAAGACTATAAAAGTGAGCAAAAAAATACAACATTTCATATAAGATGCAAATAACACAATTTCTGACATCATTACTATATACTAAAGCAGTAGCAAATTTTGTCACCATATTGGGCCAAATCACCCCTTTTGTTAATATGATACTTCCTCTGATCCAAAATAAGTGTCGTTTTAGTTTTTGACACAAGATTTAAGAAAAGTATTAACTAAACTCAAAAATGTAACTTTTCTTATAAATTTTACCACTCATCACCTTTTTCAACCAATGAATGAATAACATTAATAAAAAAACACATTCCAATAACAATTCTCATAACTCACTCCTAATTAATTGCCTAGAAAACCTAAAATGACACATAAAGTGAATCAAACTTAATGTTCTAAAATGACGCTTAATTTGAATCGGAGGGAGTAATTTATTTTATTTTTTTATCTACCATATTAAAATCCCAAAAATTATTAGTAAGAAGATAACATGTCCCCTACAAGATTGAAAAATATTTACATCACTCAATATTAAAATAGTTCATTAAAATAGAAAAATTGGATAGAGTCAATGATAATAAAATAAATATTTAAATTATCTTTTCCTTTTATCTATTTATGGAAAATATTTTATTAAAATAGAATTTTGATAGAAAAAAAGAGATAGAAATTTACATTATTGACAATGATATATTTATCTAAAATTTCTTTTCAAAATTGAATTTTTATTTAAAAAGATAGCAATTTGCTTTATCATTTAAAAGACTGATAGTTATCTATTTATGCAAAATTTCTTTTAAAAACGAAATATGATTAAAAAATTGATAAAAACTTTATTGAAAATCAAATTTTGATAAAATCTTTTTTTAAAATCTTTTTTTTTTATAAAATATGATATAAATATAAACATATTTCTTTGTTTAGAATTATAAAAATTACATGAAAAAATATATGTCACTAATATTAGAATATTCACATGATTTGTTGAAATTTAATTGTATTTTTTTATTGGTGATACTCGATAAGATTTGAATATGACAATTTTTATTAATAAAAGAAATTCTCCAATTTTACAATTCTTTATTATTTAATATCCAATTTCAATTTGGATATTTATGACAATAAAATTGTACATTTTAGAAGAATAAAGAACTTTTAGTCATCTACAATTAATGATAATATAATTATTTAAATAAGATTGGTCATCTGCAAAAATAAAATTTTCCTAAAAAATTAATTATAATAATTTATTTTCTAAAATATTAGATAAGAGCTAGGTAAAATATTTTATATAAAGATAGAATAAATATTAGAGTAAAAAAATGTACAATTCTCTTCAATTATGACTCTCCAAAACCATTTTTTTTCTTGAAAAGTTTTATACTTTTTCAATTAAACCATAAACGTTAATGAATATTAGTTTTGATTCTATATTTTTCATAGAAAAAAAATAAATCCATAATAAAAATTTATACTTTTTAACTTTTTATTTATTTGTATTTAATAAAAACACCCGTACAAGTAGGGGTGGCAAATTCTGATCCGACCGAATAACCCGATTCGATAACCGATCGTTATCCGAATAAAATTACAAAATGAAATCTTAAACCGACCCGATCTGACCGATTCTAACCCGAACCCGAAAGCAACCCGTTTAAAAAAGCAACCCGAAACCGATTATATCCGAAAAGACCAACCCGATACATACCCGAATCCGAGCAACCCGAACCCGATTGTACCCGAACCACTTGTATTCGAAAACCGAAACAATCTGAATCCGATTACACCTGAAACAACCCGAACCCGATTATACCCGAGACCTGGAATAATTCAAACATAATATACATTTATACATGACGCCTAGTCACGCACATTGGCACAAAGTAATACTAGTAAGAAACAAACAAAATAATTTTGTAGGACAAGTTTAAATGATTTGTCCCTATAATAAATTAATAATGGTCAAACCATTAATTCACTACAATCAAATATAAAATAAGCAGTAAGTGAATTACCCAATTATGCTTCCAGACTCAAATATCACACAATTGTTCCAGACTCGAATTTTAAGATCGAGCCACATATTTTAGTTCAATATATTTTAAAAATTATTTTCATTATTTGTTGAGATATTTCCCCATATTTTGATTAAATTTTTTAAAATGTTAATTTCACTTGAATTGAATATTTTAAATTATTTTTTTATTTTTCTAAAGATATAGTATGCATAAAAAAATCATTTTTATAAAATATTTACTAAGGTTATGTATTTGAGTTCTTATCTTTTAGGGTTTAGGGTTTAAGGTTTAGGGTTTAGGGCTTAGGGTTTAGGGTAGGAAATCTAGCAATGATAATATAACATTAAAATATTTATTAAAATTTATGTAGATATACTAATGTATACTAAAATATATCATATATTCTATAGATAGTTTATTATATTTCAAAATATAAGCATATAGTTAAAAAAATTATATACTTGGAGTGCAAGATTTGTTAAAAGAAAAGAAAATTTATTATGTATAAAATTAATATAAAAAATATTAGCATATATATATATCAAGTTTTGTTAAAATATATTATATGCATAAAATTAATATAGAACGTATCAACATACGAATAGATAAAGTTATTATAATATAAACAATTGGATGTATAAAAAGAATAATACAAGTTATTATTTAAAAGCTTGACATTATTTTATTCTAGTAACGTCACGTGGCGTAATTTTTTTAACAGACATGGTTTCTGCTTTATAATATATTAGGTAGATATCATCATTCATCACAAAAAGATATATTTATTTAATAATAGACTATTAAGATCTTATTTATTTATGTATATTATGATAGTTATACTAATATCAATATGATATTTTATCCATTTTGTGTTTTTAGTTTCCAAAACAATATAAGATCTTATTTAGGATTAATGTATAAGATCATGTAAATATAAGATACGAGATAATATTTGGATATTGGATTGAAATCATTTTAATAACTTTTAGAACTATATTGATCATAATCTCACAAGTCATACACACCAATATCATTATTCTTCACAAAAAAAATATTTATGAAATGAAAAAATATTTTATTTATTTATGTCTATATTCAATTATTCATCATAGTTATACCAAAATCAATATTAGATTTTATAATATTTATGTTTTGAGTTTTCAAAACTATTGGTCGATAGAATATAAGATCTTATATGTTATTAATATATAAGATCATATGAATATAAGAGATCGTATAATCATTTAGTTATGAAATAGTGTTAGTTCTCGCACCTTTTACGGAATTTTATAAAATTATGGTATTATGTATTTGTAGTTGTTAAATTTTGATCAAACTAATGATATAAACAAGAATGTTTTAGAAAAACTATACATATCTCATCTAAAAAAACTATCGTTTCTAAAAATAATCATTAAAAATTGATATAAGAAAGGATATTTTAAGAATGTATATATATCTTATCTAAAAAATAATATTATCCCAAAATAAAACTAATATTTTTTTGTAATATATATAAATATAAATATTTAGAAATAAAATTCGATTAAATTTCAACTAATCAGTTTGATTTAAAAAAGATGAATGATATATTTTAATATGGAATCATTTTATATATTATTTTAACCTCCGCTTTAGTATATAGTAATGATTGAAATTATTTTAATGACTTTAGAACTACTTACCATAGTCTCATATAGTCATGGATTCCAATATTATTATTCATCACAAAAAATATATTTCTTCAATAAAATGTAAAGATTTTATTTATTTATGTATATGATCTTGAAATTGTATGTGACTATAAAATTATTATTTGTGAACTGAGATCATTTTAAATTATTGGAGTATAACATCATATAATCATTAGTTGTACCATGTAATTAGTTGATTGCGATATCATAAGAATTTTGTATGAATATAAAATCTTACATATGTTTAATAGCATATAATCTTTACTTGTGATTTGTTAATATTGTATCTTATGAATTTGTAAATTGTGATCATCTATTAATTTGATTGACTTTTCCGATCAAATATTAATTGATTTATTCTGCAAGTGGTAAATTTCATCTTTAAAAACTCAATATCAAATTCAAATTCAAATTCAAATAGTATATTATAAATACATCGATTCTTAATATTATCATGACCCATTCATTAAATTCATATAACTTTTATCACTTAAATAAAGTTATTTTGAACTCTTAATATCGATTTCAACCGAAATTCAATCAAGACGTAATTCAACCAAAATTTGATTTAACCGAACACCGATTTAACCGAACTGATTCAACCGAAATCCGATTCAACCGAAATCCAATTCAACTGAAATCCGATTCAATCAAAAATTGCAAAAACTGATTCAACCCGAAATCGACTAAACCGAAATCCGGATTTGCTTGACCGATTTTGATCCGATAACCCCGAGGTAACCGACAATTTACACATCCGACCCGATCCGACCCGACCCGAGATACCCGTTTACCGATCATACCCGATAATGATCGAAACCCGAATGATCCGAAATCCGAATAACCCAACCGAAATCCGAATAACCCAACCGAAATCCGACCGATTTACCGAATTGCCACCCCTACGTACAAGGTACGGGCCCTTACACTAGTATATATTCTACACCATAATAAAAATGAGCGTTCATTGCAAAAAAGTAAACGAGCCGTAAATTCCAGAGTTCTTCCCGAATTCAATATATTGGAATTCCGTCTTCTTATACACCAAACACACCCTTATCCCCCCAGCCCCCACACACTCTCTGCCCCCTTTGTCTTCAGTCTCCTTCAAGCAAAGAGAAGGAAAGAGAAAAGAGGGGGAAATCAATGGCAGACAAATCGGAACCATCTCTAATGGCGGAATCGGCGCAAGATATCCGACAGGATCCTTCGCCGGCGCCCGAACCAACCGGAGACGGCGATTCAGGATCCGGATCCACCGAATCGACGTCTCACCACCTAACGGTCCCGGCGGGTCTGAGCCCCGGCGAGTTCGACTCGCTCCGCTCCTCCGTCGCCGAGTTCCACACCTACCGAATCGAGCGAGGCAGGCAATGCTCCTCGCTCCTCGCGCAGAAGATCCACGCGCCGCGCGACGCGGTGTGGTCGATCGTCCGCCGATTCGACAAGCCGCAGATCTACAAGCACTTCATCAAGAGCTGCACCGTCGACGAAGGCTTTCAGGTCGCCGTCGGCCGCACCAGGGACGTCAGCGTCATCTCCGGCCTCCCGGCGGCCACGAGCACCGAGCGCCTCGATATCCTCGACGACGAGCGGTTCGTCACCGGATTCACCATCATCGGCGGCGAGCACCGCCTCCGGAACTACCACTCCGTCACCACGCTCCACCAGATCGGAGACCTGACCGTCGTTCTGGAGTCGTACGTCGTCGATGTGCCGGAGGGGAACACGGAGGAGGACACGCGCCTGTTCGCTGACACCGTGATTAAGCTCAATCTCCAGAAGCTGGGGTTCGTGGCCGCGGCCTCCGCGCGTGAGGCTGGTGGCGCGTAGGTATACGGTTGCGGTGAATGGCGACAAACAACAAGATGCGCAACTTTCTTTTTAATTTTTTCGCCGTCTTTTTTACGGTTTTTTATTTTACTTTTACTATTTTTCTTACTCGTTTGGGTCTTTCATGATTCTGTTTCAGCGTCTGGTGGTTACTATTTTCGACCCGAAGGGGGAAAATTAAATGAGGAGGCCTGAAAATAAAAAGGGAAGAAGGAAAAAAAAGGGAAAATGATTGAAATTGCCTTTTTTGGGATGCAAAATTGGAATGGATTGTTGTGAGATCTGGATGTTTTGTATTCTTCGGTGCAAATTGTGCATTCTCATAAAAATTACTGAAGAGTTGTGATTGGCCAATGAAGCATAGCGTTGCGTTCCATATTTTCGTTGTTATTATTGTGCATTTAATTAGTAGTTTAATTTTGTTTGGTTGGAGTTTTAGGGTTAGTGGTGGAGATTAATTGTTCGTGCGAAAAGGAGGAGGAAAGGGACAGCAAAGGGTCAAACCCAGGAATTTTTTTATTTATTTTAGATAATGGTGTCGTTTCAATTACTCATTTTTACACCAAGTTGATGTGTACAACGTTATATTTGTAGGGAAATTTTGTTTTTTGGGTAAAAGTGTATATGATTGACAAATTCCATTATCGTCCCAAAATATTTGGGAACTTACTTGGTGTAATTAACTTGGGAGTGTAGTGTGCAAGAGGAGAAAGAGTTTTTTTTTTTAAAAAGTAGTTTAGGAGTAAGATTTATAAGCATCTCTACAGAGTATTTTTCATTATTTTTGTTCATATATTTATTTATATATGGACAATGGAATAAATGCAAGTGAATAATTTGACAGGACCTTAACGCCACTTTTATTGGTAAAAAATTGTTTGGATTTATTTTCGGACATGGCACTTTTTCATGGCTAAAGGGCAAAGCACTTGCAATTTTTGGACCATTTCTTTTGTTTTTTTAAGGGGGTTGGTGACTTGGTGCTTGAATTATCTAATCAATACGGAGTAGAAGTTATTTAAATAGGAAAAAAGGTAGGAAAATTTTAGTTACGTTGACGTTGATAATAGATATCTCAAGTTTGTAAAGGTTAAACACTTTGATTATTATAATTAAATAAATAAAACATCCAAGCTTTATACCATAACCACATTGTTAATATATTATGTTTGTCAAAGTCATATGCATAGGTGAGCGGTGAGCCCAAACTATGTAAGTCTAGAAGGGTTCCATTTTAAAAGTTGTTGTTAAAATTATAAGATTTTCATCAAACTTGTAAGTATAACTGGTCTGATTCAACTAACACTTGAACAACACGTTCAATCTCTTTAATTTATATAGAGCCTAAGCAAAACAGAAAAAGGGGCAGCTAGTCTCTTTATAGATAACGAACCTAAGACTGGACCTGCTATAATACCATGTGAAAGTCCGGGAAATGTTCAACTAGAAGTCATACACATAGAGAGCCAATATATAAGTTACATAAACTTTTATCTAAAACTCAATTGATAAAATAATTCACCAAACTTAAATACCATATTGTTTAATTTATCCCAATTTTAGTTGTGGGATTGATTTTCTAGCCATATATACATGATTTCGTCAAGACCACACTTAACTAATTGAAAATTTAAAACCCTCGCCTATGACATCCACAGATCCACTATTATTGTTCGTTGGTTGAGTATTTCTTCATATTATAATTACTACTAGAGTGTGATGTCATGAAGTGCGTCATAAAATTAGTGGAGTAAAAGGTACTCCCTCCGTTTCAAAATAGTTGTTCATAGACAAAAATGCACATATATTAAGGGGGGGAAATTCTTCCAAAAATACCCCTATAAAGTGGTACTTTCTACTCCAAAAAGTTGCTTTGGAAAAAGTGTATGTTTAGTGTGGTGTAATTATTAAGGGTATAAATGGAAAAAATTATTATATGAACAACTATTGTGAAACAAGAAAAATTGTGTATATGGACAACTATTTTGAAACGGAGTGAGTATATCGGTAGACTAGCTTGATTGGTGCAATGGAAGCCCAATTCGGGTATCATCATAATAAAAAATTGTTATACAAAGATTGTGTGTACAAATTAAAGTAATGATAGAGTGAGGAAGAAAAGTATAGAAAAAGGGAACCTAAAATATTCTGGTTGTACAACTTAATTTGGAAGAGGAAGAGAATATGAAGGCGGTTGGTAGGGTGCCAATGGTGGGGAGGGAAGAATAGTGGAGCAGACTGCAAAATGGTATGGAGCAAAGTCAGAGGTGGAGGGATCTTCCCACATGCCCCATTTCTGGTAATGCCCTTTTCCATACTTTCCTCTTCAATCTTAAGGCTGGGTTTGGGTTGATTCGAGATTAAACAATCTAATCTTGTGCTAAGTGTTCATTAATCCATGTCAAAATAATATATGTAATTGGGTCTTTCTAATTTGTGACACACATTATTAAGTTAAATTTGAAAAAATAATATACAAACTCTTTCCTAGTAGGTTAAAAGTATTAAATTAACAAATAATCTCCATACTTATTAAAATTGGCATTATTAATATGTGAGCATACTTTAAAATGCTCCAGTATAATTTTATCTTCATAGTCACCATATTAAAAACCTAATAATGATCTTGGTTGTAGCATCATATAATAATTCATGTATCTATGTGAGTCAAATTTTCATAATGAGGACGGGCTATTCATTTTTTTTTTTTTAATGTTCATGACATCTAGTGTAGTTGTGATCAATAATTGGTCGAATGTTTGAAATAACTAATACTACTGTTTTTGGCTTGCAATACCTAATTTATGGATGTTAGTAGCTAAAACGGGCGAAACTTCGGATCGGAATATTAATTACTTTGTACTAGAACGGGCGAAAATTTTAGTACCAATGTGTTGTAGTAAGTATATTATTGACTTCTTATCAAAAAAAAAAAGTATATTATTGACTAAAAAGGTTCTACTAATAGTCAATTAATCTAGTGGGATGAGATACTAGATCTCTTAAATATTTATTTAAGAGGTTTGAAGTTCGAATCTCTAGCAAAGCAGAAATTGAATTGAGAGGACCGTCCCCATTAAGGAACAATTCCAAACAGCAACAACCATCATAGATGCACCTTCCGTTAAGAGAGTTGAAAGCATACATGGCGGATTTGTTGTTCTTGAAACAAATTCTCGAATGAAACCTTGTGTCCGGGCTTAATCTCTCAAGATCCTCTATAATTCCGAACACCGAAAACACTTGCTCCAATACGTTGCAAGAAACTGGGTAGATTTCCCTATGAATCTTGACATACAGAATTCGATTTAATAACTCCATTAGATAACACTTCATGGATGTTCATGAATGAAAGCACCAATTGATAGCAACTGATTCAGTCGATATCAACGATAATAGTGCAGAGGCACTTCGGACGTGAATGACCAAAGCCACGGATAAAGAGTGAAGGCTGGATAGGGAAGAATTAGGGCAAAACTAATTAATTTCTGGTTTATTGATTGCTTATTATTGATGGAGAAATCTCCAATATATAAAGATACATATGATAATATACTTGGACTCTAAGGCATATCTTTCTCTAAAGGATAGAAAATAATATGACAATATCTTGCCTAACATAAAAAATAAGATTATATAAAATATAATCTAAATATAATCTAATTATCTCCAATAAATTTGTAGCGTATCATACTCAACAGTAACTAATCTTCAATCCTTGATTGGAAGATACCTTGGGTCTCCAACCATGTACCTTAAAATAAGTTCAAGACTCACTAGTCATTAGTCTAGATAATTACAAAACAACTAAGTCATTTTTTATGTGACAACGCCACCTTAAAGTTAAAATTTTTATTTGGAAACTTAAAAAGAACAAACTACCAAATTGGGTTACATAATTAGTAGCGGTTCCTTGGTTGTGTTTTTTTGTGGATGTCCGCCTAAAGATATCCCATATTTGTTCCTTAAAATGTCCACGGTCATAACATTTGGTTGGAAAGATTGATATATAAATGAATCAAACTATTCAGATTTATATAAGACCGAACGTGATATCCTTATTTTTGGGGTGCTCCATGCCAAAACAGGATTTTATGGACCTTTTCATCATTTGACCATCATTTGGTGGTACATGTGACACCAAAGAAATAAGACCATTTTTCAACAAACCCTTGTAGATATTGTGAAGAACCAAAACAATATATATACTAAGCAACGACTACCAAAGAATCAGACATGAGAGATCGACATTCAACAAAGAAGACCCGGTGGAAGTACAAGAAGAAATAGGAGAGATGTGACATTTACTAATTCTGCACAAGATTTAGTGAAAACCAATTTTGATGGATCGAAAGCACAAAATCAGAAAGATACTTATGGATATATATATTTTTTGAGACTAAAACGAGAGACTAATATTCATGGGAGTAGAAAAAAGTGGCAAGTACTTAGGACTGAGTCAATGGCCCTTTAAAGCAATATTACTAGTGTTAAGAGATTCATATTCAAAAAAATTAAAATTAAAGGTGATATAAACTTATTATGAATAGCTTAATTAAATTGTTTTGGCAATGACCTGGAAAAGTCGAGATGGTCATCTCCAATATCCTAATTCATTTAAAATCTTTCCTAATATTTTAAATTTTACATATTTTTAAGGAAGTGAATGTGATGGCTAATAAAATAACTAACATTGCCTACTCATTTTCAACAAATACCTTTTTTTGAGGTAGGTCTAACTCTTATTTGATAGTACAAAAAAAAAGGAACACTTTCATACTTAGAGAATAGTGAGAATCATAATACCTTTGAGGCTGAAAGGTTAGAAACTTTTTTTTTATAATTTCAGTACTACAAATTAGCAACACCTTTAAATAATATGGAGTAATAAAAATATTAAAACCTACAATCAAGTAATCAACCATATATGGACAAGATCATAATATTGCCACTAAATTGAAATAACCACACCAAGCCCTCGAATCTCTCGATCATGTTTGTGTATCGAGGAGAGGTAGCAATGGTCCCATGGCTCATGAGTAGACCTGTCAAATGGGTCGGGCGGGTCGGGTTCGGGTCAAAACGGGTCACGGGTCGTCGGGTCATAAAATTTTCGGGTTCATATGGACCGGGTTGTTACGGGTTTGGTACGGGTTCGGGTTGACCCAACGGGTCATGATCGTCAATTTTATTAACCTTTATCTTTATATTTATTAAAATACTTAATATTATATAATATAAAATATTATTTAATTATAATAAAATAATAATTTTATACAAAATTTATAATAAAATATTGAATTTTTAATTGAAATAATACTTTAGCGGGTTGGTCGGGTCAACCCAACGGGTTGGTGACCCAACCCAGTTTTTTCCGGGTCGACCGGGTTCGGGTTAGTCTTGAACCATTGATTTTCGGGTCGGGTTTAAACCCAAAAAACTTTGAACGGATCGGGTCGGTTTTTCGGATCGGGTCAAGTTTTGACAGGTCTACTCATGAGTCATGATAATGACTATGAGCCATGGTAATTATATAGTTTAATGGCTTCTCTGAATCCTTGCATCCTATTGGTGGATTTTGACGTGGGACCTAGTCTTGGGTGTAGCGGAGCCAAAATGATTGGGACCGTCCGATGAATTGATGGATGAGGATCATGATGGGATCAACATCCATGATTAGCCTTCAACTTGAAGTGCAGGGACCCTGCAGCAGGCGAATGGTGATGATCATTGAGCATCCTAGCTGGATTGGATCCCACTCCATCAATTTGTCTTTTTGTAAGATTGTTCAAACTGAGCTCATTGCTTTGCTTGGATTACATGCTTTTCGATCAACTAGTAACTTACCTTAATTATTATCCAAATAATGTTGCCAATAATCATATCCCCTAAAGATAATTCCTTTTACACTATTGGGTCAAGTTTGGCTCATTCCAGAAACTAATGGGTAACCGGAAGAAAACCTTACGGGATTTGATTTTCTGTATTTTGTGTTAATTGGATTCCCATATTGACTTTGATAATGACCCCAATATAGATCGAAGAGATGGTTATTTTCTTTTTTTTTTATAAGGAAAGATGTTAGGGTAGTCGCTAACAGGCTAGCGACCTCCCTAGACTATCCTGAAAGATGAGGTTCGGTAGAACCGGATCAACTGTAAGAGGGGCAGAAGAGACACGGCGAAACGAGACAATAATGTAGTCCGCCACTGAGTTGCATTCCCGGGTGACATGGCAATACTCCAACACCGGAAACGGGCAAGCAGACAGTGGATATCAACACGTAACATCTCGATCTCCCAAGGACAACGCCAGTCACCAAGAACGGCCTTGACGAGCTGAAGATTGTCGCCTTCAATTTGGAGGTGGGAAATGCCACGTCGGGTGGCCTCTAAGATTCCCTCTCGTAAGGCGATGGTCTCGGACATCAGAACAGACTGTTGACCAATCAGTCCACCGTCAAAATGAATGAGGTCTCCGCTGCAATCCTTGAGGACATACTCGAACGACGACATCCCCTCCACATTAACTGCACCATCAAAATTAAGTTTGGTAAAGTTAGTTGTGGGCTTTCTCCATTTAACGCGGTGTCTTTTATTCATTGCGACTTGGTCGCTAGCATTTGAGTCAGTGACAACGTTCGTTTTGGTGTTGTGCCATTCCTTTATTTGGGTGCGAATAAACTCACAGAGTTTATCATTTTGAATTGTTTGGTAGGAGTCGGTTGAGTAAAAAACAACCTTGTTTCTGAAAAACCATATACTCCACCAAGAACAAATGAGGTTCTCCATTTCAACTTTGGACAACAGAGCTCTAATATCATCCAATATCTGAGCAAGTTTTTTCTCCTCTGTCTTAACTTGCTTGATAAACCGAGAAATTTTAGGTTTAATGTTGTGGATAGTATCTTTAGTATGCTTACATTCAAGAAGAATGTGGTTGATGTCCTCGTTGGGTTTATCGCATGCGACACACCCCTGAACGACACTGATGTGATTTCGGCGAGTCGGCATTTCGTGGGCAGACTGTTTCTAGCAATCTTCCACACGAAGTTTTTCATTTTTGGTGGGATATTTAGCTTGCATATCCAACTTAAGTTAACTTGGGGTTCTCCCTTGTTCTTATGAATCCACTGCATAGTCGAGTGGGTGGAGTACCAACCGTTCTTACTTGGTTGCCAGTACAATCTATCTGGGATTTTGTTCTGTGGTGTGATTATTTGTGTTACTCGTTGGACGTCGTCCGGTGAGAGGGCCCGTTCTACCTTATCACGGTTCCAGAAGTTGTCCTCTAAGAGAAACTCCTCCACTAGGGCCTCGTAATTTGTATTGTGTTCTACGTTAACTTTCGGGGTCAAACATCCGGATCCAATCCAATTGTCTTTCCAAAACCTGACAGTTTTACCATCGCCGATCTGCCAAATGAGACCTTTAAGGAAGAGGTCTTTACGAATCATTAGCTTGGCCCATTGCCATGATGTATTTTGTTTTTCCTGGTAGTTAAATAATCCCTCAGATATTATGTATTTTTCCGTGACTATCCGTACCCATATGTTGTTTGGTTCAACTAAGATTTTCCAGAGGAGCTTCATCTGAAGTGTTGGATTCATCTCTTCCGCTTTAACTATCCCAAGACCGCCGCGAGCCGACAGTTGACAGATAGAATTCCAGTTGATTAGAGGTTTGTGTTTTCTTTCCTTATTTCAGAAGAAGTTTTTGTTTATTTGGTCGAGTTCTTTAAGGATAGTTTTTGGCAAGAGGAAGGATTGCATGAGGAAATTTGGTTGTGCCGATAGGTTCGCCTTAATCAGGGTTTTCCGAACCTCTTGGGAAAGGGAGTTAGCTTTCCATTTAGAAAGTCATGCTCTAGTTCTTAGGGTTAGGGGTTTGAACGTGCTTTGAGTAACTCTGCCAGTGATAATAGGGCACCCAAAGTAATTATCAATCACGACTGTATTGGTAATTTGGAGGGTTTGTTTGTAATATCCATGATATTTCAAGATTTTTAAACCAAATATAATATAATATTTATTATAATAAATTATTTTCTCCAAATAAAAAGAGAATTTCTAAATATCATATTAACTTCTATTTTTCTCTTTTAAAAGAGATTATCCAGTAAATTAAATTAAATAAAATCCAATAAAATTGGGTAAGGTTCATGAATTAAAAAAGGGGCATTAAATAAAAATAATGCCTTATAGAGGTTGAATTCGTCTTATAAAATAAATTACATAAAGGCTTAAAAATCTAGTTACAAGCTTTGTAAAAAGAATGCAAGAGCCGGGATTTGAACCCTAGACCTCTTGCAAACTCAACCCACACGCCCCTCTCCAATCCCGCTAGACCAATTGAACTTGCTTACCCAAAACACCATCCTTATTATTTTATATCCTCTATTTCCTTTCTTCTCCAAAGACAACATCAGACCATTGTCTGATTGATTTACGTTGATGTGAAAAGTGGCCATTGCATGTTCTACCACCTCCCTCTTGCTTGCTTGACCACCATTGTGACATCACCTCTCATCACCTTTGAAGAAGCACACAAGAGGCCAATGGATGAGCACTCCCTCCACCACCATTGGTGAATCCCCCATGGCATGGATCCATGGCTTCTCCCAATTTGTCTATAAAAAGGCCCTCATGCACCATTCAACTCACTCATTCAAGCTCTCTTCCTCCTCTCCTAGTAATTCACTCTCTTTAGTGTTCAAAATCAGCCACATTCCAAGCCTTAAAACACCACAAAAATACCATCAAAATTCCTCTTCTCTTCCTTGGAGCCCCGCCGGACCACCCTTGGAGCCCGACCGGACCACCAGCCGCCGCCGAGTCCCCCGCCAGTGCCGCCGGAGCTTTCGCCGTCGTCTCTGTCCGCGCTGCCCTGACCGCCGGACCTCCTCCCTGCCTCTTCTCCAGTGTTCTGTAAACACAGAATACAGAAGTATAAAATTCTAATCCTAATTCTATTTATTTAATTTATGTATTTATAATTTAGTGAATTTTTATGCAATGCTAGAGATCAAATAAGGAATAAAAATAATAAGTGAAAAGATTGTGTTAGTTGGATGCTAGAAACAAACTAGAATTACCATGGTAACTTAAGTCTATAAAACAAATGGATAAATTTTATGGTATTTATGCCCCATTCATAATATAAATAGATTTTTATAAAATAAATGTAGCATACAAAATTAAAAATTAATATTGTCATCTTTGAGATCAAATAAGAATTCTAGAAGTTGTTGTTCATGTCTTAAACTAAAAGATGATATCATATTATATGATCTTAATAATAATAAGATTATTAAATGAATTCATTACCTAGTAAAATATAGGTACCATTATCATCTTTATACAAAAATAATAACAAGGTTTCTAGTAGATAAAAGTTATTGCATGTCCTAATCTATAGAAGATATCATATTTATGAATTTGATCATAATAAATAGATTTATGAAATAAATTCTTTACTCAATAAAAATATGAATTTAGCATACCTCTAAATGTACCTATAAAATAATCTATGTTAGCATATGATTTTTGTTATAATATATGATAGTGATCTAAGACATAGTATAATAATAAGAAATGGTAGAGAAACCTTATTAAAATATTATTGTTTAAAACTTGTAGACATAGACTATAGTTGGACCTTGGATATTGATTTTATGAAAATATAATATTATTAATGAATATATTACTAAAGTCATCTATGAGAAAAATGTTAAATTAATGAGCTCTAAGTGTAGAGATTTGTCACAAGACATAAGTTCTAGGTTAAATATATTAAGTATGATATTACGATAATTCTAGGATAGTATATAGCATAAAGTTGACTTGTATGGAAAGAAATCTTTTAAATATAAGAAAGATATTATTTTATAAACTACAAATATTTTAATAATGGATTATAAATATGAAGTAGGATATTTATAAGTCATAATTATATCTTTACAAGACATGATGATATTATAATCTATGATCAAAGATATTTTATAAGCCTTATAATATAAAAGGATTATAGGAATAATATAAACAAGGTTAATGTAATATATAGTAATTTTAGTAAGTTACTTTATAAAGAAAATAGAAATTCCTAATTATGGGAACTTCCAAGAAAATAGATTATAAGTCTAGTAGCTTTATTCAATGTGAAGTATATAATTAAATGAAATTCAATTAAGGGAATATTATTAATAAAGTATTTTGATAAGGGAAATAATATTATAAAGTTCACTAAGGAATATTTGGAAATTGGAAAATAAGATTTTACTTAAAACAAATATGCCAAAAGGTTAAAATAGATTCTTTAAAGCATTAATAAGAATTATACATTCTAAAGGAAAAATACCTTTTTAGAGAAAGTATGATATTTTGTAAAATTATACTTGCTTAAATTATATTAAAAGGAATTAGCAAGTGAAGTTAAAAGGATTATTTTAATATTATTAAATAGAATTGTTATGGAATAACAAGGGATATTACAAAGCCAAAATAATAATAAAGGAATATTATTATTTTAAGAAAAACAACTCTCTAAATTATTTTCTTAATAATTTAGAATTCCAACTCTCTTATAAAATATTATAAGAGGTAATCCCAACTTTAGGAGGAAATCATGATTAAAGCTCGCTTGTAAATTCCGTGTCGACAGGTCGGAATCCGTGCTCGAAGTTGCGAACCACATAATCCGCCAAGAAACGATAGTATACGCTCGTAAGCTAATGCAAGTGGAATTTCCCCTTGCGACCTTTATATTTCATTCCGTAAAAATTCTCGATGTTAGGAACAACTTGTGTGCTTAAATATAAATGAACCTAGGAAATATCGATTGCTAGATATAACGACCCATTGTTAGCATAGTTCGCTTTATATTCTCGTGATAGGATTATTTATGCTAGTGTAGTTATTATCTTGACTGCTTGCGATCTCGCTTAGAGATCAACTTTGAACGAACTAGTAAGGGGCGTGGGTTAGCCAACGCCTCTATATAACCTTACTAAGTCGTACGTACCTATGACTTTCAGGATCATGATCCCATCCGCTCCGATTGCAAGGGGGGATGTGCGCACTCTAGCTAAGTGCCGGGAAACTGAGTTTTTCCCGGTTGGCTCGGATTATCCGTGTCCCACCACTTTCTATTAAAAATCATTAACGAAGTCAAATATCTTTCGTCACTATATAAGATAAGTTCCCAATGCACATTTAAGATACCAAAACCGGACCGGTCTCAAATTATCGATCCGGCTCTCGGTCCGCTCAGGGCGAGAGGTTTTTAACTTGTATGAAGTAATAATGTTCCCAACATACTTTCGATTCCTAAAGAAGTCTACAATCTAGTAGCTCTTCTATCGCTTATCGAGTTATCTTCGCTTAAGATATACTCTCCTTCGAACCATTTAAGCTCCACATTAACAAGCCCTAGTGTATAGCCCCATCGTAAACACAACCTTATCATCTCTTTCGACAATAATTGAAATTACCGAAATACCCTCGGGAAGTTCCATTCCCTCTTGCTTAGTCTCTTAGACTAATTCTTCTTTTCCGCATGTTTGTCTGGCATTTTATCGCCCCTCGCGAATTATGTCAGAACCCAGGAATCCTAGCAAGGCGTAAGGCGAAGTAAAGTGAAGGAAGTTCAAGAACTCTCAAGATGTATTTGTTGTTTACTTTAGTTTATGTTTCACTTTGTTTCAATAACAAGATGGTTTCGTTATTTGATTTCAAGTACCTTTGATTTTGAAGACGATGTAAGACGTTTGTAAGAACCAAGTCTCCTTCGGGAGCACCTTTTCTACTTTATGAATTATGCTTATTTCCGCTTTAATAATGTTCTATATCATTCTAAAAGCCTTGGGTGACTTTGGACGGTAAAGTCTGAGGTCACTGGCGGTAATACCCAGTGTTGTAAAATAGGGGTGTTACATTGTTTGATCTGATTACACATATTGTGGTTAGTGTTCTTAGTCACTTGGAACGCGGACTTGTGGAAATTGACTTTCTGGCTAGAGATTTGGCAATAATCGTCAATGATGTTTTTAATGTTGTTGCAAGCCTGGGTTTTAGCCTTTGCGAAGATAATGATATCATCAGCAAACGCCAGGAACGGGATTTTTGTGCCGTTTCGTGAAATTTGTATTCCTATTCCACTACATGGGTTGGTGCTATGCAAATGAAGTTGTCTAGCGAGAACCTCAGATGCAATAATAAAAAGATATGGAGACAATGAGTCACCCTGTCTTAGACCCCTTTTTGGAAAGAACTGGTCAGATGGTACATTATTAACAAGGACAGAGAACGACACAGTTTCAACGCATTCTCGGATCCAACCCAAGAATTTGGAATTAAATCCGAACTTGTTCAGGACGGACTCAAGGAATTCCCAGCTTACTCGATCATAAGCTTTTTCCATATCAAGTTTGATTGTGATCCACCCATGCTTCCCTTTTTTGTTCCGGAATGAGTGGAAAATCTCATGAGTATTATCATGGGTGCTCCGCTTCTGCACGAATGCCCCTTGCATAGGGTGGATAAGTTTTTCCAGAACGACTTTAAGGCGGCTAGTAAGGATTTTTGAGATCACTTTGTAGATGGTGTTACATAGGCTAGTAGGCCTATAATGATTCGTAGAGTTAGGGTTGTCACATTTTGGGAGAAGGGTTATAAAGGTGTGGTTGATTTGTTTGAGCAATTTCCCTGAGTGGAAAAAACTTTTCACGGATTTTATGACGTCAGGTCCGACGATGCGCCAATACTTTTTGTAGAAGCAAACTGGCATTCCATCAGGGCCCGGGGATTTATCCTCCCCTATGTCGAACATGGCCCTCTTGATTTCCGTGTTCGTCACAGGTTTTGTGAGTTCAGCATTGTCATTTTCAGTTATTTCCTTTTGGATTGTTTGAGTCATATACCGGAGTTTTTCGTGATTGATCACTTCTGCTCGGAAACGGTTTTGAAAGTCCCGTTTAATTTCTATTTTAATATTCTCTAGCCCTGTGATCCGGGTGCCTTCGGTTGTTCGTATCACTTTTATGTTTGTCATGTTTCTCCTCCCATTAGCAATACGATGGAAGTATTTTTTTTATTATTATCGTTAAGTTTAATGTGGGTGTTTTTTGCCCTCTAATTCCAATACGAGTGGTGGAATTGAATGAGGCAAGTCCGTTTATTGGAAAGTCGATTTTGTTTTTTGCCCTCTAGCCCTGTGATCTGGGTGCCTTCGGTTGTTCGTATCACTTTTATGTTTGTCATGTTTCTCCTCCCATTAGCAATACGATGGAAGTATTTTTTTTATTATTATCATTAAGTTTAATATGGGTGTTTTTTGCCCTCTAATTCCAATACGAGTGGTGGAATTGAATGAGGCAAGTCCGTTTATTGGAAAGTCGATTTTGTTTTTGGATTAGTTGTAGATTTTTATTCTCTATTATGTCTTTTTGTAGGGTGAGAATCTCTTCATCAATTCTTTTGATTTGTTCGAAGATGTTCCCGAAAGTGTGTTTATTCCAATCTCTTGCTTTGGCCTTGAGCAATTGTGTTTTTTTATGAGGTTGTACATGAGATCCTCCCGCATTATGTCGCCACGCTTGTTTGATAACTTTTTGAAAGTCTTTCCTTTCGGTCCACATCATTTCAAATATGAAGGCTTAAGCTTTGAAAGGACTGCTGTTGACGGGCCTTTACTCTGGACAACAAATAAATTTATAAGTCAAGACCCCGCTGAGTATAGGGGAGTCAGGATCGTTCCACGAGAAGCAAGGTTGTTTGTTTATCGACTCCTAATTGCAAAAACCAAACAAAAACAAGCAAAACACTCACAAGTAGCCTCGTTAACGACGTTGTCAGAGTCGTTAATGAACCACCGCAAACAAATAACCAAAAATAACGACCTAAACAGGTTTGGTACCGAGGCTATGAACTCAACAACGAATATTATTTAAGAGAATTCAAATAAAAACAAAGATCTAAGACAAGGGTTACCACAACATAGTCATGCATATAAACTCGTAAGAAGATAAGATCATGCCTTTAAATAGATAAATTCATTAACTTTCATTGACTAGCAAGCAAATTAATCTACTTTCATAAACTAATTCACTTAATTGCTTGTTTTGGATCTAAAGCTTGAAACTTTCGTATTCAAACAATATCAATCTTCAAGTCTATAACTTTCTCTCTCAATCAAGTTAAAAACTTAAATCACCTTGACTTTCATCTAGGTCTAAGCACAACAAACAATCTCAAAAATATATAAAAGGCATTCAACACATAATCTTACTCATCAAACATGCATAACTATGCCGGGTTTCAACACCGACCCTAGAAAAGAAGACTACTCACTACTCATAACTAAGAAACAAATAAATTCAACAAAAAAAATCATTGAAAACAAAACAACTACTTCAAATTAATAAGAAGATATAATCGTCTTACAGAAATTCAGAAGAAACCAAAAAAATACAGAACACCGAACCGAAACCATGACTAACGACCCTGGTAACTCTCGTCCACCGAGCTCTCGATCTTCGACTCTGATCCGTCTCTCGTCTCCTTCGGCTCTTCCTCCTCTCTCTACTACTTGCTTCCCTAATTGAATCCCCCCTCTTCTAGGCTAATAAGAAGGGTATTTATACTAATAAGGCTAGAAAATAAAAGGCTAAAAGATAAAAACTTTCCTAAAAAGATAGAAATAAAATCCTACAAGATAGGAATAAAATCTAAAAAGATAACAAGACCTAAAATACATAATATAATAACCCTAAAATTCATAGAAAGAACTCTTCCGACACGGAAATAAATTCCCGCACAGGATCGGTAAGTCACAAAATCAGACTCTCGAAAACTCTATCTCGTAACCTCGTTAACGAGCCCTCACAACCTCGTTAACGAGCCTGGGCTTGGCTTCTTCTACACTTCCTCTCTAAAAACTTAGACTTCGACTTCTTCATCTTGTATTCCTCCGTCCTTCATCATAGCACTCCAAAATTCAGCTCCAAATAGCACCTTTCCTTGCTAAAACCTACAAAAATACACAAAACGGAGTAGCTTCCATACTTTTCACAAAATATGCAAAACTATCCAAAAACACACAAAACTAACCCTAAACTTATCAAAACTAGTCCTAACAAACTAAGAAAACATACTAAAAACTATACTAAAAACACGAACATCAAAATACCCCATACTTAGCCTCAAGCAATCACTAAACAATAATCAAAACCAAACAAACATACTCATCAAGACATAGCCATCTTCTAAAAACAACATCAACACACAGAAGAAAAATAACAAATGATTATTAATGTCATCACACATATATGCACCAAATAGACATAAGAAAATACAATCCAACCTCACAAGGGATAATAATGTGTTTCACTCAACTCTCAAGTGTTTGGGCTTATAAAATCAGTCTCTCAACTCATCTTATATACAAAAATTCATAGAAATTGGAACTTATATCACCAAACTCTCCACCCAAGATTTGTCAAAACAAGCAAAAATCATCAAGAGAACTTAGGGGGCTCAATGAAAAACTTCATAGAAGCTTCCATTCGACCGGGTTGTAATGGGGCTTGGTAAAGACAAATAGGGCATGGAAATATTTTGGTCATGTGGTGCTAATAATATCCGGGAATCAAAGACCCCTAAAAACTCACACATAAACAAAACACTCATAACAACAATATACCAAACTCACTCTTCATATGCACACTTATTCTTTACTCACCCAATATATCCTAGAAAGCCTTATTAAAAACAAAAAAGAATCTCTGATATTCATCTATATGAACACAAATGCACTCCAAAATTCTTCTTCTTTCTTTCTCTTTATTTATTTCTCTCTTTTTTTCTCTTCTTTTCTCGCTGCCTCGTTAACGAACCACTTCAGGGTCGTTAACGAACTTCATCGTGTACTCTTCCTCTTTCATTAACAACTTTCTTTTGTGCATCTTTTTCTATCAAGAGATCTTTCTTTCTTTTACAATTTAAAATCAAGAGACTTCCAATCTACCATTCCCAATAATCCCTCAATTTCAAACCAAACATAACATTGCACTCAACAAAACATACCTCTCCAATCTAAGTCCTAATTCCCGGATAGGGTCAAGCTTATCTCGGCTAGGGAACAATTTTTGTGGAGTTAAAAATAAAAGGCTTCAGGCTCAAGTTGGTTGTCAAGAAGAAGGATCATGTAAGGGTGGATATGGAATAATAGGGCTATAAAAAAATAAGTTCTCTATCATATGATTTTCACAAGTAATGAACTATAAATCTCATATAGGTCTCAAGTAATAGATAACCATCACAATTCCAAGAGATAATATGCATATAGAGAGTAAATCACACAAGAAAAGAAGAGTGATTTTTGATGTTCTCCCTATAAGGCCAAAAATAACTCACAAGGCTAATTTTTGTTGGATTGCATCACTTATGCTATAAAGTATATGTCCTCAATTTCATCAAATGCTATCTCTTCTAAAACAATTTCATAACAAGAATCCGGCTATACTATCAAAGACATGCTTGCAAGGAATTATATGATCATGCTAGCAACTACTATCATAGAACCTAATAAAGGAATATCTATCAATTCTAAAACTCTTTTTTAGATTTTTAAGATTTTTTCGATTTTTTTTTCATGGAACAAAGAACTACTTAAAACAAACAAAACACATAAGTCAAATGGGACACAAAACACACAAAATTTTCCACTTTCTCCCACCCCATACTTGACATTACAGTGTCCCCACTGTAAGAAAAATAAGAAGAAAGAAAGAAATAGAAAACAAAACACAAAAATAAAACAAGAAAAGAAAAACATAAAACTTACAAAGTCTTTAAAAGGGGAAAACAAGGAACTTCTTCTTCAGGCTGAATCAACGGTTCGGTGGAGGAAAGTAGTGCTCAAAGTTCCCCATGAAGTCGTACATCGTCCTCCAGCGCTCTGCATCTTCCGCCTCTCTCTGACGATGCCTGTCGTCCTCCATCGCCATGCGAGCGGAGTAGACAGTCTCCCATCTATCCATCCTTCTATGAATGTGGTCCTGCTGGAGGTGAAGTTGTTGCATCTGTGCAGAAAGATCCTCGGCCCATGGTGGCGGCATACTCGATCTAGTGTACTCGGGCTGAGGAGGTGGTGGGTAGTGAGGCTGGAAGTGGTCTTGGTAAAGCACCGGGTTGTATGGCATGAGTCCATAGGAATGAGGGTCGATAGGAGCTGGCGGAGGGTCGGTAGCTGTCCTTGGGGCCTCGTTAACGAAGATGGGTGCCTCGTTAGGAGCATGTGTGGAAGTCCGAAAATGGTCGTTAACGAGCCTGGTAGGCTCGTCAACGAGGACGTTAGTGCCCAAAACTTCTATATCGAGGTCTTCATCCTCGAAATTAAGCTCCTTCGTGCCTCCCTCTGTGTCAGCCTCTTCAGTCTCGTCTCCATCAGCCTCGTTATCCTCATCTTCGTCTTCATCCATCCCTTCTCCTTCTCGCTCGAATCTTGTCTCACAAGGCCTAAGCGATAGCTCATCCTCCGGCTTGGGCTATAACGGGAATGCATGACCCGTCCACGCCTCGTACCAATTTGGTACATAGAGTAGCTCCAACTTGTCAAGGGTTGGTACAACTATGCGGTCTTGAACTTTTACCTTGAACCCTCCCTCGGCTTGAATGAAAATACCGGAGCTATACCAATAACTCTTGTTGAGAAGTTGAGCATGAGCCGGCGTGTAGTGAGTAAGGTCGACTCCAAGGTTTGTAGCCAAAAGACTAACCAAGTTACCACACCATACTTCCTTGGACTTGGTTGATTTCTCAATATAGTAGAGCCACTCGTACCCCAAATTCAAAGGGTCGGGCTCCTCAAAAAGGATAGTGCGAAGACAATCAACTTCCGTCCTTGTTTGCCTGTTCAGCTCTCTCTTCGGCCAGAATGTGGCGGCGAGCACTCGAAGGATGATCCTGAATATGGGGTTGATGATGCTTGCCCCAGATAATGCCGATGTGGAGGGCTCAACCTCCTCGGTGATGTAGCTCCAAGTCCTTGTCACCTTGTAGTCTTTCAAACTGTACTCTCTAGAAGGGTTTGGGAGCTCCAGAATAGCGTTGAACTCCGCCAAAGTGTACTATCTGCTCACATTACCGAGCCTAAACCGGATGCGTCCCGTCGAAGTCTTCGTCGGGAAACTCATCTCTAGAGTAGCTAGGAACTCGGATATGAGGGCCGGAAAGTGTGGTAGAGTCTCCTTCTTCAGCAAGTGAGGCACACCTAGAATAGCAAAGGCCTCCTTGACATCTGTATAAATCCCCATTTGCTTGGCACTCGTCCTTGAAAACCACCGAATGTTGTGGTCCTTGTCTAAGATGGCATTGTAATGATCCACTTGCCCTTGAGTGTGCAAGATCACATTATCCATGCGAGGTGGAGATGGGGACCTCTTGTTCCTCCTCTTCTTCTGGGCTCGGGTAGCGGGTCTGCTCGAACTTGCCATGTGATCTACAAAATAATGATGATTTTTCAAGATAAGATCCACTCAAGTAGATTAGACAAGAGACCCCATACTTGGTCTCGAAATAACCTTCGGAATTATTCGTTAACTACCCAATTGGGTCGTTTACGAATCTGGACGACTGGACTGGTTTTTGAACTTTGCAGCTACGCAGGGTCGTTAACGAGCTTGGGTGGGTCGTTAACGAGCTGCCGAGAGCCAGTTCACAGAATTCCGAGTATTATCAACTTCAAAATCAAGCCATGAATCAAGCATGCATCCTCTATACTCCTTCACTAGACACACAATCGGGTATACGCACCCCATACTTGCTCAATTACCCATCCTGAACATGCTAAATTTACCCAAAATTAATCATGGTGAAGATCAAGAGCATTGAGGTTAATGTTATCTAGGCGGCATAGCAAATTAATTTCGGTCCAAAAGGACCTTCACTTAATGCCCCTACAATTCCATAAGCAGACCTTCATAGGAAAAACCGCTTTGGTGTGGCTTTTGTCCGGGGAGTGCTCGGGTAGAGCCTAAATTGTTTGTAATATTAACATACTTTTTGGCATTAGATTTCCGGGTTTAGATTTTTTAATCCTGAGATTATTGTTGGTACCTTTAGGCTCCTTGAGGATATGGTACATGTGATATCGATTGTGCTTTTCAGCTTGCCTTTTAGGCTTAGATATTTTACGTTGGATCACTACGGTTTTATTGTTGAGTTGTTTCAAACCAAGCCAGACCAGCGTCATGGCCAACAGAGACATCATCATAGGGTAAATGTGATATAATTCACGTTTAAACTCGAACTGTTTATACTCAATAGAATCAATACTGAAGAGAGGCTTGTTACTATCTGCAAATTGTGCACTCGTTTGAAGTAAATCATGTTTAGTACAATACTTATTGTCACACAGGCAATACCGAACCGAAAAATAATTAATTAGAGAAATTGAATTGCTCAAAAAAAACCATAATAGGTTTTCTAACAAGGATACCACACAGGCTGAAATCATGACTCGTGGGTTTACCACAGGAAATGCTTCTTTCAAGCTTACAAACAAGTTTGGCACACAAGAGATGCCCTAACTACAAGATTTTGTAATCAGGTTCCTTAGCCAACAACGAGTATTCCAGAGCCTGAGATCTGTTTAAACTGGGAAAATAGAGGCTTTCAAAAATACCCCACAACCACACCCGAAGCAAAGGTATGGTGACCACATTCTTAAAGTAATCCGGTGAGAATTCCATGTGCATAAAGCACATGGAATTAGGAAAGTTAACCGCACCGTATCCAACATAAAACAGAGAAAGATACAACACCAGACACAACAGTGGACAAAAACTGAGGAAATGTACAAGTGCCAAAGGGGCTTAATCATGTTCAAAGTAAAACAAGAGGGTTTGATGAATTGAAGAAAGTCTAGATTGAAAAGAGAAGCGGGAGTACTAGATGGAAATTGCTTAAACCTGAACCAGTAATTAATTAATGCCAAGTGGATCCGAGTTTGCACCAGAGATTGCTTAAAGCCCATGGACGACCACCACAATAAAGCCACCGGGTAGAGTGACACGAGGCGTCGCGCCTGGCCATAACCCCAGGCATGACCACCAGCAGCACCCTCACCGCCGCCACGATCGACATCGCACTAGAAATGGAGGATGCCCCCATGCGCACCTCAGGATCGGTCGAGGCGAATTGATTGCGTAATCTTCCAAGTGTGATTTCTTCGGCACTTGATGATTCTTTGATATCGCTTTTGATTTCGACTTTGGTTTTATCGATCGTTACGTGGCCACATGAGATGTTAGCCGGAAGCCAGATCAACATCGACCTTGAGTGGATATTGGAAATGTTTTTGGAGATTGGCACCATCATTCTTCTAAGTCTTGATTTTGATCCAAAATTTCTTGGTTGATTTGTGGATGAGGGGGCCTTCGTGTGTTGCAGCATTGACGGTGGATCAGATTCCGCTAGGGTTTCCTCCAGGAGAATGGCAAGGATTAGAGCGCGTGTAAGTGACACGGGCTGAGACTCTTCTCGAACCTGTGCGGCCCTTAGCTAAGTCGAACTCCTTCGAATGGCTAAGTCAGGCCTTGACCCGAATGCTCAAGAGAAGGATGGTGGATGGTTTTTGTGGGAATGGACTTTGTATTATACAAGGAAAGCTTTACAAGAGATGCTTTACAAGAGTGCCTGAGTAAGCCTAGTGCTTTGGTTGCCTAAGAGGACTTGGATGGAAACTTGGATGCCTTGCAAAATGAGAGCCATGGCCTATTTATAGGCGTGGCCTCCCTCTAACCCAAGAAGATTCTAGACTAAGTACTCCGTAGACAAGTCTAGAAGGATCCCAAGGTGGAGCGCCTATGGCAAGTGCTCCTAGATGAATCGCGCCCATGCTAGAAGCTTCTGGTGCTCGCTGGTGGGGCGCGCCAGTGCTGCGCCTGTCTCCAAAAGGGGCGCGCCTGTTTTGGAACCTTCCAGAAGGGGCGCGCCTGGCCAACTCTCTTCTCCCTTGGGCGTGTCGATGCTAGAGGCCTCCGGATGGGCCGCACCTCCTCTAGAAGGGGTGTGCCTTGTCTTATGCCTCCTCTTATGGCCTCTCCCATATCTCCACGCCCCAGATAAATCCCGAAGCCTCCGGAATCGTCTCCGATGCCTCTAGAATCCTCCAGAAGGCCCTTGGCTTGGTCTTGGCATGTGGATCCGGGCGTCCTCTTGGACACGGGACCGCGGTCCGTGTCATTCTCCCCCACCAGATCTAGCTACGCCCTCGTTGCATCCGCGCCGGTCGTCCATGGGTTGTTGCCCTGCTTGTCTTGAGTGACCTTGACCCCCTCGGTTGGCTGAAGTGTCTCCCTGTTAGACGGTGCCTTTCTCTCCTCTTGTCTAGTCTTCTCTTGATCATCTGGTCCCTTGGTCTTGGAAGGATCCTTGTCCTGGCCCCATGCTTTGGATGTTGGATCCTCCTCCCTCGATCTTGAGCACAGCCGTATCGCGCCAAGTCTAAGCGTCCTCTGTCCCTATCCCTCATGTGACGACGCTTCTCCCTCAATCTTGGCACAATCTTGGTTGGATTGCTCCCATGTCCAGTGCGACATCCCCTCGTCGCCTCCCTTAGCTCGAAGTGCTATCGCCCCTAGCCGCATCGCCCCTCGCTTGGCATCCTCGTCCCTCGAGGATAGGATAGCGTTGAACTTACCTCGGGATGGGCAGTCCCACACAAGGTGATTCTCCCCGCAAAGGAAGCAGCTTAAGGGTCTCCTCTCCCAGAGCTGGCCTTTGCCTTGATCACCATCGAACCTCCGCCTCGGTCTGGACTGACGCTCGTTATCGCTCCCTGACTCTACGTCCCGATCGGCCCAAGACTTTCTCCTCAGCTTGCTCGTGTGCTCGTCATCGCTCCTTGATGACTGATAGCTTGCATTTAGGTAGTGTTTAGGATGCATATTTATGTTTATTTTGCATGGTTTTAGCTTAGTTTAGTCTAGTTCTTGGTTTTTTAGGTTTTCTAGGAAATTCGGGTTTTGCGCTTGTTTTGCTCGGTTTTGCAGATCTTTAGGTAAACAAGCATGGATGGGATGGATCTTAGAGGACTATGGTGAATTTTGAGGAAGCTTATAGTGATACAAGTGAATATTAGAAGAGTTAACGCCCAAGAGCTTGTGTGAAAAGAACGCTTAAACCCGGGCTATGCATTGGAGTTCTTGTTTCGACACCTCTATCTTGCAATGCTTGGTTTGGGAGCTATAGTGCTAGGATGGAGCTGAATTTGTTATCACTGGAAAGATAATTCAAATAGCTACAATTTATATTTTTACTCCGAGTCCAAATTCCAACTCTAAGTGGGTCAAAACAGCCTCTGAAGTGACGCCTGAATGCTGAACCGAGGCAAAAGCGCGAGATGACAATTGCTCGGCCGCGCAATCCTCATGCAACCCGCGCAATCGGTGTTTTCTACGCGGGGAAGTTTTGGGTTTGACTTTTGGGCCTAGGGTTATATCATATCCGAGTATAGCTTAAAGATAGATCTTTTTGAGGATTATTTGGAAGACATACATAAACCTTATGTTAGTTTATTTTAAATAACTTTTGATCAACTTTTGGAGGCGAGGGTTTTCTCTCAAGGAAGAACCTTTGAACCTTTGTAAGTTTGATTTTAATTCAATTATGAATTGCTAATTTCTCTTGTGTTTGACTAGTTATTGAAATCATAGATTGCATAATATTGTGAGGTTTGATTGATTCTCATCAACTTGAATAGGTTTTATTCCCTGTGCTTAATTGAATCAGAATTATTCTAGGGTTTTGATTAGATTAGCTACCTAATAGAATTTCTAGGATAATTTACGCCTAATCTGATCAAGTCCCGTTCAGGATTGGTTAGATAAAGTAGCAATTATAATTGTTTAGACCCGTTCGGGCTATTCAGTTGTAGAGGGAATAAATCACAGATAACTTGATTAGTTGTTTGCATTGGGTATTTGTTTCTATCAATACTTTGAACTTAAAGCTGTCGTTTAATTGAATCTAGACGTTGTTCTAGGTTGTTAGATGATTAGGGTTGTTCAGACTGTTAGTTCTTTCAACTATTTATGAAGTTTGGGTCATAATCCTTAGTAGGACTATAATCCACAATAGACTATTCAAGGGAATTGAGAATCGAAAAAATCAATGATCAATAAGCATGTCTATGATGGATTTAACTAGTTGAACATATTTTTTCTCATATTTGTCAAACTCAATCGTATTTGCATTCTTAGATAGTTTCCAACTTTGCATAGTAGATTAGAATTTCATTCATAAAACCCCCCCTTATTAGTTACTTGGCACTTAAGCAATAACACATTTACACGAGTCTCTGTGGGATCGACCCTTACTTACCATTCTACTAAGTTTGGTTAAGTTAGGATTCTTTGATAGGTATAACGACCACTGAAAATACTTCATCAAATTTGGCGCCGTTGTCGGGGACTTGTCGCTATTTGTGTTTTTACTTTTGTGCTATTCTTGGTGTTGTGAACCTATCTTACGGTTCATAACACCCGTGCTACTAATCTATGGCTTTGTTCGATTGTAGACAGCTACAGGATGAACACTTCCATCATTATTTTTCTAGATTTCAAGACCATGTGTTTGAACTTGGTGCTTGGGGATTACGATACAGTGATAAAGAGGTGAACATGGGAGTAATCCATGGTATGAATCTTGAGACAAGAGGGTTGGCCGACTACATGAGCAATGAGAGGCTTTTATTTATGAGACCTGAGGAATGCTGGTATTTCTTTTGTTTTATGAGCCATCAAAGCTTTTTGGTCGAGTCATCTTCACAACTACCCCAGCCGGTTGATACGTCTCTTGAGGATATAATCAGGGATCTCTCCAAAGGGGCGGATGCTATAATCATGGAGCACTGTGAGTCATGTTCTTCAAGTTTTCATCCCACAATCTCATGCCCTTTTGAGTTGTGTGGAAGAAGTGGTGGAATCACGTTGGAATCAAACAATCAAGAGTCAAATATTCAGATTCAAGTTGAGGAGCAATCTAAGACACTTGATGATGGTTATGATGATGAAGTTGATGCTCAATATGAATTTTCACCTACAAGGCAAGTTGAGCAAATTATCACAGAGCCAAAGGAAGTTTGTGCTGGCATAGAGATTCTTACAGAGCCTAAGGAGTCTGAGTCATCTTCACTCACGTGGAGTAAATTGCTTGAGGGTTTTACGGTTTTGGAAGAAGACACTTTTGTCGACCAAGATGACTTCTTTGTTGATGAAGTAGATAGCCATGAGGGAGAATATCAACATGATATACATGTTAAGGTTCCCGTTGTCATGGTGCACCCGATGTTAGGCCTTGACACTCCTTGCCTCAGTTTCCCCACCTTCTCACATCAGGAGCTTATGGAGTTCAAAGATGAGGAGCCAAGCCTATAACACAAGGTGGATGATGAGAATTATATGGAGTTCATCTCTGATAAAAGTGGTATTGCTGACAAGTGCTTTGATTCATACTGTAAGTATTTTCTAAAGCCACCACTTGTGCTGAATTTCTTTGAACAAATGCCACCTCATGAAAATTGGGCACACATGTTTGATAAATTAAAACGGTCTTTGAATGTTATATTATGCTTAATTGATTTATCAATGTGTTACTTATGCTTTTTTGAGTTGTGTGCACAAGGCTTTGACAGGTTATTAAGGGCATTGACAATGTCTAATCTTGTCAATTCATGCTAAGGGTCAAGCTAATGACGTTAAACAAGCGTTTCTTGGGAGGCAACCCAAGGCTTAGAGTAGTTTTGTTTTTCAGTTATAATCTTTTGCTTTTTAGGTAGTTTTGTGTGTGTGTTAGATATCTCAGGTCCAAAGATTGATAACCCGAAGAACCACCACCACAGGAGTTTCCGCCTTATTATCCGCCAGACAACTAGGTTCTGTGAGTTTTTCTCTTCTCTTTACTTTTTACTATACTTTGGGGACAAAGTATGTTTTAAGCATGGGGGAAGGGAATTACTTGTTTGCATTACATATAGTTGCATTAGATTAGGGCATATTTAAATTTTTGCATACATTGATTAAAAGTCTTGAAAAATGAAAAAAAAATCAGAAAAATTTGAAAAAATTACAAAAATATTACATTTAGGTTCTTATTTCCCCATTGTTTGATTACTCTTGTGTTTCTAAGTTAAGTATAAGTTCTAACCCATGTTTTGCATGATTCGCTGAAGTTTATATGATATAAGCATGATCATTGATTGATTACTTTGATTATAAGGGTGGAGCATGTATTTAGCATGAGTATTTGATTCATTCTGAAGTTCTAGACAAAATTTGCCTTGTGAGATTTTTGGCCTTTCATGATATGTCTGTTCTAAAAAATTCTTGAGTGTATCACCGTGATTATCTAGCTCTAGAACTTGCGTTAATACTCTTTTTCAAGGCTGCTTTATATGATTGAATGCATGACATTAAAATGATTGAGGCAATGTTTCTTATAGCTTATTATTTCCCTTCCTACCTTACAAGATCCATGTTCTTGACACCCCATTTCTTTTAAGCTTTAAGCCTATTTTTGATAACTCCATAAAATTTTCCTAGCCTAATAAGCTTAACCCAAGATCCGGGATTTAGGACTTTAGGTTGACTATGTTTTGTGTGAGTTTGATGTAAGTATGGGGGAGTTTGAGAAAGAGGTGGAAAAAGAGGAAATTAAAACTCTTGTGTGAGTAAAGTGAAAAAAAATGAAGATGAAAAGTTTGATTTCAAAAGAAAAGCAAAAGAAAAGTTGCTTAAATTGTTAGTGGTCTTCATTAATATGCAAGAAAAGAGTTGAAAAAGAGGCAAAGAAAAGGAAAAAAAAGAAAGAAGCAAAGTGCTTAATTGTAAATGTATGGAGTTGAGAAAGGAAGTTGGGAAGTGAAGTAAGAAGAAAAAGTGTTGAGTTGGGTTTAGGATTAGTTCTTTATCCCGGATTTAGCACCACGGGCCAAATGTTATCATTTCCAAATCTCTCTTCACCTTGGCCCCATTACAAGCCTTAAAAAGACCTCATGATTTTTGTTATGTGTTTGATCCCCAACGGTGGAGATTTAGAACTCTGATGCAAGCATATGGCAGTCTAGTTTTCATGGTTGATTTTGAGTGAAACACATACCCTTAAACACTTGAGAGTTTGAGTGCAAACACGATTACCTTGGTGAGGTCTAGAATGAATGAATGGTCTTTACTTTTTGCTTATCGTAATGCATGTTAGGAAATCTTGGTTGGGTTTTTAATTATATGTGAAATGCTTGTTTGACTTGAGATGGATGTATGATTGCATTTCTATGGAGTGATTTGGATTTATGTCTTGCTTGAGGACAAGCAAGGGTTAAGCATGGGGGAATTTGATAGCTTGCATTTAGGTAGTGTTTAGGATGCATATTTATGTTTATTTTGCATGGTTTTAGCTTAGTTTAGTCTAGTTCTTGGTTTTTTAGGTTTTCTAGGAAATTCGGGTTTTGCGCTTGTTTTGCTCGGTTTTGCAGATCTTTAGGTAAACAAACATGGATGGGATGGATCTTAGAGGACTATGGTGAAGTTTGAGGAAGCTTATAGTGATACAAGTGAAGATTAGAAGAGTTAACGCCCAAGAGCTTGTGTGAAAAGAACGCTTAAACCCGGGCTATGCATTGGAGTTCTTGTTTCGACACCTCTATCTTGCAATGTTTGGTTTGGGAGCTATAGTGCTCGGATGGAGCTGAATTTGTTATCACTGGAAAGCTAATTCAAAGATCTACAATTTATATTTTTACTCCGAGTCCAAATTTCAACTCTAAGTGGGTCAAAACAGCCTCTGAAGTGACGCCTGAATGCTGTACCGAGGCAAAAGCGCGAGATGACAATTGCTCGGCCGCGCAATTCAGAGGCTAAGCCGCGCAATTCCAACTGAGGGATGATTGCGCGGGATGACAATTGCTCGGCCGCGCAATCCTCATGCAACCCGTGCAATTGGTGTTTTCTACGCGGGGAAGTTTTGGGCTTGACTTTTGGGCCTAGGGTTATATCATATCCGAGTATAGCTTAAAGATAGATCTTTTTGAGGATTATTTGGAAGACATACATAAACCTTATGTTAGTTTATTTTAAATAACTTTTGATCAACTTTTGGAGGCGAGGGTTTTCTCTCAAGGAAGAACCTTTGAACCTTTGTAAGTTTGATTTTAATTCAATTATGAATTGCTAATTTCTCTTGTGTTTGACTAGTTATTGAAATCATAGATTGCATAATATTGTGAGGTTTGATTGATTCTCATCAACTTGAATAGGTTTTATTCCCTGTGCTTAATTGAATCAGAATTATTCTAGGGTTTTGATTAGATTAGCTACCTAATAGAATTTCTAGGATAATTTACGCCTAATCTGATCAAGTCCCGTTCGGGATTGGTTAGATAAAGTAGCAACTATAATTGTTTAGACCCGTTCGGGCTATTCAGTTGTAGAGGGAATAAATCACAGATAACTTGATTAGCTGTTTGCATTGGGTATTTGTTTCTATCGATACTTTGAACTTAAAGCTGTCGTTTAATTGAATCTAGACGTTGTTCTAGGTTGTTAGATGATTAGGGTTGTTCAGACTGTTAGCTCTTTCAACTAAATATAAAATTTTGGATAATAATCCACGGTAGATTATTCAAGGGAATTGAGAATCAAAAGAATCAATGATCAATAAGCATATCTATGATGGATGTAACTAGTTGAACACGCTTGTTCCTTAATTGATTTAAACCATCTTTTGCATTCATATTTACTTCTAATTTTGCATAGTATTTTATATTTCCATTCAATAAAACCCCCCTTATTTGGGTACTTGGCACTTAAGTAATAACACATTTACAAGAGTCTTTGTGGGATCGACCCTTACTTACCACTCTACTGAGTTGGTTAAGCTAAGGTTTCTTTGGTAGGTAAAACGACTGAAAAATACCTCATCAATGACTCGTCCGGGTCTTCCTCTCCCCCACCTTTCCCCTTGGTGTGGCGAGAGTTGGCATGGTCCCGACTCCTAAACTCGATCAAGGAGTCAGCCATAGTCATGGCCTCATTCAAGTCCCTTACATTTCTACGTCGAAGCTCTTGTTGTGCCCGCGGCTTGAGCCCATCCATGAATTGTAAGAATGCCTCGACCTCTCCCAAGTCGGTGACTTGTAGCATGAGCTCGGAAAACTCCCTCACGTAGTCCCGGACTGTCGTCCTCTACGTGAGTCGTCGGATCTTGGCCCATGCCTCGTCATTGGCATAGACGAGATAGAATTGCTTTCTAAACTCCGCCTCAAACTCGGCCCAAGTGTGGATTAGGGAGCCCCCGGTCCTTTCACATGTCTGACGCCTCCACCAAAGTAAGGTTGTATTTGTCAAGTAAAGCTTTGCGGTGCTTACCTTTTGCTCTTCGTCCGTGATGCTCGCCCCATCAAAGTACTGCTCCATGCCATAGAGAAAGTTCTCCACGTCCTTAGCCGATTGGTTCCCCGCGAACTCTTTTGGCTTCGGCACCGTTAGCTTGTGCCCCGGCGTCATGGCGATCATGCCCGCACCCATGGCGGCCTTGCATGCCTCAAGCTCTCTCTTGAGTTGCGCCATCTCCTCCCGTAGGGCCACAATCCTGTCTTTGAGAACCTCATTCTCCTTGGCTAGGTTGTCGTGGGACTCGTTCAGCGTGCGTAGTAGCTCTCCCCTGAGCTCGTCCATGGAGGACTCGATGGAGTCGCGCACCTCTCCCATGGACAACTCGACCCTTTGTAAGCATTCATCGAGGCTACTCACCTGGTTCTTCGAGGTGTCCCTAGTCTTCTTGGGATTCTTCTTGGGAGGGTTGCTAGGATTCGCCACCTCGGGGATTACGCCTTCGTTGCTTGACATCCTCTCCCTTGGAACCTGGCTCTGATCTAGCTAAGGGCCGCACAGGTTCAAGAAGACTCTCAGCCCGTGTCATAAGCGCATTGAATTTGGGCATTTTTTCCTTTTCGGTGCCCGGATATTTCTTTTCTGGGTGATCCTGTTCACCCAAAAAAATCACTAATATATTTTCTTTTTTTGTTCCATTACTTATAAAGAACATTTAATGGTAATAATTTAATATAAAAAGGTGACAAAGCACAAAATACATATAAAAATAATAATTTCATACAACTAAATTGTCAATACACCATATAAATAAACAAAAGCACAAATTTATAAAGTAATATTCATGTCAAAAACACGAAAATACATGTGAAATGTTAAGCGCCAATAAAATATTTTAAATGTTATTTATATTATGGTTAGAAAAAGTCGGATGATCAAAGCAGATGGTTCGAGTAAGTGAGTGACAGGTTGATTTATTCGGATAGCAGTAACAAACTCTCACCCTTATCCATCCTATTAACAAACTCGCTCATTATCGTCTATGTTTTCAAATTCTTACCTTTTATTAAGATTTGAGTTATTCGAATGGGTCAATTATCCATAGATAATTATCGGTCCTAGTCGACACTACTCTCCACCAAAGAAAGAGAATTATATATATATCTATACTACATTTATATGAGTTGTTGAACTCTCCACTTTCATGGATGACTTCATTCATGAATACTACCACCTTTCTATCATAAATTAGAATACTGATGGTTCACACTTTACATACACTAGAAGGCCCGAAAAAACAGAACAGAAGAAGAAGAACACTGGATGGGCCGCCGTTAAATGATACTAACAACGCCAAAAATAATTACTGTACAATAATAATAGAAGAGGTCAGCAATAAAAGTAGATTGCAACTAACAACTCCATAATGTTGAGGAGAGATAGAGGTACATCAAGTTGGTAGAATTTAGGTGGTGCATGATCAAAACCTTTACAAGCCATACAAATACTTTCGCTACTAGTATTATTCCCCAAGCTTATCTGCAATTTGACTTTCTACATCTTCATCCTTTCTTTTAAATTTTAATGCACAAATTATTTAATGCATATATTTCTACTAAAGACTAAAGTAATCGACACTCCACTTTCGACCAAAATAAAAATCCACATAACTGACCGAAATTTTAAACTGAACTAAAAGTATAAAAACAAATAGTGAGAAATGGTAGTTTTACTGTAGTACTCTATTTAAAATTACTTGTTATTCCAGAATATTTGTTTTTATTTACCAATATTTATCATTTTACATATTTTGCCTTTTTTCAATTTTATCCTTAAAATATTTAAAAAGCTAAAAATCTTTTAACTTTTTCAAAAAAAAACTAATTATGAAAACAAACTATTATAGAAAGATATCTATGTAAAATTAAGTTATTTTTTATTATTTGTTTTTAATGGGCGGCGGTGTGGTGCATTAAATTTTATCCTTAAAATATTTGTTTTTAAATTAACACGCAAGATCTAATGCTGCTGGGCCGCTGGCTGGCCCATGCTCTAAATTCAATTCTTCGGTGCCTCCAAAGTCCAAACCATTTCTTTAGTTCATCATACCACATCTCATTTATTGGGCGACGACGCATTCCATTTGGTCAAATGTAATAAATCATAAATGTACGTTTTTGCAAAAAAGTAAAGAAGATCACGTACATTATAATTGTCAAAGCTTACGAGCCTTATCATATTGGAAAAAATATGTGGCTTCCAACATCGGAGGACATGACAAAATTCTACTTATAGAAAGATAAGTCCTATTATTTGCTCAAGTTTTTTGGGTTAGAAGTATTTCCTGACCTTATATATGAATGGTAAAAACTTTTAACATATTACGAGGAGATGTGACTTGTACAATCCGGACCAGATATGAACTTTCTCTTCATTGCTTTGAATTTGTGAGAGGAACAGCCAAATTATTGCACTAATTTGGACTAAGTTTCGAAATGGGTTTTGAAACAAAAAAAACATTTCTGGGGTGAGAGAGGCTCGAACTCTCGACCTCAGGATTACTCAGAAGCTATGAGACCTACGCGCTAGCCAACTGCGCCACCACCCCTTTGTTGTTGGTTTGTGAGATATTATTTACTCTACGCTTTGTTTTTCTTTTGTACTACCAACATGGCAACACCGAGAACATTTCTCCTCCTCCATGGGCAGTGTGTTCCGAGCCGGCCACGAACTTCTTCTTTCTCGTGTCCTCGAGGTAAACAGCAATCCCCATCTTCTCCTCTCTATCTCCATCTCTCTTTAGGCTTTGTTTGTTCCCCTCATTTCTGCTTCCCATTGGATCTTTCCTCTTCCCATTTAGCTGTTCATTTTCCGGCAGTGAAATATGGTATAGATTTCTCGTCGTTTCCTTAACTGAAATGGTCTTATTTAATTGCTTACCATTCACTTCTAGATGCATTTTACCCCTTCTAGTTCCTCTAATTTCTTACACTCTTTAATTTAGCATTGAATTCCACTAGAGATTTCCTCGTTAGGGTTTTTTGCATTTGTATGATTCCATTGCGGACTTCATGGTAAAAATCTGCACAGTTGAAGCTGTAGTTTGGCGATTGGGATGGTAAATCTTTGTTGGGTTTGAGCTGACGCAATTTTCTCTATAGAGGAATGGCCGATCTACTTGTCTGATCTTCCATGTGACATTATACCCTCTTTCTACTTGTAGTGGGTGGGGGACCCAAGCTCTGTCCCCATGCTGCCTTTTGATCTTTATTACGAGTAATCATAGATCCAGTTGGTATGGAGAAGGTTTTTTCGTGACCTTCGAATATCAGTATAAACCCAATTCGTGTAACGGTGTGGTGACACTTAGTTTCTCAGTTGTTCATTTGGGAAAGGAACAAACCATTTTTTGCCTGTTATTCTAATCTGTTAAGCAGCATAGCTGTCAATGCCAGGTGTTTTAGTTTAAAATTTTGTGAGAGGCTTTGTTTTATTTGATCTAAGCTGAACAGATTTCTTAGACAGCATGTAGGTAGAAAAACTGTTTTTGTTTTTTGCTTGAATGTCTATGTGATGGTGGATCACTCTTTAATTTAGCACCTCAACAAGGAAATGATCCATCCACTTGAATGTATTAACAATATTGATAAATTTTTATCAGGAAACCTGCCATCTTATTCTGTATTGAGTTGGTCTAAGACTGCTTCTTTCTGCCTCAACCATTTCCATCTAACATGCTACAAATTTGTTGTATTTTAATGATGTTGAACTGTTTTAAATTGAATCAACTGCTGCACCTCATAATGAAGTGATTACATTTGGCACGTAGGTCTGATTATGCACTCTTTTATGGTCCTTACTATCAAATCGCTAAATCCTAGGGACTACAAGTTGTTGGCTCACCTGCATCTTGGTAAAAGATATTAGTGTTCTGATTGGCCAGTATGAGTTTGGTATAAACCTTCTATTTCACTTGCATGCTGAATTTTCCTATTAAACAACGACATAATGAAGATGCAACTGCAACAATTCCCGATGAGTTAGGCTGTATTTGAACTAATCATTCTATCTATTATTAACTTGATATGTCTATGATGACAGTTTGGATATCATTTAATGTATATTGTCGAGTAACCAACATGTTACAATTACCTCATTTGTTATAAATCAATTGTCAATGTCTTAGACAAAAAACACGTCACTTATCAGAAGATTGAAGCATTGAGTTTAGTATTTGTTGTTGGTCTTTACAGTTGGTTATTTGAGCTATACCATGTCCTTTGAACTCTTGCTAAGTCCTGAATTAATGATCTTTAAGATTTTGAACTTAAATTCATCTTTGGCAAGATTTTTTTCTATTAGTTATGATGCCTTGATCGTGAGTGTCTCAACTAGTCATGATGAACTTGTCTATGCTTTGATAGTGTAACTTCTTTATACATAGAACATGAAGCACTTTATAGAGGAAGTTTGACCTTTTTGAGTCTGTTAACATCGAATATGTGTCCTTTGTTCCCCAAGAACTAGCACCATTACTTAGCAAAAATCTTCGTACAAATCTGAATCACTTTCTAGTAGTCCTACCTGTATAAGAATATGCATCCATAGAAAACATAGAGGGATAATATTTCAAGAATAAGTTCAACTTTAGTAGAAAGAATTATATGACTCCACAAGTGGATGGATCATTTCCTTGTTGAGGTGCTATGTCTTGGGGATTGAATATGCACTCTTATGTTACTGATGATAGATGATAAACAGGAGGATGTTTAATCAGATGATACCTTCATATTGCACAACAAGAGTTTTGAAATTTTCAGCTGGTTGTGTATTTTGTTGATGATTGCTTCCATATGGTGGAAATACAATTAAACTACTTGTCCATTGCATTAATTTTGTAAGTGCTAATAGTTTTCTAAATTATTCTGAAAGAGGTGCTTACTATGAAAATGTGTCTATTAGGAAGAGGTTTGTCTCGCAGGAGACATCAGGGTGAATTTCACAGTGGGATGAAACACGAAAAATTCCATATCTTCTAGCTTCTTTCAATTGATACCTCTTTTCTTGTACACCTTGTGACTAGGCAAGGCCAATTTATTAGTTTCTTTATTGAGTCATCTATGAGGGTATTTAATAGTGGCTCACTACATGCTTTGGAGCTACTCACTATCACTATAAGAACCATGTTCCAATAATCTTACTTGTCATGCTTTAGAGTGCCTTATAGAAGCAGCTGCATGTGACAAATGGTTAAGTAATCACTAATGGGCCACTGATCACTACATGATAATAAAATCATGGAACTTAATACAATTCATTTTTTTATTGCACTTGATTAATTTATTCCCAACTTTGGAGAATTCAGTAGTTTTTGATTATCCTCATTGTTTCATTTCCCTTGGCCAAATGAGACTGTAATGTGTTAAATCTCTTTCAGTCATTTACTTTAGAAAGCGAGAGAACTAAACAGGAGTACTCGAGACAACACTTGGTTTTGGTATTAACTTGTTGCTTCATATCAAATATATACAAACAGTATCCCTATATTAGTTTTTTTTTTTTTTTTATGGGATAGATTGAGGCTGCAATCTACATTAACTTGTTGCACCTGTGCTGTTTTCTGTATGTTGAGCTAGTTTAGATTGTCTATGCTTATCTTTGTCAAGTCAAAGGAGTGTGTATGAAGTAAAGCTATTTGCACTGAAGGTCTATCTCTTAGAGCTGATTGATGTTTTTTTAACATGCTATTGTGTTAGCTTATCTGTGCCATTTGAACCCTACTTAAATTGAATGCACTCACTGGAAAACCTGTTCTGACATCTTCCATTTTTGTGATAGGAAGCTAACTTTTAAGAGATGAAATAAGAATCTTTCTAAGGTCCGGAGCTGCTTCGGGGAATTTTTCCTTTTTAAAAAATAAATGGTCAAGAAATCCAGTGTTCTCATTCCATGGAAGCCTGCTTAGCTGTTGGACTCGGAGATATTTTCTGTAGATCAGGCTAATTTTGTTTCAAGTACTGAAAATGGAAAAACAACAGAACATGGACTCATCCAGGGAAAAGGACCATGCAACAGAGTCTTTCAATCAAATGCAACAACAAACCAAAAGCCTTGAAGATCTTATGTACCAAAGAATGAAGAACAGAGAGCGTCAGCGTAGGTACAGGGAACGAAAACGACTTCAAGCAGACATGAACAACAAGTCTGTAAGAATTAATGAACTAACTTCTCCTTCACTTCCACTACCGCCACCTCCATCTTCTGCAATAGTACCTTATCAAAATCAAAATGTAACTCGTGTTCGCTGCACAAGAGACTGGAAAAAAGATGCTAGACGGGCCCACCACGCGGCCAAACAAGAAATTGCTGATGTTATCCATGGAAATCAGGCATCGGAACATAATTCCAAGAATGAAATCTCTACAAACCACCATTCAGCTTTGGAAAATGGTGGGAAATCAAAAATGAAGTCCATCCGAAGAGATTGGAAAGCAGAAGCAAGAAGCAAGAAAGGAGAAAGTAACTGATGTTGAATATTACTAGCTAAGAGGAATTTGTGTAGCGACGACAGAATAGGCGTACAATCTTGTGGTAAGTGAACCTTATATATTTCAATGGTGCATCTATCTCACATAGTTGTAACATGCACTATTTTGCCAGAGAGTGTAGGAAGAGTATGACAGTTGTTTATGCAGCTGCTTGGAGTGTATCCTTCACAGGAAAGTTGACCGAGTTTTGGTTTGTTGTTTTTTTCGGTAACTCCTATATTCCGAGTAGGCAGCTTTATAGTATGTTGTACATTATCCATGTGCTTATGGGTTCCTTGGCCTTCTTGTTATTGGTCTGTTTGCGTCTATGTGTTTGTAGGAGTGCTTGTTATCTATTGCTGGTTTTTATCTGATGTGAATCTCTTGGAAATTTGCCTGGTGTGACTGAACTCATGCACAAATTTGCTGTGTTGGGCTATTTACAAGACCACTCATTTTCCTGATTTCTAGCTTGGTGGATTTGTATTACTAATTCCACGAAACCGATTAAGTTGTACATTAGGGTCTAGCTTGCTCGTGAGAGATTACTCATCTTTGATCTCATGATCTGTCATGTGATTTGAGATGTTAATAGACTTTTTCCAAATTAGAACATCTGAAGGCAACTTAAAGAGTTGGTTTCTTTTCTTTCCTTCTTTATTTATTTAAATTTTTTCCCAATATCAGGAATGTCACCAGCAAAGCTTTATTTAGTTTCACTCTAGCATTGCACGCACGTACCTGCAAATGTCTTTTGAGCTTTACCCTGTTATAGTTGCATGATTTTCACCTTCGACCGTTAACTCAAATTCTGATTAAATCAGCTGAAATCTTGATAGGTTGTTCTTTGCACATCAAAAGAGAAACACGAGTAAACATGAATAGGATAATTGTTAAATTTTGATATTTGTGATTGCACAAGGCGGGAAAAGTTTAAAACAGAGATAACCAAAGCAGATAACTTCCAACATAGAAAACCACATAAAACAACATTATTAACCCCTCCGATTCAAACACGGGTTGGTGTTGCTTTCATTGCTGTTGTTGTTGTGATCTGATTCTTCTTCCAATCCTTCCCATTTTGATACAGGTTCTCAAAGCTCCAATCCCTCCTCAAACCGCCGCTCCTCATCAATTGCGGCATAATCCCAGCTCCTGCCTCCTCCTCCTCCTCCTCCTCCTCCTCCTCCTCGTAGTTTATCTTGCCCGTGCTCTTAAACCTTTGGTGCTGCAGCCTCTTCGGGTTCGTTGGTCTCGTCTTGTTGATGGTTGGTGGGCCGAGGTTTCCGGACCAACTTCTCTCGACAATCACCCGACACACCCCACAAAACCCTTTGTCTTTGTTCAACATCCTCATCGCCGTCAGAGAATCCATCCTCTGCAAAACCTGGCGATTGTTTGGCTTTTCCCCCATTGTTGACAAAAGCGATCACTTGATATACGAACAAGAAGACAAACAAACAGATAGACAGACACACAAACAGGTTTCCCGAAAATGATCAGGAAACCTCCCTTTTGAGGTGTAGAAGGTTGAGGAGAGTTGGAGGAGCGTAGGGGATTAAGAAAGTATTGATTGAGAAGCTTAGACTACCCGTTGAGGATTGGAATCGGGTGGAAAATAGGATACATTGTGTGTGTTTTTTGAAAGGATTTGGTGGGTGAGATGAAACAACAAGGCTGGAGGGAGTAATTTAGCAAAATGTAAAAATTAAGAAATGGGATTTGGAGGTGAGAAAAGCTTGTGTATAATCGTTGCTAAATTAGACATGTTATATTTAGAATTTAAAAAAAAATCAATTTTTATGTTTATTTTTGAAACTATTCTTTTATAGCAAACCTAAAGAAGGTTAACACTACCAATTGCTCTAGCGGAATGAGGTGTTACGTTTCCTTAAGGTTTTGTTCAGAATTCGGGTTTGAATCTCCTTGACGACCGTGTACAGAAACACCAAATTGGGAGGGATTCCTTAAGTCTTTGTTTTATTCTGAATCCAACAACTAGGCCAAATTCAAGAGATAATTGAAGCGATGATTACTTCTGACACTTCTCCATTCTTCACGTTTGCACTACTAATATATAAGAAAACTCAATTTCTTATTGATACTTGAAATGAACCCTAATTGTTTTAGGTTTCATTTTTAGTGGGAAAATCCTGTAACAAGACAACAACCAATGTGAATTGATATGGTTGCCCTTTAAAATGGAAGGAACAAGACAGGGGAAGAAAGTTTAGGGATACGGTTTAGAATGAAAGATAATGACTTGAGTAAAACTGGAAATTTTGCAAGGTTAGTTGAAACTTGAAAGGGATGCATGTATGAAGAATTTTTGTAGGGGTGAAAACAAAAACTATCTTAAATGTCTCCTATAGTATGAACTCGAATTAACTAGAGCGATTTGGGCTGATCAGACCAAATGGAAAAAAAAGGCTAACACTAAAATTTTTAAAATCGTGTTAATAGAAGCCATAACCACCAAATGAAATCGGCAACAAAGTTTAGATGGGTATGAGAATTGTAGAAGTCTTTAGGATTTGATTTTCATTAATGATTACATATCAAATTTTCAAATGAAATCCACCATTCTCAAGCCCATCCAATCCAATTTCTCATCCCAAAAGATATACCAAACACACCCTTAATTACATAAATTCAACTTTACAGTGTGATACAGCTTGAACTACTCCTGTACCAAATCAGTATCGTAATTGTGAAGGGGAAGAAGGAGGCGGCCGAAGCCAGCGGAAGAGGTAGACGAGACACAGAAGGGAGATTAGGGCTAAAGGCTAATTTCTCATTAATTAAGAAATAAGAAATCATAGAGTATTTATGCTAGCCCTAACTGTTCAATAAAAGCGTCCCGGGAAAGAACCGTAAAGAAAACCCGAAGAAGGAGTTTATAAAACTCTGTTTAAAAATTACATGAATAAATAAATTAACTAACTAAATAATCCTAAAAGCATAAATTAATTAACTAAATAATCCGAAAGGCGAGTCGGTTGACGCATGTTCCGGACCGGTCTTGTGCTCAAACCCGCTTGAGCCTCTTGTGGCATATCAATCTCTCCCCCGTTGAGATTCGACTTGTCCTCAAGTCGTAAGTCGGGAAAAGAGACACGCAACTGATCGACTGGCTCCCATGATGCATCATTCAGAGTACCATCCTCCCAAACGATCAACCACTCAAAACGGGGGACCCCATTCACCAAGACCTGGCGTTCGTCAATGGCGCGCAGTGGGCGCGACAACGGCTGATCGTGCAGGAAATCCGTCGGGAAAGCTGGTTGTACCGGACACAACCCATTCGGAATAAAAGGCCGCAGGAGCGAGACATGAAATACATTATGTATTTTGGAATTTGCAGGTAGAGCAAGGCGGTAAGCGACGAGACCAATCCGCTCCACAATTTCGAATGGACCGTAGAATCGGCGTGCTAGTTTGGCCGACAAAGGACGAGCTACCGAATGTTGACGATACGGTTGGAGCTTTAACAAAACTTGATCGCCAACCTTGAATTCCAAATCACGGCGCTTAGTGTTGGCAAGGGCGCTCATGCGCTGCTGCGCCTTGGCCAGATTGATGCGCAAGAGATCAACAATTTTGGCTCGTTCCTGCACTGTAGCTGCGGCAGGAGACGGTGTGTCTGTCGGCTGCGTCACACGAACCAGCGGCGGTGGTTCTCGGCCATATAAGGCCTGAAAAGGTGACATTTTCAACCCCTCATGGAATGTGCAATTAAGGGCAAGCTCGGCCCATGGCAAAAATAAGACCCAACGCGACGGGCGAGCATGTGTAAATGCTCGTAAATACTGTTCAAGGCCTCTATTCATGACGAAATATATCCGGTTTCCTGTGACGCCTTGCATCAAGTGTTCTCGGGCGTTAGCAAGACATCGAAACGTTCGATGGTAATGCTGCATTCCATTCCATAATCCGTTTTCCATGTCGTGATGCGGCCCTCGAGGCGTTCAATCGCTACAATGGAAGATGCATCTATGTTGGATGCTGCCGAATGGAGTTGTCCTTTGATGACCGAATCAGCAGCATATCACGCGAGATTGACACTCTGATCCAAGAGTTAAGCGATTACCGAGATCGTGACACGATTGGCGGCCATATTAGCAGCGACGCCAACATGATGGAGGCTCCGATCGCAGATGCGGACCTGATCGACGATGCGAACGAACAGCCCCATGCCCCCGCGCCCACGAAGACCGCGCCCGCGACGACAATGCCCGCACCCGTGGCCACTACGCCCGCGCCACCGGCACCTTCGGACTTGGAAATTGTTGAGCAAGAATGGTGGAATTCGACCTTGGGGTATTCGCACACCACACCATTTCAGGGTGCCTTTACAGATTGCCAAGATTGGGGCACAACTTGTGAAACCAGGGGTTCACCATTGAAGGAATTTCTAAGTGGAATTTTTAGTTCTTTGAGTTTTGAACCGGGTGGATGCTTGATCTCTACTGATTTTTGGACTCCAAAGATGCTTCGTTATCAGTTGTACAACGATTGCAGCATGGTGATGACCATTAGTAGGAGATTTAAGTTGGCGTATGGATCTGCAGATGTGGATGGAGATGGATCGACTTTTGTTTTTGACCCTGGCGGATTAAGGTTCACGATCAGTTGCATGAGTCTCCTCCTGATTTCCGACTTGAGGACAAGTCGATTCTCACCGGGGGAGTAATTGATACACTAGATAATTATATTAGGCTAATTATATTAGGATTATATTAAGAATATTGTTATCTACTTTTAAGAGATTTGAGTTTATCTTATTAGAAAGAATATCTTTTTATTTTAGCAATTAGGGTTTTATTATTATATATATCTATGTATTGTGTGCTATGAAAATCAATCAGAAATCATATCTTTATCCTAATTCTCTTATCTCGTCTCCTCTCCTCCCCTAGGCTACAGCCGTTCTCCCCCTCTCTTCTGTCATCTCTGTCTGAGTCACTCTCCCCCCGGTCTTTGGCCCTTCTTCCCTTCCCTAATTACTATTCGTTCATTGAATTCGGTACGGGATTACTAAGATCCCGTATCACAGTGCAATGCTCCATAGCTAAGTGTAGACACACAGATCGCACCCTAAAAAGAAAGGAAACTAAGAAAGTATAGCGAAGTAGAAACATGGCATGTGGACATGCAAAATCCTCCAAATCTAGCAAAAAGAAGCAATCATTTTACTCTTGAGACAGCAACCTTTCCTTGCTTTAATTTGGACCCATCTCTCAATCATATCATGTCAATTGGAAAGATGAAATGGGATTTTACCAAAAGCCCTTTGGCCTGCAACACGTGCCTTATTTTTAATAAAGGACTCACCTTTGATCCTAAATTTTAGGTTGGTGAACTAAGCAAGCAAAACACGTGAACTAAGTAAATCGATTTGCGTTGACCGGCTCAATCTAATGGTAAAATAGATTATGAGACATGAATCGAATCTGGGACCACATACCACTAGGCCATCCCACGTGGAATACACATGCCTTTTTCCCTAGTGTAAATTTCATGGCTTCCTTTTACCCAAAATTGTTCAATTCTTGTATGTTTATTGTTGTTTTTGTACACGATATATTCTCAAAAAAAAAAGGTCCAAAAAGGATGACAAGTTGTGTGTTCAAAAATATATGGCACGACGCTTTCATTTAGTTTGAACAAATTAAACCATCTTTAAATGCAATGTGAAAATCTAACAGATATACATATTAAATGTTTACATTAGAAAGACGATGTAAAGTGGCCCCATGACTTGAACAATGTTCTTGTCTTTTATAATTCATTCCTATCCGTATTTACAAGATTCGGGCATATAGATTACATAACATAACATTTATTGGGGTAACAAAATGTGTGGATCGGACACAGTGTTAAACTGTTAATGCAAGTGTTGATGGGTTGTCTTGCCATCGCAAACTTGTCCCATTGCCCACCACATACATACCAAGTTCACCAATATTTCTCTATCTTTATTGCTCTCTTCTCTCGATCATTTTTTTCTTTCCTTTATGAAATTTATATGTACGAGATGATTCTACTTGTCTCATCTTGGCGAACATTTTGTTCCGATCAGATATTACTTTTATTTATAACTATAATTTAATTATTTTTAACAAAAGGAGAGGCACTCGCTCTCCGAAATGTTATTGAATTTTAAACGGCAAATATAGCAACACTAGCTACTGAATATGTTATATTATGGATCAGCCTTAAATTATAGGGTATTGTGGGTGAGTTTTTAGATTTGATTGGGTGATATAGAGAATTAAATTATAGGGTATTTAGTAAATAACCAAAACATAAAGGCTAATTAGCCACATGGTCTGGACAAGTTTTTAATTAGTCGTGTGACCTCTTTAGTTTATAGTAATTGGTGTTTAAAGTGAGTTAGTAAGGAGCTACAATGACTTAGATCAAGGAAATGAAAAGTTACAACTAAAAATGAGAAATAGTAAGGAGTGCTAAAATTGTAAACAAAGCAATTTTTCCCTCGGCCCTAGGTACACAAATTTTATATTTGAGGTGTATATTAAGATATTAAAAGTGCATATTTAAGCATTAAAAGTACATATGTATTCATACGTACTTTTTTTTCTTCAAAGTATTCATACGTACTTTGAATACATATGTAGTGTATGTTTATATAAAAGGGCACGTCTTAGCTAGATGTGCATGTTTATAAAAGTACATATTTGGTAAATGAAAGTATAAGGATGAACACAAGGGTTTAGTTGCCCTCCTTCCAATCGGTGAGCCTACGAGATTAGCATAGTTTTCGGTTACCCTCAAGGCTTCAACAATATTCCATTTCGGTCTTTTTTCTTCTTTTGTTTGGTGTGGAACATTATTTATGAGAGTAAAAACAGAGACTTCAGTGTACTAGTTTAAAAGCTTAACCGCTTGAGTAGATGTTCAAAGGCTTTTGGTCTCTTAATTTTCTTTAAAAACATATCAAAACGACATTCTTTTAGTCTTATGCTTTGGATTTGGATCCCTAACTATGAGAAGGAGGCTTTTGGTCTTTTTTCTTTAAGAACATATCAAAATGACATTCTTTTAGTCTTACATTTTAAAAATATACTCCGTAATAAAGTAAGAGCAATGTTATTTTGGTATTTTGTTTCTAAAAAATGTCAAACAAGTGAAACAACATTATTTTGGTCTTTTTAAAAGAAAAAGGGTTAAAACGACGTCAATTTGGTCTCTTTTAAAAAATGGTCAAAATATAGTTAGTATGCTAAAGTGCACAATCATCCTGAAAAAAAAATAAACAAATTCACATTATTTATTATTTGTAATTCTCATTTTTAATCTTGATTCAATGGTTATCCAAACTCCCCACTATTCATATGTATGTAACTCATATAATCCAAAACCTAAAGTGGCAAGATCAGCTGTGTGATTATCAATATTTAGAAAGATACCAAACTTGAGTTAAACAAGCCCATGTGTGTGTGTGAGTTCGTGTTCTTTTCTAACGCCAAACCTAAAGTCACACACTAAAAAAATTGAAGATAGAGCGACATACCAAGACTTTCATCATACACAAATCTGTCCTAAACCAATTTTTTTCCCAAATCGCGCAATAATTTCTTGGACTCCCATATTAACATATGCGAGTTTGAGAGCTCGAGCATGTCCATGGCAGCTTGAATTAAGTGGTAATTTCTTATGAACAAAGTGCAAGGAGAAGACTTGCAATTAAGCCGATTACTCTTCATGAATCGACTAAATTGCCATATTAAGATACAGAATTTTGAGTTGGAAATCAATTAGGCACCGTTCGATATCGGGAATTCATCTTTCGAACGAAGCAGGTACAGACAAAATATGGGTGTGAAGGGGAGCTCCATGAAACACGTTTGTCGGTTGGTGCATCTAATTTTTAATCAAAATCGAGTAAGTGAACGTGCAATGCAACATAAATATGTGTACCACCAATTTCTAAAATTGAGTAAACACCATGCAAATTACTGTACAACCGCACTTTATGCGAAAGTAAGAGCCTTTATCATCATAATGAAATCCCAAGTGCAAGTGGTACATCACTTGTGAATTGTGATTATCAACTAATATCTCTAGCAATGTGAATAGTGAATAGTGAATACCAAAGATTAAAGAACAATATTATAGCCTCAGATGGTTCAAGACATTTATGTACAACCAAGAGAGTACCAGAGACAGAAAACTCATGGCATCAGACGAACAAAGATCTTATTTTAATTACTAGCTAGCTCGAACACTAACCTATGGCGATGACAAAACAGCGCAAGAACAACAAGCTTATTGAAGCTTGTTAAGCTCATCTCCATGACTACAAAAACTATACTGTTCAAGAGTATTCATACAACTGATTTGATGAACAAGTGACATGTACAGATCAAGCTCTCATCATGATCCTCATCCTCTTGTATCCGAAACCTTACTTTCCAAGATCATCCTAAGATGATCCGGACTATAGTAACGATTTGTCATTCTAACCGTCGCTTGCTGGATCATGAGATCATTCACAACCGAAACGCTCGCGTGAGTCACCTCCAAATCGAGCTCCCTCAACGCCACCATCAGTCTCGCCGCAGGGTGGTTCTTCTTGCCACAATTCACCCTAACCATTGCATCTCTCCCAATGATCTTCACATCAACATCCAAATCCACTTGTTTCGCGCCATTCGAAACCCTGCTGGTGTCCGGTTCGGGTTGGGCTTGTTTCCTTGGTTGGTCTCGGGTTGTCAAGACCTCGGTTTTCAAGCACTCCACTTGGCTGATCAATGCTTCCTTGTCGGTTTCGGTCTTCTGTAGCTGCGCTTTGAGGTCGTTGATGTAGGCAATGGCGTCGCCTAAGAGCGACGCTTTGTCCATCTTCGAGACGTTTGGGACTACGGCGCGTAGCGCGTAGAACCGCTGGTTGAGTTTCTCCCTCCTCTGCCTCTCGGCCTCCACGTGGTTTAGGGGCTCTTCTCGGCCGTTCGCCGGTTTCCGGCCGCGCTTCCGAGGACGCTTCTCCGGATCCACAACGCGGCTGCTGTCGGCTTCCTTCGCCACCGAAGCTTCTAGATCTGAGTGGTCGGAGTCCCCTGTTGCTCCAGTGGCGCTTGATTTCACCGCCATGGAAGATGGCACGACCACGCTCGAGGTGCTGAAGGAGAGCATTCCTTCGTCTACGGTTGATTTCGACGGCGGAGATCTCTTTTTGGTCTTGGCGTTGGTGTTTTCCTCCGCCGGGAGTTGCGGATTTGACGGATTTCGCTTGCTCTCCGCGAAGTTCAAGATCTCTCCCGGTTGCGATTTCATGGCGAAATCGGCGAAATTGAGGAATCCTTGTTGCTGTTGTTGGTGGTGGGGTTGGGGGTTTTGAGCATCGATGAAGCCGTTGGAGATCTGAACGTCCAATTTCGCCGGCGGATGGCTCGCGATCGACATCGAATTCGATCCGATCGGGACTGAGCTCTCGCGGCGGCCGCCGCCACTCTTGGCGTTCGATATCCCGTCGGCGGCAGCGGAGGAGGACGGATCACTTATCCACAGCGCGGCGGGGTCGTTCTCCCCCTCGTCGATCGGAAGAGAAGGGGCGGCGGCGGCGGCGGAGGATGGGAGGCAGCTGTCGCCAGATCCGCCATTGAACAAAACCCTAACCTTATTCATCAGCAGGGGAGCGTGGAAGATGAGCTCGGTGGAGCCCAATTCGAGGACGCCGGTGCCAGTGGGGAAACAGACGATGGTCTGAAGGCCGAAGATGGCCCCCTGGCGGGCCCGCTCCCACGGGGAGCCGGAGAGGCGGTCGGGCCCGGACGCCCAGATGGGGTTGGATCCGAGGAAGGCCTGGCCAGGGAGATCGACGCCGAAGGGGAAGTTGCTCGTCATGGAGACGAGGAAGAACCACTCGGTGTCGGTGACGTCATCCTCGACGGCGTCGTTTACTGGAGAGTTGGATCCGCCAGTGATAAGGGAGTTGAGCTCCCGGAGCACCTTTTTCCTGTAGTCCTGCTCGGCCGGGTTGAGGGCCCTGGACGGCGTCGTTTGGGGAGCGTTCTTGGAGTCGTCGCCCTTGTAGTAGCCGTCGCCCCAGCCGAGGAGGGACTGGGCGGAGGGCTCCTCGGCGTTGCACTGCCAGAAGATGGCGTAGGTCCAGCTCTCCCTGGCGCCGTCGATCAGCGATTGGAGCCGCTGCTGGAGATTGTCCTGGCTGAGGATCGGAGGCTGCGGCGGAGGCGGCGGAGGGGGCCATGCGGCGGCGGAAGAGTCGAAGGGGTTGAAGGCATCGGAAAAGGCGGCGGTTTCATCGGTGGTCCAGAAATTCATCATAGTTGGGGGCTTTTGGGGATTGGACTAGTTGAACATGGAGGGCTTGTGAGCTGGTGTTGCTCCGGTGGTGTATCAATGGCGGCGGCAAAGTGGGAGGAAGGAGTCAAGGAGGAGGAGATTGTTTTGGGGAAAAAAACACGTGGGAAGGGAAAAGGGGAGGAGGAAGAGATGGGGAAAATAAAACACGAGGCGGCTGGAGAAGGAAGGCGTGAAATGTGTGGTGGGAGGGAGGAAAGGCGGAGATGTGAATTAAGGGTGCGTTTGGGTATTTACAACCTTTTTTATATTCAGGTTGATTTTTCTTTTCTTTTTTTTTGTTAGGCACGCACAGCACAAAAGGGCCAGGTGGTTTCTTCGAAAGTTGTCTTTTTTCTTTACGCGAAATAATCATTACTGTAAATTTATAACGCGTATTTTACATTTTAATACAACATTTTTTTTAGGGTGAGTGAATAATACTATAGGGAAATGTTGGTGGATAGTTCATAGTTGTATTAGGTGTACGTACAAGTTTAAATTTTTATCCAAAAAATGATTTGCTTGTTCTTTTTCATGTTGGATATAAATGACCACGGTATTTAATATAATAATTGAATTTTAAAGTTGAATCTTCAGATATAAACTCCCTAAGAAAAAAGGGAGATAACTTGTGATTGTAAGGTCAGGTTTAAATCTTTTTACCGGATTAAAAAATTACATAGGTGTTTACCAACTTTTATTTGAGGATTTGTGATGTACTGAAGTTAAGCAAATATATAAAAAATGAAACATTAAGCTTGTCATTTATGCCTGTTTTTGTGGAACAAACATGGCCTAACTAATTTAGCTATATTAGGAAATGAAACCGATTTCTTATGTATTTTTTCAGGGTAAGAAAATGATCCCTGAAATATATCAGAAAAATGTCATTAATTTAAAAAGGGAAAAGTTAACTCGGTTTGTGCAGTGCTTCACTCGGTCCGTGTGGGTCCGAGTCCGACCGATGGAAGCGGATTCTTGTGGGTTGGTTCGGTGAACCATGAAATTGAAACACAGCCGCAACATGTGATTAATACTTGCAATCTACTACTCGTACGATCATGACATGATTGAAATTAAAGTTCTCCGTATTGAATTCGAGTTTTTTTTTTGTTCTATCAATTTGAGTGAATGCCGAGTAGCATATGAAATAATTTTTTTTCTGTTAGGTTTTTGCGTATAACTATCCGCTAAATGGTCGATATTATAAGATATCACCCGTTAAATTACTATTTATTTTAACACACCCATTAAATATAATTTTGTTGCAGAGAACCACTCAGTCGCCTACTTCGTCAGGTTTTCCGTTAAAAAGTGTGATTTTACCAAATTGCCCCTTAATTTTTGTTAAAAGTGTGATTTTACCAAATTGCCCCTTAATTTTTGTTAAATTTAGTACATTTATCAGGTTTCCCCATAAAATGTAACCGACTAGATGTTTTACTAGAAATTGATGTACTTTTTTTATTAATTTGATGAACCTTTATTATCCTCATCTTCCTTCTTGATAAAAATTGTTTTACCTTTCTATCAATTGTTTTACCTTCTTAATAAGAAAATATCTCAACTCGATCAACATCTTTATCTTCCTCCTCCATTGAGGAACTAGATTAGATTCTTTAAAGCCTCAACTCGATCGACATCCTCATCTTCCTCCTCCCTACCAGATAACCCCAATTTGATTTGGCTTTGAAAACCCTAATTTGTGCATGTTATTGTGGGATGATCCTGGAGACCCAATTGGGCTAATTTCGTCTCAAACTTCTACATCCCTTCATTCAATTCACTCCGAGTTTCAGCTTCACACCTTCGGTTTCTAATAATGAATCGGAAGAACACACTCAAATGGAGCCTCTGACGAATTTTTCCATATTATTCACGTATTTTTCGAAAAATACATTTTTATGAGACACGCACAGTTTGTTCATCAAAACTAGTCAATTGTTCATCAATACTAACTAATTGTGCATCGAGTTTTTGATAACATTGTTCATTGATTTTGAACTTTTTTACTCTTATTTTTAACCTTATTTATGTGTATAAATACAATATTATCTAGTTTTTTATGCACATACAATTAATTTCGATATACCCATATTTGTTCATTGATATACTCCTATTTGTTCATTGATATAACCTTATTTGTTCATTGATATACCATTATTTGTTCATTGATATACTCTTTTTTGTTCATTGGTATATCTTTGTTTGTTTATTGATATACCCTATTTGTTCATGGATATACCCTTATTTGTTCATTGATATAACCTTTTTTGTTCATTGATATAACATTGTTTGTCCATTGTTTGTTCATTGATATACCCTATTTGTTTATGGATATACCCATATTTGTTCATGGATATAACCTTGTTTGTTCATTAGTATACCCTTATTTTTGAATTGAAATAAAGGCTATCTTTTTTCCTTACTCATATAATTAGTTTTCACTCACATACCCATATAATTAGTTTCAATGCACACATATATTTATCTAGTTTATGTAGTTGTTATATGAATCCTTTTTTGATAGCAAAGTGTTAATATATTAAAAATCCAATTCAGCTAAGTCACTTATACATGGCAAAATATCATTTTTTTGGTCGAAACATGGCGAAATATCATTTACATGACTTATTCGTGTCCGAATTAAGATACAAACTTGTGATAAAGTGAGCTACACAATTGTCATGTCTACCTATATGAGCACAACAAAAAGAAACAAATGAAGTGCTCAATATAGTACCTAAATAAAATAAGTTTGATGTAGAAACTTGAATGAAAAGGATAATAGATAAAGATTTTGACTTTGAAATAATATGATGTATGCTAAGAGAACGAACCAGTTGCAAATCGAAGAAGAGTGTTTGTGCCTTAGCTATGTTCGGAGCTCAAGAAGAGCACACGTTTCACAGCAGCAACAATGACAAAATCCAAACGAGTTAAACAAATACAATACCGAGACTGACATCAAAACAATTAGTTTTGTCTCACATACGGTTAATAATGATGCACGCACATATATTAATGCATACAGTTTCGATACACATTCGTCCATTTTTTATGTACAAATAATAGATCTTTGATGCACAAATAATAGTTTATTTATGCACAAAATTAAAGTTTTGATGAACAAAAGCATAGTTTTGTTGAAACAGTTTTGATGAACAAAATCACAATTGTGATGCACAAACAATAGGTTTTGATGAACAAAATTACAGTGTTGAGGAACAAAATCATAATTTTGATGAAAATCTGGGCGCACGTTCTATTTTTTTTTTTTCTAAATACGCGAATAATTCGCCCATGCCTTTTTTTTCATTTTAAGTGAAATGATCAACGCTTTTAATTTTTATTCATCCAATGACTCTGATTTTTTCTTATTTCGTACCAACGCGCCCATTTGTACCTAAACCCGACCCTAATAATAATAATAATAATAATAATAATAAATTGTAATTAGCTTTGCATCAATACTGATGCCCACAATTTAATATTCTACGCGCTATGCAGATGCACAACATTCACACAATTAATTTCTCTTTGCTCGTCAGTTTTATTATTTTTTAATCAGATGATGGGTAATTGGGTATAAAACTATAAATTAATCTACTGCACTATCATGGGGAGGGTATAATAAAATCAGGAGAAGCTCGAAGTTAGCAAAATTTGAAAAAAAATAGAGATTCGTTAGATCCGTGAGAACATAACCTATATATAATTATCGTTTTTATAACTTACTAGTTGAAGTTCCGTGACATTCACGGGATAATTTTACTAAAAAACTATACAATTTTACGATATTAATTTAAAATACTAAATATATTTATACAATTTCATAATAAATTATGCAATAGGCAAATTATTTTTTTAAATTGTACTCCATATTTTAATTGAATATATTTTTAAATATTTTTTCATTATTTGTGGAGATCTTGTCTAAATTTAGATTGAAATTATTAAAATATTGATTTTACTTTTTATTGAATATTTTTAAATAATATTTTCTTATTTTTTAGACACAAATATGTATAAAATACTTGATTTTTTATAAAGATAATAATAATTTGGATAAGTTATCTACTACAAAGCATAATATAATTAATTAAAATATTTTTTTAAAGTTAATTTATTAAAATTATATATTATATTATGGTTCTTATCTTTTACTCTATAATAATAAGAAGTGAATATGAAAAATACAATATAAAGATTATCTATGTATTATTTTGCAAAATTCAATCCATCTATAAAGTTGTTTTCCATACTAAATTTACATAACGGAGAAATAAAATATAACGGAAATTAATGTATATGAAAATTTATAAAATTCAATTTATTAATCAACCTATCATCCATATTAAATTACAAAAAAACATAGAGATAAAAAAATTTAAATGCAAGGTGGGGCTAGATAAATTTTTTTTTATATTTACATAAATAAAATAAAAAGGAAATTAAGAAAAATGTAATGTAATTTTTTTTTATCAAAATTCAATTTAAGCAAGTATTCGTCAAGATTTTTAAATTTTTATTTTTTTTATCAAACTTTGATTTAAGAAAAAAATCTTTAATTTTATAAATGCATAAAAAGATAAAGAAAATCTAATTTTATTAATTTAAATTAAAATTCGAATTTTTTTTGACATTTAGAAATAATCTTAGTCATCAACATAAAATTATATCTTTTTCTCAAAATAAAAATATATCAACATAAGAAAATTTATTATTTAACATTATATCATTATATAGATATGAATTTTATACTTGGAGCTCAAGCCTTGTTAAAAGATAAAAAAAAAATATATTAAGGCCCTAAATCTTGTTAAGAGATAAAAATATTAAATTAATATGGAAAATATCATCTCATACGAATTTATGTATATAAAAATTATATAAATATGTTATCTATTGTAATAAACTAATACATAATCCATAGATAGAATATTATATACATAAAAAATTATATAAATATGTTATCTATTTAGTATATATATCAAAAATACTATAAGTTGTTACAAAATTTATTAAAATATAATTTCATATTAATTTATTCAAAAATGCCACGTGGAACAAAATTTACAACAGAATTGGGTTCTGCTTTATAATGTACTAGGAGAGATGTCCTACCTCCTAAAAACATAGAATAAACATACCAATTTTAAAAACTAAAATCCTAAAAAGAATTGCATAAACCCTTAGGAAAAAAATTTAAATCACTACATAAATAAAAGTAACAAATCTTTTCAAAACAAGGTGAAAATCCGATATCATTAAACTGTACCCTCCCACAAAATTTTATATTTCCAGACTATCTATATATTAGCACAAAATTTTATTTTTGTTATAACGGTTTTTTTAACCTATGACTTAAAGACATAGGTTAAGTTTTACATTTGAAGGAACTAAAATCCTATATAAAAATAATAAGAAAATTTAAAAAAATAGATATTCTTAAATAAATACAACCCAACACGTTGTTTTTATTTTAATAACCTTAAAACATAGGTTAGAAAAACCATTGTTGTAATTACAATAAAATAAAAAAGTTTGAAAAATATGTATTGTTGGTGTGCCATGTAAAAGACACCCACATGAATTACAATAGCAGCAGTTGAAAAGTCGCAAAATTTTCACTGCAAACAATTTCATGCCATTGAAAATGTCGAATATAAATCCTAAAAAATGTCGAATATAAAAGCAGTTTGGTCTGTCGAAATATTATTATTATTAAAACAAATATAAATATGGAGTGAATAATATTATTTCTTGAATAAATTTTCCTGAAATATATTTATAGAATTTATTTAATTTAAAATAATTAAATAAAACCCACTTTTAACTATTGGGATGGCTAATTTTGGTCAAATATATTTTGGCCCACTTATAAAACAATGAAAAATGGGGTTGAGAAGAGTGGACCCCGGGACCTCTCGCTACAAGTCTGACATGCGGGCCACTAAGCTAATTGATACGTACCTCGCCACGAAAGGTTGCTCCTTGACTCGGATCGTCGCTTGAAGGGTGACCCGATCTTACATCGATTCTTCTTTGGTTTTAGATGATTGAAGCTCCTCTAATTCAATTGGTTTATCCTTGGAATGGTACTTGAAACACCAAGGTTGATTGCCGATGATGACGGATATGGATTCTAGAAGAGAGGCATGAAGTGATCGTCTTCTAGATATAAATAGATAATTGGTATAGGTCTTCGAGTCACCTTCTTCACATCCTTGACTTCTAAGGTCTTTTGGTTGTCATCACTAAGTTGGTTCTCTACCATTTAAATGAACCGTTTTTAATAAAATACACTTTTTCAGTCTAAATCATCACCACTCCCTTGTTTCCTACTATTACTCCTCGTTCCTCTGGCAACAAGAGGGGGCAATTGTCCCCTCCTGCCCCCACCTAAATCCGCCATTGCTTGTACAAGATTCTCAATCTCTACAAGGCTCCTCCTACAAATATTTAGATAGCCTTTCAGAGTAAATGGTTGACTTCTTTCCTTAAGGTGATATTCGTCGGTGCCCCCACCTAAATCCGCCATTGCTTGTACAAAATTCTCAATCTCTATAAGGCTCCTTGATATGTTCTCTTTAGTATAGGTTAACTCTTGTATTTTAGGCATGATTTGAGTGTGTTTAGGTTAGTTTTGAGCATAATTGTAATATGAAGACCAAAGACACAATTTGAAGAATTGCAAGAGTTTTGTAGACAAGTGTTGATTTGGAGTTGTTTTGACGCCATTTTCTTGTGATGCATCGTTCAGGAGCTACGGTGATCGGATGAAGCTGAATTTGGTATCATTGGAAAGCTAGCTCGAAGAGATACAATTCATGTTTTTACAGCGAGTTCAAATTCCAACTCTAAGTGGGTCAAAGCCACCTCCGAAGTTAACACCAGAATGTTGTCAGAGGACCCGCGCTCGCGGGTGGAAACCGCGCTCGTGGTTGAAGAGGGTTCCGCGGCCGAGGGGAGATCAATGGATCCACGCTCGCGGCTATAAACCGCGCTCGCGGGTGGTGGATATTCCGAAGCGCCGACTTTCTGTTTTATTTTATCTTTTATCTACTTTTATATCTTTAGGTTTCAGGTGTTTTTCTACTATTTAAGCTTAGTTTCATGTTTCAGTTGAACATATCACACATTATCTAGCATACTTTTACTTTTTAGTTTTTATTTCAGTTTTATTATGGAGAACTAATTTCCCTTGGAGTTTGTTTAATCAAGGAAGCCCTTTTATGTAATTCGTGAGATTCTGGTAACTTTTCTACCCCTTGGTTAATATCAAAACTCTTTTGCTAAATTTTATGATTATCAATTGATTTCTCTCGGTGCGCATCTTGTTGAATTTGATTGATATTCTACTGTTTGGATTAGTTTGATTGTTGTTTGTGCAATCTTATTTATCCTTGAAACAACTCTTTTCTAGGACCGTGGACTAGAATTGAGAAAGAGTGTTTGATTGTTATTTTATGCATGAGACTCGTAGCTTGATTGCATGATTTGATATCCTTTTATCCTTAATATTTTGCATGATTTGAATTAAGCGTTCTTGTTCATATCATCTTTTCGCTTGGACCGTGGACAAGCGGAAATCTTTATAAGGATTGGAATTAACCTGGGAATTAATAGAAAAATGGATGAATCAATGATCGAATGATTAAAAAGGTGGAATTGATAGAATGAGCTCTGCTTTCCTTAATTAATTTGATACTTTTATATTATTTACTTGCTTAAAATCCAAAAACTCCCTGTTCTGTCTTTGCTGATTGTTCAGAATACCGATTCTCTTGGGTTCGATCCCTTACTTGCATGCTATACTAGTTTGTAGTTTAGGGTAATTTATTTTTGATCTTGGCAACAACGAATTTAGCCGAGTCACTCCTCCTACAAGCATTTAGATACCCTTTCGGAGTAACTGGCTGACTTCTTTCCTTAAGGTTATACATTCATCGGTCCTGTGTCAGTGATCAAAGTGGAAATCGAATCATTTTGATATATCCTTATTATGTTGCGGGACATCGCTCTTCCGGTGCCACTTTATGACATCTCCCGTCTTGTTTAAAGTCTTGATGACTTTGGTTGCGTTAATATTGAAATTGTAAGGCGATAACTTAGGAGGGATCCTTGGGTCACTGCTCCACTCGTATGGGCACAATGTTGCAACATTTACAATCTAATCTGGAATAGACGCATGGGTTGCCTTGCATTTCCCATGTCGCCGCTTCGGCCAGGACGATCCTGACGACTTAGCAACAAAAAGGTCATCTTCTTCCAAGCGAACATGTGCTAACGCCTTTGCTTGCACCTCATCAAAGTTGGAACAAACGTACTTAGTTAATTCATGGTAGAGTTCAGGGTTACCTGAGGAGACTCCCCTTCGAAACGCTTCTACTACAGTGGCGGCATCGCAATCCTCGATCGTGGCAATTAGTTCTTCATTGTACCTATTTTAAAACTTTTTCAAGGATTCGCTAGATTTTTACACTAAGCGGTATATGTTGCTGGATCGCTTCTTGGTATGCCGACTACTTGCAAACCTGAATCTAAACTTTTCAACCAGTTTAGTGAAGGATGAAATACTACCAAGTGGTAAGTGCAAATGCCAATTCAAGGTCAGAACAAATAAGGTGTTTCCAAACCAATGGCACATCACAACTTCCTTCATTTTGAATGGAACTGTGCTTATGTTCATGGCTTGTTTGAAGGCCACTATATGATGGTCTGGATCAGTTGTTCCTTCGTACTTTGGTACGTCATGAACATGATATTTTCGTGAAATGTCAAATCTTGCTATAGCCGGTATGAAAGGGGAATCGGTATATCCGTCTCGCCTTTCGACAACTATCGGTTGAGGAGCCCCTAGGACCCGAGTGATTCGATCTTCAAGGGCTTTAAGACGTTCTCATAATGATATTAATTCTGCATCCTCTCGGACAACGCAAAGTGAATTTTCGTTTACCTGATACCCCATTACTTGTCTTCACTCATTTGGTGTAACTAAATTTGGATCATCAAGGTTTAATTATCATGCGACACCATCCACGGATCTTGAAACTCGTGGGCGACTTGGTCCCAAGTGCACTTGCGATTGGATTTGGTTTTGTACCTATGATTGAAACAAATCCCTTTCACAAGTTAGAGATTCAATTTGTTTTTTTGTAAACATCTGTAAACCGACTATGAGCCTCCTTTTGCTCCTCCAAACCCTTTTGCAAGGCGAGCATAGAGTCCCTCAGTTCGGCTATGATAGTTGACTTTGAAGTGACTCCTTGTTCCTGCACCGCGTATGGGTTACCAGGTTCCGGGGTTTGTTCAGTAGAGGTGTGATCTTGGCTATCAATGGGGAGTAGGGTTTGTGGGTTAGGAGTATCATGGCTCTTTTCTGGTTTTCAGGTCCTCCAGAAAGGCTATTGGATTCGTCAGTGATGTTGATAGTGGGCAGGAATCGTAGTGTTTAATTGGTTTCTTTGGCTAAGGGCCCCACCGTGGGTGCCAATTGTTTTCGGCAAAATTAACACGTTAATGCATTATTCGCTAAAATGTGGGAACCTTAGTCACATACCAAATCAAACACGTGAACATGATAAGATAATAGTAAGATATAAAAGATAAAAATTAATTGGAGAACAAATGATAGGATTGTTTCCTAGCACAATCAATAACTAGAATAGTAATTGAATACAAAGAATGATTGATATGTGATAACGATAAAAAGAATAGCAAATTGAGAGTCGAGGTCAATCGGATAAACGAGTTGTGAATGAGTGAAGTTCTTGAGAGCGGGTGCGATGAATATCATGTGTCCTCTCCTCTTCTCCGATTTCCCTTTTATATTGCCTTCTAGGATATCCGTTTCACGCTCTCCTCCTTTCTTCCATAGATTTCACATCTCCTTAACTCCTCCAATGATCACCTATGTCTTTCTTGACAACGAGCAAAGCCATTACACACTCGATTACTTCCTTCTGGATATTGGCCCAACTTACGATCGCGACCCAAACACATTCATTTTTTTCCAACAGAAAGCTAAACTACCCACTCTTTCTATATTGTTTACAACAATTCTGTGATGTCCTTGCAACCTCCTTAGCGTTCTTTGGAACTCATGTATATTGAGCTTAGTCTCTAATATGAAGATTGTGGAAGGGGCTTCCATCTTTAATAGGTCTTTGGGGGATATGACTACATTGGGCTTGCCCAAGCCTCAACTGCTTAATCCTCGACAACTCATTTCCATAGGACAGAATGGGCCTTGCCAGCCTCCAACAAAATAATTAGAATGTGCATAGTCTTTGTGGTATTTCTTTGCTTCACCACTACTTCCACCATCTCCTCCTCCTCTATCTCCATGTCCTTCAAGTCTCCTTTGCTCCTAGTCATCCCTTTTCTCTTTTTGTTGGTTGTTTTATTACTCTTTTTAATATTAGTAGTCTTCTTTTTATCAATTCTCCTCCAAGCTTTTCTTTGTTCTCCTAAGGGACCCTTATCCCCGTGTCAACAACCTTTGCCTTTCTCCCTTTCATTACTAGACTTATCAACTTCACTATTCTCTTCTTAGTCCTTTTTTGTTCTTTTTTTGATAATGAGTTAAGTAAAGGTCCAACTTTTTGTTGGAAAACGTCTAGCATATTGTTTTATTTGTCTTCCCCATTAAAGCTAATCGCTTTTATTTCACTTCTCTCAACTTTTGTGCGAGGGTAGAGGTCACAAAGTGAGACGAGGGAGCACAGATAACGGAAAAAATCGAGGAGAGATTGAGGTGAATTAATTTAACGACAGAGGAAGATGAGGTAGCAAATATTGATGCTAGAAGAACCATGTTGAGCTTAGCAGGGAAACTCCTCGCACAGAAGATTTGCAATCGGAAAGCTATGAAGTTCTACTGGAGTTGTTTTGGAAACCTCGTAAAGGGCTAGTGATGAAGGATATATAAGAAGAAATGGCAGCGTTCCAATTGGTCATTGAAGAGGACAAACAATGGATGTGGGAACATCAACCATGGAACTTTAATGGCAACTTACTCCTAATGGAGGAAATCTATGACGAGGAAAAATTCTCTGAAATCCAACTTAACAGCGTTACCCTATGGATAAGTGTTTTTAACTTGCCTTTCTACAAATTAAAAGAGAAAATAGTCAGAGTAGTAGGGAATCGAATTGGGTAGTTCTTGAACATAGCAGAAAACTCAAGTTTTGGGTGGGGAAAAGCGATGAAGGTTAGGGCAAATTGTTACATTGACATGCTTCTCTTAAGGAGTATGATGATGAGCTTTAGACACGAGAAACCAATATGCTTGGAATTCAAATACCATCATATTCTTTACTTTTGCCAAATATAAAGCTTTGAGTACACATTTTTGCAATGAAGACCCATATTAGAAATTAAGCAATTGTTTTTTTATACAATGAGCTACCAACTCATTACAAGGCAAACATTAGGCTACCTTAAAAGAACAAGGTCAGCCTAAATCATCACATCGGATGATCTTTAAGAAATGCAACAATAAAGGATAACAAAATACAAAATTCCTAGAATTACTAAGACTAGGATTTGAACTTGAACTTGAATATTCAAGAACTTGTCGACAATGTCCGATATTGACATGTCTTCTTGCAAGGAAGTCTGCCGCAACATTACATTCCCTAAAACAATGGAAAAAAAAACCACCTCTTGAAACCCACCAACCAGAGCTCTAATTTTCTCGATCAAAAATTTTATTTCCCACGGGATTTTCCAAGTATTTCGCAAAGAATTAATAATCATTAAATTATCTCCTTCTATTATCAAATGAGAAGTTTTAAGTAATAATGCATCTTTAATTCCTTCAATCATAGCAATTGCTTCTGCTTGAATAACTGAAACATGCATAATCTTTCGTCGATCAATACTAAGAACATTACTATTACCTATATCTAAGAATAAAACTTATGTAAGTTTCAGAATTAGACTGTTTAGAAGCATCGCAATTTAATTTATACCAAAGAGGAGGTGGTTTTTTCCAAACCGTAATTGTTTTTCTTTTCCTATTATTAATATTTTTAACAAAAGTTTTATAATTGGCTAAATCCCATAAAGAAAATTCTCTGAAAGCTAACTCACAAGGACTTAAATTAGAGTCTATATTTATGTGTTTAAAAATAACTGAATTCCTATGATTCCAAATATACCACCAAAGGAAGCATAAAATATCTGAATTTATATTTAGTTTTAACGTATCAATTAAATCAGACATAAAACAATCTGTTGTAGGAGCAATTATAAATTTACAATTTAATTTTTTTTCCAAACTAGTCATTATTTTAAACGTAAAAGGACAAAAGAAAAAAAGATGATGAAGAGATTCATTTGAAGATCCACACAAAGAACAAGTCGCAAAAACCGAATCATAAAATTTTAATCTTTCCGTCATAGGTAAACAATCAGAACATGCTTTCCAAATGAGAAATTAAGCAATTGTTGAATATACAAATCGACAACTTTTTAAGCCACATTCCACTTGGTATAACTAATTTACAAATATCTTACTCGACACTCAGACAACAATATATAATCAATTATTTGGTATATAATTTATATTTACCTCCTTAAGTAATGAAATTGATTGTTTTTATGATGCGAGAAAGATTAGAGGAGACTACATCATCTTGACATTTTCACCCTAGAGCATCTAACATCTTAATGGATGAGATCATAAAAATCTAGATTTACTTCAAGGTTGTTTCTTCCCCTTTTTTAAACCAACTTTACCACGCAATCGGTAATTTGATTAACTCCCCCCAAAAATGAGCAATGTTCCACTTCTTCACCGTGTTGAGGCATTCAAGAATATCTGGGACTAGAACCTTGAAATGCCATAAACAATTTCATTTTTCGTTTATGGCGTTCACCAGAAACAAGTTGTCGCCTTCAATTCCAGCAACCTGAAGTTTCCTCTAACATCTTCTTGGATCCTTCTCCGATCCTAAGTGTAAGAGCTTCTGTTGGATCGTGACGCGTTAGTAACAAGTCAGGGAACTAGTATTGTTCCCTGGGCAGCGGAAATAAACAGTAAGAACACAAAATTTAGAGAGGAAAACTTCCTGTCCGACCACCAAGTCGTAGAAAGAAAAACCTCTACCCCTGAGACTCCTTCTCAGAGGATTTTCAATAGAATACTTTTATTAAGTTTCAACGATTACAATGCAAGTCAAGTTCTCTCTGGTAACTAAGGCACCAACCAAAGTTCCCTGGTAACAACGGCACCAACCGAAGTTCAACCAACTAGACTTCTACAACCCTAAACGTAAACCTAAATGGAAGTAATCTACTGACTTACTTGTGGATTCTTCACCGGAAAAAGCCACACACTCGTACACTTGAAAAGCTCTCTCTCCAAGTTCGTCTTCTTTAACCACTCGAAAACCACACTTTTAACCTAAAAGCGACATCCTTATTTATAGAGTCTCATGGGATCTGATTTCTATTATTTCCTTGCCACGAAATAACAGATTTTCCATCCCAAAATCTCCATAAAATCAGAAACTCAATCAACCATATCTTCAATCATTCGGATTATACCCAAAACCGAAAGATCTCGATATCTTATCTTTTTGCTTCAATAAATCTTCAAGATTCCATCTTATCTTCTCTTAAACAAGTCCATCTTAGCTGTCAAATCTCCGCCGAAGTCGTTTGCTCAAGATATGGAAACTTGCCAAATATAGAAAGTCGCGTAGCTTCTCGCAGACGCTGTCTAGATCGTCAGTCGTTCCCTCCTTCGTTCCCTCACGACGTTGTTCCCTCCATCGTTCCCTCACAACGTTCCTTCACTCTGACGATATGTTCTTTTCTTTTCTGACATACTAGTGAAACAACACATTAATCATTCAAAGTTTGTCATCATCAAAACTAGGGATGCTCAACGGGTCGGGTCATCCGCAACCCGCACTGACCCGACCCGCAACCCATGCGGGTTGGGTTGCGGGTTGATTTTTCCAAATATCGGGTTGCGGGTCGGGTCGGGCAAAACCCGCCGGGTTGCGGGTCGACCCGCACGACCCGCACTCTCTTAAAAAAAATTCACTTTGTCACCCTTTTTTAGACCACCCGTGAAAGCGAAACCTATTTTCTATTTCAAACGGCCGCCAGTGAAAGTTGAAACTCCAAATAGAAATCCCTAGATCTACTGATCCAGATCTACACGGCTGCTCAACCTCTCTAGCCGCCGGATTCCTTGCTTGATCACTCCAGACTCCGCTCGCTCCGTACTCCGTCCTCTTGCTCCGCTCCTCCCCCGACTTGGCGTCGCCTAGGGTTTTCTCTTTGTCATCCGGAAGAATGATTCGTATTTCATCAGTTATCTAATTAATCGATCCATTGATGCGCCTGGTATGAAATTGCCCAAGTATTTTGATGCGGCAAAGGTCACGAAACGAAGGAATTGGTACATTTTGTTGATGGATCTCGAATTTGAAATGTACATACGGTAATTGTCTGCGATGAAGTTAATTAGTTCATATCTGTCAAGAATTTAGGTTATGCTTTTTAATTCATGCTGAGTGGAAGTACACGGTGGTGGAAATTTATGAATATGTACCACCCAGTTGGGAATAAACTAATCTTGATCTAATTACTAATTGCCTTTTTTGTTATAATAATCCTCTTATAAGTATATTTCGGTAGAGTATTTAATTAGATTGATTTTAATGTCAAACAAACTCTTCTTGTTCATCTTCTATTCGCAAACAGTGCCATACATATTTTTTTAGAGCGAGTTGAGTGTTTACAGTGCGGGTCAGACGGGTCGACCTGCGACCCGACCCGTTAGACTCGCGACCCGCAAGTCGGGTCACGGGTCGGGTCGCGGGTCAAAACTATTTTTTTTGCGGGTCGCGGGTCGGGTCGACCCGATCCATGAACATCCCTAATCAAAACTAAGAGAAAACATGGAACAACGAATGTTCCAACAGCTTCAGTAATAATTATTGAATTATTTCTTGCACAATATTCTTAATCAAAACAAATTGTCTCAACCGTATGGTTTGTAAGAAAATAACCTAAAGATGAGAGGCCTTGATTGTTTTTTGCTTCTATTTGATTGAAGATTCGTTCATTTTGTTTTGGTACCATAAATATCACCAAATGAATGCTAATATCTCCATTTCTTTTTGTGTTATGGCCGCTCTAATTTCTTATGGTACTTTATTTGGTAATTTGCTTTATGTTTCTATATCTTCTAACTTTGAATGTATGTCTTTATTGATTTGATATATGTTTTTTTTTAGTTTGGTAGCACTCAAGTAGAATGTGCGGGGTGTTTTCTTTCAGTGTGTCACACGTTGTGCATTGAAGCGTGACAACAATGTGTCTCTCATACAACCTACTTTTTGTTGAAAGTGCATTTCTAGTTATTTCTTACAAATTAAAATTGAATTTCCAGATCCACTAGACATGGTAGTTCGCTTCTTCCATTTTGTTGTTGATTAGTTCCATTACTGATCTTGTTGAGAAGTGGGAACTAATCGTTCTTGTTCGACTTCTAATAGAGTTGATTATTGATTTAATTAAGTGATATAGATACTTGAATAATTTTCTCTACCGTTTCAACTATTTTTCTATTTCATCCTTCTTCGAAGGTTTGTGTTCATCTAAGTAGTGAGAGATCGTATCATTTTCACTACGTCTATATCATTAGTAACGAAATTTATTATTGGCTTTTCATCCATTGTTCTCTAGGGTTGTATGTAATCGGAAATTTGGGTTTTGATGTTTCGTAGATGAGGTTAATTAACAACAAATCAAATTTTCTACTCCCTATATATACTCCCCTATGAGGTGATTGGTCGATCAATTTCCAAATTAAATCAAAAAAAAACTTAAGCATTAGTAAAATGTTAAAAAAATACCTTATAACCAATTAAAACAAAGGAGTACGATAGGGAGTATGATTAGGCAACAGAGAAATCGGATTAAACAACAATGGTGGTGCAAGAAAAAGAATTGGAAATCAACTCTTAAGGGCCCCAAATTATTGTAAATTAAGCAATTTGCACTACTATTTAAGGCCAAACTAGTCTTAATTCTCGTGCCTTGTACGATATTTTATAAAATTATTGTATTATTTATTTGTATTTGTTAAATTTTAATTAAATTGAAATAGGCAAAGATATTTAAAAAAAACTATATGCATTAAAAATTAATATAGGCAATAATATTTTTAAAAAATTATGTGTATTTTATCTTAAAAAACTATCCTATTAAAAATTAATTTTATTCAATATATAAATATAACTAATTAAAAATAATCCAATTAAATTTTAAACAATCAAATTGATTTAAAAATGATGAATGATAATATGATATGTGGTTTAATGTGGGACTGTTTTATACTATATAGAGTAATGATTGAGGGCAGGGACGGACCAGTCCACCCTAAAAAATTAAAAATAAATAAAAGTAGGGGAAATTTAATTTTTAAAAATAAAAAAAGATAAATTTAGTAGTAAATTAGTCAAATTAAGGTTATTTAGCCCATCCAAAAAAAATCGGTAAAATTTAGCCCACCCTAAATTTAAATCCTGTGTCCGTCCCTGATTGAGGGCTCACATTTTATTTTTATTGTTCGAATAATAAAATTGAAAATGTCAAAAATAGCGGGAAGGAATCGTGGCCCTCCATTAGGTAAAAGGTTGTTGTCAGAAGGATATATTTTTAAATTAATACAATTTGCAATGAAATTAAATTAGAATAATATCTTCAGTCATTATAGTTGGTGATTGTGGCACGTTTTGCACTTTTGCTTCATAGGTTATCGCCATAATAACGTTTTATATGTTCACATGGGCCCCGCCTTAGGGCCTTAGCATGTGAATTGTGATAAACCCAATATCATTTTCCTTCTTCTGATTATTTTTATCATTATATTATTATTTTTATTTATAATGCACAATGCACAATTATCGTGCATTTAAAGTGATACTTTCTTCTACCAAAAAATAGTGATACTTTCTTCATATTTTATGTCTGCACTTTGTCATAGACCGTTACATAATAACTTAAGAAAAATTATATATGGGAAAATTTATGTAAGAAAAAAGTGATACTTTCTTCATATTTTATGTAAGAAATCATGTGATATGTAATAATTAACATAAGAAATTCAACACAGGTAATTAGTGGTTTAAGGTCCCACTATGTTTATATGGGAAAATTTATTTAGCAAAAAATAAATGTTCAATACTTTAATTTTTCTCTTTTAAATTTTTGTATTTTTTTGGTCGAATCCCTTGTAAATTCTCTTAAGAGTAGTACAAACCATGCACTCGGTTCAAGGGGTATTTTGTTCCTTTTTTTATTAGGTAAAAATTCGGTTTATCGTACAGGTCCGATAGAACCGAGAGGCAAGCCGACTAGGAGCAACCTGAAGCAAACAAAGAACACGAAAGAAGAAGTACTAATGTCAAAAAACAGGCATTAGAACGAACGAAAAGGTGGGATAAGTGAGGGGCTAAAGAGATGTGTCTTTAGCATTCGGGTCAAAAGCGGACAAAGATGATGAAGTGGACTACTGAAGTTGCCTCCACCGAGATGAATGATTTTCAACAGCCTCGAGAACGTCCAAGCGACCTCGCCAATCACAAAAGAGCCACCGCCAATCCTAGAGTCAAATCTCGAAATTGTACAAATTTGTACATGGGTCAACCTGTCAAAACAACAACACGAACCACAACACCCGATCAAAACCAGCCCCAAAACGCAGGGCCAAAAGAAACAACAAACACAAACAACAACCCACACAAAAAAGAAAAAAAGATGGACTGTAGTGATCAACAAAGAGACTGTAGTGAATTTGTAGTGCTTCTCGTTTGTTGTTCTGGGGAATGTATTGTTATATAGTTGAAAGATAGATCCATGTTTTTATACGCTCGTTATATGTCACCCTAAACTCTTGAGCAAGACAAAAGAATACTGCCATGTGCGAATTTTTAATACACATCATTTGACAAGTTTTAACAAGAAACAACCAACAAACAAGGCCCCAAAAAACCCCATCAACAAGACAACCCACAAAGGCACGAAGCCCAAAAGGTCAAAAAATGGGCCCAAGCCCAAGATCAATTCCAAACACAAACACGAAAACACACAAGGTTGTAACATATCGCTGTTTATTTTTGAAAAACGTTAGTTAAATCCTTAGTTAACCTAAAGTCAATAAGTATCCACAATTAAATGCCCAAACTCGAATATATAATTAAACTAGCCAAGTCAAGCCCGTCCGTTGGATGGGGCAAATTTTATATTTTAATATTTGAAATGCATAGATGTTTGCAAGCATTTACAAAAATAATACAAATTAAAATAAAAAGAAATTAATTTAATAAAAATGATAGAAATTTGAACTTTAAAAAAGTTCTTTTGTGCAAACCTAATTATCATCCACCAAAAACCTTCATGTCTTGCGTTCTCACATTCACTCTCCCTGCCTCAATTCGTGTTTCGATTCGATCAATCTTTCTTGCAATTTGAGGGTAGTCTTCTAATTTTCGCTTTATAGTGGATGAAATTATGATGCGTTCATACAAAAATAAAAGACATATATAGCGATAAATAAAAAGATAGAAATTAAATTTTATATTTTATTTTGTTAGCTGTAATGTCTACAATTGTGTTTGATATTGTGTTTTGTATCTAATATCAAAGGTTTTTAATTTAATGTGTAATATCAAATGTTATTATTGTTATTTGAAATATCAAAGGTTGCAAAATTAACTATTTTAAATTAAGATAGTTGATTATTTCGCAAATCCTCCAACTTTAAATAAAAGGATTTTAAATATTTCAAGACATCAATAAAAAAATATTTATTTGATTTTGATGATATATAAATTCGCATGTTGTAAGATTATAGCTTTAGTGATTTGGATTAGTCTAGTAACACTTTCAAAAAAATTCCATTAAGATTCACGATAGGGGTATAATAAATCTATTTATTTTTTTATGAATGATTTCATCTGTCATGTTATATATAGCCTTATTGTATCATTTGAAATTCTCTTAATATCCATCTAAAATTGAATTTGATCCTATAGCAAGTGTAGGCTAAATAAAAAGAGATTCATCTAAAATTTTAAATGCACTCTTATATCTAATAAAACTGCATTAAATTAAAAATATATAGTAAAGTCGTTTTGATTGTTTGAAAGAATTGGATCACCTTATTATAGAATGTAATTAAATGGATTGGTGTATACTTATCAAAATCATATATTAGTTAACACATTAATTTACATTGTTTTGTGTATTTTTCTAATACAACTTAGCTCATCTGTTTAATAACAACTATAAATTTTTTATAAATTAATTATAACAAAACGTTTTAAATATTTAAAAAAAAATATGAGTCGCCTTATAACCACATATAATCAAATAGATTGATGTATAATTAATTAATAATCATATATCATTTTTCATACACATGTGCAATTTGTAATATAAGCATAATAAAGTTTTTATATATCATTCACATACTTTTAATATCAAATTTAAATTGAATTTAGTCTTTTGTATGGGGTATTTTGATTGTGGTAAAAAATTATCCAAAGTGATTATTTGAATCATCGAACCTTAAACCTCCAATATAATTGTCAAAGCTTCAACCATTGAGCCAAAATTTTATATTAACATATAATAAAATCAACATAATATAGTGAGATGTTTTTCATAAATTTAATATGTTCACCTAGTACATAACATTTTAATGTATAAATTTCAAAAATAAAAATTAAGGTGAATCTAAAACAATTTGTTTTATTATATAATAGTGTAATATTGTAATTGACTATGCACAATGGCGCTTTAAATATAATATACCAATGATTAAATAGTAAAGTATTTCAATTAAATAAAATATATGCAACAAATTAACAATGGCCAATAATGGATGATAATATATAATAGTATATACCAATTATAATTAAGCCTTAATACTAAATGTGAATAAAAGGATCTACCTTGTTATTTAATAGTGTAATTGACAATGCATATGGTACATATGACATAATATATCAACAATTCAAAACTAAGAGTGTGTTATCTACCAAAATAAATAGTTGTCAAGTAATCTATAATAGTATATACCAATTATAATTAAGCCTTAATACTAAATGTGAATAAAAAGATCTACCTTGTTATTTAATAGTGTAATTGACAATGCATATGGTACATATGACATAATATATCAACAATTCAAAACTAAGAGTGTGTTATCTACCAAAACAAATAGTTGTCAAGATTTGAATCGTCATCTATAGGTAGTTTGAAAGATTCTTTACCACTAAGTTATGTAGAATTATTTTATTATTTAAAATGATAAGTTCTCATAAAAATAAATATTATGTAATAAATGTGGCAATGAATGTGGTTTTGTACATAAATTTATCTATTTAGTATAAATCATATTAAAGGTGAAAAAAAATTAGGAATTAACATTAAGTGCATAAATATGGCATGTACACAACTTTATATATGTATTATAGATATAGATTATAGATGCGCATTTTGGCCATGTAGTATATCACAACTACTACAGCCTTTGTTTGAATCGCATCATTTAGTGTATTAAATTACATTAACTCAATATTAATTTAGTGGAGTTCCGATATAGCGGAATTTGGAGTTAAGATGGGGGCACTCCTTACCTAATGTAGGGGGTGCACCTGAAAAACATGAAGAGCACGACCAAATAAACAACAACCCAAAAAGTAGGCAAAACGACAATAGAACAAAACAAAAAAGCGACAAACCGCAAAGATTTAATGAAACCTATTGTCCTGACACCTAGCTATTTTTCCACCCTGATCTTCTGTCTCCAGCCATCTCAGCATCCTGCCAGCTCTCCTGAAATCCCCAAGTGGTTAGTATCATGCTTTATGCTATCCTTCCAGCACTTCTTCAGACACCCCCTACCTCTACGAAAGTCTCCAAAAATCAATCTCTCGTACCTATGAACCGACTCCCTGGGGCTTCGTCTCTATACATGCCTGAATCATCGAAGTCTTGATTCCCGTAACTTGTCCCCTATACTGGTCACCCCAGCTTACTCCTAATCACCTCATTTCTAATCTTGTCCAATCTAGTGTGGTCATACATCCATCTAAGCATCTGCATCTCATTTAGCATTACCTCTACTCCTATGATCTCGTGATTGTCCAACACTCTGCACCATATAGGACGATGAGCCTGATAATTACTCTGTAGAACTTCCCCTCGAGCTTGAGTGATACCTTCTTGTCACACAAAACCCCTGAAGTTGCTCTCCACTTTTGCCAACCTCTTTGAATGCGAAAAGTGATACCCTCATTGATGCCCCCATCACTGTACATGACTAACCCCAAATACCCAAAACTCTCCTTTTTCATAACGGTGTCCCCTCCTAAACACGCCTCATCGCTGGGGTTTGTACATTGGCCGAACTTGAACTCTACATATTTCGTCTTGGGCTCGCTCGACCTAAAACCTTTAGATTCCAACTTCTCCCTCCAAGTTTTGAGCTTTACCACTAACGCCAGCTCGACTCGTCCACCAAAACAATGTTGTCTACGAACATCATACACTACGAAACCCCTCCCCCTCGATATCTCTCGTCATAACATCCAACACCCGTGAAAAGAAAGGGGCTTATAGCTGAGCCTTGATGGAGCCCTACTCCCACCTTAAAATACACTGTATCCCCACCTAGAGTGCAAGAACTCGTCATCCAACCCTCATACATGTCTCTGACGATCTTGATAAACAAGCTAGACACTTCTTTGGCTGCCATGCTCTTCCAAATCAACTCTCTTGATACCCTATTGTAAGCTTTCTCTAGATCGATGAAAACTGTGTGCATATCCTTCCTTCTCTCTTTTTATGCCTTTGTTAACCTCATCAACAAATGAACAACCTCCATGGATGACATAACCATAAAACCAAACTATTTCTTTGACACTTCGACTTGCCGTCCAATCTCAACTCGATAGCTTCCCACACCTTCATTGTCTGGATGAGAAGTTTAATACCTCTATAATTGTTGCATTACTTACTGCACATCTCCCTTGTTTTTGTAACACCCCGACTTTCGTCAGGAAGCTACTCGATGGTAGACCCTGTCAGGACTACTCAGATTAGTCTGACAAACCAATTCACTAGGATCTTGCAACTCGGGCACGACGAGAAATCATAAATAAAGTATCCAACTCTCGTTTATTAAATAAAGATTATAAAACATGCATGAGACCCAATCTCTGAACATTAAAAATAACAAATACATTCCACTCAATGATGAGGTATTTTCGGTGGTCGTTATACCTATCAAAATAACATTAGCTTTACCAAACTCAGTAGAGCGGTAAGTAAGGGTCGATCTCACAGAGACTCGTGTATGTGTGTTATTACTTTGAATGCTAAGTAACCAAAAAGGGGGGATTTATGTGAATAATTCTAAACTATTACACATCAAATCTCTTTGTTTCTTACTTCTTCTTTTCCATTCTTACCTTTTTTTTCAACTCTGTTTTTTTTTCACTCATGAAGATTACTAACATTTGAACTCAATTTTTTTCTTTGCTTTGCAACATACTTTTCATCTTCATTTTTTTCCACTTTCACACAAGAGTTGTATTTCCTCTTTTTCACCTTTTCTTTCAACCTTCCCCATACTTATACCAAACTCACACAGAACAAAATCAACCTAAAGTCCTAAATTCCGAATAGGTCAAGCTTATTAGGCAAGGAAAATTTTGTGGAGCTATAAAAATAGGCTTAAAGCTCAAAGAAATGGGATGTCAAAAACATGGATCTTGTAAGGTAGGAAAGGAAATAAAAGGCTATAAGAAACATTGCCTCAATCTTATTAATGTCATGCATTCAATCATATAAAGCAGTCTTGAAAAAGAGTCATAACAAGTTCTAAAGCTAGATAATCATGGTGATACACTCAAGAATATAGAGAACAAATAATCAATGAAAGGCCAAAAAACTCACAAGGCAAATTTTGTCTAAAACTTTAGAATGAATCTAAAACTCAAGCTATATACATGCTCAGTCCTATAGTCAAGGTAAATAAGCAATGATCATGCTCATATCATATAAACTTCAGCAAATCATGCAAATCATGGGTTAGGACTCATACTTAGCATAGAAACACAATAGGTATCAAACAATGGGGAAATAAGAACCTAAATGCAATATTTATTTATTTTTCTGATTTTTCTGATTTTTTTTTCATTTTTCAGGATTTTAATCAATCAATGCAAAAATTTTAAATATGCCTAATCTAAGGCAACTATATGCAATGCAAAAGTAATTCCCTTCCCCCATGCTTAAAACATACTTTGTCCCCAAAGAATAGTAAAAAGTAAAGAGAAGAGAAATACTCACAAAGATCTAACTGTCTGGGTAGTGCAGCGGGAAATCCTGTGGTGGTAGTGAAGGGTAATCTATCTTCAATGGTGGAAGAGCTTAAACAGAACCTTCAATGGAGAGAGCTAGAAGAAAAGGGCCGAAAATAATAATGGGTGAAATAAAAGATAGACTCGGGCCTGATTTGGTTATATCCGCCGAAACTGCTTAAAGTGCAGGTTGACACCAAATTGTGCGGCCACGCAATTCGATGCCAAGCCGTGCTTTTCGGTTCTGGTGAAATTACGCGGGTTAGGGGATAAATTGCGCGGCCGCGCATTTTAGTCCCTAACCGCGCTTTTAGCCACTGTAAAAATTACTCGGGCGCGCTTTTCGGTGCTTTCCCGATCTTTCTGTAACTCCGAGGATTGTTCCTAAAAACACTAACTATAATAAAAACAAAAGCAAAAACTTAAAAATACACAAAATTCAAAGCAAAACTAAACTAAACCTTGGGTTGCTTCCCAAGAAGCGCTTGTTTAACGTCATTAGCTTGACCTTGAGCATGAATTGACAAGATGAGACATTGTCAATGCCCTTAATAGCCTGTCAAATCCATGTGCATACATCTCAGAAAAGCATAAGTAACACAATGATAAATCAATTAAGCATAATATAACTTTCAAAGACCGTTTTAATTTATCAAACATGTGTGGCCAATTTTCATGAGATGGCATTTGCTCAAAAGAATTTAGCACTCCCATAAAAAAAAGAATTTAGCACAAGTGGTGGCTTTAGAAAATACTTACAATATGAATCAAAGCACTTGTCAACAATACTACTTTTATCCAAGATGAACTCCATGTATTCTTCTTCTTCCACCTTGTGTTGTCGACTTGGTTCCTCATCTTGGAACTCCATAAGCTCTGGATGTGAGAAGGTGGGGAAACTGAAGCATGGGATGTCAAGGCCTAACATAGGGTGCACCATAACAACGGGAGCCTTAACAGATGTATCATGTTGATTTTCTCCCTCATGGTTGTCTACTTCATCAACAAAGAAGTCATCATGGTCAACAAATGAGTCTTCTTCCAAAACCACAAAACCCTGTAACAATTTACTCCACATGAGTGAAGATGATTCAGGCTCCCTAGGCTCTGTAAGAATCTCTATGCCAGCACAGACTTCCTTTGGCTCTGTGATAATCTGCTCAACATGACTTATAGGTGTGAATTCATGTTGGACATCAAATTCATCCTCATAACCCATATCAAGTGTCTTAGATTGCTCCTCAACTTGAATCTGGGTGTTTGACACTTGATCGTTTGACTCCAATGTGATTTCATCACTCCTTTCACACAACTTAAAAGTGCATGAGATTGTGGAATGAAAATATGAAGAACAAGACTCACAGTACTCCTTGATTATAGTATCCGCCCCTTTTGAGATATCCCTGATTATATCCTCAAGAGACTTATCAACCGGCTGGGGTGGTAAGGAAGATGACTCAACCAGAAAGTTTTGATGGCTCATGAAACAGAAGAAATCCCAGCATTCCTCAGGTCCCATAAATAAAAGCCTCTCATTGCTCATGTAGTCAGGCAATCCTCTTGTCTCAAGATTCATACCATGAATAACTCCAATGTTTACCTCTCTATCACTATACTGTAATCCCCAAGCACCAAGTTCAAACACATGGTCTTGAAATCTTGAAAAATAGTCATGAAAGTGTTCATCCTGCAGCTGTCTACAATCGAACAAAACCATAGATTAGTAGCACGGGTGTTATGAACCATAAGATAGGTTCACAACACCAAGAATAACACAAAAGTAAAAACACAAATAGCGACGAGTCCCCGTCAACCGCGCCAAATTTGATGAGGTATTTTCGGTGGTCGTTATACCTATCAAAGTAACCTTAGCTTTACCAAACTCAGTAGAGCGGTAAGTAAGGGTCGATCCCACAGAGACTCGTGTATGGTGTTATTACTTTGAATGCTAAGTAACCAAAAAAGGGGGATTTATGTGAATAATTCTAAACTATTATGCAAAAAAAAAGTAAATATGAATGCAAAGATGATTTATCAAATAAGAGACAAGTGTCTTCAACTAGTTAAATCCATCATGACATTGCTTTGTTGGTCATCGATTCTCTTGATTCTCTTCTAACTTGAATAATCTATTGTGCATTATGACCCGAACTTCAAATTTAGTTGATAGAATTACCAGTCTAACAACCCTAATCATCTAACAACCTAGAAGACCTTCTAGATTCAATTAAACAACATCATAACGATTCAAGTTATCAATAGAAACAAACACTTAGAGCAACCAGACATCTAAGTGACTTGTGAATTTATTCCCTTCTTTAACCAACTAGTCCAACCGGTACTAAATTGATTAAAAGTATACTCTTGATCAAATTAACTCCGACCGGTAATTAATCAGATTCAGGTATAACTAGAAATTCAATTAGGTAGCTAATCAAACAAAACCCTAGTTTAGATTCAATTAAGCATAGGGAACAAACTCTATTCAAGTTTATTGAGAATCAATTAAACCTCACAACAATATGCAAATCAAGACTTCAATAACTAGCCAAACACAATAAATTTAGCAATTCATAATTGAATTAAGAAAAACTTACAAAGGTTTAAAGTTTGCCTCTAGAGAGAAAAACCCTAGCCTCCAAAAGTATGATCAATGTTTTGAAAGAGAAAAAAACTAACAAGAGTTTAAATATGCCTCAAAACAATCCTCAAAAACCCTACTAACAAGCGCATCCTCGGACAAATAATCATTAAGCCCAAAAAGCAAAGCCCAGACATCGGCCCAAGTCTCCGCGTAGAAAGCTAATTGTGCGACTTGACCTCCAAAAGCATTCAAGCGACACTTCAGAGGCTGTGTTGACATCCTTCGAGTTGGAATTTGGAATCAGAGTAAAAATATGAATTGTAGCTCTTCGAGTTATCTTTCCAGTGATACCAAATTCAGCTTCATCCGACCATTATAGCTCCCAAACCAAGCATCACAAGATAGAGGTGTCAAAACAAGAACTCCAATGCATAGCCCGGGTTTAAGCGTTTTTATCCCTCAAGCTCTCGAGTCTTAGCTCTTATAATCTTCATTTGTATCACTCTAAGCTTCATAAAACTCCACCATAGTCCACTAAAATTCATCCCGCTTTGGCTCATAAACCTAAAAACCTGCAAAATCGAGCAAACAAGCGCAATCTACCCAACAATACAAGATCCTAGAAACTAGACTAAAACCAATCTAAAACTAGCTAAAACGTACATAAAACATGCATCTAAACTACACCTATATGCAAGCTATCAAATTCCCCCATGCTTAACCCTTGCTTGTTCTCAAGCAAGACACAAATCCAAGTCACACCACAGAAATGCAATTATACATCCATTTCATAATCAAACAAGCAATTCAACATATAATTAAAACCCGACCAAAACTTCATAGCATGCATTATAACAAGCAAAGAGCATAGATCATTCATTCATTCTAGACCTCACCAAGGTAAATGTGTTTGCTCTCACTCTCAAGTGTTTAAGGATGTGTTTCACTCAAAATCAACCATGAAAACTAGACTACCATATGCTTGCATCAGCGTCCTAAATCTCCACCCCTGTGGATCAAATACATAACAAAAATCATGAGGTCTTTTAAGGGTTGTAATGGGGCCAAAGTAAAAAGAAATTTGGAAGGGATAAATTTTGGTCTTGTGGTGCTAAATTCGGGATAAAGAACTAATCCTAAACCCAAACTTTTACAGTTCACTTCTCATAATACTTCCCAACTTCTTTTACCAACTCCATTTACACATCAAATCTCTTTGTTTCTTACTTCTTCTTTTCCATTCTTACCTCTTTTTTTCAACTCTGTTTTTTTTTCACTCATGAAGATTACTAACATTTGAACCCAATTTTTTTTCAACTCTGCTAGAATTTACACGGCACCAATAAGACATTTCAAAAAAAAAAACACAATTCATAACATTCAACAAACAAGATTAGCACACACAAACCAACTACAATCCATACCTATTTTTCCATTTAATCACACATTCACATTAACACATTCACATTTACAAAAATTATGCACATCAACCTAAACACCGTCCTCCACACACCTGCACCCATACAATTTATTTTGCGACAATGCAACCCTTCTTTGTCATTGCATTCTACGCGACAATGCAACCCTTCATCATCATTGCATGTCTTTCCAGCAATGCAACCCTTCTCCATAATTACATGCCGGTTTCCAATTAATACATAGAGCAAACATTCAAAACATTTCACACATGATAAAACTATTTAAAAAAAACGGATTGCACACATATAAAAAACACAATTACAAATTACAGTCACAATCACAATTACAAATTACAGTCACAATCACAATTACCTATACAATTACAAACTGAATCGCAAACACAAACACATTTACCATCAAAGTCACAAATTATAGTTACAATTGCAATCACAACGACAAATATAAATAATCATAAACAAAGAATTAGGGACTAGTTCCCCCAAACCAATCTTACAGGCACGATATAACGTCTAACAAGAACTAGAACAAAAATTGAGCAAGTCGCAAAATGACTTACCTCGAATGAAGACTTCCTGTAAGAGCAACGATCACATATATCGAGCAAGACAAGATCCTAGACAAAGATAATGAAATGCCTTTAAAACGATAAAGTCTTGCAAGAGAGACTTAGCGAGAATCCTACACCCCACGAACTTATTAGTTCCAACAACTTTTATCGAACTTGACTTAAATCCAGTTAGGGTACCCAACTTAAAAGGCCATAAACCACGTGAACTCCCATACTGACCTCAATTTAAAACAAACCTCCACCGATCGGTTCAAACGAAATTGAACCTTAACTTTCGACATTAGTGATTACATAAAAAAATCAACAATTTGGTGATATATACTCTCAGCACAACTTGTAGTTAATATACATCTGGTCTAGGTATTCAACCAACGAACACTCAACAGGTAGTGTTGGTAAAAAATGGGTCGATCAATAGCTCCTAATCCCACAGACAATCTCAGCGGAAGTAAACAATAGTCTGTAGAACAGCAAACGCAACCAAGACAACAAAGACAAGCAACCCGACAAACCAACAACAACAATGTGGGAACCAATCCAACCACAACCAAGCACGCAGAAATAAGAAAAAGCAAAGCACAAATCAACACCAAAATTTAAGTGGGAAAACCCTCAAACTAGAGGGGAAAAAACCCACTGGCGTCCAACAGAGCAAAATTCCACTAATCAACAAACGGATACAAGTGTTCTCAAATCTCACACCCGGAGAACTTCAATACAAGGAGAATCAACCCTAGAACTCCTAAATGAAGACAAACACTTGTAACTAGAGATTAGGTTTCCAAGGGGAGAGAAAACCTACCAACAAACAACTAGTTGTTGGACCCCGAAGCTAGAGTCGAATAATTCCGGGCTTAGTAAGAAAGAGCTCTTCTTCTTCTTCACCCAAATTTCTCCTCTCTCTTCTCCTCTCTCCCTCCTCACTCTTGTGCTCCAATTTCACTCTCAAGGAAATGGGGGCTCTCAATTTTGTGGTGGTTGCAAATGAAGGACTCGTGTCTTCTTCTTGCCATTCACACACCTTTTGTCATCTTGCTAATGACCTAGCAAGACTTCATTTTGGGCTGGACAGTAATGGGCCCAAGCCCAACAATCTCCCCCTCCAACCCAAGGGGAAGACGTCCACACCGAATCGGGATCTTCACTTGTGCACCAGTCCCGCCATCTTGGCGCAAAACCGGTGCTTGTCAACACTCACCACCTTAGTGAACATGTCAGCTGGATTCTTGTCAGTGTGAATCTTCTTCAAGCTCATCCGATGATCATTCACAACATCTCGAATCCAATGGTACCTCACATCAATATGCTTTGTCCGACAATGGCATGTAGCATTCTTGCTCAAATCTAGAGCACTTTCACTATCACAGTTTACCACATACTCTTCTTGCTTCAAACCCAAATCCCAAAGGAATCTTTTCACCTAGATCATCTCTTTCCCAACTTTTGTCATGGCGATGTACTCTGCCTCAGTCGTGGACAAAGCAACACACTTCTGCAACTTAGACTGCCACGTGACAGCTCCCCCCACAAAAGTAAACAAGTATCCTGATGTCGACTTTCTGCCATCAAGATCTCCTGCCATGTCTGAATCTGTGAACCCCTCAATAATACGCTTTTCTCCTCCAAAGCATAATCTCATCTTAGAAGTACCTCTCAAGTACCTGAAGATCCACTTCACTACTTCCCAATGGTCTCTGCCAGGATTGGAAAGAAATCTGCTCACAACACCAACCGCATGAGCAATATCTGGCCGGGTGCACACCATAGCATACATCAAGCTACCAACTGCTGATGAATAAGGAATGGTGGCCATCTTCTTCTTCTCTTCATTTGTGGACGGACAAGACTTCTTGCTAAGTTTGAAATGGCTAGCAAGAGGAGTACTAACCGACTTAGCACCTTCCATTTGAAACTTGCTCAGAACCTTCTCAATATACTTCTCCTGTGACACCCATATCTTCTTGGCTTTTCTTTCACGAGTAATTTGCATACCCAAAATATGGCGTGCCGGTCCTAAGTCTTTCATATCAAATGAAGTGCTCAAATCCCGCTTCAAAGCATCAACTAGGGATTTATCATGTCCCACAATCAACATGTCATCAACATAGAGGAGAAGAATGACAAATTTACCATTTGCCTGCCGTTTGAAGTAAACACAATGATATGCACTTGTTCTGGTGTAGCCATGATCCACCATAAAGCTGTCAAATTGTACCATTGTTTTGGAGCTTGTTTCAGCCCATATAAGCTCTTCTTCAGTTTCCAAACCAAGTGCTCTTTTCCCTTTACTTCAAACCCCTCTGGTTGCTCCATATAAATCTCCTCATCTAAATCACCATGGAGGAATGCAGTTTTCACATCCAACTGCTCAAGTTCCAAATCCATGCTCGCAACTAAGCCAAGGATCACTATGATGGAACTCATCTTGACAACCGGCGAGAAGATTTCATCAAAATCAATTCCCTTCTTCTGACTGAAGCCTTTCACAACTAGTCTAGCTTTGTACTTGACTAGTTTGTTTCCATCCGTCTTTAACCTGAACACCCACTTGTTCTTCAAGGCCTTCCTCCCTTTGGGAAGTTTTACAAGCTCATATGTGTTGTTCTTTTTCAAAGAACTCAACTCCTCTTCCATGGCTTTTTCCCACTGAGCTTTTTCTTTGTGGTTTTTCACTTCTTGAAAACTTTCAGGCTCCCCCTCTTCAGTAACTGCAACATACTCAGACGAGGGATATCTTGTGGATGGACGACGCTCTCTTCTTGACCTTCTAAGCTTATCCGCTTCTTCATTTTCAACTGGCTCCCCTTGCTCAGAACCCTCACCAGTTTCAGCTTCTGGTAAGTCATCATCTAAAGCAGGAATATCATCGATGCCATTCCCTGAAGAAGACTCATCGCTGGAGTCGTTGCTTTCTGGCTGAGAAGGCAAGTAAACCAGAAGCTTTGCGGCTTCCTCTAGTGTATCAGATTCTGACAAAGTCTTGTCTTCATGAAAGATCACATCCATGGACCTTATCACCTTCTTCCTTTCTGGATCCCACAACTTGTACCCAAAATCTGCATCTCCATATCCCAGAAAAATGCAAGTAACCGCCATGTCATCTAGCTCCTGTCTCTGTTCTTTAGGCACATGTACAAATGCCTTGCATCCAAAGACCCGCAGATGAGAGTAAGAGATATCTCTGCTAGACCAGACTCTCTCAGGAAGATCAAAGTCCAAAGCTGTCGACGGAGATCAATTCATTAAATAGCAGACAATCATCACCGCTTCACCCCAAAATGGCTTAGGAAGATTTGCCATTTTCAACATACATCTGACCTTCTCTAGAATGGTTCTGTTGGTTCTTTCAGTAACACCGTTGTGCTGAGGAGTACCGGGGGTCGTCTTCTCATGTCTGATGCAATGCTCAAGACAATGCTTCTGAAATTCCCTGGAAGTGTACTCACCTCCATTATCACTTCGAATGCACTTTAAGGAACAACCCTTCTCTCGCTTTACCTTGGCATGGAACTCCTTGAAGCAATCACGAACCTGGTCTTTTATTTTCAAAACAAACACCCAAACCTTTCGGAAGCATCATCAATAAAAGTCAAAAAATATCTACGACCACCAAGTGTGGGAACATCAATGGGACCACAAACATCAGAATACACCAACTCAAGCAAATTCATTTTTCTCTCAGAAGATTTGCTAAATGACACCCTAGTTTGTTTTCCAAATAAACAATTATCACAAGGGTTCAAAGACATACCTTTGGCTGAAGGAATGAGGGTCTTCTTTGGCAAAATTTGCAGTCCTTTTTCACTCATATGCGCCAACCTCTTATGCCATAAATCTGGTGATGCCTCATCCTCAACTGCATTTAGGCCATCTCATGTGACCTTCATCTGAGTCTTGTACAAAGTGTAGTTAAGACCCCCTCTAGCAATCAACATTGAGCCTTTCGAAAGCTTCCACCTCTTATCACCAAAGAAACTGTGGTAGCCCTCTATGTCCAAAGCATGAAGAGAAATCAAATTCATACGCAGATCAGGTACATGTCGCACATTCTTCAATGTCATCGTGCAACCCGCATTTGTTTGAACACAAATGTCACCCATACCGACAATCTCTGCATAGTTGGTGTTCCCCATCTTCACTTCTCCAAAGTCTCTGGCTTTGTAACTAGTGAAAATCTCCTTCCTCGGTGTAGCGTGGTAGGATGCAGCTGATTCGACTACCCACTCTACACGAGAATCAAGCTCGTCGTTGTGATCATCCACACAAGACAGAACAACCAAACCTTCTTCGTCACCACACACAACAGCTGTGGTGTTCTTATCATTGTCTTTCTGATTTTTCTCTTCATTCTCTTCATATGCCCTTCTATGCCACAATAAAAACAAGTATGCTTTCCTTTTCCTTGAGAAGTTCCCCAGTTCTGTGATTTCCCTCTAGACTTGCCACGTCCTTTTCGCTCTTTACTTCTCCCTCTGGACTTATCGTTTGATGCCGTCGCCAGAGTCTGTGAAGTGCTAGTACCCATGTCTTTCCTCCTAGTCTCCTCATTGTAGAGACTATCAATGACGGTACTTAAGGACACAACACCTTTAGGAGCAAAATTGTTGATGGAAACTACCAAAGTCTCCCAAGTATCGAGCAAAGAACTCAATAGCATCAGCGCCTGTAACTCATCATCTAAAGGCAACTTCATGGTGCTCAACTAATTTACAAGCTCCTGAAACTCACTCAGATGCTTGGCAATAGGCTTTCCATCCTTGTACTTCAGATTAACAAGCTTTCTGATCACAAAAGCTTTGCTCTGAGCTGACTTCCTCTCGTACATAGACTGAAGTTTCTTCCATAGAACCTGTGCATCTGTTTCATTACTTATGTGATGATAAACACTGTTGTCTACCCATTGTCTTATGGTTCCCACTGCCTTTCTGTGCGTTTTCTTCTAGTCGTTGTCATCAACTTTGTCTGGCTTCTTTGATCCCAACTCAACCAGATCATACAAATCCTTGCAGAACAGAATATCTTCCATCTTCGACTTCCAGAGCGAATAATTGGAAGAAGTCAACTTGATCATAGTACCCGCAAACTCATCTGTCTTAGTCGTCATATCTCACCCAAACCCAAACGGAGCTGAACCTGGATCTGATACCACTTGTTGGGAAAAAAGGGTAGATCAATAGCTCCTAATCCCACATACAATCTCAGCGGAAGCAAACATAATTTGTAGAACAGCAAACGCAACCAAGACAACAAAGCCAAGCAACCCGGCAAACCAACAACAACAATGTGGGAACCAAACCAACCACAAGCAAGCAAGCAGAAATAAGCAAAAGCAAAGCACAAATCAACACCAAAATTTAAGTGGGAAAACCCTCAAACTAGAGGGGAAAAAACCCACTGGCGCCCAACATACCAAAATTCCACTAATCAACAAACAGATACAAGTGTTCTCAAATCTCACACCCGGAGAACTTCAATACAAGGAGAATCAACCCTAGAACTCCTAAATGAAGACAAACACTTGTAACTAGAGATTAGGTTTCCAAGGGGAGAGAAAACCTACCAACAAACAACTAGTTGTTGGACCCCAAAGCTAGAGTCGAATAATCCCGAGCTTAGCAAGAAAGAACTCTTGTTCTTCTTCACCCAAATTTCTCCTCTCTCTTCTGTTTTCTCCCTCCTCACTCTTGTGCTGCAATTTCACTATCAAGGAAATGGGGGCTCTCAATTTTGTGGTGGTTGCAAATGAAGGTCTCGTGCCTTCTTCTTGCCACTCACACACCTTTTGTCATCTTGCTAATGAACTAGCAAGACTTCATTTTGGGCTAGACAGAAATGGGCCCAAGCCCAACAGGTAGATCACACACTTTATTAACTAGGTGATTGCCAGCTTTGACTAGTCTACTCTTCGGACTTAAAATACACTTCGAGCTTTAACTGGTCTAATTAACAAACCCACACATTTGGGGCCATAGGTCAGCACAACACACCAAATTTTGCTTCAGAATAGATTACACTCAAATTCAATCGAGTTCCCCCCAACAGAGGTCAAATTCGAAGTTGAAGAGCAAGAATCTAATCTCAATTACAGACAACAAGGACCAAACCAAACCAGGAAGCAAAACGAGCATAAAATCCAACCTGAAGAACACTTGGCTTCACTGCCCTAATCGCGAGAGAGGCGGAACGCAGCGCCGCGGATCCGATTCAGCGGCAAGTGCAGCGAGAGCCGATCGACCAACATTTGGTGTGGACCACTTCAACCGGTGAAGCTGGTTAGGAACGACGACAAAAACTGAAGCATAACTCCTCAGAACTTGTCGAGTACGGTTTGATGCGCGACAACCCTAGAGTTGAGTGACTCGGTGGTCTGGTGGGGCGACGTTAGGCGAAGTCCGATCGAAGCGTCGCACCGGTGGTCGGTCGCGATTGGACTGGACGACGACGAGCTAAACGACTGCTTGGCTTCCTTGAACAGCTTTGGGACGGGCAATCGGTGACGTGACCAGCAACACCCACACGGAACCCGGCCGACGATGTACGAAATCGAGGAATGAGGGAGCCGAAACTGCCATTCGATTGGATCCGACAACTAGGTCGAAGGTTGTCAAGCCCGATTCAGGGCGAGACCGTGACAAGGAGGCGATAATGGTGGATGACGATGGGCTGGCGAGCGCCCTCCCTCTCCCTCTCCCCTCTCATGTGTGCGGCGTAGCCAGGAAGAGGAAAAACAAAAGAGGGTAGGGTTTGGGGTCGCGTGAGATAAAAGGAGAAAGGAGGTTGGGCTGGGTAGGTTTTTTTTGGGCCCTTTTGGGCTTCTCGGCCCACATAAACAAGGAAGAAGGAAATCCTTATCGGGCCTTGGGCCCAATTACGAAAAACGAATAAGAAGTGGAACGAGAATCAAGTGTCGGGTTTTCAAAGACCGGGTATTACAGTTCTTATATAGCGGAATTAGCTTACTGAGCCTCCACTTCTATGGCATCTTACTAGTCTTGAAGAGCCACCGCCGCTCTCTTACCTAGCTTCTTTGTTGCCTTGTATGCCAACCTCACCTCCCTATTTAGTTTCCTACTCCTCAGCCAGACTCTGTCGGCTAGCTGCTTGCCCTTAACCTTCTCTTAAACCTTGTTATTCCACCAAGCTACAACCCTTCTATTGCCCAAATTGCCGCTCAACATACCAAGAACTCCACACGCTGATCTACAAATACACTCTTCCATCTTGCCCCACATCTCATTAGCGTCGCTCCTCTCTTGCCACACCCCCTTTGCCTCTACTTCCTTGAAGATCCTCTCGCACAGGTTTTGCCCATTAGATTCTGAACTAGGTTGCAATATAGTGCTTGCCTTCCTCTTTTGCCCAACCACTTAAAATCCAAGACCAACAACCTATGTTGTGTCGACAAGCCTTCAAACGGGACAACTTTGCAATTCTTACACCCTCCCTTGGGAGGCCATAAAACGTGAACATACAATACTAATATGTGAACATGCATTAACTTTGCAATTCCTTTTGGTACCCCTATGTTTTCGACTTTGTTTTTATCGTAGCCAAAAGTTGCCAATTACGTTAAAATTTTGACCCTTATCGTCTTTGATGGGGGACATCAATGGGGCAGATTCTCGCTACTGGACAAGGAAGAAATTCCTTTTACATTGCAATTGATGGTTCATATTCATTCCAATTATGATGTATGCACTGATGTGTTTGTTGCTAAGATCCGTGGAAAACCAACCAACAAAATAACAAAATTGAGACAACTTGCAAAAATCCAAAATGCTCTACAACAAGAAAACATATTAACACGCTCATCCAACAATATTCATCGGTCTCCTGCATCTAAATTCAAAGTTGTCCAATGCAGTGTAAACATTTCTGGTGACAAGAAAATAGAAAATAGAGATTAAAGTTTGCTTAATTAGTTCCACATAGAAATATTAGTTACAAAGTCAAGAGAATGACCAAGCACCTCCAAGAAATGAATGACACCTTCTCATTGAATTTAGTCCTCTTCCCTGGGTAATCTTCACATTTTTCTTATATTGTAGTTGATGGATCAAGCAATTGATGGTCAAAATTCATTATGATGTATGCAATGGTAGGCTTGCTATAAGATCCATGGAAAATCAACATAAGGAGTATAATGATAAGATTTAATGAAGGATTTAACCTTTTTAGCAATTATGGGCACGTGATGAACTTTGTATAAACTATAGGGGTACCAAAAGGAATAAGATGTTTTTAGGTCATCAAAAGGAAAAGCCAAACACATAGGGGTACCAAAAGGAATTTTCCTATATTATATGTAAACGTATACTAAATTTTCTGAAGTTAAAACATGGTTATATGTGAACAACCCTTGTAATAATGTGAATATGTGTATAAAATATGTGAACAAAATGTAAAACGTCATGTGTCGTGTTTTTGGCAAAAACAAGCGAAAAAATAAAAAAATACTCCATTTGTCCCATAAAGATTGTCCAATATTCATTTTTAGGCGTCCCAAAAAGTTTGTCCACCTTTTTATCTTTCCTTTTATATCAAATTTTTCTTACAATATTACCCTCATTCAATCTTATCATATCCAACCAAAAAACTACCCCCACATACTTTTTCGTCATTTCCTTATTTTTCTTCTTTTACCCATTTTTTCACATGACCATCACAACTTCTCTCCTATTCCCATTGGCTGCTTTTTAATCTATCTCATTTTCTTAATCAATGTGCACATTGTCCTTTTGGACAAATTTTGTGGGACGGGAGAGTATTTTTTTGTCAATTTTTTTAAAGCCGTTTAACGCTTGTATGATGATTTAATCGAACATGAACATATGACCATAAAACATGAACAAACAATACTAATATGTGAACACACTATATGTGAACATATTATAAAATCTTTGAATTAATATGTGAACATGTCTTATAATAGTGTGAACATATGCATAAAATGTATAAACGTAACGTAAAGAATCAAATGTTGTGTTTTTGGCAAAAACAAGTGATAGCTTGCATTTAGGTAGTGTTTAGGATGCATATTTATGCTTATATTGCATGGTTTTAGCTTAGTTTAGTCTAGTTCTTAGATTTTCTAGGAAATTCGGGTTTTGCGCTTGTTTTGTTCGGTTTTGCAAATCTTTAGGTAAACAAGCATGGACGGGATGAATCTTAGAGGATTATGGTGGAGTTTTATGAAGCTTAGAGTGGTGCAAGTGAAGATTGGAAGAACCAAGGCCCAAGAGGTTGTGGGAAAAGAATGCTTAAATTCGGGCTATGCATTGGAATTCTTGTTTTGACACTTCTATCTTGCAATGATTGGTTTGGGAGCTATAGTGCTCTGATGGAACTGATTTTGTTATCATTGGAAAGCTATTTCAAAGAGCTACAATTCATATTTTTACTCTGAGTCCAAATTCCAACTCGAAGGGGGGGTTTCAAAACAGCCTCTTAAGTGTCACCTAAATGCTGAACCGAGAGTGTCGCGGGCTAGAGGAAGAGATGGCGACACCGCACCACTCTAGGTTGAAGACCGCGTCGTCTGCCTTTCAACGGACACAATGGGCCGCGTGTTTGGACTTGAAGTTGGGCTTGGTTCTATGTATTTCCGAGTATTCCTTGTATGAGTTATTAAAGATTTGTTTCCTTGGATATCTTTAGTAGTTGTTAGAGATACTTAAAACTCTTGTTAGTTTCTATCTTTTCATAACTTAGAAGACAAATTGGAGGCTAGGGTTTGTTTTGAGTGAGCTTTTCTAAAGGAGCAACCTTTGAACCAATTTGTAAGTTTTCTTTAATCTAATTATGAGTTGCTAAATTCCATTGTGTTTGACTAGTTATTGAAGTCATATATTGCATATTATTATGAGGTTTGATTGATTCTCAACAAAATTGAATAGAGTTTATTCCCTGTGCTGAATTGTATTTAAACTAGGGTTTTGTTAGATTGATCACCTAATTGAATTGCTAGTTATAACTGAGTCTTATTAATTATCGGTCGGAGTTAATTTGATCAAGAGTAGAACTTTAATCAACTTAGGACCGGTTGACGCAGTTGGTTAAAGAAGGGAATAAATTCACAAGTCACTTAGATGTCTGGTTGCTTTAAATGCTTGTTTCGGTTGATAACTTGAATCGTTATGTTGTTGTCTAATTGAATCTAGAAGGTCTTCTAGGTTGTTAGATGATTAAGGTTATTAGACTAATAGTTCTATCAAATAAATCTGAACTTCGGTTCATAATCTTTAGTAGGATCATAATCCACAATAGATTATTCAAGTGAATTGAGAATCAATGATCAATAAGCATATCTATGATGGATCTAACTAGTTGATCACATTTGTCTCTTATTGATTTAATCACTTTGACATTCATATTTTCTTTTACTTTGCATATTAGAATAGACAATCATTCATAAAAAAACCCCTTCCGGATACTTGGCATCTAAGTAATAACACACTTACACGAGTCTCTGTGAGATCGACCCTTACTTGCCCGCTCTACTGAGTTTGATAAAGTCAAGATTTCTTTAATATGTATAACGACCATTGAAAGTACCTCATCAACAAGCAAAAATTAAGAAAATTAAAAAATTTATTTATTTTTGTCAAAATTACCATTTTATCCCTATTTTTTTTTTAATATTAGCTATCCATTTCTCAAATTCAAAGTTCTCATTTGATTTTAATTTCCATAATAAGCCCATTTTCATGTGAATCAACCTCATAAAAACTTAGTTGCTTACCTTTTTTTTTTTTGGGTGAAACGTAGTTGCTTACTTTGAAATCACTCAAAACATTAATTTTCTTACTTAAGTATATAATTAAGGAATGAGATCTAAAATTAAAATTAATGTGGAAAACAACAACGTAGCAGAAAGGTGTGCTTGTTGACGCACAAGCGCAAACAAATTCATCTCCTCACGCTCGCTCGCTGTCGCTTCTGTGAGGAGAACCCATTGATTCGATCGCTCGAAGATTTGCCTTTCAGCCTCCTCCTCCTATCTCGGACTCTCGGAGAGAAGAAATTCAATCAAAATAAATTTCTTTGTTTCTTCAAGTTCTCCTCCAGCTATGGCTTCTGAGAATTACACCGACAAGAACGCTGTTTTCAGAAAGCTCAAATCCAAATCCGATAATAAGGCATGCTCTTTGTTCTTTTCTTCTGCTCTATCTTCGTCCTGTGCATGAATATTTCGGGTGTGGAGCGCTGCAAGTAGGATTTATGGGTTTGGGGATGGAATTTTGGTGATTCGATTTCAGATCTGGCTTCGATTCAGAGAAATTCGAATGGAGTTTCACTTTCTATTTTTGAATTTTGCTTCTCAGATGTGCTTCGATTGTAATGCCAAGAATCCAACTTGGGCGTCGGTGACTTACGGGATTTTTCTGTGCATCGATTGCTCGGCGGTTCATCGGAGCTTCGGTGTCCACATCAGCTTCGTGAGGTGATTTTTTAATTTCATTTTTTCCCCCTTTCGCAATTCGATGCTTGATCTAATAAAGTACATTTCCTCTGGTTAAGCTGATGCCGGGCTGCTAATTGATTCCCTTAGCTTTGATCTGGATGCCATCTTTGTTGTATTTCATTCCATGTGTTTTCAGGTTATAAGATTAGGGTAATGCTGTTTGATGGTTTTCTTTCCTAACCGAACTTCTTTATGGATCATTTCTGTTTCATTCTGGAACATCAGTAGGTCTAACTGTCTAAGATAACTAAGAATAAAACCATATGTCACTTGTTATCCAGTAATCGATTTTGATTAATGTGTTATCAATCTACCGTGCAAACTTACAAATGTTGAAATGTATATATAAGTAGTCAAATTGTTAAACTTCACTGGGGCGCATCCTCATGCTCATTGGCTTTTATACACTGCCTTTGAGATGGATTTATCCCCTATATCAATTTTGGTGCATTCTAACTAAATTTAGTTATTATTGTCACATAGCTGAATTTCAGTTTTCTTGGGTCTATCGGACGTACCCACTTTCCCTTGGGCAGGGGTACCCTCATCTTGACCCCCAGATTCCACCGTAGCAGAGCCTTACTGTGTCAATGATGATGGTGAAATTGTTAAACATCATCTAGCTTTGTACCAGTCCAATAATGGCGTGACTATATACCACATTGACTATGAGGATGGACTGTGATTGATGCGTTGTACATATCACACGAGCAAGAGCTCTTCTTTTTGTCTAATTGAAGGCAATGGATGTAAAAGAGCTTTGAAATTTGCCAGTAATTGAAATGTCATCATATGATTTAAATCAACATAGTAAATTAATGACGTTCCTCAAAAGATTGGTTTTTTGTCATATATTTCGTATGATGGAAGAAGTTAGCTCTGAGATTGATGATGGTAAAAGCCGCATTTCCTTGCAAAGAAACAAGATTTTGGTGCTATGTGCTGTTACAAGCAGGAGCATTATTGTCAACAAAGTCTTCAATTTTTTCTTGTGGGCTTTAAATGGGTGTCGGTCCTCCTGATGGGTTTCTATTCTATAATATATGCACTGAAGGCACACTGTTTCTGAAATAGAACATTAAGTGGCTACCTTAATCTTCATTACCTCATTGATTAGTACTTGTTTTAGTTTTTTGTGTGCTGGAATGTTGGAGGTTCATTTTTTCTCAATTCACTCAAGGTTCGTAATATTGTTTACTTTAAGCAGCTAACAAGATTTTATTGACCTTTGATCTACAAGCAAAGAAATTTATAAGAATCTAGAAATTTCTATATGACTATTTGTCAGTATAATCTTTTGTTTTGTATGACAGATAGTTATTTGTTTTAAGAGTATCACCTTTTTTGAATAGCCTCTAATGTTTTCCAAACCTACCTTTGTGTTTCACATCAAGTTAACAACATCGGTTTATTTCCATAGGTCAACAAATCTGGACTCATGGACCCCCGAGCAGTTGAAGACAATGTGCTTTGGAGGAAATAACCGTGCTCACAATTTTTTTAAGCAGCATGGATGGACTGATGGAGGCAAGGTAGATGCTAAGTATACATCAAGAGCTGCTGAGTTGTACAGGCAAATACTTGCAAAAGAAGTTGCAAAAAGTGCTGCAGATATTCAAGGTTTACCCTCATCACCTGTTGCCTCACAGACAGCACAAGCTTCTAATGGTTTTTCATATGTGATTGCCCAAGAAGCTCCAAAAGAAATTCCTGAGGAGAGAAAGGAAACTCCTGAAATACCTGTTCCTCAAAAGTCTCATACGGTAGTTACTTCTACTCTCAAGAAGCCTCTTGGCGCAAAAAGAATTGTAAAAACAAGCGGTCTTGGTGCTAGAAAACTTACTAGCAAGGTATGTACTTAATTATTTATAAGGGGTATGTATTTTCTCACTTAGTATAAATTTGATTTGGTCATTCTTAATCTTTGATGCATGGTTATAATCTATCCACGTTGCATAATTAACAGAGGGATTTTTTTTCTTCATTGCAGCCAAATGAGAGCCTTTATGATCAGAAGCCAGAAGAGGTACCCGTACCTGCTTCCACTACCAGCACTAAATCTACTGCTCCGACTACTGGCTCCTCATTTGCCTCTCGTTTCGAGTATGTTGAAAATGTCCAGTCTACTGAAAGCAGCTCAAATGGAATACAGATAACAGGACATGTAGCTCCGCCAAAGTCTTCCAACTTTTTTGCAGATTTTGGCATGGACAGTGGTTATCCCAAAAAAGGAAGCTCTAGTTCCTCAAAAGTTCAAGTATGCCTTTTTGATTAAGTATATGCTTATTTGTGGTTCTACATTTATTAGTCCTGGAACTGAGGTTGTTTATTAGGCTTATGTAGTTCTTATTCCTTTAGTGATTGACTAATATATTTTACTTGGTAGATTATTTTTTTGGAATTTGAAACTTGGTGGATTGTTGTTTAGCTTTTTTTCTTTTCTTTTTCTCTAGGGATGTGTCTCACCTTTCAGTTCTTTTAATGATACATAACATACTCTCTACTAATGTCAAATACAAGCTGGCATATTGTTCTTGATTACGATAACTTGAACAAGGAAAAGACGTGTTGTGGTTTTGATTGATCCTCCTCAAGAATAACAGCTATTTTTGTTGGATAACAAAACAGATAGAAAACAATCAAAACATAGTGCTTGAATTTGCCTTCTAATAAACATATGTTTGCTGCTATTGTGTCCATCTTTTCTCTGTTTGCTTTTCCTAATGTATCTTTTTTTAGTTTTTAATTACCTTAAAGAATGAATTAGGTTGTATTCTGGCATGTAGATGAATACTCATTTTCATCTGTTATGAGCCTACTGCTATCAGGTTGAAGAAACTGACGAAGCAAGAAAGAAATTTTCAAATGCCAAGTCTATCTCATCTGCACAATTCTATGGAGATCAGAACAGATCTAATGATAGTGATTCTCGTGCTACTTTGTCAAAGTATTCAGTAAGTTCACACTTTATATTTTGTTAAATGCAACTGAACTTGTGTATTCATAAAGTATATGTACTTTTGGCTTTATTTAACGTGCATTTGTTGAGTGCTGCAATTTATGCAACCATAGTCTAATCTGTTTACTTTTATAATCATTATTTCAATCTTCTTGACAAACGTTGTGTATAGGAGCTTAAAATTTATACAATATATTTATATAGATATATATAGCTAATGACTTGGGAACTTGAGATATTTTTATTGAAAAGGCTCTAATTGATTGTCAAAGTATTGTTCAAAGATAGATAGGCTTATTTATGTGTCCAATATAAGGTGATGAAGATCTTGTAAATAGTTGGTACGGCATCAAATATTTGTTTTGTTTTTGAGGGAAAAGTTTTCTCTGGGAGTTGCTTCTTGATGCTTTTGGATAAAGTAGTTCAATATTTTTGAACCTTATATTGAATTGTTTTATAGATGTAAGAATTAATCTTTTCTCTTGTTTTTTTGTTCTATCTAAGTGACTCACTCTGTTGTTGTTTGTCGTTTTTAGAATTCAAGTTCAATCTCTAGCGCAGATCTCTTTGGTAATGATTCGGATAGTGCTATTGACGTGTCTGCAAGTGACCTCATTAACAGATTGTCTTTCCAGGTACTAAGCTATTTTTGATTCTTGCATTGAATTGCTCCTCTAATATCCGTGAAACTATTCTCCTAAAATAGAATGCTCAACCAATATTCTATAATTAATAACTTTCTTGTCTAACTAGCAGTTTTTCTGGCAGCCATTTCAAATTCTTTTCACGAAAAAAAAGATGCATAGCTACTTTGTTCAAAATGGAAAAAGGAGTGATCTGCATGATTATATATGCAGAGAGTTTGTCTAGTTTTATGGATACGTCACATAAAATTTCCTAAAAGACCCCCTGTTAATTATGCTACGTGGATTGATTATAAAAGATCCCCCTGTTAATTATGCTACGTGGATCCCCGTGTTAATTATGCTACATGGATAAATTTGCTAAAACTGTTTTGTTTTCCTAAAAGATCTGTATTATGTATATTTCCAGAGCAACACACTGTCTGTACTCTGGATTCGGGAAAAGTGTGAATTTTCCTCTAATGATGTTTTGAGAATCTGTTATGAATTATGATAATCATCTGTTATGCATTGTATCTGATCTAATTGTTTTTCATTTTTCTGTTTGAATTCCTTTACTAGGCACAACAAGATCTGTCATCGCTGAAGAACATAGCAGGGGAGACCGGGAAGAAGCTTAGCTCCTTAGCATCGAATTTGATGACTGATCTTCAGGACAGAATCCTCTGAAACTGTGAAACATGTAAGTTTCAGATCGATTTGTATGGCAACATACCCAGAAGAATACCTAGTAGCAGAAAATCTCAGCAAGTCCATGTAAAATGACGAGTTAAATCAGAAATTCTTTGCAAAGACTTAAAAGAAATAATGATTTTGTAACTTTTAAGATTTGTGAACGGCCTATATTTAGTCTTCTTTGTTTTAATCGAGGTGGTGTGAAATATATATGTCACTACTGTGAGTGCTTGTAGTTACCCTCTATTTTCTCTGGTATGGAATTATAAGTTGCAACTTTTTCTAGTATAAAGTCACACAGCTATGATTTCTCCTATCCTTGGAGCAGCTGAAAAGGTTCACGGCATTTGCATTTTGCTGTTTTTGCAGAGTGGAGTATAGTCTATGTCAAGTTTTGCCATCATAGCTGAATATATAGAAGATTGTCATTGATGTGTTGATATATAAATTTTAAGCCACTCAGAGTAACACTGTATCCTGGACCTAAGTAGTGGACCTAAGCTGTGGGCTATGGGTTACTGGATTGGTGTTGTGGGGGATTAAAAGTAGTAGACTTTTTGCCCCCACTAGCACGCTTTCCTAAAACTATCATAGCTATTTCTAAGTTATCACAGAATTGTAGGTATAAAAGAAAAGTGCACACAATTACCCAATTTTTGGAATTTTATTTACTAGAATCGCCCATAGATACTTTAATGTGTTGAAATGTCGTATTTCAAAATTATTATTTTATATGAAAATTAATTAGACTAGAATTGATATATCACAAGTTCACACTAGTTTAGTCCAGCCTAGAACTCATAATTTTTTTTTTAATTGCCACTTTGCTATTTTTAAATACATTTTATTCCGTTTGCATAAAGGTTTTATGGGTGTGCAATGCACTAAAATGTACCTAGTAGCCTTTTGTAGTGCTTTTTAATCTTTCTTGTTGGCCTTTCTGGTATAAGGTAAGAACATAATGGCCTTTAGGTTATATATGGTGTTGATTATTGGATACTTATTATAATTGCGTATATAATATTCAAATATACTCCGTATTTAATGATTTTAATCACCTCATATGATTATGATGAGTACATAATCATAGACAAATCAATATAGTCAAGACTAAATCAATATAGATAAGACTTGAGAGAGACGGAATTAATCATTTGATTGATCATTAATAAATATCATGCAACAAAGGAACCAATACAAAGCAATATCCAATCATTAACCCGAAGGAGTGCATGCAATGCCACATCATCAAATTAAGCATATAATTCTTAATTAATTATATATGGTGTTGTGTACTTAGTAAAGCTGATCTTATTTTTAAAGTATTCAGAGGGAGGCCGGAATTGCATGAAACACATTGAAACCAACGAGTAACAACAACAAGAGACTCAATTGCATGCATGCATGCAATAATCTCAAGGTACGGCAACGTAGCCACCTCCATGACCTCCTCCTTCACCACCTCCATAACCACCACCGTGGCCACCGCCGGGGCCGCCATAACCACCCGATCCACCACCGGAGCCGCCTCCTCCGCCACCTCCATGCGCATAACCGCCTCCTTCTGCCGCCCCGCCTTCTCCTCCTCCGTGCCCATAACCGCCTCCGGCTCCTCCAGCCCCACCATATCCGCCACTAGCACCGCCTCCACCACTTCCACCGCCCCCTCCACCAGCATAACCTCCCGCACCACCAGTTCCACCTCCCTCTCCACCTCCGTATCCGCCCGCATGCCCAGCTCCTCCCTCACCGTACGCACCACCTCCACCACTTCCTCCGCCACCACCACCGCCATACGCGCCACCACCATGTGCCGCACCACCGCCTTCACCGCCTCCGCTCCCGTACCCACCAGAATGATCATATCCTCCTCCCGCATACGCGCCACCACCGCCGCTTCCACCTCCACCTCCGCCAGCATAACCACCACCACCGTGTGCTGCACCACCACCTTCACCACTTCCACCACCATACCCGCCAGTATGGTCGTACCCTCCACCGTATGCACCACCGCCACCACTACCACCACCACCTCCGCCAGCATAAGCACCACCCTCATGCACTACACCACCTCCTTCACCGCCTCCACCACCATACCCACCGGCGTGCTCATACCCTCCCCCATACGCACCGCCGCCACCGCTCCCACTTCCACCGCCACCAGCATAAGCGCCGGCGCCACCATGCGCCCCTCCACCGCCTTGGCCTCCACCACTTCCATACCCACCAACATGTCCTCCTCCATACGACCCGCCACCGCCACTACCGCCTCCACCACCGCTGCCGGAGACAGCTCCGCCACCATGAGCTACGGCGCCGCCTTCACCACCACCGCTGCCATACCCTGCACCGTGCTCACCTCCAGCACCGCCGTAAACAGCCCCACCGCCGCCGCCACTGCCACCACCGCCTCCGGCAGCGTACTCCTCGGGGCCATGGCCCGGAATGTAGTTGAGGAACCTCCTATTGGCTGAACAAACTGATGCTAATCCCACCACTAGAAACAAAGAAACAAAGTAAAGCTTGTGGGTAGTCATTGTTTTTGTTTCAAGACCCACAGTTAAGTGAACATGATATCTAAGGGATTGAGAAGCATGGTATTTATAGGAATTTGATGGTAGAGATATGACTTAAAGTGGGTGAAACCCGGGGGTCCAAAAGCGTGTCGTTTGCACTGCGATCGTTGAATTAATGATCGAGCAACATCCAAAGAAGATAATTATATATGTCCCCACATGAGACCATGCACTAGTTTGGTCCATTGCTAAGGCACAAACTCTCAAATTTTGAACTTTTTGTTTGAGCTTACTCTTAGTAAGTGTTGAGCGTTCATGGTGATGGTTTACACAATTAGAAGACATTTAGACCATTATAAAAGGACGATATTTTTGGAACCTACACATTGAAGGTTGTTATGTTATTATATACTTATTTAATGAATTAGTAAGGCTTAAAGAAATATGATTCTAGCGTCTTGTTGTTTGGAGTAGTCGTTACTCAATGAGTAAGTTTTTGTGTAAATTTTTAAAGGACACAAAAATTGGATACCCTTCTAGTCCTAAATGTTGTGTGCTTCTGCTGTCATCCACCTTTAAGGGTTATCATATAATTTAGCACTAGCTTGTCTATGTCTAGAGTTTTGTTTGTTTATATTAATAACAAATTTTGTCACAATTATTTGATAAATGTGCCGCCCGGCCACTCACTTTACCTAATTCAATGAGTACACTGTCCAGTGTCCACTGCCCACTGGATCAGTTTGCTTCGATAGATTTCTTGGTTAGGTTTCTGATCGGTAATTAATCCTCATCTCAAGCATGAATAACATGAAAGTACCTGATCTGTTCAATCGAATCGAGTTTCTTGATATATATCAATGCCATTGCAAATGAAGAATTATAATATAATATCATCTTAATGAACAAATTAGGCGGATGTTTTTAAAGGATCATGATCACCAAATGAATCGCTATCATTGCTATAGGTTCAAAAAATCGTTATTATATATACAATTAAATACAACATGCACGAAGCTATTTCCATGACCCGACCACTATAAACTGCTTGATCAGGAATGGCAAAAAAAAAGAAATAAAAAAAAGGCTCTCCGTAACATGCCAAATTAACTTGAGAGGGATTTTTTTTGTAACCCAATATAAATTTGAGTTTTTGGGAGCATATAAAAAAACCCATAACTGAAATAAAGATAAGTAAAGAGGCAACAAAGTCAAAATTGGCAACATATATTGGTGTATGTGACACCCATGTGAATTGTGAAGTGCTCATCATCATACTTAACCAAAAAAAAAGGAAATTTTGAATTGGTGGTTTCCAACCAAGCAGTGTATATACTAGCAATGTACATGACACTAGTGAATGTGGCATGCATTTGCTCTCTAGCTTAGCTTGCTAGGGACAATGCTAATTACTTATTTGCACATATATTCTACTTCTTCATTATGTAAACATATATTGATTACTACAATTCTACTCGGATCGTATCATCTTGGAGTTCACATACTCAATGTACAAATATATACTTAGTTTATGGTAATCAATTGCGCAAACATAGGGAAAACTTATCACCCCTCTGGCCCGATGTGGGGGCAGCCGCCCCCGCCCGCACCCCCTAAATCCACCCCTGAACCTAAACCGATCCATTTTGGTTGAAAACTTGAAATCGTTGTAGTCAAGAAACTGTATTTCAAATAGGAACTGGCCAAACATTTGTCTAAGAGATTATATATGTAGGATCGATAACGTGTTAGTAAATAGAGAAGGAATTGTTGTAGGAACGATTCTTTACTGATAAAGTCCGATTGACCGATAATCTAGGGGTCGTGCGTGTAACAGACCTAGTATACAAGCCTAATGAGGTTCTAACCCAAAATCATATGGTAATGGGTAGAGTAACTTATGGGACTATATACTAGACAATTTATGCCTAAGTTTTCCCATGTGTAAAACACTTTCAACATGCTCCTCAAGTGCAACTTTTTGGGCTAGTTGACACTTGGAAATAATTCATCAAGACTTAGCGAACTGTCACAATTGGATCGATATTTCCTGTATTGAATGGGCTACTTGAATATACTTATATGGCTGACAAGTCCGAACAATCCCTCAAGGCTTGTGAAACGCCACTTTTAAGACCGGTTTGCTCCCTTATCGAACAGACCACCTAAACAGGTCCATAAAATCGACAAACCCAAAAACTCCAGAAAAAAAAACCCACAACGAAACCTACTTTAAGAATCTCATTGATCGACGTCCTGTCATTTATGACAAAAGTGATGGCCAATATATGAATGTTTCATTGAACGATCAACGAAAGAAATCATTGGACAATGGACTAAATTTAATTTAGTACGTTGTAGTACGTCGAAATTCTGGCCGGGTAGTAAATTTGTCCTACATATTTTTGATTATGTTTGGAAGTTTTCACGGACAAATCTCATATAGATTCTGAACCCTGCAAGGGTTGTTCACAAGAGCAATATTGATCCTTTTTGCTTCTAACTATGCATCCATGTGAATGTTTTATTAATAAAAAAAAACCATACAAATGACATTTGCTATCAGGGTTCTAACAGATCGACCCGTCCTGACTAGTAACCCGATTTTTGGGATGATCTATTAACCCGTAACAAAATAATCTCGACATCCATGTGACCTGATCAATAACCCGGTTTACGGGTTTTATTGGTCGGATCTGTAACACCCCTATTTTTATCCTAAGGGATATTACTACCGGTGATCTCGGATTAACTCATCCAGAACCATCCAATGCATTAAAATATAGAATTTAAGGAAAATGAATTAGAAGCGGAAGTTTTATTCATAAAAAGAAATCGTAGTTCATTAAAGTATTCATTTTACATATGATTCATAGCAGCAGAAAGTAGAGTTCATATTATGAAATGGTTATTTTGGAAGAATTATTGCAAATACAAGCAGACTATAAAGGGAAACTCATATGTTGATTAGTTCCTTGATTTTAAAAAAATGAACGAGCTGGTGCACCACCTTTCTGGATGCTTTGGTCTAGGAAAATTCTTCCTTCCTTCCTTCAACTTTGTCTTGTCTTAATCTTTAATTCTTGATAATTACACATCTAATCGTGTACCACCTCTTGAATATTTCACATAGAGATTGAATCCTTCCTCGATTTGTAAGAGGCCATACCAATTTTTTGGAATTTCAAAGGGACTATGTCCGAGGTTTTGTTTTATTCGTTGTATCCAAATTTGAGGAAAACATAGTTTTCAAATGTAAATTGGGGCTCTTGTTTATCACACGTATTATGTTTTCATAGCATATGCAATAGTCTAGGAAAAAAAAGCGACCATGGTATCACAATGTAGAAGCACAATTTAGAAGTACGGTGGCTATTATACCAAAATTATGCGGGATGAGTTATACCAAAATTATGCGGGATGAGTTATTTGTTTGATGATTTGTACTTTGTAGTCCAATATCCTATTACCTTACTTTGTGATAATAAAGCAGCACGACAAATTACTTATATCACAAATGTAACAAATATTTGAAATTAGATTGCCGTTTCATGAGTGAAAAGGTGCAAGTGACTTCCTCCGGACAACATACATACTGACCAGATTGCAATTAGTTGACGTTATAACTAAGTCCTTGCCACACACAAAAACTCTTTCCCTTGTGCCAGTTTAGGTTTGATATACAAGCCTCCTACTAGGAGGGTGTATACAGTAATGAAAAATTTGTTATCTTCTGATGTGGCGCCTGGTTAATATTCCTATTGGATGAAGTGAAATCGGTTGTGACAAATATGCCAAGTATAATTTTTTTTTTGTCGAACATGCCAAGTATAAATAGGACATCCAAATCTATGAATCAATTGTGATAAAATAGAAATGAAGAAAACTAGATCCTAAATCAAAGAGAAATTTCATTAATCAAGAACAAAAATAAATTGATCAAATTGTCGTTTGATCATAGAGGGTCATTAATGGATTTGACTGATTGAGCTATTGATTTAATTGGGAAAGGTTTACATATAACTCTCGAGCATTTTAAGAGATGTAGTAGTTTTTTTTTCAATGACTCAATGAGCCTCGGTCAAGATTTAGTGTCGGATCTCGTATCGTACATAGGTTACATGAACTTTGTGGAATATATTGTACACGTGTCTATCCTTTATTGGTTGTCATAGTTAGTTAGTTGGAGCTTGTACTGTTGTATTCCCCTTTCTTCCAATAATGAAAATTGTGTGTGATCTTGAATCAGATTGATCAAGATTGATTTCGTTCTCACTCTTCATGGTATCAGAGCGAAGAAGAGTCTAGAAGTTTTTTTTTTCCGTTGCGATCCATGAAGAACGAGATCAAATTGAAATTGAGAGGCGAGAAGATTCCTTTGATCGAAGACAGAAATGGCGAATCAAAATCAGGGAGATCCTTACACATTGACCAATTCCAATGATCCAGGAGTTGCGTTGACTTAAGTTCCGTTCAACGGAAAGAATTTTCTGCCATGAAATCAACAAATTTGCATGGCGCTCTCCGCGAAGCTAAAGTTAGGGTTTGTCGATGGAACCCTAGCTTGTCCAGGAGTGATGGAAGTTAATCACGCAAGGTGGATAAGGTGTGATAACATGATCAGGAGCTGGATTCTTGCTTCAATGACACCAGAAATGTCCAATTCCTTCGTGTTTGCAAGATCGTCAAGAGAGTTGATGAGAGAGATCATTGAAAGGTACAATCAGTCTAATGCTCCCTTGATCTATAAATTGAGACAAAATATTTAACAAATTGTTCAAGGTGATATGTCTGTTACGGAATATTACACAAAACTGGTGTGCTACTGGAATGAATAGGAGATGATTACTAGTTTGCCGACTTGTACTTGTGGAAGGTTGAATTAGTGTACTTGTCCTGTAATGGAAAAGTTGACAGAATTGATAAATGAGGAGAGATTGATGACTTTTCTGGTGCATTTGAATGGAGATTTTGAAGTAGTAAAAAGTCAAATCTTGTCTAAGGATCCTCTTCCCAACATCAACCAGGCATATTATATTGTGTTGCAATATGAAACCCAAAAGAATGTTACTGTCAAGCCACAAGAGTCAGTTGGATTTAATGTAACTAGTCAGCAGAAAAATGGAAGTGATGGTGGATATCAATTTCGAGGTGGTCATAATGGAAAGATCAAAGGGAAATCAGAGTTATGGAAAAAAGAGAGAGACTAAGAAATATAGAGATGATGAGAAGAAAGTATGCTCACATTGCAAGGGAGATGGGCATACGGTTGATTCTTGCTTTGAAATCATCGGGTATCTAGACCGGTTTAAGGGCAAGAGGAACATAAAGGTTCATAAGACAACTGCACAGGTTGGAACAGATAGAGAAGAGAGTTCAGGATCTCAGGATACACCTTTTGATGGAATTAGTGGGATAAGCCAAGAGATGATGCAAGCTTTCTGTCAAGAGATGCTTAGGAGTTTCAAAGGGAAAATGGCCATGAATGTTGAGATAGTCAAGAAAGCTGGAGCTGGCGCGAGCTATTCAGGTGTATGCTTCTCTAATTTAGCAGCTTTTTGATAGTGAGAAAACTGAGTGGATTATAGACACAGGTGCAACAGATCATATGTCACCATATGAGGATGTGATGTATGATTTGGAAGAATTAAGATGTCCTTTGCATATTAAATTACCTGATGACAGTTTAAAGGTAGTTACAAAGGCAGGAAAGGTCGGGATTAACAAAGATCCGGTGTTAGAGGATGTGTTGTTGGTAACAGATTTCGGATATAATCTTTTGTCTGTTAGCAAGCTGATTAAGAAGGGAAATGTTATGGCTTTCTTTTACTCACAAGCTTGTCTAATACAGGATCGTTTGAGTGATTGACCATTGGCTTGTGCTAAAGATGTTGGAGGACTTTTCAAGATCCAAGCTGAAGATTGTGAAGCTACTAATAGTTGTAATAAAGTGGCTAGTGTTGCTGATGTTAAAGCTAGCTCTAAGAAAGACAGTTTAAGACAGTTGCATTATAGAATGGGACATATGTCACTTTCTAAAATGAAGTTTTCCCAGAATGTAAAGGGAATATTGGTGACTTTCAGTGTGATGTTTGTTCTATGTCAAAGACTCATAGATTGCCTTTTATGAAAAGTGATAGTTTGTCTACAAATTGCTTTGATCTTATACATGTAGACTTATGGGGACCATATAAGGTTCAATCAATTACATGAGACAAATATTTTTTTGACTATTCTTGATGATGCTAGTAGAGCAACCTGGGTGTATCTGTTGAGTGACAAGTTTATGGTTTGTGAGACTCCGAGGAATTATTTTTTGATAGTTAAGAATCAGTTTGGATTAGTGCCAAAGTGCTTGAGGAGTGATAATGGGACAGAGGTGGTAAATCAGGAATGTGTAAAGCTACTGGCTGATTTGGGAATTATACATCAAAGATCCATGGTTTATTCACCACAAAAAAATGGTAGGGTAGAGCGCAAGCACAGTCATTTATTGGATACAACTCGGTCTTTAATGGTGCATGTTGGGTTTCCTAAGAATTTGTGGAGTGAATGTGTAATGACAGCTATGTATTTGATCAATAAGATGCCAATGGAAGTGCTCAAGTGGAGATCACCATTTGAAGTATTATTTTGAAGATGTCATAGGTATGAACATTTGAGAGTTGTGGGATGTCTTTGTTATGCTGTGGATACTAATAGAAACAGAGACAAATTTGATGTCAAGGGAAGGGGTTGTGTCATGCTAGGATATCCTCCACATCAAAAGGGATATAGGCTGTTAGACTTATCCACAAAGAAGATTTTTAATAGTAGGGATGTTATCTTTCATGAGAAGATACTTCCTTATAAAGGGGGTGTTATTGAGCCAACTGAAGTTGTGCAGAATTTCATTCGACAATGCATTGATGATGAAGAAGATTATGTTCAAGAAAGATTAGGAAATGATTTTCCAATTTTGCAACAACCAGAACGAAAATGCAGTAGTGGATTTGAGGAGATCAAGTAGAGTCAGAAACAGACCAGGGTGGATGAATGAGTTTGTGGTTAATTTAGCACAGAAAAGTGTTCAGGTTCATACAACTTTCATGACTCAGATATTGAGCATTCTGGAACCTGGAAGTTATCATCAGGATAAGAATGATCCTAATTGGATTAAAGCAATGGAGCAAGAGATAGCAGCTTTGGAGAAAAATGGTACTTGGGTGATAACAGAGTTGCCACAAGGTCAAAAGGCAATATCATCTAAGTGGGCGTATAAGGTGAAGTTTAAGGCTGATGGTTCCTTGTATAGATACAAAGCAAGATTAGTAGTTAAAGAGTATAATCAAAAGCTAGGCAAGGATTACAAGCACACATTTAGTCCTGTTGCCAAGCTACCAACTATAAGAATAGTTATTGCAATTGCAACAACAAAACAATGGCCATTACATCAGTTGGACATCAATAATGCGTTCCTTCATGGTTATCTTGATGAAGATATATACATGTTGCCTCCAAAAGGATATGGTAAAGCTGATAAGGGACAAGTTTGTAAGCTACAACGTTCCTTATATGGATTGAAGCAGGCTTCCAGGCAATGGAATCAGGAATTGACATCCTTTTTGGTAAGTCTTGGTTATACTCAAATCTCATAATGACTATTCCTTTTTGTTAAGTCAGATGAGAATGGTTTCACTGCAATTTTGGTATATGTGCACGATATTTTGATCACTGGATCAAACAATGAAGAAGTAGTTGATGTGAAAACTGCATTACATGATAAATTCACCATTAAAGATTTAGGAATGGCCAGATATTTCCTAGGAATGGATATTTTGCGTACTGAAATTGGTACTTATTTGTGCCAAAAGAAGTATATTGCTGATATATTATGTGATAGTGGCTTAATTGATGGCAAACCTTTGAGTTCTCCTTTTCCAAATGGATTGAAGCTTGATGCAGAAACAGTAGAGTTGTTGTTGGATCGTTACCGGTTAGCAAGAGCTTGGGAACTGGCTGTTAAGCTGTTCCCAAGGCAGCGGAAGAAACAATATCGCAAGTATTAGAAAGGCAGAAAGAACACAGTTCCCTTATAGAGGACTACAACCAACTAGTTGTATGGGTAAACCTCTACCTCCGCTTGGAGGATTTTGAATGACTTACTTATATTATTGATTTGTTCCTTAGTTACAAACAGCCAGATTCAAACTTCTCTGTTCCTACGAGTTCTACCTAACTCTAGCAACACTAATGAATCTTCTCCACTGAGTTCCTAAGCGAACAACAACAACTAAATAAGTAACTCAAACCTTATACCGAATCGCAGTTCCCTTGCTCTTGGGAACTTGGCTTCACCGTCGTCGAGATCAGACACTCGCTGCCGGGGACTTCTCTTCTTCTCTCTCTTTCTCTGTTGTGGGTATTTGTGAGTTCTGGGAGAAGTACTCAAACCGAGTACTATTCATTTGGCTTTATACTTAAGTGAACTTGGGCTTCAATCGCATCTTTCATTTGTGTCCGAAATGCCCTTTTCTTGATGCCCAAGTTGTACTTTCTTCACATGTGACTTTGATTTGAACTAGGTCAACTTCTTGAAATGATCGGACCGTTGGATCACTCGTGACAGTCTGCTCTTCAGACTGTGCCTTCATCATGTCTAAGACAGGATCCCGTGATATGCGCTGATCGGTCCTTGTCTTCACATATGAGTTCCCATGTCGTGGGAACTGTACTCTTCAGAGTTCCTTTGGGAGAAACTCTTCATCGTGTAAGCCTATGTTCTCTGGTCATTCCTGGGAGTTCTTTACTCAACCTGTGTTCCTTAGAAATACTTGATCAAAGCACATTAGTTCCCTTATGGCGTTTGTTATTATCAAAACTCGGAGAACTATATCGTTGTTCCGATATTTAGAACCAGAGGTCCCAACATCGTCCCAACAATTTCCCCCTTTTTGATGATGACAAACCCATCACAAAGATAAGCAAGTATTTCAAAGCATGCTATGCAGATGAGTTCCTACGCAAGTTCCTAGGGAGCTACTTCTTGTGAATCACTGAGTTCGTACTTAGCTTTTTATGCAATTGTTCCCCCTTAGCTATAGCGTATTCTGTGATATCTTTTCAACTCAACTCATCTCGCATTTTTTGTCTTTCCCCCTTTTGACATCATCGAAAACAAGTGAACACATAAATGAGGAAAGAAAGGAACATACAATCATACTAAAAACCATTCATTACTTAAGCAAAGTATGTACATAGGAACACAAGCAACAATATTTGTGGGAACATTGAGGCTAAGAAAAAGAAAAAGGAAGGAAAAGATCATGGGCTTGGTGGGAACAGGGCATCACAAAGTCGTGTCAAGACTTGGACAAGCTTTTCTTGGCCTTTAACCAACTTTTCTTGGTCCCTTGCCATCTTGTCGAGAGTGTTGGCAATGTGCACCAACACTTGAGTGTTTCTGTCCTGGGCGCCTTCATCAGATGCCAGCCTTTCCTGTTCCTCTACGGGCTCGGAATGTCGCATTTTCTGGACCACAGAAATGTCCAGTTCCCTGCCTATGGTGGCCTCTTCTTTGGAGGTGTCGTAGAGGCCCTCTCGGAGCAAGAGTTTCTTAATTAGGCCAACGTAAGGAAGGGAGTGGGATTTGGAAGCCATGCACTTCTCCATGTGCCCTAGAATTATGCGAGGTAGATTGATGGGCTTTTTGAGGAGGAAGTGATAGAGGATAAGGGCATCAGGGATGTTGATGACAAGGCGCTTCTCTTGGCGAGGGATCACCATGTTGATGATGAATTGATGGGCCAGCTTAGCAATGAGGGACAGGTGATGGGTCGAGGTGCCGGTGGTGGGAACACGGCCCTCATAGATCGTGTTATAGATCACCTCGCTGTTGTAGTCGCCCCAATTCTTGTTGGGCAATTCCTGGAGGCCTTGGACAGGGACTTGGAGTTGAAGGCGAATCGTGGAGGTTGTGAAGATGAAATCATCGCCATCGAGGGAGAGAGTTCCCTTGGTGCCATTGTCTTGGACCACAAAATTGTTGTAGAAGCGGCGCACCTGAGAGGGATCCACACTCACGGCCTCGCTACAGATGTGTTCCCATCCTTGGGCCTTGATCAGTTCCCACAGTTGCCCGAGCCCTTGTTCTGTGAGTTGTTCTTCGGAGAGGATGAGAGGGGGAAGGAGCTTCCGATTTTTAGAGATGTGCACCTTCTTGGGAGCATTTCCCTTCCCTTTCTTTTTCGTGTTCCCCCTGGAGACAGCAGTTGGTCGTTTCGGCTGGGGGGAAACATCCGCTTCAATCATCAGAGGTAGGGTTCTTTCCTCTGGGGCTTGTGTCGACACCACCAGTTGGTGTCCGGGAGTGGGGATGCCAGCAAGCTCTTTGGCAGTGGTGGCCTCCTCGTTTTCTTCAGCGTCATCGCTGGAGGTCCCTTCGTCTTCGGAGGAGGTCAGCCCAGTTTCCTCCTCGTCTTCTTCTTGATGACGACTGCCTTGCCCAACATCATTAGTTGGTGCTGGGTTCCCTTCTTTTTGGGTCTCGCTCCCTTGGCCTTCGGAAGGCCCTGTGAGTGCGCCTCAGAATTCTTCCTCGAGGGCTTTGAGTCGGGCTTCCTCTTCAGCAGTTCCCATGACTATGGGCTTCAGTTCCTTGGCCTTTTTGCGAGCAATGACTCCAATAGGGAGATCATCCTCGTCAGAATCGAGGTCGATGGTTTTCTGGGCCAGAGAGGAGGAAGGGAGTTTTTCGGTGGATGGAGAGGTGTGTGGAGTTGACACCTTGGAGGTTGGAGGAGGAGGAGTGGTGTTGGAAGCCTTGGGACTGGAGTTCCCAGAGGCGAGATTTGGATTGTGAGAGGGAGATTTGGCTATGGGAGAGGTGGGTGGTGAAGGTGTGGGTTGTTTGGAAGAAGGGAGGGGAGTAGGAGTTCCCTCAAGTACGGAGGGAAGGGAAGTGGAGGGTGTGGAGGTGGGAGCCTTTAGGGCAGAGTTCCCAGGGTTTGAGGACCCTGGTAGAGAGGAGGTTTGAGTAGGAGGTGGTGGAGGTTGACGCTGGGATTGAGGGTTCCCAGAATCGGAAGGAGGGGAGAAAGCGAGGTGAGGTTTTACGACAAAGGCGTTGGGTTTGGAGCAGTTGAGGTACTCATCGAATCGGAGGAAGGGTTTCTTCTTTTCGGAGTAAAGAGAGGAGGAAGAGATCTCGGAGTGTTTGCGTTTGGATGAGGAGGATTGATTTGATTTGGAGGGATCTTTGGAGGAGTGTTTGGATTTGTGAGAGTGGTTGGATTTTTTGGGTTTTGATTTTTCGTGTTTGGATGGGGGTTCGGATCCGAAACTGTCAACAATGACAGTTCCGGAGGAGACGGTGGTGACAGGTTGAGGAGATGGAAGAGGTTGAGAGGAGGTGGTGGTGGAGGTCGGCGGCGCTGGGAGTTGCGCTGCCGAAGGAGGAGGAAGAAAGGGACTCACATAATTGTAAAGTCCCGCGATGAGGACGTCGCGAAGGACTGGACCTTGCTCCTTCTCGATGTCGTTCATCATTGTGAGGAAGAGGGTTTTGGGATTGTTGCGAATCCATTCCCGCATTTGCTCATAAGAGTGGGCTGGAGCCATTGGAAAGCTTTTTGGGAGGAGAAGAAATTTGGAGGTTTGCTTGAAATGGGTGAAAGGGAGGTTGCAGAAAGAAGATGGTTGCAGAGAAGAATGAGAGAGAAGGGCCCAAAAATGGCAAAGGGGATTTTATGTAGGAGACAAGGGTAGAAGAGGAAGGATTAACCTCAATAACCGTTGGCCAATAACTGCGGAGGAGCGGTTCGGCTTCCGTAGCACGCCTCTGACACGCGTCATTTTCTTCCTAGGGAAGTCTTTTGATTCTTGAATACTTGGCCCAAAACGCTGCAGAGTCTGACACATTTCCCATTTTCCCAAGCAACGTTTCATTATTCAGATCTAGCTGTGTTTCCCTGTGTGTACGCACCAGTTCCCATGATCTTTTGAAAGGTCATATTGAGTGGAGAGGTTCAGGGAACTCACAATCAATTTTCTTTGTGAGGCTAGGGAACTCAAAGAGGAACCAGACAATTACAACTCGATAAAGGGATGGAGAGTTTGGCTCATGAGAGGCGTTTGTCTGGCCCTTGGCTTAGGGTTGGTTTTATGATCAACCGTCATAGTGGCTTGTAGAGAGGGTTAAAGGGAACTCTGGTTGATCATTTTGGGCCAAAAGAAATAATGTTCCTCTATACATATCAAGCTCTAGACTAGTAATATGGCAAAATGAAAGCAATAAGTCCTACAGTTCCCTATCATGCATTTCTAGTTAGACTAGTCAAGCATCGAGGGAGAGACAAACAGGGACTTGTTTAGTTTAGAGTTATCATCCCTAGGAGCATTCGAAAACGCTGGTAGGGACGTCTGTCTAAAGCTTTGGTGAGAATGTCCGCAATTTGCTCTTCCGTTCTACAGTGTTGCATAGAAATGTTCCCATTTTCAACATTGTCACGTAGAAAATGATGCCTAATGTCTATGTGCTTAGTCCTAGAGTGATGCACAGGATTTTTGGAAATGTTAATGGCACTAGTGTTATCACAGAGAATAGGAACTGGGCCAAAGGACATACCATAATCCCGAAGTTGGGACTTGAGCCATAATACTTGGGAACAACATGATGCGGCAACCACGTATTCTGCTTCTGTTGTGGAGAGTGTCACTGAATTTTGCTTCTTGGATCCCCATGAGACTAAGCATGACCCAAGGAACTGGGCCATTCCTGATGTGCTCTTTCTATCAACGAGGTGCCCAGCAAAATCTGCATCTGTATAAGCAATGAGCTCAAGGGAACTGTTCCTTGGATACCAGAGGCACAAGTTGTCGTTCCCTTTGAGGTACCTGAAAATCCTCTTCACCTCTTTTAGGTGTGATTCTTTGGGGTTAGCTTGAAAACGTGCACATAAGCATACTGAGAACATAATGTCAGGCCTACTAGCAGTTAAGTATAGGAGAGAGCCAATCATACCTCTGAAGTTCCTTTGATCGACACTTACCCCTGTTTCATCGGCATTGAGCCTGGAGTTTGGTGAGATGGGAGTGTCGATGGGCCTTGAGTGGTCCATCCCATACTTGACTAGCATTTCTCTGATGTATTTCTGTTGATGAATCCTTGTTCCCTCCTTTGTTTGAGATATCTAGAGTCCTAGGAAGAACGTGAGTTCCCCTATGAGACTCATCTCAAACTCACTGCTCATGAGGTCCTTAAATTTTTCTACAAGAGTTTCGTTAGTTGCTCCAAAAACAATGTCATCAACATAAATTTGAACAATCAAGATATCCTTAGACTCTTTCTTGACGAAAAGGGTTTTGTCTATGGAACCTCGAAGGTATCCATGAGATAGAAGGAACTGAGCAAACCTGTCATACCATGCTCGAGGAGCTTGTTTGAGTCCGTATAGTGCCCTTTCCAGGAAGTAGACGTGGTTAGGGAACTTCTCATCTTCAAATCGTGGGGGTTGAGCAACGTATACTTCTTCTTTGAGGTGCCCATTGAGAAAGGCCGTCTTCACATCCATCTGGTATAACTTGAATCCTTTATGAGCTGCATAAGCTATGAGAAGACGAATGGCCTCAATCCTTGCAACTGGTGCGAAGGTCTCGTCATAGTCGATCCCTTCTTCTTGTCAAACGATCCTTGTTCCTAGCTACGGCCCCAGTATCATCGAGCTTGTTCCGAAAGACCCATCGAGTTCCTATGATATTCTTGTTTTTGGGCCTAGGAACTAGCTTCCACACCTTGTTCCTCTCAAATTGGTGTAGTTCTTCTTGCATGGCTTGGATCCAGTCTGGGTCCTTTAGGGCTTCTTTGATGCTTTTTGGTTCCACCATCGAGACAAAGGCATTAAAAGCACAAAAATTATTGAGAGAGGAGCGAGTCAGAACACCTTTGTCATATGGAGTGATGATGTTGTCTATGGGGTGATCTCTCTTTTTGTGGTAGTTTCTTGTTCGAATGTGTGAGACATCAACCTGTTCCCTTGACTCTTCTTCATCTGTGTCTTGAGCCTCCTCTTCCTCAGGGGAACAGTTATGCTCAGCTTCTTCGCTGGGACTTTCGTCAGGATTCTCTTCGGAGTTCCCTCGTTGTTCCCCCTGAACACTGGATTCTGGCACACTTTCATTTTGGGGAACAAGAGAGTTCGATGCATCTTGCGGTTCTTCTGTTGAGGAGGGAACTTCAAAGGATCTTTGATTTGTGGAGTTTTGATCTCCTTCGTTGTTCCCTGATTGTGGGGCATTGTTCCCACTTGGATAGTCTTCATCTCTCTTTCTTGGTTCATCCTCGTCGGCGTCTTCTTCTTGTTTGACCAGCTTGAACAGAGTTCCCTTTCCTTGGGCCTCTGTTCCCATCTTTACAGATTTCTCGTCGAAGATGACGTGGATGCTTTCCTCTATCTTCTTGGTCCTCTTGTTATAGACCCTGTACGCCTTGCTATGGGAAGAGTATCCCAGAAATATCCCTTCATCGCTTCTAGGCTCAAATTTGCCGAGGTTGTCCTTCCCATTGTTGTGAACGAAGCATTTGCATCCAAAGGTCCTCAGATGAGAGATGTTGGGCTTCCTTCCTTTGATCAGCTCGTAGGATGTCTTTTTGATCATGGGCCTCGCCATGGCTCGATTTAGGATGTAAGTAGCTGTGGAGATGGCTTCAGCCCAGAAACTTGGAGGAACTCCACTTTCTAGCATCATAGTCCTTGCTATGTCTTCCAAGGTTCTGTTTTTCTTTTCCACCACGCCATTTTGTTGAGGAGTACGAGGAGCCGAAAAGTTGTGGGATACACCATTGTTGGCACAGTACCTTAGGAACTATGAGTTTTTGAACTCAGTCCCATGGTTGGATCTGAGTGCCTTGAGCTTGATTCCCATGCTAACTTCCATCCTCTTGATTAGAGTCTCAAATTCTTTGAAGGTATCTGATTTTGATCTCAAGAAAAGAACCCATGTAAATCTTGAAAAATCATCAATTAAAACATACATGTACCTCTTTCCTCCGAAGCTTTCGGTGTCCATGGGACCACAAAGATCCATGTGGATTAGCTCCAAGGGCCTTGTTGTGCTGACTACCCTTTTTGGTTTGAAGGAACTTCTGGTTTGTTTGCCACGAACACAAGCTTCACACATCTTGACACTCTCGATGTTTATTCAAGGGAGGCCAATGACCAGATCTTGTAGATAGAGCTTTAGGATCTGACTTATGCCTGCATGGCCCAGTCTCTTGTGCCAGAGTTCCGTTTCGTCAAGGGAACTTGCCAAGCACAGTTTCCTTGGTGGCTCAAAGTCTGTATCCACCACATAGATGTTGTTGGACCTTCTTCCCTTCAGGATGATTTTGTTAGTCTTCTTGTTGATCACTAGACACTCCCTTGAGTCAAAGGTGACGATGTTGTTCCCTTGATCACATATCTGAGAGACGCTCAAGAGATTGAATCCCAAGTCCTTTACCAAGTTAACGTTGCTGATTTTGATTGATTTGTTGAGTAGTACTTCCCCTGTTCCTATGATTTCTCCTTTATTCTTGTTGCCAAAGGACACATGACCTCCTTCGGCCTTTGAGAGGAGTGAGGTGAGGTTTTCTTTGTTTCCAGTCATGTGGTTAGAACATCTACTGTCAATGACCCATGTGCTGTTCCCCCTCACTGCCACCTACAAGAAAAGTTAGTTTTTGAGGACCCAGGCAAGATGACTCTTGCCTGGTCCCTTGCAAGGGAAGACAGTCTCAAATAGCACATAATCAACAATGTTAATGTCACGAGAGTACTTGTTATAGGCAAAGTTCCTATGGTTGTTTCTTTTAGTGGGAACTCTAGCAGGCTTGTTGGGGTTTGTTGATTCTGCCTCTTCCAGTACTCGTGGTTTCTCTGGGCTTGGGCCTTAGCTTTGGGACAACTTTCCTTGTAGTGCCCATGAGCACCACAGTTCCAGCATGTCTTATAGTATTCTCCTAGGTAGTACTTGGGATGGGGTCTCTGTATCCTGTTCCTATCCATAGTTTCCTTGTTGTATACTCTAGACCTATTTCCCTTAGCTATTTGAACATACAGCTTATGTCCAGTGTTCCCAGTGTAATAATCTACTTCTTCATTCACTCCACTCTCCAGAACACGGATTTTCTCTTCTAAGTGTGCATTTTTCTATTTCTCACACTGAAGCTCTAGGGCCCTACACTCATTGATCTCTTTTTCACTCAAAGGGGACTTTCCTTTTCTAGGGCTCTCTGATTCATACCCTATTCCGTGTCTGGCAGGGACAAACTTGGTTTGGGATCTAGAGGCTTCAGAGTACCCTTTTGTTTTACTCAAGTTTTGTAGAAGGGTGTTCTCATCACTTTCTAGAGTTTTAAGCTCATCTTCGAGTTCTACGATGTGAGACAAATAGGACTGAAGTTTTTCTAGAAGGGACACACAGTTGGGACATGGCTCAAGACCAACTAGTTCAACATTGGTGTGTTCCGATTTTTTCAACTTCTTTTGCAATTTAATGTTGTCTTTAACAAGGCTTGAAAGAATTTTTAGCAACTCAGGCTTTTCATAATTATTCAAGGAAGCAAGAACGGATTCAGTAGTTACCTCACTGGGTTGTTCCCCAGTGGTGTCTCCTATGGCCATTGCGCACATGTCGGGGGATGCCCAAGATTCGGGATCTTCGTCTTCATCATCGTCCCAGGTGGCGATGTAGGCCTTCTTCCCTTGCTTACGGTCGTCAGTTCCCAGTGGGCACTCCTTCGCGAAGTGTCTCTTTTTGTAGCACTTGTAGCATGTGACGTCCAAAAGATCCTTCTCAGCAGGTTTTCTTTGGGAACTCTGTCCTTTCTGTGAGTTCCCATTTCCCTTTTTGAATTTTCCCTTGTAGAAGGATCGAAGGGCCCTTGTTACGAGGACTAGTTCCTCATCCTCTTCTTCTTCAGATTCTTCATGTTGCTCTTGAACAGACTTGAACACCTTTTCGAGTTTGAGGGCAATCCCTTGGTGTGCCCTCTTTTGCTCCTTGTCATCTATCTTTCTTTTCTCATGTCCCACCAGTTTTCCAAAGACCTGGTGAAGCATAAGAGTTCTGTTTTCGGGGTTCTCCTTGAACATCGTTCTCTCATTTGCCCACTCTCCAGTCAGCCCGTTTAAGAGTTGTTGAACCTTCATTTTGTCAGTGACTTCCTCCTTAGTGATCCCAAGACCAGCCATCTTGGTGCAAAGTCCCTCAAAACGGGATTGGTAACTATCGACGTATTCTCCCATCTCCATTTTAAAGTTGAAGAACTCTCTCCTCGCATTCATCTGAAGATCTTCTCGGAGGTCTGAGTTCCCAATATGCATTTGTTGGATGGCTTCCCACACTTCCTTAGTTGTGTCTAGGTTTTCCACCCTGTCGCAGTCTTGCACCGTCATTGCATTCTTGAGGTACTGTATGGCCTTGAAGTTGGCCTCCATGCACTTATACTCATTTGGTCCCCATTTGGAGAGGTCATTCTCAATAGCTGGATCAATTTTGAAGTTCCCTTTTTCTATAACGCACCAAGCCTGGTAGTCCTGGCTACGCATCCAGTTCTTCATGTCGCGTTGCCAGACTTCGAATCTACCAGTGATGAGCCTTGGTGGCTTGCTGTTGTTGTGACCGACTTGGGTGAGTTCGTGAGCCATTTTTGAAACCTGCGATGCTAACACAAATCTAGAGCAGCCTTGCTCTGATACCAATTGTTGGATCGTTACCGGTTAGCAAGAGCTTGGGAACTGGCTGTTAAGCTGTTCCCAAGGCAGCGGAAGAAACAATATCGCAAGTATTAGAAAGGCAGAAAGAACACAGTTCCCTTATAGAGGAACCCCACTACAACCAACTAGTTGTATGGGTAAACCTCTACCTCCGCTTGGAGGATTTTGAATGACTTACTTATATTATTGATTTGTTCCTTAGTTACAAACAGCCAGATTCAAACTTCTCTGTTCCTACGAGTTCTACCTAACTCTAGCAACACTAATGAATCTTCTCCACTGAGTTCCTAAGCGAACAACAACAACTAAATAAGTAACTCAAACCTTATACCGAATCGCAGTTCCCTTGCTCCTGGGAACTTGGCTTCACCGTCGTCGAGATCAGACACTCGCCGCCGGGGACTTCTCTTCTTCTCTCTCTTTCTCTGTTGTGGGTATTTGTGAGTTCTGGGAGAAGTACTCAAACCGAGTACTATTCATTTGGCTTTATACTTAAGTGAACTTGGGCTTCAATCGCATCTTTCATTTGTGTCCAAAATGCCCTTTTCTTGATGCCCAAGTTGTACTTTCTTCACATGTGACTTTGATTTGAACTAGGTCAACTTCTTGAAATGATCGGACCGTTGGATCACTCGTGACAGTCTGCTCTTCAGACTGTGCCTTCATCATGTCTAAGACAGGATCCCGTGATATGCGCTGATCGGTCCTTGTCTTCACATATGAGTTCCCATGTCGTGGGAACTGTACTCTTCAGAGTTCCTTTGGGAGAAACTCTTCATCGTGTAAGCCTATGTTCTCTGGTCATTCCTGGGAGTTCTTTGCTCAACCTGTGTTCCTTAGAAATACTTGATCAAAGCACATTAGTTCCCTTATGGCGTTTGTTATTATCAAAACTCGGAGAATTATATCGTTATTCCGATATTTAGAACCAGAGGTCCCAACATCGTCCCAACAGTTGCTATCAAATCCTGAACAGTATAGGAGAATGATTGGACGGCAAGCTAAAAAAAATGAAGAGGAAAGTTACAAATATGTATATATTCATATTGCCCATAATGCAAGTGACACGCATACAACTATTTCATGGAGCTTCAATTACGTTTACATGCATGGGTTTCTTGATTAAGAAAAATACACACCATAATAGTGAATACCAAAAAAAAAACAAAGAGCTTTTTTTTTTTTGGTAGAAAAAAAAAAAAAAAAAAAAAAAAAAAAAAAAAAAAACAAAGAGCTTTAATTAAGTGCAATATAGTACAAATATATTAGCGTCATATATATAGGAAACTCTCAAGGGAAATATCCTCCATGACCACCCCCTTCACCGCCGCCAGCACCACCTCCATATCCTCCAGCATGTCCACCGCCGCCAGCATAACCACCCCCTCCGCCTTCACCACCACCTCCTCCACCACCCGACCCATGGCCGCCAGCTCCGCCACCGTATCCACCCCCGGCACCCCCACCGCTTCCATACCCACCGCCACCTGCTCCGCCAGCAGAACCTCCACCACCGCCACCGCCACTTCCACCTCCACCACCATAAGCTCCGCCAGAACCACCAGCGCCTCCATAGCCTCCACCGCTACCGCCTCCTTCTCCACCACCATAACCACCTGCCCCGCCGGAGTAAGCTCCCCCACCACCGCTTCCACCGCCTCCACCACCACCGTGAGCGGCTCCACCGCCAGCTACACCACCTCCTTCGCCTCCCCCACTTCCGTATCCGCCTGCATGGGAGCCACCAGCGCCGCCATATGCAGTCCCACCGCCCCCACCACCACTTCCACCACCACCTCCTCCGGCGTAACCTCCGAGACTTTCTCCATCAAGAGTAAGGAGGGCTCTAGTAGCTGAACTCAGGCCTATACCTAGTAGAATAAAGAAAACAACAGAAAATATGTTTTGAGTGGCCATGAGAGTTTTTTTTTTTTTTTGTTGCTCTTGATTTATAACTGAAATTGCATGGGGAAAAGATTGGGTATTTATAAAAATGGATGGCCTTCAAAAGCTTGTTACTTTCACTCATAAGCTAGCTGTTATATATGTAATTCATGAGGCTAACACCTTAACATACTACTTTTTTTCTAGCTAATGGATGAATGTTATACCACTTCGTACTAATTGCCAATTGCCAAGTGTGCCAATTATGAACCAAAACATTCCATGTCAGATTCCATAAATGCTCTAATTAGTTACATATTTTGGTTTAATTACGGGGTCGTTTGGTAACTTATATCATGATATTAAGTATGTGTATAAATATGATTGATCGATAGTCATATTTAATATTTGGTATAATTTTAATGTCGATATCAAATAAGTATTTGTTGTTAATTCGTATATTAAAATAATATTAGAGAATTATTTTGATATTTTCTAAAAAATTACATAAAAATATCACTTAAAGCTATACTTTTATATAATATTTTGATAATCTTAATATTTATACCTTAATATTTATACTGTTTTTTTTAATCAATGACAAACGAGTCCTATTATATTTTTTTGGTCGAAAAACGAGTCCTAATATATTATATTGCCTTAAGAGCATCTTAAGAGCTTCATACCATCCCTTCGCATTCCTTAGGCTACGTACCTAGCTAGCATGTTATAGTATCATTTATTAAGGATGTTCAATATGATAATAATACTATACGTCTATGCGGCGTGCGGTAATAATGTACATAAAGTCATAATATGACAATATGACAATATGACAATACGACACATACTAGAGGTGTTCAACAGGTCAACTCGACATGATTCGTAAAAAAAAAACTGATACATAATCCGATCCTCAATTCGGTTTACAGATTACGTGTTTGTTAAAATAGTTTTATGTTCTCTTGTACTTTATGTTTTAGTTTGTGTGAATAAGGCTTGTTATAAGACAATTGGTTATTATAACAAGCCTTATTCAGAAATTGTGTATAAGTGAGAGTCGGTCTTTTGGCCTTGTTGATTTAGTTGAATCAAAGTAGAGAGCATGGTTGCTCACACAATTTCTCTCCTCTCTCGATGTCAGTCACTCTCTTCACCATTCTCTCAGATAATCTCACTCAATCTGTATAAATTCTATCAAATTCTTTCTTGTGCAAAAGTATTTTACGGATCGGATCAGGGGTCGACCCGTTAACCCGTAATTAAGTTAAAAATTAAAATTAGTAATTTTCAAAAGTTCTTACCAACTAACTCTTACTTAACCAATTTTATAGGTATTTTTAATTAAAAATCAGAAAAAAAATATTATATTATATTTGGAATACTTTTAATATAAAAAAAATTTACGGGTTATACGGGTCAATTCGTAACCCGACCATTAAACCATAAATAAATAAAAAAAATTGGCCCGTTACGGCCTGTAAAATTACAAGCAGGTGCCCAACCCATAAAATCACGGATGGATCATATTACGGGTCAACCCGCTTTTGGACAACCCTAACATATACAATATGTCTAGTACACGCAAACAAGGTAAGTTTTTGTAATTTCGATCGATTACATTGCAAGATTGTAGAAGTAATAAAATATATTGAATACACTAGTTTATAAGCCAACAAATTAGGTTAGTTTGATTTGGTTGTATTAAAGTTTGTAGGCTAATAATTAAGCTGGGATCGTGCATAACAAATTTAGCATATAAGTCTAATGAGGTTTTAATTTATATCATATGGAAATGGATAGAGTAACTCATAAGATTATATATTAAATAATTTTAGTCTTAACTTTTAGATGTAGAAACATATTCTCAACATGTCGTTGTAAGTTCAACGTGCACATTCTAGATGACACTTGGACAAACAAGTCTAACATCTCAATCTCTTTATACCTACCCCAATAATGGGTGGGTCACTGACCAAACTCAAACATCCAGAAAATGGGCCCGAGACCAAATCTGATACCATATTAAAATTTGTGGGCCAAAAAGTCAGAAGTCATGTATGTAAAGAGCTTAGCATACAAGTCCAATCAAGCTTCAATTCAAAATTATAAGGCAATAGATAGAGTAACTTATAAAATTATATAGTAAACAATTTTAGTATCAGCTTTAACATACTCTCAACCATTTATATATGAAATTTGAAGTTTGAACCCACAATCTAAATATAGGAAGAGTGGAAGTTGATTAGTGTTTTACATATCAAAAACCATTAATATTCGTATATACATCACAAAAGTCTAATTGTTTTTATCACGATTTGTAAATTTAAATCATTCCATTATTGATTAATACACTTACAATTTGTAAGTGGGAATTAGGATAAGATTAGGACACATATATCAAGTTGTATTTTTGAAACATAATACTTAATGATACATAGAGTTCGAATTAATAGACATCATATATAGATAATATAAATAACACAATATAAAGTATCTCCGTATATAAAGTGACAAATAGGGAATTAAAGAATCCAATCCAGATAATACTAAGCATAGCTTCAAAAGCAGAGAATTGGTTTCCATTATAATCCACGTACTTGATCACTAAATGCAGCATTTTCTGCTGAAATAAACAATTGATCAATTCGCCCAAGAGTCTGTTTAATCAATTGTAAGGTTGTAAATGAATAGAGTTGTTTGTAAATAATTTGGTGTTCGGCTCGGTTAAGTTTTGTTCATGTTTGATCCGATTTGTAAATAAGTTGAGCTTGAACACAATTTTAAGGCTCGAAAGATAAATGAACTGAGCTTGAGCACAAGAAAACTCTCGTTTGTTCATGGGCGAGCTTAAATATATATTCATGAGTAAGCTCGATTATATTTTCATAAAAGACTACATTATACTTTCACGTAAAAGATCTACTACATATATTTTATTTAATATATAGGTTAAGTAAAACTACATAGTTTTGTTGGTCTCTCTCGAACTACATGTCTATATAGTTTAATTTGCTTGTATAGATGATCAGGTAAATGAGTTGTCCATGAGCTTGTCTTACGAAAATACTAAAGGAGAGGCTCGCGAGCTAAGTTCGAGCTCGATGAGCATTTAAATAAACCAAGCTAAAAAAAAATTAAGCTCGAACCAAGCTAGTATTCGAATGCGAACTTGCCTATTTTATAACAGAGTCGAGCTTGAGCAATTTAATGTCCGACTCAGATCGGATCGATTACAACCCTATTGATTGATTACAATAAGTAAGCAGATCACAACTTCAGTACTTCCTCGATCATCAAATACAAATATATGTATATATTTCGTCAAGTATTTCAAATCCGATAGAGATATTGTTTTTCGTTCGAACCAAATAGAGAGATTGATATTGGAAGGGATCTCTTCAAAAATAGAGCTATGCAGTACCCGATTTAAATTTAAGAGTGCATTGCCTGATCGAATCAGACGAGCTATAAGACAAGATTAAAAAAAAAAATACTAAAAGATAAAATTTTCAACCACTATAATAAGCGCAGGGTCCCACACCCACTCCTTTTATTATTTCACTTTCTCTTCAACGTCTCTATCATTTTTGACAAATTTTCCCTTAAGAAACAAGATTGATCATGGTAACTTTAAATTAGAAAGCAACATCAGTTTTCTCCTCCTCTTCTTGAGTCGTCTCATTTGAATTATCACTATACAGCTTCAATATGTTGCTCTACAGCCCACCTTCTCTGCCCACTATGTATTTCAAGCATCAAGCATGACAAATCCTATCATTAATGTTGATAAAGCAATAAGCATTGACACAGAATTTTTGGAATGTATAGTTGGTGACTTGGTGCAATGGCATGTGAATATGTTTGGTCTGACTGATATATTAGTGTCATCCACCCAAGAACACTAATTCAATTCTACATTGTGAATGATGGTAAGCTCCACTTTCATAATTTCATATCCTCCATCTTTCCACTATCATATCCAAACCTAATATGAAGTAGGAGGGCTTGGCTTCTTTCCTCTTCAAGCACATGCACAATCTAAATTCATATTTCTCTACAGAACAAGTAATATCATCTGTCTTCTATAATAGAGTAACTAAGCTAGTAAAGTGTTTTTACCAGTTGCATACTCAAAAATGATGCAAGATCATAAGATACATGAAAATTCAACCCAAAAAATAAAAACATTTGATAGTCATGGAAAAGACAGGAATTAGTTGAACTGCTTTTAGCATTATTCCAGAACTAGTGAATAGGGTAACTTCTTCAAAGAAATCAGGTTGCAAAATCTTCTTGCAAAGATTTCTAATACAATAGAAGTGATAATCCAAATAAAATAAGAAAATTCAATACTTGGCTTATTTGAAGGCTGAAGCTCTTGCATTCTCATCTCTGCACATGAAATTTCCACTTACAAATATGCAGAAGCATGTTGAAGTGGTCCAATACAGTAATACACACTTGTGAGAGTAGCTCAGTTTCTTTTCCATGGAGGGGCCCAGCCATCACATTTTGCTTTGCTAGTGGATTTCTTAAAAAAAAATTTATCTCATTCGTCATGCTCAATAGCTTCCTTCACATAAGAAAACGTGCTATTACATACCAATTCAAATGATCATGTCAAATTCACAGAGTACCAGTGACATTGCCTTAAGAGTTACAGAATATACAACAGAGCCAGTCATCCAGATGCACTCAAACATGTTTTAATCTTATTACATCTTTTCAATGATACATTTTCCAGTTTTGTACACATCAGGAATTGTAAATAACTTAACAACAACATTCATTTGAACGAAAAGAATGTACAGCATCACATGCCTTTGATAGCCCGCATAGCGCCATCCAAAGTGTTACGAAGAAACATTGCTACAGTGACTGGGCCTACGCCTCCTGGGACGGGACTAATCCATCCTGCAACTTTGCATGCCTCCTCAAAATTCACATCTCCAACTAGCTCTCTATGTGAATTGTTGGTAGGATCATCAACTGAACTTGTCCAAAATCTCCCAAAATCTAGTAAACCGAGACTCCCAACATCTATCACAGCAGCACCGGGTTTTATCCAATCACCCTTGATCTGAAAATTACCATGATAGAACATCTTTAATGGAAAGCTGCACAGGGATAAATATAAAAATAGAACGCAAAATAAGTTGAACAACATCCACATTGTCACATGGAAGAGAAAAATATACAGCATAACATAAGCTTCATCCTGAAGATTTGACAAAGAGAAGGTATCTAGATTTCTTATAAGATATGAAGAACAAGATGTGAACTTCATTCTTTCTAGTCATCATGTCTATTTCACCAATGGTCAACTTCTTATAATATACCATTCAACATTATTGTTTTTTGTATATATACACCTTAAAACTTCTTGTAAGAGCATTTCATATCCAGGCTACCAGAAAAAGAGATACGATTTCCTACAGCTATGCAAGTCTAACACTTCAAAAGAAGAGATCAGGTTATGTACCATCATAGCTTGTCCTGTTGCAGCAATTACAATGTCAGCTTCACAAATAAGTTTATGGGGCTCACTAGTATAGGAATGAACAATAGTAACAGTTGCATCTTCTTTCAGGAGAAGTAATGAAATCGGTAATCCAACAATGTCACTTCGACCAACAACAACAGCCTTCTTCCCTTTTACACTGATGCCACTTCGAATCAGCATTTCAAGACAACCCTGTCATGAAGAACAGAAAAGGAAAAGATATACATAGATTATGGAATTGGGGAAGTTCTTCAGTGAATAGAAGGCTAAGCAGTTACCTTTGGGATTGGAGGTTGAAATAGAGGCTCTCGGCCTTGCATTCCAAGTTTTCCCATGTTCAAAGGATGGAAACCATCCACATCCTTTTCAATGCTGATTTCACTCAAAACTTTCTCTGCATTGCAATGCTTAGGCAACGGAAACTGAATCAATATGCCTGCCATAGTAGAAAATCAAACTAGAAAAAAGATCAGTCACACAAAACCAAGCAGAAACAGACCAGCAGAATCAGTCTTTGTAGATAAAAACATGTCTAATCTACTTGAAAGTTGCATACAGTTTGCCAATAACCCTACATACAACTCTTACTAAAATATAAGGATATTGAATTCGGTGTCATTGTCGCATAATTGACGAACCATGGACATCAGGGTTTGCATTTAGCTCGTGAATGTTAACAATCAGCTCAGCTTCAGAAACTTGCTCTGATAGATTAACGTCAAAGAGCTTGATCCCAACTTCATCACAAGCTTCTCTCTTCATATTCATATAGATTAAAGTAGTCTCCCCACAGCCGAAACTTATCGTAGCAAATCCTGGAACCTAAGCGGATGACAACGACAGAACATGCGTCTATATAAGAACTCGTTCTTGCACAAAAGTCTACATTACTTAATTCCTGAAATGTAACTGGAAAACAAAGTCGATTTTACTATTAAATTTCATAATTTCTTCAGATAACCCGACCTATTATCCTTCCCTGCTCCGTAATACACACACATTACAATTACAACAGTGAAAGGCAAAGAATCTGTATAATTTGGATTTTGGAGGAGTTTGTGTCATCTATGCCTTTATTACTATATAAATGTGTGTTCTGAAAACGGAATTAAATCCAGTAAGAGATTGAGAGCAGGAGAAAAGAGGCGTAAAGTTGATTACTCTGCCGAATTTCTGTGCGAAAACGCGGACTTCATCGGCGATTTCGGATCGGATGGCCTGGGCGATTGCAGTGCCGTCGATGATTGTGGCAGTGTGATCGGAGGATGGCGCCATTAATTACCAGCTGCTGAGCTTCTTGTTGAAATGAGAGCGATGGAGAGGTGGAAATCGATTCTAGACACTTCTTTCAGTTTTGGAGGTGTGAGAAATGTGAAATACAGCGGCGGTTTTGATAAGGACCACGTGATCCATGCTGAATGCTGAGTCATATTATTAATTATAGTAACACTTAGAAACTTATAATAATTGATGCTGAGTCATATTATAGAAACTTACTAGTTGTACCCGTCGTGCCTTGCACGACTATGACTTGGTATTTTTTTAAATATATTATAAAAAAATATATTGATAAAGAAAAATATAATATTAAATTTAATGTAAGTAATTTATTGCCTATAATATGTATAAAAGTTATTTTGTTTTTGAAATCAAATAAAACAAATTAAATCTAGATTATTAAGTTTAAAATTGAAGATAAATATAGATTATTAAGATAAAATAATCTACATTGTTCTTTTTCCTTGACAATATTTCATAACCAAGTTTAACTTGTTATAACTGTTGTGCCGATGTACATATTTTTTCTTATTTTTTTAATTTATCTTTTACAAATATAATAAATATAATGTCCTTTTTTATCTATATTGGTAAAATATACTAATATTATTTTATTTTTATTTTTATTTGGAGATATTTTTTTTACAAATATCATTTTATCTTTATGTTTACTTGGAGATAACTTTTTTGCATAATTAACTATAAAAAACTGTTTTTTATTATCAAAAGTCAATTTAGGCAATGTGGTGGCAAAAATTGCTTCGGCTTTAGTTATTAGTAATAGATATATTGATTCAAAAAGAAAATTAAGGAAAAGATAACGTAATTTTTGTATTATCAAAAGTCAATTTAGGCAAGTAATTATCTAGATTGAAAGTTCTATTTTTTATCAAAATTTTATTTAAGATAAATCTTTTACATAAGTAGATAAAAAATAAAGATAAAATAATTTTCTTTAATTTTAAATAAAATCCGAATTTTGATTTTTTTATATAATAGATAGAAATTTAATTTGAAAAACTAAATAATATATCTATCTTAATATATAATATCTAATATTTTATAATTTATTTTAATTTTAGATAAAATCTATTAGATATATCCTAATTACTAATATATAATAGATAACATCTTTATTTTAGATAGAATCTTTTCTAGACTAATTTATCCTATTTCTATATTATCCTAAAATAATTTCTACATACATAAATTTTCAAAATAAAAAATCCTATGTGGCGAAATCCTAGGTGGCTTAACGTGAGAACGACACGTAGGAAAATTCTAGGTGGCGCAACGTGGTGGCCTTATTCCTTGCGTCTTTTATATATATACATAGATTAAAAATTAATAGTTGATGAACACGTCTCATAAATTAGATAATCTATCTATTTATATCTATATACTCCCTCCGTTCAATAATACATGATGTTTTACCTTGATTTTCTTGTTCAATAATACTTGATGTTTGACATAATTTACCATAATTTTTCCAATATTGTCTTCATTAATTAAAAAGAATAATCTATATCTATATATATATATATTATAAAATAGAAAAATTTGACCAATTAATGACCAAAGCATTTAATGTAATCATAAAAGTGAAAGAGAGGTAAAAAAATAAAAAATTGATTTTAGGGTTGCAATTTGCAAGATAAATTGGACAAAGAAAAGTATTACTCCCTCTGTCCCTTTATGTTTGTCCTAAAGTACCAATTGCACAATAAATAAGAAAATGAAAAAGCAGTTTTATTGAGTCAGAAGGCATCAGAAAAGTTTCATCATTTGCCTTTACAAAAAGTGAAGGATCCACTTTAAATAATTGGACCAATGAGAACTCATTATCCAAATCTAACAACCAATAGAATTCCAGCATTTTAGTCACACGGATCACCACAATACATAACTTCAAAGCTACCTTAAATACCCCCATTTACCCTTCTTACAGTTCAAAAAATTTATGGGGACATTACAGCAGCTATAAAGCCAAAAAAAGGGAATTTTCAGAAGCATCTTTTACTGCATCACTGGCTCCTTCATGGTTTCAGTACTTGACTTGAATGCTTGCCCACCTCTAGAAGATGGGGACATGAATGAGGCTGAGGAGATTCTTTTCCCATTCAACCTCAACGAAATTCCTGGGGACATTAATGGAGGTTCAGCTTCTCCTCTACTCAGCCAACAATCAGGTCACCATCAACCAGAAGCAGAGAACGAGCACACACAGGCTGCACATCAACCAGAAGCAGAGAACGAGAACACACAGGCTGCACATCATCAACCATTCACTAGGAGGCTCAGCAAGGATAAAAAAATGCATATTTTAATGCAGCTCTTGAAATTAGCACGTGGGGGACTACCAACCAATTCATACAAAGCCGTGGCCACTCAGTTCAACCTGTCAGAAAAAACAGTAGCCAGATTATGGAGGACAACACGTGCACAAGAGCAAGCAATGCAAGCACCAGATTTGAGTACACAATATCACAAATGTGGTAGGAAGAGAGCACAAGTTGATAATGCAAAGATCATGGCAATTAACATGGGGGACAGGACATGCCTCAGGGATTTGGCAACCAATCTTGAGATCTCAAAGAGCACAGTACACCGAATGGTCAAGAGGAAGAGCATAAGGCCACACACAAACCCACTCCATCCAGCTCTTAAAGCATCAAACATGAAAACAAGACTGGAGTGGATTCTTAGTCTACTACAAGGAGCTACACCAGAAAGTAAGACAAAGTACTATGCTATGTTTGATTTTGTTCATATTGATGAGAAGTGGTTTCAATTAAGCAAGAAATCTCAAAGAGTGTATCTTGCACAACAAGAAAGAGGAAAGTATAGAGCTGGAAGTTCAAGCAAGTTTATACCCAAAGTCATGTTCACAGCAGCAGTTGCAAGGCCAAGGTTCAATTCAGAGGGGACATGCACATTTGATGGAAAAATTGGAATTTTTCCATTCACATATCAACAAGCAGCCAAGAGAAAGTCAAAAAACAGAGAAAAGGGAACTATTGTCACCAAGCTAGTTGAATCAGTCAATAAACATGTCACAAGGAGGATGCTAATAGACCAAATTGTTCCAACAATCAGAGAAAAATGGCCACATCATGAAGGTCATAAGGTAATTTTCATTCAATAGGATAATGCAAAGGCACACATCACTCAAGAGGATCCAGAATGGCAGCAAATATACAAGCAGGATGATTTCACTTTCATACTAATCCAACAACCTCCCAACAGTCCAGATTTGAACATCCTAGACCTAGGCTTTTTCAGAAGCATACAGTCATTGATGCATAAGAAAATGCCCAGGGATATAGATGATATGCTACAGGCTGTATATAATGCATTTCATGAACTTCATCCAACAACATTAGCTAATGTATGGCAATCATTACAGTATGTGATGAATGAAGTACTCAAGAGAAAAGGGGGCAATGATTATGATGTGCCTCATGTGAACAAAAAAAGACTAGCAGCTCAGGGTAATCTGCCTATTCAAGCATCAGCCCCACAATGGGCAGTTATGCAAGCATGGAATACAATACATCATGTTGCACAACAACCAGTAGTAGGAAACACTCAGCAAGATGACATGGTAGAAGCAGAAGAAGACACTCAGCTAGATGATATGGCAGAATTCAGTGATTATGAGTAGGGCCCTTGAATGGCAATGCAACATTTTGGAAATTCAGTGAATGCAGGTATATATGCATGCTCTATTTTGTGTAAATCATGTATTTTTGTATGTAATAGCAACATTTGAAGGGACCTTGAATGTTAATGCAACTTTTTGGAAATTTGAATGGGTAAAATTGGTTGTTTTTGAAACACAGTCTCAGGGTCCCCTTTGCATCATCAAAACCAATCAAACCCATAATCACATAACAATCACTGGCCTCCAAAGCCACAATTTGTGGCGGTGGCCTTAGACATGCTAAGGATAGGGTTGATTTGATTGGTATCTCAGCTAACAAGGCATCATCATCGACAATTTAAAAAAATTAAAAAAACAATCTCAGAGCTCCCTTTGCATCAAAGATAGAAACCAACAATAATCACTTCACATTCATTGGCCTCCAAAGCCATATGTAATCGACGGTGGCCTTAAGAAAGTGAACTGAGCATAATGGTTTATAATCTCAGCATAATGGTTTGTCATCATTGAAAAAAAAGAGAAAGAGAAACACAAAAACAAAGAACGAGTAACCAATAAAACAGAGAAAGGGGAACCAAAACAACAGAGAAAGATGAACCAACAAAACAGAGAAAGAGGAGTGTTTCAAAAACAGAGAAAGAGGAACGAAAACAACAGAGAAAGATGAACCAACAAAACAGAGAAAGCGATCGAGAGGTACAAAAACAGAGAAAGAGGAGAAAAGAAAACAGAGAAAGAGGACCCAAAAACCAGAGAAAGATGAACACAGAAACAGAGAATCGAATAACACAAAACAATCAAACATGATCGAGGGACTCCGTAGCAAAAAAAGGGAGCGTTTCACACAAGCCATAACAAATTAAACCAGCCATCAACAAATTTAACCAACCATGAACAAATTAAACCAGCAAACATGCATTCACAGCAATCAAAGAGGGGAACACCGTGACAAACATTAAGGGAGGGAGGATTCTTGTGCAAATCTGATACCTTGTGACTCAATATGCATGCTTTAGGACAAACATAAAGGGACAAAGGCAAATGACTGAACCCATTTCTCATACCAGCCAACATGCATTCACATCAAGCAAAGAGGGGAACACCATAACAATCAAGCCATCAACAAATTAAACCAACCAAACATCAGTTCAGGGACGCAGAAACAGAGAAAGGGAGCGTTTCACACAATCAAAGATCAGACAAGCATGCTCAACACAATCAGTTCAAGATTAGACATCGAAGAAAAAATAGGTTAAGAGACTTAGCTAGTCGGCAACACATCATTTGAAGGGGCTTCGACCGACAATTCATCATTTGAAGGGGTTTCCACCGGCAAGGCATCATTTGAAGGGGATTCCACCGGCACCGACTGCTCAACGCAATCATCGTCTCCGGGCCGGAAAATATCCTCGATCGAAGCTTCCGAACGACAGGGGGAGTAAGAGTGATTTCCCCTACATTCAGGCCCCCACTCACAATTAGGCTGATCGGAGCATTCATAAGACTCCGTCTCTTTAGAGGGAAGGGGAGCACTATAATCGTCGCTCAAGGATTCACGGCTCATCTCAAAGGGAAGGGGACAGAGTTTGCTCGAACTCAACTGGATTGAACTCAACTGGATCGAACTCAACTGGATCGAACTCAACCGTATCGAACTCAACTAGATCGAACTCAACCAGATCTGGTTTTCGCAAGCAAACGCAAGAGAAGGCAAGAATGGAGATGAAATCGAGCAGAGAAAGCGCTCGAGAGAGAATCGACGAGAGTTGCAAATGAGCGTTTCAGATCTAGGGTTTTGTAGAGAGCAAAGGAGCTTTCAGATCTAGGGTTTTGTAGAGAGCAAAGGAGTTGCAATGGAGGCGGTGCTTCCCAAAGCTCAGAATATGGTGACGTATTTAAAGCCACATTAGAGGCGTGAGATGGGCTGCTCCAAGAACAAACCCTAATCATCAATTTGGGTCACACAAATGAATTGGGTTGATCCAATTATCAGAAATGGATCTCTATTTAATGGAGAAATGGGTTGGAGTCTTGGAGAAATGGGTTGAAGATGGGTTGATGGGGCATTAATGGTGGATTTTTAATGGTGGTGGAAAGTGGGTGTAAAGTTGAGGAGAGAGAATGTAGTGGGAAAGATGGGTAGAATGGGTAAATTGAGTTGTTAAATGAGGGTATTTTTGGGTAAAAAATATAGATATAAAAGGAAAGAAAGGGGAGAAGGACAAACATTTAGAGACGACGGAAACGGAAAGAGGACAAACATTTAGGGACGGAGGGAGTATAAAAGATGAGCAACCCACATAAGCATGCAAAGGATTTCAAACAATTAAACGATATGCTATATTTCATTTGTCTACCCAAATAAAACTCTGTTGTTAAAAAAATAGGCATGCAAAGGATTTAAAATTTTGTAAGAATAAAAAAATTTATAATCGACATGAAACTATACTGGCTCACGATTATTTGATTTGATTTTATTGAAAAAATGGTTTGTGATTATTAACAACAAATAATTATACGTTATGTAATGCATTAGTTTTCTTCATATAAATAAAAATAACATTTTACAAGACCATGTAATTAATTATTGAAAAACTAAAATACCCATATGGTCACTTTATGTCCATCCATTCTCATATAATTAATAAAAATTTATGTGTATATATATAGATTTAATTTAATAAATACAAGTTTAATAAGTGTAGAAATAAATTTAAAAATAATTTTTGACCCGTGCGAAGCACAGGTAAGACTTATAGTATGCTATAAAATAGAAAAATTAAAAGAAATCTAAATATCAAAGTAAACTAATTGTATTATTATTAATTCAATCCATAAAATATTCCTCTTCTCTTGCGATAATAATGAGAACATCAATTTGCACCTTAAATAGGCTTTTGGCATTACATATTGCATATGGATAAATATCAAAGGATAAGAAGAAAATAAATATGATCAAAATAAATATTTCTATTAAAGCACAAATGTAACATACAAATTAAGTCATCCAACTTTTCACATTCTTAATCAACCTTTCACATTTCTAAACCTTCAACTTTTCTAAAATAAAAAATTAATTCATCCTCTTCGTATTGAACACTAAATGTTTTTTGGTACGTAGATGGAGAAGTGACACTCTCCGTGTCCTCAAGGCGCGTTATTGACACATAAATATGCGTATGCCATATCTCCTATCCCTATATAGGTTCACAACAAGTGAAAAAATGGTAGATTAGAAGAAAGTTTAAAAAGAGTTTACAATAAGCCAAGTTGGTAGTGGAGACGAGGCGAATATGTGGATGTACACACAAAAATACATGGATGCAAGTGTATGTTATCTCGATATGAAGGTATGAATATAGATTAGGAAAACTCTAATGTTTAAGAGCATGTCCAAAAAAAATTATAGAAAAGTTGTAAATTCTTGAGCAATACACATTTTTCTTCTTTGTTTGTTGTAATATATTCACATATATTAATATATTTACATATATTCAATTTTCTTTTATAATTAGGCATGCAATTTTATTTCTAAATGAAAACAAAATACAAATTATCATTATCAAGTTTTATAAATTGTTTTTTTAATTGTTGATAATAATAAAAGGGAAATTAATCTCGAATATTCAATTTATAAGGTTTTTTATAAATTCATTCCAAGTATACAATATACAAAAGCCAACCTATATCAATATAGTTTCAAATCAAACATATAAATAATATAAATATTTTATAATATACTTAATATCATATTATAAGAAAATTTATTCAAAACCAACCTGTATAAAAATAAATAAATAATATCTAAATTCAAGCATGTTTTGTCAAATACTTTTGATTAAATTCACATTAAAAAAACATAAAATATGGAATCAAACTAATATTAATAGAAAAGTTGAAGTTCTAAAGGAAAAAGATTGAAAGATTGAAAATAAAAATTTAATTTCATGTGCCTTTTTTTTTAAGAAGATCCTTGTATATGGGATCTTTCGTGTATAATCCTGCATAATCTCGAATGTTATCAGTTCCGGTACGTAGAGCCTGGATACTTCATGTCATTTTTTTGATTCAACCATAGGTTTGAATCCTACTTGGGGAGATTTGATTCATTCTGAATTAAAGAATTCAGAATGATTTTTCAATTAGTAAGATGAATGTCCACCTTACACAAAGTTAGATGTGCCTTTGTAAAAAATTTAACGTTAACCTATACCTCCTCATATTCCAACACTCTCCATTACTCTTAGTTATGGCTATTAATTTGGTGGTTTGTAGCCCATTCAGCTTTCAAAGTTGAAGGCAAAGTTAATATTTAAAAAAAATAAAATCAATAGGTTTGATCTTCTCAAAATTTAGTTGTTACCTTCTTCAATTGATTGGGTTTTTAAGATCTCTTTTCTATATTAAATATGAGTTTCACTTACTTACAAAAATACAAGATTCATCAGGAGGTTTTTTGGGTTTTAACAATGATAATGGGTTAAGATTAGAAATGAAGGAGAACAAGGAGAGGATGAACAAAATAGAAATGATAAAATTATTTGTATCAATTTTGATGTGTAAAAAAAAAAGATCGGCCATGTTCACAATGTAGTCTAAGAAAAAAATATTGAGGTAATCTATTTTTGGATTTTAATACTTTTTTTTATTCATGTTTAATTAAAAGATGGCTACATATGATATTGTTGTTTTATGCAAGCAAATGTGAAATAAATATTAAAAGGCTAAATACCAAAATACCTTTCTTTTATGTAAATTGCATCTTTTAATATTTTGGTTTCTATGTTTATGTTTGTGTTGTGGTTATATTTTATCCAATAAAAGAGTAGAAGACTGCAAAAAGAGTGATATCGATTATTTACAACAATGTACAATATCAATGTATTTTTGTATTAGTTTTTTGATGGATGCTTAAATCTATCACTAAATATATAATATACAAAATGAAAAATGTATTGCACGGTCAAAACTCATATGGCTAAGAATTTATAATTTATTTTTTTAACATAAATTAATTTTTACATTCAAAGTTTTATTCCTTTTAACGTAACATATTATTAGTTAGTATTATATTATCTTTGTACTCAATTAATCAACTACACTTCAACAGTCTATTTACTTAAATTAATTATTTTATAATATCTGCAAAGCTCATATTAGGGATGATGACCGTGTGCTTATATTTTTACACATCCGACTAAAGTAAAAAAAGAGTATACGAAAAAAAATATACCAATAATATACGAAAAATATAACTTCACATAGGTAATATAAAACATAATCATTGAGAACTCGTGCGATAGCACGGGCCATCCATCTAGTAAACATATAAAATAGAAAAGGAAAGATCTTCACAAGATTATGGGGTATTTAAGTCAAATCACATACTTTCTTAATTTTAGAGACAAATCCTAAAACATCATGTATTTATGAACGAAGGGAGTATTAAGAAGAGATCTTTTAACAATATGTGAGTCTTTATATTTTTTAAGAAAAGAGTTAAGTAGCTCATTACAAGGCAAATACTAAGGTATTTGAATATTACAAGGTCAACCTAAATCATTACAACGAATGATCTTTAGACAATCAAATAATAGAGGATGATCACAGACCCAAACATTAAACTGAGAGACATCCAAAGAATCAAACAAAGATCTCGGAAAAAAATTCGAAATAGCAAGCTTAAGCTGAGAAAAACTAAAACACCTTCTAACAAGGAAATTCGTCGCCAAATTGCATTCCCTGAAACAATGGAAAAACACCACACAAGGAATAGAAGCAACAAAATGACAGATGTCATTAACAATAGCCTAAATTTTCCAAGACACTTTCCAAATTCTTTTTAATAAGAATTAAATTATCACCCTTAATAATGAGATGAGTAGATTTTAAGAAAACTGCACTTCTGACCCCATCTAACAAAGCAAGAGCTTCAGCTTGGAGGAACGACGTGGAATGAAGTTGTTTTCGATCAAAACATAAGATTTTACTATTATGGTCACGAATTAAGAAACTTGTAAAAGTTGTAGAATTTATTCGTTTGGAAGCATCAAAGGTTAACTTCAACCAATCTATAAGACGCTTAATCCATGCACGATGGGTTTTCCTTTTAGGATGAGAAATATGCTTACGAACTGAAGGGGTTTGAGCAGACTCCCAATGCGAATGCTAAGAAAAGGCCAAATCACATGGAAGCAAGCTAGTCAAAATCTTAGCGGGATTAAAAAAAATTTGCATGTCTATGACCCCAAATAAACCAACATAGAAAACATAGAACATTACTATTTCTATTTGAATTTAGAGTTGAGACCAAGTTGTCATTAAAGGTACCTGGCGAACAAACTTGAAAAGCAACATTCAACTTTGCTTCTAATTTGAAAATCATATTTTGAGTAAATGGGCAATTTTTTTTTTAAAAAAAGGTAATTTAAATTTCCATCTTCAGTTTCACACAAAGAACAAGTACTTAATACACAATTGAACTAATGATTTAAACGATCTGTGGTTGGAAGACAATCAAAATAAGCTTTCTAAATAAATAAAAATTAAGGCGGAAGAGAAGTATTTCAAATCCAAGAAAACCCATAGGCAAGATCCCAGGGAGATGGGTTAAGCATGGAAGAAGAATAAGAGAGTGAGAAATCCCCATCACTCATTGGAAGCTAGACCAGGCGATCCGTAGAAAAAGAAACAGAGATCCGAATTGTTGCAATAATATCCACTATAAAAGTTGGAAGGATTAACAACCTTTCCAAATCCCAAGTACGATATGAAGTTATGAACGAAGAAACTTTTAACTTGATATTACTATTATCAAAAAAAAGGGAATAAATCTATATTTTGAATCCATATGTCCGTCCAGAAATTAATCAATTGACCATTCACAATAGTCCATAAGATACCTTTGGAGAACTTGTCCCTAATATTCATCAACCGGCCAAACTACCATGAACAATTTTTCTTTTGGAACTAAAAAAGCGAAAGCGAGCCCAAATATTTTTCAGAAATAATGCGAACCCAATAATTATCTAGAAAAGGCATAATTTTCCAAAGGAGCTTCATTTGAAGAGAAATATTATTATTCTCAGCAGAACGAAGACCCATTCTGCCAGACTCTTTAGGAGAACAAACCATGTTCCTGCTAATAAGAGGATGATGGTTAGGTGTAAATTTATTCGAAAAAAGCTTTATTACTTTATCTATATCACAAAGAACCCCCTTTGGAAGAAGGAAACTTTGCATTAAATAATTTACCTGTCCTAAAAGATTAGATTGAATTAAAACATCCCTGACAGCTTGCAAAATTGAGTTAGCTTTCCATTGAGACAATTGTTCTATAGACGTAGTTATTTGAATATTTAAGACAATAGGAATGTCAAGATAGGAATGTCAAGATATTTTTACATAGACGTAGTTATTTGAATATTTAAGACAATATAAAGAGATAAAGCAGAAGCACGTGAAATATTTTCCGAGACCTGAAAACTACTCTTATGATAATTAATCGAAAGCCTTAAAATTCTTGTAAGATTATCTAAAAAGTTTTTTATGTAGTTGATATTAGGGATATTCCTTTTGGTACCCCTGAGGTTTCGTTTTTTCCTTTTGGTACCCAAAAAAAAACTGCTTTTCTTTTGGTACCCTCCTGGTTCTGACAAATACCTTCTCATAAACAAATCTTGCTAAAATTGGCATTTTATCCATTTTCTGTCCAAAAAATAAAAGGGAAAAAAAAGAAAAAAAACCTCCCAAAATTTGTCCCTAATTGCAATATGCAAACAGCCTCCTCAAGAAGATTGGTGGTGCAGTCTCCTCAAAAACTATTTTATCCAAACAAATCGCGCATATACATGGTGGCAAGGATTTGCAGCATCCCTTCTCACCTTCCATAACCCCCTTCATTTCCCCCTGCAACCAACCAATGGGATCAAAAAAATCTAGACGGATCAAAGACAAATTAAACCCTAATTCCACCAACTTCTACCAGCAGCCTTGCAACATAATCATTAGGTTTATATCCAAAATCATGAAGATCGGATCCCAAAAATCAAAAATCAAAAACCAATTCGAAAAACATGTGATTATTAAATACCTGATCTTGGACCATAACCTCAGATTGTCGACACCGGAAGCCAGCTAATCGAAGTCGGTGACAGTACTCATGGGTTTTTTCTTTTTTTGATGGAAAATGGATGAAATCCCTAATTTAGCAAGTTTGGTTTATGAGAAGGAATTTGTCAAAACCACGAGGGTACCAAAAGGAAAACGATTTTTTTGGGCACCAAAAGAAAAAGACAAAACTTTAGGGGTACCAAAAAGAAAATCCCTTGATATTAATATGAGAAGCATTTGCAAAAATAATAGTATCGTCACTAAAACTAAGAAAGGGCAAACACTTTCCATTCTTAACTAGTCGGATACCAAAAAATTTAGAATCAAGAGTAGATTGAAGTTATAGAGTTCGAGCAAGATATTTCATGGCAATTATAAAAATAAAAGGAGCAATCGAATCTCCCTGCCTAATACCACATTGCAGAGAGAACTCCTCCCCAGACTCATTATTAACAAGCACTGGAACATAAGAAGTAGTGATACAAGACATGACAAGGCGAACCCATTTTTCATTAAACCCAAATTTAAGAAGGCTTATTTAATGAAGTTTCAATCAAGTTTATCATAAGCTTTTTCCATATCTAATTTCAAAGCAATCCAACTCTTTTTCCTTTTTTCTTTTTATGATCGAAAAGAGTGGAAAATTTCATGTGCTATATGAATATTATCCTAGATAAGTCTTCCTTTAACAAAAGCACCCTAGAGATGATGAATTAAGACGGGAAGTATACTAGCTAAACAATTTGCTAATAATTTAATAATAACTTTATAAATAGTGTTGCAAAGGCTAATTGGTCAAAAATGATTAATTGTTAAAGGTGAGTCTATTTTTGGGAATAAGTGTTACGAAGGATTTATTAATAGAACGGAGCATATGACCCAAATGGAAAACGGCATGAACTGCTAGAATTACAAATTGTCCACAATATGCCAATATCGTTGGAAAACATCAGTCGGAAAGCCATCAGGGGCAGGGATTTTATTAGGAGCAAGATCAAAAACAGCAATTTTAATTTCAAATGAGGAAGGGGTTTTACACAATATGAAGTTATCAGAATCAAAAACTAAGTTTGGAATAATATCTAAATTAGACTCGTGGCTAATCTCAAGAACTCGTGACCGATGTCAAGAACTTGTGGCTAGTATTGTGGTTGTTTCTGTAGATTTCTCACAAAATGAAGAACTCGTGGCTAATCTCAAGAACTCGTGGCTAGTCTTGTGGTTGCTTTTGCATATTTCTCATGAAATGAAGAACTCGTGGCTATTCTCGTGACTTTTTTGGTAGATTTTTCCAAACAAACTAAGACACGAAATGAAGAACTTTTCTATCCATAATAAAAAAAACTCATTCGCGTCAAATTGACCACAAATGTAGAACCGAATTTAGTTTCGCAATTCATTCGCGTCAATATATAGCCTCAACTATAGCCGAGAATCAGATGTTCATGACTATATGGCCACAAACTTAATATCGAACTTAGTTGCGTGATTATTTCGCGGAAATTTTCCCACAAATGTAGAACCCAAGTTAGCTTCGTAATATATTCGCGTTTAATATGGCCGCAACTATAGTAGCAACACATATTTTCATGGCTATATGGCCACAAACCTAGAATCGAACTTAGGTGCGTGATTATTTTGCGACAATTTTCCCACAAATTTAGAACCGAATTTAGCTTCGTAATATATTTGCGTCAATATGGCCACAACTATAGCCGCAACCCTTATTTTCATGGCTATATGGCCACAAACTTAGAATCGAACTTAGTTGCATGAGTATTTTGCGATAATTTGCCCTCATATATAGCCCCAACCATGGACTTCATGGGTTAACTGCTAGAAAATTTAAGGTTTGAGGGGGATAGTGTGGCAGTTACCCACAAACTTAAACACACCGAGATTTTCTGGCTATATACACGTTTTCCAATAGTGCGAGAAAGGAAAGGGTGGTAAAATATAAGAAATTGAGAGAAAAAAGGGCGAGAAAATAAGAGGTGAGAATGGAGGGAATTTTTTTATTTTCTTTGTTTGGATAGAGTTATGTTTTAATGAGAAAATGTGAGTATGTTTTTCTTCTTTTTTTCTTATTTTGAAACATATATCTCTGCTTTCCCATCAAATTCCACCAATTTGGTGATATTTAATTTCACACCATTTTGCTTTAAATTTTCGTATGAAATTCAATCAATTCTCATCTTAAAATGCGACCAAACAATAAAAAAGTAATTCCAAAAATTCCCCTCCCTACAATTCCTATCGACCCCACCATCCAAACATTCATCCGTGGAAAGTGCACCAGGCCAACGCCCATTTGAGCTCACCAATCAAGTCCAACCCTCCCTTCTTCGATGGAGATTCAGTGCATACTTAGTATCTTGACTCGAAGAGCATTGATACCAACAAACCGAACTTGAAGACTACCTTGGATTTGGACTCAAAGAGTGACGAGACCCGTAAAAGGACTAGTTGCATGCGTTGGTCGACAAGACGAGTCGATGTGAGGGTTTCGAGGTTGTTGGCTAAAGGGGAGAGTGAGAAATCGGGAACGGAAATGTCGAGGCCAAAGGGGAGATTTGTAAGAAGTGGGCAGAAATGTTAGGGTAAGAATGAGAAAAAGTTTCCATGCTCCCTCATTAAGCTCCACTCCATTAATCTCTTGCATGATCTTCTAGATCATCTTCCCGCACTTGATCACCTCATGGAGCTTGAGTAAATAAATGCAGGTTTCTTTAGCTTGTGCCGAATGCAACCTAAATTAACCGATTAATGGATCATATAAATATATTTTTTCTTCCTTGATTCCTTTTTTTTGAGCAATCTTCCTTGATTCCTAGATTTCTCACTTTGTTCAAATTCTTAAATTTTAGCTCTTTATAGCATGGTTTTATCAATGTAAAACTAAGTAATAAGACATATTTATATGCATCTAGATAGTTACATTGGTTAAACTTCATAAAATAGTATGCCATCACTAGTCTTTAATTTAGCTTTTAGCTTTTTTTTTGAAAAGGAAAAAATATGTATTAAAGGGGAAATGATGTACAGCAGGAGTTCGCAGTTTACAATAGATATCAGCAAGATACAAAATGCTCTCATGACAAAAACAACAAAAGCAGAGGAGAGCTCATAAGATAAAGCCTCCGGTGATAATGGGACGCTTTAGGTTATGAGCAGCCAGGCAATGCTGGAGGTGAGCAATAATCGATCTGGCACAGGAGCGTGGAGAGCTGGTATCGTTGTTGAAGATGGTATCATTGCGCTTTCTCCAAATATAGTATACAAAAGTTGTGAAGGTGGCTGCAATCAACCGAGAGAGGGTGTTGCGCTTGTTGTGATGGTGAAGCAGCCATTCAAACCAGCTGTGAGGGGTAGAAGCTTTGTAGGCCTACAAAGCTTCTATTGTAATCATTCCATAGATGGTGTGAGGACTTCCAAGGTGTAATTGCAATCATTTTTTAGATGGTGTGAGGTTAGTTCATTAAAATGTTGGTTAACTCACATACGATTTAGGGCTTATTACACTTTATACATAAGCATGCTTTTTTCCAAAAAGCATTACTTTCTTCTTTTACATTTTAAGAAAACAAAACAACGTTTTATGGTTAAAAGTGTGCTTATTTATAAAGTGTAACATGCCCTTACTAAAATTTTCCAAACGATTAAGGTTTTGAAATTTTATTAACAAAAATCCCGATTAACCAACCACACGCACTGAATTAATATCTCTAATAACTTTTCTAGGTAAAAGGTGGTGCATATTAGGCTGACAAGTGTAACCCCATTGTGATCACTTAGTTGGGAATTCTAGATGTCCTAGTTACATGGATGTTCATTTAAAACTCTTACAGTATGCAACTACTTTAGAATGTACGTCTTATATATTTCCACTATCATTCAACTATAGATGCTACTTTCAGATATATTCTTAGATTTTAGATGAGCCAATATTTGCATCCAAGCATATTGTAATCTTAATTAGAACTTTTCAATGATACATTCGCCAAAATGTGCACAAGAGATATGGAAAAACAACATACATTTGAAAGAAAATAATGTAAACATATATATATATACCTTGTTTATTATGAAAAACAACTATCAATCTGAAATCTTGATCGCCCGCTTTGCCCCATCCAATGTGTTGCGAAGAAACATTGATACGGTGACTAGGCCTATACCTCCTGGGACATGACTAATCCATCCTACAACTTTGCATGCTTCCTCAAAATTCACATCTCCCACGGGCTCATTGCCTGGCTTAATAGTAAGATCATCATCTGAACTTGTCCAACAACTAGGGCTGTTCATCGGTCCAAAACCGAACCGAACCGATAAAAACCGAACCGAACCGAAAACCAAATTAGGAAATTTCCGGAACTGAGAACCGAACCGAATAAGCTCGGTTTGGTTCGGTTTGGGTTCGGTTTGGTTCAGGTAGAAACCGAATTACCTGATTGGGTAAAAACTGACCCAAAATATAGAACCGAATACCCTAAACCGAACCAATTTTTGACCCGAACCGAATTACAAACCGAACTAGAACCGATTTAACCCTAAACCGAACTCAAAACCTACAATAATAATTAATACAACTCACATAGGTAAGGTGTAAGGGATATTTTTTTTAATATTTAAATAAATCGGTTTACCCGAACCGAACCGAAACCGAACCGAAAACCGAACTAGAAAAAATCTTGAACCGAGGACCGAACCGAAGTACCTTGGATCGGTTCGGTTCGGTTCGGTTTTCAGGTAAAAACCGAATTACCCGAACCAATGAACAGCCCTACCAACAACTCCCAACATCTAGTGCAGCAAGATTCCCAACATCTATCACAGCTGCACCAGGCTTTATCCAATCACCCTTTATCTGAAAATTTACAAAGTTGTGCGTTAAGGCCAATTTATTGAACAAAATGAGTAAATACAGACAAGAAAGAATGTTGAACCAATTAAGTTCCTTTTGTTGGATCTCGATCTCTTTATATACGTAGATCATATAGAGATAAAGTCTAGCTTATAATCCTAAGACAAGTACGTAGGATTAAGACCCTTTCAATACTTTTTGATTTTGTAAGTCATTTGGAGCGAATAATATCCATAGTGTCATATTCATGTTATATGAAGGAATATGTGTCTTTTATCAATTACTAATGATATAATAGATATTAGAATGGAGATTTATAATTCAGATAATTTAAGTAGTTTTAGTGCTTTGCTAGAAGCCAACTATGACTTATGGGACAAATTGAATTTGGTCTATTGCTATCTTATTCGGGTACTATAATGTCACACACAATAGAATAATTAATCCAGATAAAAAGCAATTTGAGGCCAATAGTGTACGTGTCTAGGATTTTCGGTCCACACATAGCATGTTGAGAGAATGGAATATTGATCAAAAAATAATAATAGTTATTATTATTATTGGTAATATATATATATATATATATATATATATATGTCTTTAAGGAAAGATATACTTTTTTTGTTTTGATCATATACTAAAATAAGAACATATGAAGGGAACTAATCTAAGAGGATTTCGTGTGTGTGTTCGACCATAGGGTGGTTATGGGTGATCCTCATTCGTTCATTCTAGAAAGAGAAGGCAAGGCGATCTAGTACCGCACTCGTATGGACCAAGTAGAGTCATAGTTGAGGCTCTCTTCTCCAATGCAATTTCGAATCAATTGTTGACACAAGGTACATTAATTGAGTGGGAGCTATAGTCACACAAGATTGGAAAAATTCTCATATTTATATATATTCATATATTTGGATAGGAATGGTGTCTTAGCCACTTGAGGAATAAGAACTGAAATACATGGCCATGCTGAAATGGATTAATAATAATCATTTATTTTAACAGTACAAGCTCCAACTTTGATAAACAATTTGAATATTGATATGGATCACATAAGATGTTTTCATATCATCAAATTGGAAACTAAGTGACAAAGGAATTAACATTGCATACTTATTTAAGGACAAGTGGGATATTGAATGAATATGCGTCATTTAATCAAGATGGCAATTACTAATGATATAATAGGCATTATAATGGGCAATTATAATTCGGATAATTTAGTTAGTCTTAGTGCTTTGCTAGAAGCCAACTATGACTTATTAGACAAATTGGATTTGGTCTATTGGTATCTTATTCGGGTCCTATAAGGTCACACATAATAGAGTAATTGAGCTAGATAAAAAAGCAATCCGAAGCCCATAGTGGGTCTAGGATTTTCTGCCCACACATAACATGTTGGGAGAATGCATTATTAATCAAGTAACAATAATAGTTATTATTATTGTGATAATATATGTATATATATAGACTTTTGGCTTTGACCATATATTAAAACAAGAGACTTATAAAGGGAACTAATCTAAGAGATTTTCCTCCCCTCCTCTCTCTTTCTCTCATATTCTCCTTTTTGTGTGTGTGTTCGGTCAAGCCTCATAAGATGGTTTTGGGTAATCCTTGTTTGTTTATTCTATCAAGTGAAGATAAGGCGATCTAGTACTGAGCTTGCGTGGACCAAGTAGAGGAGTCGTAGTTGAAGCTCTCTTCTCTAAAATAAATCGAATCAATTGCTCGCACAACAACGTACACTACTTTCTCATATATATTTTATTTGATTTATGCATAAGATCCTAAGTTAGAAAACTATGTTTTAAAATTATAGTCCTAGCATCTAAAACCCTACAAATTAGACAAGGCTATCAATTCAAAAGAAGAGAAATGGTTATGTACCATCATAGCTTGTCCCGCTGCAGCAATTAGGATGTCCGCTTCACATATAATTTTATGGGGTTCACTAGTAGAGGAAAGGACAATAGTGACGGTTGCGTACTCTTTTAGGAGAAGTAATGAAATTGGTAATCCGGCAAGGCTATTACCACCGACAAGAACCGCCTTCTTCCTCTCTATGCTAATACCACTTCGTGTCAGCAATTCGAGACAACCCTACCATCCAAAAAAGAGCTTTAGATAATCATATCGGAAGATGGGATTAAATGAAGCCTAATATATATGTTAGTGTGAATTAATTGTTGGGTTGGAATCTCGTTTGTGCTTAAATAGTTACCTTTGAGATGCAAGGTTGAAATAGAGGCTCTCGGCCTTCCATTCCAAGTTTCCCAATGTTCGAAGGATGGAATCCATCCACATCCTTCTCAATGTTGATTTCACTCAAAACTTTATCTACATTGGTGTGCTTAGGCAATGGATCCTGCATCACCATGCCTGTAAAAAAAAAATCAAAGGCATACACTATATTGAGAAAGATAAAAACTATTATATACTTCCTTTGTTCCCAAGAGTTTATTCAAAATCACCATGTTCACACAAATTAATATAGAGAAAAGGAAGAAAACGCAACCAATAGGAAGAGGAGGAGAGTTCGGATTGTGATGGATAAATATGGGAGGAAAGAGAAAGAAAAATAAAAAGGAAATGACTAAAAGAGTGTTAAAGGGGGCAAATTTTTTGTTAGATAATTTGGGTAAAAGATGAGATTAGATGTGGGTAATGTTGTAAGAATATATTGATATAAAATGAAATATGAAAAGATAAACAAATTTTTCGAAACATCCGAAAAGGAATACAAGACAAACTTGTAAGGACGGTGGGAGTATATTATACGGAGAATGAAAGAGGTAACAAAGTTGCATCAATATGTGATGAACCATGTACATCAGGGTTGGTATTTAGCTTGTGAAGTTGATTGATTAGCTCAGCTTCAGGCACTTGCTCTGATAGATTAATGTCAAAGAACTTGATCCCAACTTCAGCACAAGCTTCTCTCTTCATACTCAGGCCCAGCCCAGAGGGTGGGGCAGGGTGGGCGCAAGCCCAGGGCCCATAATTTTTAGGGGCCTAAATTTTTTAAAATATAATATATGTAAAAGAGTGTTTAAAATATCATAAATTACAAGTTGGTCTAGTGGAATAATGCTCTTATCTTTATTAAAGAGGTCTTTGGTTCAAATCCCACCACTTTAACTATATTAATTTTTAAATGTGGGCCCTATTATATATCTTTTATTTAATTTATCTTTCTTTACTATTAATCAATTAATGTAGTCATGTATTACCATAGTTATAGTAAATGATTCTTATTTATATAATAATTGTCTATATTGGTTACTTTTTATTAGATTTAAAATATACGGCATATGCATTTAAAAAAATCTTATTTCTTTTATTCATACATTGTTATATGATGATAGCACCCAATTTTACGTATGTAATTAAGTTAAATTTAGAAAATTATTTTATAAATTCTTCGTATCTTAATATTATAACAAGAACAAATTTATACGAAAGTATTATAAAATTTTACGAAAAATGTCTAAAAATTATATAAAAAAGGTCATTTTATTGTAATTCGCCCCGGACATCTAAAATGTATGGACCGGCCCTGTTCATACTCACGTAGATTAAAGTGCCCTCCCCTCTTCCGAAACTTATCGCGGCAAATCCTGGGACCTAAGAAGATGATGCCAAAAATTAATGACTCGATTTCTGAATGCTACTGGAAAACAAAGTCAATAGTGTTATTAAATTAAGTAATTGCATATATAGCTTCACTTTTTATGGTATGGATTAGCCTAGCTTTATGGGTTATATCCTCCTAAGCATGAATTACCCTTTGTTTTGGTATGATTGGCATGTCTTCGTTTTCTCAATATATATTTACCCATTTCCATAAACAATAGAAAAAATGAAAATGCTAAGCTAAGGCAAAGGGGTGTAGAGAGAACTACTCTTCCGAATTGCCGGGCCATGACGCCGACTTCGTCGGCGATTTCGGATCGGATGGAATGGGCAATTGTCTTGCCGTCGATAATTTTCGCGGTGTGATCCAAAGATCCTGGCATTGTTAGAGCATGTTTATCGGTGGAAAGAGAGTGTATTGGATGCTCTTTTTATTATTTAAATAATGAAGGTGAAAGAGAATCCCAAGAGAATGGGTGCTCTTTATGAGCAAAAAGAGCACCGCTGCTCTTCGTTCCTCTTTACCCAAAATGCAGACTTTTAATATTTTATTTTTTTTACATATTTCAGGTAAAATTAAAAGTGTAATTAAATTAAAAGAGCATCCTAGCACCCCCATTGATAAACATGCTCTTAGGTGCTCAACTTTTGATTTGGACTCCATCTCTAGTCAGTCAATTCTCCTCCTCTTCTTTCGTGGAGAGAAAATTCAGAAAGAGTTAGCCTTGTTTCACTTTCCACAAAAAATCTCTTTCTATCCAAAAATTACTTTTAATACTCTTGAAATCCGTACATCTCTCTCTGCTTTTTATGTTTTTCGAGATACTAAAAATCACTTTTAACTCAAAAACTCATTTCTATCCAAAGTGAAACAACCAAACACATGGACTCGTTTAAACAATCCTTCCAATAAACACTGAGAAAGCGTGTTAAGAAAATTTCAATCCAAGTCATATAGTTATTTTTGAATTAGAACCTCACTAAACTTACTCACCGACGCCGTATTAGAAAATTATATGTACCGAGAATTATTATATTTTTTGGTGAAAACCAACCGAGAATTATTGGCTTTACCTGAAAATTTGCATGTTCTCCATCCCAATCAATTTTTGTATATATTATACTAACCTACAATTATTGTCCTTGATCTGAATCATTGGGCGTTATCTATCTATCTATCTATCTATCTATCTATCTATCTATCTATATATATATAGGATTTAATCAAATAAAAATGAAGCTTATTATAAAAATTAGAAATAAATTTGGACCATCCGATTAAAACATTAGAAATAAATCTAGATTATCTGATTAAAATTATTTTATTATATTTTATTTTTATTTTTTAAGTCTTTTTACGTATGTAGAATGATATAAATCGAGTATGAACATAATGCCATAAAACGTGAACATGTAATACTAATATGTGAACACACCTATATTATATGTGAACGTAAACTAAATTTTCTGAAGTTAAAATGTGGTTATATGTGAACAGCCCTTGTAATAATGTGAACATGTGTATAAAATATGTGAACAGAATGTAAAATATCAAGCGTCGTGTTTTTGGCAAAAATAACCGAATTTTTTTTAATTTTTTTTATAAATAAACGTGAACATGTGCTATTTGCACTTACTTTACATCCTCTTGTCCATCTGATCAACAAAAAGTGCAACTTGGATTTCATGGCTTGGTATCTAGATGACGATAACATTATTGGGGACACTGCTTTGGTGTCGGACGCCTTGCATTTGATCACTACTTAAGGATCGACTTTAGGGTTGCATCTGAATGTAGAGAAATCTGAAATCTTTTGGCCGAACCCAAATCCGAGGAGCTACGGTCTTGCGCTTTTCCCTCCTAGTATATCTCCTCCGTTGGATAGAGTCAAGCTCCTTAGGGGGCCTGCCAACTTGCATACTAACTTTTGCAGTCGCTTGATCGGAGACAGAGTTTCCAAAACTATTAGTTTGATGAAGGCTGTTGCTGGACTTAATGACCCCCATTCGGGAATTCTTCTTCTTCGTAGTTGTGTGGGTGTAGGCCGATTGTATTTTTCTCTTCGGACTTGTCCCCCGCAGAGGCTCGGGTCTGCTCCTCTCACCTTCGACAATGCCTTATGGAAGGTTCTTGAAGAGATAATTGTGGTTGGGGTGCTGGCTTTGGTGATTGGCAAAGGCGGTGTGCCACCCTACCCTTTCGACTTGGTTGTTTCGGGGTGTACACCGCCCATGATGCTTCCATCTATGCATTTGCTGCCTCGCGTCTACATTCTCTTGATCTCCAGAACAGATTGCTTCGTCACTGTAATATCTTGGATATAGGGCCTGCCTGTTATTAAGCCTTGAATAGCTTTCGAGATTTGTGTAATTTCGACCCTCATGTGATATCACCTTGCTATTTCTATGTATCTTGTTGGTTTTTACTTGCCCTTGTTGCTCATCTAAAATCATGGATTGTTTTGGCGATCATGTTGTCCACTGTTGAAATGATATTGGTCTTAAGTTTCGCCATAACCTAGTCTGGGATGTGTTGGGTGATATATGTACTCAGGCTGGTGTCTTTGTGCAAAAGGAGGTACCTCTTGGATTTCTGTCCGAGGAAGGTAGAGATCTTCGACCTGCGGATCTTCTGGTTTACTCTTGGGACAGAGGGAAGAACGTCTGCTTGGATGTCACATGTGTCTCTCCCTTCACGGGGGTTGGAGTTGATGCTTTTGTTCATGAAGCTGTTGTTTCTAATATTGTTGTCCGAAAGAAGAGGAAATATGAATTAAAGTGCACAGACAATGGATATAGTTTTATTGCTTTTGTCTTCTCTACTTTTGGAGAGTTAGGGAAAGATGCCCTTGAGTTTTTATCTAGGGTCACGCGGACTGCTCATAGTAACACGGCTAGCATTAATATCCGGAACTAAAGACGATGCAGACGAGGTAGACATAAAGAGAGCGTTATAATGTCATAATCGATATTTCTGGATCACAATAAAACAATATTAGGGATCATTGTATCACAAAATAACATTTACAATAAAATTATACTAGCATCCCATTAGTTTGGTTGGTTATCCACTACATTTTATAGTGAATTTTATGGGTTACAACATCAAACAACATTTTATGAAACTGGAAGGCTTCCAAATTACACGCAGACCAATGTACAATGAAACTGGTCGCTCAAAGCTTAGTAGTGGTAGATCAGCTTCCGGATTCATAATTAGAGATCACATGACGGTATAAAGGTGCTTATTGGAGCAATGGAGCTACCCAGTGTAGAGTACTCCAAGCTGAAGCTTATGCCATGTACAATGGAAAAAGTAAATGATCCAAAGAATTGAGGTTGAATGAGATAATCTAACCTTTAATGAAGTAAATGGTTCCAAAGTCTTGCTTCAAGGAGGCGTGTACGTATCAATTCTAAAGGCGATACATTATTTCTTTTCCAGTTATGTGGAATTTGTTTATGTTTAGAATATCTGCACACTATTAATATGTCATTGTAATTTTACTAAAGTTAATATCAACCAACCTTTTCATGCATTATGGATTACTATTACTTAAGCTAATCAATGCAACTATATGTAACTGCTATGCAGCCTTATCATGCATAGTGACATTGCGTAAGAAATATATGCAAACATGCTTTATTCATCAGAATTACTCAATGGCTACATCAAGCACTGGGATGAAAAAGATCTGAACAACAACATTCACCTGATAGTCAGAAAAAGGTACAACTTTGACATGCCTTGGTTGAAGAAACTGTCTCAGTTCTCGATCACTCGTTTGGCACCATCCACGGTATTCCGAAGTAACATTGCAACGGTCATTGGGCCCACGCCTCCCGGAACAGGAGTAATCCAACCAGCAACTTTGCGCGCTTCCTCGAAATGTACGTCTCCTACCAGCCTGTAACCAGCCTTCTTTGTAGGATCATCAACTGCATTTGTGCCAACATCTATCACGGCAGCACCAGGTTTTATCCAATCACCCTTGATCTGAAAATTTCAAGGACAGAGGATCTTTAATGGCAAGTTGCACAAGAGAAGTAGAATTTATATCTTTCTATCTTGTACATACTCTATTTGCAACAGATTGTCATTTTAGACTTCAACACAACTATTAAGGAATTCATTTGTGGTCAATGAATAAGGAGAATTTGCATAGAAAGAATCAACTTGAGCAATTTCCAATAAGAATCTCGTAACTTCCAAGACACCAATAAATCATTGCCTGAAAAATCTAAAATGGAGAACGCTTCTTAACAAGATCTTAGGGCTAAAATGACAATCGTTTCTAAATGGAGGTTCTAAGACATAAGAAGATTTTACTAGGAGGAGATGGACATCTAGATTTCTAATCACTATTTTTCAAGATAGAATATGAAGAATTAAATTAAAGATCTTATTGAGTTCATCATAGTCAGCTCATTCTTGTCGACATGGAGCCACAACACTCAATCCACTTTTCATATGATCCCATTCACAATGTCATTTTTGTATGCTCTATTTCAGCTCATTCTTAAGAGCATTTTGCCATAGACAGTTATTGACTGATAAACATTCCACTGGATATCGATGGTTAATCAAACAGAAAAACAAAGAAGAAAAGAGAGATGCGTGTTTTGTAAGGCTAACAATTCAAAAGGAGAGAACTGAGAGTGTTATGTACCATCATAGCTTGTCCAGCAGCAGCAATTACGATGTCGGCTTCACGAATTTGTTTCTCAGGGTCACTAGTACGGGAATGGACCACAGTAACAGTAGCATCTGCTTTCAAGAGAAGTAATGAAACTGGTAATCCAACAATGTTACTTCGACCAACAACAACAGCCTTCTTCCCTTTTACACTGATGCCACTTCGTGTCAGCAACTCAAGACAGCCCTGTCAGTCATGGAAAAAGAAGTTCACATATTTTGGATCAGATGAAGCATAGTATCCAAAGATAATACTGAAAGAAAGTAGTGGAAATTCTTCAGTGAAAGAAATTAATGAATTATCTTTTGTAAGCTTAACAATTACCTTTGGAGTGCAAGGTTGAAATAGAGGGTCTCTGCCTTTCATAGCAAGTTTTCCAATGTTCAAAGGATGGAATCCATCTACATCCTTCTCAATGACAATTTCACTCAAAATTTTCTCTTCATTGATATGCTTAGGCAACGGAAGCTGAACCAAAATACCTGTAAAAGAAGAAAAATTCAAACCAAAAAAGAGATGACTCATGACCAAAAGTGCAAGTATAGAAAAGCAAAACCAGGTTCTATTATTTAACAAGGTGTCCAATCTATTCATGAAATGTGATTTAATGTAGACATTGCAATACGAAAGTCAGGTGTCAGAAGGCGGAGAATATATTAGCAAACTAACGTACAAGCAATACAGGACCCAAAGGAAGGATGGTTCATCTTCATTAGTGATCATTAACCCATATATAACACCAAAAAGATTTACATTATTACAGTGATAAGAAGAATTCGGTAAAAAACTTCCCTGAGCTCATCAAAAGAGAAAATACAGCTATAATACTCTCTGAATTCTGAAAGCTGATGGAAACTGGCAAAATTCGATAATTTTTTCTCATTGGCATGATATGCAAAGGGTCCAGTTCAGTGAGATTCAAAATACAACTAGAATAGTAATCAAATGTACATATATTTTGATAGGAATCATTTTGCATAAGAATCTAATATGCATGAGACTCCTATGCAGTATACCAATAACCTTGTGTAGCCCTCTTCACCAAGGCAACAATAAACGGAAAGGGAACCTAGACAGTGAAAAGTAGCATACATATAACATTGAGATAGATAACAAATCTTATGAAATGGACAGAGTCTGAGAATTGAAAGAGCAATCAGAGTGGCAAAATTGACGAACCATGTACTTCGGGGTTTGCATTTAACTCGTGAACTTTTGCAATTAGCTCAGCTTCAGACACCTGCTCTGGTAGCTCAATGTGAAAGGACTTGATCCCAACTTCAGCACATGCTTTTCTCTTCATATTAACGTAGCTTTGAGAATCCTTCCTATTGCCAACTATTACCACGGCTAGTCCTGGGACCTAATCAGATGATGCCAAGAAAAATAAGTACCGATTATTAGTACAAGGATCATACGTGAAAATGTTAACTATTTGATTCCTGAATCGTACTTGAAAACAAAATCAATTTGGAAAACTCAAAAAGTCGATTCAGCTATTTTGTTAGCAATCTTCTTTTCCAGATAATATGACGAACAATCAGATTTATATATGCTTCCCTGCCCCCTAATGCACCGATTAAAGCATCAAATATCTGTATAATTTGACATATCTAAGAACATAATCCAGTAAGCAGCAGAAGGGGGAAAGAGAACGAGTGCTAAGTTGATTACTCTGCCGAATTTCTGAGACATGACGCTGACTTCATCGGCTATTTCAGATCGGATGGTCTGGGCGATTGCCTTGCCGTCGATAATGGAAGCGGTGTGTTCCGAAGATGTCGCCATTGCCAGCAGCCGAAATTCACAATCTAGGGGTAGATCTAGACCGCAGACACCTTCTCTTCGGAGTTCGGACTCCACTCGGAGTATCAATTTCACCCAAAATGAAAAAAAAAAACTATTGGAATTTTCAAAAACCACATTATTATTTAGAAATATTACGTGGACACCACATATTTTCATTTTTTCGAAAAACATGAATTATTGCGAAAACGAACTCTTTGGATCGACGTGCATTAGTAAGAGATTAGTAAGAGCTTGGGAACTGACGGTTAGATTGTTTTCAAGACAACGGGAGTAAACGATCACAAGTAACACAGAGAGTAAAAGACACGGTTCTCTTATAAAGGACCACACGACAACCAACTAGTTGTGTGGGTAAACTTCTACCTCCGCTTGGAGCATTTTGAACGATCTACTTATTTTATTGATTGTTCCTTAGTTACAACAGGCAAGACTTACACTTCTCTGTTCCTAGCAGTTCTTCCTAACTCTAGCAACACTAGCAAGTCTTCTCAACCTAGTTCCTAAGCGAACAACTCAACTAAACACAAATAAATCGAACCTTACACCTTGAGCTCACTATCACAGTTCCCTTACTCCTGGGAACTTTGGATTCGATGTAGCCGAGATCGAACACTCGTCGTCGGGGACTTCTCTTCACGTTCTCAACGCCTTTCTTGCTTCTTTGTATAAGATTTTGAGTTCTGGGAGAAGTTCTTATACCAAGAATTATTCATTGGCTTATATAGTCATTTGAACTTGGGCTGAGATCTTCATTTTCATGTTGTCCAAAATGTCCTTGTCTTGCAAGCCAAGTTTTACAATCTTCACATGTGACTTGATTTGAACTTAGTCAACTTCAAATGTCAATCGGACCGTTGTATCTCTCGTCCCAGTCTGTTCCTCAGATTGTGCCTTTGTTTTGTACAAGACAGGATCCCGCGATTTACACTGCACGGTCTTGTATTCACATGTGAGTTCCCACATGCGGGGAACAATTCTCTTCTGAGTTCCTTTGATGGGGACTTGTTTTCATATGATCATGAGTTTCTCTTGTGTTCCCTTTCTAGAGAGTCTTTGTTGAACCTGAAGTTCTCTTAAAATACTTGAGTGTAAACGTTAGTTCCCATATGGCGTTTGTCATTATCAAAACTGAAGATAACATCGTTGTTCGGATGTTTGGATCCAGAGTTCCCAACACTGTCTCAACAATTTCCCCCTTTTGATGATGACAAACCCATTACAAAATAAGCAAGTATTTTAATGAGTGAAAAATCATGATATGCATCTAAGTTCCTAAGCATGAGCCTTGGGAGCCACTTCTATGAATCATTAAGTCCCTATTTAGCATTTTTATGCGTTAGTTCCTTCTTAAGCATATTCTGTGATAACTCTTAAAAGACTCATCTCACACATTTTGTCCTTCCCCCTTTTGGCATCATCAAAAACAGAAAGCATAATAAGGAAAGAAGGAACACACAATCATACTAAAGGACCCATATATTACTTAAGCGAAAAAATGTACAATATTGGAATTCGTTACATTTTGAGGGGAGAAAATAGAGCTAAGGGAACAAGGGTAAGATCATGGGGCCTTGGGAATCAAGTGGTCACGCAGCTGAGTCATTATGGACAAGATGCTCTCGAGAGTTGTAGCCATGTGGAGAAGCACTTGAGCGTTCCCAGCACTTGTTCCTTCACCAAAGGGCAGAGTCCCTGGTGTTTTATCCTCGGGGTGCTCAGAGTGACGCATCTTTTGGACAATAGAGAGGTCCAGTTCCCTTCCAATAGTCACTTCCTTCTTGGTGTCATCATGGAGGCCCTCCTTGACCATGAGTTTCTTTACAATGCCAGCATATGGCAGGGAGTAAGTTGGAGAGGCTAGACATTTTTTCACGTGCTCAAGCATGATTAATGGCAAGTTGATGGGCATATTGTGGAGGAAGTGAAAGAGAAAGATGGCGTCTTGAATGTTGAGGGTGTGGCGCTTCTCTTGCCGAGGGATCACAACCGTTATTTGAAACTGATGCACCAACTTGGCGATGATGCAGCGGTCATGTGTCGGGGTCCCTTGGGTGGGAACTCTGTCGTCGTAGACGCTGTAGAGGATCTCATCCTTTTTGAAGTCACCCCAGTTCTTGTGAGGAAGTAGGCCTAATCCCTGGACAGGGACGTTCAGCTGGCGGCGAAAGGAGGAGGCGGTGAAAACATACTTGTCGCCTTGAAGGGTGAGAGTTCCCTGAGTAGCTTCGTCAGTGAGGACGAAGTTGTTGTAAAAGAGGTGCACTTACTCAGGGTCTACTGTCACAACACAGTCGCACACCTGTTCCCACCCTCGGGCCTTGATCAGCGCCTAGAGGTCTCCAAGTCCATGAGGAGTGAGGCTTGACTCCTTGTCCTTGTCCTTGGGAGACCCATGTGACACCACCATTTTCCGCTCTTCGGGTTCATCGGCCAGCGCCTGAGCGTGCTCTTTGGCAAGCGCCTCATCATCAAGTACCTCGGTGGCACCATCGTCATCCGAGTTCCCTTCGTTGTCCGAGGATAGGCCCATATCCTCGTCATCTTCTCCTTGAGTGCCCAGGGTGGCACCAACATGCATCCTCATCACGTGCTGGGACCCCTTTTTCCTGGACATCTTCTTCTTCTTCATTCTCGGCTTCATCATGTGCGCCGATTACCATTGGCCGCGTGGAGCTCGGCCTTGTGAGTTCAGCTTGGAGCTCGGCCTCAAGAGCAGCGAGGCGAGCTTCGTCTTCGGCTGTTCCCATGAAGATGGGAGAGACATCCCTCTTCTTTCGCCGTGCAACCTTGGCGATTGGGAGGGAATCGTCGTCCGAGTCGAGGTCGATGTGTTGTTTGGTCGGGGATGGGGAGGAAGATATTTGAGTGGTGGATGGAAGGGATGATTTTTGGTGGGAGGGAGAAGGGATTTGAGGAGGAGGAGTAGGGGATTTGGTTTTTGGAGAGGAGGGTAAAGAGTTGTTAGTGTTTAGAGAGGAGGGAAGAAGGTCGATGGGATTGGAGTTCCCATCGATGACAAGAAGAGAGGAATTGAAGAGGTGGAGGTGGGATCTCTAGGACTAGAGTTCTCAGAGATGGAATTAGGGTTGAAGACAGGTGGTGGTGGCGGATGATTCTGGGATTGAGAGTTCCCAGAACCAGAGGGAGGTGGTAGAGACGATTGAGGAAGAGGCGCTGGTGGTGGTGGAAGAGATGAAGAGAGATTGAGAATGTTGTCGATGGAGAAGGTTGAGGGTTTCTTCTTCTTCTTTTTGGAAGGATCGGAAGAAGAGGGTTTTTGGCTTTTTCGCTTTTTGGATTTAGGAGAATCGGGACCAAAACTATCTACGATAGTGGTCCCGGTAGAGGCGGAGGTGGGTGGGGCGGTTGAGAGGAGGTAGGTGGAAGAGACGGTTGAGAGATGGTGAGAGGGGTTCGAAGAGGCGGCGCCGGAAGGGAGGAAGAAGACTGCCCTAAGATATCGTACTCGAGAGCCGAGGTTCCGGTGCGCTCTTTGTGGATATGGGGACAAACTTAGTCGGAGGGCTTTATACATGGACTAGGGATGTTCAACGGGTCGGGTCGCCTGCGACCCGCACTGACCCGACTTGCAAATTGCGGGTCGACCCGCAAACCGTGCGGGTCGGGTCGCGGGTCGATTTTTCTAACAATTCGGGTTGCGGGTCGGGTCGGGCAAAACCCGACGGGTTTCGGGTCGACCCGCACAACCCGTACCCTTTTTAAAAAATATATATTTCGGAAATTGCTTGTAAAGTAGTAAAATGGGGACTATTAATATTTCGACTGATCGACTCCTTCATTTCACCCCGAGTTCCCCGATGTTTCCCTCGAGTACCTCACCCATGAAACCCTAGATCTACGCCGCTGCTCAACCCTCTCCCACCTACCCGGCGCTCGCACGCCACCGCCGGCTCACGCTCAGCCCTCCAGATCTCCACGCTCGCTCGCTCCAAGGGGTCCAAGCCTCTCTGCATAAGTGCATAGTGCGCTCGCTCAGCCTCGCTTGCCGGCGTAGCGCGATGCTCCTCCTCTTCCTCCGCTCCTTCCCCGCTTCCCCGACTCTGATCTCCACACAATTCGCTCCAATTTTGTACTTGCTGATGCCTCCAAAGTGGTGTGGTAATTTGTGATTAATTACGAATTGGATTACAATTGGGTATGTAGTATACTAGTATGTAAGTAGTTAATTACGAATTGCAATTTGTGATTTTGTGTGTGTGGTGTGGCTAATTAATGGGTCTTCCTGTTGCCTCTAAAGTGGGGTGGCAATTTGTGGTTTTATGAGTTCCAGAGGCAGCAGTTGCCTTGCTGATGGCCTTTACGTTTCTATTTTTTTTGGTGAAATCTAATACTATATTATATATGTAACGGGTCAAGCGGGTCGACCCGCGACCCGACCCGTTAGACCCACAACCCGCGGGTCGGGTTGCGGGTCAAAAGTGATTTTTTTTGTAGGTCGCGAGTCGACCCGCAACCCGCAATTTCGGGTCGCCGGACGACGCGACCCGACCCCGTGAGCATCCCTAACATGGTCGGTTGGGTTTTTGGATCTTTTTCCTTGTCAGCCTCTTGAAGCATAAGGATGAAAAGGGTTTTGTGGTTTGTTTGGATCCACTCTCGGACGTGGTGATCAGGGTGAGTGGGTGCCATGAAAGATATTTGAGAAGAGAGGGGATTTGGAGTTTTTCTTGAATTGGGAAGGAAAGAAGGTTCAGAGAGGGAGAGTTGCATAGAGCGATGGTAGAAGAAGGTCCCAAAAATGGCAAAGTTGGGTTTTTAAGTGGGAAGAGGATGGGGGTAAAAGGGTAAAGACGCTTCCATTTCAAAAGCCGACAAATGAGGGCAAAGCACCGTTTCAACTTCTTCCGCACGCTTGGGACACACGACATTAATTCCGTGGGAAAGCACATCATGCGTTTGAGATTTTGGCTCATAACGCTTCGACTTCTAACACATCCTTCCCATTTCCCGAGTGGCGTTTCAACTTCCTTAGATACAATGTTCCTTTGCTAGTGATAAAAAAGCGAGCCAATTCCCATGATCTTTTGTGAGGCTAGTTTTGAGTAGAGTGGACAAGGGAACTCTTAATCAAAATCATTTGTGAAGCTTGAGAATTCAAAGGGGAACCAGACTATTGCAAATTGTTAAAGGGACAAACATGAGGGTTCATGAGAAGCGTTTGCCTGGTTCACGGCTAAGGGTAGGTTTTATGATCAACCGTCATAGTGGCTTATAAAGAGGGTTAAGGGAACTCTGGTTGATCATTTTAGGTCCAAAAGAAATGAAGTTCCAACTTGTACAATTATTACTTTAGACTAGTAATTAGAGCAAAATGAAAGCGATTATTCCTAGAGTTCCCTAACATGCATTTCAAGATAAACTAGCCAAGCATTGAGGGAATAACAAACAGGGACTTGTTCAGTTTAGAGTTATCATTCCTAGAAGCATCCAGAGATGATGGTAGAGACGTTTGTCTAAAGCTTTGGTGAGAATGTCCTCAATTTGCTCTTCAGTTCTACAATGTGCCATAGAGATGTTCCCATGTTCAACATTGTCATGCAAGAAATGATGTCTAATGTCTATATGCTTGGTACGTGAATGATGAACAGGATTCTTAGAGATGTTAATAGCACTGGTATTATCACATCTTATGGGAACTGGGAACAACATGAGGCAGCTGCAACATATTCCGCTTTTGCTATGGAGAGTGCCACCGAGCTTTGCTTCTTTGATCCCAATGATACTAGACTAGTAGACTGTCTAGACATGATCCTAGGAACAGGGCCATTCCAGAGGTAGTTTTTTGATCAACCAAGTGCCCAACGAAGTCTGCATCTGAGTATGCAATAAGCTTAAGGGAACTGTTCCTTGGATACCAAAGGCACAAGTTGTCATTCCCTTTGAGGTACCTGAAAATTCTCTTCACCTCTTTCAGGTGTGATTCCTTGGGGTTAGCTTGAAAGCGCGCACATAGGCACACTGAAAACATGATATCAGGTCTACTAGCAGTTAAGTAGAGAAGGGATCCAATCATACCTCGAAAGTTCCTTTGGTCCACACTAATACCTGTTTCATCTGCATTGAGCCTTGAGTTTGGTGAAATGGGAGTGTCGATGGGCTTGGAGTTCTCCATTCCATATTTCACTAGCATCTCCTTGATGTACTGTGTTGATGTACTTAGGTAAACAAGCATGTACGGGATGGATCTTAGATGATTGTGGAGGAACAAGATGAAGCTTAGAGTGATACAAGTGAAGATTAGAAGAGTTAAGGCCCAAGAACTTGAGGGATAAAAACGCTTAAACTCGGGTCATGCATTGGAGTCTTGTTTTGACACCTCTATCTTGAAATGCTTGGTTTGGAAGATATAGTGGTCGGATGAAGCTGAATTTGGTATCAATGGAAAGATAACTCGAAGAGCTACAATTCATATTTTTACTCCGAGTCCAAATTCCAACTCGAAGAAGGTCAAAACAGCCTCTGAAGTGTCGCTTGAATGCTGAGGCCTCAACGCGGGAAAGATGGGGAGAGCGCGACCGCGCTCCGGTGTGTCTTGACCGCGCTTCGGCGCGTTTGTACGACGCTGACTTCGGTTTATGTTTAGGCTGACTTATTGTTATTTTAGGATGTTTTTGATATGATATAAATACTTTCTTAGAGTTTCTTTGGAGACATATGCTATTCTATAGCTTTTGTTTTACGTTAATTTTAATTTAGAGAGATTTGTGGGAGACCAAACCCTAGTTTGCAATATTGAAGAGAAATCAAACTCTTGTAAGTTTAATTCTTCTTTAATGTCTTATTCTAGCTAAATTTTCCCATGTCCAACTAGTTAGTTGAAATTGTATGCATGATTGTTTGTGAGGTTTGAATTATTTCTATTTGCCTTCACTAGATTGACTTTCTCCATGCTTAATTGATTAGATTCGCTTAGCATTATAATAGATTGATCACCTATTTTGATTTCTAGGTTGAATTACAACTAAAGTAACTAAATAGACGGTGGAATTTGATTATTCATGGATGAATCCTTTGATTAAACTTATAGACGGTGAAATAAGGTTAATCAAAGGCGGAGAATTTAATCACAAAACTTCATGAATAGACGGTGGAATTCATGAACTATGTTTCTATTGAATGCTTTGAACTTAATTGCATGATCAATTTGACATAGAAGATTTTCTAGGTTAATTGGTTATAAGGTTGTTAAAGACGGTGTATATTAATAACCACCTTAAGCTTGGATTTCATAAATTCACAATAGATTAGTCAAGGGAAATCGAAATAAGAATAATCAAGGATCAAAACTCTTGTATGCAATGGATACGAAACTAGTTGGACGCTTTTCTCTATATTTGAATTTCTAATTATTTTGTTTGCTTTGCTTTATTTACTTAGATTGATAGTGTGAAATCATAAAAAAAAAACCTTTAACTTAATAATATTATATAAATACAAATAATTTGAGTCCATGTGGGTTCGACCCTTGCTTCCACTTTACTCAGGTTAGGAAGTTAGGATATTTTTTTGACAATGCTTTTACAACGACATAAAAGTGCTCGTCAAATTTGGCGTCGTTGCCGGAGACTCGGCTATTTCTTTGTGTTTATTTAGTATTACTATTTCTGGTGTTGTGAACCTATCTTACGGTTCATAACACCCGTGTCACTGATCCATGGCTTTGTTCGATTGTAAACAGATGCAGGATGAACACTTCCATGACTATTTTGTTAGATTTCAAGATCATGTGTTTGAACTTGGTACTTGGGGATTACTATACAGTGATGGAGAGGTAAACATGGGAGTTATTCATGGTATGAATTTTGAGACAAGGGGATTGGCCGACTACATGAGCAATGAGAGGCTTTTATATATGGGATCTGAGGAATGTTGGGATTTCTTATGTTTCATGAGCCATCACTGCTTTTTGGTCGAGTCATCTTCCCAACCACCCCAGCCGGTTGATAAGTTTCTTGAGGATATAATCAGGGATCTCTCCAAAGGGGCGGATGCTTTAATCATGGAGCACTGTGAGTCTTGTTCTTCATATTTTCATTCCACAATCTCATGTCCTTTCGAGTTGTGTGAAAGAAGTGGTGAAATCACGTTGGAACCAAACAATCAAGAGTCATACACCCAGATGCAAGTTGTGGAACAATTTAAGACACTTGATGTGGGTTATGAGGATGAATTTGACACCCAACATGAATTCGCACCTATAAGTCAAGTAGAGCAGATCAGCACAGAGCCAAGGGAATTTTGTGCAGGCATAAAGATTCTTACAAAGCCTAGAGAGCCTGAGTAATTTTCACCCATGTGGAGTAAATTGCTTAAGGGTTTTGTGGTTTTGGAAGAAGACTCGTTTGTTGACCATGATGACTTCTTTGCTGATGAAGTAGACAACCATGAGGGAGAAAAACAACATGATATATTTGTTGCTGTCATGGTGCACCCTATGTTAGGCCTTGAAATCCCATGCTTCAGTTTCCCCACCTTCTCACATCCAAAGCTGATGGAGTTCCAAGATGAGGAGCCAAGTCTACAAAACAAGGTTGAAGATCAAGAACATATGGAGTTCATCTTGGATAAAAGTGGTATTGTTGACAAGTGCTTTGATTCATATTGTAAGTATTTTCTACAGCCACCACTTGTGTTGAATTTATTTGAACAAATGTCATCTCATGAAAATGGGGCACACATGTTTGATAAATTAAAACGGTCTTTGAAAGTTATATTATGCATCTTTAATTTATCATGGTGTTACTTATGTCTTTATGAGATGTGTGCACAAGGGTTTGACAGGTTGCTAAGGGCATTGACAATGTCTAATCTTGTCAACTCATGCTAAACGTCAAGCTAATGATGTTAAATAAGCGCTTCTTAGGAGGCAACCCAAGGCTTAAATAGATTTCTTTTTTAGTTAATCTTTTGCTTTTTAGGTAGTTTTGTGTGTGTTTAGATATCCCAGGTCCAAAGATTGATAACCCGAAGAACCATCACCACCGTCAGATTTCCCGCCGCACAACCCAGATAGGTAGATTCTTTGTGAGTTTTTCTCTTTCCTTTACTTTTTACTATACTTTGGGGACAAAGTATGTTTTAAGCATGGGGGACGAGAATAGCTTTTGCGTTGTATGTAGTTGCATTAGATTAGACATATTTAATTTTTGCATGCATTGATTAAAATCTTGAAAAATGAAAAAAATGCATTTAGGTTCTTATTTCTCCATTGTTTGATACCTCTTGTGTTTCTATGCTAAGTATGAGTCCTAACCCATGATTTGCATGATATGCCGAAGTTTATATGATATGAGCATGAGCGTTGATTGATTACTTTGACTATAGGACTGAGCATGTATATAGCTTGAGTTTTAGATTCATTCTGAAGTTCTAGACACAATTTGCCTTGTGAGATTTTTGGCCTTTCATGATTATTTGTTTTCTATATTCTTGAGTGTATCACCATGATTATCTAGCTCTAGAACTTGCATCATGACTCTTTTTCAAGACTGCTTTATATGATTGAATGCATGACATTAAAATGATTGAGGCAATGTTTCTTATTAGCCTATTATTTCCTTTCTACCCTACAAGATCCATGTTTTGACACCCCATTTCTTTGAGCTTTAAGCCTGTTTTTATGAGCTCCACAAAATATTTCCTAGCCTAATAAGCTTGACCCATCCGGGATTTAGGACTTTAGAATGATTTTGCTTTATGTGAGTTTTGTATAAGTATGGGGGAGGTTGAAGAAAAACGGTGGAAAAGAGGAAATACAACTCTAGTGTGTAAAGTGAAAAAATGAAGATGAAAAGTATGTTGCAAAGGAAAGAAAAAAGTTGAGTTTAAATGTTAGTAATCTTCATGAATGAAAAAAAAAAAAGTTGAAAAAGAGGCAAAAGTGGAAAAGAAGAAGTAAGAAACAAAGAGCTTTGATGTTTAAATGGAGTTGGTCAAGGAAGTTGGGAAGCATTATGAAAAGTGAAGTGTGTTGGATTTCGGTTTAGGATTAGTTCTTTATCCCGGATTTAGCACCACAAGACCAAATTTATCCCTTCCAAATTTCTCTTTACCTTGGCCCCATTACATCCCTTAAAAGACCTCATGATTTTTGTTGTCTATTTGGTCCACAACGGTGGAGAATTAGGACGCTGATGCAAGCTTATGGTAGTCTAGTTTTTCTTGGTTGATTTTTAGTGAAACACGTCCTTTTAAACATTTGAGAGTGAGAGCAAACACATTATCCTGGTGAGGTCTAGAATGAATGAATAATCCTTGCTCTATGCTTAATACAATACATGCTATGAAGTCTTGGCCGGGTTTTAATTATATGTTGAAATGCTCGTTTGATTATGAGATGGATGCGTGATTGCATTTCTGTGTTGTGATTTGGATTTATGTCTTGCTTGAGGACAAGCAAGGGTAAAGCATGGGGGAATTTGATATCTTGCATTTAGGTAGTGTTTAGGATGCACATTTATGTTTATTTTTCATGGTTTTAGCTTAGTTTAGTCTAGTTCTTAGGTTTTTAGGTTTTCTAGGAAATTCGGGTTTTGCGTTTGTTTTGTTCGGTTTTACAGATCTTTAGGTAAACAAGCATGGACGGGATGGATCTTAGATGATTGTGGAGGATCAAGATGAAGCTTAAAATAATACAAGTGAAGATTAGAAGAGCTAAGGCCCAAGAGCTTGAGGGATAAAAACGCTTAAACCCGGGTCATGCATTGGAGTCTTGTTTTGACACCTCTATCTTGAAATGCTTGGTTTGGGAGCTATATTGGTCGGATGAAGCTGAATTTGGTATCAATGGAAAGCTAACTCGAAGAGATACAATTTATAGTTCTACTCCGAGTCCAAATTCCAACTCGAAGGGGGTCAAAACAGCCTCTGAAGTGTTGCTTGAATGATGAGGCCTCAGCGCGGGCAAGATGGGGAGAGCGCTACCACGCTCTGGTGTGTCTTGATCGCGCTTCGGCACATTTGTATGACGTTGACTTCGGTTTATCTTCAGGCGGACTTATTGTTATTTTAAGATGTTTTTGATATGATATAAATACTTTCTTAGAGTTTCTTTGGAGACATATGCTATTCTATTGCTTTTGTTTTACGTTAATTTCAATTTAGAGAGATTTGTGGGAGACCAAACCCTAGTTTGCAATATTGAAGAGAAATCAAACTCTTGTAAGTTTAATTCTTCTTTAATGTCTTATTCTAGCTAAATTTTCCCATGTCCAACTAGTTAGTTGAAATTGTATGCATGATTGTTTGTGAGGTTTGAATTATTTCTATTTGCTTTCACTAGATTGACTTTCTCCATGCTTAATTGATTAGATTCGCTTAGCATTATAATATATTGATCACCTATTTTGATTTCTAGGTTGAATTACAACTAGAGTAACTAAATAGACGGTGGAATTTGATTATTCATGGATGAATCCTTTGATTAAACTTATAGACGGTGAAATAAGGTTAATCAAAGGCGGAGAATTTAATCACAAAACTTCATGAATAGACGGTGGAATTCATGAACTATGTTTCTATTGAATGCTTTGAACTTAATTGCATGATCAATTTGACATAGAAGGTTTTCTAGGTTAATTGGTTATAAGGTTGTTAAAGACGGTGTATATTAATAACCACCTTAAGCTTGGATTTCATAAATTCACAATAGATTAGTCAAGGGAAATCGAAATAAGAATAATTAAGGATCAAAACTCTTGTATGCAATGGATACGAAACTAGTCGGACGCTTTTCTCTATATTTGAATTTCTAATTATTTTGTTTGCTTTGCTTTATTTACTTAGATTGATAGTGTGAAATCATAAAAGAAACCCTTTAACTTAGTAATATTATATAAATACAAATAATCTGAGTCCCTGTGGGTTCGACCCTTGCTTCCACTTTACTCAGGTTAGGAAGTTAGGATATTTTTTGACAATGTTTTTACAACGACATAAAAGTGCTCGTCAAGAGGGCCCTCTCCAAGAAGTAGACATGGTTTGGGAAGTTCTCATCTTCAAAACCGGGTGGTTGTGCTACATAGACTTCTTCCTTGAGGTGCCCATTTAGGAACGCTATCTTGACGTTCATTTGATACAACTTGAAGCCTTTGTGGGCGGCGTAGGCAATGAGGAGTCGTATGGCTTCAATCCTTGCAACTGGTGCAAAGGTTTCATCATAGTCGATTCTTTCCTCCTGCTTATACCCTTGAGCCACTAGGCAAGCCTTGTTCCTAACCACAACCCCAATGTCGTCGAGCTTGTTTCTGTAGACCCAGCGAGTTCCTCTGATGTTCTTATTTTTGGGCCTAGGAACCAGTTTCCACACTTTGTTCCTCTCAAACTGGTGGAGTTCCTCTTGCATGCCTTGAATTCAGTCTGGATCTTTTAGTGCTTCCTTGATGCTCTTAGGTTCCACCAGTGAGACGAAGGCGTTGAAGGCACAGAAGTTGTTGAGAGAGGAATGGGTTTGCACACCTTTATCATAGGGAGTGATGATGTTGTCGATGGGATGATCCTTCTTCTGATGGTAATTCCTTGTTTGAATATTGGTGACGTTAAGTTGTTCCCTTGTAGCTTCCTCATTTTGATCTTCAAGTTCCTCTTCATGGGAACAATTGTTTTCAACTTCTTCATTGAGTGTTTCTTCAAGATTTTTTTCATTGTTCCCCCTAGACATTACACTCTGGTATGGTTTCTTCTTGGGGAATAAGGGTGTTGGATTGAGAGGCATCTTGAGGTTCTTCTATTGTGGAGTGAATTTCGAAAGAATCTTGATCAGTTTGATGTTGAGCTCCTTCGTCGTTATCCGGTTGCGGGACAGTGTTCCCATTTGGATAGTCTTCATCTCGTTTCCTTGGCTCATCATCATCATCTTCTTCTTCTTCTCTCACCCGTTTGAACAGAGTTCCCATTCCTTGGTACTCTGTTACCATCCTCACAGATTTCTCATCGAAAATGACGTGAATGCTTTTCTCGATCTTTTTGTTCCTTTTGTTGTAGACCCTGTATGCCTTTCTTTGCAACGAGTATCCCAAGAAGATCCCTTCGTCACTCCTTGGATCGAATTTTCCAAGGTTGTCCTTGCCATTGTTGTGGACAAAACATTTGTAGCCACAGGTCCTGAGGTGAGAAATGTTAGGTTTTCTTCTCTTGATTAATTCATATGAGGTCTTCTTGATCATAGACCGGGTCATGGCTCGATTTAGAATGTATGTTGCTGTGGAGATAACCTCGGCCTAGAAACTTTCGGGAACTCCACTCTCGAGTATCATGGTGTGAGCCATGTCTTCCAGGGTTTTGTTCTTTCTCTCAACAACGCCATTTTGTTGGGGTGTGCGTGGAGCCGAGAAATTGTGGGAAACACCATGATCTCCACAGAACTTAAGGAACTCTGAGTTCTTGAACTCAGTTCCATGATCAGATCTTATAGACTTGAGCTTCAATCCCATGCTGACTTCCATTCTCTTGATGAAGGGCTCAAATTCCTTGAATGCATCTGATTTGGATCTTAAGAAAATAACCCATGTAAATCTAGAAAAATCATCAATTAACACATACATGTACCTTTTACCACCGTAGCTGCCCGTTTGCATGGACCATAGAGATCCATGTGAATTAGCTCCAAGGGCCTCGTTGTGCTTGCCACCTTCTTTGGCTTGAAGGAACTCCGAGTCTATTTCCCACGAATGCATGATTCGCATAGCTTGGCCTCCTTAATGTTGATTCGTGGAAGGCCAATGACCAGGTCCTGTAGATACAACTTCAGAATTTGATTCATGCTTGCGTGACCCAGCCTCTTGTGCCAGAGTTCCGTTTCATTGTGGGAACTTGCAAGGCACAACTTTCTTGGTGGCTCAAAGTTTGTGTCTACCACATAGACATTGTTGGACCTCCTCCCTCTTAGAATGACTTTGTTGGTTTTCTTGTTGATGACCAAGCATTCTTTAGAGTCGAAGGTGACAACGTTGTACCTTTGATCACATATCTGAGATACACTCAAGAGATTGTATCCAAGGTCCTTTACCAGGTTGACATTGCTAATCTTGATTGACTTGTTTAACAGTACTTCTCATGTTCCTATAATTTCTCCTTTATTTTTGTTGACAAAGGACACATGACCTCCTTCGGCTTGTATGTGGAGTGAGGTGAAATTGTCTTTGTTCCGAGTCATATGATTCGAACAACCACTATCTATGACCCATGTGTTATCCCCCCCCCCCCCCCCACTGCCACCTACAAGGAGAGTTAGTTTTTGGTGACTTAGGCAAGATGACTCTTGCCTGGTTCTTTATAAGAAATGACAGTTTCAAACATAACATAATCAGCAAAATTGATATCACGAGAGCTTCTAGAGTGATAGGTGAAGTTCCTATGTTGGTTCCCATGACTGAGACCTCTAGCATGCTTATTTGCTTGTTGGTTTTGCATGTTCCAATACTCGTGATTCCTTTGAGCTTGAGCTTTCCTTTTGGGACAACTTTCCTTGTACTGCCCATGCGCACCACAATTCCAGCAGGTTTTGTAGTACTCACCTAAGTAGTACTTGGGATGGGGTCTTTGTATCTTGTTCCTATCCATGGTTTCTTTGTTATAAACCCGACCTTGACCCATTTCCCTTGTCGATTTGGACATAAAGTTTGGGCCCATTGTTCCCAGTGTAGTAGTCCCTCTTCCCACTTACCCCACTTTCCAAGACACGGATTTTCTCTTCTAGATGGGCATTCTATTGTTTCTCATACTAGAGTTCTAGGACCCTACACTCATTTATCTTTTGTTCGTTCAGAGGAGATTTCCCATTCCTTGGGCGCTCAGACTTGTACCCAATCCCATGTTTGGCAGGGACAAATTTGGTTTGGTAACTAGATGCTTTAATATTCATCTTTCCCGTACTCAGCTTTTGTAGGAACTCATTTTTCTCACTCTCTAGAGTCTTAATTTCATCCTCAAGGGCAACGATGTTGGATAGGTAAGACTGAAGCTTATCAACAAGTTCCACACAGTTGGAACATGATTCAAGAGCAACAAGTTCAACATTCGTGTGTTCCGATTCATCTAATTTCTTTTGAAGTTTGATATTATCTTTGACCAGACTAGAAAGCAATTTTAATAACTCGGGTTTTTCGTAATTAGATAAGGACTCAAGAATGGTTTCAGTGGTTACCTCACTGGGTTGTTCCCCAGTGGTCTCCCCTTTAGCCATTGCACACATGTCTGGGTGTGCCCAAGATTCAGGATCGCCTTCCTCGTCGTCATTCCAGGTTGAGATGTAGGCCTTCTTCCCTGGTTTCCTGTTGTCAGTTCCATGTGGGCATTTTTTGGCAAATTGTCCCTTTTTGTAGCACTTCTAACATGTGACGTCCGTAAGATCCTTCTCCGTGGGCCTGCTTTGGGAACTCTGACCCCTTTGCATGTTCCCATGAGCTTTCTTGAACTTCCCTTTGTTGTAGAAGGATCTAAGGGCTTTGGTGACAAGGACGAGTTCCTCATCTTCTTCCTCTTCAAATTCCTCGTGTTGTTCATGAACGAACTTGAGCTTCTTTTCCAGTTTTAGTACAATCCCTTTGTGTGCCCTTTCCTGTTCCTTGTCATCTTGCTTCCTTTTCTCATGTCCCACAAGCTTTCCAAAGACTTGGTGAAGCATGAGATTTCTATTCTCGGGATTTTTTTTGAACATGGTCCTCTCATTAGCCCATTCACCAGTTAGGCCGTTGAAGAGTTGTTGGACTTTCATCTTATCGGTGATCTCAAGTCCGGTAAGCTTGGTACACAAGGCCTCAAAGTGAGACTGGTAGCTATCAACAGATTTTTCCATCTCCATTTGGAAGTTAAAGAACTCCCTTCTGACATTCATTCGGAGGTCCTCTGAGGTCAGAATTGCCGATGTGCATCTGTTGGATGGCTTTCCCACATCTCCTTCCTCGTTTCTAGATTTGCCACCCTGTCACAGTCTTGTTCCGACATGGCATTTTTGAGGTACTATTTGGCTTTGAAGTTTACCTCCATGCACTTCCATTCGTTTTGCCCCCATTTTGAGAAGTCATTGCGAATGGTCAACCTCGAAGTTCCCTACTTCGATGACACACCAAGCTTGAAAATCATGGTTTCGCATCCAGTCCTTCATGTTGCGTTGCCAGTTTTCGATCCTTCCGGTGATAAGACTTGGAGGCTTGTTGTTCCCATTTCCGACTTGAGTGAGTTCCTGAGACATCCTACAACTTGTGATACTAACACGGAAATCTAGAGCAAGCCTGCTCTGATACCAATTGTTGGATCGACGTGCGCTAGTAAGAGCTTGTGAACTGGCGGTTAGGTTGTTCCCAAGGCAACGGAAGTAAATGATTGCAAGTAACACAGAGAGTAAAAGACACAATTCCCTTACGGAGGAACCCCACGACAACCAACTAGTTGTGTGGGTAAACCTCTACCTCCGCTTGGAGGATTTTGAACGATCTACTTGTTTTATTGATTGTTCCTTAGTTACAACAGGCAAGATTTACACTTCTCTGTTTCTAGCAGTACTTCCTAACTCTAGCAACACTAGCAAGTCTTCTCAACCTAGTTCCTAAGCGAACAACTCAACTAAACACAAATAAATCGAACCTTACACCTTGAGCTCACTATCACAGTTCCCTTACTCCTGGGAACTTTGGATTCGCTGTAGCCGAGATCGAACACTCGTCGTCGGGGACTTCTCTTCACGTTCTCAACGTCTTTCTTGCTTCTTTGTATAAGGTTTTGAGTTCTGGGAGAAGTGCTTATACCAAGCATTATTCATTGGCTTATTTGGGGAACAAGTTCCTGTGATTTGCGCTGCACGGTCTTGTCTTCACATGTGAGTTCCCATATGCGGGGAACAACTCTCTTCTGAGTTCCTTTGATGGGAACTTGTTTTTATATGATCCTGAGTACCTCTTGTGTTCCTTTTCTAGGGAGTCTTTGTTGAACCTGGAGTTCCCTAGAAATACTTGAGTGTAAAGGTTAGTTCCCATATGACGTTTATCATTATCAAAACTGGAGATAACATCGATGTTCGGATGTTTGGAACCAGAGTTCCCAACACCGTCCCAACACGACCCCTTGTAAGGCCGTGCTCAAGCAAGCCAGTCTTAAAGAACTCGGGACCTTGTTCTATTTATAAAATTGGGCCTTATATATTATAAAATTATGTAAATTTTAATACGTATATGAAAAGGTGTATATTATTTTAATGACACCTAATTTAGGTAAGAAATATTTTCTAAAAATCCTTCATATAATGATAAAATTATTTAATTAAGTAAAAACAGTATATTTTATTTATATTAATAGCATTTTAATACAATTCAACCATATATCAACCTTCTTTCTACCTAAAAAGTGGGTAGATAATAATACATAAAGAATAGGAGAAAGTATTGGAAAAAGATGAAAAAAAATTAAGCCTGTGAAAAAAATGGAAATTTGTTAAGAATATTAATCTATCCCACATCTAAAATCTAAAGAGATCAAGCCTAGCATATATACCATTGGGTTACTCCTCCTATTGCCAATTGGTTTTAGGATGGAACCTTATGGGCTTGTATGTTAGGCTTACGTATGCACAAGACCCCCGGTTATGGCCCATGAACTCTCACAAAATTAGAAGCTCGAAGATACGAGAGAAATCTAACATTGAGATTTGAGAGAGTGAGTAATAATTATAGATGGAAATTAGAGATCTTCACTTCCGACATGCATTTTCTCAATAGCTAGCCACATTGTCTGTGCATTTTTCATATTTACGACTTTCAACATGTCTCCATTCCCAAGGGCATTCATAAGATACATCATGGCTTTGAAGTTCTTCTCCATCCCTTGGTACTCAATTGGTCCCCAATCATTCTTACTATCCTTTTTTGCAGTATGGACCTCATAATCACCATCTTCTATAGGGCACCATGCTTGATAGTCCTTGCTTCTGATCCAATTAGCAAATAGGATCTTCTAGTGTTGGTACTCACCAACCTTGGGCAGTGGTGGCTTGTTGTTGTTCAAACCAACCTCATACTGGGTGTTAGCACTCATCTTGTTGTCCTGCAGAAACACACTATCTAGAGCAAGCCTATTGTTATACCAATTGTTTGAACGAGTGTGTTAGTAATACAGACATTGTTCCTATGGGAACAGTGAACTAGACAGCAGAAATATGCAAGAAGAAGAACACGATTACTTAAAGTGGAAACTCTCAATCAACCAACTAGTCGAATGAGAGAAAATCATTCCCTTCGTAAAGGAGTTGAAATGCTTCTTTTAGTTTTATTAATATCACACGAACTACAAGCAAGTAAAGACTCCATGATAGTCTTATTCTATTCTCTAGAACCTAGACCTATCTAACTCTAACTTCTTAGCCTTAGGACGTCTTAATAATAAAACTAAAACACAACACACACAACTTACAGCGACAGACTTCAAGCTACAGGATGGCTCTCTTATAATCGGTAGTTCTAACCTTGTCTCCTAACCGTATTTATAGTGATACAATCTCCCTTAATTATATCTTACTTACTTGCGTAAATAATATATTCTCAAGGTTAATTAAATTACCATAAAACGATTTACAATGATTTGATCCTAACTAAACTTAGAAAGAATAAAATCGTTTCACACAATATCTTGGAGAATTGCTAGAAATCCTTGCTTCATTCTTATCTCCAAATAAGAGCTTCATCTAGTAGTCAAATCTCTCAAAAATCATATCTTTCCTCAATTGTTTGACGCGCTTCCTAAAAGTTGAAAGTTGTATCATGCTTGCACTATTGTTCCCTCACATTGTTCCCTCACATCAGTGCTTCTTTGATTATGCTTCCATGCTTTGTATCAACTTATATTCTATGTTACGACTTACAAAGGCATGCAAATTAGGCCTTATAGAGTTTGTTATTATCAAAACATAAAGAGATTTTTGGTATTGTTCCCATGGTAACAAACATGTTCCCATGAGACCAATATCCAACATTATGCCTAATTATTTATTCATTTAAATTCATTATTCCTTTTCTTATTTCTTTATTCATTTAAGAATATTATCTCATATATATATATATATATATATATATATATATATATATATATATATCCTTCAATATTCCATTATGGCACATTCTTTTAGAATTGAGATCAAATGCAGATTTGTCGTCTAATGTAAAATGCAAGCATGTTGCAACAATTCGATCATGATTAATCTATGGCCATGATTAAAACATACGTTTAAACGAGTTTTATAACGAAGGGGTATTTTCGTCCTTTATCCGTTGGATTAGATCAATTTCTTCAAGAGTCATCTTTTACCTGTTCAATGTGCATGTTTTATTAAATTTTTTGACCGATTCTTTTCCATAATTGTTGTCTATTGCTTCTTCTAATTTGGTTCGCTTTTTTTGGCCTTGATTTATGTTCTATCTTCATGGATTTTGATTTAACCACCCATTATTTTATACTAGTTGTATTTAATTAACCATCATTTTTTTTTTGCAAGAAACCACCTCTTATTTGTAAATAGTTAATACTTCACCACCCTTTAACTAAAAATGTTACTCTTAAAAATCATAATAAATAAATAAATTATTTGTTGTCTATCTTCTTCTTCCTCACCTCCTCTCTCTTCCCCTACCAAGAACGTACTTCCATGGCGCTTCTCTCTTCGACCTCCGCCGCCTTTCTCCGACCGCCACTGCTCTTCTCCGATTATCGTTGCACCCCTTGTCCGACCACTTCTGGTCGGGTCATCCCTTCTTTGACTTACGTCAACAATGACACCAAATTTGGTCCACCATGATTAAAGCTTGCAAGATCTTAAATCCTCCATATCCTATAATCAAGTCATCTTACTCCTCCAAATTTCGAATTACTTGTGTTTCTTCCAAGCCCCTTCATCCCAAATTTTCTAGAAATGGAGTTTGAAATCCCCCCCCCCCAAACTACCCTATTATTACAGATTTCCTTGCACCAAAAATCAAAGCCAAATCCTGCCTTCTTCCCTCTTTTGTTTCCATACGTGAGTTCCAATTTTGATACTTGTTCAAGCTTTCCCCCAATTTCAAAGAATAATTGTAATTCAAACATAACCCTAAAATATACCATAAGCATAAAGGATTTCACCCACTCGTGACTTCGTTCTTAGTTGACCATCATACCTCCATCGGATCGGTGAACCGCCTTGGTTTGTTAGTTGTGATGGTTGCCAAGAGAGAGTGAACTTGAAGAACTCGATCGAGCCTGAACGAATTCCGTCTCCATGCTTTCTTCTCCTTTGTCATCTCTTGGAAAATTTATTTTAACTCAGCACTTGTTTTTCTAAATAAAATAAAAGGAAGGGTATAATAGCCATTTAATCATATTTAACGGATGGTTAACAAAATTTGTGAAAAAGGATGGTTAATTGTAACATTATGTATATAAGAGGTGGATTTTTGTTAATTTTAACATAAAGGGTGGTTGATTGCACACAAGTAAAAATAAAAGGTGGTTAAATGCAATTTTTTCTTTGGGATTTTTCTAATTTGGGAACTTGGTAGTTCGATTTACACGTTTTTGTGTTCTTAGACCGATTTTTGTTGATTTTACTCAAAGCTAAGAATGTTGTATATGTTTATGTGATGTTTTGGAATGAATATTAAGTCTAATGTTGTACCTGTTTACCAATTGCTTTTATTATTTTATTTAGTTTTATTCAACATTTGTGTTTCCATGTCTATCTTTAAAAGGTCATGCCTTTGTCATGCATAGCCATATCTTAGTTGTTAAGTGTTCATAATTCATGAATTTTAAAGACAAAAATTATGAACTTTGCATGCCAAATTATGAACCCACATAATACCTTTCATGAATATATGACACAAATAACAAGTAATGTGAATTAAATTTCATGAACCCTATTGACAATTGTTATGAACCTAACCGTATAAAGACATGGCCTAATAGAATATCATGTATGCATGTATGAACTATATATAATACATGGTACAAAATAACAACTGCTGTGAATTAAATTCTATCGACCTTATTGGCAATTGTTATGAGCCTAACTAAATAAAGACATGAACCAATAGACCAATTTTTATGAACTAAAATACATGAATCATAAGATGAAATACTATGACCTATTCTTATAAAAACATGAACCAATTCAAATAAACAATTATCATGAATCAAAAGACATGAAATAAAATAACAATTAATATGACTTAAAAGACATGAATGGTAAGAAGAATTAACCTATGTGATATTTGAACCAAAATCTATGTCCACAAATACATTGTTCTATCATTTGAGCTAATATGCTACCAAATGACATGAAATGTATTGACAATTATTATGAACCTAAGCATACAATATTATGAACATAAAATCATGACACTGCCTACTATAGACTATAATATTTATGTCGTAAGAACACTTACAAAACAAACCATATCATATAAAATTATGAACCAACGAAACACATTGTGAATTGTATTATAAGAACACTTTGCAAAGCTAATAACCGGAAAATTGATTCCCTTCAATGTCAAACGAGGGAAAAAACATTATCTAATTGGTCAAACAAGAGATTTTCTTACAAAGAGAGAAACGTGAAGAAAACCAAAATGATCTAGGAAAAGTAAAAGGCATAACTTTTAGTGTTCAATGTAGTAATAACTCAAAATTCGTCAATACTTTAAGAGGCAATAAACATCCAATATATCTCCTAGTTCAATTGCAAAAAAAAAAAGTTACTAAATTTTCACAATGCAAAACTTTTGTTCATATTTTTTCATAGCTATAACCATTTTTTATTCAATATCATTAAGATGGCAAGATTGGGCGAGGTTCTTAAGAGTGTGAAATGTGTTGCGTTTTGAGAGAGAAGAACAAGAACCCCATGAGCCACGTTTGGAGATTTGGGAAAATTTGTCTATTTTGAGATAGAAAGAGGTAATTTCGTCTTCTAAATTGAAAAATTATCATATTTACCTGTGTTGCTATTTTCAACAAACCACTTCTTTTTCCTTATTTTCCACCAAATTAATTTCGTTTAATTTTCATTATAAAACCATAACAAAATAAGCGTCAAAAAAGGACTCTATTCTTTTATTCTCATCTATACTGGAATATTACTAACCCTCATAAATTTAAGATTAAATTATGTAAATTTCACAATATAGGTGAAATATATAAAGCTCAACATCTCGGTTTGTACAAGAAGCTAGCTGGCAAATAGTAAGCCATCATCACCTTACCTCCTCGATCTACGTTGTAAGCCAACTTGTAATAAAATTCACTTACGTACGTACGTACAAAATTATGACATCTTACTATCTTAAAATTACTATACAGTATTCACCAAAAAAAAAAATTATATACAGTAGATATATGGGTAATATAGATCCCCTGACTACATAATACTGTAGTATATATAGTAGTATAATTTGTTCTATTCCTAGACTCAAATTTTATCTTTCCACCCAAAAAAAAACTCAAATTTTATCTACCCGCCCGTTACAAAATATCTTCCTGAGTTTAATGACATGTGAAAAATCGCCTATAAATACATGATCGATTCACTCTTTGATTCAAGCTTGGTAACAAAAATGGATCAAGCTTGGTTGGCCAAATCCTGCCTTACCCTCTTCCTCCTCCCCCTACTCCTCAGCCTTCCACCAATCTCCTCGGCGGCGGCAACCGCCAGCAAGGAGCGGTGCCACCCGGAGGACAAAAAAGCCCTCCTCCGAATCAAGCAACAGTCCTTCGGCCACCCGTCCACCCTCCTCGACTCGTGGTCCCCCACCACCGACTGCTGCGACGGTTGGACCTCCGTCGCCTGCGACGACACCACCCACCGCGTCAACTCCTTCACCGTTCTAGGATCCGACGTGGAGGGCACCCCCTTCCCCTCCGCCGTCGGCGACCTCCCCTACCTCGAACGACTCGTCTTCCACAACAAGGCCACCGGCCGCATCCCCGCGTCCCTCGCCAACCTCCACCGCCTCCTCTTCCTGGACCTCAGCATCAACCGCCTCTCCGGCCCCGTCCCCACCTTCTTGACCCGCCTCCGCCGCCTCACCTACCTCGACCTCTCCTACAACCGCCTCTCCGGCCGCATTCCCCCTTCCCTCGCCCTCCTCGGCGGCCCCAACTTCCACACCTTCCACCTCAGCAACAACCGCCTCACCGGCCCTATCCCCGCCTCCTTCGGCGGCTTCAAGAACAAGCAAATGGACCTCGCTCTCTCCTACAATTACCTCTCCGGCAAGCTCCCCAGGTCGATCTTTTTTGGTCTTGGGCGCTGCCTTTAAGAGTCGAAAAAAAAATATCATAATACTATCATGAAGTTTTAACTAGATGTCCCAAGTCTTAATTTTAATTATTATAGTACGTACGTGAATATATGGTGATTTGAGAATTTTCATTTTTTATTTTTTTATTTTTAGGTCACTGGCAAAGGTGAAGTTTTCGGAGTTCCAGGTGGCCGGAAACCGGCTGAAGGGCGACCCTTCTTTCCTATTCGGCAAAGATAAGGAGGCGCTGACGACTCTGGACCTCTCCGGGAACAAGTTCAGGTTTAATATGACGAGGGTGGTGATTCCGGAGATGATGAACGTGATGGACCTCAGCCGGAACAGGATCTACGGAAGCTTGCCGAAGAGGCTAGCGCATCTGCCGCAGCTGAATCTGTTCAACGTCAGCTATAACCGTCTCTGCGGCCGTATCCCCACCGGAGGGACGCTGGGCCAGTTTCATAAGACTTCCTACATGCATAACAAGTGCTTGTGTGGAACTCCGTTACCTGCTTGCAAGTCATGAATGTTTTATGTCTGTCGTCTTTCTAATGTTTGTTGGAGTTTTCTGGCGTTTTCTAATAATTTCTATCACCAAGATATGTGCCTCGAGTCCTTGATCTTGTACTTTATTTGTTTGCTGGAGTAATGCATTTACCGGATTATTAATTAATGTCGTAATGTGTACGTGCTCGATATATCTTAACGTATGATCGATATCTTTTTATTCTCACGTCCTGAAATTGTAGACTTGAGCTGCCTTTTCACAAGGAACTAGCTTGTTGTAGTCGATAGCCAAAGGGCCTTGAATTTGTGCTTGAGAGGTCAGAGGTCCATCCATATATAATACCGCCATTGCCTATGAGCTTATCAGTCATTATGATCAAGGCTTTTGATATGATTGTGTGATCAAGTTGATAATTTCTCCACCAAATTGTCCTCTCAACTTTCTACCTTCTTTGTTTTGATAAATGGAGAATTTAAGGAAGGGCTGCTTTAGGGGTAGGAGGGGGGTTTCAAGCAAGGGGATTCCCTTTCTACCTTCTTAATTCTTATTTGTATTCTTGATAGAGATGGTGGGTTAAAATTACAAGATGCAAGATTTTTTTGGTAGCTATAAGGAGAGGTGGCATTGTAATTGTATAGTAGTGTTTTATTAAAATAAGTTACAAGATGCAAGTTGGCCAAGGGAATTTTACTTCCATCTAAAGTGCGACTTATTGAGATTGTTGACACGTTTAACTTTTGCATATATATGATGTGCTTGTGTTTTGTAGAGGGGAGTTGCCTTGGACTTCTGTTATTTTAGATTGTCTCTAGCTATTAGTTTAGTAATGACTCTAGCCTCGATCTTTTTCCAATTGTTACAAATTCCAAGTATTCTTTGGCAAAGTAGACGATGAACTACAAAATGAGATACACAGTTTGGTCATATCAACTATCTTGGCACTTTTTTTAATTCATTCAAGAAAGCTCAAGACCCCAGAGCATTTTACTTTTATCCACAAAGCCACTACCTTGATTCATGGTTGGAGTTATAGGTTTTTTTTTTTTCTATCTCGGAAGGACTCAACTTATCAAATTCGTCATTGGTGGTTTGCTTTCTTTAATTTGGTGTCAAATTATCATTCTACTAGCGTGTTAGAACAAACAACTCTAAAATTGATGAATGTATGTTATTCTTAATAGTTTTTATTAGGACGTTATTCTTGATTTATCATTATAGTATGTACGTGACTACCTGATATTTTTTTCAATCGCTTTGTTTGAACAATTTATCTTTGGATTGGAATATAATGATGACAGTAATATGGGCTACTCGTGACCTCTGTCTGTAGTACCCCCTTTATGCTAAAAATGAGTATAGCCTTGGAAAGCAGATTTGATTTTACTTGCAGATCGAGGCCACGACCCACTGAGCTACTACCTACTGCTAAGTACAGGAATGGTCAATTCTGTTTCAGTATTCAGTAAGCTGCGCGCAAGTGGGTTCTGCACTTGTGCATTTTTCATGTTCATTGCGCGTTTCCCTTTTGTATCCAATGTCACTCAAGACCCTGCCGACTTCGAGGGTTGAGAAGAGGAGCCATAGATTACGGTGGTGAGAACTGAGAAGTTATCCGAAAGGCGAGAATCTCGGATGCGGATAATATAAGGAAAATAGCTCCGAAATAAGTACGTTAGAGGTGATTAAAAAGTTCCGACGAGGCGACGAGTTCTCCGGTTCTCTAGCAAGGCCACAACATTCTTACCGCCCTTCCCTCCTTCTTCTCCGCTTAATTATCTCTTTATCCAATATATTTTTTTATAATTCCCTCGCTGGGCATTATGATTTATGAGGCTCCGCCTATGTCTAAAAGACTAAAACGGATTAAAGCGACAACGATTGTTAATTGAGTCTAACCGCATTCACCTATTTTCTAAAAGAGATTTTATGTTAGTTTTAGATAAAAAGTTCTTCAAATGACATTAAAGTGAAATCCAAATAATATCACTTAAAATCTATTGAAACATCGTTGTGAAAATCCTAAACTTGGCATCTTCTCTCCACTAAAATTCCCTTATTATTTTCGATTACTTGTTATAATTCAATTCAATCATAACCATCCTTTACTTGTTTGTTTGGCTTGGTCTACTAGTTGGAATAATAATTGGTACTACATAATCTATGTGTACGACATCTTGGTACTACAATTGATATCTCATACACTTACGGGGTATGATTTGGTCTATCATAGTCCAATTAATTTAATTAAATATATTATATCGTATAAATAAATAATACTTGAAACCATCATAAAATAAAAAACTTACATTTTTATATTATTATTAATATAAATATTATAATTGGATAAATAAAATAGAAATATAAAAAATAGTGGATTTTAAAAGAAACAAATGAAAATGTGGGTTGTTAGGATAAAGTGGAAATGATTTTTAAAATAAGGCGGAGGAATTAGAAAGCTGAGTTGGGGGCAGACCTGTCAATCAAGTCGGGTCCTGCGGGTTCGGGTTAGGTCATATCGGGTTCGGGTTGAGTTGGGTTCGGGTCGTTACGGGTCACGGGTTAAACCGAGTCGGGTCGATGTGGGTTTTCGGGCGGGTCAAAAACATAGAATTTTTTATGATTTTTAAAACAGATTTTTACTTAAATAATAATATCATGTAATTATAATATATTATTTTTATATATTTTAATAATAAAATATATTATATTTTTTAAAATAAATGTAATACATTTTATAAATATACTAAATCGGTCAACTCAATGGGTTTCGGGTTTGAACCCAATGGGTTCGGATTCTATCGGGTTCGGTTGATTTTCGGGTTTAAATTTTCGGGTCTTGACCCTAAAATTATCGGACGGGTCAAGTCGGGTTAGCGGGTTCAGTCAGCTTTTGACAGCTCTAGTTGGGGAGTTAAAATCTCAAAATGAGACGTGTAGCGTGGATGGTCTAAGTTGTAACACTGTTCACATGGGTTTTGTTCTTCGGGCTACTTTATTTATTGGGTTGATTTGATGGCCCATTTTGGTTTCTTCCGGGCTTGAATTTTAGTATGATATTTTTTTTGGTCGAATTTTAGTATGATATTCAAGGAGTGTAAATTGAATTTTAGTAGGAAAACTCTATTTGAACCCATATCCACTTTATTTGTTCCAAGATGGCTGTTAAATAATCATTGTACGATCTTGGAGTGTGATTAGTGATTAGTTAAATCTAAGTTCTACTACATTAGATGTCGCTAAAAGTTGTAAAACCAACTCCCAATACCATTTATTTAAGGGAACAAGTTTTGTAACAAAGCAATGATGCTGATCAAATTCAATTATTGATCACATCATCAATGTGCCATTGTGCATCCAGCATCTTTCAACACCCTACTCATACATACGTCGGTAAATACAAATAGAAAGTAATCGTTACAGAGTGCGACGTAACGATATTAGTTTTTCTTAAGGAAAAACAATGAAAATCCATCCAGCATAATCATAGAAAAAGATTTACTATGAGCGGCTCCGCGCCCAATTCAATCTCCAGAAGACAAATAATGGCGAATATTCTCAAGGAAGTCCAACCCAGCGGGCCGATCAGTGGGCTTCACAAACCGGGCCCCATCCATCTCCTTATACTCCTCCACCGCAGCCTCCTCGCACTTGCGCCACATCTCCTCCGCGAAGCTCCGGTGACCAAAATAGGCCTCCGCCGCTGCCACGTCACGGGACGACGACTCCGCCTCGACCTGGACGGGGAGGCGTTCATAGTGGCCGTAGCTAACGCCCTCGAGCTCATCGAGGCGGGCTAGCCCGCGGGCCGAGACGGAGTAGAGCTCGCCCCGGACCCGGTGGCCCGACCCGGGGAGGTTGAGGAGGTAGGGTATGGAGAGGGGGCCCAGTACTAGGGGGAAGGGGAGGAGGGTTTGGAAGGTGGAAGGGATTGGAACGGCGTCGTTTGAGCGGATTAGGTCTTCTATCAAGTAGTGGTTTGGAAAGCCGCGCTTTAGAGTGCCGTATACGAAGATAAGGGCTTCTTCAGGTTTTTGGGTCCCCATTGAATTTGATTTGGAGAGAGGGAGAGAATATAACAACAGATATCTCTTCTCTTGGGTTTTCGTGTTCTTTTGTAGGTGGAGAATCAAATCGAAGGGACACTGATGAAATGATTGATCATATTAGATCAAACAAAATAATGTATGATTGATCGTAAATTCTAAGTTGGGCTTTATATTCCGATGGGCCAGGATCGTAAATTCTAACTTGGGCTTTATATTCCGATGGGGCAGGAAGTGAATTGGCTTAATTACTTTAAAGCCCAATTGAATACAAAAATGTCTTAACTTCCAAAACTGTCAAAAAAGCAATCGTAATTTTATACAAAAATGGCGGTAGTAGGATAATGAATCTAACATATGGTGTGAATCTAACATTTGGTGGGAATAAGATGTTTGTTACGCAAAATGATCAACAATGTGTTTTGGTTCGACAGAGTTTGGTTAGGGGATTGTGAGTTGCAACCAGTGGCAGAGCTACAACATGTCTAGGGGGTGACGTAGCCCCCACCGAATTAAAAAAAATGTTTTAAAAATACAAAAATAATTAGGTGTGAAGGCGTGCAGGCCGTGCAACAATTGGCTTTGAGCAATTGAGCCCTTCACTTTTCGACGCACCTCCTCTCTGCTCGATGCGGCGCCTCCTCCTCCAGAGGGCGGAGTTGATGGCTTACTGTTGTTGTTGTCTCTTGTCGTTTGTAGTGGTGTTGGCTCGTTGCCTCATCGGTTTGCGGTCTGCCAACTGCCCACTGTCTTCACCTCTTCGGTTGAACACTTGCAGCAGCCACTAACGATCCAGCCTCCAAGCGTCCACCAGTGGTCCAACCTCTAGGCGTCCAAGACGCGACGATGCCTCCTCGATCTTCGGTTGCGCAATTTGCAAGCTCAGATTCAGATTTAACTTTTAAGATTGTTTAATTTCAGATTGAAATTCAAATTAAGCCCCTTTGAATTGTTGTTGTTGTTGACTTGTTGTTTTTGACATTCACATTGTTGTTGTCTTGTTTACTTGTTGTTGAACTTTGAGGTGTGCAATAATTCCACCCCAATTTCAGCCCCTTTTTAATATTGTTGCTTTATTAGATTCAGATTTCATCTATTGCTATTTAATTGTCAGATTTGTTCATGGAGGAAGTCATGAATTGATGTTCATGTTCTTTAATTATTTGTTTCAAGAAATTAATAGATTTTTTCCAACTATTTGGATTTCACAAAATGCTTGTTCTACTTCTAATCCCGATCCATTAAGTGTTCCGAGTTTGCCTAGTGTTGATCCGCCAAGAATGACAAATCTTTCTAGTGTTGATGTTGAGGTTGGATTTGATGATTTGCCTATTCATCCAGATTAAGGAGAAATATATTCGACTATGATTTGAAGGATAGAGAAAGGGTTAGACGATCTTATTTGCAAAAGGAGCCTTGTCAACCTAGAAATCATGCTTTTCGTACGATTGTATTTGGAACTCAAAATCGTAGATTTGATCTTGGTTGGTTCAATGATTACAGTTCTTGGTTATAATATAGTATATCAAAAGATGTTGCATTTTGCTTACCTTGCTACCTCTTTAAACCCGATCTTAGTAAACAAGGAGGTGGTGATTCATTTGTTAGGACAAGGTTTAAAAACTGGAGGAAAAAAGATTGATTTGGGCTTCATGTTGGCGATCATAACAATGTTCACAGTAGATATGTGCATGCTTGTGAAGATTTGTTGCTTCAGAAACAACATATAGAAGTATGTTTGTCTAATCATTTTGAGCAAAGTCGAGTAGATTATCGTGTCAGATTAATTGCCTCAGTTGATTGCATTAGATATCTTTTGCTGCAAGGATTCGCTTTTCGAGTACATGATGAATCTGATGAGTCGAGTAATCAAGGTAACTTTCTTGAACTTTTGCACTTTCTTTCCGACGATAATGATGAGGTTTAGAGAGTTGCATTGGGTAGTGCACATGAGAATCGAACATTGACTCCACTTGCCATTCAGAAAGATATTATCAATGCAATTGTTGTTGAGACAGCAAATGTAATTATTAGAGATATGGGTGATGATTTATTTTCTATTTTAGTTGATGAATTAAGCTCGTGATATAGCAGTGAAAGAACAAATGGCAGTTGTTCTGTGTTTTGTGGATGATAGAGGGTGTGTTCTTGAGCGTTTTTTGGGGATTGTTCATGTTCCTGACACCTCTGCTTTATTATTGAAAAAGAATATTAAGGCTCTTTTTCTCTGTATGGGTTGAGTATTTCAAGTTTACGAGGACAATGTTATGATAGAGCTAGCAATATGTCTGGTGAGTTTAATGGTTTGAAGAGCTTGGTAATTATGGAGAATCAATCTGCTTATTACATTCATTGCTTTGCTCATCAATTGTAATTGGCACTTGTAGTAATTGGTCAAGAATTGACAAAAGTAGAGAAGTTTTTCTATAAAATCTCTATGTTGAGTAACATTGTTAGTGCATCATGTAAAAGAAAGGACATGCTCTGCACTAAATCCTTTAAGCAAGTAGCTAAAGGGATATTATAATGTTATTTTAGTTTGATATCTCACAAAAAATAAGTATATCAAAAATATCGATCATACTCATACCAATATCCGATCTCAAATATCTTGGATATTAATATCAAACCAAACGAGCCCTAAATTCAAATGTCATTTTCACCCCTTCTTTTTAAAGACATTAATAGTTGGTAAATATGAATAATTAGTGAGTGTTATATTCACTTACGTGCATTTTTGGAGCAACAATATTAATCATATACGTAATAGATTTATGTATATGATAACTGACAAGTCACCAATTATTTTTTTATTTTGGTTAGAAGTCACCAATTATTTAAGCAAGAGCCCTAACTTCTCCGGCGTAAGAAAAAGATCGATATGGAAAGGTACGTGTGTACTAAACCTCATTACTTCTAGCTCCAAAATATCAATTAAACATAGAAAATTTCACAAATTAAGCCTTAAGTGGATCATACAACACTACAAAAACCTATGAGTTGTTCCTTTCAGTGATTTTAAGAGATCACACACTTTAAATGAATTTGTTTTACGTTTCCACTTGTAGAATAAGACTATAGGTCAAAGCTAAGATTTAAATAAGGGGCTTGTCTGATTATTTATTTCGATAATCTAGGGTCAATTATATAATTTAGAGTAATTGTATAGATATAGCTATCAAATTCAATTATATATTAACATGGACCATGGATTAATCATAAATCTGATGATATGTTTAGGAAATTATTCTGACCAAACTTGTTACTCTAAACTAGATATAGCCAAATAAAATTATAAAAGAAAGTGTTCCGTGCATTATAAACCAAGACAGATCACAATTGAATTAACACATACATTTGTGCATGTTGAGTTGGATTTACACTATTTTTTCAAGTTGATAGCTTGTGTATCAATCAACTCTTAATTATGTGTGAAATGTGGTAATAATTGAATTTCGGATTGCTTTAATAATTTCATTTTATAGATTTTTACTGCGGAAAAAAGGGACTTTTTTAAGATTTAATGGAAATTTATCAGTTTGTCAATTCTCACGTTGCTAATGTTAACCCAACAATATCTACCCAGGTGGATCCTGATATAAGCGGAATTTGGGGAGTCGAAATGTACATACTCTTGTCCTGAATGTAAATTGGGAGAGTATGTTTGGCAGGCCCAAATCAAAGGGAAATCAAAAGGAAAATTAAAGAGGGTTGGATGGAGGATAAGAAAAAAAAACGAAGAAGCGAAAAAGTACGCACCGAATCTTAAGATGAGTTGCCCGAAGCACAAAAAGAATTGCAATTTACTGGCAAGAAATACAAAGAACGTGGAAAGAAACCAAAAGGGAAGAGACGAGCAAGACACATCCTTCCCCACTACGCTTCGGCACTGTAATATTCTCTCGCCATTGATCGATGCACATGGCCAGATATGTTGAAACTACCAGGAAGGTGAGAATGTGAGATCTTTTTCGGTATGCCCCTTTCCCTGTGAAAGTCGCTGGGATAAGACTTTCGATCCTTCATACTGCATCTAGAGGTCTTCTATGTATGTGCACGAACCATTGAAACCTCATTCACGGACTTTCTCCCCTAAACTAGCCATGACCACCTTGTTCAGTTGTTCCTGGCCGCTCTGTTCTTGATCTTGTACAGTCTCGTCTGTCCGCACATGCATCCCTCTCATCATCCTCATCTCCATTACCATCAGCTTCTGCTCTTGCACCTTTGTGTTCGGCCAACACTCTACCCCATACAGTCTCGTGTGCCCTAATATTACCACAAAAAAAAAAAGATTTTTTTTTTAGAAATTTACCGGTTTGTCAGTTGTCACGTTGCTAATGCTAAGAATCTGAAAAAAGCAATGTTCAGAAATCCAATTTTTATAGCAATTCTACACTCAATCTGTCATTACAGATTTCTCTTCCTGACTTTAACTTGTTCCCTTAAATTTTGCCCTCTTTAACTTGCCCACACTTGTACAGCATTTTGCCTAATTAGCATCTAGTAGTACACTTGTAATGGTTCCTGGTTTTTACCTGGCTTTTCTGAATTTTGAAACTTTTAGGCTGTGTAGCTCGTGGTACTTTTAATAAGTTGAGAGTTTCTGGTAAAATCACAAAGCATTGAAGGTGTGTTGGCAGAGTTTGGTCTCACCATATGATCACTTGTTAGTTATCTTGAGGATTTTTATTGATTACTTTATACTTCGTAACAATTAAGCACAATGTATTCAAATTAAGTCAATATCAATTTTGAGGAATTGTGCTTCTTTGATTATGATAAGACTTTTGGTGCATGTTTGGCATATCAGCTTATCCTATCTTTTTTTTTTTTGAGAAATTCCTGTAAGTATCTCTTAATTGAACGTTATTTTGATTTGTATCTGAAGATTTTTTTTCTCGTCAATACTCCTAAGGTTTTTAGGTTTATTTGATCCATAACTAGTGTAGGATCGTTAGTACTTCTAGGTCGTTGACCTAGCCAACGTCACCAACCTGGTCAAGGTTGTCAACTTAGACAAAGTCACCAACCTAAATTTAATTTAACAGAAAAGACTTACTTGACACACCAATATTTTATAGTGGAAACACTTGATCGATGAACTCTATCAATCAAGTGTGAAAACCACTCCCTTCCAAGTTCTCGCTTGGAAGGATTAAAAGCCGTAGCTTGCTTTATTGATCTTTTGGATTGTTTATAAGAACACCCTGGATCTAGACCTACTTCCCAAACACTCTAGAACTCGTTGTGAACCGAGTAACCGCAACCCTCAACCCGTCTAACAAGCCTACGTCTCACCACTCGATCGAATCCCACGAACGAGTCACTCTATCTTTTCTCTTTCACAAATATGGAGTATAAGCTCGTGGTTTTTCCTCTCTTAATATGCAATATCAGCTCACTCTTTTTCTAACCTAATAACCACGAATTATATAGGCTAGCACACTAGGGTTTAGAGATATATTACTTCCTTTATTAATTAAGGAAGATAATATAAATCTAATCCTTACAAATCTTCCTAAGGATAAAATAAATATTACAATAAACAAACTCCTTAAGGCTTAAGCAAAATCCATATCCTTTCTTGTTTTGAGAAGATTCTTTCCTTAACCGAACTGATCTGATATCTCGTGAATCTTCTCACGCGTTTTCAGTCCGCCTTCCTGTCAGGTCGACGACCTGGCTCACGTCAACGACCTGCCCACGTCGGCGACTTGGATCACGTTGACGACCTGACTCACGTGGACGACCTGGATCACAGATTCAAGGTTGGCCATGTGACTTGCATAGGTTAGGGACGTCACTCACGTCGACGACCTGTTTTGCAGCTTCGAAGTTGGCCACCTCACTTGCGTAAGTTGACGACCTATCAAATTCTTGAGCTCATTCTACCAACTCTTCTATTCCGTCTTGGTTCACATGTTCGCTACTTCTCACATGTCAACGACTTCATAGAAGAATCCATGTTGTCGACTTCCTTCAAGTTTGGAACCATCAAAATCAAAGCTTCGCTTTCTAACAAATTCCCCCTTTTTGATGGTGACAAACACCTTTATTCCTGTTCAAAAACTTCAAAGGCCAAACATCGACGATATAGACAATAAACACAAATTCTCTAAAAAGTTCCCCCTAAGTTGGATAACCTGCATGTCATTCAATATTAACTTCCCACTTTTTTTATCTATCTCCAGCCTTTTCCCCCTTTTGGCATCATCAAAAAGAATACTCAAAATAATCAAGCAATAAAATAATCATAAAAGGGTAAACCATAGAAGTCAACAAAAGTCACAAACACCAAACCACAACAAGATACGATATAGTCTTAACCAAGCAAGCATGAAAAAGTCAAAACACACACATGAAACCGAAGAGATAATTTTTGTGAGAGGGTAGATGTGCTAGGGAAAATAGAAAGGAGATGGATGTTGGCGACTCTAGCTAAGTCAAAGACTCAAGCATATCAACAAGTGCAGCACTAATATTACAGGAGTTGCCCAACCTTTTCTAGCAGCAAAGTGCAAACCATCTTCTTCCATCACTGTGTTACCCACATCAACATCATCAATACCATCATCAAAGACAACTTCTTTTCCAACACCCTTAGACACTCATTGGTCACCAACCAGCTTGTAACCCAATTTTTTTTTTCTTCTCTTTTTTTTAACCTTTTTTTTACAATGAAATGGTTCAGATTCCTCACAAATTTAACTTCCCCCTCAACCTCATAAACCTCATGGTATTCCAATTTTTTTTTTTTAACAACGCACTTGAGTGGCATATTTTTGTTCCAGAGATTTCCAAAATAAAACACATGTGGTCAACATTCCCCACCTACACAAAGTTCTCAACGTCCACAAGGTTTCCCACTTGGACAGAGTTCCTCACATGTGTCACTACTCTTAACTAACATCGAGTTGCCAACATCCACAACAAGAGAATACACCTGGTTCTTTGGGGTGTTGCACCGGAGGTGCCAAAGAGAATCAGGGAAAGAATATATTTAATGTGGATTTGTCAATCATGTAGATAAGTCTCCGTTATAATCAAGAAACACAAAAATAAGCTCATAGAGACTCCCTAACATGATAGGCTTGGGTAGGCTATAGAATCAACCGTCATTTGTGCGTGTAATGAGGGTAAGAAACATCGGGTTTGATTCTTTTGGGCTCAAAGATAGGTTTCATGATGCATTAAGAACATTACTCAAGAAGCAAGAATTAGAGACAAAAAGATATGCATGGGTCTTAAGTAGGTAACATTGAATCATTCAAGACTTAAACACCTTAAAGTCATGAAACTATTGAGTCATAAAAAGAATATCTAATCTAGCCAATCATCGAGGAAACATGGATAGGAAAACAGATTTAGTTAAGGGAAATCATACCTAGCTCCATGCGGAATTGCTCGAAGGGTTCCCAATTCAAAGCCTTTGTGAATATATCTACACGTTGGTCACTTGTTCTGCACAACCTCATCTTCAGCAATAGTTTTTTTCACTAGAATTTTCAGAACCATACTCTTCATGTTGCTGAGTACTTCCACCAACATCACCAACATTCTCTTCTTCATCATTCACATTCAAATCTTCTGAGTTGGTAACTGCAGCAATTTTCACAACTCCAATCTCTTTCTCAACATACTAGAATCATCCTCTAGGATTAGCAATCCTCCACAAGTTTGTGACTTTCTGAGGTTGGCAACCTTCAGAATCACTCTTCTATTTTTTTTTACTTCTCGCGATTTCATTTCATGCCAAAACCTTCTTTAGCTTGTTTCACCCACGTCTTGTACATATTCTACCCTTCAACACTTTCTTTGAAACTTTGCCCTTGTTTTTGAAGGTCAAAATACCTCCATTTTGTTGAAGTGAGATAACCTTCCCTGTACTACTCATCACGTGATCTAAACATGAATTTTAAAGAACCAATGGAAGCCTCCTCTCACTCACATCTGCAAGGTAAATGTCAGTTTCTTCTCACCCAAAGTTGTTTAACAACTCCTCTGGGTTGGGCAACATAATAATAGTTTTGACAACAAGCATGGCGATTTGCACAAGAGTTCACATGGAACTGATTATTAGCATATGAATTTTCATGATTTGACTGAATCCACCACCTAGCTTTTTCATCATCTTGAACCTTTTTCCTACACTCATATTGGTAGTGGCCAACCTTGCCACAATACCAACACGCTCTATGATATTTTGGACCAACATACTTGTTATGCATGGGATACATAGGTTTTTTCCTAGTAAGAGCATTAAAATTGATTTGTGAAGGTTTAGGATTCTGAACTTGGTTATTCCCCACGTTGTGCACCTTCTGACCAGAGTACCAGAGTTGCTTACCTTTGTCCGGGTTGGCCACCCCAAATGTGGAACAACTCGCGTTATTGCACATGGGGGTTTTACCCTTGGACTTGGGGAAACATTTACTAGTGCTTTGATTATTTGGTGTACTTGTGTACCCAATTCCAGGCCTTTGCTTCACAAATTTCTTTGGGTACTCTTTCTTGACGTCAACAACTTGATTAGCAACACTTTTATCAACCGATTTCTTTTTCTTGAATTCATCATCCAGTTTTAGCTTTTCAAAGTCACTTGATATCTTGGCATTCCCTAATTTCAACATGAGTTTTTCACCTTCTAGGTCAGTGACTTTCTTTTCTAAGTTGTCAACTTCACTTTTCAAACCGGTACAAGAGTTGCACACATTTGAAGTAGAAACAAACGACACATTTTCTAATTCAATGACTTTATCAGACTAACCTTTATTATCATCAATTAAATTAGAAATAGTATCATTTTTCTCTTCTAAGGTTTCACTAAGTTCACAAACCCTAATTCCCAACTTCTCAATAATGGACAATAATTGTTCTCTAGACTTATTAGACAAAAATGAGGAGATTTCAGTGTCACATACCTCTCTTGAAGAGTCTTCAACTTTTGTTACGAGGCACACTCCATTTGGTTTAGAATCTTCCCTAACGTTTGAATTCTCCCAAGTTGCGAACATGGAGCACTTTCTTTCCTCATCTTTCTTCTTCAAACAATGTTTTGCAATGTGTCCCATACCTTGGCAATGGTAGCACACAACATCTTCAGAGGGTTGTGTCGAACCTTTGTTGCACTTCCCCAACCTCTTCATTGCTCTAGCCATGAGTGCAACACCGTCATCAACATCGACTTGATCTTCTTCAGTTTGTGCGAGATCAAAAGCTTTTTCAACTTTCAAGTTAATGTCAGTTTCAAAACGTTCATCTCGCCTTTTCTTGATTTCACCATACATGGTCAACTTCCCAATTATATCCTCCAAGGTGAGTGACTTGGTCTCACTATTAGTTAGCAACGCAGCAGCAACTTCATTCCACATTGAGTTTAGCCCTTGGATCAGTTTGCTAACTTGCTTCCACTGAGGAAGTTTCTCACCAAGAAACTCAAGTTGACTAACCACAGCTTGAAATCTCGAGTGATAGTCACCCAAGGCTTCATTCTTCTCTTGACTGATTCCTTCATACTCCCTCTCAAGTGTTATGATGCAGTCCTTCTTCACATCATCATTTCCTTGATAAAGTCGTTTGAGAGCCTCCCAAATTTCTTTGGCCGTCTTGTAGTGAATGACTTTCTTCAAGTCTCCAGGGGTTAGAGCATGGTGGAGCACCTTCTTAGCACGAGCATTCTTCTCTAACTTCTTGAAGTCGGCGTCATTGTAGTCCTCCTTCTTCTTCACCTCCTTCCCATCAGTAGTGAGAAAGGTTTCAGGACCAATCTCAATCACTTTCCAAAGTCGGCCATCAAGGGAACATACGTGGTTTCCATTTGCTCAACCCACCAATCATATTCTCCAAGTTTGAGCATTGGCGGTTTCCAAAACGAGTCGCTGATTATTGTGTTCTTTGAACTCATCTTTCCTGCAAAACAATAAGCACTAAAACAAATCTAGAGCCAAGGCTCTGATACCAATTGTAGGATCGTTAGTACTTCTAGGTCGTTGACCTAGCCAACGTCACCAACCTGGTCAAGGTTGTCAACTTAGACAAAGTCACCAACCTGAGTGTATACGCAGCGGAAATTTAATTTAACAGAAAAGACTTACTTGACACACCAATATTTTATAGTGGAAACACTTGATCGATGAACTCTATCAATCAAGTGTGAAAACCACTCCCTTCCAAGTTCTCGCTTGGAAGGATTAAAAGCCGTAGCTTGCTTTATTGATCTTTTGGATTGTTTACAAGAACACCCTAGATCTAGACCTACTTCCCAAGCACTCTAGAACTCGTTGTGAACCGAGTAACCGCAACCCTCAACCCGTCTAACAAGCCTACGTCTCACCACTCGATCGAATCCCACAAACGAGTCACTCTATCTTTTCTCTTTCACAAATATGGAGTATAAGCTCGTGGTTTTTCCTCTCTTAATATGCAATATCAGCTCACTCTTTTTCTAACCTAATAACCACGAATTATATAGGCTAGCACACTAGGGTTTAGAGATATATTACTTCCTTTATTAATTAAGGAAGATAATATAAATCTAATCCTTACAAATCTTCCTAAGGATAAAATAAATATTACAATAAACAAACTCCTTAAGGCTTAAGCAAAATCCACGTCCTTTCTTGTTTTGAGAAGATTCTTTCCTTAACCGAACTGATCTGATATCTCGTGAAATCTTCTCACGCGTTTTCAGTCCGCCTTCCTGTCAGGTCGACGACCTGGCTCACGTCAACGACCTGCCCACGTCGGTGACTTGGATCACGTTGACGACCTGACTCACGTGGACGACCTGGATCACAGATTCGAGGTTGGCCATGTGACTTGCATAGGTTAGGGACGTCACTCACATCGACGACCTGTTTTGCAGCTTCGAAGTTGGCCACCTCACTTGCGTAAGTTGACGACCTATCAAATTCTTGAGCTCATTCTACCAACTCTTCTATTCCGTCTTGGTTCACATGTTCGCTACTTCTCACATGTCAACGACTTCATAGAAGAATCCATGTTGTCGACTTCCTTCAAGTTTGGAACCATCAAAATCAAAGCTTCGCTTTCTAACAACTAGACTTCTAGTTAGCCTCCGTTCGGATACACTAGCTGGAGCTGGAGTTGGAGCTGGAGCTGGATTTTGTAGCTGAAGCTGAATCTCGGGCTGGATTTATGTAGGAGCTGAAACTGGAAATATGAGCTGAATCCGCTAATGAATGTTGGGTAGGTCTAGCTGGAGAAAATATTAAAAAAGCTATAATTACAAAAATGGGTTTCATTAATAACATCAAATGGCCAAAATACCCTTGTAAATGGAAAAAATAACAACTCCAAAACCAGTCTTCTTCTTCGTTCATTCTTCTCATTCCTGCTCTGCAAATCACCTTATCACCATGCCACTGCTCAACTCAAATTTGCCCATTTTTTATTTCTTTTCCAATTCTAATATCATAATATTAGAACTTTGATTTCTTTTCCAGTATATCTAACTTCACTTCGAATTTGCCCCCATTTTTACCTTAACCCTAATTTCCTAAATTTCATTTACAATTCCGGCTAAACACCAGTAGCGGGGGATGGATCTGGGTGGCTATGAGATGGATATGGCGGAGAACGAGGAGTAGATATGCAGAAGGTGACAGATTGGAGAAGGTGGAACAAAAAAAGGGTATGGGCCGAGCAACGACGGACATACTTTCCAGCTCCCATCAGGGGTATCGGGGGTTGGGAGATAAACCAGGGGTATCGAGGGTTTGGAATTTTGGAAAAAATGGAGCTGATAAAATTGCCCACAAGCTCGATAAGCTCGGGGGGAGGAGCTTCCCAAACCAAGCTCGATCCAGCTCCCATCAGCCCCGAAAAGCTTCGCCGCCGAACGGTCGTTTGCGGAGCTGAAAATGGCGTTCAGCCTTATTAAGCTCCATAAGCTGGTATCCGAACGGAGCCTTAGTAAAAAAAGGGTCTTCGAGCTACTCAAATGTGGCTCAAATGGAATTGTCTATGTGCGATTCGACTCACGAGATGCCAGGGAAGTAATGAACAATGACAGAAGGTGGCGGGAAGTTGGAGAACAAAAACTCTAAAAATGGTTTTGAGTCGGTCAGAATATTAAAATTCGGGTATCAAAAATGAGTGTTGAAATTAAGGGGATTCATTTAGGATTTGGGTGTTTTAAAAATCTAGACCTACTATATACTAGTTTGATGGAAGTAAGGATTGAGGAACACATCAGTGAGGTTGGATTTTGATCAATTGGAAGCGAAATGGTACAAATTATCTCGAGTAACTAAACTCGAAATCATATGGACACTAATACGCTACCTTTATTCGTAACTCATTAACATATTTCTACCAAAATAAAAACTCAATGAACATAAATGCCTGAACACTTCTTACATCAAATATATTTTTTTGACAAAAAAAAAAAACTATTATAATTTTTTGTGATATTTTGTCAAAATTGTAATTCTTTTTTTTTTTGGTAGAAAAAAATTGTAATTCATTTTATCAAAATTGTAATTCATTAATCCATAGCCATTCATTGTTGAGCCGTGCCGTCATTTACAAACTCATGATTCAAACTAAAAAATTCACAATACGTGCAACCTGAAAACAAGTCTACAACCAAAGGATTATTGCGTGAAAAATTGACACGTGATATCATGCACTACTACCTGCAAATTTGTTAAATCCCTGGCGGTTTGTTAATGAAGCAGATAAATCCGAATCCAAATCTCAATTGTAAAAATAAAAGAAAATACAAATTGCAAGTATCACGCAACAACCATTTCAGCTGAGTTGTTCATCGATCTCAATTCTGATCCAATTCACCCATCGAGTTGGAAGATATCGCTGAGATCAGCTTCAAGGCCTCCATTACAATCCAACAAACAAAACACTATATCGATCATTGATTACTACAGGTAGAGATCTGTACACATATATTCAACTGGTTTCCTGTCAGATTCATCAATACAGAAGCGATTGTATCCCGTTTCCTAATTTCTCTACACAGAATTAGATTCTAGTTTCAAAAATTAACCTCTGTGCAAAGGCGATCGTTCACGGACGTTCTTGGCCGAAGTTTTCGAGTACCGGAATACTTTCATCGGACTCGGAAAATACCACCCCTTACTCTTCACCGATCTCGGCTCCGGTACCACACCGCCGGCGAAGGCAGCAGAGACAGCCGAAGCCGCCGCCGACCTGGACCTCGTGATCCTAATTTTCAAATCACCGGCCTCCTCTTCCTCCGCCGGAATCTTCTCTCTCTTCATCCTACGCGGCCAGAAAAACAGCCAGAACCACGACTTGCTCTTCTCAACCGACGCCGGCGAATCTCTCCGATAAACCGATCCGGTACCGGCGAACCTCGCCGACTTAAAGATTGAGACCGCCACGGATCTGGAGCGCCTGAGCGAAGGCTCGGTCTCGATGAAATTCGAGGCTCTGTCGACAAATCTGCAACCGCCGACCGAGCGGCTCAAGGCGGCGTCGCCTGGGAAGGAGATGAACGAGAGCGAGGAAGGTGAAGAAGACGAGGTGGAAGAGCAGCAGGCGCAGGGGCGAACCATAGCGCATTCGGAGCAGAGAACGGCGAGTTTCTCCCGGAGGCAGGCAGGGCAGACTCCGATGCGACGGCGTCTTGAAGGATGTTCCAGACACTTCCAGACATCCTCTTCGTCTGCGTAGAACGCCATTGATGAATTAGTCTCTAGAAGGAGAAGGAACCGTTCTTGCTCCGTCCAGTCTCTCTATGTAGGCTATTCCGTTGCAGAACAAAATTGATTTTATTTTTAATTTTCGTGTCGATTTTCTCTCGTTTTCGTGTATTACATTTTTGAAGGATTGGTGTGAGTTAGGGATAATGAGCTGTTGCTTATAACAGGGTACTCTACAGTTGGTCTTGGGAGAGTAATCTAACCCTAGTTAGTGGAGGTTCAGGTTAGAGTTTAACCATGGTTAGTTAGATATGTCGAGTTGGTTGGTGATACAAGAAGATCTTCCTCATTAACTACGGACGGCTTTGAAGGCGGGCCAGAGTCGAAAACCCGCGTTAAGAAGCTCGCTATGATTTGGATGAGGAGTGTTTACAACAGAATTAATTAAATACAGAGTATATTGCAATATTAATGAGAGTCGAACTTAAACCAATTATACTAGATTGAAGATTCTTTCTTGTTTCATTTTGACCATTTTGTTCGTTTGCAAGAATTTGCTACTTGTGTCAAAGTTTAGGGGGGGGTTCGTGTTTGTTGTTGTATTGTTTATTCTTGTATCATACCGATCGATGTGTTGCATGTGCATTGATCAATTTTTTGTGTGTATTGAGTAGGTTCAGTCAGAGATTATATATATAAAAGTGGTCAATTTGGAAACGTGAAAAATATTTTGATGATGTGGGAAATATTCTTCATTATATTTAAATTTTTACCTACATCGAATCAATGAGGAATACCTCCCTTCACTAGGATATATGTTTCGTCTTTAAGGTTTAAGGTACCTGATAGTCTGATACGACGATAACTCAAAACATAACTCTCCATGATAAAAGGTGGGTCGGAAATAAGAACACTGAAAAATTAAGGTTTTTTTTTTTACTTTTATTCCACAAGTACTTTGTCTTCAAAATTATATTTTACAACTCTTAAAATGCCTAAATTCTTTAACATTTTACATTTTTCAAGGTAAATAAAATAACATTTCTCTCCCAAGTCCTTTTTACCCATAAAGAAAACAAGGCTTAAATGGAGGACGATAAAGATGAAGAACAGTCCCACATATATTGAATTTGTATAAAAGAAATATAATGGATGCCAAAATGTTGGTATATTTTCGGTTTTAGTTACGAAGGAGTTTAACAAAGACTATATTCCTGGTGTTGAAACCCGAAATAAATAAGCGCTAAGATCAAGGCACGAGATTATTTAAATAGACAAACAAACCTTCTCTTTTATTACGAGATATCAAAACGATCAAGATTCGGGCTTATAGTTTTTTTATTATTCGCGTCCTCTTTAGGAAATGCGTGTAGATTATTCTTTTGTGACTAAAGGTCTTTTTATCGACCTTTCCTTGGTTATAGCGCAGTCTCTACGAACGTTTCAACACGTTGATCTCTGTAGCAAGATAAGTCTTGAATTAGAGGTGTTTTTTCGACCCTTGTAACCTTCGTTGTCTCCCTCTATTTATAGGCGTTTATGGAAAGCGATTTCCATATGTAATTCCGATGTGGGATGAGCGACTTGTCACCATTTGATTGGTTGAGGGAGGGGCAGCCTTTGGTTGGATGAGGAAGAAGCGACCTTTGATTGGTCGAGGAGGTGGTTATGCTGTTTCTGAATATTGCCAATGTGGGCGAGGTATCGCGTTGATTTCCCTTTGAATGTGTGTGATGTTTGGCCGTGCGGCCCTTCTCACTCGATCACTTGTTGGACACTTTCTCTCGCCGTTGAATGTGTGCGATATTTGGCCTTGCGACCCTTCTCACTTGCGGGATCTTCTCACTCACTGAGGGTGAGGTCGAAGCGACCTCACCCTTAGTGTCGCCGCATGGGTCTGAGACGCGGTCCTCTGGTTCCAGCGAACAACTTAGCTTTTTCCCGCGATATATTGACAATTGCGCATCAACCATAGCGCTTGTGACCGACGAACGAGTTTCTATGAGTCAGAACGAGGAGCCGAGGAGCCTGAGTTGTTCCTTCCTGATGGGGTCGAATCAACCATGAGTACGTCAAAACTCATGGACATTGCCATGATTTTGTCGTGGCCTAATGGGATCGAATTAGTCCTGCCTGAGAAGGGTGACAACTCTCTAGGGGCCTACGAGGGTTGTACGGTGATGTATTTACACAACCCTCCATGGGACTCGATGTCGCCGAAACTGAGGGTGGCGGGAACGCAGGCTAATATAGAGTTCAGATTGTGTTTGACAATTGTGGCCGTAGGGGTGGTGGTGCAGGGGGAGAGCCGATCGAGGTGCTCGTCTCAATTGTTAGTTTGACGAAAATCAAATTGTGAAGATGGGTTTATAGAGATTGTGTTTTGTATAAAGAGAGGCTTTATCTATTAATGAATAGAAGAGACTATTTATACAAGAGTACATTGCATGGCAAGAAAGAAAGAAACCCTAGTACAAATACTATCCAAACATAAAAGATAAGATAATAAAATAGAAGGAAAGATTGTATTCTAATCAGGGAGGCCGAGCTTGGAGAGTAAGGAAGTGAAATGCGATCTTCCGAGAGGTTTAGTAAGAATATCAACAAGTTGATATTTGGTGGAGACGTGCGACACCCGAAGAGACTTGGCCTGAACTTGCTCGCAGACAAAATGATATGTTAAGGCAATGTGTTTCATTCTTGAGTGAAAAATAGGATTCGAGCTAAGAAAAGTGACCCCAATGTTATCACAGTAAATGACCGGATGAGAAGGCAATTGAATTCCCATTTTAGCCAGTACAAACGTAACCCAGATAAGCTCCGAATAGGCATCTGCAAGAGCCTTATACTCGAATTACGTGGAGGATCGAGAAACGGATTTTTGCTTGCGCGAGCTCCAAGAAATCGGGGTAGCACCAAAATAAATGAGATAACCTGTTGTAGAAACATAATCATCCTTGTCACCTGCCCAATCAGCATCTGAGAAGCCATGTAACTGTAGGGAAGGCTGAGCTGAAATACACATACCAACAGAAGGTGTGCCACTAAGATAATGTAAGAGCCGTTTCAATTCTTCTTAATGAGTCGTAGTAGGAGCTTGCATGAATTGAGACAACTTATTGACTGCAAAAGCCACATCTGAACGTGTAAGACCCAAATACTATAAACAACCATCAAGCATACGAGAGTCAAATGAGGAAGGAAGCGGTGACCCAAACCGAGAGAGTGAAGCATGCCCATCAAGAGGCGTGGAGGCTGGTTTAGCCGACTCCATGCCTGCCTTAAGCAAGAGATCTTGAACATACTTGCGTTGAGACAAGAAGAGACTAGACGATGAATGAATGACCTCAACTCCAAAAAAAGTACGAGAGTTCCCCTAGATCTTTAAGAGAGAATTGTTGTGCTAAAATGGAAAGAAGCTGGTTCACAAAAGAGAGGTCATTGCCAGTGACAATAATGTCATCGACATACACCAGTAAGTAAACCATGTGACCATTATGACAGTAGATAAATAAGGATGCATTAGCAAGGGAGGCGCGGAAACCAATCCGGAGTAGAAAAGCCTTTAGTTCATTGTACCAAGCCCCAGGGGCTTGTTTGAGACCATAAATGGCGTTGTGAAGCTTGCACACATGAGTCGGAACCGCATTAGACATAAAAACATCTTCATGAAGCGTACCTTGTACGAACGCATTATTGACATCGAGCTGGCGAAGTGACCATCCACGAGAGACGGCTATGGTGAGGACAAGCCGAACCGTGACCGGTTTTGTACTTGTCAATCGAACCATCCGGCTTGTAACAAGACGGGCTTTGTACTTGTCAATCGAACCATCCGGCTTGTATTTGATTCGAAATACCCACTTACATCCAACCAAATTTTGATTTGGAGAGGGAGAGACGAGAGACCATGTGTTATTGGCTCGAAGAGCAACAAACTTTGCTTGCATGAAAACCCTCCACAAGGGATCTTTTAAGGCTTGTGTAATGGTTTTGGGTTCCGTTGGGCTAGAAACTTGAGCAGTAAGGTTGAGTTTTTGAATGAATGGGCTTGAAAATGTTATTTTGAGACCTAGTGCAACCTTACGATCAGGAATAGGGTTAGGGTTTTAAGGGTTGGGATTAGGGTTAGGGTTAGGTGGGAATGGGTTAGGATTAGGGTGTGCCGGAGATGGGGCCCCAAAATTAGGGTTAGGGTTTGCGGCGGGGAAGGAGCGCCTGGGTTAGGGTTTGGGTTTGCCGCAGGAGGGTGCACGAGTGAGAGCACGTGCGGGCTCGAGGTGGCTGAGGTTGGCAACTGGTGTGGAGAGGGTGGGCCCCGAGATAATTGTGGGGTGTTATTCGGGGAAACGATATTGGGAAGATTGCTGGAAATATTGTTTGAAGATTGAGAATCGGAATTAGAAGATTGTGTAGTTGAATTTAAGGAAAGAGAATCTTGCTCACCAAAATTAGAGTTGGACAGAGATTGGACACTAGGGTTTGGAGGAGGTGTAGGTGGCGGCTAAGGTTGCAAGGGGACGAAAAAATTGACCCAATCATCACCAAGCTGTGTTTGATTAGGGTTTGCGTGAGGAGGTAGTTTTGTGTAGGGAAATTCAGTCTCAATAAACTGGACATGACGAGAAGTGTAGATGCATCGGGTAACCGGATCAAGGCATTGATATGCACTCTAAGAGGATGAATAGCCAATGAACACACACGAAATGGACCTAGGCTCGAGTTTGTGCGAGGCATAGGGTCGAAGCCACGGAAAGCAAAGGCAACCGAAGCACTTTAGTTTACTATAATTTGGAACATGGCCAATGAGTTTTTGAAAAGGAGAAAGGAGGTTTAGAGTGGGTGTAGGAAGACGATTAATGAGATAGACAATTGTAAGCAAGGCATGAGGCCAATGATCGAGCGGAATGCCTGAAAACATAAGTAAGGAGAGGCCAGTTTCGATAATATGTCGATGGCGTCGCTTAGACAAATCGTTGTGTTTTGGAGTATGGGGAGGAGAGGTGAGGTGAGTGATGCCAGTCGAACTTAAGAAAGGACAAAGGGCAAGGTATTCGCCTCCATTGTCGGAGTAAAGGACCTTGATTTTATGATTAAAGAAATTTTTAACAATGGATCGAAATTTGATAAAGACAGTATGTGTTTTTGATTTTCGTTTGAGAGGGTAAAGCCAAACATACTTAGTAAAATGATCCACAAAGATAACATAATACTTGAATCCATCATACGATAAGACCGAAGAGGTCCAAACATCGGAATAAATGAAGTCAAGAGGATAACTAGAACAAATTGTGGAAGTAGTGAAAGGAAGCTTATGACTTTTTATTAATATGACATGAAGGACAATTGGATTGAGAAAACAAAAAACTATCGAAATTGAACTTTTTGTGGATATACTGAAAAATAGTTGAAGACGGATGCCCTAGTTTGTGATGCCAAGAGGCTGTCGGAAGCTGACAATGCGCAGAAAAGGAGACTCGAGGGGACATAGGCCAGACATAAAAACCGTCAATTCAAGGATCACTAAGAATGGTAGAACCTGTTTGGATATCCTTCACAAGAAAACAATTGTGTAAGAAAACCATAGCATAACGAGTTTCAACAATGAATTTAGAGACTGGCAAAAGATTCTTAGAAATAGATGGAACACACAAAGTGTTGGAGAGATGAAATTGTTTAGAAGGAGAAGAAAGAGTGAAAGAACTAGAGTGCGTAATTTTCAAACCTTGACCATTACTGACATATACTTCGTCAGCACCAGTGTAAGGCTGATGGAGGGCTAAGTTGGCGAGGTCATTGGTGAGATGATTGTTGGCTCTAGTATCAACAAGCCAGTGGGAGGGGCCCGAAGACGTGGAGGCAGTGTTGGCTTGAGGCGGAGGTTGTGAGTTTGGAAAACGGTTTGAGGGCGGAAATTGAACTTGAGGGTATTGTTGACAGAATTTGGGACATTGAGAGATCACATGACCAACTTCTTCACAGAATTGGCATCGACCAAGGAAAGGCTTAGACAAGAGTAGTGGGTTATTGTTTGAATTTGTGTTGGTGGAATTGTTGTAGTTTGGAGGGTTTGAATTTGGCCGCGAGGGGCGAAAAGAGGTTGAAGAGTTAGGATTTGGAGAGTAGGGTATTTGAGAGTATGGAGTCCAATGTTGAGGGGGTGGGGGAGGTGATGTCAAAGGCTGCCAAGGCAAAGAGGAGTTGGTGCCCTTAGACCGAGTTTTATTTCGCTTTTGCGCAGTGAACGCAGTCACCGGGGTTGTGTCCGACGACTCAGCCTTGAGTTCGAGTACTTTGAGTATAACTTTCTCATGAAGCTCCTCAAAGGAGATACAAGTATCACTCATATTGACCGCATCAATCACATACTGGAAAGTTGAATCCAATCCCCTCAAGATGTAGTCAATGAAGTCTTCTTGAGAGAGAGGAGACTCTAACGAGGTTAAGAGATCTGAGGCCGACTTCATGGCCTGCATATAGTCGGAGATGGAAGAGGAACCCTTTTTGATGGAGCGAAGATTTTGTTTGACTTTCTTTTTGTGGCCTCGGGATGCCGTGCCATAAGTCCGTTCGAGAGTGTCCCAAACAATTTGACACGTCTTGGCTTGAGTGACTAGCATAGCTGTAACACCCCTATTTTACAACATTGGGTATTACCGCCAGTGACCTCAGACTTTACCGTCCAAAGTCACCCAAGGCTTTTAGAATGATATAGAACAATTAAAATGCGGAATAAAACATAATACATAATGAGAAAAGGTGCTCCCGAGGGAGACTTGGTTCTTACAAAACATCTTACATTGTTTTCAAATATAAAGTTGTACGGAATTGAAAGGCAAAACCTGCTTGTCCTTGCAACGTAATGAAACTAAAGCAAAATAATAGAAAGGTACATCTTGAAAATCCTTGTTCTTCCTTCGTCTTCACTTCACGCCTTGTTGGGATTCCTAGATTCTGACATAATTCGCGAGATGCTAGGCAAACATGCGGAAAAGAGGAATTAGTCTAAGAAAATAAGCAAGCGGGATGGAACTTCCCGAGGGTATTTTGGTAATTTCAATTATTGTCGAAAGAGATAATAAGGTTGTGTTTACGATGGGCTATACGATAGGACTTGTTTATGTGGAGCTTTTGTGATTCAAAGGAGAGTATATCTTAGATAAAGATAACTCGAAAAGCGATAGAAGAGCTACTAGATTGTAGACTTCTTAAGGATTTCGAAAGTACGTTGGGAACGTTTATTAAGTCATAGAAGTAAAAACCTCTCGCGCCCTGAACGGACCGAGAGCCGAATCGATCATTTGAGACCGGTCCGGTTTTGGTATCTTAAATGTGCATACGCACTTATCTTATATAGTGACGAAAGATATTCAATCTTATTAATGATTTTTTTTTATGGATAGTGGTGGGACACGGATAAACCGAGCCACCCGAAGGAGAACTTCAATTCTCCGGCACTTAGCTAGAGTGTCGCACAATCCCTCCTTGCAATCGGAGCGGATGGAGATCATGATCCCGAAAGTCGTATGGACGTACGACTTAGTAAGGTTATATAGAGGTGTCGGCTAACCCGCACCCCTTTCTAGTTTATTCAAGGTAAATCTCTGAACGAGATTGTAATCAATCAAGATAACAACATACTAGCATATATAATCCTAACAAAGGAATATAACGTATACTACGCTAACAATTGTCGTTATTTCTAGCAATCAATATTTCCTAGATTCATTTTTATTTAAGCATACAAATTGTTCCCACAATGAGAATTTTCACGGAGGCGAAAAGTAAAAGGTCACAAGGGGAAATTCCACTTGCCTTGGCTTACAACGTATACTATTGATTCTTGACGGATGATGCGGATTGCAACTTCGAACGCGGATCCCTACCTAAAGACACGGGATTTACGAACGGCTTATAAATATGGGTTCCTCTTAACTTGGATTTTCTCTTATAATACTTTTATAAGAGGAGCGGAAATCTAAATTATTATGGTAATAATTTAGAAGATGATTTAAAATAATAATGTTCCTTCATTATTATTTTGGTTTTGTAATATCATTATTATTCCATAAACCCTTACCTAAAATAATCTCTTTTAACTTTATTCTCTATTTCTTTAATATATGTAAGCAAGTAAAATTTCATAAAATACTATACTTTGCCTAGAAGTATTTTTCTTATAAACTATAAGTTTTCCTTGAATGATAAGAAATTCACTTTAACCTTTCTATGTACTAGTCTTAGTTTAAAAATACTACTTTTAAATTCCTTAAGGATCTTGAAGCGATATATACCTTTAGTAGATTTTTGTTTAATTCTATAGTTCACCTAAAAATAAGGCTCGTAAACTTATAATCTACTTTTCTTGAAGGTTTCCATAAATAGGACTTTCTATTTTTCTTTAATAGGTAACTTCCTACATTTAACATATATTCAACTATTCTTATTTATTTTATTCCAATAATTCTTTTCATATTCTATGACTTATAAAATATCTATGCTCATAGTTGATAATATATGATCATGGCTTATAAATATCCATCTCGTACTTATAGTCTATTATTATAATATCTTAGGTTATAAAATAATATCTTTTCTATATCTAAATGATTTCTTTCCATGCAAGTCATTCCCATAACTATATAATATCATATTATATCAATTTAAGATTACAAATGTTATATTCATATTAGATCTTAGGTCTTGTAGGAAATCACTATTCCTAGAGATAGCTTAACCTAGTATTTTATTAAATGATAACTCTAGTAGTATAACTATCATTAATATAGTGGTATTCATATATTGGTCATTCTCTACAATTAGAAATAGGTGACCTAATGTGTGATATAATTAATGTTATCCCTTTATAAAAACAATATTTCATGTTAAACTATAGTCCATGTGCTACAAATTTTGAAACAATAATACTTTTATAGGATTTCTCTACCATTTTATTGTTATACTATGTCTTAGATATTCTAACATCATTATCATATAATATAACTAATATCATATAATAACCTAGTTCACTTTATAGTCACATTTATCATATTATAATAAAAGTTTATATCTTGTAGTAATTTCATTACACTTAGAGGTATGCTATTTTAATAACTAATGAATTTATTTAATAACCTTATCATCATTACTAAGAAACTATAATATGATATCGTCTTATAGTTCAAGTCATGCAATATTATTACCTTATGTAAATCTTGCTTCTTTTATAAAGGTGACATTTTTAATATTACAAACTCTATTTCATATGCTATTAATTTTATAAAAATATCTTTATAAGAAAAACACATGTCTAGCATAATATTAAACTCATGATATGATTTAAGTAATCTAGTAGGGTTATATTTACTATAGTAACTAATATCTTTTCTAAAATTATTTACTCCTTCTCTACAACTAACAAGATCTACTTAATAAATTTAATAGATTTAATTTTACACTAACTTATTTATTCTACTCATTAAAATACATAAATCAATTTAATAAAAATAAGGGTGTAGAATTATACTTTTCTTAGTTTGTATTACGGAACACATGAGAAGGGCGGGGGAGAGGACCGGTGGACAGGGGCGGCGGGACCCGGACTCCGGCGAGGCAGGCGACGGTCGACGGTGGTGCTTCGGTGGGGGCTGGGCGGCGGCCGGCTGCTCCAAGGGAAAAAATTGGGATTTTGGTGGTGTTTTGAATGGGGAAGTAAGGCTTGAATGGGCTGATTTTTGGGCACTAGAGAGTACTTAGCAAGAAGGAGGAGAAGATGTTTGAAGTGTGAGCTTGAAAGAGAGGTTGAGCCCCTTTATATAGGCAAGTTGGAGGAGGCCATGGATCCTAGCCATGGAGGGTGCACCAATGGAGGTGAAGGGAGTGTTCTTCCATTGGTCAAATGTGTGCTTCTTCTTGGGTGATGGAGAGTGATGTCATCAAGGGTGTCTTGCAAGCCAAGGAGAAGGAAGAGAAGCTTCCATGGCCATGCATTGGAAGAGTGTCACATCAATCACACTTCTTTGACTTGTTTGAAGAAGAAGAAGGCTAATATTGTTATAAAATTAAAAAGGGTGGGGTAGATGGCAAGGAAGTTCACTTGGTCTAGCGGAATGGAAAGGGGGCGTGTGGAATGAGTTGCAAGAGATCTCGGGTTCAAATCCCGGCTCTTGCATTCTTTTTACAAGGCTTGTAAATTGTGTTTTTAGGCCTTTGTGTAATTTATTTTATGGAATATATTCAATTTCTAAAAGACCTTATTTTTGTCTAATGCTCTTCTTATTAAATTACCTCACTTTACTAATCTATGCCCCTCAAGTTATTTTATTGAATTTTTATCTATTTTAATTTCCTTGATAATCTCTTTCAAAAGAAAATAATAGAATTTAATTTGATATTTAGAAATTCTCCCTTTTAATTTGAGAAAAAAAAATTGATAATAAATATTATATTATAAAAAGCTTGGAATATCGCGGATATTACAATAGTACCCCCTTAAAATTAGTTTCGTCCCCGAAACTAGGAAAGACTTAGGGTGGTACAAGGTTAACACGGAAAGCTCCTAACACTCTCATCCTTGAGGAAACGAGAAAAGGTCTAGTACCCCCTTAAAGAACATTTCGTTCTTTAGTTAAGATGATTGTACAAGTAGAAGAATTACTATTGTACCTTTATCTTAAGGAATCGTTAAATTAGAAATCCTTAAGAAGATTCCCACATTTGAGATTATACGGCTTAATTGGAATCAAGGGAGAGGATTGGAAATCCGATCGATCTGGCTAGCGAAGTAGGCGGGGGTCCAGTGGTTTTATTCGAAAGTTGTGGTCAAACCTACGAATGTCTTGGGTTGACCTTCCCGAACATACATGTTTGATTGCTTATAGAGTAAGCTTCTCTTTTGAAATGAACACTTAGGTGTTTCTAGGAAGCGAGTAAGTCCATGACTAATCTATTCTATATTTCTGGAATTTGGTCATTGCAGAGGAACCCTTTTCAGGTGACCATTCGATAACTGACGATATGGAAACGAAGTTTGAATATGCCAGGGTCATGCCTTGGAAAAAGAATTTCGAGTCACGGTTTCTAGAGAAGTTACTACTGGGATAGGGAATGGTTATCTTCAAAGAGGGAGTAACCATCGTTACGATGTCGTATTCCAATATATATCATACTATCGAGAAATGGTTCGAGCGTCCCTTTATATTATATTATACAGTATTTGTCAAAAATGTAATTTTTCGTAAGCAAGGTTAAACTCGAGGGACTACGTGGTTTCATTCCACCGATGTGATCAGTATCGGGGAGCGATTTCCAACATAATCGCCTAAAGTGTATATCTTCATAGGAATAAGACCTGAAATTCTACCTCAACCAAGTGGCCAAGATGGGAGGTACAAGTCCATTCTTATTCACCACCATGAATCTATACTGAAACCTTTGATTCATAATTTACAAATTCATTATAGTATATAAGTAACATTTTGAGGTGAACTAAGTAGCACAATGTATATATCATCAAGTTAAATTAGGGTTTAGCTCGAACGTTCTCTTATATAAGTTATCAATGGAACACGGTCTTTGGTTTGATACGCAAGGATATAATATGATAACCATAATCATAACATAGATTTCAAAATGAGGCACTCTTACGAGGAAGAGTGTCACCGGAATGGTTCAACATTAGCATCTACTGTTGCGATACAAAAGTGCCTTAAGGGCAACAATAATATGATTACGAAGATTACACACGGATAGCAAGATAGCTACTGAACTCACACTATGAGGATACTACGGGGTCTAGTACCCCCTTAAAAAGATAATACTAATGGTACTTAAGAAGGCATTGACTGGGGAAAACGTCTCTGCATATCTTGCTCGGTTTCCCAGGTTTCCCAAGTTGTACCTTTATTGCCATCTTTGGACCAAAGTACCTGAACTAGAGGTACTTCTTTGTTGCGTAGCTGTTTAACTCGGTGCTCTACTATCTTAAGCGGTCTCTCCTCAAAAGGAGCCATCTTGATGGTGGAATGCCAGTTTGTTGTTGTGGTTGAATCCTATAAGATTCAGGTTGTCATCTCAATTCGTTGTGCGGTCTAGCGCACAGGCTCGAAGCATATCTTCAAGGGTTTGGAGGGTTCTTTCCGATTGACCATCGGTTTGAGGATGGAAAGTTGTGCTAAACTTCAATTCTGTGCCCATAGCCTTATGTAATTCTTTCCAGAAGGATGCCATGAAACGACCATCTCGGTCAGAGATAATCGTATTTCTGTGCGCGATTTTTACTTTCTGGCAGACCAAACACTCATATATGAACTCTGCGACATCTTGCTTCATGTTTGGCCACCAGAAGTTCCTTCGTACATCCTTGTACATCTTACTTGCTCCTAGGTGTACGGAATAGGCAGATGCGTGGGTTTCCTTCGGAGTGATCTTTTGAAGCACGTCCACTGCTGACACACAAATCTGATTTCGGAACCGAAGGGAACCTTCATCTCGAATGACGAATCTGAGTGCCCTTCCTTCTTGTACTTCGCCACTAATCCTTATCAGCATGAGGTCATCGGTTTGCTTCTCTCGGGTTTCAACTGGTGAGTCGGATTGGATTCCTAAGGTGTTTAGATAACCTTGTTGTCTTCCAAACCAGACCTCAATGCCTTCTCTTATCAGTTCTTGTTGGAGCTTTGGCTCAATTGTTAGCATTGCGATTAAGCCCTTTGGGTGTGTCTTACAACTGAGAGCGTCGGCTACGACGTTAGCTTGCATGGGTGATAGAATAGCTCGATGTCGTAGTTTTTCAGTAGTTCCAACCATCTTCTTTGTCTCATGTTCAGTTCCTTCTAAGTGAACACGTACTTCAAACTCTGGTGGCCGGTGAAAATATGACATTTGACCCCGTACAAGTAATGTCGCCAAATCTTTAAGGCAAACACCACTGCTGCTAGTTCGAGGTCGTGTGTCGGAAAATTCACTTCATAAACCTTGAGTTGCTGGGATGCATAGTGATTACTTTCTCTTTCTGTATTAGCACGCATCCCAAACCTTGCTTTGAGGCATCACTGTGTACCACATAATCTTCGCGTTCATCGGGCAGAGTCAGCACGGGTGCACTTGTGAGACGTTTCTTGAGTTCTTGGAAGCTTTCTTCACATTTTTCATCCCACACAACTTCTTGTGGGTTTTCTGGAGTAGTTTCGTCATGGGTAGGGCGATCTATGAGTACCCTTCGACGAATCTTCGGTAGTACCCTGCGAGTCCTAGGAAGCTGCGAACTTCTTTGACATTCTTAGGTTGCTTCCATTCTGAGACTGCTTCAATTTTCTTCGGGTCCACCATAACTCTGTCTGGGTTGATGATGTGGCCTAAGAATGCCACTTCTTTAAGCCATAAGTCACCTTGGACAACTCGGCGTAAAGTTGGTTGTGCCTTAAAATCTGTAGCACAGTTCGGAGAGGTTCCTCATGCTTAGCTTGATTTCCGAAGTAGGTTAGAATGTCGTTGATGAAGACGACGACAAACTTGTCGAGGTATTCATGGAAGCATCGGTGCATCAGGTCCATGAACACCGCAGGTGCATTGGTCAGTCCAATTGGCATCACTACAAACTCGTAGTGGCCATCGTGGGTGCGAAAAGCAGTCTTCGGTATGTCCTTCTCGCGGATCCGAAGTTGATGATACCCTGATCTTGGTCAATCTTTGAGAAGACTTTTTCACCTTGGGGCTGGTCTAGGAGATCGTGTAGCGGATATTTGTTCTTGATGGTGACTTTATTCAACTCTCTATAGTTGATGCATAAGCGGAAAGTCCCATCCTTCTTCTTTACAAAGAGCATCGGTGTTCCTCAAGGCGAAACACTTGGCCGGATGAAACCCTTCTCAAGCAGCTCTTCGAGCTGACTCTTGAGTTCTTTCATCTCTAGCGGGGCTATTTTGTAGGGTGCCTTGGGGATTGGCGCGGTTCCTGGCTTGAGGCTTATCGAAAACTCGACTTCTTGTTGGGGAGGTAACAAAGATACCCAACACAGCCTTGTCGGTGTAGCTTCCCGACCTTCTTATCGTTGATGACCTTTCCATTTTCTTCTTCTCGTTTTCCCTTGAACTTACATATGTGCTTCCCTCCTGAGTTGATGGTTACGGGTTGTCGCTCCATGACGAGACAACCAATCTCTTCCGAGAATGATGTCATAGGGATCCATGTCCAAAATATCTCGGTCCTAGCAACTTCTTTTCTAACTTCATCTGCCACCGTGTTGATTTATCAAAATCGAGGCGAAGAAAAGTCCATGACGTGGCTTTCGCATAGCTTTAATATGGCTGGCTTAATTGGTTGACAAACATCAAATATCACGCCAAGCTTCCATATGCTAGTTGAGCAATTCCTATCTACTTGTTTGTACGTCGGATTAATATATCTTTCATTGGTCGGTATTCTCTACCACTCCTTTATTTCTAGATCATTGTTTGTCCTTCACATACCTCTCGATAATCTGTTTCGAGATCGGGTTACGTGGAGACATGTTAGATCTTTAGTCGACTAAGCCTTCCTTGGTGTCCTCCTTGGGAATTTCTATCTTCCCATGAGTCACTGGCTTGGTAATTTTGGCTCTATGGAAACGTAAGTATTACCTTTAGTTGGTGTGACTTCTTCTCATTCCCGATGTGCATGAACTTAGTTTTTATTACAACCGCTTTCTGTGAATGGCTAAAATCGACATTCATATAGAATATCCGTAATTCTATATTTGAAAATGGATATAGTTGTTTTTGTTAACTCCCAAGTATAGGCAAGAAATGACGCGCAAGTTTAGAGAAGAGAGAGAGTTTTTATTAGAACTTTTATGGAAACGGATTACAAAAGGCTCTATATAATAAGCCATTACACTAGGGACGGAAACAAAGCTACTATCGACCTGACTATTCAAGGAAAAAATGAATAGTCGAGTTAAGTGGACTACTTGGAGTTTCACACTACTTAATGATAAACAATCCGAATTTTAGCCCTAGGGTGTACTTAGGAAACAAAAAGTGTCCAAGAATCCTTCATCGAACAAACTTTCATCGAGGGCGCCTCCTTCGTGGTTCAGCAGTAATTGGGCTTGCTCGATGTGCCGACGGGTTGTAGCTATATAGCCACGGTTGACTGCAAAACGAGCATGGAGTTGGGCGTCCTCGTTTTGGTATGACCTCAATTCATCCAACCACACTTCCTTGCGTTGAATGAGGTAGTCGTACTTTGGTTGACGAACTCTTGTTGGGTCTAGGCCTCTGATTGGAGATGGTTTTCTTGCTTGACTATTTTCTTGGTGATGGGATGACTCTCCCTGAGTCCAGTTAGCCCATCCACCCGCTTGATAGGTCATTGGAGCTTGACTTGTGATTTGGTGACGTGGAGTCTCCGTCATGTGTCCCCATGGATGATATCCCGAGAATTCCTGCTCAGTGATTTCCGGACTTGATTGGCCGTGAAGTGGATTATTAATTCCTCCCTCGAGGTATGCTTCTCCAAGGTTCTCTTCCTTGAGATGCACCTCAGGTGCATTTTCATGCATCTCCTCTTGTAGTGCTAGCTCGGGGTTGTCCTCGGGGTATCCATTTGGCAAAAACGGCCATTGAGAGAAGGCCTCATCAAGCTCTTGAGCGGCCTTTTTAGCTTCTTCCCTAATTCGGGTTTGGCTTCTAGTGAGTACCATTTCTGTAGAGGAGAAGATGGCGTTTATATAGAATATCCTTTGATTCTATAAGATGAAGACATGTTGAAGGAAGTTAAGGCATTGTTTATAAAAATCACATATGAAATGTTTACTTTAAGACTTTTCATTTTCTTGGTCCTATTAAGGAGTCTAGGAAATTCTTTTTGAACACGTTACTTAAGACGGAAATTTCTTACTTTACCAACAAGTTTACTAAGGTAAAAGTTAAGTTTACAAAAAAGTTATATCGAAAATGTCTAGAGTTTAAAAGTTGAAACACTTATACTACTTAAGTTTTTAAGAAATAAGTGTTGGTATTACTAGCAAGTCCCCTAGGGTGAAGGTGCGAGTATTTTATAAATTTCTAAAGAAGTGTTTGAAATTCTACTTGAATTGGAATGCTCATACGACTTAAGGTTTTGAAGGATAGAAAGGGAATTTTATATTAAAAAAAAACGTTAGTTCAAGAACTAGGTACTTGGTATCTAAAGTTTCAAGCATTTTTAAGAGGTTTTTCTTAGCTAAGAAGTTTCAAGAGGGAAAGTTATTAATCCTAAGTTTTCTTCAAGGAATATAGAAGGAAATTTTTCTATGATTGAAAGTCTTAAATAGCGGAAGTAAAAGTTAAGGTTTTAAAAGTTCTCGGTTTTCAAAAATTTTCGGTTTCAAAAATTTTCGGTTTTAAAACTTTTCGGTTTTAAAACAAAAACGTTTAGCTCTGATACCACAATTGTAACACCCCTATTTTACAACATTGGGTATTACCGCCAGTGACCTCAGACTTTACCGTCCAAAGTCACCCAAGGCTTTTAGAATGATATAGAACAATTAAAATGCGGAATAAAACATAATACATAATGAGAAAAGGTGCTCCCGAGGGAGACTTGGTTCTTACAAAACATCTTACATTGTTTTCAAATATAAAGTTGTACAGAATTAAAAGGCAAAACCTGCTTGTCCTTGCAACGTAATGAAACTAAAGCAAAATAATAGAAAGGTACATCTTGAAAATCCTTGTTCTTCCTTCGTCTTCACTTCACGCCTTGTTGGGATTCCTAGATTCTGACATAATTCGCGAGGGGCGATAAAATGCTAGGCAAACATGCGGAAAAAAGGAATTAGTCTAAGAGACTAATCAAGCGGGAATGGAACTTCCCGAGGGTATTTCGGTAATTTCAATTATTGTCGAAAGAGATAATAAGGTTGTGTTTACGATGGGCTATACGATAGGACTTGTTTATGTGGAGCTTTTGTGATTCAAAGGAGAGTATATCTTAGATAAAGATAACTCGAAAAGCGATAGAAGAGCTACTAGATTGTAGACTTCTTAAGGATTTCGTAAGTACGTTGGGAACGTTTATTAAGTCATAGAAGTAAAAACCTCTCGCGCCCTGAACGGACCGAGAGTCAAATCGATCATTTGAGACCGGTCCGGTTTTGGTATCTTAAATGTGCATACGCACTTATCTTATATAGTTACGAAAGATATTCAATCTTATTAATGATTTTTTTATGGATAGTGGTGGGACACGGATAAACCGAGCCACCCGAAGGAGAACTTCAATTCTCCGACACTTAGCTAGAGTGCCGCACAATCCCTCCTTGCAATCGGAGCGGATGGAGATCATGATCCCGAAAGTCGTATGGACGTACGACTTAGTAAGGTTATATAGAGGTGTCGGCTAACCCGCACCCCTTTCTAGTTTATTCAAGGTAAATCTCTGAACGAGATTGTAATCAATCAAGATAACAACATACTAGCATATATAATCCTAACAAAGGAATATAACGTATACTACGCTAACAATTGTCGTTATTTCTAGCAATCAATATTTCCTAGATTCATTTTTATTTAAGCATACAAATTGTTCCCACAACGAGAATTTTCACGGAGGCGAAAAGTAAAAGGTCACAAGGGGAAATTCCACTTGCCTTGGCTTACAACGTATACTATTGATTCTTGACGGATGATGCGGATTGCAACTTCGAACGCGGATCCCTACCTAAAGATACGGGATTTACGAACGGCTTATAAATATGGGTTCCTCTTAACTTGGATTTTCTCGTATAATACTTTTATAAGAGGAGCGGAAATCTAAATTATTATGGTAATAATTTAGAAGATGATTTAAAATAATAATGTTCCTTCATTATTATTTTGGTTTTGTAATATCATTATTATTCCATATACTTTGCCTAGAAGTATTTTTCTTATAAACTATAAGTTTTCCTTGAATGATAAGAAATTCACTTTAACCTTTCTATGTACTAGTCTTAGTTTAAAAATACTACTTTTAAATTCCTTAAGGATCTTGAAGCGATATATACCTTTAGTAGATTTTTGTTTAATTCTATAGTTCACCTAAAAATAAGGCTCATAAACTTATAATCTACTTTTCTTGAAGGTTTCCATAAATAGGACTTTCTATTTTTCTTTAATAGGTAACTTCCTACATTTAACATATATTCAACTATTCTTATTTATTTTATTCCAATAATTCTTTTCATATTCTATGACTTATAAAATATCTATGCTCATAGTTGATAATATATGATCATGGCTTATAAATATCCACCTCGTACTTATAGTCTATTATTATAATATCTTAGGTTATAAAATAATATCTTTTCTATATCTAAATGATTTCTTTCCATGCAAGTCATTCCCATAACTATATAATATCATATTATATCAATTTAAGATTACAAATGTTATATTCATATTAGATCTTAGGTCTTGTAGGAAATCACTATTCCTAGAGATAGCTTAACCTAGTATTTTATTAAATGATAACTCTAGTAGTATAGCTATCATTAATATAGTAGTATTCATATATTGGTCATTCTCTACAATTAGAAATAGGTGACCTAATGTGTGATATAATTAATGTTATCCCTTTATAAAAACAATATTTCATGTTAAACTATAGTCCATGTGCTACAAATTTTGAAACAATAATACTTTTATAGGATTTCTCTACCATTTTATTGTTATACTATGTCTTAGATATTCTAACATCATTATCATATAATATAACTAATATCATATAATAACCTAGTTCACTTTATAGTCACATTTATCATATTATAATAAAAGTTTATATCTTGTAGTAATTTCATTACACTTAGAGGTATGCTATTTTAATAACTAATGAATTTATTTAATAACCTTATCATCATTACTAAGAAACTATAATATGATATCGTCTTATAGTTCAAGTCATGCAATATTATTACCTTATGTAAATCTTGCTTCTTTTATAAAGGTGACATTTGTGTAATTTTGGGTAATTTGTATTCAAATCCCGACTCTTGCATTCTTTTTACAAGGCTTGTAAATTGTGTTTTTAGGCCTTTGTGTAATTTATTTTATGGAATATATTCAATTTCTAAAAGACCTTATTTTTGTCTAATGCTCTTCTTATTAAATTACCTCACTTTACTAATCTATGCCCCTCAAGTTATTTTATTGAATTTTTTTCTATTTTAATTTCCTTGATAATCTCTTTCAAAAGAAAATAATAGAAGTTAATTTGATATTTAGAAATTCTCCCTTTTAATTAGAGAAAAAAATAATTGATAATTAATATTATATTATAAAAAGCTTGGAATATCGCGAATATTACAATAGCGACCGAAGCGGTCAAGGTGCCATGTAATGCCCCATAGAGGAGATGATCTTGACGCTTCCAGGTTAGGTATGCCAGATTTTTAATGACAACATTGTCTTGGATGGTGGTTTCAGTGGGAAGAATCGGATGAGATCCGTCCAAAAATTTGAAAAGGTCATAACCTTCAAGAGCGGCTTCAATTTGAATTTTCCATGTGAGATAGTTTGTGGGAGTAAGTTTGATTATGTTGGTAAAGTGAACAATGGTGAAGGGCTTAGAAGTTTCATGAGGATTAGCAAGAGAGGTGGAAAATTCGATAGCCATGGAGAACCAGGGAGGTCGCGGACGTGTTAGAAGAAATAGGACGAGGAAAGAATATCGGACGATACATATAGAGATTGTGTTTTGTATAAAGAGAGGCTTTATCTTATTAATGAACAGAAGAGACTATTTATACAAGAGTACATTGCATGACAAGCAAGAAAGAAACCCTAGTACAAATACTATCCAAACATAAAAGATAAGATAATAAAGTAGAAGGAAAGAATTTATTTTAAGATATATCAATAGGGTTTATGTTGCACATGGAAAGCACGTGGAGGGATTTTCTTATTTTAATTAAAGAGCATTATAGTAAATTTAAAAGATAAAGAGTCGTGTGAGAATAGTCGTCTAGGTGAGAATTAAGAATAAATATCACTCATCCATTCCAAAAAATCAACGCCCCTGATTAAACATTTATTAAAAAGGATAAAATACGGTAGAGGCGAATTTTTCCCGTATTATTCGCGTATTTTTCAATAAAATACGGCACAGACGAATTTTTCCCGTATTATTCACGTATTTTTCGAAAAATACGTTTTTATGAAACGCGCCCAATTTGTTCATCAAAACTAGTGATTTGTTCATCAATATTCCCCATTTGTTCATCAATACTAACTAATTGTTCATCGAATTTTTTAATAGCATTGTTCATCGATTTTGAACTTTTTAAAATTTTAATTTAATTTTTTAGCCTTATCTAAGTGTATGAATACAATATTATCTAGTTTTTGATGCACATATAATTATTTTCAAACCAGAAATGATGTTCTAATTGTTAAAGATAAGGTCATTACGATACTTTCAAGTTGTCTACAACATATAAGCAAAAGTTGAACCCCAAATGTCTTCTTTTTTCAAGTTCAATAATTGATGTCAAACATCCGTATATGACTCCTAACAACGCCGAGGAAAAGCTAAAGGTATCATTTGACGGACCAATCACAAGAACTCGAAACAAGAAGATACAATATGCAACTCATGCTCTTCTAGATCATTTAGGAGCCATGACGGATCAAGCTTCGCAACTTCCATGGATTACCATGCTTAGACATCAAGTTTAGACAAACCCGAGCCTGGATCAAGAGGTCTCAATGCCCAAGTTCTCTATCATCGATATACTTCTATTTGTTCATCGATATACCCATATTTGTTCATTGATATACTCCTATCTGTTCATTGATATAACCTTGTTTGTTCATTGATATATTCTATTTATTCATGGATATACGCATATTTGTTCATTGATATAACCTTTTTTATTCATTGATATAACTTTTTTTGTCCATTGTTTTTTCATTGATATACCCTTATTTGCTCATTGATATCACATTTTTTGTTCATTGATATAACCTTGTTTGTCCATTGTTTATTCATTGATATACCCTATTTGTTAATGAATATATCATTATTTGTTCATTGATATAACCTTGTTTATTTATTATTATACCCTTATTTGTGAATTGGAATAAACTTATGTTTATGTGTCAATACCATCAATTTGTACATTTTGGACTATCTACACAATTTTCATGTCTACCTATATGAGCACAACAAAAGAAACGAATAAAGTGCTCAATATAGTACATAAATAAGTTAAGGTTGATATAGAAGCTTGAACGCAAAAGATAATAGATAAATTATCTGACTTTGCAATAATATGATGTATGATAAGAGAACAAGCCAGTTGCAAACCAAATAGGAGTGCTAGCCCAAGAAGTAGGCACATGTTTCATAGTAGCAACAATGACAAATCCAAAGGAGTCAAACAAGACAATATCAAGACCGACATCAAAACAATTAGTTTTGTCTCACATACAGCTAAGTATGATGAACACACATATATTAATGCATACAATTTCGATACACATTCATCCATTTTTTATATACAAACAATAGATATTTGATGCACAAATAATATTTCATTTATTCACAACATCACAATTTGATGAACAAAATCACAGTGTTGATGAACAAAATCACAATGTCCTATTTTCGTTTTTTATGAACAAAATCACAATGTTGATGAACATATTGCATACAATTTTGATACACATTTGTTCATTTTTTTTGTAAAAAAAATAGATTTTTATGCACAAACAATAGTTTATTTATGCACAAAATCACAGTTTTGATGAACAAAATCACAGTGTTGATGAACAAATCCACAGTGTTGATGAACAAATCCACAATGTTGATGAACAAATCCACAATATTGATGAACAATCTGGGCAAAGGGTCCTATTTCCGTTTTTTTTTTCAAAAATACAAGAATAATTCGCTTGTGCCGTTTTTTCCCTTTTTAAGTGAAATGATCAACGTCTTTGATTTTTTTTCATCCAACGGTTCTTGTTCTTTCTTATTTATAGTCATTTTGTTTGTTTGTTTGTTTTTTTGGTCGAAATTTATAGTCATTTTGTTAAGCTATAAGTCTTGACCTTTCTTGTTTTTGAAAGTGTGAAATATATCCCCTTGTAGTGGGTAGGTAGTTTTGGTGATGTTATATGCATCTATCTCACGAGCTATTGACTTGACTTGGTTAGTTGCTTTTATAACGTTGTATACTTTAGAGCTATTTTAGGAATTAAAACAACGGACATGATATAAGTGTTAGTAAATGTTTTTTTGTAATACTACTCTACTAATACCTAATGGAGCCTTATATATCAATTGCCTTATAATGAAAAGAAAACAAAGGGTGTGTTTGGATTACTCAATAAGGTTCATAAGGTCCGGACAATTTTTTGAATATATGTCAAACAATGACATCTTAATAAAAGTACAACTGATTTGACCCAAAACAATAATCTAAATTACATATGAATTCATGTGTAAACCTACATCTACGTACGTTTCAAACCGTACCCTATTTTATACTTTTATGAACTCATATGCAAAAATTATGGTGAAAATTTGCCTTCATATAGAGAAACAAAGAAAATTCCATTCTTAATGGGAAACCTTCCATGTGAATTCATGTCTCCTTTCAACGATGTTTGTGGTTTGGCCTTTTGCATTGGGGTTGGTTTTAGTCTTTAATGGGGGTTGGTTTGTGTTGACAAAGTCATATGTTGGATAACCCTTTTATAATTTGGATGATGGTTTTCAGTATAAAAAAGTACTCGGAAACTTAACTTTGAATTATTCTATTTTGACCACAATTTTTTGATATCTCATGTGAATATGTAATGCGCGGATGGAATTTTTAAAAATACGAGTATTTGGATCATTATCGTAAAGCAATAATATTATAATGATGGCATTTATTTCATTTTTTTTAAAATCTAAAGAAAGTCGTTTGAATAAAACGCTGTAAAATTAATACATGAGGCCATTCGTAAGCTATAAATGATGTTTAAGATGAATTTAATTGTTTTTCTCTGATTAAATAATTTCATAAGAAGCTAGCCTATGACACGACAATGGAACATACCTAATAAGTGGTGCGTACTGGGCCAACTATCAAAATGGACCAATTTTACAAGGCCCCGTTTTGAATTGGATGTACATGCATGACATCAAATGTGTGATATAATGACATACATACTACATTCAATTCATTGGGCAAAAACTATGTATTAACATAGGGTTTTTTTCAATATGTCCACTCACTTATACAGATTAATAATTTTTAAATTTATTAATTACATAATTAATTAATAATTGTTATAATGATTTCATAGGAATATAGGATTATCTATTATAATTTAGAGAGTGGTTTAAAACTAGTTTTCAATTTTAAATTATTACGGAGTAACATATATATGTCCATGTTGAGCCACTAGATCGAATATATAAGAATCAAAGTAGTTAATATGACATGAGACGAAATGCAAAAATATAAAAAAGAATAGTGAATAAGGATGTACTTTGTTGTTATTTACGGATTAAAAACAATTGAAGGGAGTATATTTCAAATATGTTAGGATAGACCGGAATTGTGTGTCAATATAGCTGTTATGGGGGAGACGGGTCCAACTGCCAAGCCTAGTACACAAGTTTATAGGGTGGCCCATGACCTTATATACTAGCTTGTTTTCACTCCCAACTTTTCATGTGAGATTCACAATTGAACCCCAACAATCTCTCCCTCACTTGTGAATCCATTACAAGCCCGAACGGCGGACTCTCCCGATCCCTAAGCCGAACCATCGGCTCTGATACTACTTGTTACGGGGGAGACGGGCCCAATTGCCAAGCCTAGTACACAAGCCCATAGGATTCCATCCCAAAACCAATTGGTGATAGAAAGAGTGACCTATGACCTTATATATTAGCTTGTTTTCACTCCCAGCTTTCCAATTGAACCCAACAATAGCAATAACAATTGTTAATGTTAAGCCAGTCACAAGAGATGATAATAATTTGCATATATTGGTATCTTCATGCAATCATGCATGTGGTGGTAGTTCAAACATCTCGTTATTTGATCACCTTACTTGTATGGCCTGTATATCAGCAATTATGGATGACATTTGCTTTCATTTGATCGATGTCAAAAATGTTTTAGAAATGAGATTTGTTAAAATTGTGATTTAATTTTTATCATAGAATTGGTAAAATGTGAACAAATATTATACTCCCTCCATTTATAAATACTTATCATATTCTAATAATATTACACTCCCTCCAGTGTTGCGGGTCTTCGGCACCGCTGCCCCGTATCCTTTGAGTGTCTTCGCTCGGATCTGAGCGCGACCTTGGCACGATCCCTAACACCACTGTACGTGCCAGGACTTGTGTTCTCTTGTGCCATCCGGCAGGAACGATGCTTCCACATCAAGCGCAAGGGCGCACCTCTTGTCCGCCGGTGCAAGTTCGGTCCTCTTTGGCTGGATCTTAGGAAAGGCTCACAAGATGATCCTTCGGAGTTATCAGTGGGGGTCGACTTGCACCAGGGGTCGACGTTGAGCCCTTTTCTATTTGCTACTGTTCTGGATATTCTAACGAGGGAGATCCAAGAAGAGGTCTCGTGGTGTATGCGTTTCGCCGACGACATTGTGCTAGTGGATGAGTCGAGGGAGGGTGTTTGCATAAAGCTAGAATCCTAGATAGGTAAGCTTGAGACAGAGGGTTTTATGCTAAGTCGGACTAAAATAGAGTATGTAGAGTTTAAGTTCAGCCAGGAGGTGTAGCCAAAAGAAGAAGTATGCTTGGGAGGAGAGGTCATAGTGAAAAAGGAGATGTTCGAATATTTAGGCTCAGTGGTTCAGAGTGATGGGAACGTCGAAGAGGACGTTAGACACCGAATTCAGAGGGGTTGGTAGAAGTGGAGGGGTGATTCTAGAGTGCTATGTGACATAAAGGTTCCACTAAAGCTTAAGGTAAAGTTCTATAAAATTATGGTTAGACCGGTCATACTGTATGGGGCAGAGTGTTGGCCGATTACAAAGGCGCAGGAGCATAAGCGTGGTTGCTGAAATGAGAATGCTGAGGTGGATGTGCAGGCACACGAGATTGGGGAAGATTAGGAATGAAGTGATAAGGAGCAAGTTGGGAGTATCTTGTTTAGGGGAAAAGCTCCGAGAATCGAGGCTTAGATGGTTCGAGCTCATACAAAGGAGGTCGTTGGATGCCCTGGTTTGGAGGATAGAAAGTTTGATCGCTAGCGATTTTCGCAAGGAAAGGGGAAGGCTGAAAAAGAGTTGGAAGGAAGCCATAAAACAAGACATCATTGTTCTGGCAATTTCAGTGGATATGACCATGTGCTAGGATCAATGGCGTGAGAAGATTACAGTGACAAAGAGGGAGTAGGGAAGACCTAGTGGGAGTGCTCTGCTCTTTGTCTCCTTTGATTAGTTTTCTTTTATGGATATATGGGTTTCTTACGTACCTTTTTCATTTCCATTTTTTATACTCCCCCCAGTTTTCAGTCTTGTGTTTTAGCCTTTGTGCTTCCTTTTGTTTTGGGCCAGTCAAAAATACTCTTCTGACTTCCACTCGGGGGAAAGGGTGTGTACATCTTCGACCCCCCCCCATATCATGCTCATATCGGGATCCACCTGGGTAGATGTTGTTTTTGTATCATTGTGACCATGCAACGCCATCGCATATTTAGTTTGACTCTGGTCCCACATGACCTTAGATGTGGCCGCTTGGGTCACAAGGTTTTCCACTGAGTTCATGAGTGTGTCAATGAGTTGAGAGCACTATAATGAGTTGATCTTATCGTTCCCAAGTGAGAAACATTGAATTCAAATCTTGACACATTGTTTCTTGTGATGGTCTCGGGAGGTGCATGTCGGGTTAGAACCATCAAGAAAGCGGAACAAGTCATAGCCTTGAAGGGTAGGATTGACTTGTAAATTTCATTCCATGTAGTTTGTAGGGCAGAGAGTTGGTATATTTGTGATGTAAACCACAATGAGTGGTCGGTTTGGTTGGTGAGGATTAGGAATTTGTGTTATAGACTCTATTGTTTTATACGAGGGGGTATAATTGTGTTTAGTGTTAAGAATACAACGTCTTCCCACATCTGAAAGTGGGATTAAACAAGCCCACTATATAAGCCCTTGGATTACTCTTCTTAGTGTCAATTGGTTTTAGGATAGAACTCCACTAAACTTGTGTATTGGGCTTACTATGCACGACCTTTGTTAACATTGTATCTGATAGATGTTGGAGAGAATCAAGCTAGGCTAGGCCAAGCAGATGCCCCTCCCCCAAACCAAGTATTTGTAAAGAATGGATTGCCAAAAAATGAGCAGTGGAGAGTGGCTTTGTGAGAGCATTTGTTGTTTGATCTTTGGAAGAAATGAAGGCAAAATGAAGGTTGTTGTTTGCAATTCTCTTGCGAACAAAATGAAAATCAAGGTCATGTGCTTAGTCCTTTGGTGAAAAACTGGATTGGTAGCCAAGTAAGTATCTCCTAAGTTGTCACACCACAATTGAGGAGGGGCTATTAGAAAGACTTCTAAATATGCCAAGAGATTATGAAGCCTAATGAGTTCACATGTAGCTTGAGCGAGGGAGCGATATTTGGACTTCTTTGCAAAACGTGATACAATAGGTTGGTTCTGGGAGCACCATGACACTAAAGATGAGACAAAGTAGATACAATAGGTAGAGGTTGAGCCACAATCTTGTGAGCCTCCTGCCAAGTCAGCATCACATTATCCATAAAGGATAGGAGATGTTTTAGATGAGAGATTGAGGACAAGGTGAGTGGTGGAGTTTAAATAGAGAAGTATCAATGATACGACTTGCCAATGTATATTATGGAGTGTGCATAAATTGGCAGAAGTTATTAATGACAAACAAGAGGTGAGTTCAGGTAAAACCATTCTTATAGTGAGACTGTTTGCGCAGTTTATATTCATGATTTTGAGTTGCATATTCATTGTACTGTATGATTGTATTCATATTTTTAAGTTGCATATTCATTCTTTCCCTATTACACTGTATTCATATTTATAAGTCACATATTCATATTTTTATAATATTGTAATTTTGAAGCTTTCTTAATATTCCATCTCTTTATCATGCTTATAGAGTTACATAATCATAGTTTTAAGTCGCATATTCATAAAAGTGAGTAACTCAACAGAATGAATATGTAACTCAAAAATATGAATACAATCATACAAAAGCATGCATATGCAATTCGAAATCATGAATATAAACTAGGAGCACGGTCTCACGAAAAGAGTGGTTTTACTTGAACTTAAATCTAACAAACAAAATACCGGTTTGAGTAAAGGCAAGGTATTGTAGGCTCCCGACCATGCTCCAAAAAAGAGGACGATCAACGAAAGGTGACGAGGAGGTAGGAGAAAGGTCGATGTTGGTGGCCATGGGGTTGGAGGTTGGTATACAATTACGCATATTGGTTTTCTTAAGGAGATTGAAGACGTATTTAGTTTGGGAGAGATAGAAGCCAAAGAAGGATCGAGTGACTTCAATGGCGAGGAGTAAATTTAGAAAGCCCTAACTATGAAGTGGAGAGAGAGAGAGAGAGAGAGAGAGAGGTGATAAATGGAGTGGCAAGATTGTTGTTAGAGGTATTGACTAGGATATCGTCAACATAAACTAGAATGAAGACAACTTGGTGAGAGTGGTAGTAAGTGAAGAGAGATGAGTGGACTCTAGATAGTTGAAAGTCGAGAGGGACAAGGACATCATTGAGTTTCAAAACCCATGCTCGAGGAGCTTGGCAAAGACCATGAAGTTTTCATATAAAGGTAGGGTAATCAAGATGAACAAACCTTGGTGGTTGTTGAATGCTGACATCCTCCAAAGTCGTCATGCAAAATGGTGTTTTATACGTCAATTTATCATACCACCTAATTCGATATAGTAGTAAGTATAAGTACAATGTGCACTGTGGAAGGTTTGATGAGGGTGATAAAGGTCTCGGAAAAGTCAAGGCCATGGAGTTGATTGACGCCTTTAGCAACAAGACGGGTTTTTCGCCATTCGATGGTGCCATCAGCATGCCTTTTTCTTTTAAAGATCCATTTTAACCCAAGGGTATTAAGATTGAGAGAGAGAGGAATGAGACTCCAATTTTTGATGAACAACGTGGCTTGAAATTTTACGGTCATTATGGCTCTCCATTCCAGAAATTTGGAGGCTTGAGTGAAGCACATGTGCTCCTTAAGGATGGCGGTAGAGATAGAGCAAGAAGGTGGAGGCCACGAGATTGTGCCAGGATGGGGGCTTAGAAATATTATGTTTTGAACCGGGTAGTCATGGGATGATCATTTTTATGTGGCAAAGGAGATTTGGGAGAGGGGTTCGGCAAGTGTAGTGTAGATGAAGATTATTCAGAGACTTGCGGAGTGGTAGGAGTGGAGGATTTTTAGCCATGGATGGGGTTGGGCTTAAGTCACCTAAGTGGCCCATAGAGGAGGGGGTGGGGGCCAAAAATGGAGGGAGTGGAATGAGTAGGAGAATATGAGAGATTTAAGGGAATATTTTAATTAGAGGTATTTTGATTTAAAATGAGAGGAAGAGATGTGGGGAGTTGAGTAGATGTTTGATTTGGACTAGGAGGTGAGAATTGGGCCGAGAAAGGGATATGGGACTCATGGAATATAACATCACGTGGGATGAAGATCTGATCAGATGCGTATTCCAAGCATATGTACCGCTTATAACTTGGAGAATATCCCAATAAAATGCAAGGCTTGAAATGAAAAGGGAATTTGTGGGAGTTATATGGGCGGAGATTTGGAAAACAAAGGCACCCGAAGATCTTGGGGATTTTGTAATCGTGAGGTTTGTTATAGTGGGTGTGAAAAGGGGTAGAATTTTGAAGACTTAGGGTGGGCGGGTAGTTAATTAGGAAAATCGATGCTTCAAAAGCATAATCCGCAAAATGAAGTGGTAGAGAGGCATGGGAAAGAAGATCTAGACCCGTAGAAACAATTCGACATTACCTAGTTTCAATGCTAACATTTTTAGAATGGGCATAGGGCCATTGTTGAAGGGCAGTTTAACTCGAAAACAAATAAATTTGTAGTCAAGACCCTGCTGAGTATAGGGAGGTCAGGATCGTCCACGGGAAGCAAGGTTGTTTGATTACCGAACTACAAAACCAAGAAAACAAAGCAAAACAAGGATACGACAGCCCTCGGTACCGACCTTGTCAGGGTCGGTAACGACGCTGGGTTTCTACTAAACTTAATGCAAACAAGATGAATCAACCGCAGGCTCGTTACCGACTTGTGTGCCTCGGTAACGAGTCTGTACGAATGAACACGAAAGGTAATTCAATTGGTAAAAAGATCTAGGACAAGGGTTACCACGACATAATTATGCAAACGAACTAGTGTGAAGGATAATTATCATGCCTTTAAGATAAAGCTATCAACTTTCGTTGACTAAACAAGCAAATCAATCAATTTTCATAAATCAATTCACTTTCTACTTAGTTTTGAATCCAAAGCTCGAAACTTTCGTTATCGAACAATATCAACATTCAAGTTCACTACTTTCTCTTTCGATCAAGCAATAAACTCAAATTACTTCGACTTTCGCCTAAGTATAAGCACAAACAAGTAGTAAAAGGATAAAAGGCAATCAAACATTCAACACATTCATTCAACCATGCATAACTATGTCGGGTTTCAACCCCAATCCTAGAAAAGTAAACTACTCACTCATAATTGAAACAAAACCAATAACTAGATTGAATGCAAACATTGAAATAAAACTTACTTGAAAATATAAAAATCTTGTCTTACAAACAATCTCGGAATCAATGAACAAGAGAACAACAAAACAAAGGACTCAAACTTCTCGACCTTCTCTCGATCAATCGAACCGAACGGAATCCTCTCCCCAAAACTAATGTGTTCTCCTACTTACGAACTTAGCTCTCCCTTTCTAGGCTTCAAACAAGAGTATTTATACTAGAAGAAACTATCTAACAAGGATCTTAGAAGATAAAAACATTCCTAACTAAAAAGATTACAAGATAAAAGATAGATTTTCTAAAGTCGGCGCCGCTACCGACACAGGTCACCTCGGTAACGACCTGCACAGGGTCGGTAGACTCTTGCTGAATTCCTCGAGTAAAATCTTGTTGCACAGCTCGGTTTGACCCTCGCAGGTCGGTAACGAGCTCTCTGTTTTGGGTTTTTGTACACTCTTCATAGCTTCTCCAAGGTGTATTCTTTCTTCTCTTCTCTCTATTCTCTCCACCATTCACTTGACTTCAGCTTGCTCGAAAATGCTCCCTTCTGCTCCAAAAACCTAAGAAAAACACAAAAACGGAGTAGCTTCCATACTTTCCACAAAATATGTAAACTTATCCAAAAACACACAAAACTAACACTAAAACTAAACTAAACAACCTAAGAAAAACACTTAAAACTATACTAAAAACACGAACATCAAAATACCCCATACTTAAGCTTGCTTGTCCTCAAGCAATCACATAACATTAATCAAAACCAAACATCATGATCATCAAGCAATAGCCCTCATCTAAAAAGCAATTTCCAAAACATAGCAAAAATATCAAATGACTATTAACGTCATCACACATATGTAAGTACCAATAGACATAAGCAACTACAATCCAACCTCACCAAGAATAAAGTGTTTCACTCAACTCTCATGTGTTTGGGCTTTAAATTCATCTCTCAACTCAATCTAATATGCAAAAACTCATAGAAATTGGAACTTATATCACCAAACTCTCCACCAAAGATTTGTCAAAACAAGCAAAAATCATCAAGAGAACTTAGACTCAATGAAAAACTTCATAGAAGTTTCCATTCGGCCGGGTTGTAATGGGGTTTGGTAATAACAATAAGGCATGGGAAATTTTTGGTTATGTGGTGCTAATAATATACAAAACTTAAAGAATCTCTGGTTTAAACTTTAAACACTGCACATCTTTCTTCTTCCTTCTTTTTTTCATTTTTTCCTGCATTTTTTCTTCTTGACTTGCCTCGGTACTGACCCGAGAGGGTCGGTATCGAGCTGAACTTGTCTCCTTTCTCTTTTTCTTCTTCTTAAACCATCGGTACCGAGCCCACATAGGCTGGTATTGATCTGAACATTCCTTCTTATCTTTCTCTGTGCATTCTTTTTTAACCAAGAGATCTTTTTACATAATTAAAAACAAGAGACTTCTAATCTACCCCACCAAAACCCTAATTTTTGAACCAAAACATAACTTTTGCACTCTACAAAACAACACCTCTCCAATTAAGTCCTAATCCCCGGATAGGGTCAAGCTTATCTCGGCTAGGAAATATTTTGTGGAGCAACAAATAAAAAGGCTAAAACTCAAATTGGCTATCAAAAACAAGGATAATGTAAGGGTGGATAGGGATTAATAAGGCTGATGAAAATTAAGTTCTCTATCATATGAATTTCACAAGTAATGAACTAGAAATCTTATACATGTCTTCAGATATAGATAACCATCACAATTCCAAGAGATAATATACATAAAGAGAGCAAATCACACATGAAAAATCAAGGCTAAACATAAGAACTCACAAGGTATATTTTTTTTTTGGGATTGCAACTACTTATGCTAAAAGTTATACATGCGCAATTTCATCATATGCTATTTCTCTATAAAAGCAATTTCAACATAAGACTCAGGCTATACTATCAAAAACATGCTGAAAGGAAATTACATGATCATGCAAACAATTAACTATCATAGAACCAAAAGACAGGGTATTCATCTGTTCTAAAAAAACTTTTTTTTGAATTTTTTCTAATTTTTCTAATTTTTTTTTGTGATTTTTTATTTTTGAAAACAAGAACAACTAAAACAAAAAATAAAGTAAAAACATGAAAACACACAAGCAAACAAGTTTCTTTCCCCTCCCTACCCCATACTTAAAATTATAGTGTCCCCACTGTAATAAAGCAACTCATAAGAAAAGAATAGGGAAAAGAAGGAAACTCACAAGATAACCCTTGAAGCAGAAGAAACATCCTTGAAAGCTGAGATTATCACTGAGGTGGTGGTGGGAACTGGCGCTCAAAGTTTCCCATAAACTCATACATCGTCCTCCAGCGCTCCTCATCAACTGTCACACGATGCTCCATTGTCCTCCAGCGAGCGTCAGCTTGTTGATGCCTTGCATCCTCAAGAGCCATGCTGGCGGAGTACACACCCTCCCAACGATCCATCCGCTGGTGGAGCTGTGTCTGTTGCAAGTTTAGCTGCTGCATCTGGAAAGACAGATCTTCAGCCCAGGGAGGAGGAACGCTTGAACTGTAGTTGGGATGGGGCGGCGGCTGGTAGTGATCATGTGGTTGGAAGTGGTCGTGATAGATAATCGGGGCATTAAGCACCATGCCAAAGGATTGTGGCTCGGGAGACGGAGGAGCAGGCTCGTTATCAAAGTTGGAAGCTTCGGTGTTGACCTCGAAATACTCGGTATCGAGACCAGGTTGCTCGGTACCGAAGTTGGTGTGCTCGTCTTGCTCGGTATCATCAAGTACCTCGGTACTGACCTCATCTTGCTCGATATCGAGCTCCTCCATAGTGGCTGCCTCGTCTTCTTTCATAGCCGCTCCATCTTTATCATATCTTGTCTCGCATTCCCTAAATCTTGGCTCATCCTGAGGTTTCTTGTCCAAGGGGAACGGTTGAGACGTCCAAGCTTCGTACCAGTTCGACACATACAACAGCTCTAGCTTGTCCCGCATAATCATCACATCCTGTCCAAGCACCTTGGTGGCGACTCCACCGTGAACCCTCTGAAAAATGTCGGAAGAACACCAATACTTCGTATCCAGCTTCTGGGGGCTATGAGCGACGTAGTGCGTGAGTTCGACATCGAGCGCCATCGCCAAGAGACTCACCAAGTTCCCACACCAAACTTCTTTTGAAGCGGCCCCGTACCTCTCTACGTATTTCAGCCATTTGTACCCCAAATTCACGGGGGTGGGGTCCTCGAAAAGAATGGTCCGGAGGCATCCAACCTTCGTCCTCGTCGGCTTGGAAAGCTCCTTCTTGGGCAAAAAAGTGGCGCCTAAAACTCGGAGAATGATCCTGAAGATGGGGTTGATGATGTGTGCCCCTGGAAGTGCCGGTGCAGTCGGGTTGACCTCCCCAAAAATGTAGCTCCAAGTGTCGGTAACATTGAAATCATTGGGAGCCTTGTAATCCCAAGAATGGTTGGGGAGGTCGAGGAGGTGGTTGAACTCGGCCATTGTGAACTCATGATCGGCATTGCCCAATCGGAACTTAATCTTTCCGACCGATGTCTTGGTCTTGAAATTTATTTGAGAGTGGCAATGAACTCGGTGGTGAGGGCCGGATAATGCAGGATGTCCTCCTTCTTGAGTAGTTGTGGCACACCGAGAATATCAAAGGCGTGCTTGACGTCATTATAAATGTCGTTGGCCTTGGCACTTGACCTTGAGAACCACCTAGTGAAGTGGTCTTTTTGAAGGACGGAATGAAGGATTACCAGTTGCTCCCTAGTTGGCAAAATGACCTCGTCCATTCGTGGAGGAGATGGAGATCATTGAGTCCTCCTTTTCTTTCCCGCCTGGAGTTGGCTCGGCTTGTGCTTGCCATTTGGTACCTGAAAACACCATAAAAATCCAAGGTAAGATCTACTCAAACTAGCAAGAAAAACCCCATATCTGCATTCGGAATTGGTATCGACCCACCTCGATACCGAGCCAAGAGGGTCGATATCGAGGTCCCTAGGTTTGGCACAGGTTCTGGAAAATCACAGGTCGTTACCGACCCTCACAGGTCGATAATGAGCCTGGGCGAGAACATTATGCGAGTGTTTCCGAATCCCAAATCTCAATTCTTTCGACAATTTTGCTCAATTTCAAGCATGATTCCACACAAAAACACACAATTAAGAACATGCAACCCCATACTTGCTCGAAATTCTATCTAATCATGCCAACAATTGCCAAAACTCATGGTGAAAATCATTGCAATTCAAGAACAAATTACTTCATGCTTTTCTATCATCAAATTCAATGGAAATCGAGCAAGAAGAACCGAAAATCAATCAAGATTAATCACCAATCATAGAAGCAAGGAAGGACGATGGCAATGTAGACATGCAATCCGAATTTACACAAGATCTAGATATGAAAACTACCCCAAATTACCATGAATTTTCATGAAAAGAGTTTAGAGTTTAGAAATCATACCGTAGCTTTGAGAAATTGAAGAACGAAAATCGGTTTTTCAAGGGTAACAGGGGCTTCAAGCTTCGGTAACGAACACGCGAGGTGTTGTTCGATATCGAGAGGATGCGGCTTTGAGGGGGTGGGTGTGCGGTCAACAACGGTGAGAATTCGAGTGGAGATCGGTGGGATTTTTGAGAGTTTGGTTGAGATTGGGTGTGGGATTTGAAGGCTTGAGATTGTTTTTAAAGAAGTGGGCAAGAGGCGGCGTGAGGGGTGAGGCGAGGTAGGAGATAGATTTAGGTTTAGAAGAAAACTTACCTTGTCGCGCGTTGCTGAATCTGGGTTTCGTCTCAGGTCGGTACCGACCCTCTCAGCTCGGTACCGAGCCTAGGCGACTCAATTTCAACGCCTTTTCGAGTCGGACTTCTGTGGCATGTTAGCTCAAAAATATCCTATCCAGTAAACTTCTACACTACTAAAAACTCAAAATAAAGCTAAGAAAATGACTATAAAGAGAAAAGAAAACTAAACTAAAAGTAAAACTAAAACCGGGTTGCCTCCCGTAAGCGCTATTTTTAATGTCGTTAGCCCGACGTACTTACCTGGGTAATCAAGGTGGCTCCTGCCCAGTTTTTTCGGGGTTGTGGAAAACCTTCGTACTCGGCGGTAAAGGCATTGTTATTTATTCTCACTAAATTTGGTCCCTCATCTTCTAACAGTATGCTCGGTATTCCTACACAAGGGTTAGTGAAGTCCGAGAACCAAGGGGGTTTCGAATCCTCTATAGCATAAATAGCTTGCTCCGTCAGTGGGGGCGTTGACACCGAGGCAGTTGAGGTAGTTATCGACCAGTCTGAAGCACAGACTCCCTCGGTATCGTGCCAAAATGCGCCTCCCTCATCATATTGTTGTACAAAGGGCTTGGTACCGACCCTAGGGGGTCGGTAGCTGTCTTGGTAGCGCTCTCGTAGTCCTTATTGATCGGAAGGGAAACTACGGGTTTAGCAATTTCGAGCTCTGGCTGGGACTCGCGATCTGTGCTACCGCAGCCGTGTCATTGGCATCTTGATTAAGGCTGAACTCGACTCGCTCCTCTCCTATGTCAAAGGTGAGGAGTCGTTTTCGAACATCAACTTGAGCACCTGTTGTGAGGAATGGCCTGCCTAGAATGATGGGCACTAACGGGTCTTCAGGCATATAAAAGACAATAAAGTCGTTTGGTATGAAGAATTTCCCCACTTGAATGGGAAAATCATCAACGACTCCAGTAGCCTTTACACTAGATCCGCCTGCCATGTACAACCTCATATCCATGGGTTCCAGAGGTCCCATGGTAGCTTTTGACCAGATTGATAAGGAGAGTAAACTGGAACTGGCTCCGAAATCGCATAATGCTTTCAATCGGTGGTCGCCAATCCCAATAGTGATAGCAAATCTCCCTGGGTCACCTAGCTTTTTCGGAAGGGTTATGGATCGAACCTCATCTGTCAGCTCTGTTATTGACCTTTTCATGCTAAGAATGTCCTTCAAAAATTTTGTGTAAGCCGGCATTTCGCTTAGGGCCTCAGGGAATGGAATAGAAATATTTAAGCCCTGGAGAATTTTAACGAAACGCTTAAACTTGCCTTCTGTTGAGTCATTGGACTTCTTAGTAGGAAAGGGGAGAACCAAAGAGGGCTCGAGAGGTGATGCTACCTGGTCGAAAATAGGGTCGATCAGTGTCGCAGAAGGGTCGGTACCGACCTTGGTGGGGTCGGTATCGAGCCTGGTGGGGTCGGTATCGAGCCTGAGACTAAGGGAGTGGTTCGGTGTAGAAAACTTACCTGGGTTGGGTTCGGTGGCGAGCTTGGGAGCATCAGTACCGAGTGGTTCAGGCTCGATAACGACCCTCTTCGGCACGTTATCGATCTTGGTCGAGGCATCTTCTTCAGCATCGGGGTCCTTTTCCTTGGCTTCGACACGATCTGGTAGCGTCTATCCGCTCCTGAGGTGTACGGCCGCTATCTGTCCTCTAGGGTTTTCATCGGGGCGGCTCAGGAGTTGTCCTTGCGGCCTCGGAATCTGTGCAACTAGGTTCCCTAGTTGTAAGTCAACAATCTTCTTCCAAATATCGAACTCTCCCCATCTTTTCATTTGATTATTGAGGTTGGCTTGGACTCCATTGATTTCATTCTTTACTCCATTAATCCCTTCATAAGGTCCTTGCACCCAAGATGGTGGCTCTTGATAGCCTGGAGGTCGATGCGGAGTGGGCCGTCTATCCGGAGGGGGGCTGCATAATTCTGATTTGGATTTTGATTTCCCCAAGCCGGGTAGTTGTTTGGCCTGTCAAAATTATTAGGCGGGTTCCTATATTGTCCTCTCATATAGTTCATCTCAACATATATATGTCTCAGCGGCTCTAACCTACTCGATGTTAGTGCAAGCAGAAGTACTATGGGCAGAAGAGCCACACTCTTGACAAGGTTGAGAGGTTTTCAGAAAACTTACCTGTTTCTTCAGACGGTTGATCTCATCATGTAGAAATTGATTTTTGACATTAGGATCAACTTCGTCTTTATTAGGCATGTAGAGACGCTTTTGTGGTTGTGGTGGCTGTTGGGTCCCATACATAGCATCGTAATTGTCAGTTTGTCCAGCAACTCCCATGCAGCGGTGGGATCCATCTCAATAAAACCGCAGGCAGTGTGCATGTTGATGCAGTTCTTTGTTCAGCGTTAATCCCCTGGAAGAAGATTTCCTAGAGCACATATGTTGGTTGCCCATGCGTGGGGCACTGTTTGAGCATCTCCTTAAATCTCTCCCACGTCTCCACAAATGTCTCGTTAGGCAGTTGGTGATAGGAGGTGATACGCTTTCTCAACTCCGTTGTCTTAGCAGGAGGGAAGAAATTTGTTAGAAATTGATCATACAAAGCCTTCCAATTCTTGATAGACTTAGGAGGTAAGCTCTCCAACCAGCTCAGGGCCTTTCCTGTAAGAGAACACCTGAAAGCTTTTAATAGAACATATTCTAGTGAGACACCTTCAGCAGCAATAATGTCACATAAATCAAGAAAAAATTTAATATGTTCCATAGGGCACTCAGTAGGTTTCCTTTCAAACTGAGCCCGTTTAATTAAGGATATGAATTGAGACTTAATCTCAAATGTCTTCTCTATCTCCGGAAGCACGATTGCAGACTCTAGCACCCTCAGTTCTGGATGCATGTATTGTTTAGCATTCCTCGGATTGGCATTGAGTTGCTCATGTAGAGCGGTCTTCTCAATTTGTGTGGCTTCGAGATGCCTCTGGAGCGCAGTCATCTATTGAGCCATCTCTTTAGGAGTCAACGCCATGGCTTTGTTTTCTCTTCTTCTGCGGTGAAGGGTACGTTCAGGTTCAGAATAACAACCAGTGTTATCAAACTTGAGCCTAGGACGTCCTGCCGGCATAAGCTGAGAAAACAGACAAAAGAAAACAAAATTAAAAACAAAAACGGGGTCGGGCTATTCCCAGACCTACATGTAAATAAAAGCACTATTGCTTCTCCGGCAACGCCGCCAATTTGTTGAAGGGCAGATTTAACTCGACAACAAATAAATTTGTAGTCAAGACCCCGCTGAGTATAGGGAGGTCAGGATCGTCCACGGGAAGCAAGGTTGTTTGATTACCGATCTATGAGAGCAAGAAAACAAAGGAAAACAAAGCAAAACAAGGCTACGACAGCCCTCGGTACCGACCTTGTCAGGGTCGGTAACAACGCTGAGTTTCTACTAAACTAATGAAAACAAGATGAATCAACCTCAGGCTCGGTACCGACCTGTGTGCCTCGGTAACGAGTCTGTACGAATGAACACGAAATGTAATTCAATTGATAAAAAGATCTAGGACAAGGGTTACCACGACATAATTATGCAAACGAACTACTGTGAAGGATAATTATCATGCCTTTAAGATAAAGCTATCAAATTTCATTGACTAAACAAGCAAATCAATCAATTTTCATAAATCAATTCACTTCCTACTTAGTTTTGAATCCAAAGCTCGAAACTTTCGTTATCGAACAATGTCAACATTCAAGTTCACTACTTTCTCTTTCGATCAAGCAATAAACTCAAATTACTTCGACTTTCGCCTAAGTATAAGCACAAACAAGTAGTAAAAGGATAAAAGTCAATCAAACATTCAACACATTCATTCAACCATGCATAACTATGTCGGGTTTCAACCCCAATCCTAGAAAAGTAAACTACTCACTCATAATTGAAACAAAACCAATAACTAGATTGAATGCAAACATTGAAATAAAACTTACTTGAAAATATAAAAATCTTGTCTTACAAACAATCTCGGAATCAATGAACAAGAGAACAACAAAACAAAGGACTCGAACTTCTCGACCTTCTCTCGATCAATCGAACCGAACGGAATCCTCTCCCCAAAACTAACATGTTCTCCTACTTACGAACTTAGCTCTCCCTTTCTAGGCTTAAAACAAGAGTATTTATACTAGAAGAAACTATCTAACAAGGATCCTAGAAGATAAAAACTTTCCTAACTAAAAAGATTACAAGATAAAAGATAGATTTTTTAAAGTCGGCACCGCCTACCGGCACAGGTCACCTCGGTAACGACCTACACAGGGTCGGTAGACTCTTGCTGAATTCCTCGAGTAAAATCCTGTTGCACAGCTCGGTACCGACCCTCACAGGTCGGTAACGAGCTCTCTGTTTTGGGTTTTTGTACACTCTTCATAGCTTCTCTAAGGTGTATTCTTTCTTCTCTTCTCTCTATGCACTCCACCATTCACTTGACTTCAGCTTGCTCGAAAATGCTCCCTTCTGCTCCAAAAACCTATGAAAAACACAAAAACGGAGTAGCTTCCATACTTTTCACAAAATATGTAAACTTATCCAAAAATATTCAAAACTAACACTAAAATTACTAAAACTAAACTAAACAACCTAAGAAAAACACTTAAAACTATACTAAAAATACGAATATCAGTCATTTGACTCGATGATTTATGTCAAATTTGGAAAATACGTTGTAGAGATGTTTTAACTTAGTGCCATGTTCGGTTTTGGAGTGATTTAATTTTGATGGAGAAAAAAAAATTGGCAACATAAATATAAGCCTCAACATATGACTTTACTAGAGATTTTGATGACAAGGGAAATATCCATAACAAAGTACTAAAATCATCCAAGATAAATAGATAATAACGGAACCCTAGTGGATAAAGTTTGAGTTGGGCTCCATACGTCCAAAAATAAAAAGATCAAAAGGTTGGGTGGCCCGTGAACGAGATGGTGGATAGCGAAAGGTATTAGCCTTAGCTTTGGAACAAACAACATGGAGAAATTGCACCGTCTTCAAACTGGGGCTTGGTATTATTGGAGAACAAAGAAATTGTTGAGTTACGAAGGGAGGTGCGCTTGAAATGAGAATGCAAGAGAAAGGCGGGGGCAGGGGCAAGGGGAGGGGGGACAAAGAGGTGGAGTGAGCTTGTGTTGTTGTTGGAGTCGATTGGAGAGGTAGAACATATAACCCTTGTTCAATGGTGCCTCGAAGAAGTACCATCTGAGTTCGTCGATCCCGAATCTCAAAAAATCAAGGTGAAATTCAGAAGAAAAAAACAAGAGTTATTTATGCAAAATTTTCGAACCAAAAAGAAGGTTTCGGGTAATGGAAGGGATGTGAAGTAAGTGTTTAAATAAAAATAGAGAAGGAGGAGGGAAAGTAGAGTTTGGATGAGTCATAATGCTGAATTGGAAGCGTGGAGCCATCACCAATGGAGACTTCATTTGTGCCCTGGTAAGGAAGCACGCTGGAGGAGATATTACCCATATATAGGGTTAAATGGAACAAAGTTGAGATGTTGGGTGTCCAATTAGCAGTGGGGGAAAATTTGATGGAATTGACGACACTAGCGGTGGTTAAAGCGTCTAATTAAATTGATTGTACCATTGGAGAGTCGTGTGGCCCACTTTGGAGAAAATTTGACAGGTCGGTTGGCGATCAGTATGGCTGTAAAGCCCGAGGCTTTAGAAGCGCTATCCCATGCCAATCCGAGGACTTCCCAGGAGGTCACCCATCTTGATACTACTCTCGCCCCTGAACGCTTAACTTTTGAGTTTTTTGTCCTAACTCGAACCCAGAAAAGGAAGAGCTTTTGTTGACATGGGAAGCACCTCAATTTCTTATAAATTATCGGGGTGTTACACTGGCCATTGAAGAACATCATCATTGGAGTGTGGTTGTTGTTAGAGTGGCGACTTCTGCCTCTACCTCAACCTCAACCGTTGATGTTGTTGTTTTAGGATATTTATGATATCTTAGTGGTGGTAGTGTTGTTGGTAGAGAGGATATATAGGTTTTGGGTGTTTTGTTTTTGATATGTGAAACGTGCCTCATGAGTGAGTAGGTGAGAGAAAATAAGGTGGGTTTGGGAAGATTGGGATGGGTTGAGATGGAAGTAACAAAGTCCTCATAGTCAAACCCGAGACCAATGAAGAGATAAACCACAAACTTAAAGCCATGAATGGCGTGACCAACAACAATGACAGAAGAAATTAATTATTTGGCTTTGTTGTAATAATCTGTGATAAGACTCATTACCTTTCTTTAGGGAGGCAAGTTGTAGTCATGTTTGGCAACATGTGCGCTAGATCGAGCAGTTAAGACGTCTCCCAAGACTTGCCAAATAGACATGGAGGTCGAGTGGTCAAGGACTTGATCCAAGACCGATTCAGTGAGTGAGGAGGTTAATATAGCCATAACTAGTTGGTCCTTGGAAGTCTAATCTAGTTGCCTTATGGGAGAAGAAGGATAAAGTTTAGACAGATTGCAGGATGCAACTCGCCTGCATAAAGTCGGAATCGCTCAAAATAATTAAAGAGGCCAAGAGATTTGAGAGTCTAAGGCATGGAACTACATGAACTATCCAAATGGATAATTATCAATCGATAATTTGACTGTAATAAATCTTGTAAGGAAGTTAGAGATGAATTTTGTATGTTTGGAACCATTAAAGGCAAGAGGGGTGATGGAAACGAGGTTTCTAGCACAGGATTTTGAGCTTTTGGACGTTAGTCTTAAAATTGTTCTAAAACCATTTTAAGGAATGAGAAAAAGTAAATAGAGTAAATTTGTTAAGCTATTTCTCATTAAATTCTGAAATATGATTACATCATTACTAATAATTAGAAAAAGGTTTAAATAATATATCAAATGACACGTGTCAACCTTATATTGAAACACATCACTCATCTTTTTAAAGTTAATTTGATTGATTGAAATTTAATTAAGCTACTTTTAATTAGTTGGAATTTGATTATAGAACCTTCATATAAGTATTTTATTCTTCAATTTGGATATTAATTTTTTCTAGGTAAACAAATATCATAAATTTAATATAACAAATTGTAGAACTCGCATACAAGGCATGGGAATTACTAGTCGTATATATATGTACTAACTAGGTTATGACAATTCTGGAGTGTTGACTTGTTATCATTTACAAATATAGATGTTGGAGAGAGTTGGGCCAGGCTAGGCCAAGCAGATGGGCTACGTCTTTGGGCCGTTTTCATGTATTGTCTCACTAATCTCACAAATCCATCAACTAAATCTATTATTATATTATATAAAAGCCGAGGGAATATTCCATCTGAACCGTTGATTTTACAAAATTTGTTAAACGTATTATCTCTTCATCGTGGCCGTCTCTTTTGTTTATTCCTTCGTCTGCCTCTGTATTCTTTCCCTTTATTCCTCTTTCAGCTTTCCTTCGTTCCCTTGTATCTCTCGTCAACGTTTCAACTTCTTCGTCCGTTTGCATTTCTCGTTCGCCGTCGAGTTGTGAAGCATCCCTGGGATTTGGGAAGAACTTGTCCTCATTCTGGTAAGTCGTTCCTATCTTCTTTGCCCTTTATTTGTTGCTTTGTTGCTTAGTTTTTCACTGTTTTAGATCTGCTATTTGGGTTTCTTTTTTGCTTTGGATTTGTTATCTGGCTTTTTGGGCATCGGTTTGTAGGAGATGCTTATATCAGTGTTGCTTCATTCGTTATCCTTATCTAGGGTTTTGTTTGTCGTTCAACATAGGTCAGTTCCTTCTCGTGTTTCTTTCTCTGCTTCTTCAATTTCGGGCTAGGGTTTTGATTAACCCTCTCCCAAGAACAATGGCAAACGAATTTCCATGCACTTAAGGCCAAGTTTTAAACCTTTCAATTTATGTCTTAAGTATCGATCAGAATTTTTTTAGACTACAAACTTTTCTTAGAGTGATTTTTTGAAATTAAACGGCTGAAATATTGAAAGTTAATATGTCTACCTACGTTTCTGATGGCAATCATAGGGGAGTTGGTTGGGTTCTTTTCTTCCTCTCGCTTTTTGCTGTTTTTGGATTTTGTTAATTACCTTCTGCAGGTTAGGTGGGCTGTTTTGGAAATTCTAGGCTTTGATTGTTCGTGCGTGACTGTCGGAGCAAGAGAATGGTTATCTTCGAAGGACTAGCCAGCATAGTTATTTGATGGAAATACAAATAAGAGGAAAGAAAATAACAGATTGGGAATTCGAGTTTTAGGTAGTTAATCAAGCAATCAGATTCAACACAACATCTGAGCACAAGCTGTCATAGATACCAAATTTTAAACCCCCTTTATAGTGTAGCATGTTTTCTTTTGAATTTTGATGTTTGTTATGCTGGTTTAGTGCATCCTTCGATGTGTTGAGATTTATAATTTGGGTTTGGCCAGTCGGATTGCGAATCGAATTGCTGTTTTGTCACCTTGTTAATATAAGATTGCATAGTAAAGCCCTATGATATATGCAATATGGATTCTTTTATTTGTTTTTTTATAATTTTTCTCTTTATATGGTAGATAGTACAATTCATTTCAGATCTATATCTCTAAATAATGGGAACAAAAACCAATTGAGCCTTCTCGTTTATTAAATTCTTCTCAGAGATCTTATGCAACATGTTGCAACTTTTTTTTCTTCTGAAGATTGTATTTATTTTTGTTATAGGAAATATCATTTTTTCCAAGCCTAATCTAGGTGTCCTAATTCTGAGTGAGGTAATAATATTTTCAAAGAAAAATTTGTATTGTAAAGATATAATAAAATGAGAAGAGCAATAGTCAGAATATTAAACTGTTTCACTGATAGTTTGCAGGAGCTGCACAATCTCTGGGTGTTGGAGCATTGCTTGTAAATCCTTAGAACATAACAGAAGTTGCTTCTAAAATCCATGCCCTCATAAGTACTTATAAAGAAATGCTTTCAATGGATGAAGGTTCATGCTGGATTTGCATATTCCACTTCTCAGGTACCCATGGTGGATGGGGAACAAAATAGCTTTTGGAGCTGAGGTCTGTAGGAAGACGTGGCCAAGTTTTGCTCATAACATTTCTCCCTCTATTTCTGGATTGATGAACGTTTTAGTTTTACTAAATTATGACGATTCACCAGAATAGTGGCCTTCGACTTTGCATACTGTATTGAGAATTGATATACTATGTTAGGGTTTGGAGAAAGTTTAGGAGTTGTTAGCTCCTTTGTTGAGCTACTTTTATTTATTATATATCTATGTTGCTCTTCTCGGACATTGAACTGTAAATTCACAGAAATAAGCCACCCATCATATGTAATAGAAATAAAGGGCAGACAAATTCACCAACAAAGAGCTGTACTTATTTAACAAATTAGGCCTAAATTTATTAATATGGTTGATCCAGTTTATTGTTACAAAGTTTGTATTCCCAACTTAAAAAACTCTACAGTACTCACTTTAGAATATAAGTTTACAAATTTGTTGGGATACATACATCATTTTGCTTAGCTTTCTTTACTAAATCATGTGCTGTCTTTTATTGGAAAATAGCTTATTAATATTATTTGCCTATGGAATACGATTTAGTCACATTTTTCATTTCACCTAACCTAAAGCCTACTATCTAACGTTGTTATGCTTCGTTTGTTGAAAATGTCTATCATGGAACAGGACACGAAGGATAATTACTTAGCATGGTGAGTAGATTATAGTATATCTTCAGTTCCTCTTATGAGAAGCACAAAATAATATTATATTCTCATGCATAATCCAAAAAAATTCATTTCACGCCACTTATACCTATATACCTATATATATTCCTCTTTTTTTTGGTAAAATATATATTCCTCTTATGGTCACACCTTTCCATTCTCGTACCACAATCGCCACCACTGCCCACTGGGGACCCACTTCCACGTAGGAGCGAGCACCATTTCACCAATTCCCCTGCGAGAGGTCCAGTATTTTCCAAATCCAATATCAAAGAAGTGATCAAGTGAATGAGCGTTACACTTTATTTCCAGGAGAGGTCAAACTGCATTTCACTGGCCTCACTAAGGTCCACCATCTTGGCCAGACCATACAAGCACCTGTTTTCACACCTGTGTACCTTCCTTTGGTTGAATACGTGAACCTGTTGGACAAGTCCATGTTTGGTTAGACAACTTTCCTCTTATCATACTCCTCTACAGTCGTGGTTCTCGTCTGATTTTGGTCGGTCTTTTTTCCCTTGGGCTTCCTTAGTTGGTTGTGTAAGATTTCATAAGGTTTGTCTTCATGGCAATCGGTTGACTTGATTGTTGAATCCTAGATGTGGAAGTAAAGAGCTTTTCACATGAAAAATTGAAACATAAACGCCTATTATATAAGCACTTGGGTTACTCCTCCTATTGCCAATTGGTTTTAGGATGGAACCCCACGGGCTTATGTGTTGGACCGAACGAGCTTATGCGTCGAGGTGTGTACCCCCACGTCATATTGGCCTGCCGGAATTTAACACTAGCTTTGGGTTAGGGGCCTGGGTTATATCTTTAAGAAGCCATGTGTGTAAGATTTCATAAGGTTCGTCTTTCATGGTTTTGATTTGGCCTTTTTTACAGTGCATTTGCTTTTGCCGTAATGGTGAATGTGGTATCGCCATTTATAATTATCGGTTTTCCATCCATCGATAGGTGTTTATGAATCCCTTGATATATCTGTATATATCTTGAGATTGATCAATGAATTGGACAAGATCTTGACAAAAAACGTTTGGGTCACTTACGCATTAGTAGGTTTATCTTCCTCAAAATGGAAACATAATTTAGAGCACAAAAAAAGCAGCCCAATTTTTTTTAACATAATGTGAAAAAATACATTTATTAAGAAAACGGTAGAGTGTGGATTCCATTACATGACTAATCAAATGTAATTTGCCATTTCTTTATTATCTTTCAGGTTCACAGTCTTATGGTTTCGCCTTGCAAGAAAACCATGTGTTGTATGCGGATCAAGCTGAAGTCTTGCCCCAAATTTGCATAGACGGCTTGTAAGTTGTATTCTTCACTTGAGTTTGATATGCTTTTTTGTCCTTATCCCCTCCTCTACATGTTGCGGAGTGATGAATTCCCATTCAACCATGAGGATGCAAGGGTTGGGGTGGCCCAGTTGCTTGATAATTCTCAAGAGAGTCTTGTACTTTACATGGGACCAAACTACGCATGTGGAACTTCCTTTTTTTTGAGATTCGTCTCTTATTTGATTTTCATAGTATGATACTGGTTTATGTAAACCTTTTCTTAGCAGTTCAATTTTTGAGCTCAGGACACCTGATGTTTACAATTTGCTGAGTTGCTTTATCTTATTCACAACGAAATTGTAAAACCAAATCTTCTTTCTATTCCACTTGCACATCACATCCCAATTTCGTTGTTATGTTTTAGTACAAATTTCGTTGTTATGATTTAGTACAATTATTTTCTCTATTGCCATTTGCTGTCATAACTTCACCCCATGCAACGCATGGGGCACCAAACTAGTATAGATAAAAGCCTCATATAAACCTTTACACCAATTCAACATACTGGCGATGTAGAACAGCACCACACTTTACAAGTCTTTCCCAACATCACTTTGGCACTTTTTCAACACATTCCTTTACATTTTTGATATTTGAATCTTAGCGACTCGAAATTTCAAGTCTATAATACGTGGAATTTAAATTTCCACTGACTTGCCTATGGACAAGGGATAATGTGCAGGATGGAGCTTGTGTGCTAATTTGTTCTAGTATTTCGTGTGGGGGCTAGTGTTGGTAATGTTGTTGGTTGTTTTTATTGTTATTTGGTTGGTTGGCTCGAGCTTGATTTACATATTTCTCTAGGTTGTTTTTGTACTTTGCGGTTTTTAAAGACCTTCTAACTCGGTAGAAGAAACGTCAACAATCTATTTCGTACATCGATCATAAGATGGGTTATCCTCTTACTAGTGGCGCTATGCTTTATAGCTAGTGTTTTACTCACCCGATTTCAAACTCATCTTTCTTCTTGCTTTTCAAATGTTTGTACTTTTCTTACCCACAATTTAGTGTGTGTTTCCTTTGACTCAACTTAGCCGGTTTCAAATGCGATTTTAGATGGCCTCTCGATTTCCCAAATATGTCTAACATATTGAATTATTACCTCATCAAGAAAATAACGGACATTTTATATCGCGGCCCAAAAACAATACTCCAACTACACTTAGGTAGTCGTAGTACTTGCTACTGTCCTACGGCCTCGGTCGTTACTAAAAAATAATTATTAATTTAAAAAAGGAAAAGAGAAAAGGCTACGAAGTGAAAATCAGGAAGAGTATGGAATTGACTGTTGGTCGGAGGAACACAACCGTTCTTCATGAGATGTGAAGTTGGTAAAGGCATTCGGCATTGGCACGTACACAATGAAGTACAAATATAAAACTGTTTTCTTATGGATAAACAGAAATCAACTTTTGCAACTTGGCCTTCTACTAAATTAATTAATCTTTGCGTGAATCTAGGTCCATTCGATTAATTCTAAAATGTGAACCACACAAACTGATGATGATTATTGCTTAATGTTATCCCTACACCGAACCGAAGTAAAGGAGATCAAATTCGGCAAAGCATTAGAGATATAAAGTGACCGCATATAATACATGATAAAGGACCCACATAAATTGGCGTGCTTGATTAGAATCTTTGCCTAATCCCGTGCTTGATTATAACGGTTCAGTTCCGTAATTACAAGGGAGAGTACTCGTTTATAAGGTCAACAACTCAACACTCTATCAAAGCTAAAAAAAATTACTGTAAGTAAAATTTTTAACCAGACATGACATGAAATCAAGATTCAACTTCTGCAGAGGACATAATGCAATTTCATTGAGATGTTATGCATGTTTCAAATCATTATCCGAAGACCCCACCGTGGTATGCGCCAATAAGACCACCCACCGCTTGTGCGGGCCCCCGTCAATTCCTTTGATTTCTTCCTTGTAGCCGTTACCTGAATTCGCGCAAGTGTGTCCACACCCTCCAAAATGATTTCTTTTACTTCGGAATCCCAAACAATTCACCGGGGCTTCGGTCGCCGGCTCCCCTGTCATCAAACAAATATCTTCCTTTGGATCATCTGTTTGATGTCGGCCACCAAACAAATTAAACGATACTAAAACTTAGCCTACGAAACTTTTCATTTCAAAAACCTACAAGAGAAGAATCAAGGAATGCGAAAGCAACCCTGGATTAAGGCATTCCTTCCGGGAAGCTCCCGTGGGGCCTACAAGATTTGTACTCGCACTCGAAAAACTTCAACAGGGAGGGCCCGCGTTTGTTATGTAGAGTGGGGGCCCATTGGGCCTCAAGCCCATTCCAACGAGTCAAATTCGCGTGGTCATGGAAAATAATGCGAGGAAAAAAACAAAAACATAGTAACCAAACTGAAAACAAGAAAGAAAGCAAGTGGTGACTTGGGCAAAGTTGGTCATGGATGATGTGCCGTGTCTCTGACGATCACGACCGTGGTTGTTTCGATCGACTTTATTCTCCTTTTCCACTAATTGACCGACCTCCTTTTGTCAATCTATTTTCTTTTCTAGCTTAAAATAATTGACATGAACAAGGTTTTGATCGAATTACTTTGCTTCTACTAAAAAAAAAAGGATTTCACGTATATAGGTCTCAAACTTCTACTATAATGAACGTATGTTTTTTCAACTTTTTTGATATTCAACAAACTTTCAGGACCATAATAATTCATAGCGCGAAAGTTGTTCACAAATATAAGCATTATCCACAAATTTAGCTGGTTTTGTTCTAAAATTATTTGATAATACCTATTAACTTTATAGAGTTTTGGTTCTTGCAAAACAAATTATCCTATAACATAAGGCAGTACAAATTAAGAAAAGTGCATTACAAAAACTAGCAAAATGCATTACAAATTTAAGCAAAGGCATCAATCTCCTAAAAATCAAAAGATATAGTATATTACAAATTTAGATATGGTGAATTCTAAATACCGCAAAAGTGCAATCCAAAATAGGAAAAGTGCACTAAAAGTACATTGTAAAATATAAAAAGTGTGCTACAGAGTATGAAAATTGCACTACGAACTAGGAAAAGTGAATGTTCCTCATTTTATAGGATAAGAGTTCGTTTCATTCGAACCAAACTCAAACTTTATATAATGGGAAAATTGCATTTAACCACCCTTTATTTTACACTTGTTGCAATTAACCACCCTTTATATTTTTTTCTACATTTAACCACCTCTTATTTGTAAATATGTGCATTTAACCACCCATTTTGATGAAAAACATTATTTTCTTCGTTAAGTAAAGTAAATTACGTTTTTTTGCTTCTTTTTTAACTTTATTTACAATAAATAAAAGAATTTAGGAATAAATTGAGCTTGGAATGTCATTATCATTGAATTTCGGCCTACATCTCAACCTTTTGAATCTCGAGTCATCGTCCATCAATTTAGACACGATCGACTCCAAGGGACGCTCAAAGCCGTCAGAATCAGATCCAAAACCCATGGTCTTTGCATCGGCGAAGTCGTGGTTCTTTTTCGCCATTGGATGGAGGGAATGAATTATTATGGACGAAATTAGCTAGGTCAAGGTTGCAAAAATCGGCGTATTGGAACTTGAAAGTGTCAATTATGGTTTTTCTTTATTTATTTATTGTAAATAAAATTTAAAAAGAAAGGAAAAAACGTAATTTACTTTACTTAACGGAGAAAATGATGTTTTTCGTTAAAATGGGTGGTTAAATGCACATATTTACAAATAAGGGGTGGTTAAGTGTAGAAAAAAATATAAAGGGTGGTTAATTGCAACAAGTGTAAAATAAAGGGTGGTTAAATGCAATTTCCCCTTATATAATAGATTTTTCTTAGTTCCAAACTTTTAATGTATGAATTATTTTATAATGTAAGCTGACGATATTCTAGTTCTAGTTGAAGGCTTTATAAACAATAAATCGAACATTTTGGTTGTTTAAAACCCATACATTCTTATCTTATCACATGACGATAAACATTATATATAGTTATTCGTTGTGAAACATATTTTTATGGACATCTATGGATGGATGAATTAAAAAATATTGCTTATAAGTATTTTAAGATAAGACATACTCCGTAGTACTTTATGCAGTATAAGTTTTGATTGGCATGGGAAAACTTTATGCCAACTTACGAGCAAGCTCTTTGCTTCTTGTTTTTACTTATCCTATGTGTATATAAGACACAAATCACTTGGAAAAATCGTTATGTTGCAGCATTGACTTAACTCATGCTAGCTTCCGGCTAATGGGTCACCCTATACCTTATTAGACAAAGGGTTTGTATTATTATATTTAATATATTAAGTTTTATTAAATAAATATGTTTAATTTAACGCAATAATCTAAATGTAACCAAATATAAACTCATACTTGTTGATTTCAAATCGTCGAATCTACTACATTAAAACGTTGCAGTTAGCTCAACAAGACATTTACCTATTGAATCAAGTTTACACTATTCAAAAAAAATTTGTAACAAACCCTAAAAATATAACCAATTCGTAAGAACAATAAATTAGATAAACCAGCTAGTGTCAGCAAATTAAAATACAAAGAAAAATAGTAAAACTTACAATCAAGTAAAGTGGTGTAGGGAAGAATCAACCTCTGAGACCTTCAAATATTTTACCCCATACCTCGTACAATTAGAATAATCAATACACTGTTCTATTTCAAAAAAGTAGTAATCTAAATTCAATTTGAGTTATCTAATTGCCACTATTGTGGACAAGTGACCTTGTAAATTATTAGTGACAAAAGAGCACGAAGAGCGCGCTACATGTTGTATGATGCCAGATTGTAGATTACATAACACTTTTTTTTTTTTGGTAGAAATTACATAACACTCTTTCTAGTTTGTAAACCTTTTTCCTTTGCTAGCTTGTAGGATTGCATTAATCTAGTCTAAACTGAAAAAAAAAACACAATAGGCATTTTTTTATGATAAGGTATTCGTCTTCTTGGGGGTAAATCCCAAACTCGTAACCCAACTGACAAGGATTATAAACAAGATCAATCGGTTTGTACTGATTGGATCGACCCAATAAAAAACTAGGATGGTGAGACTTGGTTTTTCATTAAGAAAAAAGTTTAAAGGCGGGTTCAAACCTCTCAACATTACTCATACCACTAACTAGTAACTACTAATCTCATGTGGGGTTCACAATAGGGATTATATCATAAATATTATGCATCCGATCTAGGTATTTTACCCTTTTTTCTTTTTGCACTTTTTAGGGCGCATCCTTGTGCTCATTAGATTTTATACAATGCCTTTGAGATAGATATAACTCCTATATTAATTTTGATGCATTTTAACTACATTCAATTAGTATTATCATATAGCTGAATTTCAATTTTCATTGGATCAATCGAGCGTATTTTCTTTACATGTTTAGGTTATGAATGCCCCCATCTTGATCTTCCAGATTCTGCCTGAGCGGGACTCTACTGGACAATTATGTTGATGTTGTTTTCTTTTTCATTTTGGTATTTGATTAAGATATTTCCTGAAAAAGATTTGTTAGTTCACCGATTGTCCTAAGCACTAAGGAGTTAGAGATGTGTTGGTTCTAATGTATGGGGTGGTGGGGTTGTTCTATCTACTGCTCTACCTAATCCCTTGATACGTCAATAGGTTGGATCAAATACGTGAATTTTTTATTCATTTGATGGAACTTCTACTACATTATTAGAGTCATTTAACACTAGTTAAACCAATTGCATTAATGTAGCATAACTTGCTTGTTTAAATGTTAACTTTTCCCTTTGTGAAGGAGGAACACAGCGATATGTATTGAATTCAAAAATCAAAGGAAGATTGTCACTAATTAAAGCGTAAAACGGATCATAAAAAAAAAAAGTAAAGCAGAGTGCGTGATATTGAATGATTGATGCCCACTTTTAATTTGGTTTACTTTCGTCAAACAACTTTATTAATTTGCAATCGTGTGCATCGTTCTAGCTTTAGCTCGTTTCTCACCGTTCACATTCGAGGTCAGTTGGCGCGCGCCCTTTCTTTTCTCGCTTTTGGACTTTAAAACAATTAAGTGTTAAACATACAAATTAAATTACCTAATATATTAAACCATAGGTTTTTTCACTTTTTTTTTAATTGGACACACATATAGCTCATGTAAAATCCATAACAAATAGGGAGTTTCTAACACTTTTTTATTTTAAAGGTTTAATAAAATATAATATGTATAACTCAATGGACATAATTTTTAAAGTCCAAGAAACTTGTGCTTAAATCAATAAGAAATTAAGCTATCTAACAACAAAGGGAAATAATGCACACTACATATTTTATCTTACATATACTAGATAGTCCTTCATCAAATTTAGTCAGAAATTTCTTACTATGTACTTTATACAAATCAAATAAAATTACAAAGTCCATTAGCCTTTTATAAATTTGATGGAGATGGAGGTGGTGGTTTCACATGGAGTGAAAAAGTAGGAAGTTGTGGAGAATTTGGATACAATTTATTAAATTAATTAAAATTTTTACATGAAGTGGGGAAGTGGAGAGATAATGGGAGAATTTGAATATAATTTATTAAAATAATTATTTTTTTTTAACGTTTAATTTAGGGCTGTCAATTACCCACGGGTGACCGACCCACCCGTTTCACCCACCCAAAATAAACGGGTGAAAACCCAATCAAAGCGGGTGGCGGGCGGTTCGGGTGACGGGCGAAATGGGTTATGGGTCGGGTAAGGGTGAGATTTTCTCACCCAATTAACCGACCGTTCAACCGACCCATCACCCGCTTCACCCAAACCACCCGTTTCACCCGTTTCGGTCTATAATTTATAATATATATATATATATGGGCCCTTAAAATCATATATATATATATATATCACTTTGGTCTTTTGATAAATAAGCCGACCCATTTATTTCCAGCCCATCTATTTGCTTGAATCCTCAGTCCGTAACTTCATTAATCATTAGTGAGGCACTCTCCAGTCTCCAACCCTAGTGGCTGCCTCTTGAAAAAAATTCCATCTTTGAATAGCGCCGCAACTGCACGTCTGCACATCGGTTATACGGGTGAACGGATCACCCATCGGTTATACGGGTGACGGGTGGAATATTTGACGGGTGACGGGTGGGTCGGGTGGGGCTTATTAACTTGCGGGTCGGGTGATGAAAGTGCTCCACCCACCCATAACCCGACCCATTGACAGCCCTAGTTTAATTTTTTGTACAACCTTGATTTTTGCTTTATAATTATACTAGGTAGATTTCAGAAATGCATATAATTACATCATTTCACCTTAAATTAGTTACATTGTGATTTCGTATCTTGGCATGCACCTGAAATAAGAGTCAAAAGGGATCGAGGAAGTGAAATGCTAATTTGAATTTATTGAATGGATAAAGGTTGGTATTAGACGAATAGACGAAATTAATTTGACTTTCGAACATCTAGTTAAATGGTTAAGCTTTTAAAAGAAAAGATCAGACTAATTTGAATAGATGTGATCACGTGAAGGATTTTTTTTTTTTGAAACAATGAGCTAGCAGCTCATTACAAGGCAAACATTAGGCTTCCCTATAGGAACAGGGTCAACCTAAATCATCACACGGATGATCTTTAAGAAATGCAACAAAAGAGGATAAAGAGAACAAGGCGTTCCTAATATTACAAAGAGTCGGGTCTAAGAAATCAGAAACTAGAGACGAAGACACTAGAGCAGTACGGAAACGATTGAGATTGGCATGTCTTCTGGCTAAAAAATCAGTTGTGGAGTTACTTTCCCTGAAACAATGGAAAAACACAACATTATCAAACCCCCTGACCATATTTCAAATATCTTTAATTAAAACATTTATTTCCCAAGGGATTTTCCACACATTTTTTAAAGAATTAATGAGAACTAAATTATCCCCTTCAATAATAATATTTTTAATATTCATACGAATCGCTTCTCGAAGGCCATGAATTAGTGCTAAAGTCTCAGCCTGGAGTACTGACATTGAGGGCACCTGTTGACGATCAAAATTTAGAATTGAACTGACATGATTACTTAAGATATAGCTTATGAAGGTATTTGAGTTATTATGTTTAGAAAAAATCAAAATTTAATTTAACCCAATCAACCTGAGGTCTTAACCAAGCAACATTATTTTTCCTCTTTCGCCTTTGACAAACATGAGAACTAGTGTTATTAATTTTAACATGAGAGGATATCCATATCGAATGCTCCCGAGCTGCTAGTTCGCTAGGTAATAAATTAGACATACGAGATGTATGGTTGAAGATAATTTTATTCCTATAGTTCCAGACAAACCACCAAAGAAAATATAAAACATTACTATTTGCATTTACTTTGAGAGTAGAAACTAGATTGTCATAAAAATTTCCGGAACAAATTATCTGAAAAGATATATTTAATTTCGTCTCCAATTCCGATATCATTTTCTGAGTAAAAGGACACATGAAAAAGAAATGATTAATATATTCATCATTCATATCACAAAGAGAACATGTATGAGGGACCGAATTATAAAATCTATTAAGCCTTTCTGTTGTTGGCAAACAATCCGTACAAGCTTTCCATATGAAATTTTGTATTTTAGGGGGCAAGTTAGTCTTCCAGATCCAGGAAAGACCAAAAAACTGGAATTGTCTCACAGAATTGATCAATTCCGAGGCCGATTTTACTGAAAATTCACCATCAGTGGCAGGACTCCAAATAATTGTGTCCTCAACAATAGACGTCGAAATTAAAAGCGAAGTAATTTTTTGAACTAACCAGGGAGGTAGTAACTGATTTAAAGCCTGTATATCCCAAGTTTTATTTGTTGTAAGGAAATGCTGCACTTTTAAAGTTGCATCTCCATTATCAAAAAACTCGAGCAAATTTGAGTTTTCAATCCAGACATCAAACCAAAAATTGATTTTGCAACCATCTCCAACTAACCATTTTACTCCTTTAGAGAAAGACTCCCTAAGACTTAGGAGTCGACAAAACTGTCAAGAAGTAGTTTTTTGTTTATAAGAAAAAATATGTTCCGAATGGAAATATTTTTCATTTAAAATTTTGACCTAAATATTCAAAGGTACAATTTCATCTGAAGAGCAACATTATTATTATAAGAAAATCCACTAGTTTGATTTCGATCAATTTCTTATTGAATTGACCATTTTGTGTAGCTTCAATTTTTTCCCACTGAGTTTTATACACATTCACTTCGATACAAAAATTTAATAAGTGGGATTCTTTCATAAAGTGGAAAAATATACAGTATATGCAACAGCCAAAAGCCATTTCTCCAATTCATTCAATGAATAATTAATTACTTTTGAACAATGTAAGAATCGTAGCACATTTAGGAGTAGAAAAAGCTACAGAATAAAATCTCACATGGGTGGCTTACACAACCTAGTAATAGGAAAAAAGGATGAATGCTGAGAGGCCTCGTTCCCGCCCCTTCACTTACGTGAAATATTAAGGCTTGAGTTGGTCGACGTGAACCGATTTACCTAATTTGTATATTTTATCAACTATTTTACGAATTTGGAATTTATCACTAAGAGTGAGTCTCTCATAAAAAGAAAAGTTGGAGGATAAACTAGCATTTTTGGAAATTGAATGGAGGGTGTACCCCAAAAGTGAATTGTGAGAGCAATTAATCAGAATTCCACAAAATAATAGTAGTGCAAGTTGGGATGGGCTTGATTAGTGATTAGGTCAAAAGTCAAAACATTCACCCTCCATTATAAGAAAGCGATGCTTGATGGAGTATATGTATATGTAGCATTGTATCAATCATCAACCCCTCTGATGCTCAATCTTAATTCGATCCATGGTTATCAACCAATTAGTCAATTACCCACTTCTGCACGTGTGTGTGATTCGTACGTGTGCCCATAGTGTTTTTATGACTTGGATATTATGTCATGTCACTATATTTACCCTCCTTAAAACATAAATGTATCAAGTTGTGATCTAAATCCTTCAAAATGTAACCATCTAAGTTTTTTTCTCACTTTCAACCAAAAATATTTTCTCTCTAAAACCACATCATCATCATCATTCATTGACCCAGTGAGGCTTTGCTACAACGAAATCTGGGGGTCAAGATGGAATACCCCTACCCAAGGGAAGGGGGTGCACCCGATAGTCCCAAGAAAAACTGAAATTCAGCTATGTGACAATAATAACTATATTTAGTTAAAATGCACCAAAATTGATATAGGGACTAAATCCATCTCAAAGACAGTGTATAAAAGCCAATGAGAATGAGGATGTACCCCACGTTTCTTAAAATTCACACGATCTCTTTACTTTTTATGTTTTTCAAATAGTGTCTGATTTGGTACAAGATATCATGTTTCTTAACTCTAAAAGAAAACCCTTTCACAAATAAGAACATCTTAAAAATAAAATAACAAATAATTATATTATATTTTGGTATAATAAAAAGGATAAATATAATGTGATCATTAAATTATAATTTATTTATTAATATTATCAAGTCTTAGTAGACGTGAATAAAAATGTACCGATGGGTAAGGATCTTGTTCCAGTGGAGTTGACAGAAAAACTTTATAGGTAAAGTTTGAATAATTTTAACTATTAAAAAATTCAACGGCTAAAATTTGTGCACACAAATCTTAGTCGTTGAATTTTTTAAAATTTGTGCACACAATCAAAAATAGAAGAAGCATCAATAGAATCAATCAATTAGGATCTTTCTCATGAAATAGAGGGAACATTCTAGAGAGGAAAAATACAAAGAAGAGTTCAATAGAATTAGTTACAAGAAGCTCATGAGAAAGTATTTATACTAGTTGGATAACTTGCTATCATGCGCCAACTACTAGTGCTAACACAAACTTAGTTATCTTTCATACACCCCCTCAAGCTTGGAAGGGGAGAAAACTAAACTAAGCTTGGAATTTAAAAATAGGTGTGTGTCAAGAGGTTTGGTGAAAATATCTGCCAACTGCATACTTGACTTCACATGCAAAGTAGTAAGAAACGTTTTTGTAACTTGTATCTAACAAAGTGACAATTAATATTGAGATGTTTTGTCCTTTCATGAAAGACGGGATTAGCATCTAGATATTGTGTAGTCTTATTATTAGAACATAAATGAATAGGCAAGTGGACAAGAATGCCAAGATCAAGTAACAATCCAACTAACCATACTAACTCACTTACAGAAGACTTAGAAACAGTCTTTTGTTTCTTTGTTTTCCAGAAACCAAAGAAGACTAAAAAAAGACACGAGATCCAAACAATGACCGACAAGAATAAGCATAATTGTCTTCAACATGCATTTGAATATCCCAATAATTGAAGCTCAAATTCACTAGGATTAAGAGAGAACAATTAATTGTCCCTTTCAAATGAGGCTCTCAAAGTTTTTGCAAAAACTAACTCAACACAATTGGAAATATTTGCTCTATTGAGTGATGCGACCTGCTCGGGTTTGGGTCGCTAGGGGCTGATCTAGGCTTGAAATGCCCGGATCTTCTCCGACGATAGTAATCGGTATAGGTACAGTACGAGACCACAAAATGGTCTTACATGCCTCTAATGCTCGTAAGAACGAGGGTGGGGCGAGGCTTAGAGTTATATAAGAGATGTCGGATCCAAGGGAGGACTGACGAGAGTGAAAGGGGCGGAAGACATGGTGACGTCAGACCCAAGAGGGAGGAGGAACTCTCGACTCTAACTCTAGATTTGGATTAATCTTGACGTGCTAATACAAGTCATGGAGAACCCCTTATATAGAGAATGCTCTCCAAAACCCTGGGTGGAAGATGGGAAGCGGATTAGGGCTAGGTGCAACCTAGGCCAAACATCCAACTAAGCCCATAAACCTAATAATAGTAAATACTAATAAAGGAAAGGTGCAATAGCAAACCCTAATGGACTTGGGCCTAATCTTAGCTTAATGAGTCAGTCTCTTAAACTAATTAAGATCACAAACGTGGCCTACAGGCTGCTTAGCTAAAACACTCTCTTTAAACGATCTCTTTTCTGAAATTGATGACGGAAAAAAGTGCCGGAAATGAGCCCGATAGTGGCTGGCCACCGGATGATGGGAATCAACGAGCACAAACCCCCGATGGAAAGGTGGTAAGAAGAGCCAAGAGAAGTAAGACATGGGAGAACAATGAAAATGAAGAGGCTATGGTATGGAATCAAGAACAAGGTAGGGAAGAGGAATTCCCATCGATGGATACAGCTTATGGAAAAGCAGGAAATGATATCAATCCATAGGACAGAATGGGAATGGTCTCATTTCGAGACAAAGTAACTGGGAATGAAAGATCTGAGGGATTCACACAGTACAATAATCCTTTTTGGATCGATAGCACCAACGAAGAAGAACTTGTTGATGACCCAATACCAGAGGTACAAGATCCTAAATGCCCCACAACTGTGCTTACTGTAAAAGGCAAGGAAAGAATTAGGAAGCCTTGGAGAGATGCCATTATTATTAAAGTGTTTGACCAATCCATTGGATACAATTTTTTGAGGAGAAAGTTAACGCTGAGGTGGGCACCAAAGGGTGAAGTAAGCATGATAGATGTTGGAAATGACTTCTACATAGTCAAATTTTAGAATGTACACGATCTACATCATGTAATGACAATGGGCCTTGGATCATAGGGGATAGCTATCTCACAATACAAAAGTGGAGACCAAATTTTGTAGCAGAAGAAGAGAGAATAAGTCACCTTGTTGCTTGGATCAGAATTCCAAATCTATCCATGGAGTAATTTGATAAGGAGATCCTTACTATGATAGGAGAGAAGATGAGGAAGATTCTAAAAGTCGATAGAACAACATCAAGCAGAGAAAGAGAAAAGTACACACGAATGTGTGTAGAATTAGATCTGGACAAACCACTGCTATCCAAATTCATGATAGATGGGAAAACATGGAGAGTACTGTAACACCCCCTTCCTACCCTGGAGGTATTACCGCCAGTAACCTCGATTAAGACTAAACCGAAGCTACCCAAGGCTTTAAACTGACTGAACAAACTAAAACAAACATTACAGCGGAATAAAAACAATTGGTCTTATACAAATCTTAACCTAAAAAGAATAAATAAATAGAACAACCTTCTAGTTGAACAAAATCTTCATCCAGTCTTCTTTAAGCTCTTATTTCTGAAACTCAGCTTCACTTTGAAGTAGTTCAACCATGACCTTCACTCAAGTATAACCATTGAAAACCTTTCTTCAACTTCTGGAGCTTCAAACATCTGAATCCGCCTCTTGAATCAACTTCCAAGAAGAACCTAATGTATCGAATACAACGGTGGACAACAGCCGACCATATAAAAGAAAAGAAAATGGACGGGTTAGTCTAATGAAAGACTAGCAAGCGGAGAATCTAACTTGGTTCTTATGGTTGTAACTAAACATATTGGCATCCAAATCCGAATAGACTCGGATTTGATCCAACAGTTAGCAGTCTTATAGAGAATAAGAAGGAGACTTGCATAATCAAGAGAGAGAACACCACCGCTTGTGGTTTCTTTAAGAAGCATAAACAATTGTTGGGAACTCATATTAATCACATAACATCTTGAAAAGTCTCCGTCGACTAATCAGATTGACTTAATCAAAGTTTGATTAAGAATCATTCATAACCGAGAGCAAGAATGGTTATCGAATAGACTAACCATTCGGGTACATTAATGTGCCAAACGCACTTATCTTTATTACTTTCAGAACTTTTCACAAACATGTTGGTAACTTTTAAGCGGCTAAAACCGCAGAGAATCCACCTGTACATGGAGACGTCAAGATGAAAGGGAAGAAATCCATGATCATTGACGAACACCTAGTACCAATTTGTACTTAGCTAGAGTGCATAACACCTCCTCCAGCGTTGAGTGAGGTATGAGTCATGACCCGAATGTTGGGATATGATAGTAACGAGCTAAACCTCCCAACATAGACTGTGTTATAAAGAGGTCATCGGAGACTTGGCTCCTACCCCTGAAAAACTAACTTACTTCACCATAATGTCTCAGCATGAGACAACATACAAGGCCACACATAACGGACCTAAATCCAGTTCTAACGCGAAACTGAATAAACAACATGGTCATTATTTCTAACAAATATAACGACCTATCATATTTTATTAATCATACAGGTTGTTCCCAACGCAAATATTAAATGGGATCCAATTCCTCATTTAATAACAATAACGCAAGAGAGAATCGTCCACTTGCCTTATAAGGCGTGCTCGACGTCCTTAGCAATTCCAACAGTAATCTGTATCATCCCTCTGACAAATATAACCAAAGGATTTCTCAGCAACGAGCTCACAAAAACACTTCTTAGTTGTATTCTCAACTCCTACAACTTTCTAATCGATAAACGATTTAATTTCCGAATATCGATATATAATAAATCCTTAGTTATCATGCTTCAAGGAGCCATCTTGGCGGAATTATAACTAATTATCCGCTTCACTTTTGAAACAATTTTCTAAATAAAAATTGTTCATCAGCAACAGTTCTTAAAGATTACCAAATCTCGGATCAAACAGATTAACAACGAATCCTGAGTAATTATCCGAAGTCCTTTACCTGCCAATCGGTATCCAAAACTTGTCTTCGCTATAACGGAAGATCCGAACGTCCGTTTCACGAGCGGTTTGAACCTGTAGGACCGTATCAACGTCATGATTATAAAAAACATAAATTTAATTAGCAAAGCGGCACCAAAAAGCCCTTACGGTGGCTCCGCAATCAACCCGCTAATTAATTTCGATCGTAAATACCTTCACTCGAGCCCATGGCTCGTTTGGCTCGATCATGGCTCGATCCCCGAGCCCGAGGGTGGCTGGGCGTTGCCCGACAACATCTCCCATGGTGGTTGGTGGTCGGACAGCCTGGTGGTCGCCGGCGGCGTTTCTTGACGAGGCATGAAGATAACCGGCGGTGAAAACGTCTTGCTCCCCGAGTCCCATCATTCCGACCTGATTCTCACAAGGTTCTGGCTCCTCCTAGCAGCAGCAACATGGCAAGAAGAAGAGGTGAGAGGTGGAGGAGCTATGGTGGACGGATGGGGCAGAGAAGGCGGCCGGCGGTGAAGGCGAATTCTTTCCCCGAGTCCGTTCCGTCCTTATCACTCACGGTTCCTTCCTTTGTTTTTTTTTAACAAGAGATAGACTTGAAAAGACAGAGAAGATATGCCTAAGGAGAAAGAATTCTATATCTCTTCCTTCGTTATTAAGTAAGAAAATATAAGTTTTAAAACTCAAAACCCGTCTCGGAACGGGACTCGCGTTAAAGCGGTAAAATTATGTACCTCGGGTGGAAAAACTCACTAAACGAAAAACGTCCCGTAAATTATGTAGACCCAATAAAACCAATTTTCCATGATTTTATCTTGCTACAATCAATTTTTTAAGGCTTCCGTTTCGCATTTTAAATCCTTTCCGGTACATAATTAAAAAGACGGCTTATCCAATAAATATTCTTTTTCCACTGAAAAATTCTAGAATTCACACCGATCCATAAAATCATTTCTTTGTGATTTTAGGATATCACCAACAATTTTCTAGGATTTAATATCCAACAAAAATATTGGATTAAGCGTTAAAACGGACCAAAAAGGTTAAAAGGATATCCGAGAAAAATTCAAAAATATCCTCAAAAACCGCAGTTATTACATTAGTACCCCCTTAAAAATGGTTTCGTCCTCGAAACCAAGGAGAACTCAGATCACAAGGAAGGATAGCATAAACACACACACACACAACCACTACAAACCTATATAGAAGTTTGTAGTACCCCCTTAAAAATATATTGTTACTTCTGCACCAAGCACAATCAACCATTGCTTAGTTACCAAACTTCTTCTTTACAACGTTCATTAACTTAGGAAAATGGCTCAGCATTTCCTGTCTAGTTTCTCAAGTCTTTACTTTACCTCCATTTTAGACCAAAGTAGCCTAACCAAAGGTTCTTTCCAGTATCTCGAAAGATTCAACATAGCGAGCATTTACGTTGTCTCGCATTCCCCCAGCGGAATATGCCTTTCAAGGCGAATACCAGAACAAAAACATTGTTCTTTACAATGAACTTAACATGCTCTCAAATTAAAACTACTCACGACTGTTGTCGCTTCTGAGCAGTTAGCACCTTTGATCGTGTTAGTGCGATATCAGCTGTTGTTCTCTTGGCCAAGTCTAGCCCATGAAGAACCTTGTCAGCATTGTCATTCCAACAAATTGACAATCAACACTTATGGCCTTACAAAACCTCCAAAAAGAGTCATTTCTTTATCGTGTGACCACAATTCTTGTATGTGAAATCACTCAAACTCAAACTACCATTCCAACTCGTGTGGAATCCAGAATACATGTCCTCGGGAGTTTGAATTTGTTTCTTTACATCATTCATCAATTTGATGAGGGAAGCCAATACTGAAATTCAATTCAATCCACAAAGCTTGATGTCACTCCCTTCAAAACTTTGGCATGAACCATTCATCTCAATTAGAGATAATAATCTTTGGAGTTTTTATGAGGATGAAATACTTCATACATGAACACCTCAGCTAACTTCTATAATCTTTAAGTCATCTTAAATGCATTAAAAAGAACACTCTAGGTGAGTTTCTTTACAATCTTCATATTGTATTTTTCTTTCATTAAGTCTTGAACGACTAATGACAAGAATCCTTTGTAATATCTTCCCACTTCCATTCTGAAACAGGAAGAGACTATAACATTTTATCTGGTCTTCTATACTCAATCAGGACTTCCAGATAAACTAAACATATCAAAACGAACTCGGTGACATTTCGCTTCATGTCAGTCCATCAAAAGTTTTATCTTAAATCCTTATACATTTACTTGTTCCAAGATGAAGTAATTAAGCAAATAAATATGCTTCCTTTGAAATAAGCTTTCAAAGCTCATCAACAACAGATACACATGAACAGTTTCAAAACCAAGCAATCCATAAGCTTGAATAACAAATCCAAGTGTTTTATCTTCTTGATCTTCTCCATTGATCTTAAACAATATTACTTTCCCATACTACTTTTCCTTGATCTGGTCAACAGATTTTGAATAACCTCCTAGGGAATTTACACAACCTTGTTGTCATCCCAACTAAACCTTTAGTCCTTCTCAAATTATTTCCTTTACAAGGATTACTTAAAATCCTTACTCAATTTCCTTTTTGAGATAAAATCTCAGTATTACTTTAACCAAGAATATGAAATTTATCCAACAAATGACAATATAATAACCTATCTTGTCAATCCTTTACATCCTTTTCTCAACCAAAACTCAGCTTGGGCATACTGACATTCAAAAGTAGTTATCTTACTCAACCACTTCAAACTAAACTCTTATGCATTACTATACCAACATATTGGACAATAATACCTTTAGTCCAATAATTTCCAACAAAATTGTCTCCATCGACAATTTTCAGTCTTTTTCATCAAAGAACTATTTAGGCTTCACTTAACATTCTGACTTGTTGAGCAACCTAACTCTTAGGATTAAAACATATCCTCACGTGTCCACTCTCTATATCCAATAACTTATCAGGCTGAGATTGAAAATCAATACTAATTTACATGTCCAAACTCCAGACCCATTGGAGTTCTGCTTAAAGTCCTCACTTGACTATCTTATCTCAAAGAGATTTAAGCTTTCAAGACAACATGAAAACAAATAACAACTAATGAAGAAATTACTAGTACATCCTTTATTCCAAAGAAAGGATTACTTACAATATCATTCCTTAGAAAGGGTTCCATTCCATGAGTCCATATCAACTTACTTTCAAGGACAATTCCGCTAAAAAGGCAATGACTTTCTTAGGTCATGACGTCAACCAAAATGAACTACTAGCAAACTGTTTAGAGAATTCCAATAATCATTGACTGAAAACAATCCCAAACTTTTAGAGAAGTACAGAGTTACTCCATGCTCTTCAGAGACCAACACAGATTTGTAAAGAATCTTACCAAATTTCTTTACTTATCATCGAATTGTTTTGGGAAGTTTGACCATACTCTTTAAATGGTATAGGATACCAAGGATGTAATAACTCAAAGGAGTTTTACAAGATACTATATATAGCAATAGATATAGCAACTGCTATAATGCAAAAGGAAGCTTGCATATTTTCATCCCAACCAACTATATTTGCAAACTCATATAATTGCAAAACTTATATGATTGCCAAATCATACTAGAAACTATTCTTTAAAACCCAAGGAATTATGTGATCTTATTCCACCATGTGATCAAGATGGGAAACAAAATTAAACATAATCCTTTACTGCATTTTCATAGGAATAAGACATGTAATCTTGCCTTACCATGTGATCAAGATGGAAGACAGATCACATTCTTACTCACCACCATGAAAACCGTAGAAAATTTATTCATAAATCCTTTATAACCAACTATCATTACTTTTAGAAATTCATACTTGAATTCTACAAAGTCCTAAGATTTTTCTCAAAAGAGAAAATCACAAAACAATTTCAACTATTCCTTAAATCATAACAACTTGATAGGAACTCGACATAGTCTACAAGCATACAGGCTTTAACTTTGAATGTCGCTGAAACAAAGATTAGCTACTTTCTTGAAGAATTTGGCGCGTCAAGCCAATGCATCAATTAAAATTACTGACCTTATCTTAATGATGCTACTAACGCTTTGCCCTAGTTCTGTGCTGACACTTGCACATTAGCTGACTTTACTTGACAAATGTTTTGAATCAAAACCGAGTCTCAAAGGAGCTAAGATACTCCAATTCACTTCTAAGCCCCACATTTTCCCTCGAATGTGACACTTCATTCCCTTCTCAAGGTAGAACTTAATGACATACCTTGACTTTTCTTAATTAGATATACATGCTAGACTTTTCTATAATCCATAGTATTGAGTAATCTCTGCCTGATTTAACTCAATCTTAACCCATATTAACTTCACAAGTTCAATAAAAGGGTTGATCACTCCAATCCACTTACTTGCAAACCTTAGGAAAAATGTGATTCCGACATCTTCATACTCATAGCGAAGATTCTTCTTCGATCATTCTCAACTTGTATACCATCTTGACATATTACTTTAAAGTTATGCAAACAAGTTCACCCATTCACAAACCAGCAAGCCTTCTGCAAGTTAATAGTCACTTAAATCCCGATGTCCAAAAGTGAACTATTAAACTCTTATGACAATTTTAAGGACTTTCAATCCTTTTACAACTTAATCTTCTCGATACAATTAAAAGTGCATAGTCAAACTCTGCATCTAGTTCAAGACATTCAATCCTTATATCTCTCTACATATAGGAAAGTTCTTTAATTTCCAATTTCTTTTAACAGAAAAATTCACATGACCAAACAAGATATTCTTGAACCTATCCCAATTCAACATTGTTAAACAAACTAGACTTCTCCATCATTCTTGTCTTCTTACTTAACCATAAGGAGAAGACATATACCTTTTTTATTATCTCAAGTTCAAACCACATTGCAAAGGAAGAACTTGTGGTTAGGAAACTTGCCGACAACTTAATAGTTTCACCAGTACCACCTTAGACATTAGGTTTGACTATTATAAAATCTTTAAAAACCCAAACAAAAATGAAATTATCCCTTCAACGATAAGGGCTAAGCCTTATTGACCACAATATTGAATGATTGATATTTTTCTCTCAACCGATTAAAATATCAAAGGCAACTATGTTAAGATCATTCCTTGATTGATCTTCTCAAAACTGAACTTTATCATTTCCATCCTTGAAGAAACATAAGTCAGTACCATTGGCAAATTGAAACATCTCTATGTTGATTCCATTTCTAGTCCATTATAGACCTCAAGTCTTTTCTCATTACCCCGAGTTGGGTATCATACAACGAAACTCCAATAACGTTGTCACATAGGTTAGTCATCTGGATATCAACAACTCATGTAATCAATTAACACTTGTGCCAAGTAGTTAATTGAACATAAACACGTTACTGATGAACTTTTACCTGTTCAATCCATTTTGACCAATCAACCTTATTCACAACAACCTTGATGATTAACCACTTGTTCACAACTTGAACTGAACCAACATTCTTCCTTTCTTTCTTACTATAATCATAAGAAATCCGCATTTCATTTAGGATTCTCAATCCTCTTAACTCAAAGGATTACAACATATATGAAAATCTGAGTTCGAATACTCTCAGATTCAAAATTGAACTGCATCTTCCCATAGTTTAACAATTCAATTGATCCAACACTTGAGCACTTCAAAGCTCTTTAACTTCCATCTGAGCAAAGAAAAGTACAGAATATCCATGATTCTATACTATAGATTCACAAACACAGTTGTTGAAGAAAGTTTCCAAAGACAATCCTTTTCTATTCAGGATTCTTTTACATCACTTCATGATCCATATTGATCTTTTTAGAATCACTCAAGACTCATAAGATTTTCCAAATCTCAACATTGAGAAGTAGAGGTTCCAACTCCAAACTTCTATTGATAATCGAATTTCAACCAAATTCAGAAATTCCTAAGAAATATTCTCGGAAAAACTCTTACTCTTATGACTTCAAGACAACACTTGAACTTTCACATATCAAGAAAAGAAATTAACAATTTCTTTCACATACCTTTGAATCATGAACTTTCTAATAAAAATTCTTAACTTGAAATCTTCCATCATACGATCTTAAAATAGGAAACCTTCCAACTAGAAAGTCTTTATGAAGTACAATACTTAACTTCAAAATCTCACAAAGAAGTTTCCTAATATGGAAGAAACGACGAGGGTACATCCAATTCAAACTCTCAAGAGAGAATAGGAACTCATTGAGAACTTGGTCTAGAACCGGTTCAACTTTAGGAATCTTCACCTAATCTTACTTTGGATCCTTCTCGGAATCCATTCCCATATCCAGGGAATCAAATGTCCACTATAGGACCTTTTTCCACATAAACCATTACAAACTTGTTACCTCATGCTCTGCAATTCCTTTCCTCTTTCTATCTCTTCACGAGTCTGATCTTCAATATTAACCACTTTCCGTAAATGGTTCAAAGATAACGCCAATATAGAATTATCCATAACTCTATATGGAAGATGAAAGTCTTAAGCAAGACTTAGGAACTTTTAGCTCTGATACCACTTCTGTAACACCCCCTTCCTACCCTGGAGGTATTACCGCCAGTAACCTCGATTAAGACTAAACCAAAGCTACCCAAGGCTTTAAACTGACTGAACAAACTAAAACAAACATTACCGCGGAATAAAAACAATTGGTCCATACAAATCTTAACCCAAAAAGAATAAATAAATAGAACAACCTTCTAGTTGAACAAAATCTTCATCAAGTCTTCCTTAAGCTCTTATTTCTAAAACTCAGCTTCACTTTGAAGTAGTTCAACCATGATCTTCACTCAAGTATAACCATTTAAAACCTTTCTTCAACTTCTGGAGCTTCAAACATCTGAATCCGCCTCTTGAATCAACTTCCAAGAAGAACCTAATGTATCGAATACAACGGTGGACAACAGCCGACCATATAAAAGAAAAGAAAATGGACGGGTTAGTCTAATGAAAGACTAGCAAGCGGAGAATCTAACTTGGTTCTTATGGTTGTAACTAAACATATTGGCATCCAAATCCGAATAGACTCGGATTTGATCCAACAGTTAGCAGTCTTATAGAGAATAAGAAGGAGACTTGCATAATCAAGAGAGAGAACACCACCGCTTGTGGTTTCTTTAAGAAGCATAAACAATTGTTGGGAACTCATATTAATCACATAACATCTTGAAAAGTCTCCGTCGACTAATCAGATTGACTTAATCAAAGTTTGATTAAGAATCATTCATAACCGAGAGCAAGAATGGTTATCGAATAGACTAACCATTCGGGTACATTAATGTGCCAAACGCACTTATCTTTATTACTTTCAGAACTTTTCACAAACATGTTGGTAACTTTTAAGCGGCTAAAACCGCAGAGAATCCACCTGTACATGGAGACGTCAAGATGAAAGGGAAGAAATCCATGATCATTGACGAACACCTAGTACCAATTTGCACTTAGCTAGAGTGCATAACACCTCCTCCAGCGTTGAGTGAGGTATGAGTCATGACCCGAATGTTGGGATATGATAGTAACGAGCTAAACCTCCCAACATAGACTGTGTTATAAAGAGGTCATCGGAGACTTGGCTCCTACCCCTGAAAAACTAACTTACTTCACCATAATGTCTCAGCATGAGACAACATACAAGGCCACACATAACGGACCTAAATCCAGTTCTAACGCGAAACTGAATAAACAACATGGTCATTATTTCTAACAAATATAACGACCTATCATATTTTATTAATCATACAGGTTGTTCCCAACGCAAATATTAAATGGGATTCAATTCCTCATTTAATAACAATAACGCAAGAGAGAATCGTCCACTTGCCTTATAAGGCGTGCTCGACGTCCTTAGCAATTCCAACAGTAATCTGTATCATCCCTCTGACAAATATAACCAAAGGATTTCTCAGCAACGAGCTCACAAAAACACTTCTTAGTTGTATTCTCAACTCCTACAACTTTCTAATCGATAAACGATTTAATTTCCGAATATCGATATATAATAAATCCTTAGTTATCATGCTTCAAGGAGCCATCTTGGCGGAATTATAACTAATTATCCGCTTCACTTTTGAAACAATTTTCTAAATAAAAATTGTTCATCAGCAACAGTTCTTAAAGATTACCAAATCTCGGACCAAACGGATTAACAACGAATCCTGAGTAATTATCCGAAGTCCTTTACCTGCCAATCGGTATCCAAAACTTGTCTTCGCTATAACGGAAGATCCGAACGTCCGTTTCACGAGCGGTTTGAACCTGTAGGACCGTATCAACGTCAAGATTATAAAAACCATAAATTTAATTAGCAAAGCGGCACCAAAAAGCCCTTACGGTGGCTTAGCAATCAACCCGCTAATTAATTTCGATCGTAAATACCTTCACTCGAGCCCATGGCTCGTTTGGCTCGATCATGGCTCGATCCCCGAGCCCGATGGTGGTTGGGCGTTGCCCGACAACATCTCTCATGGTGGTTGGTGGTCGGACAGCCTGGTGGTCGCCGGCGGCGTTTCTTGACGAGGCATGAAGATAACCGGCGGTGAAAACGTCTTGCTCCCCGAGTCCCATCATTCCGACCTGATTCTCACAAGGTTCTGGCTCCTCCTAGCAGCAGCAACATGGCAAGAAGAAGAGGTGAGAGGTGGAGGAGCTATGGTGGACGGATGGGGCAGAGAAGGCGGCCGACGGTGAAGGCGAATTCTTTCCCCGAGTCCGTTCCGTCCTTATCACTCACGGTTCCTTCCTTTGGTTTTTTTTTAACAAGAGATAGACTTGAAAAGACAGAGAAGATATGCCTAAGGAGAAAGAATTCTATATCTCTTCCTTCGTTATTAAGTAAGAAAATATAAGTTTTAAAACTCAAAACCCGTCTCGGAACGGGACTCGCGTTAAAGCGGTAAAATTATGTACCTCGGGTGGAAAAACTCACTAAACGAAAAACGTCCCGTAAATTATGTAGACCCAATAAAACCAATTTTCCATGATTTTATCTTGCTACAATCAATTTTTTAAGGCTTCCGTTTCGCATTTTAAATCCTTTCCGGTACATAATTAAAAAGACGGCTTATCCAATAAATATTCTTTTTCCACTGAAAAATTCTAGAATTCACACCGATCCATAAAATCATTTCTTTGTGATTTTAGGATATCACCAACAATTTTCTAGGATTTAATATCCAACAAAAATATTGGATTAAGCGTTAAAACGGACCAAAAAGGTTAAAAGGATATCCGAGAAAAATTCAAAAATATCCTCAAAAACCGCAGTTATTACAAGTACAGTATGAGGGTCTTCGAATGGTGTGCTTTGATTGTGGAAAAATAGGACACCAAGATGCACAATGTCCATTGAAACAGAAGGACAACAATAATGTTGAATGGTTGTCTAAAGGCAAATCAAAAGCTCAACCTCAGCCGGAAGATCTTGGAGACTTTGGACCTTGGATGATAGCTTCGAGAAATTACAAGAAAAGAATTCCAGCACTTGCAACCATCAGAAAAGGCAACGAAAAGTCCGGGCAAGTCATCGGAGACGGGAAAGATTCAAATTTGAAAATGGCGGGAGGATATTCGAAGTCGGTGGGATCCAAAAATCAGAATAAAAAAGGAAGTTCAATCGAAGGAAACAATAACATAAACAAGGCAAGTGGATCAAGATACCAAATACTGTCAGATGAGGAGGATAATTCGGAGGAGATTGAAACACAGAAGGAAGTTTCAATGCAAAAAGGAAGGGATACTGGAACGCTGAAAATTAAGGAAATAACTGAGAAGAGAAAAGATAAAGGCGGCAAAATAAATGAAAATTTAGAAAGGAAATACAAGGCATCAACTTAAGGAAAGAATAAAAACACGGCTGAGTCACATGATGTAGATAGTGTTGGAAAGGAAAGTGAAAATATGGAGAAAGGGAAGAAGACAGATCCTCAAGGAAAGAAGATCACAAACGTGATCAAAGAAAAAATCTCGGAGGTGAGAAGAGAAGGAAGAGTGGATTTAAAAAATAAGGAAACATATACGGTGGAAATCAGAGGAGAAAAGGAAAGTAACAAGAAGGACCAAAATAACAGTTTAAATGAGGACGGGAGGGAAAAGTCTGAAGGAACACAAGGGAAAAATTTGACAACTCTCCAATCAAACCCAAACCTTAAACCAGAAGAACCTCTAGACAAAGGATATGGCGAGTTGGTCATGGATGATCCCTCGCCAGAAAGTGAAAATTGGACGCATGCCCAAGATGATGTCCGAATGGACGATCAGAATCAGGAAGACAGAGGAGAACTCAACCAGGAAACCAACATGGACGATTGTCGTGATTGAAAAAGTAGTCCATTGGGCTTTAGACGACACTAACCTTAACAACTTGTTGTCTATGGTTGTGCCAACAATAAAGATAATGAATTGGAACGTCCAAGGGGCGGCAAACAAGGAATTCATGTGTGTACTCAAAGACATGATCAGAGAACATGATCCTTCAATTCTTGTTCTGCTGGAAACGAAGATTAGTGGTACGCAAGCTGATAAAGTTTGTGACAGAATTGGCTTTGATAGCATAGTGAGACCTGAAGCTAGAGGATTCAGGGGAGACATTTGGGTTCTATGGAGACGAGATAGGGTGAATCTGAGTGCCTTTGATGTGCATCCCCAAGTCGTAACCATGAAGGTGACCAGGGCTGTAGAGGCGACTTGGTTTTTCTCTGCTATTTACGCAAGTCCTCAACCAAAAGATAGAAAGCACTTATGGGAAAAGCTAATGGAATTCAGAGAACCTGCTGCTAACCCTTGGCTCCTCATGGGAGATTTCAACGAAACGGTGTCTATGAATGAGAGAACTAGTGACTCTAAAGAAATGGAACGAAGATGTCGGAAGTTTAGAGAATGGATGGAAAGCATGGACCTCATTGATTTGGGCTATTTCAGCCCTTGTTATACATGGAACAGAGGAGATACGGTGGAAACGAGATCCAGTGCAAGATTGGATCGAGCCATGTGTAATATTGCTTGGAGAGAACAATTTGAGGATGCGGCCATACGACATCTGGCGGCTATTCAATCTGACCACAATCCTATTTTTCTGAAGTCTGATGGATTCGCCGGCCAAGTTTTAGGTGAACGCCCTTTCAGATTTCAAGCTGCATGGTTACTAGATGAAGAATTTCAGAATTTCCTTGCTGACAACTAGGATAAAGGGATGAATTTGCCCAAGACACTCTAGAATCTTGCTGCACAATTACAGAATTGGAACAAGAAGGTCTTTGGAAATCTCTTCAGGAGGAGGAACAAGCTGTGGAAAAGAATCGAAGGAGTCCAAAGAAGAATGTGTGGAAACCCTACAAGAAATCTCATTATGCTGGAGAGCAAATTGAGAACTGAACTTGAGGAAACTCTCCAGCAAATATACTTATTTTGGGTGCAAAAGGCAAGAACGGATGCACTCAAAGATGGTGATCGTAACACAAGGTACTTTCATGCTTGTGCTATTATAAGAAGAAAAAAGAACAAGATAGACGGTTTACAAGATGCAAGAGGAAATTGGTTCTTTGATTCAAATGAGTTGAAAGAGATGGTTACTAAGCATTTTAAACAGTTGTACACTGAAGAGAGAAGAGATATAGGGCCTGTTGACTTGCCAAGAGGAAGATTTCCTAATATCTCGATTGTCGATTATGATGATCTTTTTAGGAGATTTGATGCTCAAGACGTAAAGGATGCTATGTTCCATATGAATCCGCTTAAGTCTCCAGGCCCGGATGGCTATCATGCCATTTTTTATCAGAAGAACTGGGATCTGGTGAAAAGAGAAGTTGAAGAAGAAGCATTGAAAGTGCTCAATGGTGGAGTGGTAACCCATGATTTGAATGAAACTCTTATTGTGTTGTTGCCAAAGGTGGAGAATCCTATAAGTGTGAATCAGTTACGGCCAATCAGCTTATGTAATGTTGCTTTCAAGATCATCACCAAAGCAATTACTAATAGACTGAAGGGGATCATGAGAAAAGTTGTTGCTCCTACGCAATCAAGCTTCGTGCCAGGTAGACAGATCATTGATAATGTCATCATAGCACAGGAAGTAATGCATTCTATGAAGGCGAGATATGGTAACAAGATGATGGCGCTAAAAATTGATCTCGAAAAAGCGTACGAGAGAATTCGTTGGAATTTTATCTACGATACGCTGCATGATATGAAGTTGCCAAGTGATCTCATTGACGTAATAATGAACTGTATTTCCTCATGTGGTATGAAGGTGTTGTGGAATGGAGAAGTGGGTGAAAGATTTCAGCCAAGCCGAGGAATTTGTCAAGGCGACCCCTTATCGCCTTATATTTTTGTTTCATGTATGGAACGGCTGGGTCATGTTATTGATGAAGCTGTGGAAAGTGGTGCTTGGAAACCTATCAGATTGGGGGATGGTGGCCCGGATCTCTCACACCTTTTCTTTGCTGACGACTTGGTGCTATTTGTGGATGCCAACATCGAGCAGGTTCAAGTGATCCAGTATTGTCTTGGCAAATTTTGTGAGGCGTCTAGTTCTAAGATCAACTTTCAAAAATCCAAGATCTGTTTTTCAAATAGTGTCCCGAAAAATATGGCAGAGAATATTGCACAAGCTAGTAATATCCCGTTGACTGAAGATCTTGGCAAGTATCTTGGGGTGAATCTCAATAAGAAAAGGGCGTCAAAGCTACAATATAAGCACATTGTTGAGAGAGTTAACAAGAAACTGAGTGGGTGGAGATCGAAATATCTGTCATTGGCAGTCCGGATTACTTTAGCTAAATCGACTATTGAGAGCATTCCATATTACGCTATGCAGTCTACGCCCATTCCTCTTCACATTTGTGATACAATTGAGCAGAAGACAAGAAGATTTATATGGGGATCGACTGATGAAAAGAAAAAGATCCATCTTTTGAGCTGGAAAAAAAATGAAAGAACCAAAAGAAAATGGTGGGATGGGAATGAGAAATATGAGGTAGGTTAATAGTGCTTATATGTCCAAAGTAGGGTGGCGACTCTTGAAAGAACCTGAAAATCTTTGGTCGAAGGTAGTTAGAGGGAAGTACTGTCAAGGTCGTTGTGATCGTGATATGTTTCAGCAGCAACAGGGAGCATCCAAACTTTGGGATGGTGTTGTCAAAGCAAAAAGTACTCTGTTTAAAGGCCTAAGAACAACAATGGGCAATGGAAAAAGCACGCTTTTTTGGTCCCACAGCTAGGCAACAGAGGTTCAGAGGAGGAACTTGCAAAGACTGTAGAAGAGTATTGGCATAATGGTACATGGTTATGGGATGCATTTTTTTTTTAAACTTCCGGCTTTTGCTCTAAATAAAATTGCTGAAATTCAGTTGGCTGAGGAAGAAGTTGGGGATAACTTTTATTGGAGTGAGTCTAGGAATGGAAATTTCACTCTTAAATCGGCTATTGAGATCATAAGACAGGATCACGATGAGAATAGGAGGCCAGTTTGGAAAAGAGTTTGGAAGGTTGAGGCTCCGGAACGAGTTAAAGTCTTCCTTTGGTTGTTGACCCATGATTGTATTCTTTCTAATGCTCAAAGGGTGAGGAGGCATATAAGCAACAATCCGTGTTGTGCTATCTGCGGAGCAATTTCTGAGAACGCTTTGCATATAGTGCGAGATTGCGCAAAGGCAAGCGATGTGTGGCAGCAGCTGTGTTCTTGGCCCACGATTTTTGCCTCCGGCGTGTGGTGGTTATGGCGTTGGAGAAACACGCGTATATTTGGTGATGCTGATCACATACCAGAGGATAGGGCCAATTTCATTATGTTGAAAGCCAAGGAGTATTTAACTGTGCAAGGCAAGGTGGAAAAGAAGATTGGAAATGAAAAGGACATCAGGAGAGAGGAGCTTTTATGGAAAAAACCACCAGATGGGTGGTTTAAACTAAACACTGATGGTTCATTTATACCAGGGGAGGACAAGGTTTGAGCGGGAAGTCTGATTAGAGATCAAGACGGGAAATTCATTAAGGCTTTTACTGCATCAACAGTGGGAAGTTTAGCTTTTCGGGCTGAACTTTTAGGTGTTCTCCAAGGACTGACAATTGCAAAGGAGATTGGAATTAAACAACTTATTGTTGAGGTGGACGCGAGTGATATTGTTCAAGCCATTACTGACCAAAACAGCCCTCTGAATGTGTCTGTTGCCATGGTGAACAAGGTTCGAGCTCTTGCAGCTGAACCTGAATGGAGAGTGGTGTTCAATTTCATAAAAGGAATGCAAATGCTGCTGCAGACTGGTTGGCATGCTCAAGCAAGAATTTTTTGGGTGATTTTATTCTTTTTAATGAACCTCCTGAAGATTTACTCACTATATGTGAGACGGAAATGTTATATCCTACTATGTAAGACGTTTTTTTTATGAATAATATGGGTGTCTAGCCCTCTGTTTTACCAAAAAAAATGAGTCAGTCTCTTAAACATAAGAGAACACATGCCCAAAATAGTAAAGATGAAAATATAAATGACGGAAATAGAAATAACATATAATATCATAAATAAGTCTATCTATGGACTAAGGAGGGCGTCATGGCTTGAGACGCCTCAGATTTGCATCTAAACTGGGACTGGGTCGCATCATTGAGGATTTGAGGGTCATGGTGAATAAAGGAGTATGGAATAATAAGCGAGTTCGTACGACGATATCCATAATTTCAACTTGCTATGCACCTCTTTATCCGATTTTTATATTCTATGTATATCCAAAAATAGACAAGTTTGGCACAATTGTATAGGGTGAATTCCTTCTATAGTCCCTAACCTATCATATAGAGTTTCTATTAGTCCCTAACTTTTGTAAATATTTTTTAGGTCTCTAACCTTGGAAAAGTGTTACTATTTGGTCCTTTTTCATTTTAAATTGTAAGTTTAATTTCAACCAAGCACCCAAACTTTATATTTACCTTTATCATAACATCAGTATTTATATTTTTTTTTTTAAATATCACAATCTACACATTTTAAAGGAAAATAATAAAATATCACTACATATTTACACATTTTTCACTTAACCATTTGATTTTGTACAAACAAATGCAATTTTAGATTTTTTAATCTATCATTGTTGATATAAAAAACATTACTAGTTTTTTTAACAAAGGGTAAATAAGGGGGAGTTAAATTTTTTGTGAAAAGTTTTTTTTTATTTTATAAAATATTTTAATAACTATTACATTCAATAATAGGGCAATAAATACTTATAACTCGCCTTTTATTTTTAAAATTATGTTTTCTTATAAAAAGTACTTTTTTGAAAAAGGAGTAAATATGGAGTGATAATTTATTATTTTTCCCTAAAATGTTTAGATTGAGGTATTTTTTGAAAATAAATAAATATTGGTATCATGACAAAAATAAATATAAAGTTTGGGTATTTGGTTGTAATTAAACTTAAAGTCTAAAATGAAAAAGGACCAAATACTAATATTTTTTAAATGTTAGGAACCTAAAAATACATTTACCAAGGTTAGAGACTAATAAAACTCTATGTTATAAGTTAGGGACCATAGGAGGAATTTAGCTCAATTGTATATAGATGTCGACAAGCCGTTGGGATATAAATAGAAAAGTGACAAAGTTTTAGGAATCTTTCCTAAAATTGTAAGATCAATTAATTAATGGATTTCGTCTACACGTCTATGTTAAAATAAAAAGGGGTTGGCTAATGTGTGCGGTGTGCCCATGGGCACACAATAACAATACTAGTTTTGAAAAATCATTTCAAAACTATTCCCTAAATTAAAATTAATAAACCCTTTAAAAAAACAAAACTAACAAACAATATCCAGATTTAGCAAGATTAGAATTCTTATTGTGTGCCCATGGGCACACATTAGAAAATCCAAATTTTAATTTAGGGAATAGTTTTGAAATGATTTCCAAAACTAGTATTGTTATTGTGTGCCCATGGGCACACATTAGCCAAACACACAATTACAACCTCAAAGATACAAATTTGATGCCGTGCTTAAGGGCATTGAACATGAAACTAGGTACCGTAATTAAAAACCTCCCTAAATTAATACTCGGTAAATTAATAAACACTTTAAGATAATGTTTTTCTCCGGTCTCAACTTGGGCCAATAAAAAATTTAACAAATTTCGATAAGATTATAAGATAATATTTTAAAAAACTAATACATAAATATAAGGTCCCATCATAACTATAGCCTAAAGCGGAGGTTAAAAAAATTATTAAACGGCACATGTCACTTTTAGATTGGACCACATCACCTTTTTTTTAAACAATCTTTTATTTTTGGATATGATAAATTCTTATCCATGTTTTTAGAATATAGGATAAAAAATCCCATTATTAAACAATCTTTTATTTTTGGATATGATAGATAGGAAGATCATTAGGATATTTTTTATGCTATCATACAAATTCTAGAATATTTATTTTATTTTTAGATAGAATCATTTTTTAACTAAGATATCTTAATTGATTATTTTAATTGTTTATATTTATATGTTAAATAAAACAGTCAATATATTAGTTTTATTATTTATATTTATTTATTGATTTGTTAAACAAAATAAAAAAAACTGATTCACATAATTTTTTTTAAGTATTATTCAATTTGAATATTAATAATAATAAAAAGTTCTAAATTCTAGAAAAACTTAAAAGATAATTTTATTAAAATAATTTATTTAAGATAAATTGATTTATTATTAAATTGGGATATTAGTAATTAATAATAAAAAAGAGTTCTAGATTCTAAAAAACCTTTAAGTTTATCTTAATTATATACAAATTAAAAATTAATTTGCGTTTTAAGATCATGATTATTTATTCATAGATAATTCATGTATTTGAAAAAAAAACAATTATTAATATTTTATTTAAGCAAAATCCGTACAAGGTACGGGAATACATACTAGTTAATATTATAAAATAATAATTATATAAACCTACATAGACATAACTAAAACAATTTAGTGAAATATGATTCTAGTTTTGTTTGTTTTTTCTTAAAATTTAAGTCTATTTGGAACTTATATTTTTTCTTACGGATTTTCTAATATGTGTCCATGGGCACACAATAAGAATTCTAATCTTGCTAAACCTGGATATTGTTTGTTAGTTTTGTTTTTTGGCTAATGTGTGCCCATGAGCACACAATAACAATACTAGTTTTGGAAATCATTTCAAAAATATTCCCTAAATTAAAATTAATGAACCCTTTAAAAAAACAAAACTAACAAACAATATGCAGATTTAGCAAGATTAGAATTCTTATTGTGTGCCCATAGGCACACATTAGAAAATCGGTTTTTCGTAGGAGCCGACATATTTTTTTTCTCACCTAAGTTTTACCCATTAATATAATTTTACAAATAGTATTTAGTAGTATCTCTCTCAAAAACCAATCTATGTATATATATAAAAGACGCAAGGAATAAGGCCACCACGTTGCGCCACCTAGGATTTTCTTACGTGTCGTTCCCACGTTAAGCCACTTAGGATTTTGCCACATAGGATTTTTGATTTTGGGAATTTATATATGTTGATATTATTTTAGGATAATAAAGAAATAGGATAAATTAATCTAGAAAAGATTCTATCTAAATAAAGAGGTTATCTATTATATATTAGGAATTAGGATAGATCTAAAACATTCTATCTAAAATTAAAATAAATTATAAAACATTAGATATTAATATATTATATATTAAGATAGATATATTAATTTAGTTTTTCCAATTAAACTTCTATCTATTTATATGAAAAAATTAATTTCGAATTTTAATTTAAATTAAGGAAAATTATTTTATGTTTATAATTTTATCTATTTATGTAAAAGATTTATCTTAAATAAAATTTTGATAAAAAATAGAACTTTCAATCTAGATAATTACTTGCCTAAATTGACTTGGTAAAATATTATTGATGAATATTATTTATAATATTTTTTTAAGTAATTTTTTTATCACAATATAAGCTATATGCCATATAGGATTTTACGATGTGCCACCTAGGATTTTTCGTACATGTCATTCTCACAATTTATATATATTGAAAAGATTCGATCTAACATAAAATAAACTATAGTATAAATTAGGATAGATTCCGAGTATATAATTGATTATCAGATGATTACATTATCTTTATCTATATATTTATTTCTATAAAAGTTTTCTTAAATCAAATTATGATTAAAAAAATCAAAAAATTACAAGATGATAAAAAGACATAGATAATATAAAATATTTATCTATGTGAGTAAAGTTGTATCTTTTTGAGACAGCACATTGACTTTGACCCAACTTTATATTTAAAATTTCAACTTTTATTTATATTACCTTGTCTTTTTCAAATAATTTTTCTCTCTATTTATTTATAAAAAATTCAAAATTTGTTTGATTATAAAAATAAAAAACTATCGTATGTGAATATAAATTTTTTATCTTTTATGTATCATTATATTAAAATAAATATGCTCATACTTAATTTGAGTCGTAGTCG